>CM062804.1:380695179-381992970 GCA_031772625.1 Pinus tabuliformis | reverse complement strand
CAATCTGGAATCATCTGTATAATTTCTTCCCGCCTCTGTAAACTGTTTTGTGAATAAAAATAGATATCAAGATTTCAATCTGGGAAATCTGTATATCTCTGTCAATCAAAGTCCACCTAGTTTTACATTGCTTAACTGATTAGAAGAAGATATGCATGAAACTTAATTTTGCTCTACTTCTGCCCATATTCATGCAGGAAGAAGATATGCATGAATTTTTTTTTCGATGATAATCATATCAAGATTTATTTAGATTCCATTGTTGCATTGTTGTAGTGTGATTCATGGTTCATTTTGTTTTGACGATAAATCACAAATGACTCTTAATGTGATTATCACCTAAAAATCTTGATTCCATTGTTGTAGTGTGATTCATGGTTCATTTTGTTTTGACAATAAATCACAAATGACTCTTAATGTGATTATCACCTAAATATTTTTTTCAAAACTAAATATAGATCACAGAAGTCTAAATTAGATCATCTATAATAATACCAATCTTTTTTCTAACCGTATAATAAAACTTTTTGTTTTTGTTTATAAAACTTTTTATTTAATATTTTTATTTTTAATAAATAAATTCCAAATTCCAATTCATGTTGTTTTTTCCAATTTTATGCTTTTTTTTTTTTTTTTCAAAATCAATTTTAAACGATTACTGGTCATGTGGTTATTTTCCATATTTACTTTTCCAAAATTGGTATCAATTTGTGAAATTTGGCAAGCTATCGCTTCATACACCAAGATCAAATATTTATTTCTAATTTGAACGGTTTATCATTATTTTTATTTCAATGTGGATTGTATATGATTTTGGACTCTTACACAAAGAATGTATTATGATTAATACATGTCTTCTGAATATTCAGTCGAAACAATAAGGAAGTTGACAGCACTGAAGTATTCATGAAAGTTTGGTTTATACAAAATTGGCTTCCGTCGGATGTTGATGTTAATAGCTAGATGTGTGTTCTGGTTGGATGTTGATGTTAATGGGTAGATGCATATATGGCATAGCTTTTTAAAATTGATAAACCGATCTGGAGTGTTCCAGTGTAGCTAGATGTAGATGAGTTCAAAGTTAATACGAGGATCTTTCCCCTTTTATGTTGTGAAGGGGACACTTCACTATAAAGTCTATTAATGTGAAGTTCCCTGCATCTCAAATCTACTTCGTTTCAAATCATGCAACATATTCTCTTCTAATCATGCATGCCAAATATTCTCTTAGTTTAGAACCAACCTATGGTATTGTGTAATTTGTGATACATGGTTTTTCTAGGGATGATAGAACAGTGCCTTTTATAACCATATAGTTTCTTTAGTTTGGCAACCTTTTATTGAAGAGGCCTACTATTTCTTGTGTTGCCAGTTTACAAATTCACTCAACAGGAGCTCCCTGGATGTAAGCCAGTTTTGACACTAGGATGGGTAAGTTCGCATCTGTGACAGTATCATATTCCTTAGCTGTTAACCATAAAAGCATACAGTGATGCAATTAATGCCGGAGATTATTTTAGGTCAACTTTGCTTAATCTATATCCTCGCGATACAGGAAATGTTTCAAGTTCACTTATATTATTTATTGCCTTCTCAAGATATTAAGGTTTTTTTAAGAATACATTACAGCATAGCCATCCTGAAGTGATTATCTGATTTTAGGTCGTGGCAATCTTCATATTAGTGGCAGCTATCTTCATCCCCCTTGGAGTTGTTTCTCTAATTGCATCGAACAGTGTATGCACTTTTTATCTTAGCATTAACGTCTATTTAAAGTTTTATTGTAATTGCTACAAGACCCATAAAGAACATTTTTCACTTTCATATTTAATGTTTAAAGTAACAGTGATTTCTTTTCATTTTCAGGTTGTGGAAATTGTGTACCAATATGAAACAGACTGCCTACCTCTGCAGTATAGAGTTAATAAGGATGCCAAACTGACCTATATACAAGATAGTACGATTCCCAAAAACTGCAGTCAAATAATAAAAGTGAGGGGTTCATCCTGGTTCCTGATTGCTAGTATTCAATTCTATAGATTCATAATTTTCTCATCTCAAAATTATGAATAATAGATAGCACTCGATGAATTTTGCTCTGTGCCAAATACTTACTGAACGTGAAGGTATTATCATAACTACAAATATTTACAGAAAATGTAACAGAATATTTCTGTCACTCTACAGGTGCAAAAGAATATGACACATCCAATTTATATATATTACCAGCTTGATAACTTCTATCAGAACCATCTTCGGTGAGTTGGCATACATGAAATAATATGCATTTGTTGTATATACTTCTTCTCATGTGTGTTTTTGTATAAGGTAGGGATTCCTTTGGCACATCCAATATCGTTGAACCTGGAGTATAAATTGTAATAAATCTTAAAAGTGACATGAACATAAAGTGCAAACTGCCTTTTCCAGGAAGAGAACAAATGATAATAAATAAATGGTGACAGATTAATGAATGAGTCCTACACAGTCAAACAAAGTAAAATGATTAATTGAATGAGCATTACACTCTCAAGAGAACTGATAATAATAGGCTTAATTTCGATAAGAAATCAAATGTGATATATTAAATGAGTGAGCCTTACTCTCATAAACAAACTGAAATGATTATACACTCTCAAGCAAACTGAAAAGAACAGTTTTTTAATTACGATATAACTTAATTTTGTCTAATAACAAAATGACATTATAATTAAACTAGTATTTGTACCTTATGTTGCAAAGGAAACGCCATAAGGCATAGAGTAGGGAAGAATAGGTAATCAAATCGGTCAAAATTAAAATTAAATTGATCTATTAATTTTTCATTTACATACACTGAATGCAGCGTGGGATAAGAATCTCAAGTTATCATTGAGATAAATAAATCTCTATAGTACATACTCGTTATATATATATATATATATATATATATATGAATGAAGATCTCTGCTATGATTTATATTACTTTCTATAGTCCATGCTCTATTTTAAATATTTTACTCTTTTGTCATAATTGGAAGAATCTCAAGTTATCATTGAGATAAATAAATCTCTATAGTACATACTCATTATCTATATATATATATATATATATATATATATATATATATGAATGAAGATCTCTGCTATGATTTATATTACTGTGGCAATGCCATTTTTCTCTCGCAAAGTTGCATCCATTGGTTTTTTTTAAGACATTAAAAGAATCTAGCTGCTATGGTTTGTTATGATCGATGGGTTATCTTTCAGATTATATTGTAGATGATGTTAGATACATTAAATCATTTTGAAATAAACACGGACATGTCGTTGGCATTGATTAGCGGCATATGCTACAATAACTTATCTTCATTGAAAAAGAGGTTGATGTATTCATTGAGAATCTCACACTAAAACTTCTTGAAACATGGCTTGAGACACCATGTGTTATTGATGTTTTCATAGAAGTTGCAACAATGAATGTTGAAGGCAACATGGATGTTGTAGAAAATAAAAATGTTAATGAAATTTCCATGCAATAGTGTCCTTGAGAGATAAAATATTTTTATGATTTATTTTGGAACAAATTGATGAAGAGCAAGCTATGGAAGGTGACATGTGGTAGTCATTTACATACAAGCCAATTTTTGAAGAAATAGAGGACATGCATGGACAACTTGGAACAATCGAACAATTGCACCAGCCAATAAAGACACTGAAATCTGAAGCTTACAACAAAAAGACAAAGCTAAAGCAATGAAGAAAAGAAAAGGAAATCCAACTGATGTAAAAAAAAATTAAATTGTAAGCATAGCTTAGACTTGGACCAGAAAATATCTTAGTTTAAATTTTTGTTTTTTGTAATTAAAGGGGAGTGTTGCATAAAATAATTTCAACCACCCATTTAAATAGGAGACAATGTTTGTTGGAAATCTTCGAAAATTTTATATTGGAACAATCTCAAAACATACAGGTAATGACTCATTTTCTTCGGTCAAGGATAGTGTGCATTTGCATGGAGTGCACAAAACAATTACAAGTGATAAGTATATTTATTTTCAAAGTGATTGGTACATTTTTTCCCATTTGCAAATCGATGGTACAACAAACATGGTAAATAAAGTTCTGAAAACATGTTGCAGATAAATTCTGGAGAGCATATAGACAAAATGAAATTTAACTGGTGTCAACAAAGTACAAGAAAACCACCCCTCCTTATCGTCCAGAGTTGTGAACTTAGTGGAATTACCAATATGAATAGGTCAGCAAAGGTGTCAAATAGTTCAAGCACAATAAATAGGTAGCCTTTCATAAAAATAAAAAGGTATTCCCATTAAAGTAAGTGATGGTACATCTAAGAGGAGTGATTTCCTAAAGGTTTCTGCAACAAAGTAAAGTCAAAAACAAAAGAGATAAGTTAAAACTTAAAAGAAAAAGAAAATTGAACCATGTAAAATTCTAATGACAAGGCAATCATCGATATACATCACTTAAAATTTCAATGTTTCAAACATTTATATATCTAACACAAGGTCAAATGATGAACCAAGGCAACGTTGAATGACCAATTACATGTCCATCAATTTATAAACTCTATTTAGTCAAGTGGAAAGGTTTACCAGATTCATGCCACACTAACAAATAGAAAAAAAAATGATGAAACACAATGAGAGCAGTTTAACATAAATTGATAAACCAAAAAATGAAGATATGAAAATTGAAAAACCTGAAAAGCTAAATTTGTGAATGCTTGCTTTACGAGTAGAAGAATGTAGAGCCTCAGGGGTTAGTTCAAGATGAACTAGACATGAGATCTTTTCCCAAATTTGAGAGGTTACAAGTTCGACTTTCTTGATCCTCTTTATATTATGCTCCGGAATCACTCTAGAATCAAGATCAACGTTTACCTCATTTACCATTCACAGATCATAGGAAAGTACTTAGAACTTAGAAGGTTTTCTGCGAAGTATTTTCTTTTGAGAAAAAAGGATAAAAAGATGTAAAACTTCAAAAAAACCTGCAACTAGATCACCAAACATGTATCAACCTGCAAACTTGGCTGACAACATGCAACATTGTGCGAATTGTATACTCAAGTCCATGAGAGCCAAAAGTTGAAGTGTTTGGAAAGTGTTGAAGAGTTTAGAAAGTGTTACCATTTTAGTATTTTTAGGATATATCCTCCATATAAACCCAAAAGTCCAAATTATAAATTACACTTTTTATTAAAATTAAGTGCTAAGTTCTCCCTAAGGATGGTCAAAATGACATTTATTAAGCAAAGAAACCATAGGAGCACTGGAAGTAATGGTAAATGTATAAAGCACGCATACATATGTTTTCCAGAGTCCAGAATCCACCCTATGTTAGAGGCTTACCAGAATTTGATCACCACAGAGTCATTAATTGGTCAAGTTTATGAGGTACAAGGTTCATGTATCTCCCCATTCAAAGTGAGTACTATGGAGCAGGATAGATCTTCAATCCCTAGCCGAAGGATGAATAAATCTACCATCACTGACAGGGAAGGCATGTAAAACAATATTAAAACTGCCATCACTGAGGGGAAAAGAACTCCAACCTTGCCTTTAGGTGATAGCAATCAAAAAAGATGTAAACAGTAGTAATTCTGATATCACTGAGGGGAATATGTGCAAACAATATTAACTACTATCACCAAAGGGAAAAGAACTCCAGACCTTGCCTTCAGGTGCCAGCAAGCAAACATATTCAGATTTCCAACCAGCTCATCCCTGGTGCGTCACCAGTGTAAAGACAGACTTCCAAATTCCTACCAAAGCATCAATCAGTTTCCAAATAAGATTCAACGGTATTTGGGTATTTATTCAGTTTTAAGAAACCAACAAGGCTGGTAGGCAGTAGTGTTCTTTTCCCAGTATGTACAATCATTATTGGACAAACTTAAGCTTTGTCGTATTGGGTTTCAGGACTAAACTTCTGGCTAATTGTTATCATAATGAGATTACAATGGGTAAATTGGACTGTATCGGAAACCTCAAAATAGACTGTCGTAATCTTCACCATTCTTGGTGCTTGATAATATAAATACTGACCTTAGATTTGATGTGTAGGAGGTGCATGATAATATAAACATCGTTGCAAATTCCTAATTAAAGTTCATAAATTAGTCTGAAATTAGAATATTTATACAAATCTAGACCTTTTTTCTATCAGCTGTGTTTGCAATATATGGAAACGTACCGAATAGTACACATTTAAAATAAGAGAACACAGTAAAAATACACATTTTTGTGACATATGGAACCATACTAAATGGTACACATTTAAGACAACACAACACAGTAAAAATAAGAGAAGTTGCAATTACTTAAGGAATCAACAAACATGTCACTTGGCAGAATCAAACAATGGTGGGGCAAGAACAACACTCGACTTTAACAGACCCCGCAAACTTCCATTTGAAAACTTTGCTCTAAAATGTAGGATTAACTTAAAATTTCATTGTTCGCATATAACTAGCTATCCTACGACTAGTAGCAGATAGATTAATACTTTTTCCCTTAGCCAATTGGATGCCCCCATTCTCCAATTGCAGATCAGTCCTCAAAATCTTTTGTTAATTTTCTTAACTATGCAACACCTTATATTAAGATTCTTAACCATGATACAAAAGGATTATAGTATTAACTGTGACAAATATTTCAAATTATAGTTTTGCATTCAATCCCAAATAAAAAGCAACAGTAGATTGGTCACTCTCATAAAACGTGAAACCTACACATATATGACAGAGCTATTCGTGTTTACTCTATGGTCAATATTTCAAATCTGTACTAAGGTGACCTAAAAATTAGGAAAAGAATACAAAACATCAAAATATACAAATTTGTTACTTCTGCATATAATTAATAAAATTAATTAAATTTTGGAGTAAGAGAGTAAACTGTTTCTGGTTAGTTGACTAAAACTGAGTTATAAGGAGTCGAAGTGAACTACTAACCATTTGGAAAGACTAAAAGTTTGTACAGAGGAAGCAGGGGTGGCAGTGATCACATTGGATCAATGAAAATTAGGGACTTGATTATGCCTAGAGGCTTGGTCATGCCACAAATGGTGAGAAAGAGGAACTGGCAGTTTATCAAGGCCTTGAACTGCTTAGGGCAGCGGGAATAAAATGTGTTACAGTGGTTCCACCATAGTATTTTGAAATTTGAATTGTCGAATGTCTCCACAAGAAATTATTCTTGTAGAGTTCAAGCAAGTCTTGCTACACTCATTCATAGAGTTCAAGCAATGATAGGAGATTTTTGGGGAAATAACATGTGTAACAGTGGTGGGGATTCCACCATTGTAATTTGAAATTTGCATTGTCAAATGTCTCCACAAGAAAATGTCTTGATCGACTCATTCATAGAGTTCAAGCAATGATAGGAGATTTTGAAAATTCCTATACACAGTTCTCATCCGAGAAAGAAAAATATTATCAAAATTGAAGTTTTTCAGGCCCTAAGAACTCTCCATTCAATCATAGATTCAAGGGCCAAACCCTCAATTCAATCGCAGATTTCATATAAAGTAATTAATGTGGAAAAAGTCTGCAAAAAATCAGGATTAAATTCTAAAATTGCGATTTTTTCAACAAAACTATTTAATCCTCTGATTTTTTGCAGACTTTTTCAGAAACAAAAAAATCATGATTTATTCATTATATGCCCGATTTTATCGGGAGTTGACCCAAAAAGTTTGCTGTCTTAAGAGTTGAGACTCGGACAAAACTCAAGATTCAGGAGTTGATTCACTATTTTGATATGTGATGTAGCACTAGACTTCATATACATATTATATATTAGCTTTCTTTACATGTTTATGTGGAAATGCATTTATTTGATGTTGTGAATACTCTAGATGTTAAAGAAAATAAAAAAATAAATGAGTATTTTTGTGTTTTTTTAATTTTTCCGACTTTTTTAACGAATTTTTCAACTTTTGGACCCTTGCCGTAATTCCGACTTTGACTTTTTCCACATTGATATAAATGTTTCGGGGCCAATATGGGGGTCTCAATTCAAGGGCGGAGTCGGGGACTAATTTGGGGGTCATTTTAAGAAGAGTATTTCATATAAACGGCAGCGAGGGCTGCTCGGCCTTCTCTCCCATCCCATGATATAACCTTACTATATACACAAGTACGTCGGTCATTTTAAGAAGAGTATTTCATATAAACGACAGCGAGGGCTGCTCGGCCTTCTCTCCTGTCCCATGATATAACCTTACTATATACACAAGTACGTCTTGTTGCCCCAAGTGTTAGACTGTTAGTTCAAGTACGCAAGTGAGAAATGGGAGTTAAAGCCATTGCAGAGACCTTTACTTCAACATTCATACTCACTAACAATAGGATTTATTAACTGTATAATAATGAGGAAGACTGTTGCATGTGGTTTTATTGCCCAGTTCTTGGGTGTTGGGTTTATTGTATTAGTTAGCCCTTCAAGTCAGATTCCTCTGATATTAGGAGTTTGGGGTTTTGCATTGATGATCTCTGTCAAGCAAGCTAGAAGTCTGGTGAATTCACTAGTCATTACATTATTGATTCAGCTAGCAAAGGGCATCAGTTTCAGATTGCACTCTAGGGGTCACAAGTTGAAGAAGCACTATCTCAGTGTTGCTGTGACATAGATGCCATCATGGTTCATTTCCAGTCTAGCAGGGTGTGGTGTCCTGTGTGAATGCGATGTTTATAAGGCTCAATGCGAATTGGCAAATGCATCCTGCAAATGGACCAGATGGCAAGGAGATTGGAAATACAAAGCAACGACAGAAAGCTGTGTTAGGGATCAGTGTGCAATTGAATCTGCCATCCAAATGTTGGCATCTAATGAATGGGAGCATGTTTTTGGAGCTTGTGTGCATGCTCACAAGAGGAAATATAAGCGGGTGGAGACAAATTGGGTTTCTTGTATACTCTGGTCACCGAATTATGGAAAATCTTCAGACCTCTTCTCATTTCGGTCCAACATGTGCAAAGGAGTGACTTTAGAGATTCAGCACCCCTACAAGCCATCTGCAGAGCTTGTCGTGTTCGAGGCCAATAAATGGACTCGTTCGATGTGAATATGAGCTCAGTCAAGCATGCGGTGCAGATTCTTACGTTGGCACGAATGAGGAAGCCCCTCGAGGGCCAAATTCTCTGTAATCTTTTGTGCTAGTTATGTTGTGGTAGCTTTTTGGTTAAACAAGTATTTTAGGCAATATACACGCCAAGTCTATATGAATAGCTATGAGTAAGCTGGGCATAACAATTTTTCAATAGAAAGATTCTATGAGCAACAGGCTGCAATTGTTTTCATTTTCATATATAACTCTCATTCTTTTAAATTTAAATTATTAAAAAAAAGGGCGAAATTCTGCTCAGAAATCTCTTAAAGTCGACAAGTTTATGGAGAAAGGTTGTTGATGTGATTAAAGGGGAAAAATGAATAGCCCGGTAGGTTAATCAACGAGTCTCGTTAAAGGATTGTTCTACTTGCGCTCGCTTCAACAAAGTGGCCATATGAAGATGCTTATTTTTCTCATTTTACTTATTGCACAGAAAAAAGTTAATTACAGTTCCAACTACATCATTAAAATCCATTAGAATACATCCATGTTAACCTCGGGAGGATCTGATAAGCACCTATACCAAAAAATTAAAAAAAGAGCCCGACAAAGCGACTAGGGTAATCCTAGTCGTCATCCTCAGCTGCTGCAGGAATTTGCAATTTCCGTTTGCTAGCTCAACTGCCGCCTTCCGCTCATTCCAGGACTCCTTTTCCATGACTAAGGATTTATTATGTTTGCGAGTTTCGTTTTTGTTGATTTGTGTTTTCTACTGTGTCCTTACTGGTTGATGGCTGAGTTTTAAGAATTCGCCCGCAAATCAAAGTTGTCGATTTAAAGAGTTCTTTGCCGGGTGGTCTTTGACTGCCCCACGGTTCAGTGATTCACCTAAGTAGCTTTGTAAAAGGAGCCGGCACAATTCCTTCTCTTAATTTGGAATTTTCTTCTGCGGTCAACGAGAATGTTAAAATTCTCAAGGAAAAAAGGGTTGATGGGTAAGGTTATCCGCCTTTGCCCTAATTATACTTCTATTTTAGAACGGATTTCTAACAATTAGGTAGATCATGAACTCATTGGTACTATGTACTGTGGAAACAGATATCATGCTTTTATTGCTGAATGTGAGGACAAAGATCTGATCTTCAGATCTAAGCCTTACTTCATAGACTCCAGGAAAATGTTTCTCATCTATTTGACTTTGAATTTTAATCCTAACATAGAAATTTTCTACGCCTGCTGGGATCAAATTGTCATATCTTCCCCCTTTCATATCTTCCCCTTTTTTTTGGTATTTTTAAATCTATCGACAAATTGGCCCGCTATATTACTAGTTTAAATTCTAAGGAATACAACTTCTCATGTGCCAAAATTTGTGTTAGAAATGTATTTTGCAAAACTCCTAAAAGTAATTTTACCTTCTATATTACTAGTTTACAGTCCAAGGAATACAACTTCTAGCATGCCAAAATTTGTGTTGAAATGTATTTTGCAAAACTCCCAGAGGTAATTTAGCTGACTTGGAGGGTCCAAGTCATCTTCAGGTTCTAGATTATGAGCAAGTTCCTTTCAAATGTAATTTTTGTGATAAGTATGTGTTTTACAAAAATTTGTCCAAATACTATAATATCTCAACTTCTTTCTATTTCATCGTCATCTTCTCAAATTAATAAATAGCAATGAACATTCAAACAAATTCCAAGGAAACACAAAAGGCCTCATTCTAATAGATTTGAGTCTCACCAACATTCTCCCTCCAGTAATAAATTTGGAATTTTGCACTCTACAGAAGCAGAGGTCAAGGTTCAATGATTTATTCAATACCCCATTTCGATCACGCAGTTCCATTCTCCCTCTAGAAATAGATTTGGAATTCTGCACTCTACAGAAGCAGAAGTCAAGGTTGAATGATTAATTCAATATCCCATTTTGATCAGGCAGTTCCAGATCTAGTGCAATCAGAGATCATCAATTCACCTGTTGAGGAAGAGGTTTCACCTAAGGAAAGGACAAAAACAGTCTTTTAGAAAAGAAGTAAGAAGTAAAGAAGAAAAATATGTAATCTTTTTTTTCCAAATGTTCTAAAAATTAATCAATGTTATTAACCATTAATAAAATATAGAAAATATCAAAGTAAGAAATCTCCAAAATCTGGTGTCTTGATCTTCCTACAGATCTAGTAAAAAGATGGTTTCACTTAAATTCTAGAGATGTTTTATTTTTATATTACCTTGTGCAAGCAATTTTTAAGAATCTATTCATGTACTCAAAAAACAATTATAATTTAATTTTCAGTAGATCTAGTCTTGAATCCCCTGCTCTCTTTTTGTCAAGAAAAGTATGGTTTTTTTGTCCTCTTCCTTTTACATTTATTGAAGAATTTTTAACATGTTCTAATAACAATTTTTTTAATACAAAAATTGTAACCTTCATTCCTATATACTGCTTTAGCAGCACGGTCCAGTAGCAATTTTTTTTTAATACAAAAATTCTCATTACAAAAAAAAATCCAATATAAATAAAATTTAAAAAAAATACATCTATAAACCCTATTTTTGATCTCCTGATAAATACATCCCAAATTAGATTCACATGTATCTATTGATAAATAGATACCAAATTAGATTCACATGTATCTATTGAAACATTCTGATAAACAAACTTGGAAAACAAACAGCGTTAAGCAGATACCTCACTTCTACGAGCACGAAGTACACATCTTATAGAATATCTCGCTTCTACGAGCACAAAGTACAAATTTCAAAAACACACAAATGTGAAAATCAATATGCAGTTTGCAGTGTAAACATCGTCGCACCTTTATATATAAGGGCTGACGTGCCGTCATAAGGGCTGAGGAGGACAAGAGGCGGACTGAAAAAATTGGTGTTCTGTGTGGGAGCGAGTTTTATTCTTCGGCGTCATTCATGGAACAGCAACGACGAGCCACTCTAACAATGTTGATTGACTTCTCAGTCTGCCTCTAGCTCTTTTGCGCTCCTCTTTCTCTGCTCGTCTCAGATCCCTTTCTTTCCATATTTCAATACTCTTCTTTGTGTGGTGTTCAGTAAAATAGCAAGCCATTTTTCCATATTTAATCCTCACCCCTTTTAGATATTAAGAAATAAGAGCAGTACCTTTACAGAGAGTAAATTTATCGGCCTTATACAACCATACCATACAGTGAGAAACATTCCAAGGTAACAACTAGCTACATCCTCGTTGCCTTCATATATACACTGCATAGTTAAAATTATACAGACAAGCAAGCAAGCTCGTGTATATACCATATCAAACCTGTGCAGCGCAGGATGCTGATCGGTCCTGTAGCGGGGCAGACTCGACCACACGACTTGTAGAATTCGCAGTGTAGAAATCTGCAAGAGCTTCCAAACCTTGAACTTGCATTTGAAGATTCAAAATATAGTTGCCGGCCTCCTGAAAAAGTGTATGAACTTCCATTTTCTTGCCGCCGGGAACAATCTTCTGCAGAGTCCGGAGTCTTCTGTCAATGGCGCCATGATCTGGCCACCTGTTTCAACATCAACATTATTACAACATTTTCGATGGAAAGATGTCGATTTCATTTTTCTCGCCAGCGTTACGAGGGAGGATTTCTTCTGCTTCATCATCGTGATGGTCCTTTTTTTGCGCATGAGGCGGAGGTTTAGAGCTCGAGTCCAGGCAGAGCCCTTGTTGGCAGTGCGAGCCAAGCACATGTCAGCTGCGAAACGAATGGCTTGCTGGCAGTGCGTCCGTCCCGCTTCCTCATTAACCGTTCAGTTTTGGATCAGTGTTGGATCAACGATCACACTTCATTCATTGGTCTAACACCACAAATCCACAGTCAACAATAGGACACGGCAGCGTCTGGAGCAATTCATTTCAAAGGGAAACTCCTTATGGCGTAAATATATAATCCTAAAAAACGACATATCTCAAAATAAATAAATCAAAACCTGAAGAAAAAATAAATATATATATATATATATATAATCCTAAGATAAAACAGAAAACCACTCAAAACCTAAAAAATTCTTAAAAGAGAGGGGCTATATGTCCAAGAGAAATAGCCTTTATTTCTAATACAATTTGAAGTCCAAAATCATTTTTCTTATTTCTCCCTTTTCCTGATTGTAAGCTAACTACCAAAGTCAAACATGCACCCAACCTATTAACATACCTGGCAACCTTGTTTATCCAGGATTTTATCTGCTGATGTGAAATATTATGCGGTAAAGAAGCTAGCAGAAACTCAATGTAGTCATACAGAATATGATTTTAAGAGAATTCATTTCATTAATTGATTAAAAAAGATTTATAACAATCTAATTTATACAAATAATGTATATAAACTTTAGCACTTGATTTAAAAAGATTTACAACCATCTAATTTATAAGAATAATAATAGAAGCTTCTAATAAGATTTAGAACAGTCTGATTTGCAAGAATAATAATAGAAGATTCTAATAAGTGATCCCACACAATCGGAGTTCCAAAACTCCTCAACAGAATATCCATACATGATTAAAAGTTTCCCCATGAAATAACCCTTTTGTGATTTTATATGGCTGTACTGATTGTTGACTATGACATTTCTGATGTATTATAAACATTTGCAGGTACGTTAGCAGCATAAATAACCATCAGCTAATTTATTCCGATAGTCGGAATACCACATCAGGTTGTTACCCTGAAGCAACAACTGGAAATAATCTCTCAATTATTCCATGTGGCCTCATAGCTTGGAGTTTGTTCAATGATACTTACAACTTCTCCAGAGGGGGCATATCATTGACAGTGAACAGGAAATATATTTCGTGGAAAAGTGATCGTGAACATAAATATGGAAAGAACGTTTTTCCCACGAATTTTCAGAATGGAACTCTGATTGGGGGTGCTACTCTCAATTCATCTATCCCTGTAAGTAGTATCCTTGTTTAGGTCTTTTACAAAAGTAGGTTGGCTGGTTGACTGATTGCGTTTAAGGGGTTGTAAATATGAGGCTATGTTTGTCTGATTCTTTATAGCATTGCAAACAATAGCATCCAAACCCTAATTACGATTTCATTTCTATTTTATTATTGTTAATTATGAATTAATTATACCGAAAATAGATAATAATCAAATTACTTGTAACACTAATATAAATAAAAATTTGTCTTCATAGCTAGTTTCTTATCATAAATTTTCCAACTGTTTATTAAAAACATTGAATTTTGGCTATTGTTAATGATAAAAGAAACACATAGTTAGTGATTACTGTTGTTTACTGGTTAGTTTGGATGAGCATGGCAGTTAAGTGGGCAAGAGGATCTTATGGTGTGGATGCGACCAGCAGCACTTCCAACCTTCAGGAAGCTGTATGGACGGATTGAGGAGGACCTCAAAGAAAATGATAGCATTACAGTGAATTTGTTTAATAATTATAATACCTATACTTTTGGTGGCACGAAGAAGGTTGTACTTTCTACCACCAGTTTCCTCGGAGGGAAGAACAACTTTCTCGGGATATCTTACCTAACTGTTGGAGGTCTCTGCATCTTTCTGGCGATGGTCTTCTTCTTTATGCATATGAAGAAGGGAAGGTACGTGATTTTAGTGTGTGGTACAGTTTATGCTAGTCACTTAATGTTGGTACATGTAGGTCAAAATGGGTTTGATGTAGCATTGAACATGTTCTCGATATAAATTTTAGTCCAATTTCCACTTACTAAAGGATTTTATTTAGGTAGGATTGAGGTTGATGAATTTAATTATCATGTTTTTGTTTATAGGTATTAGTTCAATTACTATAGGATTTTATGTATTTTATTTAGTTAGTATTGATGCTAGATGAATTTAATTTTGGTGGTAGATTTCTAAAATATTTTGTAACAAAGAATTACTTTTCAATTATTTAGATCTAATTGTTCTAGAATATTCTTCAAATCAAACTATTGAAATAAGAATAGCTATTAATCTAAATAAAATAGAAAAAATAATTATTAATTTAAATAAAAATAACCTTTTAATAACTTAGATCCAGATTACCATTTTAAGTGAAATTTTGCTGGAGAAGATGCTGGGATTCTTTTAATCTCTGTTTCACAACATTTGGCGTGGTAAGGAGGCTAATGTTGATTATTTTTGTTGGCAGGCCTTTGGGCGATACTGCATATTTATCATGGAGCAGCAACAGCCCAGAGGAAAAGTCTAGTTGACGAAGTCATTGTAGTTGTAGTACCAGATTCTCTCACCTGTATCCTTCATATTTGAAACATACATGATGGCATGCATATAGGTTTTGGGCACCTCTATGAAATTTGAGCTAACAGATTCACCAAACCTTGAACATATATAGCCTCCATATATGCTTTGGGTACCTCTATGAATATAGAAACAACAAAATCTGTTGCTTGATTGCTTGGTAAATCTGTTGCTCGTAGGTTCATAAAGATGCCCAAAGAATATGTGCATGCCATTCAAGTTTCAAATATGAAGACTGTGGATTTGAAATTTTGTATTCAATTCATATATATTGAAAAGATTCGTTACAGCAAATCAGATAAGCAAAAATATTGTCAATGTTATTTGAAAAATTATATGCAATGCAGGAGTTTGTGATTGGAGAAAGCACCTATAGGATCATTTTAACTCATGATCATGGTCATCAAAATGAAGAAAACATCGTGCCTTTGCGTTTAGAAAAATAAGGCCACTAATCATTCTTGAGTGACTAAGCAGTTAGAAGTTTTTCTTTGTAGATTTATTTCAACCAACCATGCATGTTGGATGTCTTTGTTGAGAATTTTTTATTTTTAATATAAATATAGTTTTAAAATATAAATATTTTAATTTTTATATATAAATTTATTTTATTTATTGTTAATGTAAAATGAATGTGTGTTTTTTAAGAGATATTAGGTTTAAATATAAAAAGGTAAAGGCTGTATATATCTATAGAATTTAGTAGTCAATTTACTTGTTTTTTGTTTCAAAAACCAAAGGATATCATGTATCAATTTGGTGTACGGTTTGGCCACTACCTTATTATTACTATTATTATTATTAAGGATGAAACTTCAATATTTTTTTTTATGTTATAGAAATTTATAAATTAAACAATTAATGCACATTTTTTGTTTCTATACTTTCAACCTTACAAATTAATATAAAATATTATACTACAATAAAAATAAATCACTTCTCTTAGCAATTTAGGAGAATAAAAATCGTATAAATGTTATACTGCTATAACCCTTAAGAGAGTATGAGCACATATGGTAGTTTTATCATAATGTCATTACATGTCAAGCTTTCCAAATCCATGCTAAGGAAATCATAAGAAAACTTAACCACCAACTCTTATTAGGTTGGAATCACTTGGGTATTTTTCCCAACAAACTCCTTTTTGTGGGTTTCCCCATTGAGAAATATCTTACGAGCTACCCAAATTTCAACAATTTCAATCCATGTTAGGGATCTATAATGGAAAGTTCATGTGTGTTTCAATATGAGAGAGAAAGCATGCAAATTTGAGATTTGGAATGGATAAGTGCTTAACAAGAGCTAGTAAGATATATTAGATCTATACATTCTCTCTCACATAATGAGAAGGGTTTTGCAAAGCTTTGTTCTCATAATGAGAAAAGAACATTCCATAAGTAGAAACCCCTACAGAACCAAAGAAAGCTTCCGTAAAAGAGAAAAATTCGCATTATAAGATGTTTATTGAAATAAAAGAGACAACTATCTAGTCATATCAAATAGCTCACTATTTAAGAATGATAGTTGGCCAGTATACCAACCATATATAAAATGGAAAAATAATTGTTTCCCTATATGTTAAGGTCTTAACACAACCCAAGTTAGCCAACTTGAGAATCCCCTTTCAAAATTTTAAAAATAAAATCCTTTTCATCCCGATGTTGCTTCAATATAATCTTGAATCTTTTGAATTTGATTGATCATTTTAAACCAAATTAAAACTAAATTAAATTCAGTTATACATTATTGGATGAATTTTGTCTTTGTAACGAGGGATGTTCATGCAGCGTAGAGGTGTTTTGGGAGCGAAGGAGCGGAACTGGTAAGAACTAGGGTTTCAAGAATATTCAGGAGTTGAACGCAATGGAGGGGCGCAAAGTGGGGAGCTCCACTCCCTCCTACTGACAAGCAGTAGCCAGTCGAGGTAAGAAATCGTTGGAGACGGCTAGAAGTCTTTCAGGAGAACGGAAAAGGAACATTGACGAGGCGCAGGACTTGATCAATTCAAGGGAGGACAACAGTTTAAAAGGAAATGAGGAAGAGGACAAAACCAGGAAGCATAAATCAAAACGAAAAAGGGTCCATGTAAGCCTAAGGTTGAGGTCACACCCAGAGTACTTTTAAATGATTCTACACTGCAGGCGCACAGGGATCACATGTGGACCTATGCTATTATTTGTAAATTCATGGGATTATGGCCCACTGAGAAGGCACTGCAGGTATGGATTAAATACCACTGGAAACCTAAAGGAGGCATAGACCTACATCTTGGATCAAAAGGTTTCTTCACGGTAGTGTTCACAAATATAGAGGACAAAGACATGGTGTTTGAAGGAGGGCCCTACTTCTATGCAGCTACAGGGCTTTATATGCAGCCTTGGATGATGAATTTCATACCAGAACGCGAGACTTTCACTTCGGTCTCGGTCTGGGTAAGACTCTATTCCCTACCTTTAGATTACCGGAAAACTGAATCTTTATCTGCAGTAGGAAATAAACTAGGGCATTTTGTCAAAGCTTTTGAGGCTACCAGAAGGGGAAAATACACTTCCTTCACCTGAATATGTGTGGAGATGGATCTCTTTGGAGCTTTACTAGATGAGGTCATCCTGGAAGTTTTTGATGAAGAATGGGTGCAAACCGTGGATTATGAACATATTCCTTTCAGATGTCGAAGGTGCCATGAACATGGGCACCTATTTAGAGATTTCCCTCTTCGTAAAATAGAGACCAAAAGTAAAGCTACCACAGTGAAAAATACTGAAATATTTCACAAAATAGGGTATAGAGGAAAGGGGGGTAAAAGGGGGCCCAAGAAAAATCAAACAGAGGGGCAACAAACCAGCCTAAATAGGTTCCAAGTATTAGAAGAAGAGGAAGAGGCAACAAAGGTAGATCAGGAAATGGAGGAAAGCCAAGGAGAGAAAGATAAGGAGGAAAATGGTGTGAAAACACAGGATACTAATAAACAGATAGGGACTATGTTGAACAACGAGGAACTAGAAAGGGACCAAGAAATGACCCCGAGTGAGATAGAAATGGAGGATCATGAACTGCAGGATATTCTTGACAGAGAACACCTAGATCTGGAAGGCTGCTTGAAATAGGGGACCATGGGAGGGGTTGACTCATTACCTCAAAAAGAGTTTAACAAAGTGCAGCAATTGTTCCTATGGAGAACCCAGACTAAGGAGATGGAAGGACAAAGACACACAGAAATGCAGGGCAACAAAGGGGTGAAAATTATGAAAACCACACCAGGACTAGCTCCCAGGAATCCAAGAAGGAAAAGGGTCAGGAAAAAACTAAATGAGCTATTGATGGAATGTGGAAAACTAATGATAGATTCAGGTATGATGAAATATCTAACCAACTACTCCTTTACAAATATTTCATAATGAAGCTAACATCTTGGAATATCAGAGGTCTAGGAAGTAAAAGGAAACAAAGGTTACTCAACAATAGAATGAAACAAGAAGCTTCGGACATGATCTTTATCCAGGAAACTAAATGTTCCATTCAAAAAATAAAGCAGATGCACAACAGATGGCTTAATAAATATGAGTTTCTAGAAGTCAAAGCAGATAAAATAGCAGGAGGTATCCTTACTCTTTGGAACCCCCAAAATATTGGCATAATAGATGCTGAGGCATTTAGGAATTATTTATCAGTGGTTATTCAGCCTGTTGATGATAAACTCAGGCTTTTAGATTCTCTTGGGGAACTAAGAGATAGACACGCAGAAATACCATGGATAATGGGAGGGGACTTTAACATGATCAAATCTCTTATGGAGAAAAAGGGTGGGACCAATACTTTAAGCAAAGACTCTATAGAATTTTAGAATTTTCTTGACAACATGAAGCTAGTTGACACAGATACGAGTAATGGCCTCTTTACATGGAACAATAAGAGAGGAGGAGAGTCTCAAGTAGCCTCAAAGCTAGACAGATTCCTTATCTCAGAGGACCTCATGCTCATAGGCATGGATATGACAGTAAGAATTCTCCCCTTCGGTGGCTCGGACCATTGGCCTGTCCAACTTGAGGTTCAGGGCATTGGCACCCCCAAGAACAGAACTTTTAGATTTGAGAATCTCTGGCTCACCCACCCAGATTTTATCAGCAACATTGCTAAATGGTGGATAGAGGATCTGTAGATTCAAGGTACAAGAATGTTTCTACTACACAAATGACTGAAACATATCAAGCTCAGACTCAAAGATTGGAACAAGAATGAGTTTGGCAATATTTTTGAAGTGAAAAAAGCTGTCGAAGGTAAAATGCAGGAACTCAATCAAGCCCTTATCACGGATGGCTTTGATAGGGCAAGGAACGATCAAGCCACCAAGCTTCATCAAGACTGGGAGAATCTATGTGAACAAGAGAATATATTTTGGAGACAAAAATCAAGGGTTCAATGGCTAAAAGAATGGGAGAGAAACAAAAGGTTTTTCCACAGATCCACTATGGAGAACAGGTCGCATAAAAGGATCTCAACGATCAAGGACTCTGAAGGTCAATTACTCAATACCCATAAAGACATAGAAGCTCTGTTGGTTCAGCACTTTCGAAGTATCGCAGAGGAGACCATCTTAGATAGAGATCATTTTATCAGGGACTTCACGAAGCACATTCCTAAGTTAGTAACAAGGGAAGATAATTACAATCTCAATAGGCCGATGAATGAAGATGAGGTTAGTGAGGTTATCAAAGAGATGTAGAATGGAAAAGCGCCTGGCCCTGATGGTTTCAATGTCGATTTTTTTAAAGCTTGCTGGAACATTGTCAAGCAATATATTTTGGTTGTCGTGGAGGACTCCAGAATGAATAGAACCATTCTGAAGGTGCTCAATACATCTTTCATCTCTCTGATCCCCAAAAAAGACAATGCTCTGACTCCAGAAAGATTCAGACCCATAGCCTTATGCAATGTGGTGTACAAGATCATATCCAAAATAATTGCCAACAGACTCAAGCCCCTTCTCCCCACTCTGGTTTCTGTGGAGCAAACAGGTTATGTGGAGGGCAGATAAATTCTAAATAACATCATCCAACTGCATGAAGTGGTGCATTCATTGTTAAGTAATAAGAAGGCGGAAATGATTATGCAACTGGACCAAGCCAAGGCTTATGATAAGTTGAATTGGAACTACATCAAGAAGGTCCTTCTAGCCTTCAAATTTTACCACAACTGGGTTAGGTGGGTCATGGCCCTAGTGACTTCTTCTAGTTTTTCAATTTTGGTTAATGGTTCTCCATCTAAAACTTTTAAACCTTCAAGAGGCCTCAGGTAGGCAGATCCTCTCTCCCCCTTTCTCTTTATCCTCATGATAGAAGGACTTGGTCGATCTATCAAGCATGCTAAATAAGTGGGTACTATCCAGGGGCTCAAACTCTCTGAGACTGGACAGGCTTTGACCCATCAGCAATTTGTAGATGACATTATGCTTCAGGGAATCCCCATGGTCAAAGAGGTGCTAGCATATAAACAAATCCTAAGTAACTTTGCCATGGCAACTGGTACAGAGGTAAGCCTCTCCAAATCTAAGATTTTCTTCTTTAATACTAATATTGTTATTCAGCGGAATATCTCCAGAATTCTGGGCTTTCAAAGAGATGTGCTACCTTCCAAATACTTGGGAGTTCCACTTACTGACAAACCTCTGCGCAAGAGTATCTGGGAGCCAGTGATTAACAAGATGCAGGACAAGACCAGGAAATGGACCATTAGATCTTTGAACTTGGCAGGCTGACTGGTGCTTACAAAAGTTGCCCTTCAATCAATCCCCCCCTTTATGCTTCCAACTCCAAAAGGAGTCTTGCATCAATTTAGAATCATTCAAAAAGACTTTCTTTGGGGTAAGGGGGAGGAGAAAAAGAAATGGGCCTTGGTAGTCTGGGTACTATTTGTAGACCTAAAAACCATGGAGGTCTTGGTCTGGATGACTCGGAAGTGCTAAACAAAGTTTTAGGGGCTAAACTATGGTGGAAATGGGTAAAAGATCCAAAGGCATAGTGGGCTCGTATTTGGAAGGATAAATACGCTAGTAATTGGCAAAACAGTAACCTTATAAGGATGTATGGCATCATAAAAGGCTCCTACATCTGTAATAAAGCATGGTAAAATAGAAGCATAGTTCAAAAAAATAGTTTCTGGGAAATCAAAGCGGGAGATCTAGCTTTGTTTTGGGAGGATAAATGGCAACAAGAACCTGTACTGCTAAGAGAGGACTTTGTGGAGCTCAAGAATGATATTGACACCAAAGGATAACTTAGGGTAAAAGATTTTCAGGATAGAACTAGCAGTGAAGGAAAATGGCATACCTGGAAGAATATGGAGTTTAGGGAAGATAGCCCCTTGAAAGTAAATGTTGATGCACTTCTAGCAATGTTGGACCATAGGAAAATACTAGTATCAGAGGATCATGACCAACTTAGATGGGGCAATAATATTGAAGGCACCTTTAATCTTAAGTAGGCAAAGCACTTAGTCCTAGAGCTTGATTCTAATGAACCAGATAGGGTTTGACAAAACCTATGGAGACATCAAGGATGGATGAAAACCAAACTTTTCATGTGTCTCGTACATCATAAGAAAATTCTTACTTGGGAGAACATTAGGAAGAGGGGTGTTATGGGACCTTCTAGATCCCAGCTTTGTGAGTCTCAAGAGGAAACAATGGAGCACCTACTCAACACCTGCATATTCACCTCCAACTTGTGGGATGCTTTTGCCTTAATTTTCAGAACGACAGACAGGGATAGAGGGAGCATCACCAATACCCTTAATAACTGGAGAGGAAACTTTTTTTATTATGAAATAATCAGCAAAGCTTGGGCTTTAACTTGGACAAGCTTCATAATAAGGAATGTATGGAAGGAAAGGAACAACAAAATCTTCAAACATAAAAAAGTTCCTACTAGAGCATCATGACTCAGATCTTAAGTCAGATCAAGGAGACGATGGGAACTTTATTGTAGACTCACCCAAATAACCCCCCTTCAAATGTTGATTTGCATATACTTCTTCAGTTGGGTATGCAAGGGCTTATTCCACAGGGCATGGACATGAAGGTAAAAAAACTGGCCACTGAAAAAGACTTCTGGCATCCTCCCCCTCGGGGTTTTATGAAATTCAACATAGATGGAGCCTCAAAAGTCAATCCAGGTACTGCTGGTTATGGTGGGGCGTTAAGGGGTGAAGATGCATGCATCCATTTTATTTTTCATTGCCATCTGGGAAGGGCCACAAATAATATGGCAGAGCTAATAGCACTAGAACAAAGTTTAGATATCCTTAAGTAGGACAATCTTCAGAACATCATCATTGAAGTTGACTGTGAGCTAATCATCAATTCGGTCAAGAGAATCTGTTGTGGTTCAGTGCCGGAAAAGGTCTCAAGACACTGGAGGCTGCTTCAGGTCTTCCAAAGGATACAGTTCCACCTTTTGCACTTGAGAACCGTAAGCTTCGATCATGGGTGAAGGATGGCCAATAAATTAGCAGACATTCTGGCTAATAAAGGGGATCTCTGCACCGAAAGCAGTGTCAAGTTCAGATGGCAAGAGATGCCACAGGGTAGTTTGAGGGAGAATTGTGTCAATTAGGTGGATAAGGACCGATTTCTTTATCAAAACAGAGTAGGTCATCAGCCACAGACATTGGGTCTAAGTGATATGGATCCTATATGAAGTGGTGTTTTTGCAATAGGGATGCAGGTCTCTGCCAGCTTTCTCAGCCCAGGAAAGTGCGATCACAAGGATCTTAGATGGAAGTCACTTGGCAGCCAGCGATTCTCGAATGCTCGGATGACGAATATCAAGGGTGGTGAGATGAGTTCCTTCTTCTTGGGGATCAAGCAAGTGAAGTGCAGAGGTGAAGTGAAGGACCACAGTCTCGGCTTTCTCAGCCAACATGAAACCCTTCGAATTACTACCTGTGGTGTCAATACAGGCCGAAGGGTGGTTTATGGTATATCGCGCACCCTTAAATTCGAGAGCAGTTTTTTTTTGTGTTGAGAGCGATTCCACTCACCACTCTATACGAGGCCAAGGTAGGAGAGAGAATACCACCCTCATCAGGCGGTAATTCTCTGAGCTTTTTAATCATGCGATATGATCCTCCACCGTTGGATCGGGCAAGGATAATCGACAGCTATGATATGGCGTGCTTGTTGGTGGGTCTGGGCGAGGCATTACTACCTGTGGTGTCAATACCGGCTGTGGAGTGGTTTACAGTATATCGCGCACCCATAAAATTGGGAGCGGTTTTTTTGAGTTATGAGCGATTCCACTCACCACTCTACACATGGCCAAGGTTGGAGAGAGAATACCAACCTCATCAGGCGATAATTCTCTGAGCTTTTTTTCCTTGCGATATGATCCTCCACCGTTGGATCGGGTGAGGATATTCAACGGCTATGATTCAGCATGCATGTTGGTGGGTCTGGGCGGGCCACTCATATTTTGCTTTTATTCTCTTTGTTGTATGGGTCTCTGTTTACTTCAACCTTTGGGTTTGGGAGTAAAACCTTAGGCTAAATGGTTCAGCCTCTGGTTGTTTGTGTTATATGTATTTTCCTCCTTTTAGTTAATTGAAATAGAAGGCGTGACTCTTGCATTAGCAAAAAAAAGGGATTGATAATTTTAAACCATGAAATATTTTAAGTAGTATCCATGGTTTAAATGCATCCATTAAAATCCCATTTCAAATGTGTTGTCATATTTTTATTCATCTCATAATTTCGTTTTCTCACTTGAATCATATTCCATGCATTTTAGTTTTGAGGTTTCACTTTCTAAATTAAATTGTGAAAGAGTATGCATACTATTACCTAAGCTTATCGAATTTGTCTTACATCTTTGGCTGAACTAGAATTGTGTTTCAGGAAGAATAAAAAAGTTTTTCAATTCAAGAAAAATAATGTTTTAAATGAGGCTTAGATTCTCATTTAAAAAATGTTTTTGTGTGTTTTCCTATCTCGACTAAATATGGAAAATTTAACACTTGCAGTAGGATATAGATAAGATTTTGTGTATTAAAACTTAACAAAAATCTCACAACCCAATTCCAAGACCCACAATTATGAAAGCATGTGGTTTGAATCTCTTGCAAATGAAGCATGTTGTAATTTATTGATTATAAATACCTTGGGATTTCAAATACCCATGTGTGTTGGGTTAATAGTAATTTGATCATATAGTAGTTAGGTTAGCCTTAATGATAGGTTTATCATTTATGGTTTATGGACCAATTGTGTCAGATAAACCATGGTATCACATATAAAGAATCCTATTTAATGGCTTGGAATATTCCATTATAAAATGCCTCAAGTAGTCTTATATTTTTTTTCTTAGCCAAGTAAAGTGGCGGTTTTCTCTCTCTTTCTCCCAATTTTAACATGCAGTGTCAGAGTTGGCATACCTAAAATCTTCAACTAGAGTGGTCTAATGGTGAGATCCATGGAGACATAGATAGGTTGGTGTGGCACGCGCAAGAATTTGGGAATGCATTACAATGATTAATTTGAAGTATTGGAAAAAGCCCATTGAGAAACAAGTAATCAATGAAAGAGTGCTTGATTTGGCTATTTGTATTTTATCATATGAGGGGTATGATGTATTGATGCACAAGGAATTCACCTTGTTGACCAATATCTTACCATGTTCATTCATAAAAGAGGTTTGAAAATTGTGAAAACTAGTTAAAAATAGGGGTTATTTTTATTAGAAATATGTATTGAGAGTGGATTTCAACAAAATTATTTTGGGAAGTTTTTATCAATTTCTAGTGAGACTAGAGATATTCTTTACTTCGATTCATTCTTTATATATCTCTTTAGAAGTAAAAATAAAAACCAATGGATCTTTTCACAATGAAGATATTAGTGTTTGAAATTAAATAGCCTCTAAGATATATGAATAAGCTTGAGATTATTTCAAGGTATATTTTTTTAATATTACATAAAATAAGTTTAAATGTTGAAAGCATCTTTCAAAATTTTATCAATTTATGATTTTCATGATTCTTTAATTTTAACATCAATAACAATTTAAACTTTTCATTGATCTGAGAAGCTCATTCTACAGATTAGTATGAGGGAGGTGTAATTTTGTCCCTGCTCAACTTGGAGTTAACACATGTCCCTTTTAAAAATTACTATATATATAACACATGTAAACATCAATAATCTCACTATGGCCATACTAGGAGAAGTAGTAAAAATATTTTACTCTCACTCTCAACCATAAATAAAATATTTAGATGTTCATATGAAAAAACATAATATTATATAAACTTTATAGATAAATAAAGTAGTTAAAAAAAAAAAAAGGAACTAGTATAAAAAGGAACTCCAAATCTGCTATACAGGATCCAATGCCCGCAGTGATGTGGACCTTGCCACGCCAACCTTATGTATGTGTCACGTGACACCCACGATGACATAGCACAACAAAAGTGATGCCATGTGTTAGGTGGATTCAACCATTTTTGTGTCTAAAAAATTCCATTCCACATGCCATGCGTCGCATGAATGTGCCACACCAACATCCATGTCATGTTTCCTTTCCACGTCCACATAAGCTCTTACATGGAATTCCAGATTGTCTCATTTGGCCTACGTGGCCTTGGCCACTTGAGCTTAACCCAGGGGACCCACATGGGACAATCCTCTTGTGTTTTGTGACAAAATAATGTTATGAAAAGTTTTGGATCAAGATGTATCTCGCCATTACATATCAAATCATTCACATTCCCTGGGACATGGATTTTCCTGTCCTGACACCATGCCACAATGCCACAATGCATCAGGACTATTTGTCCACTAGGTGTGACACAACATGAGCTTTCATGTCAAGTAAGGGTATAGATTCTCGTCATGCGCCTTTCAATAGTATTGATCAGGTGCTAAAAAAATAGCTCAAAATTCAAAGTTGTTGGATTGGTATGGAACCTAGATGACTGCATTGTTCTCATCATCCTAAATCTGGTGCAACTCATTTTGTGAAAAATGGACACCGTATGCTCCCAGAATCATGTTTTGTTCACTTTCCCAAACAGGTGAATTTTTTAAAAACATTGACAGCTGAGTCAGAAGTCTGTACTGCTGACATGGCGGTGACTAGGCAGGTGTATGTGGCAAATTCAATAGTCAATATTCTTCAATGAATCGTATAGTGCTAAATAACACATTCTCATTGGTTCAGTTTCGGCAGTTTTGATTGGTTAGAGTGGTGGCCAACCACGGTTGACCCATGTCCCAGCTAGAGGCTGCCATGTGGCAGACCGGGCGCCACCAAAATTATGGGTCAAGTCCAGGAAGAGGCAGCGGGGGCCGAACCCACAACCAACAAATACTGAGCAAAGTCTTCTGCCAATACACCATACACATGATTCTTAATATATATGGTGTGCAGGTTTCATTTGAATTCAAACGCATGTCATATCGGAGGAGGGGCCAGCTCGCGGGGGGTTGGCCCTTTGTCACACCTTTACCATGTAACCACTAGCGAACGGTGCAGGGGCCCGCCAGCCGGTGCAGGTCGTTGGCCTTAACCCTAGGCACGTGGCCCCGCATGTGCCCAAATTTTTCGGAATTTAGGTGTTAGCAGACATTTAAAGTGTCCAACAATTTCGCCCGAATTTCAGCAAAATTGTCACTCTGTTAGCATGTTTTGGGGTAAATTTATAGGATGGTGCTAGATTTTGGGGAATTTGTGGTCCGATTAGCAGAATATTGGGAAAGGCCATAACTTCTGGAGTTTTTGACCAAATCAGGAGGAGAAAGAGGCTACACAGGCATTTTTGGGCATTCTGGAGTCATTAGAACAGGTTTTACAGCTTTTTGAGCATTGTAAACTGATGTATTCACACTTTTGAGCGTAATAGAGAGGGTGAATCCATTGAAAGCTAGACCAAGGAGATGTAGCCCAGGAGGGGTGAACTCCTCCATAGTGTGTTGCTATAATATCGTTTATGGTGATGTTTATGTCTATTATATGTTTTTGTTTAATAATTTGTTTATGTTAATTTGCACATAAAAATTACATAAAAGCACTCAAAAACCCATGTTTAAACTTGCAAATAATTCTGTAAATCCTCAAGCACATTTAACATATTTTGAAAATTTTTACCACATCAAAACATATTTTCCTAATGAGATCAAGTTTTGGTATCAGAGCTCTTGGTTTTATTTGTGCAAGAAGGATTTAATTGTTTGCAAGTGAATGTCATGCTTACAAAGTTGAAACTCAAGGGAGGAGAAGGGAAGTTTGTTGAAAGTTCTGAAGTTGCATCAAGGGTAAGGAGGGCAAGGCTTTCACAATTTCCACCACTAGTTCTTCCTCAAGTTGCAGTTGAGACTCTATTGAGCATGTCTCATGAAGGAGAACCTACAAAAATGATAAAGTATGGGAAGGTCTTCAGGAAGGCTTTCTTTGATATGACAGAGATGGTGAAGGTCCTCTATGAAGAGAGGAATACCAAACTGCAGGGTGAAAGCTCCAAACCTCACAAAGGAGAAGGTTCTTCAGGAGGAGGTAATGGAAATGGAGGAAAACCTACACCCTCTCCACCATCTTCTTCATCTTATTCTTCGCAAGTATCTTCACTCTCTTCCACTAACACAACCTTTACACATACTCATCAACATACCTCAAAAGGAACTCGTAAATCACCCTTGTTAAAACTTGATGTTAAATTTGAACTACCCATGTATAATGGTGAAGTGAATGCATAGAAGCTTAACAATTGGGTTCATCAGTTGGAGATCTATTTCAGAATTCAAAACCTTCAAGAGGATGACATAAAAATTCAATTAGCTTCCTTGAGGCTGGAGGGTGCAGAACTAGTATGGTGGGAATCAAAGACACAAGAAGAGATTAAAAAACATCGTAAGGTCTCAATCTCCTGGTTTGATTTCATTGCTACAATTAAAAGACAATTCCACCCTCTAGCCTATATGCAGAAAGCCATCATAAATTGGCAGAACTTTAGACAACTTAAAGGTCAAAATGTGCAATATTACACCCAATAATTCAAAAAAAGGTCTCTAATGTTAGATGTAGATTTGCAATCGCAAGACACGTTGCTGAAGTACATAGGGGATTACATAGTTACCTTAGGCATACTATACTTATGTTTAATCCCAACAATCTAGATGAGGTGTGTGTGCAAGCCACTCATCTTGAGGCAAGAGGGAAAAACACTCCAGAAGAGGGTAGTAAAAATCCATTTAAGGGTAAAGGAAAAGAAAATGGTTTTAAAGGGAAGGGAAAGGAAAATGCATCCATTAAGAAGGAAGGAGAGAAATTAACACGCACACATTGTTCTAAAGAGGGTCACGATGATGCTCATTGTTGGAAGCTTCATCCTGATATGAAACCAAATAAATTCCACAACAAGGGAAAATAAAAGACAACTACAACCACTCAACAAGATTTGGGATCCGATTTGAGTGATGAAACTAAAATTACATCCATGGGTATGAAAGGAAAAGAATCAATTGCTAGCACTAGTACTTTAAATTTACACAATGAAACTCAAAATGAAAATAAGAGGATAAAATGTTTTTACATAAGGGTGATCTCAAAACATAGCAAAATTGATATTCTTTTTGATAGTGGTTCTCAAGCCAATCTCATCTCTGAAAAAATTGTCAAAAGTTTTAACTTGGAAACCATTCCACATAATAAACCATATCCACTAGGATGGCTGTGTGACAATTCACAATTGCATGTAACTAGAAAGTGTAAACTGAAATTCGCCATTACTACAAATTTCATAGTTAAAGTAGAGCTTGATGTTGTGCCATTAGACATATGTGGTATAGTTTTGGGCATCCCATATCTCTATGACAGAAAATCTATCTTCCATAGACATGAAAATAAATACCATTTATTCAAAGATGGATTATAATATATTGTGAGAGATCATAGCAAGAAACTGAATCTTTCACTTGTTAATGCGGGGCAAATGAAAAGACTAGTGAATTGAAGCAAGAATTTTGTGCTTCTAATTATCCAACCCAAGAATGATGTTGACAATGAAGCTTTTAAAGGTTTTGATTCAAGAATGAAATTTGAATTGGTTGATGTTGTTAACCAATATGATGAGATGTTTCAGGAACCAAAAGGATTGCTCCCAAGAGAGGAATCCAACATGAGATACAGTTGTAGAAAGATAGTCCTCTTCCTAACATTGGCATGTACATGATGTATGTGATGGAAAGTGTTGAAATTAAAAAACAAATTCAAGAGGTGTTTGATAAAGGGATCATCACGCCAAGTTCTTCGCCATGTGGTTCGCCTATTGTTTTGGTGCCAAAGAAGGATGGAACATGGTGCATGTGTGTGGACTTTTGTGCATTGAACAAGATTACAGTAAAGAACCATTAACCACTGCCTATAATAGATGATTTACTTGATCAATTAAAAGATCCAAAGTATTTTAATAAGTTGGACTTAAGCAGTGGATACCATCAAATTAGAGTTGCTGAAGGAGACATTGGAATACAACATTCAAAACTAAACAAGGTTTGATTGTATGACTAGCTATTCCGTTTGGTTTATGTAATGTTCATGCTACCTTCATGCATGTGATGAATGATGTGTTGAGGCCATTTATTGATGATTTTTTTATAGCCTACTTAGATGACATCTTAATTTTCAGTAAATCTCATGATGAACATGTCATCCATGTGAGAAAAGTACTTGATATCTTAAAGAAAGAATAGCTATATCTAAAGATGTCAAAGTGTGAGTTTGGAAACACTTCTTTAGTTTACTTGGGTCATATTGTTGGAGGAGGTGAGTTGAAAATAGATCCCTACAAGGTTGATGTCATTTTGAATTGGACAAGGCCTAAGATAGTTATTGAGGTAAGAAAGTTTTTGGGAGAAACCCAATATTGGAGGAAATTCATTGCTAACTTTTCTTCTATAGCAACTCCTTTGCACGCGTTGACAAGTGTGAAAAAGGGTTTTTAGTGGGGAGGAAAACAGCAAAAGGCCTTTGATGCATTGAAGGAAAAGATCATTTCAACTCCAGTAGTTGCACTTCCAGACTTGAGACAAACATTTGGGATCTAGACTAATGCTAGTGACTACGCCATGGGTGCAGTCCTCATGCAACATGGTAAGCCTATATATTTTCATTCGGAAACTTTCAATGGTGCAGTGATTAATTATCCTACATATGACAAGGAATTGTATGCATCGGTGCAAAGTGTGAAAAAGTGGAAACATTACTTGATGGGTAAAGAAATAATCATTCACACTGATAATCAACCATTGCAATACTTGTAATCTCAATCTAAGTTGCAACAATCAAGGCACTTCCGATGGATGGGTTTTCTTCAACAATTCCACTTGGTAATAAAGTATAAGAAAGGTATCTACAATAAAGTTGATGATATGCTTTATAGGCCTATTATTAGTGTAGCTACTTTACTCAAGCATACCTTTTTCTTGCATGAAATTTATATTAAAAAATATGCATCAGACAATGAATTTCAGGATGTTTATGTAAGCTTGAGTCAAGGTAACCAAGTAGAGGAATTGGATTATCATTTTAATGATAACTTGTTGTACCATATTGGCAAGCTTTGTATTCCAAAGGGAGAAAGAGTCAACATCATAAGAGAGGCACACACTTCTCTTATTGCTGGTCATTTCAGTGTAAGTAAGATGGTGGCACATCTACAGAGGTATTGTTATTGGCCTCGTATGCTTGAAAGTGTGTCACATTTTATTAAAGGATGTTGATTATGTGCAGTCAGTAAGCCTAGCAACAGGAAGTTAGGATTGTACACACCACTTCCCGTTCCTTCACGGCCGCGGGAGAGTGTTTCTATGGAATTTGTAGGAGGTCTTCCATTGTCAAAAAGAGGTCATGATTATTTGTATGTAGTTTTGGATAGGTTCAACAAAAATTGTATTTTGATTCCATGTAAAAATAAAATTACAGCTAAACAAACTACTCAATTATTCTTTCATAATGTATGGGTATATTTTGGATTGCCCACATCCATTGTTAGTGGTCAAGATTGTCACTTTATTGGGAATTTTTTTTCAATCTTGTGGGGATTCATGGACACCAAATTGAAAAAGAGTACATCATTTCATCGACAAACATATGGTCAAACATAGGTGGTGAACATGACAATGATACATCTTGTTCATGGGTATTGCAACAAGGATCCTAATGTTGTGGGGTGAACATTTTCACTATATTCAGCATGCTTACAACTGGGCCAAGCACTCTTCAACTCAAACATCACCATTTGAGGCATGCTTGGGATACTTTCCTAAGTCTCCTTTAGATTTCATTTTTGCAAAATATGTTGCTATTGATGGTCATAGTGACATAGACAAAGCAAAAAGGTTCATTGAACAAATCCAATTGGTACACCAAAGAGTTCAAGAACATCTTGAAAAGAGCCAAGGCAAGTACAAAGCAAGGCATGACAAGGATCATGTAGATCACAAGTTCCAAGTCGGTGATGAAGTTTAGCTTCACATTAACAAAGAGAGGCTCCAAGGAGAAGGTAAAAATCTAAAACCAATTAGATATGGTCCATTAAGAATTTTGGAAAATCTTGGTAACAATGCCTTTAGATTGAATTTTCCTTCATATATGTAAATTCCTGTTGTTGTTAATGTTGAGAATTTAAGGTTGTATGAGCCTCCTTTGATTGAAGATCAAAGAGAAAATGTCCAAATTCCTTCCATTGAGGATTTTTCTCCTGAATATTTTGATAAACTACAAAAATACACCATTCTTAACAAAATAACAAGGTCTTCAAAATGAAGGAGTGATCCAAAATGGATCTTGGATAGACGTATGTCTCTAATTTAATAGACATACGTCATATTATTCGAATTAGAACATTTTTGTGTATCACCCCAATTGTTGATAACTTAGCAATTAGAACAAATTCCAGCATATCACTGCTCTTAAGACAATTAAAAAAACTTGGCGTATGTCTCTCATTGCTCAGATCACAGCTTATCAGAAGAAGTAGAACTCATTGACTTCATAAAACCCAGATTTATGAAAAAGGAGAGGCAGAGCCGAAGAATTTCAACATGAAAAAGCGGGCGAGCCTGAAGCACCAAAATAGGTATAAGCTAGGGAAGACCTTTCTTCCTGTCAGAGCATGCACACGACGAGTCAACGAGGATAACGTAAAAGCTATTTCACTGTCGCATGACATATGCGATGACGTGCAGGGTGCGTTGAATCTTTTGACATTATTTTACAAATTTGGTATGAGTTGGAAATCATCACTACGACTACTATGAATTTTGAAATGCTTTAGGTTATCGAAATCGTAAATATAAGTATTTGAAGATAGAATCGAATTTTAAATTCCTTTTAGTGTAAAATGACTATTTTGTTGCGACTGAATTACAGCTGCAAACTTTTTTTTTTAATAAAAAAGATTACCTAAACGTATATTGCTATGTTGTTTGTCATTCGTAGTTATTTGTCGATATTTGGACGGCTATGGAGCAAATCAACCTTTCAAGTTTTCTTGACATTAACAATCAAATTCGAAAGAAAAAATTATATTTTAATTTAAAAGAAAAATTATAATATAGTTCTTAAATATTGATAAGTTACAATAATTATTTTTTTATAATGTATATTTTACATATCATACTTTTTATTGTTATTGAATTAAGATTTTTGTGATCTATATTAAGTTTTTGGGACATTTTTTTTGGCGACAATCATATCAAAATTAGTTTGGAACTAGTGACAACCATGAACCACACTTGCTGGTTCGAAATGCATAGGCAAATGAATTTTGATGTGACTATGGCAGAAAACATATCTAAGAAACTCTTTATTGTGTTAAGTCAAATTGTGAAAATCTCAAACTAATAATCTCTATCAACAAACCACAATCTCAAGTAAACTTGAATGAGAATATAGAACTGATTTGCTAATTTTACAATCTATATAGAAATTATATGGGGTAATTTAATAAAACCATTTAGGATGAATCATATTGAACCATTTATATAAGAGTTATATAGAGATAATTTAACAAGACCATTTACTCTTCATTCTCATGGACATCATCCCTCAAATATATTGAAACTATTTTTTTCTTACATGGGAAGTGGTCCATTCAATCAAATAATTGCAGTGAGTTTTTAAAAAGTAAATATAATATTATGTTAATGAATTTTTAAAAAGTAATGGAAATGTAATATTATGTTGTGGAGATAGTTACAATATCCAATTTGGAATAAAGAAAAAAATAACAAGTATTTAAAACTTTTAACAACACAATTTTCCAAAAAAAAAATATCATTGAGAAAAACCTTTTGCCATAATATGCATAATGATTAGTGCACATGTGCAATAAGTATTTAAAACTTTTAACAACACAATTTCCCAAAAAAAAAAAATATTGAGAAAAACTTTTTGCCATAATAAGCATAATAATTAGTGCACATGTGCACTATGATGCACAATACCATCTATGAAAGAAAACTTAATAACACTAAATTTTTTCAACAAAAATGAATAAATAGTAATTATTTCAGCTTAATTTGTTTATAATAAGAAATCATTCCTACATTGAATCAATTTTGTGTGCATATTGTCATTTCTTTATAACAAGTATAAAGAAGACATGTAAGCAATATTCATAAATGCAAGCAAATTGAGAAAATAATAAATGCAAGCAAATGGAGTAGGCAATAAATCCAATGAAGTAAAAAGTAAGAAAATCTGCAGCAAAAAAAATTAATTAAAAGAAACAAAAAACAATTTCATTTGATAATGGATAAATAATTTTTTATATAAAAAAAATAATAATATTATGCTATAGTAAGCTGGAAAGCTCCTTAATCACATTAACGACCTCAATTTTGAAGCTTTTTCACATCTTGACGCACAAAAATCTAAAGTTGACATAAAACTCAGCAACTACATTTCATAGTTGTGTGACATATGAATTACATCAATTTGCCATGCAACATAAAAAGAGACCGCATGACCGCCCGGGAACTTGGAGTTCAAATTTTGATTTCTTTCAAAACTACAATAGGCTATGCATTATTTGGAGGGATTCCAAATTTTAAATGCAGATTTCATGTGAACCTGCAATTCTGTATTTGGTGGCGAGGGAGTATATAAATTAACCACTGGGTTTTATTCAGAGAGAAACTGGTAGGGGTAAAGGACCAAATACTAAACGCTAACCGCGTTAAAAATTGGATGAGTTCTGAATATTTTACTCCCATCGCTTATATATTTTGCGTTAAAAATGGGATGACTTCTGAATATTTCACTCCCATAGCCTATATTTTGCAATGTGCGTCAGTGTATACGCTTGTTTATATTTAATGTAGGCCTGTGGCAACTTCTTGGTCCTCGGAGTTAGTATTATGACATGGAGCTGGCCTTTGAGATTGGGATTGTTTTCCAGGAGTTGAATATTTAAGTCATGGAACATGCGATAGTTATTTTAATATATAAAATAGGAGTTGTTTTTAGTGTGATTTTTTGGAATTTCTGTGTTAAAAATTTGTTTTAATATATAAAATAGGAGTTGTTTTTAGTGTGATTTTTTGGAGTTTTTGTGTTAAAAATTTGTGGTGAAATTTTAATTTGTGTTATTTAAACTAGTTTTTTTAACTAAATATATAAATTAAACATGTTGAAAAACTTCTTTTACATTATGCATGAGTTATCCATCAAATTTACAATTTCAATGAATTCTTACTAAATTTTTAAGAAATTAAACCGATAAATCCAAAAAAAACTTTCAAAACTAAAAACAACTCTCATAAAATATAATTTCACAACGTGGGATTTTGAAAATTACGAAAAAAGAACTTGGCACTTGTTAAATGAATATTTGGAAGATTATAACTTAAATCGACGTGTGTGATTGAATTTTTTTTTTTGGGGATTACATTTAAAATGAAGAGCAGGTTTCTTTGCTCCTTGCCTCGGCCAACGCTATTTTGCTGTTGTTATTTTAACAGGTTCATCTTCCCTTACGGATTCTTTGGCAAAGCTTGTGCCTTCCCCGGAAAGTAAAAAATAGGATGAAAGTTAAAATGGTTTTTTTTCCCTTCCTTCGCTGGAGTATTTACTTAAAATTTTCCATAAAATGATATTTTAAAGACTATATTTTAGTGTTAGTGATTACATTATTAAATGATTTATAAATATAAATTAAAAAATTAGGAAAATGAAGATTTTGTTTTTTTCTTCTTTCACTTTAGTATTTATTTAATTTTTTATATAAAATAATATTTTAAAGATTAATTTTTATTGTTGGTGATTATATTATAAAACCATTTATAAATATCAATAAAAAAATAATATTTCCTTCTTTTATTTAAAATTTTATATAAAATGATATTTTAAAGATAAATTTTTAGTGTTAGTGATTATATTATTAAACAATTTATAAATATAAATAAAAAAGTTAAGTAAATGAAGATTTTGTTTTTTCCTTCATTAAAGTATTTATTTAAAATTTTATATAAAATGATATTTTGAAGATTAATTTTTTGTGTTAGTGATTATATTGTTAAACAATTTATAAATAAAAAATTAGGAAAATGAAGATTTAAATTTTTTATGTTTTATTTTGTTGAGTATTTATTTAAAATTCTTTAAATTTTTATATAAAATGATATTTTGAATGTTAGAATAATGTAGAAATAGAAATGTGATATTTGTTGACTTGTCTTTCTTAGTTGTCATGAAATGTTCTAGATCTTTGTGGGTTACGAGGTGTAGTTCTAGAAGTCATAGTTTTCCAATAAAGTGAGTTGTAGCTGAGTCATAGTGTGTATCATTTATGTTGTTATGTCTATCAAGTCTATTGCTTCCATCGTTATATAATGAGACACATAGTTAAAATAATGTAAAATGGAAATGTGATAAGTTTGTTGAATTGTCTTCTTAGTTGTCAAGAAATATTCTAGATCTACAAGTTAAGAGATATAGTTATAAAAGTCATTGTTTTCCATTGTAAGTGAGTTGTCACTGAGTCAAATGTGTATCTTTCTTAGGCCTAAATTAATAAAAGTAATTTGTTGTGTTAAACTCTAAATTTTCTATTTTTCGAATTTCAAATTTTTTATTATCATTGATTATATTATTGAATAAATTATAAATTTAAATTAAAAAAATAAAAAACCTAAAATTTATATTATTGAATAAATTATAAATTTAAATTAAAAAAATAAAAAACCTAAAATTTATATTATTGAATAATTTATAAATTTAAATTAGAAAAAAAAAACAAAAGTTTAAATGTTTTCTTGCTAACCATATGAAAACAAGCTGCAGAATTAGAATTATATGGTTATTTGGCTATCATTTCATTGGAATGATTACAGAAACAAATTGTATAAGACATGTATCTTAATAGTCAATGCTCCTCCTCTTAAATGGAGTGTATTTCTATTTTGGATAAAAAAAAATTAAAAAAATTTATGATTTCATTTCTTTTAATCCATATTTTTACTTGGGAAAATTTAACCAAAATATCCTTACTTTGGAAATATTTAATCAGTTTTCATGGATCAGGTAGATGTTGTCTATGCAACTAGTCAAATGAGAGACTTTTCATTCGCTTATAGATTTCTCTGTTGATGTCTATATGGGATAGGATCCTACAACACTTATTTGTGAATGTTTAGTTGAAATAGGCTTCTGTTGAATCTTGGATTTGGTTATGGGAGATAAAATGCAATAATTATAGGACCATTCATTTTTCATTTTCTGAAAAATTTAATTTTACAGAAACACCTTTATTTTAAATAATTTGCCTTATAATATTGTTAGAACTAGTTTTTACTAGTATGTTTGTTTTAATTAATATGGACTTATTCTAAGCAAATTGCATGACAGGAAATTGTCTAAATTCATGAATTGCATGGACAAAATCCCTGCAGGCTTCTTTCATGGAGCTGCGAAATTACAAGGTTGCAATTGTGGAACTCAGATTTTCTTTTTTAAAGATATTAATATTCAAATCTCAAATTTGCTGGAATTTCGGCATGGGCATTAGCTAGATAAAGGAGCTAAAGCCTTGCTTCAGAGAATTTACATTTTCCCACATTTATAGGGGACAAAATGTAGTGGCTCACCCATTATAGAAATAGGGTCATGGAAATAAGATGGTTGAAATACATTTTAATTTTTACTTTCAGAATGCTTTACAAAATACGGGCTAATTTATGTGATGGGAGAGATTTTGGGACACGTGTTAATTTTTGAATATGCGGGCTAATTTATGTGATGGGAGAGATTTTGGGACACGGGCTCATTTTTGAATATGTTATCTAAGGGCTATTTTTTGAAGTATGAAAGCCTTTTTGGTGAAAATCCAGCCAAGTTTGATAACTAATTTCTGCACAATGAAACTGTAACTGAATAAAATTAAAAAACTTTTAACTAACATCATTTAGCTCAATTTTTCAAAAATATGAGTATTTTGAAAAATCATGTTAATTTCTTCCGTTTCGTGATTATATTAATTAAAGTAATTAAAAATATATATATATGAAAACAATAATAAATTTAAAATATATATTTTAAAATAATAATAAACTAAAAAAAATAATTTTTTTTTATTTTGATATAATAGGGATGAAGATTTTTTGATTTTATTTTTTATTTTTTATTTTTAATTTACTAGCTAGATTGATTTTCAAAAGAATGTTCAATATATGCTTAGTCTTACTTTTTAAAGGAATATGCTGATATGCTTAGTCTTCTCAAAGGAATATGTAGGAATATGCTCAGCCTTAATGCTTATCAACCACCATAGTGTATTACAGAGTTTGTTAGGTTGCATTGAATTTTAATAAATTAAAAAGGCTCCATGCTGACCAATTTCCTAGGGATTTAAGATTATTCCAATTCTAATAAGTTCATATTCTAATTAGACAGTGAAATTAATATATAAGCAAATTTTATTTATAAAAATAGTCCATTTTACAATAAAGATGTGTAATTCTTTTTTTTCTCAAATTAAATTAGATTTGTGCCACATGACTCTCTGCCCACCAATTTCCTTGGGATTTGAGATTATTCCAATTCTAATAAGTACATAATTTAATTCGACCGGGAAATTCATATATAAGAAAATTTTATTTAGTAAAATTGTCCATTTTACAATAAGATATGTAATTCTTTTTTTTTTTTTCAAGTTAAAGTTGACCCATAACCTTTTTATACATGGTTAATCAGGTAAATGTGTACATTGGTAAGACATTCTTCGTGTTGCAATAGGTTTTTTTGTTATATTTATAAAACATTAGGGTATATCAACCACATTAATATTTTTAAAGTGGTTGTACTAGTTAAAAGATAAATATTATAAGACTATAGGAGCACTTTAATTGGTTATGGCCGTGTTATGAAGTATTGTGTAAACCATGAGATTCAGGGATCAAATCCCTCACGAGTCAATTAAAAAAAAAACTATATAATAAAATAATGATAATGTGATATACTATTGGTAATGATGAAAATAATGACCACCCTACTCTATCTTAATATACGAGGATTATTAGATAAACTTATATTATAATAATATATTTCACTCAATATTTTCCCTTAGTTTTACTCTCATATATAAGAGTGAATATAAAAGAAATATTGGGCAAAACTTATTATTATACTAGTAATTGGATAAACTTATATTAAAATAATATATTTCACTCAATATTTTCCCTTAGTTTTACTCTCATATAAGAGTGAATATAAAAGAAATATTGGGCAAAACTTATTATTATATTAGTAATTTCCCCTAAAGGTGCAAGCTACACAAAGGAATAAAAGATTTGAAAGGAAAATTGTGAAGGAAAAATGGATCAGTTTTGGCACAATCCGCTTTATCAGCTAGGTAAATACGACTTCAGGGACAACTTCAAAGAGCTAGACAAAAAATTGAACTTGGCACCAAGACTATTCCATCAGTGGGCTTTAGCATCTGCACTCAATATTTTGGAGGGTAAATAAGACTTGAGGGACAACTTCAAAGAGTTAGACAAAAAATTGAACTTGGCAACAAGGCTATTCCATAACAGTGGGCTTTAGCATTTGCACTCAATAGTTTGGAGCGAAATTGTGATTTCTGATTGTTTGAAATGTGTTTTTTTAACTTTCTGGACACCTAAATTGTGCCAATTATATAACACAAACTTTTAATTTTAACACATATCTACTAATTCAATTAAAAATTAAAAAAAAAATTCAACAACCATGAGTCATTGTGGTCTTCACTAAGATTCATCTCCACAATTAGGAGAAATTGGTTTTGGAAAGAAAATTAATCCATAAGATTTTAATTTTAACACATATCTACTAATTTCAATCAAAAATTTAAAAAATTATTCAACAGCCATGAGTCATTGTGGTCACCAAGATTCATCTTCATTGTGGTCACCCAGATTCATCTTCACAATTAAGAGAAATTGATTTTGAAAAGAAAATTAATCCATAAAAAATATTTATAATAGTCGTTTTGCAAGAACATGATTTAATAAGCTATAATAATCCTTTACACTTAAAAAATAGTGGTTTTTTATTTTTTACATACCCTTGCTAAACAAACGAACGCTTGTTTATAATACACTACACGCATGGAGAATATTTATGATTTTCTAAGCAAGTCCTTCGTTTCTTGTATTTTAATAGATTTTTTTTTTCTTCTTCTTAGAAGAGAAAGTATCTTAGTTACACAGTCACATATTGTTGAAAAAGAACAAAACTTTGTTTATAATACACTAAAGGCATGGAGAATATTTATGATGTTATAAGCAAGTCCTTCCTTTCTAACTCATTTTTCTTCCACGTTAGTCTTGTCTTCAACCATTTTAATAAAAAAAAACCTTGTCCTCAAAACTCCCGTAGACAACCCAAGCCACCCAAGCCTGTCGCTTTCTACTCAGAAACCCTCGCATAGATCAAAATGAAACATCGATATTTTCTTGTGATGTTAAAAATGGCCGAAACACTCTGTAAATGGAAGATAGTTATAATTCTTAACCTAATCTCATAGGGTACCCAAAAGCTGCAAATACGACTCCTGAAAAGAAAGCATGTTTTTATGGAAAAACACGTCCATTATACAATAGTAATGTTTCTAGCTGGTGTTTTTGTTTTGATGCTCCGCTTTTTTTTGGTTTTCTTTAAATATTACTCATAATCATGATGTAATTTGTAATTGTTGTTTTTGTTTTTTATGGACTAAATTTTATATTTTTCGAAGTGTTCAAAAATTGTTGGACAAAAGAAGAAGAAATTGAGCTTCTGGTTGAATATATCAGCCCAATTCATCATAAAAACACCTTCCGTGTAATTAATCTTTCTATTTTTAATTAATCTTTCTATTTTTATTTTATTTTTTGCAAAAATCTTTAAAATAATTAATATCTTATCAATAACATCCTTCCAACATTCCCAATATCTTATCTAATCATAATAATAATGATACTCATGCATGCTAGCATTACAATAGAAAATAAAGTTTACATATTAGATAAGGAGCACCAAAAAGTGAAATTTGCATATTGGATAAAGAGCTCTAATTGAATAAGAATACATGATTATACATGCTTCCAACTTAAATTTGCAATTTTCTTCCTTAATATTAGCATATTACACATATACTTTAAAATCACCCTTTACCCATCCTGCATCACAAACATTCTAACTTAAGAAATCCTAATTTAAAAAATTACAATAAAAAAATTCTCTCTTGATAAATAAATCTCATTTACCAATAACTTTCATAAAACGTTTTATTTCAATTACATTTTTATTTTCATTACCACTCAACCTTAACAACTTTATCTCTTTAGTTACCCAATTCATAACATATAGTAATGATGTGTAACCTTCAATTTTTGGATGTGTAACATTCCATCTTAAATTTCCTAAATTTATATCCGCTGAATTTAACACTGCTTTTTAACACACTTTATTATATCCATGTAACAAAGATAAATAATGTTGAGCCCCTCCTTCATTGACATAATTAAATATCTAAGGGCGGATAACATTATGCTTGAATTGAATCACGGGCTTGGACATAAATCTTTTTGTTAAACCTTATCTCGTGTTTTTTAGATTATATGTTGCATATACGTAGTAGTAATATTCTAAATTAATAAAAATATTATTTTTTAAAATTATATTATATTTATAATTATTATATCAATAGGGCGTCTTTTTTATTGGAATTGTTTATTTTAATTTTTTTGCTAATTAATTTTTTGGAATTGTTTATTTTAATCTTTTTACTAATTAATTTTTTTGATCTGACAGTCTAAACTAAAAGATGTCAGTATATTGTCGTCGTCCTTACTCCATCAATGAATGAAATTGAAAGCCATAACTTCTTTGCATATCTAAATCAGGGGTTTAAATCATACCAAAATTATTTTTTACCAAATGATGATTAAAATTTGACTGTGCCCCTTATTTATCTCGGCGTATAATATTAAAAAAAAGAATAAAAAGTATATGAAACAATATAGAGCGTCAATTCCTTTTATATGGGCAACCAACACATGCAGTTATCCCATCATTTAATCATGAAAAACTTGAAGATTGGCATTATTTAATCATGAAACGCTTGATGATTGACATTCTCCTCCACTAGCGGAACAAAGTGCTCCAAATCCACTACTTCAATTCAATAATTCGGTGTTTGCGAAATGGATGGGACCTTGTGGGAGTCGATTGGCTTTTAGAGTGCTCTCATATGGCATGAAAATTTCAAGCCTAGTATTCATGTCCCTCTCTTCTTTCTCAGATGTTTCCAACAAGCGCAGTGTTGCTTTGGCCAGGGAGGAACAAGCCAGGTTTTATATACTTAGTCATATATTGTCTTACTGTTGTGTTGGGATATTAGGTTTAGTTAGATTGCGTGAGACAAATTTCGTAATTATAATAAAATTTTTAAATTTTTTGTTGTTATTTTGTAATTATAATATATAAGGCAGGCTAGAGCACAGGAACATAAGATCATGAGATCCACTCTCACTAATGAAAGGTGACAGTATTAAACTCTTATTATATTCTAAGATTTTCATGATTTTGCAAACATTGGATGCTAACCAACTTGATTATATTTAATATGTTTTTATTCTATAGCCTTTATTGTATTTTAGTTTTAGTTTTAATTTTAGTGACTAATTTACATCTTGGGTGTGGGAAAGGAAGCATCAATTAGAAGATGAAAAACTAGGCCTCAGAAAGAAGTTCTTGCTCGGCTTGCTAGGAGGGCTCTGCTGATGAGCTGAACGAGGGTCGTGACATTGGAGAAGGTGGGCAGTTCAAGTCAGAATTGAGAGCGCGCATAATTCAAGTAATTATATGGGATCCAGGGTGAGGTCGTGTCATGGACTATTTCTGCTTGTCAGTCCCGAGACCATTTATGGTGTAATCAGTTGGCTCCCAGAACTGTGGCCTCAACATTTCATCCTTGAAGCCTTTATCGAGGTAACCCTGTCATCTTGGGTTCAGTTTGGAGTTTTTGTCTTCATTTTTGTTGTGAAGTTATGGAGTTTTACAGCTCTGAAATCCTTGACACTCGGGTTAGTGCATGGGAGGATTGTGTGTGTGGACGACCCCCATTCTTTCATGCACAGATAGGGTGGCGAGGTTTACATTCCCCATCTTAATTTTGTCTTTCCTTAGTGAATTTCTTGGGTCTTGGGCTCTTCCTATTCCAGTAGCTATTTTGGCAAGAAGCAAGACGCAGTGACTTTTGGTGCTGGTTCTTTTTTTTATGCTACCACTTCTTTGGTGGTGAGCTCTCTGAGGGCACCAGTTTCTTCAAGTTTTGTCTATTTTCAACATTAAGGGCTCACCAGACACTTCTCTTTTAGCTTGGGTGGGTGTTAAGCTCAGGGCGTGGCATTTCTGGTGTCAGAGAAATTCCATCAATAGAGGCAATTATGTTGGTGTACAGGTTTCGTGCTTGTTGCTTCAAGCATGGATGATCCATCAACGCAGTCATCCCTGTAGAGGAGGTGGCCACAGGGGCATCAAAGAGCTTGCATGGAGAGGGCAGGTGAGAGTAGCAACGATGAGCAAGGTGGCATTGAAATGGAGGGAGAAATTGTGCAAGGCCATACCCTTTCTCTCGGTCCCATAATTCAACTTTATTTTCTTTCTCGGCTCGATTGAAATTGAGGAAGAAATTAGGCAAGGCTCTACCTTTTTTCTCAGTCCTTTAATTCAACTTTATTTTGTTTCAGATGGATTCCAGATCGTTTGAGAGATATCCAAAACAACCTATATATCCTGTGTGAACACTTATATGAGGATCAAAATGATCATGTAAGAGTATATTAATGATATTTAATCTTCAATCTTTTTTTTTGTGCATTTATCATATATTTTATCTGATTTAATAGTTACACAGTACCATTTCTACCTAGGCATGTATTGAAAATAACAAAAATATTGTTTCTCTCCTAAGATAAATTAATTATATCCCATCAAGTAGGATCTAATTGTTTTTGTTTCTTTACCCAGATAAAAAAAAATTACATACTTGCTCCTCCCTGGCCAAAGCAACACTACGCCGAGAAAGAAGAGAGGGGCATGAATACTAGGCTTGAACTTTTCATGCCATATGAGAGTGCACTCTAAAATCCAATAGACTTCCACAAGGTCCCATCCATTTAGCAAACACCGATTCGATTTGAATTATTGAATTGAAGGAGTCTATTTGGAGTTTTTTGTTCGAATAGTGGAGTAGAATGCCAACAGTCAAGTGTTTCATGATTAAATGAGGGGATAATTGCATGTGCCAGGTTGCATATAGAAGGAAAACGGTTTCTCCAGGTGAACATTGGAATACTTCAAGGGGGCTCCATGCTCAACGAGTGAACTGTGTTTATTTTAGGGTTTATAATATTTATTTTAGGTCTTATATACCTTAGGTTTATACTATTAATCCCTTGGGTCTAATATCCATGGTCAACCATGTTGCAACATTGCATTGTGAGAAATATTGTCTCAATATGAAAATCTACCATGGTCAACCATGATAATTTTATGGTTTACAATGTATATCTTAGGGTTTATATACCTTAGATTTATAATATTTATCCCTTGGTTGTAATATTATTCCCTTGGGTTTATTATTCCCATGGGTTTATAATATAATTCCATTGGGTTTATTAATCTAAATGTTCATATTCGTAGGGTGTACTATTATTCATAGGGTTCATAATATTAATCCTTAGGTTTAATATCAATCCCATGAATTTAATTAATTAAATTGGGTTGATAATATTCATCCCTTGGGTTTAATATTACTCTCAACCATAGTCAACCATAGTCAACCATGGTCAACCATAGTGAACCATGTTTATTTTAGGGTTTATAATATTTATTGTAGGGTTTATATAACTTAGGTTTATAATAGTAATCCCTTGGGCCTAATATTATTCCATTGAGTTTATAAAATTTTGGGGTTTTAGAATTAATCCTTGGGTCCAATATTAATTCTTGGGTCTAATATAAATCCCCTAGGTTTATAATCATGGTCCACCATGGTCCAATGTAACATTGTGACAAAGATTTTCTCAATATGAAAGTCAACCATGGCCCAACTTTGCATTGTGACAAAAGATTGTCTGCATATGAAAATAAATCATTGTCAACCGTGGTCAACCATGTTGCAACATCACATTGTGACAAAAATTGTCTCAATATGAAAATCAACGATGATAATTTTAGGGTTTACAATATTTATCTTAGGGTTTATATATCTTCGGTTTATAATATTTATGCCTTCTGTGTAATATTATTACCTTAGTTGTTTAGCATTGATCCATTGGGTTTATTATTCTTGTGGGTTTATAATATCAATCCCTTAGGTTTATTAATCTAAGGGTTCATATTCATAGGGTGTACTATTATTCACATGGTTCATACTATTAATACTTGGGTTTAATATAAATCTCATAAATCTCCAATCAATAGTCAACCATGGTCAACCATATTCAACCATAGTCAACCATATTTATTTTATTCAACCATGTTTATTTTAGGGTTTACAATATTTATTTTAGGGTTTGTATACCTTGAGATTATAATATTAATCCCTTGGATATAATATCCATGGTCAACCATGTTGCATCATCGCATTGTGACAAATATTGTCTCAATATGAAAATCAACCATGGTCAATGATGATATTTATGTTAGGGTTTATTTACCTTGGGTTTATAATATTAATCCCTTGGGTTTAATATTATTCACTTGGGTTTGTAATCCTTTTGGGATTTTAGTATTAACACCTTGGGTTTATAATATCAATATATTGGGTTTATTAATCTAAAGGTTCATATACATAGAGTATAATATTTTTCATAGGGTTTAATATAAATCCCTTGGGTTTATAATCATTTTCAACTGTAGTTCAACATCACATTATGACAAAGATTGTCTTAATATAAAATTCAACCATGGTCAACCATATTCAACCATGGTCAACAATGGTAAACCATTGGGTTTATTCATAGGGTTTATAATATTAATCCTTAGGTTTAATATAAATCCCTTTGGTTTATAATCATGGTAAACCTTAGTCAATCATGGTCCAATGTCATATTGTGACAAAGATTGTCTCAATATGAAAATGAACCATTGTCAATCATCGTTAACCATGGTCAACAATGGTAAACCATTGTCAATCATCATAGACCATGGTAAATCATGGTTAGGCATCGTCCTATGTCACATTGTGACAAACATTGTGTCAATATGAAAATCAACCATGGTCCAACGTCGCATTGTGACAAAGATTGTCTCAATATGAAAATCAACCTTGGTAAACCTTAGTCAACCATGTTTATTTTAGGGTTTATAATATTTATTTTAGGGTTTATTTACCTTGGGTTTATAATATTAATACCTTGGGCTTATTAATCCAAGGGTTCATATTCCTAGGTTATAATATTATTCATAGGGTTTATAATATTAATCATAGTGTTTGATAAAAATCCTTTGGGTTTATAATCATTGTCAACAATGGTCAACCATGGTCCAGTGCCTCATTGTGAGAAATATTGTGTAAATATAAAAATCAACCATGGTCTACCATGGTCAACCATGGTCCAACATCACATTTTGACAAAGATTGTCTCAATATGAAAATCAACCATGGTCAACCATGGTAAATGATGGTCCAATGTCACATTGTGGCAAATATTAGCTCAATAGGGTTTATAATATTTATAGTGCTTATATACCTTGAGTTTATAACATTAATCACTTAGGTTTCATATTCCTAGACAAAGATTGTCTTAATTTGAAATTGAAGCATGGTCAACTATTGTGATCAAGGGTAAACCATTGTGAATCATCGTCAACTATGGCCAATCATGGTAGACCATGGTCGAATGTCACATTCGTTTGAAAAATTTTCAAACATTGCATTGTGACAAACATTGTCTCAATGCGATAATAAATCTAATAATGTTTGTTGCAATGTTATATTTCATTGAAATTTATTCAATGTTGTAATGTGACATTAGAAAATTTGGGTTTAATATTAGGTTTCTAATATTGTGTTTAATATTAGATTTATAATTTTAGAGTTTAATATTGGGATTATAATATTAGGGTTTTTATTATTGGGATAAATATTAATCATAGGGTTTGTAATATTAATCCTACTATTTATATCAATCCCTTGGGTTTATTAATATCTTAGATATATCAATCCCTTAGGATGATCAATTGCTTGGGTTTATGATATTGAAACAATCTTTCTCATTGTGAGAAAGATCCTTAGGTTTATTATTCCTTTGGGTTTAAAATATCAATCACTTGGGTTTATTTTTCCCTTAGGTTTATAATATCAATCATGATCAACCATTGTCAATCATAGCCAACCATGGTTAGCCATGGTTGAATGTCACATTGTGACAAGGATTGTCTCACCATGAAAATAAACCATGTTTATTTCAGTGTTTACTAATGTTGGGTTTATAATATTAGTGTCTTGGGTTTAATATTATTACCTTGGGTTCATAATCCCTTGAGGTTTTAGTATTAATCCCTAGGGTTTATTCTTAACTTGGGTTTATAATATCAATCATGGTAAGCTTTATTAATCTCTTGTGTTTGTAATATCGATCCCTTGCGCTTCTTGATCCCTTAGGTTTTTAATATTTATCCCTTGGTTCACTAATTTCTTGGGTTCGTAATATTAAACAATTGAGTTTATTATTTCCTTGGGTTTATAATATTAATAATCCATTTGGTTTACTAATCCCTTGAGTTTAAAATATTAATTCTTAGGGTTTATTAATTCAACCATCTTTATTTTAGTATTAATCCCTTGGGTTTATTATTCCTTTGGGTTTATAATATCAATCCTTTGGTTTTATTCTTCTTTTAAGTTTATAATATCAACCATGGTCAACCATTGTCAATCATAACCAACCATGGTCAACAATGGTTGAATGTCGCGTTGTGATAAGGATTGGCCATGAAAATAAACCATGTTTATTTTAGTGTTTGTAATATTTATATTAGGGTTTACCAATGTTGGGTTTATAATATTAGTCCTTTGGGTTTCATATTATTCCCTTGCTTTCATAATCCCTTGAGGTGTTAGTATTAATCCCTTGGTTTTATGTTTCCTTTGGGTTCATAATATCAATCCCTTGGGTTTATTATTAACTTGGGTTTATAATATCAATCATGGTAAACCATAACCAACTATGGTCAATCATGGTCCGATCTTGTATTATGACAAAAATTGTCTCCACATAGGATTTATATACTTTGGATTTATAATGTTAGTCCATTGAGTTTAATATTATTCCCTTAGGTTCATAATCCCTTCGGGTTTTAGTATTAATCCCTTGGGTTTATTGTTGCTTTGGGTTTATTATTCCCCGGTTAACCATGGTCAACCATGGTCCAACATGAAATTGTCATAATGATTGTCTCAATATGAAAATCAATGATGGTGAATCATGTTTATTTTAGTGTTTATAATATTTATCTTAGGGTTTATATACATTGGCTTTATAATATTACTCCCTTGGGTTTAATATTATTCCATTGGCTTTTAGTATTAATCCCTTGGATTTATTATTCACTTATCACAATTCCAATTATTATTGGACCATGATTGTTATTATGAGTTAATATTATTATTACAATAATATTATAATATTATTAGTATAATAATAATCAATATAATTGTTATAATAATAATAATCATAATAATTATTACTATTATTATTATAATATAATGATAATATAATATTATTATCTGTTATTATTATTAATTAATATTATTAATATTAATATAATAATCGTAAATATATAAATATATAAGAATATAATTGTTATTATTTATATAATTATTAATAATTATAAATAGTTGGTCTTCAAAAAAAATACATATAATAATTCCCTTATCACAATTCTAATTATTATTGGACTATGGTCGTTATTATGAATTAATATTATTAATATTGCTATTATTATTATTATTATTATTATTATTATTATTATTATTATAATTATAATTATAATTATAATTATAATTATAATTGTTATTTTTAAATGTAATAATAATATAATATAATAATAATTATATTATTATTATAATAATATAAAACTATTACGAGTTAATATTATTATTATAATATTAATATAATAATCATATAATAATATATGCTAAATATATAAGAATATGGTTGTTATTATTTATATAGTTATTAATATTCATGAATAGTTGGTGTTTAAAAAAATACACATAATAATTATTAATGTGGTTGATACAAGCCTATCGGCATATATCAACCACATTGGAAAATGTGGTTGTATATATGCTTCATATACGCCTATCGGCGTATATCAACCATATTGATAAATATGGTTGTGCTAGTTAATATGTACTGAGAAATAATTTTAAAAAATTAATTAAAGTATTTGAAAATAGTCAAATACATGTTTATGCAAAGGTCATGAGTAAGAGTTTGTCAGAATGACATGAAAATGGTGCCAAAAGAAAGTGTGACAGAAAAGGGTGAAGACCGCTGCAACTACCACTTCAAGGGAATGCTTCATTCTTTGAAATACACTCACCTGTGAACCATGAACCATCGATTTCTTCTATTTGCAACAACGGAGAAAGGAATGTGTGTATGAACCCGAGAAAATGGGGTTGATCACTATCATTATTTGTTATGTCGAATTGATAGCTGAAAGGAGAGAACTCTACACTGGACTTGCTTTTCCATAGTTGACCAAAGTTTCATTGGCCTGCATCATTTAACCTCTCTCAACATAAACAGTGGGATCTGATTCTCCAGCTTGAGAATGTTGAGCTTAATAGACACTTGAGAATGTGAGGCTTCCTACAGAGCTGGCTAATGAAGAGTAGAGAAAGAACACACATTTTGACAACTCATTTGATCGATAAGAGGCCACAACTATGCTAAGTTGGAGGAGGGGGATTAGCACAGAAATCGTGTAAGATTTGGACGACCAAAGTCCGAGGAAATGGAAACATATTTAAGTAACCAAAGTTATCGTTATTTAAATGAGCAAACAAATGTTACTTAATGAGCAAAACAACACACATACAAATGTCAAACAGAGATGAAAAAATAACCAATACCTAACTTAACTAATTTAAAAAAAGAACACCTATTGTATAAAGTTTAAGAAATGTTTTACCCTATTAAATTCCTTCACTTTCACCATCGCTCTCATCTTCATATTTAATATTTTAAAAATAATAATAATATTCACTCTCCACTTCATATTTTAAACATAATAATAATAATTTATTTGCTTTAACATTTTGGTTTAAAAAAAATAAAAAATTATTTGCTGCGTTTTAATATTTTATTTATAATATGGAAGATATTCATCAGATTATCTAAATCTCCAATATTATATTTTAAATTTCGTTTTTAATGCGGAAGATATTTGTGAAAAGATTTTCCGAATTTCCAATATCTCTAAATTAAGAATAAGATTTAATTTGGATATTGTAATTAACCATCCACATTTGTAGGGTTAAGAAGAGAGGTCCAAAGTGATTAGCTTCTAACATTTATTATTTAGGATTTTGTTCGAAAATCAACTTAAATTTGGACCTTGCAAAATTTACTATTTAAAATTGCTAAAGGAATAGTTTACAAAGTATTATCATTCATATTCTTTTATCAACCACACATATAACCATTTAGTAATAAAAATATTTTAAATTATATTCTCATTGCGAATATGTAGTTGGGTTTATTCATGCTTATGATAGTAACATGAAACAAATGTTATAGTAAGTTTCAAATATTATAATAATTTGTTGGCTACCTTTCTTGTAATTATCAATATGAATTTGTAATTCATGTAAATATTATGGAAACGTAAACACAATCACTATTTCAGAGGAGTGGACACAAATTCAAAGGTCTAAGGAGTTGCTTGGGAATTGGTTAATTTAGGTTGTTCATTTAATGACCACTAGTTTTTCTAACTAAGTTTTTAATGGTCTACACAACAAACATGGAGGTTGAATACGAGCTTCTTGATTGAAGGACAAGCCCATACCACCTCTTCCATCAAGGGGTGTGTTGGGTGGTCAATTCACAAAAGGGGAGACCAAAGGTTGGCGGAAGAAAAAAGGTGTTGACAGGAAAGAGGGGGGGATTCATTTGAATTGGTATTGAGAATAAAACCAAGAAACACTCAAGGAATGAACTACATGTAAGAAAGGTGTGTTTGATATTTGCAAGGATAACAGAAACAACTTGTTTGTTGTGAATACTCATATGCCAGGTTAGGAATATGGGAATTGCGAGTAAACTCATGGGGTAGAAAAAGAATTACAAACACAAGCATTGGCACTAGAGTGAGAACAAACTGAAGAGCATGGTTAAAGAGGAAGAAGCAGGTGGAGACACAACACAGTCTAGATTCCCATTGGTTTAAGTGGGTGGAATTTTTGTGTGCTCTGGATTCTTGCATAGCAGAGTGTTAACTTTGTGAGTTTGGATAACAAAGTAGAGAAGAGAAGAAGCTAGATGAGACACTATGCATTATGGAGTCTTATGAGGTGGAGCAAGTGGAACACAATGTACTCTAGAATCCTGGTTAGCATCGGGTAAACTCACTGTGTTTTTTATATCTGTGGGGTTAGCATATGGAGATTTAGTGTGTTATGGATTCTTGGTTGAACATGTGGAGACATTGTGGGATATGATCATGTGCTAAGAAAGTGGAGACAAGGTGGTCTTTAGATTCCTATGTGATTAGAATGATTGGCATCAATGCGAATTCACTTGAGAAATTACCTCCTCACACTCTGCATCTAGCTTGGGGTTGGTCATTTGCAAGAAATATTGAAGACGATAGGTGACCTACGGTTGGGTGGAGAGTTGAAGACCCTCTCTTAGTTACGAGTCATCTAGCTATTAAGATAAGTGAATTACTTGTAATGTTGTGCATATGTAGGCATCATGAATATTGATTAATGTTGTTATATAATAATGGTGTATACATGTTAAAGGAGGAATATGTATTCTTGGTTATTGATAATGAGATGCTTATGTGAATGATTTCCTTAGTTTGAGAAATTTGTTAATACTTCCTTGTGTTGCTGAAAATGTCTTGTATTGTAAAACTCCTTAATTAGGAACTCTTGAATGCTAGATGTACTCAGTTAACCTTACAGTAGGAATGGTGTTGAATTATTACATGCATTCTAAAATTAAATGTGCTAAACATGAAAAGAATGTGGTGTTTCTATTTTATTTGATGAGATGTCTTATGTGTATGCTTTGATAGTTAAGAGGGTCTTGGAGCCCTATAATTGTTGATATTGCATGCCTGAAAAGTTTAGTTGATTGTCACTTAAGGTGATTTCCATTGCTTAATGGACTAGAAAAGCCCATGATTCCGTGTTGCTCACTTAAGGTGATTTCCATTGCTTAATGGACTAGAAAAGCCCATGATTCCGTGTTGCTCAAAGGTTGTTGGAGTTCGATGATTGGTATTGGGTGCAACATGAGGTAAATGGATATATGTATATGTAAAAAACCTATAATCCTTGGAGCACAGAGAACATAAGTCATATTCTAGTTGATTTAGACATGGAATTCATATATACAAATATATGTATATAAGAGATTTTTAGATTTCAGCCAAGGCTAGAGGGTAAGTCAGAGGCCTTCCTATTAATGGATGGAAAACAACTGATGTCGCATTGCACGTCCCTGATCGAGTGGTATGCATTGGTTATATTACAGTGGTGTTGTTAACGGAGGGCAGGAGAAAAGTTTTTCTTGTCATTCGTCGTGAATTTTCATGACATGTCGTGTCTCTTCTGGTGTATGGTCCATAACTGCCATTGGGGCATGGGTGCTATTGAAAGGCGCATGAAGATAATCTATCCCCTTACTTGATGTCAAAGTTTATGTCACATCGTGCCTAGTTGACAAATAGTCTCGATGCATTGTGGTGTTGTGGCACGGTGCTGGGACGGGGAAATCTCTGTCCCAGGGAATGGTGAATGATATGATATGTCATGGGGAGATACATCGTGATCCCAAATTTTTTATAACATGATTTTGTCACAAAACAAAAGAGGGTTGTGCCATGTGGGTTCCTTCGGTTAAGCTCAGCTTGCTAAGGCCGCGTAGGCAAATGAGAAAACATGGAATTCCATGTAATATCTTATGAGGAAGTGGAAAAGCAACATGGCATGGATGTTGATGTGGCACGTCAATCGTGTGACACGTGGCATGCAGAATGGGATTTTTTAGACACGGAAATGACTGAATCCACCTAACACATGGCATCTCTTTTGTTGCACTATGTGGTCATGGGTTTCACATGGCACATAGATAAGATTGGCATGGTAGGGTCCACATCACTGCGGGACTTGATCCTCTATACCAGATTTGGAGTTCCTTTTTATAATAGGTCGTGAAGCAGACAAAAGCCATAGAGTGCAAGACAGGGAGTCTTTCCCGACATTTACCATGGAAAAGTCTGTCGCACCATGGAAATTTTGGAGCCAATGGCTCTTAGGTCAACCGCAATAGCATGGAGGCGCTACAGAGCAATGATGTGGTAAAGCCAAGATGATAATAGGGGTGATGTGGCACAACCACATAGGCCTTTTGGGTTGCCATCTGGAAATACTTGTTGATGTGGCAAGGGGTTTAAAGACTCAAATTCAAATGGACATAAATTTTGATCTATGAGTGAGATTGAAACAAAATCTATATCACCAAAAATCTATCCACGAAATGAACATGGTGATATTGCCAAATGTTAATTCCCCTAACCTTGGCGAAGCAGAAATTTTGTAAACCCATTTCCATGATGAGACAATGGAGGTTGGGTTAATTAAAAGTAACACCTCCCATTCAACCTGGGAAGTCCAAAGAGATTAGAGAGAAAATTACAAATATGTAATCTTATTTTTTAACTTTCCAAACTTATTCACCCCACCAATTATAGTTGTCTAAATATGACTAAAAGACTAGAATTCAACACATGTGAATAACTTACTCTTGCAAACTTAAATTTGAATATACAATACTAAGATCAATTTGGAAATTAATTTGATTGTTTTATATCTTTCTTGACCGTTTGTTCTCCGTAAATATTCGCTTTTACATATATGTAATTAAAAAACACAATTTTAATGATAAATTCATTTTAAAATGTTAAATTTAAAATAATTTTTATCTATGAGTAATTTTTATCTATGAGTGATTGGAGTTTTCCAGAATTCATCATATTATTAATCATTTCCGGAATAGCACTGTGTGATTAGAGTAATGGCAATACGAATTCCCTTGAAAAATTAAAAAATAAAAAATTCTCAACAATCACCTCCAACCTGCATAAAAAATATTCTCAACAATAACATCCAACCTGCATGGTACATCCAACATGCATGGTTTGTTGAAATAAATCTACAAAGAAAACCTTTTAACTATTTAGTCAGCCAACAATTTACGCCCTTTACAATTATTCAACATCATTGTTTGTTTGCATAGGTTACAATGTTTAGTCGCCTTATTTTTCTAAACGCAAAGACACCATGTTTTCTTCATTTTGATGACCATGTTCATGAGTTAAAATGATCCTATAGGTGCTTTTTCCAATCGCAAACTCCTGCATTGCATATAATTTTTCAAATAACAATGACAATATTTTTGCTGGTCGGATTTGCTGTAACGAATCTTTTCATACAATACAAAATTACAAAATTTCAAATCCACAGCCTTCATATTTGAAACTTGAATGGCATGCACATATGCTTTCGGCATGTTTATGAACGTACAAACAACAGATTTAACAAGCCAAACCTGGCAAAAATCAAGCAACAGATTCTATTGTTTCTTGTTCATAGAGGTACCCAAAGCATATATGGAGGCGATATATGTTCAAGGTTTTGTGAATCTGTTATCTCAAATTTCATATAGGTGCCCAAAACATATATGCATGCCATCAAGTATGTTTCAAATATGAAAGATACAGGTGAGAGAAACTGGTACAACTACAATGACTTCGTCAACTAGACTTTTCCTCTGGGCTGTTTCCGTTCCATGATAAATATGCAGTATCACCCAAAGGCCTGCCAACAAAAATAATCAACATTAACTTCCTTAAACAATGCTATAAACAATTAGACAAACATAGGCTGATATTTACAACCCCTTAAACGCAATCAGTCAACCAGCCTACTTTGTAAAAGTCCTAACCAAGGATACTACTTACAGGGATTGATGGATTGAGAATAGCACCCCCAATCAGAGTTCCATTCTGAAAATTCGTGGGAAAAACATTCTTTCCATATTAATGTTCACGTGTTCAAATTTGAACACATCACAACCCTTCCAAAACCCTCTAGCACGTCAGAGAAGTGTTCAGCAAAATTTAGCAGTCAAAAGAAATTTAATTTTTGATTTTTATAAGTTTTTTAAAAAATTTAAATAATATTATAAAATGCCTTATGAAGGGTTCTGTGTTCGTAGGACATTTCAGAAAATTCCAATTCTCGGACTGATGTAACACTCTAAAGTCTGCACGAGGTTCCAAAACACTAAAGAAAGTGCAATGGGACGTAATGGAGGTTGTTCATGCATTCCCAGGCCATCAATCATAATGGCGGCACTTATAGAGTTGGCAATCGTGATCTGAGGTTTCTGTTCACATTCATTGATAACATAGGTTTCTTTTCGCATTCATTAATAGCAGAGGAGAAGTAGTTATGTATTGGTATATGTGAACCAAGGGCATCTTTTGAAGGTATCAGAGATTCAGAAGAAACAAATGAAAAAAGACAAAGAATTCATGATGACTGAGGTAGATTGTTCTGAGTCTGTGAATCTTGTCTGCATTGATCTTTCCAATCCCAACCTTACGACGAGTGCAACACAAGTTTGCAAGGTATTTTTAACTCTTAGTTTTAATTTTCAAATTTCATTTCCTTGGCTTTTCATTTAGTTCATTGATTTAGGAAGAACTGATTAAAATTATTATGTATGGAATGGTTGATTGATCTTTATATAGTCATGTGTGGACTCTAGATTTTTTTTATATCGTCCATCATGGCATCGATGAAGATTTTTTGGACTAAGTCTTTGAGCAAAGTCGGTGGATTTTTTCCCTTCCAGAGGAGGAAATGATGAAATTGTTGTGGAATGAGAACCATCGAGGTTACACTCTGTATCAAACAGAATCTCTTAATCCTTCCATTCAACCCAAAGGTTTGATGTGGATTTGTGTCTCCTTATATTTACTTTTGATTGTAATTACATCTGGCTCTGCTCAACTCTCAAAAATCAATCCATTGAAGTATTTCACTTCGTAATTTATCATATATTCATTTTTCCAGGGGATTGGAAGGGGAGTTATGAAGCTTATGAAGCTAGTGTTGATAAAGGAAAGCGATTTCACGGTCCCAATCAATGGCCTTCAACAGGTATGCAGTTCATCATTTGAAATGATATTTTTCATACTTGTCCAACGCTTAAAAATAGATTAAAGTGACAGTATTGACATTTTTACATCATAACCACATACATTTTCTATGGTATCTCCATTTTCCTTCCTTAATTTGTAAAATTTTATTCTTTCTTCTCAACCCACCATTAACACAAGATTGTTCAATTATGAGATTACCCCATTGGATAGTGATAACTATGATTAGTGATTCACGAACCTTTTTTTTTTCATCTTGTAAATAACTACTACCATCTACCTGATACATTAGGCATGGCGAGAGGCATCAGGTACTTGCACGAGGAATGCCTGCACTAGGTTCTTCACTGTGACATAAAACCCCAAACATCCTCCTCGACAAAAATATCATTCCTAAAGTACCAAACTTCGGGCTGGCCAAGTTGTGGATAGAGAACATACTTTCTGCTTCTCCATGATCAAAGGCACTAGAGGGTATCTAACGCCAGATCAGAGGCACTAGAGGGTATCTAATGCCAGAGTGGATGAGAAATCTTCCCATTAGTAGACGTCTACAACTTCGACATCATTTTGCTAGAGATTGTGAGTGGGATAAATATTGTAATGTTAAGGCAACATATGATCATGGAGGGCATCGAAAATCGTGTGGGCTATTAGTTCCCAGTGCATGCAATGGAGCAAATGAAGATGGGGATCAGATTGAGAGAGATGTTGGAATCGAGGCTTGAAGAGGATGTGGATTTAACGATAGATTGGGAAGAAGCAGAGAGAGTGGTAAAGACTACATTGTGGTGCATATAGTATGATATGGAATTGAGGTCTTAAATGGGGAGAGTTGTTGATATGCTTCAAGGCACAATTCAGTGCACAGTTGAAATACCCAACATCTTTGACGATGTCGAATATATTTGATTAATGATCATCCTACCGCTATGAAAACATCACCCGTCCTACCTTTATGAGGACATATTCATGACATTACTTTGATGTTTGACATAAAGATATTGAGATAGTATAATAAGCCTGATAGGGTTACCTACATTTTCCATGAGAACATCATTACTTTGAAAGTTTGATGTTCGACATAGAAACCTTGAGATAGTATAATAAGGTCGATAGGGTTTCTTTTTAGCGAACATAGTTATATAGACAAACTAATCTCTTTATTAGTTTAAATTCTTTTTTTATAGTAATAATCAATAAATTTTCATTTTATAGTAAGAAATGAAATAGATTAGCTAAAGATGCAATTTTATCGAGCTTAAAAATAGATTAAAGTGATAATATTGACATTTTTACATCATAACCATAGACATTTTCTGTTATATCTTCATTTTCTTTCCTAATTTGCAAAATTTTCTTTCTTTCTTGTCAACCAACCATTCAAACAAGATTGTTCAATTATGAAATTACCCCATTAGATGGTGGTAACTATACTTAGTGATTCACGAACACTTTTTATACTCTCATAAATAACTACTACCATCTCTTTTCGTGACTGACAACTAGAATGCTTACAAAAGCCTAGCATTGATGGCATTTGAACTTATTATAATCAAGCTTACTATTAAGCGTAACACTTATAAAATCAAGCTTTATCTCTTATCTTAAAATCATTTTGCTTTATTAACTCTCTAGTTTTTGAAAACATACAAATTAATACTACAAAAAAAATTTGAGAAATAATAAGTGCACTTCCCATAAAATTATGTAGAGTTTTGAACTAGGGAGAACTCTCAAGTGTTAAAATGAAACTCCAGGACTCTATTAATAACCATACAACCGAAGATTGGTCTGCCTACACGGTTAGAACTTAATTTTCTTTTTCCTCCGCTAGTCTTCCCAAAAGATATAGAATGCCAATAGCTATCCATACAATTATTATTGTGTCTCCGGCTTCATTCTCTCCATTCAACATCTAGGAAATAAGGAGTGCTTGTGGCTATCCATGTAGCTACTGCTATGAAGGGTCTTTAAGGAGATGTTGAAATCATAGTAAAATTAAACGACATTGTTAATGAAAAAGAACCACATTATTAGAAAAAAAAATCATCAGCAAAAAGAAACTACATTATTAGAAAAAGACAACAACCAAGATTGAATTTATTGTAAGGACCAAATTTGAAAACCATTTTCAAAGAAAAGAAAAACGACCAACCAAGCCATACAGTAACAACATTGTAGCTGTGTATTACATACTACAATATTTCCCTATTAGATATAGAAAAATTTCCTATTAATTACATATACTTTTGAATCTATAGAGATTGAAGTTTTTAATGGAGATGAAAGTCCATTGATAGTGTTCTTTGACTGAGCAATGTTAAGAGAAAAGTTCAATTCCTTTAGTTGTTGAAGGTATATATTTGTTTCTTTGGTTTGCTTTAAACTGGTCAAGCTGAACAAAATAGATAGTATAAATTAGAAACAAATGAAAACTAAAACAAATTTTCCATTGTGCAAATAGATTTATATTTTCAATGATGTAAATTCAAATGCTTTTGAAAATCATCTAATGAATAGAAGAAACATATGTTTACCTTTTTTAAATAGATTTTGAGAAAAATATTTCCCTATTTACTAAGTTTTATTGAAATGTTATAGTCTTTTAATGTAGCCACTTTTTAAATTTTAAAGATTTAGGACACCATTTCATTTTGACTTTTTTATAAAGAGTGTATTTAATATATACTTGTTAATAGATATACAATTTTTTATTTTTTTTGAACTTTTTCATCTTTGAAGAATTAGATAAATATATTTTCTTCCAAATAAAATTAAGACCAGCTCTTCAAATTTAATCGCTATAAATCACAATCATTTTTCCCAAAATATATTTCGTGTTGACTTTCAACGATGTTTCCTCTCTCTCGAGTTGTAAGTATCATTGAACAAACTCCAAGCTCTGAGGCCACACGGAATAATTGGGAGATTATTTGCAGTTTTTGCTTCAGGGTCACAACCTGTTGTGTCATTCCCACTATCGGCATAAATTAGCTGATCGGTATTTATGCTGGTAACGTACCTGCAAAAGTTTATAATACAAAATAAATGTCATAGTCAACAGTCAGTACATATAAAATCACAAAAGGGTTAAGGAGTTTTGGAACTCTGATTGTGTTGGACCACTTATTAGAAGCTTCTTTTATTATTCTTATAAGTTAGATTGTTGTAAATCTTTTTTAATCAATTAATGAAATGACTTCTCTTAGAATCATATTCTGTATGACTACTCACACTCAAACTCAAACTAAATTTTATCTACATTATGTTAAACCTGATTTCTAATAAGTGCACTTGCTCTTATGAAATATATGGGTCTTCATTATTTACTCTAAGAGTAGTTCATTACTTTGTGTTGATTTAAATCTGATTTCTAACAGGTATGCTTTTTCTTACAGACAGCATAAGTGAAAGTCTTTCAATCTAAACATCCGTGCATTAGTGAAAATCTTTCAACCTAAACATCCAAAAGGAGGCTTCATCATATAAGAAAGCAATATGATTTCATTTCATTTCTAAAATTGTTCAGCGTTCACATGGGCAGACATTGTTTTATCACATAAGATCGATGATCGTATCATGTCAACGTTAAAATGTGAAGACTTTTAACTACATCGAGTTTCTGCTAGCTTCTTTACTGCACAATATTTCACATATGCAGATAAAATCCTAGATAAACAAGGTTGCCAAGTATGTTAATGGGCTGGGTGCATATTTGACTTTGGGATTTCTAAGCAGATAAAATTCTGGATAAACAAGGTTGCCGGGTATGTTAATAGGTTGGGTGCATGTTTGACTTTGGGATTTAGCTTGTAGAGTCCGGAAAGGGAGAAACAAGAAAAAAGTTTTCGGAGTTCAAATTCTATTGGAAATAAATGCCAGTTTGCTTGTGTTAGTAATATTTCGCGGATGGGAGAGGCAGAGACTCAACCCTTTCGCGAAACTAGGTTTACGCACTACGAGGACGATTTCGCAGAGCTACCTTCGCACACCGCAAGGTTATTTCCCAAACTTGAATTTTGCGCACCCCGGAATTAATCCAGAGACTTAATGAATACTCATAGGAAATATAACACTATAGGTTTGGAGCAACACACTAAAACTTACTATTCATTTCTTTAACATGAAAAATACATCTTCATGAGACTACCGCTCATTTACAAAGTAAAATAAAATTTTATAGAGATTTAAACTTACACGGAGTAACACACAATAAAAACAATTGTTTTCATGCCCCCACCAAAAATTGCTCCACCATTTTCTCCACAGAGGCTTGTGCTCTTTTCTTACTTCTTACTCTCTAACCTCTCTACAGAGTCTAACTCTTCTTCTCATACATCAAAATGAATTTTACATTCATATTTAACTCAAAAAGACAATTTAACATTTAATTCATGACAGAGCGAAATTAATTTTGATGTTGTTGTTGAGTATGATCATAGTTGCGCAGGAGTTTCTGGAATGTGGGCAAGGTTGTTGAATTAATGCTTGCCCAATTAGTTTACCTAAGTACATAAATTCTTTAAATGCCTTTTCTGAGTTTCTGAATGGTTTGCGTCTGGCTTCGGTCCTTCTATCTTCACACTGAGACGCAACCTACAAAAGTGTCTGATGTGTATGGCAGTTGTCCGGCTATTTATTGCGGTGGTTGGGATTATTATTTACAACACTCCCCCTTAATCACAACTACCGCCATTGACAATTCCCAAACAGTTTCTAAGATAAGCAAAATTTTCTCCTGCCAATGGCTTTGTGAAAATATCATCAAGCCGTTCCTGTGACCTGCGGTGCTACAACACAATTTCATCAGTGTTAATCAACTCTCTAATAAAATGATATTTAGCATCAATATGCTTGGTTCTCTTGTGAAAGGCAGAATTCTTTGACAATACAATTGTTGAGGTGTTGTCACAGAAAATAGTTGTTGCACCCTCTTGGTCATGATGAAGATCCCTCAACATCCTTCTCATCCAAACTACCTGACACGCTGCTGCTGTTGCTATGACATATTCAGCTTCCGTTGTGGACAGTGACACTATTGGCTGCTTCTTGGAGGCCCATGAAATGGCTCTGGAACCCAAATGAAAAACATATCCTGACGTGCTCTTTTTGTCATCGACACTACCTGCCCAATCACTATCAGTGTAACCAACCATCCTGAAATCACTAGTTGCTGTGTACTAAACTCCATATTGTTTTGTCTCATTGACATACCTCAAAATCTTTCTCGCTGCTTTCCAATGTGTCTCCTTGGGTGTCTCCATGAACCTTGACACCAAACTTACTGCAGACATTATATTTGGCCTAGTGGCGGTCAAATACATCAGGTTGCTTAGCATGCTTTTGTATAATGTCGGATTGACATTGCTGCTGCAATCTTCTTTACTCAACTTCAACCCTATGACAGTTGGAGTTGGTGCAGACTTGCTATTCTGCATTTTAAACCTCTCCAAAATTTCTGCCACATACTTTGCTTGAGAGATAAAAATGCCATTTTCTGTTTGCTTCACTTCTATTCCCAGAAAATATCTTAGCAATCCGAAGTCAGTCATTTCAAACTCACTCTTCACGACTTGTTTAAAATCAGCGATGAGGAAATCATCATTGCCTGTAAAGATCAAATCATCTACATATAAGACGACAATGAGAATCTTACCTTCACTTTCTTTGATGTAGAGAGTAGGTTCACTGTCACACTTGTCGAAACCATTGTTCAACAAGTAAGCATCTATCCTGCTGTACCATGCGTGTGGTGCTTGCTTCAATCCATAAAGAGCTTTCTTCAACCAATATACTTTGTCTTCTTGTCCTTCAATCTCATAACCAGGTGGTTGCGCGACATACACTTCCTCTTTCAGCACTCCATTCAAGAACACTGACTTTAAATCCATCTAATACACTGTCCATTTATGCTGCGTGGCAATCGCCACCACTGCGCGCATTGTCTCCATCCGCACAACTGGCACGAACGTATCTGCGTAATCTCTTCCATGCTGCTGCTTGTATCTTTTGACAACTAGCCTTGCTTTGTGCTTTTCCATATTTCCCTCAATGTTACTTTTGGTCTTATAGACCCACTTCACTCCAATGACATGTTTTCCTTTCGGAAGGCTTACTAACTCCCATGTGCCATTCCTTTCTATTGCCACAACCCATTTTTCTTCTTTGACTGCATCTTCAAAGTGAATTGGGTCATCTACATGACAAAATAATGCAAATAAGGAATTCAGACCTGCGCTACTATCAGCTTCATCTTGCTCAAAAATTTCATTTAAATTTCTGAATTTTGGCCTTCTTGTGCTTGCTAAAGATGGGCTTGATATGTCACTTGGTGTCACGCTTTGCGGTGTGCTTGGAGAAGCACTTGCTAGGCTGCATGAAATTGTCCTATTATTTGTTGATGGCGCTGCTTGTTGCCTACTTTGCTGTGCTTGAATAGGAGTAGAGGGAGTCACTGTTGAGGAATTACTTGCTGCTGTTAATTCCTCTTTGTCCTCATGTGGAATGGATGCTTTGACATTGATTGTATTTTCTAAACTTCCATCCCATGCTTCCTCTTCTATGAACTGCACATCTCTACTAATTATGACCTTCTTGGTTAATGGATTATAGAGTTTGTATGCATTGGATTCATTACTGTATCCAACAAATATGCATTTCTCCCCCTTGTTGTCCAACTTCTTTCTCAACTCATTTGGGACATGTGCATAAGCTACATATCCAAAAACTTTCATATGAGTGACATTTTGTTTCTTCCACTCCATGCCTCTTCAGGAACAATGTTATGGACACTTTTGGTTGGACATCTATTCAAGATATATGCTGCACAAGTGACAGCATCAGCCCAATAGTCATTTGGCAAATGCTTTTCCTTCAACATACTCCTTGCCATCTCCATAATGGTCCTATTCTTTCTTTCTGCCACACCATTTTGCTGCGGTGTATATCTTGTTGTAAATTGCTTGTGAATTCCATGCTCCCTGCAAAATTGAAGGAAGTTATTTGAGATGTATTCTCCACCTCTGTCTGTCCTAAGGAATTTGATGAAATGTCTGCTTTGCTTTTCAACAAGAGCCTTGTATTGGCGAAAGTGCTCAAACACTTCACTTTTCTGTTTTAGGAGAAAGACCCATGTATTCCTTGTATAGTCATCTATGAAGGTCAGTACATAGTGACTACCACCAATTAATGGTGTCTGCATTGCTCCACATAAATCTGAGTGGACAATCTCCAAAGGTGCCTTTGCCCTCACTGACTTTCCTGCTAGAAATGTCTCTTTATGTTGCTTGCCCAAGATACATCCTTCACATAAGCTGTTTGGTTTTTCTATGAGTGGTAAACCCTTCACCATGCCTTTCCTATGTAGCAAATTCAAATCTCCGAAGTTGAGATGCCCAAATCTCAAGTGCCATAATCGGTTTTCATCTTTTACTTTGCTTGAAAGTTTATTTGTGTGACAACTGCTCCTTTTCTTCCATTTTCTTGTGAGTTCATAGATGGTTGTGCTTGTGCACTTTCTTTCTTCAAATATGATCTTATTTTCAGGGGAAACATTCTATTGTCTGTCATCTGAACCTTTGTAATCAACTATCTGCTTGGAGGCCTATCCAAAATTGTGCACACATCATTTTTGAAGAAGACATTGTAGCCTTTCTGCATGAGTTGTCCAACGCTCATGAGATTATGTTTCAGACCTGAGACAAAGTAAACATCAGAGATGTATTTCTTCTCCCCCTTCTTTGTTAGGATATTAACTCTCCCTTTTCTCATGACAAAGGCTTTGCTATCAGTCCCTAATGTCACTTCATATTTCACACTTTCATCTAGATCAAAAAACATTTCTATGTTTCTTGACATGTGGTTGCTACACCCTGAATCTAGATACCATATATCACTCTGTTTTTCTTGTGCTACATTACAAGCTAAAAACATGCTATCATGGTTATGATTTTCTCTTGTGAAATTTACACTTGTTTTGTTACTAATATCATATTGCTTCTTTCTACATTCATTTGCATAATGACCATATTTCTTACAGTAATGACATTGAACTTGAGATTTATCATACCTCTAACCTTGTTCTTGATTTTGGCTTGGGCCTTGACTTGGATTTTGATTGCTTCCTCTTCCATTTGAGCTTGAAGGGCTACTTCTTCCACCTCTATGTGGGCTTCTTCCTCTTCCTCTAGCATATGATCTTCCTCTGCCTCGACCTTGACCAAATGATACTTGTGTCTTGAAAGCATGCTCCAATGAGGAGCTTGTTGCTCTGTTTAGTCTATGTTCATGAGAAATCAGTGATGCATTAAGCTCATCCACTGAAAACTGTGAGAGATCCTTTGTCTCTTCCATGGCCACAACAATGGCCTCGAACCTTGCTGTCAGACTTCTCAAAATTTTGTAAACTATTCTTCTTTCCTCAAGTGTCTCACCATGAGACCTGATTTGAGTAACCAACCCACTTACATGTGTAAAAAATGAGTCTATATTATTACACTTTTTCATACAAAGTGTTTCAAAATCTCTCTTCAACATTTGTAGCTTCGCTGTCTTGAATTTTGCCATGCCTTGGTAGGTTGTCTGAGGATGTCCCATGCTTGCTTGGACTTCGTTGCTGCTGCAACCCTTAGGAAAATACTTTCATGAACTGCTTGAAAAATATAAAATAGGGCTTTTGAAACCTTCTTCCTGTTGTCCCTTAGCACATCTCTTTCTTGTTGAGATAAGACATTGTATGTTGCTGCATCTGTTGGTTCTTGAAAACCATTCTCCACCAAATCCCAAATGTCTTGAGAAGAAAACAGGGCCTTCATTGTAATAACCCAATAATCATAATTTTTTCCATTAAATTAAGGTATTTGAGGATTAGTCAAGCTTGTGCTTGATGTTGCCATTTCTGAGAGAAAAAACAAACTTTATACCTGCTGGTAAATATCCTAAATACAATAATTTTCACAGTTAGTAAAAACACTTGTTTTTACACTAACAGAGTTTAACCTGCTTTGATACCATGTTAGAACACTTGTTTTTACACTAACAGAGTTTAACCCGCTTTGATACCATGTTAGTAATATTTAGCGAATTTAAGACAGAAAGTTAACCCTTTCGCGCAACTAATCCAGAGACTTAATAAATACTCATAAAAAATATAACACGATAGGTTTGGAGCAACACACTAAAACTTAATATTCATTTTTTCAACATGAAAAATACTTCTACATGAGACTGCGGCTCATTTACAAAGTAAAATAAATTTTTATAGAGATTTAAACTTAGGCGGAGTAACACACAGCAAAAATGTTGTTTTCACGCACCCACCAAAAATTGTTCCACCATTTTCTCCACGACTTGCCCTCTTTTCTTACTTCTTACTCTCTAACCTCTTTACACAGTCTAACTCTTCTTCTCATACATCAAAATGAATTTTACATTCATATTTAACTCAAAAGAAAATTTTACATTTAATTCATGATAGAGCGAAATTAATTTTGATGTTGTTGTTGAGTGTGATCATAGTGGCACAGGTGTTTCTGGAGTGTGGGCAAGGTTGTTGAATTAATGCTTGCCCATATTAGTTTAACTAAGTACATAAATTCTTTAAATGCCTTTTCTGAGTTTCTGAATGGTTCATGTCTGGCTTTGGTCCTTCTATCTTCACGCTGAGACGCAACTTGCAAAATGAATGGTTCGCGTCTGGCTTTGGTCCTTCTATCTTCACGCTGAGATACAATCTGCAAAAATGTCTTCGAGCAGAGACGCAACTTGGAAAAGTGTCTGACATGTATGGCTGCTGTCTGGCTCTTTATTGCGGTGGTTGGGATTATTATTTCCAACAGCTTGGGCATATCGCCAAGCTATTTTAGGAATTCTTTTTCTGGTCTTAATGGCTTTTGTTTTTCTTGGAATCTCTCATTTTTATTTTTATTTTGAGATATTGTTTTTAAGTCTTTTTCTGGTCTCAATGGCTTTTGTTTTTTTGGAATCTCTCATTTTTATTTTTATTTTGAGATATTGTTTTTAAGTCTGGTATATTTTAATTATTAATATTATACTATATTTTTAAATTTTTAATATATTAAATTAATTTATATATTCAAAAATATAATTTAACAATATAAAATTATAATTTTACTTTGTTATAAGATTATAATTTTACTTTGTTATTAGTCAAAATTAAGAGCATAAAACACTTGAAGTTATATCATATTTTTTATAAATAATCCAAAAAAAACTACTGCTCTTTTCAGTTCTCTTGACAGTGTAAGGATCATTCAATTAATTTAGTTTGTTTGACTGTGTAAGACTCATTCAGTTAATCTGTCACATTTTATTTATTATCATTTGTTCTATTCATGGAAAAAGCAGTTTGTACTTTATATTCATATCACTTTTAAGTTTTATTATAATTTATACTCCAAGGTCATCTATATTGGATGTGCCAGATGGAATCTCTACCATATACAAAAACATAGATGAGAAGCGATATATGTTTTTTAGGTTAAATAACATCAAATGCAATATGCATGTTATTTCAGGTATGCCAACTCACCGACGATGGCTCTGATAGAAGTTATCAAGCTGGTAATATATATAAATTGGATGTGTCATATTCTTTGGCACCTGTAGAGTGATAGAAGTATTCTGTTACATTCTCTGTAAATATCTGTAGTTATGATAATACCTTCACATTCAGCGAGTATTTGTCACAGAGCTAACTTCATCCATTGATATTTATTACTTCATAAAGATCAAGAACCAGGATGAATCCCTCACTTTTATTATATGAGGGCAGTTTCTTGTATATAGGCCAGTTTGGCATCCGTGTTAACTCTATACTGCACAGGTAGGTAGTCTGTTTCATATTGGTACACAATTTCCACAACCTGAAAATGAAAATAAATCTCTGTTACTTCAAACATTAAATATGCAACTGAAAAATGAAAAATGTTCGTTGTAGGTCTTGTAGCAGTTATAATAAAACTTTAAATAGAAACTAATGCCAAGATAAAGCCTACATACTCCAAAATGTTCGTTGTGGGTCTTGTAGCAGTTATAATAAAACTTTAAATAGAAACTAATGCCAAGATAAAGCCTACATACTCCATGTGATGCAATTAGAGAAGCAACTCCAAGAGAGATGAAGATAGCTCCCAATAATATGAAGATTGTCATGACCTAAAATCAGATAACCATTTCAGGATGGCTATACTGTAATGTATTCTAAAAAAACCTTAATATCTTGAGAAGGAAATAAGTAATATATGTGAACTTGAAACATTTCCGGTCTCGCGAGGGTAGAGATTAAGCAATGTTCACCTAAAATAAGCTCAGGCATTAATTGCCTTACTGTATGCTTTTATGGTTAGCAGCTAAGGAATATGATACTGCCACAGACTCTGAACTTACCCACCCTGGTGTCGAAACTGGCTTACATGCAGGGAGCTCCTGTTGAGTGAACCTGTAAACTGGCAACACTATATGATTATAAAAGTTGCCAAACAAAACAAAACTATATGATTATAAAATACACTGTTCTATCATCCACAGAAAATCCATGTATCACAAATTACACAATACCGTAGGTTGGTTCTAAACTAAGAGAATATTTTGCATGCATGATTCAAAGAAAATATTTTGCATGATTTGAAACGAAGCAGATTTGGGATGCAGTGAACTTCACATTAATAGATTTTACAGTGAAGTGTCCCCGTCACAAGATAAAAGGGGAACGATCCTCGTGTTAATAACTAGACATCATGTTTCTAATGGTTTAAAATGTAAGAATAGCCTATCTTGTACGCAAATATTAACAACCAATATGCAGTAAGCCTATGACAAACTTCCATTGAAAAAGAGAAGCTTGTATTCTTCTCTGTTCCTTAATGAAAGAGTAAAAGTTCATGTTCCCAAAGGAACAAGGTCTGCGATAAGGTAGGGAAGTCATCACAATCGCATGGGAGCATTCAATAGGAAAAGTCATCTACAATGAACTCAAGCTACCAAATTTATAGCCGTTGATAAATCTGCCATTTAGTGTGCCTTTGCCAAGGTTGAAGATAACTTTCACAAATTCAAATGAAATGATAAATCTGCCATTTAGTGTGCCTTTGCCAAGGTTGAAGATAACTTTCACAAATTCAAATGAAATGAAAAACATTACTGCCATCTTTAGGTCCATTGTAGATTTATGAATATTTTCAAAATCTGATGATATGACTCTAAATTAATTGTTTTATTTTTTTTCATGTCTATCAAATTTCTAATTCAAAATCTCCTATCCTATTTCTATCAAATTTCTAATCCAAAATCTGCTATCCTATTACTATCACAATCAGATAAACATTCCAAGCATGTTGGAAAAGTCAATTGAAAATGCTAACAGGCAAGTCCGAATCTCTAAGGATCATATATTTCTTTTGTGAGAGGTAAAGGTTTATAGATTCAAATTCAAAAATATAAAATATATATATTTAGGAAAATTTTAATAAAAAAATCGTTAATTTTAATATTTGTATTAAGATGCATACCATTTAAGTAAATTTAATAATTAAAAATATATATTTTCCCACAAAAGATGAAATTTTATAAATTTAAATTTTATATATATATATATTTCCATAAATTTTAAAACTTAAATCACAAAATAAAAATCTTAAATCTGAAACACAAATTTTATTTCTAATAATAATAATTAATATGGGTTATCAAACTATTTTATAAAAAATACACTTAATTTATTTATACTTATTAATAATTTATTTCAAAAAAAATTAATTAACTGGAATTGGATTGTTTTCATTATTTTATTAATCTATTTTACTAGGTGATGATGGACGCTATGTGATTCATTTCACTAGTTCCAATCTCATTTCTTCACCTTTGTGAGCATCACCCGATGTAATGACTGCTAAGTAGACTATTCAAAAATCATGAGAAATTAATCACTTATGACTACCTCTCATGGAAATGGCCATCTATAAATAACTTACTTAACTCAATTAAATCCCAAAATTAATATCTAAAAAAATCTTAATTAATTTATACCAGTTAATAATTTATTTACAAAACAAATTAATTAATTATGCTGTCTTCGAGATTTTAATTTTTTTTAAGAATGCATGTTTGTTTAATGAGTAAATGGGAATCTCATCGCAGCAATTTCAAATTTGAAATAACTGTTAAATTTCACTGTTTCTCCCGCTCCAATTTCTGTTTTGATCATTTTAATAATGAATCGGTCAAATTCCATCTCTGAATGGGATTAAATAAAAAAAATAAAGAATATCGATGGACAAACGAAATAAAACGAGGTGGATTTTAGTGGATTTTGATCAGCAGAATGAGGTGGATTTTGATGTGCAGGGAGAATACAGACTAATTTGTAAATTTATTTTAAATATCAAAATTTTAGAGATCCGTTTTGGTAATGAGACTTGTTTTCATATCGTTTATATTTTCTTATATAAAATTTTAATATCTTTTTATTCATAAAACTATTTACAAACATTAAAAAAATTTCATGAAAGTCACTTTAATTGCCAATTGGGTGCTACTGAATTTCCTCCGCTGTTTGCTCAGATGTATTGACTCCATTCGAATTCTTTGATCTCTGCCCATTGTTTACCAAATTTCGCTGATATTTCGGATGAGGTATGTTTCTATTTGCTCAGATCACAGCTTACCAGAAGAAGTAGAACACAGTGGCTGCATAAAACCCAGATTTATATAATTACCAATGATTGTTGACCAGGAGAGCCAGAGCTGAGGAATTTCAAACATGAAAAAAGGATAGCTTTTCAGGTTTTTTGTCTTTTCTATATGTAGTTGTCTATAGGAAGAAAAAATTCAAAAAAATTTGAAAAGTCAGTGTTTGAATTATGTTTTTATAGTAAAAATAGATTCACACCATCAAATTTTTTATAAAAAAAATAAATTCAACACCATCAAAAACTTATAAAACACTTAAAATTATAAAATTTAACGACTATTATTTAAATTTAAAAAAATCTATACCTAATTTTTTATAAAATATAACCAAAATTTCTATACCTTTCAAAGCAAAATCGGTACCCCACAGCTTTCTAATCTTTGGAATACCTTTGTTGCTGTCCGGGCCTGCACACCATGAGTCAACGAACCGCCGACGGCATAGAAACCTGAAAAGGCCATGCGCATGACAGACACCAGACGTGCAGGATGCGTTGGCTCTGGACATTTTTTTTAACAGGGCAATTCGTTACTATTATGAGTTTTGGAATGGCTTTGATTATTGAAATTGTAATATAGAATTACTTAAAGAGGAATTGAATGTTAAAAAATACAGTGCACGATCTGATGTATCCCATCATGATCATTGTTTTTCGTAAAAAAACTCTGGAGTCAGAAAATGATGATTTTGTTATCACTCAATTCCAGCTCTACAAGTTAATCGAAATAAAAAAAGGATTGCTATTAAAATATATTGCTTGGCTGTTGTCATTCGTAGTGAATTTTGGATATTGCAAATTTTGTGTATAATGGTGAGGAACAAAGTTCATATTCCCAGCTCAATGTATTTAACAGATTGATTAACTTTATTCGAGATCTAGAATTATATATATATATATATATTTCATAAAAAAATAAAAAATAATTTTGATTGTGTCATGTAAATCTTAAACAATGAATTTTTATTTACAAATCACAATTTCAAGTATCCTTAAAAAAATATACATAAATAGCATTAGTTCAGCCATATTACAATTTCTATAAGAACCATTAGAGGGAATACAATAGGATCACTTACTTACATTTTATATCTGAATTATCTGAATTATATAGAGACGATTTAATTGAATCATTTACACATCATCTATAAAGGAGTGCTATAGAGAGAATTCAATAGGACCATTTACTCTTTCATCTCATGAACACCATTCCTCAAATACAATGAAACATTTTTCTTTCTTATTGAATAAGCGACCCAATCTTTCAAACAATTGCAGTGAGGTAATCAAAATATAGTATTATTTTATAGATATCACTACAATATAAAAAAAATAAAAAACTATTTATAACTTTCAACAACACAATTTTCCATAAAAGAAATATAACTTACAATATTATTTTTCCACAAGAATTATAGGCTTAATGGTTAGTGCACATGTGATATGATGTTGATCACCATTTGCAAAAGAACACATAAATAACAACATTTTTTGTCTATAAAAAATGAATGAATGAATTTATTTAATGTTGAGTTTTGATGATAAGGAATCATACCTACATTAAATCAATTTTGATCTCTAATCCCGCCTTCCTGTGCATCCATTTATGTTTGGCGGTGTCCTTCAACTCATGTACTCTCCATGCCTTCCATCTTTTCGATGACTTTTTGGGTAGGTATGCCTTTTTTATTTTTATTTTGTGCACCTTTCCCTTTGTGGAGGTTATTCTGTGGTTGGTGTTTCTCTAGGATGGTTTTGGATGTGCATATGATTTGGAGATTTTATTTCTAGATTTGGAAGTTTTGTTCGTCTTTATTCTCTTGATTGTTGCCTCGAGATCTATCACTTTCCACATCCTGATTTGGTGTATTTGACTTTGTGGTGATGATGGTTACTACATATCCTAGCTCACCGGACATGGACAATCTTATACATGCCATGATGGTTGTTGAGCTAGCTTATGCCATCATTCTTGCCTTCAATCTAACTAGGCCACCTCTCCCTTCACATGTGTCACAATTGTCTAAAGAACTCCCCACACATCTACCCATTTCAAATGTTGAGGAACGCTTGCCATTTGTGGGCACGATACATGGCAAGAAATTCGGTGAGGATCATGCAAAGACGGTAAAATGATCCTTTAAAACAAAACTCCTTAGTTTCGGCCATGATGTGCTCTCAGATCATGTTGTAAGTCTTTAGAAATGCACGCTGGTGGGTAAGTGGTGTTAGGTGGTCTAGTTTAGAGTTAGGTATAGAGTTAGGTAAAGTGTGTTTCTTTACCGTTGTACATATTGTAACTTACAATCCGACGGTCACGATATGTAGTGATCCGACGGTTCATTCTCTCCTCGGTATTACCGACACTTGATCCGTGGCTTGACACCCGATTGGTCCATGAGTTCTATTTAAAGCGCATGGAGGGTCATTGTTCGGGTAATCTGTGCATGAGAGAAGCTTATGTAAATTTTCATTCTTTGATTAATAAATTGCCTGTAGTACCCACGTTGGGACAGGCCGTGGACTGTTTCCCTCCTTGCACTTTGAGGGTTTTAACCACGTCAAAAATACTGGTGTATTGATTTGAGATCTGGTTGTGAGCGGTGTCCTTTTGTTGTTCTTTCTAAGGAACTTACCCTGTAAATTCCTACATGGTATCAGAGCTATTTGAGGGCCGCGTCCGTTGGTGATCCAAATCTGAAGCCGGTAGAACTGCATGCGGCTGTCGTTTCCTAGATCTGCTGTTTCTGACTGCTTTCGGGCCGAGAGGACTGCTCTGTTGCGTTCGGAGCATCTGTTCCAGTGAGGAACCCCTTTCGTTTCACGCGAAAAGGTTTCCGGTAGCCCTAGGTGCGTCATTTTTCAGATCGGGAGGTATACAATGTTTTTTGCAGTTTACTGTTATTTTCTCTCTGCTTATTTCGGTTTCGGTTTATTTAGCCTTTTTTTTTAACCGGATCTATACCTTTCATTTCTGCGTATGCTCTTTGCCCTGCGACTCTGTGCGATCTGGGCAAATCAGAAACAGAAAGGAAGGATTTTTCTCATGCGTATGCTCTTTTCCCTGCACCCTAGTGTGATCTTGGAAAATCAGAAACATTGAGAAAAATATTTAGTTTTTCAGCTAAAGCTAACTTTGAGATTTTTTTTTTAATTTCTAGTTTTTTGGCTAAAGCTAACTTCGAGCCGCGAGGTTCGTTTTTCTTTGCATATTCGTGTTGGGTTTTGTGTTTTGTGTTTTGTAGGGAAAAGGAGCTTTCTCAAGGCAAGCACGCAAACCAAGGCCCCCCCCCCCCCCCCCCTCTCTCTCTCTCTCTCTCTCAAATTTTTTGTATAGATCAATTGGTTCAAAGCTATTTTAAGAGAGTAGAGGTCTTGGGTTCAAGTCTCCATTTTGTGGGGGCGGATTTTTTCATTCCCGCACATTCGCGCACTTTGCCGGCAATGTCAACAAATTTTTTTAAAAAGCCATAACTTCTTCATCCGGAAGCCTTTTTCAGAGCCGTTTTTTTTAAAACCGCCTATTTTTTCGAGAGCTATCCATTGGAACACTTACTTTCAGCATCTTCAGCTTCAGTTTTTTTAAAAAATGGAAAGTCCATGCCAAGTCATTCTTGACAGCACTAACTACTTCCAATGGGTAGCCTACATGGAAGATTTACTTAGAAGTAAAGGTCTCTTCAGAATAGCCACAGGCCAAGAGACGAAACCAAAAGATGAAGACAAGGCTGCTAAATGGGAAAATAGACAAGATCAAGCACGTGGTTTGATAGGGATGTCTATTTCTCCTGATCTTAGATTCCACATTGCAGAACTTGAAACTCCTCATGAAGCATTAGAAAAACTCGCTAAAGTTTTTGGGATTAAAAATGAAATTAGAGCCCATCAACTTAAAAATGAGTTGCTTACTTTGGATCCTAATAATTTTTCTTGCATTGAAGATTTCTTGTCCAAATTCAAGACCCTTAGATATCTCTTGGAAGGTGTTAAAGTTAAGAAAGAAGATGGTAACCTTATTTATTCCATCCTTACTAAATTGGGACCAGCCTACTCTGTATTTGTTTCCACCTTCCATTCTACAAGGGAAGCTTTCATTTGTCAAGGAAAAGACTACAAGGCCCCTTCCTTTGACTTCTTTTGTGATTCCTTAATAAGAGAACAAGAAAAACTCTTACACCTTGGTCTTCTTAATCTTGGAAACTCTTCCACGAAAGCGTTAGCCGCCCAGCAGCAACCAAATTCAAAGAATCCTAAGAAGTCATATCCTCAAAAGAATGGTCCTAAACCAACTCAGCCTCAAAATGAAAGATCATTTCAGCAAAATGATAAGACCAATAAAAACAAATGGAAGAAGACTGATAGACATTGTAACTTTTGTAATCGAGATGGCCACTTAGAATCTAAATGCTTTAAGAAGATGGAAGCCTTGGAATCCGCAATGAAGAAACATAACATCCATGTGGAGCCTACTTCAACTTCAACTTCCGGAATGGCACTTTCTGCATGTCGTTGTCATTCATCTCAGTCTGGTTATGCATTAAATGTATCTTCTTCTTCTTCTCATTCTCATGAGTGGCTCATTGATTCTGGAGCCTCTTATCACATGGCCAAAAACCAAGCCATGTTTTCTTCTTTAAATGATTGTAACACCAAAAATATATATGTTGGTGATGATAGATCTCTTAATGTTGTAGGGACTGGAACTGTTTATCTAGACAATGGTCAGTTAATGATGTATTATGTGTTCCAACCTTATCCTGCAACCTTCTATCTGTCTATCAGATAACTCATTCAGGTGAAGGTAAAATTGTTGAATTTTCACCTCATGATGTTGTAATCAAGGATCTAAAAGATCCTAAACAGATTCTAGCTACTGGTCTTGCTGATGATTCCACAAGGTTGTATAAGTTTCACAACTTTGGGTCATCAAATCTTCCCTCAGTATTTGTTGCTCATAATGATGAAGTGAGCAAACTTTGGCATGAGCGATTTGGTCACTTAAACTATCGCTCCCTTCAGCATCTATGTAAAGAAAATATGGTGACAGGTCTTCCTATGGTATCTTGCAGAGATGGTGTTTGTTCCGGATGTGTACTCGGAAAACATCATCGGGACAGTTTTGACAAACGTGCCTCTTGGCACGCCTCAGCCCCTTTACAGCTTGTACACAGTGATTTATGTGGTCCTCTTCCTGTTGCTTCATTCTCTGGCTGCAAGTACTTCTTAACTTTCATTGATGATTTCTCCAGACGCACTTGGGTATACTTCTTAAAACTCAAGAGCGAAGTATTTAACACTTTTTTGGCCTTCAAAGCCTTTGTTGAAAAACAATCTGGACATCAAATTCTTAAGCTAAGAACTGATAATGGTGGAGAATATGTTAAAAACGCATTCATCAACTTTTGCACCGAAAATGGAATTCAAATGCAACATACTGTTCCATACACTCCACAACAAAATGGTGTAGCTGAAAGGAAAAATCGCACCTTAAAGGAAATGGCTAATTGTATGCTGCAATCTAAAGGACTCAGTCTTAGTTTTTGGGCCGAAGCAATTAATTGTGCAAATTATATAATCAATCGCACTCCTACTAAGGTTCTAGAGAATATCACTCCAGAAGAAGCTTGGAGTTCCATTAAACCAGATGTAAGTCACTTTCGTGTGTTTGGAAGTGAAGCATGGGCCCATATTCCAGATGAAAAGCATAAAGCTTTAGAACCTAAGAGTGAGAAATGTACTTTTGTTGGATATTCTGAAGATGTAAAAGGTTATAGACTTATTCCATTTAAGTCCAAAAATGTTATCATTAGAAGAGATGTAAAATTTGATGAAAATAAATCGGCCTGCGAGCCTAGTCCGGCGGATGTGCCACCTCTTCCTATCTCTTCTACTTTTGAAAACATTTCTTCTTCAGATGATGAAAGCGAGGATGATAATCCTCCCCCACCTTCTCAGGATCCTCAACTTCCAAGATGGGTCCGTGCTACTCGGGATGCAGCAGGTGATCTTGCCGGTGATCCTACAGATCAGCGACGTACACGTTCTCAGTTTGAAAGAGCCTCTTCTTTACTGGCTCAAGCTCCAGTAAATCATGATCCTGACACTTTTGCAGAAGCTTCAGGCCATCCACATTGGGAAGCAGCTATGAATGAAGAATATCATTCATTGATGACAAATGATACATGGGATCTTGTTCCTCTACCAAAGGGACGCAAACTTGTTAGATGTAAATGGGTTTACAGAACCAAGTATGGACCAGATGGGAAAGTTGATAAACATAAAGCTCGTCTCGTTGCTAAGGGCTTTTCACAGGTTGAAGGCATTGACTACACTGAAACCTTCTCCCCTGTTGCCAAAATGAACTCTGTCCGCCTTGTTCTTTCCCTTGCTGCCTCTTTAAAATGGGAAGTCCATCAGATGGATGTTAAATCTGCCTTCTTGCATGGGGACTTGCAGGAAGAAATCTATATGGAACAACCCATTGGCTTCATACAAACAGACTCCAGCCTTGTTTGTCGACTTAAGAAATCCCTTTATGGCCTCAAGCAAGCTCCTCGGGCTTGGTATGCCAAAATGGATAGCTTTCTTTTAGAATCTGGCTTTTCTAGGTGTCATTCTGACAATACTGTCTACACCAAGAAAGTGGGCAACTCTCTTATCATCCTTGTTCTTTATGTTGATGATCTTATTCTTACTGGTAGTGATCCCAACCTTATAAACCATGTGAAGTCCAGCCTTAAAAAGAAATTTGAAATGACAGACTTAGGACACTTACACTATTTTCTTGGTCTTCAAGTCTTGCAATCCAAGGAGGGTATTTTCCTTTCCCAGTCCAAGTATGCTTGTGATATTCTTCGTCATTTTCACATGGAAGACTGTAAGCCAGCCCCTTCTCCCTTTCAGTCTGGAGTCAAACTTTCAGTCTCTTGTACTTCTCCTGAAGTTGATGCTACCTTATACCGTCAACTTGTAGGAAAACTCTTGTATTTAACCCATACTCGTCCTGATCTTTCCTTTGCTGTTGGCCTTGTTGCTCGTTTTATGCAAAACTCCCGTGAAAGTCATTGGAAAGCAGCTAAAAGAATACTTCGTTATGTTCGAGGTACAGTACAGTTTGGGATTCATTACAGTGCCAAAGCAGCTCCTCTGTTAGTTGGTTTCACTGATTCTGATTGGGCTGGTGACCCTGATGATCGGAAGTCTACTGCCGGTTATGTCTTCACTCTTGGTTCAGGACCTATTACATGGGCTTGTAAGAAACAGGCTGCCATTTCTCTTTCGTCAGCAGAAGCAGAGTATCGTGGTGCCGTGGAAGCTAGTAAGGAAGCCTTGTGGCTTCGTCAGATCCTATCAGAGTTTGGCTTTGAGCAGCAGCATCCAACCACACTTTGGTGTGATAATCAAAGTGCCATTCAGCTATGCAAAGATCCAGTCCAACATCAGCGCAGCAAACACATCGAACTACACATGCACTTCATCAGAAAGCTCATTCATGACCATGTTTTTGAAGTGCAATATTGTCCAACAGATGATCAGGTTGCAGACATCTTCACAAAGGCTCTCACAGAGGCGAAGTTCACTAAACTTCGATATATGCTTGGAGTTCAGGAAGTTGTCACTAAGGGGGGATAGGCTCTAGTGCCTCCTTCCTTCTCCTATTGTGTCATATTTGTAAATCCTTCAATCCTATCCCAAGTTGTTCTTAAGGGGGGATGTTAGGATATTCCGACACATAGAATATAGTTAAGTTCAACTTGGTCTAGTTTAGAGTTAGGTATAGAGTTAGGTAAAGTGTGTTTCTTTACCGTTGTACATATTGTAACTTACAATCCGACGGTCACGATATGTAGTGATCCGACAGTTCATTCTCTCCTCGGTATTACCGACACTTGATCCGTGGCTTGACACCCGATTGGTCCATGAGTTCTATTTAAAGCGCATGGAGGGTCATTGTTCGGGTAATCTGTGCATGAGAGAAGCTTATGTAAATTTTCATTCTTTGATTAATAAATTGCCTGTAGTACCCACGTTGGGACAGGCCGTGGACTGTTTCCCTCCTTGCACTTTGAGGGTTTTAACCACGTCAAAAATACTAGTGTATTGATTTGAGATCTGGTTGTGAGCGGTGTCCTTTTGGTGTTCTTTCTAAGGAACTTACCCTGTAAATTCCTACAAGTGGGTTTTTGTAGAGATGTCTGAACATAAAATGCAAGAGTGGGTCAAAGAGCATTGGGGCCCTATTCTATGTTATACCGCAAAGGTGAGTGTGCTTCTTGACAATTGGTTCAGTATTCACTTTCTACATGAGGATGATGTATACCGAATCCTCAATTCTCCTAGGATGAGTGGCCACATCTTCCTATAGTTTACCCAATGGTATGTGGGTTTTAACTCACTAAAGGAGACTCCTCGAAATAATTTTCGTTTGGGTAAAAATCTCGAGTTTTCCGCTGGAATTTTGGACTAGGCATGCCATAGAGGAGGTTGGCAATGCTATAACACGCTTGGTATATCTTGACCCGAAAAGCATGTGTGCCATGGAAAAGAAGGTAGCATGGTTATTTGTGGAGGTTAACTACGCCGACAACCTTCCAATGAACATCAATATTGAATGGGGACCGATCAAAGTTTGGTAGCGGGTTCATTTTTGGGGCATCCCTTTCAGGTGCCTAATTTGTCACCATATTGGACATTTAATGGTTAAATATCCTTGACATTAACGTTTTCAATCGGATGGTACCAACAAGGAGATGAGGCGCCATTGTCAGCAGTAGGAAAAACTAGTATATCCTAAGATATTTGACGGCCTAGGTAATTCTCAGCTCCCTGTCTCAGATATTCTTTTTGAAATTTCCTCTAATTCTCCCCCTTTATCCTCTTATGACCCCCCTTCATCTAAAGTCTCAAATCCACAAGATTTTGGTTGGCTTGCCCCTAAAAATTTGAATACTTTGCAAAACCCCTTGGAACATGGGCATATTCCTCCCCTGCAAAATCACCATACTTCTGTCATTATGACTCCCTCTTTAAAATCAAACTTGCATGCCCACCTAGATCTGACCCAACTCTCCCCTCCCTCTACCCCCACTAAGCCTAGTATCTGAGGTGTCTCCCTCTTGAAAATACCCCTTGTTGTTGATGATGAACATAACACCAACTCTCCGTCCTCAAGCAACCTCGATATTTCAACCTCCTTAGCTTCCCTGAGGGACTCTTCCCATTATAATTCTAATGGTAGTGACCTTGTGATTTTATTGAGAGACCCCACTCTAGCTCTCACTCCCCTCACTATTCATAAGGATGAAGCTTCCCTCGTGGCCCCTTCTATCAACCTGAATATCACTATTTGTAGATAGCGTAGAAGAGGCAATCGAAATTTCCAAGGTAAATCTACTACTAAAACTTTGTGTTTCGGCTTGGATAGAGGATTGAGGGATGTCCGTATTATTTCTTCTAAATCTACATGGGCCCTTAGAGAATGTGATCCTGCCTAAGCTCTGTAGTCATGAAAATTTATGTCTTAACCTTAGAGGGCTCGGAGATGCCTCTAAAAATATCTCCTTTAGACATCTAATTCACTCTATCATTCCTATCATTATTTTTATTCAGGAGTCCATGTCGTTTGTGGATAAAGATAGGCAATATTTCTTGTCTATTTGTTGTGAATGGTAGCTTGCAGTTGTCGATGCTTATGGTTTATCTGGTGGATTGGTGGCCCTATGGGATCCTAAGTGGGTGAATTTAAAGGCATTTAAATGTTTTGCAAGATTATTCTTGTCTGGTTATGTCAGGGGTATCTCATGACAGCTTCATTTTCTCAACATTATTCATAGCGTTTATATTCCTAGTGTTTAATATTATTCATAGGGTTTATAATATTAATCCTAGGGTTAAATATAAATCCTTTGGTTTACAATCATGGTCAACCATGGTCAATGATGGTTCAATGTCATATTGTGCCAAATATTGTCTCAATATGAAAATCAACCATGGACACCCATGGTCAACCATGGTCGCATGTCGCATTGTGACAAAGATTGTCTCAGTATGAAAATCAACGATGGTAAACCATGGTCAACCATGTTTATTTTAGGATTTATAGTATTTATGTTAGGCATTTTATAGCTTGGGTTTATAATATCAATCTCTTGGGTTTAATAATCTAATGGTTAATATTCCTAGCGTATAATATTATTCATAGGTTTTATAATATTAATCCTAGAGTTTAACATAAATCCCTTTAGTTTACAATTATGGTCAACCATGATCAATGATGGTTTAATGTCACATTGTGCCAAAGATTGTCTCAATATGAAAATCAACCATGGGCAACCATGGTCCAACGTCACATTGTGAGAAAGATTGTCTCAGTATGAAAATCAATGATGATAAACAATTGTCAACCATGTTTATTTTAGGGTTTATAATATTTATCTTAGGGTTTTTATACCTTGGGTTTATAATATTTATCCTTTGGGTTTATAATAACTTTGGTTTTCAATATTAATCCCTTGGGTTTATATTATCAATCCCTTAGGTTTATTAATCTAAGGGTTCATATTCCTAGGGTCAACCATGGTCAACCACATTAGTAAAAATAAGTTTGTCTCAATATGAAAATCAACCATGGTAAGACATAGTAAAACAAGGACTGTGACAAATTTTGTCTCAATATGAAAATCAACCATGGTAAGACATAGTAAAACAAGGACTGTGACAAATTTTGTCTCAATATGAAAACCAACCATGGTTAAACACGGTCAACCATTTTTATTTTAGGGTTTATAGTATTTATCTTAGGGTTTATATAAATAGAGTTTATAATATTAATTCCTTGGGTTTAATATTACTCAACCATGGTTGAATGTCGCAATGCGACAAAGATTGTATCGATATGAAAATCAATCATGCTCAACCATGATCAACCATGGTCCAACATCACTTTTTGACAAAGACTGTCTCAATAAGAAAATGAACCATGGCCAACCATGATCAACCATGTTTATTTTAGGGTTTATAATAGTTATCTTTGGGTTTATATACCTTGTGTTTTTAATATTAATCCCTTGGGCTTAATATTATTCCATTGGGTTTATAATACCTTTGGGTTTTATAATTAATCCCTTAGGTTTATTATTCCCTTGGGTTTATAAAATCAATCTCTTGGGTATAATAATATAAGGGTTCATATTCCTAGCATATAATATTACTCACAGGGTTTATAATATTAATCCTAGGGTTTAATATAAATCCCTCTGGTTTATAATCACGGTCAATGATGGTCCAATGTCACATTGTGCCAAAATATTGTCTCAAAATGAATATAAACCACGGGCAACCATGATCCAATGTCATATTGTGTCAAATATCATCTCACTATGAAAATCAATGATGGTAAAGCATGGTCAACCATGTTCAGGCGTTCAGTATTTAGCTCAAAAATCAAAGTTCTCAGAATGGCTCAAAACCTGAACAACCACATCCGTCTCGGAAAAATGATCCTAACACAACTCGTTTCACTGAAAATCAAGTTCATATGAGGAAGTTATTGAGTTCTATTCACTTTTCTAAATAGGTGAAATTTTGTCAAAAAAATGCCCAGTCACTGCACAGTTAGCAGTCCGTATTGCTGACGTGGCAAGTGACTAGGCAGGGTCAACTTTGGTCAATGGATCAATGGGAGCTCACCAAGTGTCACAGTGTGATTGGTTGCAGCTTGGTGATGTGGCAGGTGTGTTGGCATAGTTTCATTGGTTAATTTTGGGCCAATGAGAGAATGCCATGTGGCAAGTCCGTAGGCCACCATGTGGCACCTCCCAATGGCCTAGGTAGAATTGGGTGCAAAGGAACAAATTTTTTTGGAGGTGACGGGGTTTAACCCCACGACCTCTACTACACAGTCCATAACTCCTAACCGTCTACGCTACCACATGGTTCTTAACCATATCACATTCCATATGTACTTGAATTGTGTTACGTTGAGGGTTGGTAGTTAGGGGACGACTAGCCCGTAGGCCAGCCCTCCCCATGTGACCGCGACACAGTTAATACCAAACAATTATGTCAACCGGCAGACAACACAATGAAACCATGATGGTTAACACCACATGTAACCTCAGCATAAACCTCCAACAGTTACGGCTAGCCCTAATTGCGTAGTTATAACGCTAATCATGGATTAGTGGATAATTAAACTCGTTTAACATTTAATTAAACTCACAATTAAAAAGGTGGCATTTTGGTGGATTCCACTATTTTCATGCTTGCCTCCAAATTTAGTAGCCCTAACTAGAGTTCTTCAAGATTTGGAGGAGGATTTGTAGGGAAAAACTATTTGAGCCATAACTAGAGAATTTTTCGACCAAATTGAGCTCAGGAAAAGGTGTTCCTAGCTAATTTCGACATTATGAACACATTGGTGAAGGTATCAGGAGAAGTAGAGATTTGTAAACATAATTTTCTCCATATTGAGCTAATATAGAGGCCCAAGCCATAGAAGCTGGACCAAGGAGATGTAGCCTAGGAGGGGTGAACTCCTTCATCAAAACAGTGTGTTAAAGTGTTTAATTGATGGTTTCCTATAATTTTTATTGTTTTTGTTCAACATTGTTCTTTTAAGCTATTTTTCTCATGAATGTAACATTAAACTTGATAAAATTTACCTCTTTACAATCACCAAACAAACTAAGGAAACCTATTCATAGGAAGCAATGAACAATCATGTTTTTATAAATATGTAATTGAAATTAGCAGAAAAAATATAACATTCAATAATAGATCAAGTTGGTATCAGAGCTAAGGTTTATTTGCTTGATTGCTTGAGTTTTTTGCAAGTAGGGTTTTAATGGTTTTAAAATTGTGATGCTTACAAGGTTAAAGTTGCAGAGGGGAGAAGGGAAACTGTTGGTTGAAAATCTTGAGGTAACATCTAGAAGAGGAGAACCACAAAGCCACAATCTCCACCACCCAAATTTCCAATTCCAGCTACACTTGAAACACCTCAAGTTTTGCCTTCAACTGAGATTGAACAGGTACAAGAAGTAGCAACTTCTGTGCCTGAATCCATAGCCATTATGTCTAGAGAAAGACAGCTTGAAGGTCCTTCCATAGAAGAGGAAGAATTCAAGAAAGATTTATATACATTAACTGAGATGGTTAAAGTCCTCTATGAAGAGAGGAACACTAGAATGGTTGGAGAGAATTTTAAGCCTCCACATGAGAAGAAGGATTCAAAGGGTAGTGGAGAAAAGCCACCTCCGTCTCTACCATCCTCATCATCTTCCTCATCATCTTCATCATCACATACTTCATCATCTACCACTACCACCACCAAAACTTCCCATACTCATTCGAAAAACCCAAAAGGAAAAACTCCCTTCCTCAAATTGGACATTAAGTTTTAACCTCACATGTATAATGGTGAAGTGAATGTAGAAAAATTAGACAATTCGATTCGACAATTGGAGGTATACTGCAGAATTCAGAAACTTCAAGAAGATAACATAAATATCCAATTGGCTCCATTGAGGCTAGAAGGAGCAACATTAGTTTGGTTGGAAGAAAAGACTCAAGAGGAAATGTAAATTCATGGTAAGATATCCATTTCTTGGGTTGAATTTGTTTCTGCAATTAAAAGATAGTTTTACCCTTTAGTCTATATGCAAAAAGCCATTATGAGTTGGCAGAATTGTAGGTAGCTTAAAGGCCAGACAGTCCAAGACTATACCCACGAGTTTAGAAAAATGGCTTTATTGTTATGAGCAAATTTGAACTCCCAAGATACACTGTTAAAATATATTGGGGGTTTACATTCCTATTTGAAACATACTATCCTTATGTTCAATCCAAGCAATTTGGATGAGGTATGTGTGCAAAACACACACCTTGAAGCAAGGGGAAAGGACATTTAGGAAGAGGGTAGTAAGAAGAAGCCATTCAAGGGTAAGGAGAAAGAAAAGGGGGGAAAATGGAAAGGAAAGAAGAATGCAAGTGTGAAGAAAGAAGGGGAGAAACCATATACCAACATTGTTCCAAAGATGGACATGATGAAGCCCATTGTTGGAAATTACATCCCGAACTAAGGCCTAAGAAACAAAACAATAAGGGAAAACAAAAGACGACCGCGACCACACAACATGACCTTGAATCAGATTCTGGTGATGAGACCAATATTTCAACCATGGTCACAAAAGGGAAAGAAGATGTTGCAAGCACTAGTTCCTCAAACAGTCAAAACAACACTCCAAATGAAGAATCAAGAATAGAATTGTTTCATGTAAGGGTAATTTCAAATCATACAAATATTGATGCATTATTTGATAGTGGGTCACAGTGAAACTTAATTTCAGAAGATTTCGTTAAAAAACTAAACCTTGAAACTATACATCATCATAAGCCATATCCTTTGGGTTGGATAGTTAACATGAAAACTTATAGGTTACAAGGAAGTGTTTGTTCAAGTTTTCCAGTATTAAAATGTTCATTGATGAAGTTGAGTTAGATGTATATCCACTTGAAATCTCAGGAATCATTTTGGGTAGTCCATATTTGTATGATAGGAAAGCAGTATTTTATCGCCATGAAAACAAATACTTATTTCTCAAGAATGGGGTGGAGTACATTGTGAGAGCCCATCACAAAACACTGAACATTTCTTTGGTTAATGCAAGGCAGATGAAGAGACTAGTAAATGCAAGTAAAAATTTTGTGCTTCTCATGATCAAGAAAAATAATGATATTGATTATGAATCTTTTGAAGGTTGTGATGACAAATTGAAATCTGATTTGTTTGATGTGGTAAGAAAGCATGGCGAGATGTTTCAGGAACCAAAGGGGTTACCTCCCAAGAGGGGAATTCAGCATGAGATACAACTACAACAGGATGTTCCACTTCCAAACATTGGCATGTATTGCATGTCGATTATGGAGAGCATGGAAATCAAGAAGAAAATTCAAGAATTGTTGAACAAAGGTATCATATGCCCTTCTACTTTTCCATGTGGTTCACCCATTTTTTTGTTACCAAAGAAGGATGGGACTTGGCTCATGTGTGCGGATTTCCATGCACTGAACAAAATCACGTTAAGGAATCGTTATCCACTCCCAAGAATTGATGATTTTATTGATAAGTTTAGGTAAGCAAAATATTTCACTAAATAGTTGAATAGGACATTTGGAAACCGCAGCTAAAACTAAACAAGGATTGCGTGAGTGGCTTTTTATGCCTTTTGGTCTTACAAATGCTCCAGCTACCTTCATGAGAGTAGTGAATGATTTATTGAGACCATTTCTAGATTACTTTGCCATTGTGTACTTAGATGATATACTCATATTTAGAAAATCCAGAGATGAACATGTCATGCATGTAAACAAAGTCCTTGATGTCTTGAGAAAAAAACAGTTGTTTTTAAAGATGTCGAAGTGTGAATTTGGCAAGACTTCTTTAGTGTACTTGGGACACATTGTTAGTGGAGGTGAACTGAAGATAGAACCCTCTAAAGTTGAGGTCATTCTGAATTGGCCCAAACCCAATACAGTTACAGAGGTAAGAAGATTTTTTGGGGAAGCACAATATTGGAGAAAGTTTATTGCTAATTTTTCTTCCATTGCAGCTCCATTACATGCATTGACAAATGTCAAGAAAGTCTTCCATTAGAGATATGTACAACAGAAAGCATTTAATGCTTTGAAGCAAAAGATCAGTTCAATACCGACATTGGCTCTTCCGGATCTTAGACAACCATTTGAGATTCAAACGGATGCTAGTGATTATGCCAAGGGAGCAGTTCTTATGCAACATGGTAAGCCCATTTCATTTCATTCTAAAAATTTTAATGGAGTTGTAACTAACTATCCCACTTATGACAAAGAACTTTATGCATTTGTACAAAGTGTTAAAAAATGGAAAATTTACTTGATGGGAAAGGAGACCATTATCCAAACTAACCATCAACCATTGCAGTACTTACAGTCACAGTCAAAGTTGCAACAATCATGAAATTTTAGATGGATGGGTTTTCTACAACAATTTCATTTGGTTATCAGGTACAAAAGGGGAATCTACAATAAGGTAACTGATATGCTTTTAGGACCTATTGTAAATTCATCTATTATACTTGATCCAAATTGGATCCTAAACACTCTCTAAGTTTTCATAAACTCTTCCAAATTATGCCAAAAAGATTCAAGTCTTAGAAATATCAAGCTATCAGAAGGAATCCTCGTAACAGTTGCAATTGTGATCAGCACGGAGCAACGAGGACCCTTGGTCAAGTGCGTAGACCGTTGGCCCATGGTAACGCGTGCTGTCGCAAATTGGCAAAAACCATAGGCTAATTCAAGAAACAGGGGTAGTTTCTGATACACGATTAGCGCTAATCACGTATCACAGGGCATCCCCCTCAGTGAAGGAAAGCCCCAAAGTGCACGGACCCGAAATGACTATGAAATGTGGAAAAGTAATTAATTTGGTTCCGTGGATTCCACAAAACTGGTAGGATATTGGAAGGCCTCAAGGCGGTAAGCAGTTTCAACCGAGTCCCGCCCAATGCCACACATTGAGTGACAGGCGTCCAATGGAAGAGAGAGAAAATCGCTCATATCGGATGGGTAAACGTCATGCTACTTACCCGCCCGATATGAACGACGAACATAGGATTTGGGGGGCCTAGATCAATGGGGGAGGCACGTCCCAATAAAGGACCGGATTTGACAAGGTTATAAAGAAAGATTACATGGGATTTGAAGTCTGACTTGGATGATGAGTTAGCAAAAGATTCGTGTTTCGTGGGAAATCTTGGAGCAAACAGAAATAAAGGTCGTTCAAATATGTCCAAGGAATCTGACAAACTCACTCATTGCAGAATAGTTGGCCACCTCCATGTGAAGCGTTACATAGTGATGATGACGCAGAACAAGGGAATTCAAATGGGTAGCGACAGAAGAACCAGAACATCAGGAAGCGGAAACAAACCGACAGAAAGCAGACTGGCTTTAAAGCCATGAACTAACAAAAACAGAGGACAACACAGAGGGGAGTTAGTTAGATGCAGAAGCTAAGAGAAAAGAACAGAGAGAAGAAGCCGAGCTAACTTGAAGGCAGCATCGAGCCAGACAGAGCTAGAGAAAGTTAGAGAGTCTGTGTACTCTAGAGAAAGCTTAGGAGGTTCAAGCGAGCTCCTTGGCATAGGCCATCAAAATTCATAACTTATTACAACTAGAAATACCAATTTACCATCTGGCGAGCACATAACTATACCAATTTACCATCTAAAGTTTGCAGGCCATCCAAATTCATAATTTATTACAACTAGAAATATGTTTAGTCATGTTGACTGCTAAACTTTTTGTTGTTCCAACATGTCACATAGTGAATAATTCCCATTTAGGTATGTTATTAATTTATTTAGACTATCTTTTAACACCTAACATCTCGCTTAGGTAATTTCTAAAAATCATCACTTGCTCATAATGATCCAGTCCAAGTGTTGAACCTGGATGTTCCAATACCACTTATGCAACCCCACCCTACCCTTTTCTCCAGTGGAACGAGTTGTTACTGAAAATCCAACCCGTCTGGTTCAACTATAGGACTGGGATATTGGTTTGATAGTATTCATTATTTTATTTTTGCATAGGAAAATGGGTGTGTGTGTGTGTGTTTGTGTATTTATCTTAACATTTATTTATCAACATATAAATAATATTTATTATTGTCACATCACGTCACTATTCACTACAAACTATCTCCCCGCTAATTTGACAGTTCTTGGTCATCGATGCCTTGTTCCATGTGTTGTGTCGATGCAACTTGAATGACCAATAATTCTAGCAGGGATCAGTGCAATCAGGGTTCAAGCTCATGACTCTACCCCCCACATTGAGTAGCCCTTGTCTCCTCTATCAGATCCAGTGGATGAAGAGAATTGTTCCACCCCCACTTCCCTTCCCGGCGATGTCACAAGGGAGGGGTGTCGCAACATGTGGGTTGTGGGCCTTATCTTCGCCCACCCTACCATTGATTGGTCCATGAGGGATGGTCTAGGGTGCCTGTTTTGGTAAAGTCACCCTTCCCTTTCCCAATCATAATATGGTGTGATATGAGCGTGCTAATTAGAATCCTCCATGTCTAGGTCTTTCCTCCTACCAAGGGAATCAACATGTCTAATTAATTTATATGTTGGTCCACTTTGTTGCAATTCTCTGCACCAACCTGGCCCTTTAAGCATGGGTTCATTTTTTCATTTGTTTCATAGGTTCTGCAATCTAGGACATCCACACCAACATTTTTCATGGCCTCTATGGGTCGTTATCCCTTACTAGTTCTACCCCTCCTGAGCTTACGATCAAACTTATCTTCCAAAGCCCACTGAAGTTGTAAAATACCAAAAGGGGCTTGAGGAGATCAACACTCCTCAATGATCTATGGGCCAAGGCATACCCTCAGGGTTGTAATTCCATAACTAGAAGCACTATGAATCTTGGCGAAGACCTCCATGACTATTGAAAATGCAAGCCTACAAGAGCCTCTAATCTAACGTCGACATTTAATATGTTTTAAAGAGGATGACATCCTTGGCATCAACTCATGCCTCATAAACGCATGTACATCCATTTATATGTATGCAAAGACCATGTCAACAATTTGTCTTCGATGTAACTGTTATTCTGTAATAAAAGGATTCGTATACTAAATATTATGATGGTAGAATTTGGTTCTTATGGGAAATTTATATGCCTTTACTCTGTGCACCATTTTATTGTTTATTATGTGATAATCTGGTTCAGTTGTATAGGTACTATTTCCAGTTCTTTAACCTTTTTCTTAGCAGGTTAATTAGTCATGTTTAGAAATGGTACTATCACATATTTCAAAGGTATAATAATTTAAATTAGAGAAGAAGTATACCATGTTCAGCACAATCATGAGTACCATTCAGTCTAGAACACAATACATATTCATTTCTCATATACATGTGATTTCAATCCAAGAGTGTAACACATGATTAATGGCGTTGCAATGCATAAGATCACTTATCTCATGATGCTTTGGGAAATTGAGTCTGGGATGAGGACTCTCCACGCAACCTTAGCCAATTATAGCTAAGGTCACATGCAACTATCATCCTTGAGCCAGATTTTAGAGAATGAGGGGCTTGGTTCAAGGATAAAACACCAACTTTCAGTTGAAACAGGGACTCTAGAGGACCTCCCTCCTACACCCACCAGCCACTCAGCAATCAAATGGAAACACAGGGATTTTAAATGCCCAATACCTTCACTCAAAACATCCCAAGGGAATCTTGAGAGTAAATATCCACCCTTAAACAAAACATAGTGGTTCCACTCACTTAAGGGAATCCAGAGCCCAATGTAAACCAATAGCAGGAAGTTTTGAGAGTCTCTCCATCTAGGAATCGAAGGACACAATCCTCCATCTACACCACTAAGGGAATCCAGAGAAAGTCATCTCCATCCTATGGCTTTACAGGGACTCGAGAGGCATTGTTCCTCACCAAGGGCAACCACTTGTTCACCAATATTTCAAACCAAAAACATAGTTTATTTCCATTCCTCCCTCTTCTTGTTCAATTTTGAATCTTATATGTTGAACGAGTGAGTGGATAATTCTGTCTCTTCCTGATTGAATGAGAGAGGGTGTATCTAAAAAATGAGATTGAACCCCTCTCATTTATCTGTTATCTTCTCTTCTGTGTTGGGATTGATTTTTTTCATTGCTACTAGTAGAAACGACTTCATTAATTTAGTTCTTCTTTCCTTGTAAATGTTTCTCAAGGAAACATGGTCTGCCTACTTCCTTCCAACCCAAATTAATTTCTTGACTAGTCCATTAAGGCTCACCAGCTATCTGTTTAATGAGTGTACCAAAAATAATTTAGATTTCTGCACAAGAAACCCATTGACATCCCAAGAAAGCAACCCGCTCTTAGCTCTTTAATCTATGTCCTTTACTTAGATCCCTTTTTAATATTTAATTTTTGTAAACATGTATAAAATGTCTTTTACGAGAGAACCATGGTTGGGGATGTCACAGGGTTTTCGAGAAAAATACTTTCAAATATGAAATGATGATTCTTAGGGGTGGATTTTATGTATAACTCTATACATATTAGTTAATGATCTGACCCTATGTGTTAGGGTCCAACCCTAACCCCTTTATTTATGTAATAAACCCAATAGGGTCGAGTCATAGTCATAGTTAGTTAAAGAGTCAATAAAGCTCGTATTAATAATTGTAAGTGGTTAACCCTTATTTAGGAAAGGGACCACAGTTAGTTGCAAACAGGCCATAATTAATAAATAAAGTGGTTAACCCATGTTATGCAAAGGACCACTAGTCGTTAGGTTGTTGAATGTCATTTAGCTATAAATAGTCGTAGTTATAAGGGCAAGATCATCGAGTCTTATTTTGTAATCGAGCTATGCTATGTTTGATGTTGCCCCCTCGAAGAGGCAAGTGAACATTGCTTTTATCTCTGAATAATAAAATACTTGCTATATTCTCATTTTATTATGTGTTCTGGGTTGTATTTCTTTGCATATTTGGTATTCTGGAATTTCTCGCAGGTCAAGAGCATAACAAGGGGTATCAGAGCACTTTCTAGGTTCGTGGTACCTCCATTTTTGCAAAAAAAAAAAATTAGGCCAGAGACGTGTTCTGGCATCTTTAAACCACGGGATTTTTCGTTGAGCACATAAACATGTGGATTTGGGGAGGCATGCACGCAGGAAATACAAGAGGTGGCCACGCTTGTTGGACTCCCTTGTAACCCCTGTGGGTACCCCTTCGAGTAGTACTACATTAGATAGAACCACGCATGGACTACACTTCCACGTACCCTCTGGGTATATCGAAAGCCCCCTAGGCTCAATTGAGACCTGGCCTTAGATAAGCCATCAGTTGTCTTGCTGCTACAGTACATTGAGAACAATACTCGAGGAGATTACTTGTGCGTACGATAACGTATTTAGGTAGTATGGCTAAGGGTACAGTTGATCCTCCTTAGTTAATTCCCTGAAATATTGGGCCGAGTATTATTGTTGGAACCTTATGTATATTGCGATCTATAGCACCTGACAATCCTTTGTGACCATAGTTCCCTCAGCTCTCTGAAGATCGCCCATTATCTTATATGCCAGATCAGATCCACCAGTTGAGGTTCTACCGTAGCAATACAATTCAGATCTAGGTGCTCCCCAGGATGCTTACAAGAGACTTAGCCCATAAGATTCAGGACAAGGAGCTGATCACAGTGGTTCCATTCACTAGTCAGCCTCATTTTTCGGGCGGTCCCAAATTTTTTCGGAGTGACTTCAAGTGACCAAGATTTGTGTATGGTAGAAACCAGAGCTCAAGTCATGGCCAATTAGAAGATCAAGTGCCTTGAATCAAGGTTGGATTCGTTCAAGGAACCACTGGAAGAAATTTCAAAATTGCTTCAACTAGTCACCAAGAGCATGACAGGGTATCATCAGGAGGTGCATAGTATTGATGAACACCTCGAAGGAGAATATAGCCATCATATTCACTTCCATGGAAATCACCAACATTCCCACCCTCGGCCACCCAAGTTGGACATGTATAAATTTGATGGCTCTAATCGGGCAGTATGGGTAGCACAAATAGAACAATATTTCACCCTGAATGATATCCACGATTATCAAACTAAACTACATGTGGGAGCCCTTTACTTGGACCAAGAAAGATGGCAATGGTGGCAGTGGCATGTGAAATGTTATCCTGGAAACATAACGTGGTAGGTGTTCTCAAAATCCCTTTCTTAATTGTTTCGAGTTGTTTCAGAGTGTTTCCAACTTCATTCAACTTTGAGAAAGTCAAATTTTAGATCCCATTCAAAACTTAGTGGTTATTGATTGAACCGCTTCTTTATAATGAGTCCTAGACTTTGACTTCCAATTTTTTAGGTGCAGTTATTGCATAATCATATTCCTCATGAGACTTTGCAGCAGAATTTGATCTTTAATCCATTGCAAGCACTTGACCTAGCTTAGGGAACCATCAGCTACCCCTCCCAAGTTGCACCTCAACATTGAAATTTTCTTTTTCAGTAGACATTCATTTTATCCATTAGATCATTCCTTCCACTGCGACAGTCCAACAACACCCCTACCAGCATATGCTTGACAATCCATCTCATCTTTATTGTTATCTTATAAACACTCCTAAATCTTGTGTCTCCAATATAAAAGAGGAAGAACCAAAAAGGGCCTTCTTGGCCCTCTTCACAACCCACAATATGTTTAGCTTCTCTCTTGTGCTTACACTCTAGTCTTCTCGTAGCTTCGGAATGGTGAATCTTAAACACAGCCTCATGATTTCCATTCAGGGAAGCATAATTCACCCTTTGTTTGAATCAAATTACCCCCCTAGCATTCCCTTTACCTTTACATGCACGCATATATTTTCCTTCTGGATGACTGTTAAGCTTCCCATCTCTATTTCGCCTTCCTCTCCTACCCTCATGAACCCTATAAGCTGAATTTAACCAATCTCAATGTATCTGAGATAAACAATCCATCCAACTTAGGAAAGGGCCTTCCGGAAGCAATCAATATCAATGTGGACCAATGGACCCATATTCAGCAGTTGGACTACGAACAAATCCCGTTCAAATGTAAGGTATGCCATGAATATGGTCATTTTGCTAATAGGTGTAGTAAACTAAAAGAAAATGAAATGAATGAAAATGTTGAAGCCAATGAAGACACATGGGAACAAGTAAAAAAAAAGAAAGTAAACCCCAAACAATCTGGCCCAAAACCAAAGCCTCCCCCAGAAATCCAAGCTGCATCCTTCTCCTCCCCTCCCATCTTGACTCAGCCATTACCCTCTACATCAAACCCCTTCGAATCTTTGGAGGAGGAAGACCCCTCATCCCCCCACTCTCCTCCTAATCCCTAGGATCCCCCTCTCCCTGAAAGCCAACGCCAAGACACTATCGAATCCTCATTGCCTCTTACTATTTCCTCTTAGCCTCTTCTTGATCCTCCCCTCAACAAAATCACCAGAAGCTCATCTAAAGATCACAGGGGTTCTAGTGAACCCTCCAAGAAACCTGGCCTAGGCAAGAAATCTGCTAAGCAGCACAGGGATGAGAACGCACAAAAGGACATAGCAATGGGAACGCAGACACCCATAGAAACTTATATCCTGGGGCAGCATGACAAAAAAGAAATCAGCAAGGACCAAGGGGGGCGAGCACCTCCCCGCATACCGCATATCCAATGACGAAAATATTATTTTGGAACATCAGGGGAATTGGGCACCCCTCTAAGGTAGCAGCCCTAAGGGATCTTATCATTTCTGAGACGCCAGGAATTATTATGTTACAGGAAACAAAACAAAACCACAAGGAAATGAATAAAGTCATTGAGCAGCAGAGATAGTATAGAGGAAGCATTAGTGAGGCAAAAGGAGCTTTAGGAGGAATAGCAACAATTTGGAATCAAGGTATATGGAACTGTATTTCGGAAACAATAAATCAACAATGGATCAAAACAACTCTAGAAAATAAAGCAAATCAACAAGCCATTATCATCTACAACATCTATGTGCCGAATCACTGCAGAGATAAGGATAGTTGTTGGCATGATCTAAAAGATAGTTTGGAAGCAGAAGAGAACACTAACATTATTCTAGGAGGTGACTTTAATTTAATCCTCCACACCAATGAGAAAAGGGGAGGCAGTTTTATGCCTGATCCATATAGAATACAGTTGGAAAATATCATGCAGGAGCATGATCTTATGGATGTCCCTCCAAAAAACCGATGCAACACCTGGAACAACCACAGGATGGGTGTTGGTAACATCATGGAGCGGTTGGACAAAATTCTCATCAACATTACACTTCTCTCTGCTTTCTCCATCAGATATGCTAACATTCTAATGTGCTCTACCTCCGACCACTTCCCAATAACTCTAATGCTGGAAAATCATAGGCCACTTGGGCCCATTCCATTCAGATACAGTTCTCTCTGGAATGATATACCAGCAGTTGCAGGAATTGTTTATAGCTCTTAGATCCAACACGTGGAAGGCTCTCCCGGTTTCATTTGGGAAACAAAAATACGGAAAACAAAACACGCCATCAAAGAATGGGCTAAAACAAAGTATCAACAACTAGAGAAGGTAAAAAAAGAAATTAAGAACAATCTGGAGAGTATCCAAAGACCAATAGAGGATAATGGTCTTTACCAAGAGAAAAAATAACAGGAAAATGAACTCTACTTACAGCTATATCGAGTTAACAGAGAAGAGGAAACCAAATGGAGGCTCAAGTCGAGACAATTATGGTTACAAGGGGGTGACAAGAACTCAATTTTTTTTCACAAGCAAACAACAGCTAGAAAGATAAGGAATAATGTTAGCTCCACCCTAGATGCAGAAGGTGATAGACAAAGGACTCAGGAAGCCATTCGAAGAGCTGTTACAGATCACTATCGAGACTTGCTATAGATAGGCTTAGGATTTCTTTCATTTTGCTTGCATTTAGATTTAATTCTACATTCCTAGAAGTCCTCTTATCAAAGGGGAAAAATTTAGTTATGGCTTGGCTGAGCCCCAAATCAGCTTAAGGATCACTTTCTTGTGTGATCAGTAAGAGCGTTGATCTGACGTCTCTTCTCTATTGGTAAGTAAAAGGCATACTTTAAGCCATTAGCGATAGAAAGAAGGTAACTGGACCTAGTTTAACCAGTTAGAACCACCATTTCAACGGAAAATGAGCTGTTTTAAGATCCCAACTAGGTGGTCTCCCTTATAATGTTGAGGCAGAGAATTTCAAGCCTTCAACAGGTACACAGACACAACTCACAACTATCGTGTGTACTCTCCTTGGGTTGGAAGTATGGAAAGGAGATGGGGAACTGTTTGTCTCTCATGGCAAGTTGCTTTTCCTTAGATAAATCTCTGTGTATGTGTGTTGAATCTTGATGCGTGGTAATGATATGAGTTCTTGATCGTGAATTTACTTCTGCAGATCAGTAGAGTAGCTTCTAGTCTTGTGATTTAGAAAATTTCATGAGCAGTTAGAATTTGCACATTAATTTCTACAATCCCCACTTTTAAAAGTAGGTACAATAAAGCTTTGAGTCCAGGGTTTAGGGAAGTCTTGCTTGATTGTTAAATAAAAAAGGACATGCAAAGAAATTTTTAAGATTTTTGTTTGGTAGCTTTTGATGTTCTTAAATTTTCCCTTTACAAGTTTTTTAACCTCAAACTGTATGTTTTCTAAAGAAAAGAAACTTATTTCTTTATAGAAAAAGTTTGAATATTCCTTAGATTAAGGGAAGTGAGAATTGACTTCTTTAGAAATGGGGGCCAAAAGAGATTTAAGGTACCAATCCATATAGACACAGTCTTAGAATTCAGGAGATTTACATATGCTCCTCCTTCTATGTCATTCTTGAACATGATCAAATAGGCCAATGGAAAAAGTTTGACGAAAAGAAGTGAAAATTTTGTTACTAGTGTCATAACAGAAAGGTAACTTGAAATAGGCTATAAAATCTTTGGCAAGAGTCACAAAATTGGAATGAGTGGATCTAGTTTGATCGACATACCACTTAGCAGTAGCTCCAGTAAGAGTGCAGTAGAAAAGGCGAAGACAAATGGAGTCTTATATGATAGAATTGGATGAACACCACATATGGAATGAGTGAACATGATTTGCGGGATCTTCTCTAGGATTACCTTCAAAATTGGGGATGTTGGAAGGAATCTTGGTAGGCATAACTGGCCAATTTGGGTCATGAAGAAGGGGGTCGTTGATGATTTGGCTGAATTAGGGAGACTCAAACTAGCCATAAAAGGAGGCAATGGAGTAGGAGTGCCCATATTAGTGAAGGTTACGCTCATGGGGTTACCCTAGTTAGTACTTGGGTTACCACCTTGGTTTACCACACCCGCATTGGTGCTTGACATGGTGATGGTATAACATTGAGAAGATGCGGAATGAAAGGAAGAATTGGAAGAATCAGTAGAACTAGAGTCAAAATGAGGACTCAATGGAGGACTCAGAAGATGTACTTTAACTTGATGAGGAGGAGTAATATGTCCTAATAGAAACTGAGGGTGAAGGCCTCAAATTCTCTATGAAAAATGCCTAGGGGGAACAATGATGTCAAGACAATGATGACCTTAAGGACTAAATAGTAATGATAGGAGAAAAATAGCAAAAAATAGCAAGCAAACACCTAGTGCAGTGGTTCCAAGTGTAAACCAACTATATTAATGATGCTACTCCCGCAACAGTCATTGCCCGCTGAAACTACACAATTATGTCTCTCAAGGGCCATGAAGAATGATGACATGATAGATGACTCTCAAGGAGCTAAGGAGAAAAATAAGAAGACCGAGAAACCGAAGGTATGAGAGAATATCAGTACCGCATGAAGAATCCATCTGATGCATAACCCTTTGGAGGCTAGGTATGGAAAACAAAGCACATCTTTTGAAATACACCTCTTAGTGTAGCTTAAAATGTTTCTTATCATTGTCGAATCATTTTGTCTTCAATGACATGCATGGTTTAAAGAACTGAAAGTCATTCCATGTGTTTCCTCTTAATGTCTTGCTCCCTTTCACTTGTTTATTACATAACTTAGAAGATGAAGAGTATTACCATTTGTTTATTTAAGCTACGGAGGTTGTGACCAACATGATCTTATGACTAACCAGGCATGATGCAAGGAATCCTAAGTGGGATGAAATATGTTTGATGATATGTATATAGTTAGTAAACTCCTTTGCATTAATCCTTGCTTTGTATCTTACATGTACCCTCACTACTTGTCAGATTTGGCTACCTGCTGCCAGCAGTCTCTTAGTTCTTTCCTGACAAAGCAGGGGAAGGAATTTCCTTCAACCTGATTTATTCAAGGCTCTTCATAGAAAGTATAGAGCTAAGAGAAGGAGATGTATAATCTCACTATAAAACTCTTGAAAATACTTTGCATGTTCAAATCTATCCAAACGATTACGCTGCCACTCAACAACATTGTCAATCTTGGAAGACTCAAGAAAGATCACATCTCTAGATATTATAAACTTCTTATTCACTTTATCATAGAGATGGTATTCTTTGGAGGTATGAGTATCCAAAGAAGATACATTTGTGACTCCTTGCACTAAGTTTTTTTATCTGTTCCTTAGGTATCAAGGCATAACAGGAGGAACCAAAAACCCTGAGATGCCTCACTGAAGGAATGTGGCCATACCACATTTCATAGGGAGCCTTGTTTCTGATAGCCCATGAGATGGACTACCAGCTTGATTTTTTCATTATGTTCCTTTCAATGTTATAATACATATTTCTACATGCCGAAGCATCCAATACCATGGACCGAAAACCATCGCGTCTAATACCATGGACCGAAAACCATCACGTCCAAAAACATGTGCGAAAATCATGCACAAAACCATAGGTGGGTCCGCCCATCCTAACATAGGGTCCAAAACCAAAATTTTCTAGGGCGCTGCCCCGAACCCCATAAAGTGGGGTTACAGGTATGCCTCAAACCCCCCTGTGACTCCCCCCCCCCCACTACACAATCGGTGCAACGAAGGTGGGCTCCTCCCTCCCTCTAACCCCCCGGTTAACTACGTGGGCTAGTCGTGGAAAGAATATAACACAACCCAACAATATGCAAAGGATGTACAATGTGGAAGTACATAAAATCCACATTCCATGATCCTGACAACAAAGCACATGCAGTCCTAGAAAGGATCCACTATCATGTTTATGGACCTTTCTCGACAATCTCCACTGCCATATACAAATATTTTGTCATTTTTATTGATGACTTCTAACGGAAGTGTTGGATCCTCTTCATGTGGAAGAAAGATGACACATTATCCAAGTTCGTATAATTCAAGGCACTGGTTAAAAAAGAAGCTAGCAAGAAGGTGAAGGCTCTATTGTAGCAACTGCAACACCCTCCAAAATTTTGGCCTGCACTTAAATATCGGAACCTACTATGGATATTGTGATCGATTGTTTCTTAGTCAGTTATTGGTAAGTTTATGATCTCAAGCTCCCCTTTTCGATCTTAAGAGTCGTTCATGCTTTTATATTTACATAGAATGTGTCATATTTGGGCATGGGAGTTATCGCTTGTCATGCAAAGGGAGGTTTTCTTTTCTTCAAGGGGAAATATTTATGAGAATGGGTTGTCCTCACCACATAGACGTGTTTCACACTCATTTCACACACTCTTACACAAGTGTTGCCTTTATCCTCCCAAAGTCTATCATCAGAGTCACACTTATTGTAAGCTACCACAAAGGTTGTTGCATTAAGAGAAGTATGCGTTATATGTTCTGGATGGTCTATGTTGTATCTCTAAGTTTTCAAGTGTGTTATTATAGTCAAGTTTTATCACTGTTCACATCAGTTTCATTAATCCCACACTTCGCCAAATTTTGGAGTTTCCTTAGCAACCTAGCCTCATCCAACTTTCCTGAACTCTGCACTTCACATATGTAACCCTCAAGGCTTTCCCTTGCTTGTTGGAACTGTGAAATGTGCAGAAATTCCAACCTCCCTTAGCATTCAAAACTACAAAGTGATTTCCTCCAATCTCCTTCCTTCAGCCGGAACCCACTGTCTCAAGAAATTGTGTAGATTTTCCCTTGACTACATAGTCAACTCCCTCTCATCTTCCTTGTCACGTTTTCTAGGACTTGCGTATCCAACAAGAAATTTGGGATATGAATTCCATCAAGGTAGAAAATCAAGGGGCATCCTCTATCGCCCACATTGTTCAGGATAACTGAGGTGAAGCATGGGCATCCTCTATCGCCCACATTGTTCAGGATATATATAAATCTATGAATGCCTCTACACTCCACCAATTGTGCATCAATAAAATTTTGGGTTGCCCCACTATCCACCAAGATGGATACACATTGACCTTGCAATGTGCCTCTAATTCCCAAAATTGCAAAATCTGGATTTTCCATGTCAAAATTTTAATTCGAGATTGACCATGCATTGGAAGGCAATTAACACATTATTAAGACATTAAAAATGAATAATTGACACAATACCAAATAAAATACATGAATTGATTTTTATCTCACAAGGTATTTAGACGCTAATTGAGCAAGTTCACACGAAGAGAGAAAGGAAATATCATGATACATTGTTCAATTTGTAATCAAGAGCATTATATTAGATAAGGGAGAAGTAACATTTAGTATCTTTCTCATATATAAAGGAAAAATTACGAAGCAATGTAAAATGCCTTTCATGAAGCAATGTTGTTGTAAAGGGTGGGCATTTTGGGTAGAGGGTTATAGGTTTTGGAGGTATTAAAATAAGTATTTGGTAAAACTAGGGGATATGTACTAAACTAGGCATGAAGTAGTATTAACTATTTAGTAATAGAAAGAAAAGGGTATTCTAAATCGTGAACACACTAATGGTTGTTTATCTCACCACTTGAAAGGATGTTATGAGTTCAATGAACCACATGAGGGAGAAGATTATACGCTAGGAGTACTTTTTTGCAACGTTCCAAATCAGATGTGAATGGAGAGGACTTTGCAAATCTATAAATCTATGAATGCCTCTACACTCCACCAATTGTGCATCAATAAAATTTTGGGTTGCCCCACTATCCACCAAGATGGATACACATTGTCCCTGCAATGTGCCTCTGATTCCCAAAATTGCAAAATCGGGATTTTCCATGTCAAAATTTTAGTTCGAGACTGACCATGCATTGGAAGGCAATTAACACATTATTAAGACATTAAAAATGAATAATTGACACAATACCGAATACAATACATTGTTCAAGATATATATAAATCTATGAATGCCTCTACACTCCACCAATTGTGCATCAATAAAATTTTGGGTTGCCCCACTATCCACCAAGATGGATACACATTGTCCCTGCAGTGTGCCTCTGATTTCAAAAATTGCAAAATCGGGATTTTCCATGTCAAAATTTTAATTCGAGACTGACCATGCATTGGAAGGCAATTAACACATTATTAAGACATTAAGAATGAATAATTGACACAATACCAAATACAATACATGCATTGATTTTTATCTCACAAGGTATTTAGACACTAATTGAGCAAGTTCACACGAAGAGAGAAAGGAAATATCATGATACATTGTTCAATTTGTAATCAAGAGCATTATATTGGATAAGGGAGAAGTAACAATTAGTATCTTTCTCATATACAAAGGAAAAATTATGAAGCAATGTAAAATGCCTTTCGTGAAGCAATGTTGTTGTAAAGGGTGGGGATTTTGGGTAGAGGGTTATAGGTTTTGGAGGTATTAAAATAAGTATTTGGTAAAACTAGGGGATATGTACTAAACTAGGCATGAAGTAGTATTAACTATTTAGTAATAGAAAGAAAAGGGTATTCTAAATCGTGAACACACTAATGGTTGTTTATCTCACCACTTGAAAGGATGTTATGAGTTCAATGAACCACATGAGGGAGAAGATTATACGCTAGTAGTACTTTTTTGCAACGTTCCAAATCAGATGTGAATGGAGAGGACTTTGCAAAGGTTTTTTTGCAAGGGTCAAGGGTTTCTAGGCTTTGATAGTTGATCAAAATGGTGGAATGAGGACGAGTTATCCAATGCAATGTGATTAGAGGAGGTGGATTCAGTTGTATGTTTGGATGTCATGAAGATGCTAAAGGTTGCGAGGTTCGTTCTGGTAGGTGGAAAGGACAATGGCAATTGTTCTTTGCCAAGGAAGAGTAGATTAGACTCCTCTTCTTTGGCAAGAGATATACACAACAAGGGGTAACTAACAAATTCATTTGCGCATTTTGACATCATTGTCGATGACATTTATTGTGAATGGGTTGTCATGTTGGTTAGCTAGTGTTGGGGCATAATATGATGGAGACAATCAGGAAATCTACTTTCACTACAAAAAAGGGGCAAACAAGAAGTTAATTTTTTTTGCAAGGAAATTCTGAATACATTATCACATTAGTTTAGTGGTTGTCATTTATTAATATGATCATGGTGGGTCATACTTTCTAAGCTAAATGCTATGAATCTTCATAGGATATTTTAGAGATACTAGAGGAGAGACCTCTTTGGCTCAAGGGTTCAGGAAGGATTTTGACTTCAATATCAAACCATCAACTATATCTTCAACACTTGTGCCATCATGGAGGAGGGGAGACATTTCTCTTCAAAATTATTCCTCTACTTTGTAGATTTTTTGAAGTTGTTTGATGTTATCTTCAAGGAGGCATTGTTCCATGGATGAAATTTGCATTTCAAAGATTTTGTTTACTTTTATTATATGTCTACTAGTTTCTCTAGGAATTTTTTCTTCTTCCTTGTTCCCATTTAAAGTGGGCAAGTCTCCGCTTTAAAATGCCCTGATATTGTTTTGTAGTTACCCAAATCCACTTCCCTGTTGTGTTTGCTGAGGCAATTTTGACTTGGCCCAAATGATTTGTTTCCACAAAATATGAGATTTCCTTGCCATTTTTAACATTTACTATTGATTTTTTTTCCATTTTGGGATGAGGCCACTCACTAAATATCCTCAATGAAAATAACGCATGAACCTTGATGAAGCCCTAAAAGAACAATCCCTCGTTCATTCGTAAAAATCGTCGAATTTTACTTTGAACAAAACAAAATATGCTCAATACTAAACTACCCACATAAATGGTATTGAGATTTAATAAAATTTACTCGAAGTCTAAGTTTTCGATTCCTTCTCGAGTCGGAAAAACCACTGGCGGTATCGAGTTGGTAAAAGAAAGTAGGATATGTTATCCAAAATCCTAGCTTAGTGCCCTGAATCCCTAATGTGACTGATACTTTGATTAATTGAGCTGATGTATCGATCCTTTGTCTCATGGCTAGCTGTGACAACTCGATTTATTGATTTAGCTGATCTAATCTCAGGGTTAACTGTGGCAGCCGAATTTGAATCCATGATCCATTTGCCGTTTGTAGAAAAACCACGAGTTCACTGAAACCATCAAGAGAACATGGACAATTGTTCATGTTCTTCCACTCCCACATAATTATATTATCAACATTATAAAACATATAAAATATGTATCAATTTGTACCAGGCAAATCTACTTGAAAGGATCATAACCTATAAGCTCGACCATGAAGTCTTACTCCAATAACGTCAAGATAATTAAACAAGTGACCTTTTAATAGAAAAGATTTTTTAACAATGGGAACTCAACTAACTAGGTTGACCCTTAAGACTATGTATTTGTACCATTCACTTTGAAATTTGAGAAAAATAATTTTAAATTTATAAAATTACTAGCATTATAAATGAAATATTTATAATAAACTCATTTTTGCATTAAAATAAAACTTTTATTAACTTAAAATTAAAAAATTTGTATTACCAAACTCTTCCAACAAAAAACAAACAAAAAAAAATATCAAAAATAATAGTACTCAAGGTGTAAAGAAGCAATAAATGTAAAAGACACTCATACCGGTGAGAACACAGTTAACAATATAATATCAATGGATTTTATGGTTAAAGACTTACGTAATTACATTAGCGTAAGTTTTAGCGACGTAGGTTCTAGATAGAGACACATTCCGCGGAGGGGGTCTTATGCCTCCCATCCTATCCTGCCTTTTTAGTTTCAAGAACAAATCTCTTTCTTCCGGAGCATTCCACGCATTCCAATAGTGAGCCTGCACATTCCGCGGAGGGGGTCTTATGCCTCCCATCCTACCCTGCCTTTTCAGTTTCAAGAACAAATCTCTTTCTTCCAGAGCATTCCGCGCATTCCAATAGTGAGCAGACTTCGGAGGGATCAAATCCCGTTGCCACACTCAAATAGCGCGCAGACTTCAGAGGGATCGAATCCCATTACCTCAGTTCAAGGTAAGAATTCTTTGAATCAAAATTTTCCTCCAATTCCTTGTCGAAGCTTGATTCTATTTCTCCTTCTGCCCTGGGTTTTAATGCTCTGAAAATTTACAGGTGTGCTCTGTTTTTTTGATATTTTGATATATGTCCCTGTATAGGTTTGGTGTATAAATTGGTGACCTTCTTTGCCAATCTGTTTTATATCCTAGGCATTTTGTTCAAGTAAATCCTGTATTTGGTGTGTCAGTCCCTACTGCTTCCCAGTATGCATAGGGTATCCAGGTTTTCGCCCTGTCTTTGCTACAGCTTTCAAAAGCTCTTGGATGTACTATCTGTTTCTCTTGATATTGCCTCAATATAATACAATTATGCTTTTTCGTTCTGAAAAAAAATTAATGTTGCTGGAAGTTGTTCAAAGAAGAAATTTTAAAGAATTTATGCTTGTATTGTGAAAGTTTATTTCTTTTCATGATCGACATGATTTTGTCCAGCTGATTGTGAATGTAATTTTACAAGCTCTAGGGTTTTTAGTGAGGGTTTATGGTTTTGGTGGTAATTTTGGAGAATAATGTTTATATCCTGTAGAGCATTATTAACACCTTTGATTTGGCTTTAGACGATGTTTGTTTTGTGCTCGTTTTGTATTTTTCCAAAACAGAAGCTTGATCCGGATTTTAAACAGGAACACAACAAATTACAGAGATAACCATATACACAAAGATGCGATAACCATAAATACAGAGATGCAGTGGAAATAATACTTCATTTCATTACTGTAAAATACTGAAATGTGCTTACAAACAGAAATAGAAATAAACCAGCTAGGGCGATGGTAGCTTATCTCTGAGAAGAGATGTGGCGGCTACATGCCTCTGAACTGTTCTGAACTGTATTACAATGAGGCTCAAAGGCCTATTTATTGTTGAGAAACAATGGAAAACCCTTCACATCCCGAAACCTAACCCTAGAAGATGAAACGCCACATTGTGGGCCCCGTTTGGGTAAATTGGTACATCAATTTCCCGGGGTCGTAACTTTGGCATACGATCTCCGTTTGACGCGTACGATAGCTCGTTAGAAAGATCTATCCGAGTACTACCACTTTGGTAGGCAACATCGGTCCATGGACCCATGTTGCCCCAGATTCCCAAAAAAACGTCGTTTAGGGCCTCCAAATGGCTCCGGAAGTTCAGGACCCGAAAAACTGCTAAAAATAGTAAACTGTGCTACAATTTAGGAAACTGAAAAAGCTGAAAGAGACAGTTGTGGGGGTCCAAATGGGATAGGTGGGTGGCCACCAACATCCACCTGGATCATTCCTCCCCCCTTAGGAAGCAATGGTCCCCATTGCGTTGAGTTCCTCCATCTGCTGAGCTTGTCCTGCAATCTCTGATGTGTCCAGTAATGGTGGGAAGCATGGTCGACGATGGTCCATATTGAACACTTGGTGCAGACAAAGGAATGGAGGAATGATGTGCTCCAAAGCATTGTTCCCCACAGCCTTGGTACTACTATAAGGACCATGTCGGAGTGGTCTGAGCTTCTGATGGGTTCTCATAAGGCGTTCTCTTTGCAGATGCAACCAGACTTTGTTGCCCACCTGAAACTTGTGTGGTATCTCTATGGGTGAGGAGAAGTTGTTCCTGCGTTCTGTCATGACCGTATCCCTTTGCTGCTGCTGCTGCATGGAGGAACCCTTTGCAGGGGTCATGGAGGTAGCAACGATCTTCCCCTTACTTTGGGAGTAAACCAGACAGATAAATTTCCTGGTCTGTGAGATGAGCTTGCTGCCTTTCTTAGCAGTGATCAAAGATGTGGCAGTAGGTGGGGCTACCTCTGGTATCCTGTATAATGAATTACTCAAAGAAATAATGACAGCACAAGGCCTTGACTCATACACAGCATGTCGCCTCCACAAGTATGGCCAGCCTAATAATACATCACAAACATCCAGAGGTGTAACATCACACAATACCTCGTCTGTGAAGGGCTTGATGCTGTATGGAAGGCGGCACTGCTGGCGAACTTTCAGATCTCGTCCTTCGTGAAGCCACTCAATACTGTACGGTTGCGGGTGCGGTGTAGTCGGTAGGCCCAACTCTTCACAACCTCTGCTGAAATGAGGTTCTTTTGGCTTCCACTGTCGACAATGAATTGCAGCGGCGAACCCTTCACCCACATCTGTGAGTGGAAAAGACGCTCCCCATCTTTTGGAACTGTAGGTTCATTCTTCTGGATCTTGGCATTAGCAACAGTGGCGCTGGGATCCGCATCAATGATCTGCTTCCCTTTGCCATTCCCCTTGTAAGGTTCTTCCTCAGGGTCAGAACATGCGTCTGATTCGGAAGCCTTCAACTTGGCCACTAGTGACTACTGGGTCCGACACTCACTTGTGTTATGAGTGGGACTCTTGTGGAACTCACACCACTTTCCTGTGTCCTTCTTCGGCTTCGTGGTGTTGTTCTTTTCTTGCGGCTTCGATGGGTTGTCTTGGGTCACCCCGCCTTGGCTTTGTCCTTTGGGCTTCGGATTTGTAGATCCAAAGTCTCGCTTCTTCTGTTTGAACTTTTGCTCGATTTTGACAGCGTATTGGTATGTTGTGCCGAGTGAGGAGATGTTCAAGAACCCCATCTCTTCCTGGATGTATCTGTGTAGGCAGCCGCGGTATTTGAGTACCAGATGCAACTCAGAATCTTTGATACCCAACTGTGTGTGAAGGGTATGAAAAATGTTTGTGAACTCCGGTACATCTTGGTCTCGTCCCTGCCGCAGTGTGGTCCATTTGATGTATTTGTCCTCATAGCTTCCGACAGGGTAGTACTGCTCCTTGATGGCATCCCGGAAGTCATTCCAAGTGGGTGCGGCTGAAAATAGTGAGCCTGTACTTTCATCCTTCTGCTCGCAGTAGGTTTCCCACCACTCCTTGACGTGGGGGGCTGCTTTGAGAAGAGCGAAAACAATATTTTCCCGATTTGAAAATTCATGAACAGAAAAATACCCATCTAGCAGATTTAACCATTTATCTATAGCATCTGCGTCTATTTGACCCTCGAATATGGGGATTTCAAAATTAACTTGTACCTTGAAGGGTGTGGCATTTACAGAGTCGCTGTTGGAATTCGATGCATCACCTCTGGGTAGCCGCTGAAGAATCTACGCAAAGCTATCCATCATCGCGTTCCTTTGTCGCTCGAGGGCTTCTTCGAGCAAGATTTTGATAGGATCTCCTGCTCCCTCGTCTTTCTTCTCATCCGCCATGGGAGGCCGTCGATATTTGTGAGGCTGGTCTTGCAAAGGTTCGACCAGTTCCAGACCTAACTCCTTATATCCCGACCTCGTTGGGGACATGCAAAGAAAAACAGAGAAAAAGCAGACTGCTCTGATACCACTGATCCGGATTTTAAACAGGAACGCAACAAATTATAGAGATAACCATATACACAAAGATGCGATAACCATAAATACAGAGATGCAGTGGAAATAATACTTCATTTCATTACTGTAAAATACTGAAATGTGCTTACAAACAGAAATAGAAATAAACCAGCTAGGGCGATGGTAGCTTATCTCTGAGAAGAGATGTGGCGTCTACATGCCTCTGAACTGTTCTGAACTGTATTAGAATGAGGCTCGAAGGCCTATTTATTGTTGAGAAACAATGGAAAACCCTTCACATCCTGAAACCTAACCCTAGAAGGTGAAATGCCACATTGTGGTCCCCGTTTGGGTAAATTGGTACATCAATTTCCCGGGGTCGTAACTTTGGCATACGATCTCCATTTGACGCGTACGATAGCTCGTTAGAAAGATCTATCCGAGTACTACCACTTTGGGAGGAAACATCATTCCATGGACCCATGTTGCCCCAGATTCCCAAAAAAACATCGTTTAGGGCCTTAAAACGGCTCCGGAAGTTCAGGACCCGAAAAACTGCTAAAAATAGTAAACTGTGCTACAATTTAGGAAATTGAAAAAGCTGAAAGAGACAGTTGTGGGGATCCAAATGGGATAGGTGGGTGGCCACCAACATCCACCTGGATCAAAGCTTGATAGTTAACACCACGCGCCTACCTAGGGTTCGAATCAGGGATCTTGGATGAGGATAAATCTAAATGATCAACAAACACCCGCATACCATGGGATTCGAATCCACACCCTACGATGCTTTTTTTGAATTTTTCCCAAACTGGAAGTTGATTGATAGACAACGACACCTGCCTAGCGTGGGGTTTGAACCCACTACGCGAGATGATTGTTGTCTGTTAAACTTAGTGATAATTGTTTAGTATTTTTCCAAAACAGGGGCTTGAGAATAATAAATCCCGACAGTTCTAACAAACAGGAGCTCAGATAATAAGAAATCCAGAGACAGAAATATTTCATTTCAAAATATGCATTAAATGAACACAACACGCCAAACGTAGGGTTTGAACCCACGACTACAAGATTAGGAACCTTGGGCTTTAACTACTGAGCTAGATGGGTTTCTCCTTTTGACTTCCCACTTAAATCAAACTCCAGAATTATTACCTTCAATGAATTTAGGTTAAATTAAACACAAGTAGTTTACTATTAATAATTCCACATTGTGGACATGCTCTTGAATTGCAGTAACATCAACTTTCAGTTTGTTCTCGGTTTTGAGTGAGAGGCATAACAAAAATCTGTTATCACCACTGTCAAGTGAAATTATAAATAGTAGAAGAGAACTTAATTTCTTCAGGTTCCATCCTCCAAAACCATAACACAAGAATGAACTTTACAATCTTGTTGACCTTAACTTACTTACTTGTTAAACAATTACAATGTTTTTCCCATTTAATGGTAATGGTTTTTAAAAGAAAATGATCATGTTGTCTCACAATTATTTGATAGTAGGCTCTACCTGCAAAATGGAGAGTGTACTTAATAAAGTATGGACTATCTTCAGCCATAAACGATGACTAGGGTCTTTGAAAAAATTTGCTATAACCGACAACCTTTCCATTTGTTTCTGCGGTACATTTATCCATTGTGTACCGTCCTGTCCAAATGAATTGAAAAATACAAATTGAAACACCTAATACAAATTCCGTTGAAAATAAATCCTTTGGCTTCGAGATGGTCTTCGTTTGATGTTTTTTTGTTTGCAGTTAAGATCCACCAGGATCACTAAACAATCCAATTCAGATGTCCATGAATGCAACAATTTATTCCTATAGCATAAGCAATGATCCTAACTAGTGTCCACAAACTTTTCTTTGCAGATTTCTATTACATTATTCTATACAAAATGGTAGACTAGGTATTTATGTTGCTTTTGGTATTTGTATTATTTATGTTGTTGATTTAGTTAGAGGTTGGATTTGTTTTTAGAAATAACTTTAAAATGATACTTCAAAAGTTTGTTTGTGACTAGTTAAATGCTTGTTGGAACACTCTGATAAGCTTGCCTCAAAGTGTTGGACAAATCTTCAATTCTCACTCGACACACTGGTAGAGTTTTGTTCAGGGTTTTGAACCTAGTTCTCAATTTTTTTTCATATCTAATTCCTACAGAAGCACTAAACACTACCTTGAAACAACAAAAAAACAAAAGTACAAACAATCAAGTGATCAAAGAGCCAAAAAATGCATTGAAAAACTACATATTCATAGATTCACTCCCTATGTTTATTCATTGGTCATGTTCTCTTGAAAAATAAGTAATACCCAAGTTAAAAATTGCAGTCTTATTGTTTAAAAAACGTGGTGCATTTAGGGAAATAGCACATCGTCATCCGAATATTCAGATGAACAGGAAACAAGACCTACTCCAGGTACAGATGAATACTTCAATGAAATGATATATTGCAGTTGCAAAATGTGCCAAAATAGGAAACTAAAGAAGCGAAGGCTTGTTGGTATCCATAGATTGGAACATGGAGTTTATATAGAAGAGGTACATTATAAGTAACAAATTGTTATTCTTATAATAAATAAATATGCACATTATTTAATACATTATTATTGATAATTTCATTTGATTTTTTTATTTATGAAAAGTCGCTTCTAGTTCCCAATATTCGTGAAGAACCAATGGATGATATTGATAATAGCGACTCTCAAGATGAAGGACAAGACACATTTACGGAAGAAGCCACTTTGCAGATAAATGAGGCTGGTGTTAATGAATTATCCAAGACTTCTACACATCTTTTGAAGAAGTTGTTGATTCACCCCTAGCTCATTTGGCTAGGACACCTCTTTATGCAAATGCTGAATCTTCTATATTGGCGACACTTATGTTGTTGTTGAACTTGAAGGTTACACATGGACTGTGAAAAACACATGCTTTACTGATATATTAAGGTTGGATTGATATTCCTATAAATTAATTCTCTAGATGTCTTAAAAGTTTTGAATATTGTGTATACTTATAAAAATCATTTGTTGCACTATGCAGACTTTTGGAAAACAAAATACTTCCAAAGGACAATAAGTTGCCTCATTCTCATAGAGAAGTATCTTCAATAATGAAAGAAATTGGAATGGAGTACAAGACATATGATGCATGTCCAAATGACCATATACTGTACTATGGAAATAAGGCAAATTTACAAGAATGCCCAAAGTGTCACACAAATAGGTATCGTCAAGATCAATTATCCAAGAAGGTTCCTTATAAAGTATTACGACACATTCCACTAAAGCCAAGGTTTGAGAGAATGTTCAAATGCAAGGAGTTGGCAAAATATATGGATCATCATGCACAAGGGAGGAGACAAGATGGTGTCATGCGTATGGTTGCGAATAGTAAATGTTGGAAAGATATTGAGGTAAAATGGCCACATTTCAAAAATGAGCCAAGGAATGCAAGAATTTCTCTAGCAATGGATGGCGTAAATCCTTTTGGAGATCTTAGAACAACATATTATGTTTGGCTAGTGTTAATTATAAACAACAATCTTCCCCCTTGGATGGCAATGAAAAAGGAACATGCAATGTTAACTCTTATCATACCAGGTACTAGAACATGTGAATGCAATGTTTTCTTGAAGATTATATAAAAATATTTCAATTCAGTTAATCCTAATAAATAACTCTTTGTTCACTTAGGGAAATATCAGGTAAAGGATATGGATGTATACATGGAGCCCCTCATTTATGAGCTTCATGAATTATGGGATGGTGTAAATATGTTTGATGTATCAAGACCTATCAATGATAGAAACTTCCTATTTCATGCGATTCTTATATGGACAATTCATGATGCCCCGAGGTTCTCTATTTGTTGTGGTAATATAATATAAATTACATTTATAATTATTATGTTCATTTTAGCATTTACTGAATATGGGTTCCAATCTTATTTTATGACTACAAACAAAGGGGAAACATGGTTGTCCATCATGTGGGCCAAAATTGTTGCATAGGCAGTCAAGGTATCTCAATAAAATTGTCTATGATGAGTATCGACAATTCTTACCACAAAATCATCGCTATCGAGTGCGTGATAAACATATGTTCAATGGAAAGGAAGTGGAAATGAGGAAGCCAATAAAGATGAACCCTGGTAGGTGGAAAGCGATGTATGACAAAAAAGAAGGGACAGGCTTTCCCCTAGGAATGAAAAGACTCTATTTTCTACAAATTAGAATATTATGAGAGCTTGCCAATAGCCCACCTATTTGATACTATGCACATCGAGAAAAATGTGGCAGAGTTCTTGTGGAAACATCTAAATGGAAATAACATTGAAGCAAAAATAAAGTTAAGAAAGGACCTTCGAGTTGCCAATATCATGCCGAACATGTGGTTGCACGAAGACAACTCATATGTTCATGCTCCATGGACATTTACATCAAATGAGAAAGAAAACATAATTTCTACTATGAAAAGCATAAGATTTCCTTCTGGCTTTGGTGCGACATTAAAAAACTTATTCACAAGAGATGGATCAGAGTTCTCAGGCCTAAAAACACATGATTGGCACAATTGGATAAAGGTAACGTTGTCACATGTTATATTTGTTGGAAACTTAATTATAAAATTGTATATCCTAGTGATAATATCAGTTCATGCATATTTGAACATGGTTATTTGTTAATAGACATGCTAGTATAGTGATGAAATTAGTTCATGCATATTTGAACATGGTTATTTGTTAATGGTCATGCAGTATGTGTTGCCTACAGCAATGCCAAGTACTTTTGACCACACTGTCACTTTGAATATTTACAAATTATGTAAATATCTGAGGTATTTTTCAATCCATCATGCATACTCTTCCATTACTCTTATCATTTGAAGTGCAACATTGATTATGCCTTTATATGAGTTTCTACTTTTGGTTTACAAGAAATAACAAGTCTTTATTGTAATACTTGTAGGTGGGTCTCATCTAAAGAGATACATCAGGATGACTTGAAGTATTGGAAGAGGAATGTTTCACTTTTGATGTGTGATATTCAAATGTGCTTCCCTCCAAGCTTCTTTGATTCTCAAGAGCACTACCTTGTACACCTAGTAGAAGAGATTGAACAGTGTGGTCCTATTCATATTCGAACAATGTGGCTCATGGAGAGATATATGAAGGTCTTGAAACAATTTGTGAGGCAAAAGGCTCGACCAGAAGGGTCCATAGTTGAGGGGTACATGGTTTTCCAGGCCATGGTTCATTTGAGTGAGTACTTACCTCAATTGCATCTTGAAGCTCCGTGATTATGGAATTATAACCAATCTCAATCATTTGAAGGAGAAAAATTAGAGGGAGAAGGGACTTCAAATAGGATAAAAGGTATAAAAAAATGTTAGGAGTTATTTGTATCTTAAGTTTTATATTACATGGCTTTAAATAATTATTAATTCATTGAACGAAATTTTTTTTCATTGTAGATGCGAAGGAGTGGGAGGCATTACATTTGTATGTTGCATACAATTCTGACTTTATGTTGGAATGGATGGAGAAGTACGCTGAAAAAAAGAAATTAGAAGATGAAAATGCATGGGCCAATATATATAATAGACATGGTCAAAACACTACTCGAGCATTGCCTGCAAGCCATAAAAGAAAGTGGCCAGAGAGATGCTCGTGGAATTGGCTAAAGGCCAATATTGAACATGAGGCAACAAAAGGGAATAATAGAGTAACACAACAACAATTGAATTTCATTAAAGGATCCATAAATGGGGAGGTGATATATATTAATATATTGCATATATTTAATAAATTTTTTGTTAGATTTCATATCCTTGAATCTAATTAGTTGATATTTATATGAATTTAGATAAGATATTACAAAGGAATGTGGAATTTTGGTCATCATTTTCGCATCAGAGAAGTTGATGAAAAGAGAAAAACTTATGATTGTGGATTTTCAACATCATTTGAGGTGGAATGTCGTTCACGTGCAAATGATAGACAACTAATCACAAGAATACTTCGCTACTATGGAGTGTTGGAGGACATTATTGAGCTTGATTTTATGTCTTTCAAGAAAGTTATTTTTCGTGTTGAATGGTACAAGATTATTGAAGTGGGAGAAGAAAAAACTATCTTGCTCCATGATAATGGATTCCACATGATCAATACATCTAGGTTTGAAGCCACTTCTAAACCTTATGTGTTTCCAAGTCAATGTGACCAAAATTTTCTCATTCCAAATTTAGAACAACCTGGTTGGTCATTTGTGATTGATTATGATCCAAGAGGATGAAGAGTAACATTTGTTCAAGATGTAGAGGACCATGATTTACTTGAAGATGCAGAAGTTCCCCCTGAAGACATAGATGGCCAAGATGGAGATGATGAAGAATTTATTGTCAATGATGCATATCACCAAGATGAAGACCAAGACGAGTTTATTGAAGTTTTTGAAGGACATGAGCAACCACATGGGCATCAAATCCATGAAGATGATGAATTCATTGATTTTAATTTACCTGTAGTTGAAGGTGATGAAGACTATGAAAATGATGGTATTAATTTATTTGTGGATTTAGGGTCTATTAATGATAGGGTATATATGCCATTAGATGAGGAGATTTCATCCGAGAATGACATTTTATGATCACTATGTATACTTTAAGATAGTTTTAAGGATTCACTACAATATAATTTTTCTTTACAAGTTAGACATATGAGTTTTTAATTGTAATGAACATTAAGTAATTTGAATGTTTAATGTTTTACTTGTGAGGATGACATTTTTCAATCACTATGTTTACTTTAAGATGGTTATAAGGATTCACTGCAATATAATTTTTCTTTACAAGTTAAGTATTGAGTTTTTAATTGTAATGAACATCAAGTAATTTGAATGTTTAAGGTTTTACTTGAAAGACATATATATTTGGTGTTACCGATTCTATTTTCTTATCGGTTTTTTGATTAAGGTTTTCTTATTTTTACCTGTGTCTTAATTCGAAACTGAGACTTCTTCTTGGCTGCCACGAAATGGATTTTGTCTGAGTGAATTATTTACCTAATCAACTACAAGGAAAATATTCTCATTGGACCTAATAGACACAGGATTCAAGACACAGATAGGAATAAAACACATAATAACATAAAAATAAGAATGGGGGATTCAATGATATTCACTACTTTTATGGAAATATTCTAATGATATTTCCATAAAAGTAGTGAATATCATTGAATCCCCCATTCTTATTTTTATGTTATTATGTGTTTTCTTAAGAATGTACCCATGGGTGTTACTGATGCTACTATGGGGGATTCAATGATATTCACTACTTTTATGGAAATGTTAACAAATGCACGAGGGCAGGACGCTGCTATGATGATGCATGAGGTAAGCTTGAATATTGTCTTTTATATGTTCAATTATCTTATATTCCTTATTGTATTATCTAATTTATGTTTGTGGAATGCAGGCAATCGCTAAAGTCATTCCAACCCCTATAACACCTTATAATACATCTAAGGTAATGATAGTGGTAAAACTTGATCAATATTTTTGTGCATTTAGTTAACTTATTTCACTATATATATTTATTAATATTTGTGTTTTTACTAAGCGTGCATTTTGTTGGCATGGAGGATTCATTTATGCCCCCATATACATCTAATGTTATGCAAAATGTAAGATTCAACCATTTATTTGTGTGAGTTTGATTATGTTATTTGTTGAGAAATCTAGGGCATATATTTAATAAAAAAATTTCACAACGACTCCATGATTTATGAGGTGTTACGAAGAGCTACATCATGCCTTCAAATGGATCACCCCATCCATTTTTTTCTTCTTGGAAATACAATACTATTTTAACAAGTAACCCAAGCAATATATTATTCCAAAACATGACGTCAAGTTACTTTTCTACGGTTTCTTAAATTCAAACCTTAGATCATACTCTTTTCCCTTTATGTCATTCTAGAGTTTATCCCATGCCCTAGAAATCAAATCATATGGAACAAATACTTAAGATTAAGGTTTCTAAATACTAGGGTATTTCTTAAAATATAAACCCATAAATTCAACCCTACTACATCTTATGATGGATCCTTTAAAAGAAAATTATTATACATACCTCATGGACACCTATCTGTACTGATTAGTATTTAGTAAACAACACATGGTAAACAGCAGAGGCCCCTTCATAAAAACCACTTACAGCCAGTACTCCCCTCCGCTAACAGCTTGTGGTTTCAACATACAGCTGTTACAACTCAAGGAGGACAGGAAGTTGTAAATCCATGTGGTCAACCAGAAATAGCCCAGCTTATTCATCGTGATCCTAAAAGGTGTGCAAGTGTTTAGCTAATCCGACATCAAGATGTTGACAACCGTAAGGTTGGAGGGCCATTGTTGCTCAAATTCATCAATGTAGATATGTTGATGAGGGTATGACCAGAGCTTACTTATATTGAAGCATGTGAAAGGATTCAAGGGAGAAATGGTGACCAAATATTCCATAATGTTGGGTCTTGAAGAATCTGATAAAGAGATAAAGCAAACAATGAACGACACATGTGCTGTGGGTGTTGATATCCTTACAATGGAACAGTATTTGCAGCCCATGGCTTTCAAAGAACGAAATTTGTTTAGTATTGTTGATATAGACTCTGGAAAAACAATGGCATATCCTTTACTTGCTATTGTTCATGTTAATATGCAACCTTATCTAGCTTTAGATTCTGAACCCTGAATGCGAGCATTCTTGCATTCATAGTCGATACATTATTATTTGCGGAAGCTTACGCACACCTTTCATGAAGAAAAGATTATGGTGCTATTACTATTGAGGAAGCTAACTCCACGACAATCTCATGATTGTTTTGATTCACATTGCTGATTCTTTGGGTGATAGTCAACAATTTAGACGAATTTCCCGGCGATAGATTAGAATCTGGATAAATATGATGCCAAAAAGAAACTGCTTTGAGCACATTGTAGCTAAACGCCAATTCATGTGTAAATCACACTAGTTCTGGATCGAGGATTGTGAAAGCATGTTCACTATGGAATAGTTTCTGGTGTTGAATCATTAGGTCTCAAAAGATACAGGCCTGTAATATTGGTTAAGAGGTGCCACAATTTCCACTATTCTGGACCTGTAGCACTCAAAGGAAGACATAAATCATGCTAAGAATATTGTGGCCAATAACACTGGACGGGTGAGGAAAATCGCACAAGTATAAACTTGTAATTTCAATAGAGAAGGGGTTAAAATATGTAGAGTGCCCCAATCTAGATCCACCGCATCTATTCAGCTACCACAGCTTTATCACACAGGCTACTCAAAAGAAGATCTCAAGTAAGTCTTCTAGTTCTCAAGGCACCATGATTTTAATGAGTTTAACCTTTCAAAGGATACTTACTCCTAAATATCTTAGGAATTTCCATGAATTACGCAATCTGTAGATTATATATCCAAAACCTAGTGGACCTGCTACAGCACTAATTTACTGGCAACCTGTCTGAAATTGTATATAATTCTACAAATGGGAAAGATTGACAAATGTGCACATCAAACTGTCTGGGGTGTGTGCACATTTAGTTAACCCTGTGCGTTGTTAAGGAATAACATTTGATTTACTTGTTCTAGGGAATGTGCAAACTTCATGGTTGACTTCCACTTAAGTGCAGGAAGAAAAGAGCTGAGATATGTTCATGAGAAGTATTCAGATCCATGTCATGGCTATGTTGCTTTTTTATGCCTTGCCAACTTACCCAATGATGACGGTTGCACCACCAGCAACGACGCTGTCATTTGTATTAGTGATAACATCGACTCAAGTGCACAAGAAGGGGGATTAGAAAGACCTAGCCAACTAAAAGCCAGGAAACACACTGCACCATCATTGACTGCAACGCTAACATCTCAAAGTGAGGTCTGTGTCACTCTCTTATACTTTTCTTGTTCTTGTTCAACAAATATACACAAACGAAAGACTGCAATGCTAACATCTCAAAGTGAGGTCTATGTCACTCTCCTATACTTTTCTTGTTCTTGTTCAACAAATATACACAAACCAAAGACTATCCATGTCCACTCCAAATTACTAGCAAGTTTTATAACCTTAAGATAGCTTTGTCTTTAGTCATGTTGTAAGTTGGATGAAAATGATTAGTTATCTTGATAGCCTCAAGTTAGTGTTGTGTTTATTTATGATGTAAGTCGGCTGAAAATGATTAATAATCTTGCTGAATGTATTTCAGGATGCATTCAGGGATTCCCATCAGGTGCTTCCTAGCATTGATGATGGAAACATTGAAAACCAATTGGCAGTTGTTGAATACGTTGAAGATATATACAAATTCTACAGGATAATTGAGGTATGTTTCTCTGTCAATGATTGCAGTTTCTTGTTAGGGTGAAGGTAAAGTTTTATTTTCCTTAACTAAAATTTGGCATTCATCTATGCCCAGGACGTGAGTTGCATACCTCCAGATTATGAGAAACCAGGTTAAAATCAATGCAAAGATTAGGGCAGTCGTGATTGATTGGTTGGTGGAGGTACAAATTTGTTCCTATGCTAGTTCCAACTTCCATTTGCTGTCAAACTTAGATCTAAAAGAGATTTATATGGTCTATCTCTTAGGCCTGACATCAAAATCTTAAAAATTTCAGGTGCATTTGGAACTGTAATTAATGCCAGAGATGTTGTATCTCACTGTGAACATCATTGACAGATACCTTTCTATTCAGAGTATTTCAAGGAAGAATTTGCCATTACTTGCTATCGCTGCAATGTTTATAGCTAGCAAATATGAAGAAGTTTGTCCTCCACAGGTAGGATGACTTGCTGACATCTGTAAGAAAGGATGTGTATATATCTAATTAAAAGAACACTTTGTTGGCTGTATAAAAGTACATACACCAGCAATATCTACTCCTACAGAAGATTATGCTTTATGCTGGAATCACCAGAAAAATTATATTATAATAGGTAACACAATATTGATAAGAGCTGGTTTATACTTGGCTACAGGTCAATGACTTCATCCGCATATTCCCAAATGAATGCACGTCAGAACAGATAGTGGCCATGGTAATTATATCTAACTGATAATTCTTTGTCATTGATTGCAACATAGTCTCCTAACATTTAGATTGACTGATCAATTGATAATAACCCTTCGCAGGAGTTTAAAGCAATTGAACTTCAAGATTACAGTTCCCACTCGGACATATGTATTCCTCCTCAAGTTTCTAAAGGCAGCTGATTCCAGCAAAGTGGTAAAGTTTTGAATGACACCACTTTTTATATTGTTGAAAGCAGCCTGTGTGGCATTGGTCAAATCTACTTTGGAAAATGCCTCATATAATCTAGCATTCATGTTTGAAATTACTTTTCTTTATTTTATTCCTAATAATACCCTGCTGTATTGACAAGTCGTACGATCTATTATTCGGATGGAAAATCTAGCATTCTTCTTGGTTGAACTGTGTTTGCTTCAGTACATAATGAGCAAGTACAATCCATAAAATTTGTGTTAAGGGCTTTGAACACTTATGCGCTATGGAAGGCTTGTTTGTTGATGTGGTTTTTGAAATATTCAATGTATTTTTTAAGTTGTTTGTGCAAGCATTTTCCATAACAGTAATGAAGGCTTATCTGGATCTCAAAATATTGTGCGTAGGTGATGCTTTTCCCTCCTCTAGTTAGTTCATTCTTGTTTATTGTGTGTTTTTACAAACATTTTGCAGTATGGTCCACTTTTTATCGTTTTTGATAATATATCTCATGTATTTGATACTTGTAGACCTTTAATCCATAAAAAACAGCCCAAAAATCTCAGAAATAGACACCTATAAATATAAACTAGTCATCAAATTTCAAGGAATATTTTTTTCATGGGGCTGAAATCCTATTAAAATTTGGAACAAAATGCATATTTTCATATTTATGAGATGTATAGCTTGTTTACTTAACTAGATTTATATGTGTTCATATTGAAATCTTGTTACTATGTTTTAAATTGCGAGAAGCTTGATGGCTAAATCTTGTTTTCTTTATGATCCTTAGTTGCCATTTGTGAAGTGTTTTAAGTAACTGGTTACGGTTGATGTTATGCTGGATCCTTTATTGAATGTTCTTAATGTAGGTTCTGATTATAGCCAGTGTGATAACTTGCCAGGTACCAAAGGGACTGTCACATGCTTTGCATCATACTTGGTGTGCACCTCAATTTTCAATTCCATTATGGCATTAGCTGGGAATATCAATGTAAGAATTAAATTCTAAATACTGGACAGCCAGACGTTATGTTTATTTTATCAACATTTTGTATCTTAAAATGTAGTTTGTCATCGTTGTTTTATATATCTTACGATATTAGTTTTCATTATTTTGTTTTATATTTTGCAGTACTATGAGGTTCGGAAGGAGTGCAATGGTGGCCTGTGCTATGATTTTTAAAATATGGAGAATTACTGAAACCAGGGTTCCATTAGGGATTCCCTGGGGGTTGGCAGCCGAAAATTTGTCTCCTGTAGCCCCTTGGTTTATGAAGCTATGCTTACTGACTGGATGTGGAATATGGAAGTTGGCATTCCAACACTCTTGGAGGATGGTGTTAAGTTGCTAGTTTATGTAGGAGAATATGATCTCATTTGCAATTGGTTAGGTAATGATACTGTATACATATAACATATTGTTTTTGTTTTGGAGAATGACTTTATGATTTAGGTGTTAAGTCTGTTATTAACTTATTTGCAGTTGTGTTTTTCAGGCTTGTCAGTCTAATCTTCAAAATTGAAAAGTTAATTGTTCAAATTATGTGTCTTTCAGGTAATTCAAGATGGGTGAATTCCATGGATTGGTCTGGAAGTGAGAATTTCAAGAAGGCACCTACAAAATCCTTCCTTGTAGACGATAAGGAAGCAGGTTTAATAACCAGTTATGGACCACTCAGTTTTCTGAAGGTAAAAGGCACTCGATGATCATCTTTGATTTCGTTGTACAAGTAGATAATTTCTTCCTTACGAAATCTTCTATTTTGCTGCACCAGGTTCATGATGTAGGTCATATGGTCCCAATGGATCAGCCAAAAGTAGCCTTGGAGATGTTAAATTGCTGGACACAAGGAATTATTACTAACGACAATTCTCAAATTTTAAAGATAGTGACGAAGATGCCAGAGAAGAATTTCGAGAGTTAGTTATCTGCTTAACTAGGAGAATTGCTCTCTTCACCTAGATTAATGTAAATATTTCTAGATTTGCAGTAGTGTGCATCCCCAAAGATGTGTATTTTCTGATTTGGAAAAATAATTGTGCATTGGGACCATCAGTCTTGCTAACTTGTGTCAAATCTTTTGATGGCCACTTTTTAACTGTATAGAAATAGTGCTTCTTATTGCTTACCAAGCCTTGTGAAATTATGATTATACATGGTGTTAAAGTTATATTCAAGAACATCAATAGTATGTCATGTGTTCTTATTCCAGCATTTTCTGATGTCCTAATGGATGAAAGAAATTGTAAACTCAACAAAAATATTTGGTTAGAGTCTCGGGGAATTCAAAGCATGATGCTCTTAGCCTACATTCAATTTTATTGACAATGACATGAAAACATTTATGTTGTTTGCAATCATACAACAGATGCCAATATTGTCTACTTATATTTGAATCGGAGGCTATGTGGTTTGGATGTGTTTCACTTCTCTTTCGTTCTATTATTTTATTGTTGAATATGCATGTTTCCTCTTTTTTCCTCTTATCCCTTTATAAGCCTCTTGGACATTAAGTGCTTGGCATGGCAAAATATGTCCATAAAGCGCATGGACTATCTACAGTCCATCAATGCTTGCTGTTGCTGATGTCTACACTGCTCGATGCACTTTGAGGAAGGATCCATGTTGGAACAAAACACTTACCCTTCATACAGGCTACTCTGAAGCAGACCTAAAGTAAGCCTTAAAATTTTTGAAGCATCATGCTTTTACTGATTTTACCCTTCTAAAGAAATCCTACTCCTGGACATTTTAGATTTCTTCATCAATTACAGGCACACATTGTTGATCAGCTATGGCCAGAACATTGTGTCTTGATCAACTATATGTTGGAACTCAGCTACTAACACCCTATCTGAATTGAATCTTTATCTAATACTAATGTGCATACTAAGCGTCTGGAGGCGTACGCACATTTTGTTAACTCTGTACATTGAGGTAATAACATTTATCTGCATTGTTCTAGGGAATGTGTGTATTTCATGGTTGATTTTCAGCTAAATACGGGAGGAAATAAGCTGAGAGTTGTTCATAAGAAGTATTCAGATCGTTGTAGCAAGTCTATCTTTTAGCAACTCTCAGAATTTCAGAATGAGATTACATCACATGACATCGGCTGACATAATATATTTTAAATGGTCTTTTATGGATTGCAGAACTAATGCTTATGGGATTCATCTTGTTTCTACTGACCACTGGAGAGAAGCCCATTTCTAAGATTTATATACCGAAAGGAATGGCTTATAGTATGCTTCCATGTCAAAAGGAATAATCAATGGCTCCTTCTATCGATCATTGTTCTGAGGTGGACACCAAACTCTATGTTGCGTATTCGAATTTCCCAATGCTATTAGATGTTACTTAGATCGTGTTAGTCCATTTGATATGATTCAAGATATTTATGATAGTTTGATAATTATTCATTCCCTCTTGATTCAAGGGTAAGTATCCTCTGGTCTCCCTCACTGGCATGAACCAGCTCCACTACTTCATCTTTACGTTGGCAACTGTCCATGCGTTATATAGTGTCCTAACAATCGCCCTAGCAAGAGCAAAAGTAAGTGCCATGGGAAATAACTGATCTTCTCCCATGTCATTCAGTTTAAATTTTTTCTCGGTTTGAATTTGCTTTCATATCTTCATGCATTCGAAACATCTTTAACTCAATAGTTTGAATTATGGACATTTATTTTTTTTTAAATAAATTTTTATATTGTATCTAGAGAGAATAGTTTGAATTATGGACATTTATTTTTTTAAAATAATTTTTTATATTGTCTCTAGAGAGACAATAGTTTGAATTATGGACATTTATTTATTTTTAAATAATTTTTTATATTGTCTCTAGAGAGACAATAGTTTGAATTATGGACATTTATTTATTTTTAAATAATTTTTTATAGTCTCTAGAGAGACAATAGTTTGAATTATGGACATTTATTTTTTTTTAAATAATTTTTTATGTTGTCTCTAGAGAGACAATAGTTTGAATTATGGAATTGTCTCTAAAAAGACAAAAATGTAATTGTCTCTAAAGAGACACAAATGAAATTGTCTCTAGAGAGACAAATCAAATTCTCTTTATAGAGACAATAATAATATGTGTTCTATATTGTCTTTATAGAGACAAATTTTTGAGACACTATATTTTGAGACACCGGCTTAGAGACAATATTTGAGTTTCTTTTTGTCTTAAGTTAAGACAATTGACTCAAATATTGTCTTAAATATTGTCTTAAAACCCTCCTACATGTAGTAGTGTACATATCGTACTTTTTATTGTTATTGAATTAAGATTTTTGTGATCTATATCAAGTTTTTGGGACATTTTTTTGGCGATAATCATATCAAAATTAGTTTGGAACCAGTGACAACCATGAGCCACACTTGCTGGTTCCAAATGCATCGGCAAATGAATTTTGATGTGATTATTGCAGAAAACATATCTAAAAAACCCTTTATTTTGTTAAGTCAAATTGTGAAAATCTCAAACTAATAATCTCTATCAACAAACCACAATCTCAAGTAAACTTGACTGAGAATATAGAACCGATTTACTAATTTTACAATCTATATAGAAATTATATGGGAGAATTTAATAAAACCATTTAGGATGAATCATATTGAACCATTTATATAAGAGTCATATAGAGATAATTTAACAAGACCATTTACTCTTTATTCTCATGGACATCATCCCTCAAATACATTGAAACTATTTTTTTCTTACATGGGAAGTGGTCCATTCAATCAAATAATTGCAGTGAGTTTTTAAAAAGTAAATATAATATTATGTTAATGAGTTTTTAAAAAGTAATGGAAATGTAATATTATGTTATGGGGATAGTTACAATATCCAATTTGGAATAAAGAAAAAAATAACAAGTATTTAAAACTTTTAACAACACAATTTTCCAAAAAAAAAAAATATCATTGAGAAAAACCTTTTGCCATAATATGCATAATGATTAGTGCACATGTGCAATAAGTATTTAAAACTTTTAACAACAAAATTTTCCCAAGAAAAAATATTATTGAGAAAACCTTTTGCCATAATAAGCATAATGATTAGTGCACATGTGCACTATGATGCACAATACCATCTATGAAAGAAAACTTAATAACACTAATTTTTTTTAACAAAAATGAATAAATAGTAATTATTTCAGCTTGATTTGTTTATAATAAGAAATCATTCCTACATTGAATCAATTTTGTGTGCATATTGTCATTTCTTTATATCAAGTATAAAGAAGACATGTAAACAATATCCATAAATGCAAGCAAGTTGAGAAAATAGTAAATGCAAGTAAATGGAGTAAGCAATAAATCCAGTGGAGTAAGAAGTAAGAAAACCTGCAGCAAAAAAAATTAATTAAAAGAAACAAAACCATTTAAACAATTTCATTTGATAATTGATAAATAAATTTTTATATAACAAAAAATAATATTATGCTATAGTAAGCTGGAAAGCTCCTTAATCACAACTAACGACCTCAATTTTGAAGCTTTTTCACATCTTGACGCACAAAAATCTAAAGTTGACATAAAACTCACGCACAAAAATCTAAAGTTGACATAAAACTCAGCAACTACATTTCATAGTTGTGTGACATATGAATTACATCAATTTGCCATGCAACATAAAAAGAGACCGCATGACCGCCCAGGAACTTGGAGTTCAAATTTTGATTTCTTTCAAAACTACAATAGGCTATGCATTATTTGGAGGGATTCCAAATTTTAAATGCAGATTTCATGTGAACCTGCAATTCTGTATTTGGTGGCGAGGGAGTATATAAATTAACCACTGGGTTTTATTCAGAGAGAAACTGGTAGGGGTAAAGGACCAAATACTAAACGGTAACCGCGTTAAAAATTGGATGAGTTCTGAATATTTTACTCCCATCGCTTATATTTTGCGTTAAAAATCGGATGACTTCTGAATATTTTACTCCCATAGCCTATATCTTGCAATGTGCGTCAGTGTATACCCTTGTTTATATTTAATGTAGCCTGTGGCAATTTCTTGGTCCTCGGAGTTGGTATTATGACATGGAGCTGGCCTTCTTATATAAGAGATTGGGATTGTTTTCCAGGAGTTGAATATTTAAGCAATGGAACATGCGATAGTTATTTTAATATATAAAATAGGAGTTGTTTTTAGTGTGATTTTTTGGAGTTTCTGTGCTGTGATGAAATTTTGATTTGTGTTATTTAAAAATTTGTGGTGAAATTTTGATTTGTATTATTTAAACTAGTTTTTTTTGACTGAATATATAAATTGAACATGTTGAAAATTTTTTAAAACACTTCTATTATAGATGAGTTACCCATCAAATTTACAATTTCAATGAATTCTTACTAAATTTTAAAAAAATTAAACTACATAACTCCAAAAAAAAAACTTTCAAAACTAAAAACAACTCTCATAAAATATAATTTCACAACGTGGGATTTTGAAAATTACGAAAAAAGAATTTGACACTTGTTAAATTAATATTTGGAAGATTATAACTTAAATCGACGTGTGTGATTGATTTTTTTTTTTTTTTTGGGCGGATTTGCGGGCACTACATTTAAAATGAAGAGCAGGTTTCTTTGCTACTTGCCTCGGCCAACGCTATTTTGCTGTTGTTATTTTAACAGGTTCATCTTCCCTTACAGATTCTCTGGCAAAGCTTGTGCCTTCCCCGGACAGTAAAAAATAGGATGAAAGTTAAAATGGTTTTTTTTCCCTTCCTTCGCTGGAGTATTTACTTCTATAAAATGATATTTTAAAGACTATATTTTAGTGTTAGTGATTATATTATTAAATGATTTATAAATATAAATTAAAAAATTAGGAAAATGAAGATTTTGTTTTTCCTTCTTTTACTTAAAATTTTATATAAAATGATATTTTAAAGATAGATTTTTAGTGTTAGTGATTATATTATTAAACAATTTATAAATATAAATAAAAAAGTTAAGGTAATGAAGATTTTGTTTTTTCCTTCCTTCATTAGAGTATTTATTTAAAATTTTATAAAAAATAATATTTTAAAGATTAATTTTTAGTGTTAGTGATTATATTATTAAACAATTTATAAATATAAATAAAAAAATAGGAAAATGAAGATTTAAATTTTTTATGTTTTATTTTGTTGAGTATTTATTTAAAATTCTTTAAATTTTTATATAAAATGATATTTTGAATGTTAGAATAATGTAGAAATAGAAATGTGATATTTGTTGACTTGTCTTCTGAGTTGTCATGAAATGTTCTAGATCTTTGTGGGTTAAGAGGTGTAGTTCTAGAAGTCATTGTTTTGGAATATAAGTGAGTTGTAGCTGAATTATAGTGTGTATCTTTTATGTTGTTATGTCTATCAAGTCTATTGCTTCCATTGTTAGATAATGAGACACATCATTAAAATAATGTAAAAATGGAAATGTGATAAGTTTGTTGAATTGTCTTCTTAGTTGTCAAAAAATATTCTAGATCTGAGTTAAGAGATGTAGTTCTAAAAGTCATTGTTTTCCATTGTAAGTGAGTTGTCGCTGAGTCAAATGTGTATCTTTCTTAGGCCTAAATTAATAAAAGTAATTTGTTGTGTTAAGCTCTAAATTTTCTATTTTTTGAATTTCAAATTTTTTATTATCATTGATTATATTATTGAATAATTTATAAATTTAAATTTAAGAAAATAAAAAACCTAAAATTTATGTTATTGAATAATTTATAAATTTAAATTAGAAAAAAAAGAGAACAAAAGTTTAAATGTTTTCTTGCTAACCATATGAAAACAAGCTGCAGAATTAGAATTATATGGTTATTTGGCTATCATTTCATTTGGAATGATTACGGAAACAAATTGTATAAGACATGTATCTTAATGGTCAATGCTCCTCCTCTTAAATGGAGTGCATTTCTATTTTGGATAAAAAAAATTAAAAATATTTATGATTTCATTTCTTTTAATCTATATTTTTACTTGGAAAAATTTAACCAAAATATCCTTACTTGGAAATATTTAATCAAAAGAGGTTTTCATGAATCAGGTAGATGTTGTCTGTGCAACTAGTCAAATGAGAGACTTTTCATTCGCTCATAAATTTCTCCGTTGATGTCTATATGGGATAGGGTCCTACCACACTTATTTATGAATGTTTAGTTGGAATAGGCTTCTGTTGAATCTTGGATTTGGTTATGGGAGATAAATTGCAATAATTATAGGACTATTCATTTTTTCATTTTCTGGGAAATTTAATTTAAAAAACACTTTTATTTTAAATAATTTGCCTTAGAACTAGTTTTTACCTATATGTTTGTTTTAATGAATATGGACTTATTCTAAGCAAATTGCATGACAGGAAATTGTCTAAATTCATGAATTGCATGGACAAAATCCCTGCAAGCTTCTTTCATGGAGCTGCGAAATTACAAGGTTGCAATTGTGGAACTCAGATTGTCTTTTTTAAAGATATTAATATTCAAATCTCAAATTTGCTGGAATTTCGGCATGGGCATTAGCTGGATAAAGGAGCTAAAGCCTTGCTTCAGAGAAATTACATTTTCCCACATTTATAGGGGACAAAATATAGTGGCTCACCCATTATAGAAATAGGGTCATGGAAATAAGATGGTTGAAATACATTTTAATTTTTACTTTCAGAATGCTTTACAAAATACGGGCTAATTTATCTGATGGGAGAGATTTTGGGACACATGCTAATTTTTGAATATGTTTTTGGTACCAGCTTGAGTATTAACTTAAAATTCTATAAATATTTATATAAAAAATGATATTTTGAAAGTTAATGTTTCGTGATTATATTATTAAATAATTTAAAAATATAATTTTATAAAATATATGTTATAAAACAATAATAAATTTAAAATATATATTTTAAAATAACAATAAATTTAAAATAAATTTGTTTTATTTTGATTTAATAGGGATGAAGATTTGTTGATTTTATTTTTTATTTTTTATTTTTTATTTACTGGTTAGATTGATTTTCAAAAGAATGTTCAATATATGCTTATTCTTACTTCTTAAAGGAATATGTTGATATGCTTAGTCTTCTCAAAGGAATATGTAGGAATATGCTCAGCCTTAATGCTTATCAACCAGTATAGTGTATTACAGAGTTTGTTAGGTTGCATTGAATTTTAATAAATTAAAAAGGCTCCATGCTGACCAATATCCTAGGGATTTGAGATTATTCCAATTCTAATAAGTTCATATTCTAATTAGACGGTGAAATTAATATATAAGCAAATTTTATCTAGCAAAATAGTCCATTTTACAATAAAGATGTGTAATTCTTTTTTTTTCTCAAATTAAATTAGATTTGTGCCACATGACTCTCTGCCCACCAATTTCCTTGGGATTTGAGATTATTCCAATTCTAATAAGTTCATAACTTAATTCGACGGGGAAATTAATATATAAGAAAATTTTATTTAGCAAAATTATCCATTTTACAATAAGATATGTAATTCTTTTTTTTTTCAAGTTAAAGTTGACCCATAACCTTTTTATACATGGTTAATTAGGTAAATGTGTACATTGGTAAGACAGTCTTCGTGTTGCAATAGGTTTTTTTGTTATATTTATAAAACATTAGGTTATATCGACCACATTAATATTTTTAATGTGTTTGTACTAGTTAAAAGATATATATTATAAGACTATAGGGGCACTTTAATTGGTTATGGTCGTGTTATGAAGTATTGTGTAAACCATGAGATTCAGGGATCAAATCCCTCACTAGTCAATAATAAAAAAAGAAAAAACTATATAATAAAATAATGATAATGTGATATACTATTGGTAATGATGAAAATAATGACCTCCCTACTCTATCTTAATATACGAGGATTATTGGATAAACTTATATTATAATAATATATTTCACTCAATATTTTCCCTTAGTTTTACTCTCATATATAAGAGTGAATATAAAAGAAATATTGGGCAAAACTTATTATTATACTAGTAATTGGATAAACTTATATTATAATAATATATTTCACTCAATATTTTCCCTTAGTTTTACTCTCATATATAAGAGTGAATATAAAAGAAATATTGGGCAAAACTTATTATTATATTAGTAATTTCCCCTAAAGGTGCAAGCTACACGAAGGAATAAAAGATTTGGAAGGAAAATTGTGAAGGAAAAATGGATCAGTTTTGGCACAATCGGTTTTATCAGTTAGGTAAATACGACTTCAGGGACAACTTCAAAGAGCTAGACAAAAAATTGAACTTGGCACCAAGACTATTCCATCAGTGGGCTTTAGCATCTGCACTCAATATTTTGGAGGGTAAATAAGACTTGAGGGACAACTTCAAAGAGTTAGACAAAAAATTGAACTTGGCACCAAGACTATTCCATAACATTGAGCTTTAGCATTTGCACATTGTTTGAAATGTGCTTTTTAACTTTTTGGACACCTAAATTGTGCCAATTATATAACACAAACTTTTAATTTTAACACATATCTAGTAATTCAATTAAAAATTAAAAAAAAAATTCAACAATCATGAGTCATTATGATCTTCACCAAGATTCATCTCCACAATTAGGAGAAATTGGTTTTGAAAAGAAAATTAATCCATAAGATTTTAATTTTAACACATATCTACTAGTTTCAATCAAAAATTTAAAAAATTATTCAACAGCCATGAGTCATTATGGTCACCAAGATTCATCTTCACAATTAAGAGAAGTTGATTTTGAAAAGAAAATTAATCCATAAAAATTATTTATAATAGTCGTTTTGCAAGAACATGATCTAATAAACTGTCAATAGTCCTTTACACTTAAAAAATAGTGATTTTTTTTTTTTATTTTATTTTATTTTATTATATTATATTAGTCACATACGGTTGTTAAACAAACAAACGCTTGTTTATAATACACTACATGCATGGAGAATATTTATGATGTTCTAAGCAAGTCTTTCGTTTCTTGTATTTTAATAGATTTTTTTTTCTTCTTAGAAGAGAGTATTTTAAGTGGTTTTTTTTTATTTTTTACTTTTTATTTTTTACTTTTTACTTTTTATTTTTATTTTATTAGTCACATACAGGTGCTAAACAAACAAACGCTTGTTTATAATACACTACACACATGGAGAATATTTATGATGTTCTAAGCAAGTAGTCACATACAGGTGCTAAACAAACAAACGCTTGTTTATAATACACTACACACATGGAGAATATTTATGATGTTCTAAGCAAGTCCTTCGTTTCTTGTATTTTAATAGATTTTATTTTTCTTCTTCTTAGAAGAGAAAGTATCTTAGTTACACAGTCACATATGGTTGAAAAAGAACAAAACTTTGTTTACAATACACTAAAGGCATGGAGAATATTTATGATGTTATAAGCAAGTCCTTCCTTTCTAACTCATTTTTCTTCCACGTTAGTCTTGTCTTCAACCATTTTAATAAAAACCCTTGTCCTCAAAACTCCCATAGACAACCCAAGCCACCCAAGCCTGTCGCTTTCTACTCAGAAACCCTCGCATAGATCAAAATGAAACATCGATATTTTCTTGCGATGTTTAAAATGGCCGAAACACTCTGTAAATGGAAGATAGTTCTAATTCTTAACCTAATCTCATAGGGTACCCAAAAGCTGCAAATACGACTCCTGAAAAGAAAGCATGTTTTTATGGAAAAACACGTCCATTATACAATAGTAATGTTTCTAGCTGGTGTTTTTGTTTTGATGTTACGCTTTTTTTGGTTTTATTTAAATATTACTCATAATCATAATTACTCATAATCATGATGTAATTTGTAATTGTTGTTGTTGAGATTTTCGGTTTTATTAAATTGGAAAAAATATCATGTATGTGACAGCAATAGGATTAGTTGCTATATTAGCTCCAGTGTTTTTTGAGAAAGAGTTAATGCATTTATATAGAAATGTAATCCGTAAAGGATTGTAAGAGTGTGTAGAGAAAATAGGGAAAATAGGGGAGAGCTGAGAGCATGTGTGAATTATTAGATTTGTTGTAATCTCCTTTGAATAATAAGATTGCCGATGCCTCTGTTCTGGTGGACGTAGCCCAGATTAGTTGGGTGAACCACGTTAAATCTTTGTGTTATGGTTTTATAAAGTTTTTTAGTTTTTAAGTATACTTGATTGAGATTGAGTTAACTAAGGTTTAATTAAAATTTAAAATGAATTTAATTTTAATATAAATTTAAAGATTGAAAGAGTAAATTGATACATTCTTGATTATTGTTATTTATTAAAATATTATTTTAATAATTTTTAGGGTTTGGTATACCATAAGGAGGACCAAGTGATAATGGGGTAGGAAACATCTAGGAGAAGGTAGAATCTCTAGTTAGAGTGGGAATCCAATTATCACTTATTTTCCAACCATCATCGCAGTTGAGGTTGTTAGGGTGTTTTCCTATTTCGATAGCTTCTCTAAATTTTCTATGGTGATAATGATCAATTTTGGCCACAACACAAGCGTTTTTGATAAAAAGCGATATTTGGTTTTTCTAGAGTGCTCGGCCAACGCTGAGGTTTTGGAATGGTTATGCTTAATGTCAGCGACATGTTCTTGAATCCTAGTTAATATAGATCGATCAATCTCCCCAATGTATGCTTTGCCACAAGAACAAGGAACCAAATAAACCCCTTTGTGGTGTTTAGGATCAATAGGATCTTTTACCGATTTCAGACATCTGCTAATCGTATTCATCGGTTTGAAGCTGCTTTTTATATTATTATTTTAAAAAAGTGGTGCCTTTATGTAGGGAAGGTTAACCTTACTAGCACAATCATCCATAAGATTTTTGCTTATAGGATTCTCCGCTTTTTTGAAATCTTTGATTCCTTGGTGTATTCTATATCCATTCTTTTAAAAACATCCAAGAGATGATTCTTCTCTTGATCAAAATGATCGTGATCTGAAATACACACAACCCTGGTTGCTAGAGTGTTAAGAACCCCGAGTTTCTGAGTAGGATGATGGTGAGATTTGACTTTATTCTATTATAATCCCGAATCAATACTTCAGATTCCTAATCAATAATGAATGGAGTTTTTCAATGATTCATTCCACTATTGATTAATAATTTTCATCATTGTATTTATACTTATATGACTTCTCTTCATACAAAATAAGATAGGAAAAGTAACAATTTTCACCTTTATATGGAAGGAAAACTCTATGTCTATAAAGGAGTGGTTTGAAGACAAGCGTAAAATCACTGCATCACTAAAAAATTCGGTCGAAAGGGATAGAAAGGATGCGAATGAGACGGAAAAAAACAAGAATAAAAGTATTGATTATGCTAAAATTAAGAAGTTATGGGCTCAATGCGATAATTGCGAGAACTTGCTATATCTCAGATTCTTGAGAGAGAATCAAAGTGTTTGTAAAGAATGTGGATATTATCTGCAAATGAATAGTTCAGATAGAATAGAACTTCCAATTGATCGTGACACTTGGCATCTGTGTGGGTTTGCTTATGATAGACCTAGTGAGATATTGAACCATCTTGGTTTCTCTTGATTAGGATGTCAAGAAAGGGAAGGTTGGCATTCTCTTTTACTTCAATCATAAACTTGATATAAGTTGATTGACTATTAAGGTGCTCTAGGAAAATGTCTAATTTTTCTTTTCCATGAGGCCAAATGACATAAGTGTCATCGACAAATCTTTTTCAAAGCTTAGGTTTTAAAGGGGAAGACTCAATGGCTTTAGCTTCAAAATGTTCCATGAATAAATTGGCATGATGAGAGAGAGAGGTGATCCCATGGCCACACCACAAGTCTGCTCATATATATTATCTTTAAAGATGAAAAAGGTAGTTTTCAGACAAACTTCTACCAATTTAGTTGTGTCAGGATCAATGATTTAGTGGACTACTTCCATGGCTTCATCTATGGGAATATTGGTATAGAGAGCTTTTACATCAAAACTCACCAAGATGTCATCTTGGTTTAGTCTTATTTGTTTGATCTCATTGATGAAGTGATTGGAATCTTTGACGAAGGAGCTAGTGTTCCCCACCATAGGCTTAAGTTTTTTAGCAAGATATTTCACGAGATGGTAAGTGGGACCTCCAATGGTATTGACAATGGGTCTAATGGGGATACCTTTTTTGTGAATTTTAATTTTAATTTTTTTTATATTTTAGTGATACCTATAAAATAATATTATATTTTGATTACCCTTAAAAACCTCATTGCAATTGTTTGAAAGATTGGGCCATGTATTCAACAAGAAGGAAAAATGGCTTAATTGTATTTGAGGAATGATGTCTATCAGATAAAGAGTAAATGGTCCTATTGAATTCTTTCCATACAATTCATGTATAGATTATATGTAAATGGTTCAATTGAATTCTCTCTATATAATTCATATAGAGAATGTAAGTAAATGGCCCTATTAAGTTCCCACCATAAAATTTCTATAGAAATTGTAATACTGTTGAACCAGTGTCATTTATGTGTTCCTTTATGCGTACTTGAAATTGTGATTTGTAAATAAAGATTCTTTGTTTTAAATTTACACAACTTCACCTGACACCATCAAAATTATTTTTCATTTTCATATGAAAAAAATAATTTATCTTAACTTATAAATATCTAAAAATTTAAATAAAATTAATCTAACTTTTTCTTCTAAATTTTTAGATCGATAGGCCTTCCTATGCATCAACAATCGTCAACAATTTTACTCTGCTCCGTTCGATCATGTGAGACACTTTTAATCGTTGATTTGAAGTGTGACTGCTTTTTCCAAATATCCGTGGCATGGCAATATTTTTTTACTGCTTTTTCCCATTCTTTTATGTCACTCTTGAAGATATTTTTACTGTTTTTTCCCATTCTTTTATGTCACTCTTGGCCTCAGAGTTAATCGTTTCTTTGGTTTGCTAGTTGTTGTTGCCATTCTTCTTCTCTGTCTTTTGGCAATCACTGTTCTTCTTCCCTGGCTTTTGGCAAGCACTGATTAGTATTAAATTATATACCTCATACACCAATTAAAACTACCTGCGGCCAACTCTTTAGCTGTATCTCTGCAAACTTAATCCCCAAACCCCCAAAGCCATGATCTGGTGCATCTTGGAGTAATAGCTCTTTCTGATGCGGTGCCGACATAACAATCCCTCGAGCATTCTAAAACATAGAAATGTCGGTTTGAAGCGTTGTAGAGAGCTTTTCAAAATTTGACTTCCATTCTCTGATTTGCCTCGAGAGGCTAGGCTTGCAGAGGAGACAATCGAGGCAATGCTGCGACGTTATCCTTCCATCAAAGGCATCAACTACGACCTCCCTCATGTCATGGCCACTGCTCCCCATCTCCCAGGTTACTAACAACACCTTTGCTTCATCAATGGTATATATGCATAACAATCTTTTACATATAAATGTATGTAAATAGGTGTGGAGCACATGGGCGGAGACATGTTTGAAACCGTGCCCTCTGCGGATGCCGTATTCATGAAGGTAAGTTTTGAACTTGCTGAGCTGTCATGTAATTCAATTAGAATGAGCTGAGAGCACGTTTTGACTATACAATTTGTTTGTGCGATGTCATCAGTGGATCATGCATGACTGGGGCGACGAGGACTGTATCAAGATACTGAAGAGCTGCAGGAAGGCGATCTCGGAGATGGGGAAGCTCATTATTGTTGACGTAGTGGCGCTGGACTCTAATCACAGAGGTGGTGATAATAATAATGGTGGCCAGACAGAGAAGCCGGTTCTGGATCCTAATTTAGTTCTAGTATTTGATCTTGTAATGGTGGCGCACTGCTCTGGTGGGAAGGAAAGAATAGAGAAAGAATGGAATAAGATTTTATTAGAAGGTGGATTTGGTCGTTATAAAATAATCACCATTCCTGATTTCCAGTCTGTGATTGAAGTGTTTCCTTCTTGATTATCTGCTCTTTATGGGCTCATTTTTAGTATTTACAGTGTTAAAATGCAATCAAATTATTGTATTTACAAAATAAACGAAGATTTATCAAGGCCTTATGGAGACATGAAGCATCCGTAGCTAGAGATTTTCTTTAGTCTTACCTCACACTCCTGAGAAGACAATGCATTAATGGGTCACGGGATGCTCCTCATCTCCTTCGGAGACACGAAGGATCTGTAGACAATGCTGTCCTTTCGTCTTACCTCTCTCTGAGTAGATAATGTATTAATGGGTTAGGGGGTTTTATTTTTTGTGGTTCTGTTATGGCTCATGAATGGATGTGCTTATGGATCGAAATTTAAGGAAAATATGGGTTTACTGTAGCATATGAATGGGATGCATCCAAGCATTGAAATTTCAGAAGTTGGATTTATTGTGCATATGAAATGGCATGTGTTCATGCTTTTGAAATTTTACTCAGAGAAAAGAAAAGATGGATTTGGTATTGCATATGAATGAGATGTATTTTTCGTATATGCTTGGCCATGTATAGAGGTTTCTTTATTTTGGGTAATTAACTTACTCTAAAATGAAATAAGACATTCAATGTGTTCCTTGTAATATAGATATAAACAAAACATCTAAAGAAAAGTAATTGCACAATGATCCAGTCCAAGAAAACAAGGTTTTCCACAAACCAATTAACTTTTCTATAAAAAATCAACAATTCCAATTTAATTATCCTATTGGCCTCTCTTTGTACCTTTTGAGACAATTGCCAATAATATTTGATTCCAGATATGGAACAAAGTTAATCAATCTATTAAATACGTTGAATTTGCACTATTAACTTTGTTCCATAACCATTATACACAAAATTTGCAATATCCAAAAATGATTAAGAATGACAACAGCACAGCAATATAGTTTAATAGCAATCTTTTTTTAGCCATCTTTATTTTTATTTTGACTAAGGTGTAGAGCTGGAATTGAGACCTAACAAAATCATCATTTTTTATTATAAAAGGATTTTAAAATTCAATTCCTCTCTAAGTAGTTCTGTATTACGATTTGAATAATGAAAACCATTTCAAAATTCATAGTAATAACGAATCCCCATGCTTTCAAATTCACACGAAATTTGTAAAAATTGTGTCTAGAGTCAACGCATCGTGCACGTCATGGCATCTGTCATGCGACAGTGTGCACCGTAGCATAGCCTTTTCCGGTGTCTATGCCGTCGGTGGTTCGTTATCTCATCGTGTGCATGCCCTGAGAGCAAGAGAGGTATTCCATGGTTTACAATACACAAAAAAGCCTGAAAGGCTCGCCCCACTTTGAAATCATGTGGAAATTCCTCGGCTCTGACTCTCCTTGTGAACCATCATTGTTAATTATATAAATCTGGGTTTTATGCAGCCAATTATGCATTCTACCTCTTCTGATAAGCTGTGATCTGTGCAATTAGCATCCGAAATATCAGCCAAATTTGCTAAAGAATTGGCAGAGATCGATGAACTCAAATGGAGCTACCACATCCGGAGGAAACGGAGGAGGGAACTCAGCAGCACCCAAAAGGCAATCAAGGCGACCCATATGTAATTTCTTCCCACCTCTGTAAACTGTTTTGTGAATAAAAAAGATATCAAGATTTCAATCTGGGAATCATCTGTATAATTTCTTCCCGCCTCTGTAAACTGTTTTGTGAATAAAAAAGATATCAAGATTTCAATCTGGGAATCATCTGTATAATTTCTTCCCGCCTCTGTAAACTGTTTTGTGAATAAAAAAGATATCAAGATTTCAATCTGGGAATATCTGTATATCTCTGTCAATCAAAGTCCACCTAGTTTTACATTGCTTAACTGATTAGAAGAAGATATGCATGAAACTTAATTTTGCTCTACTTCTGCCCATATTCATGCAGGAAGAAGATATACATGATTTTTTTTTATGATAAATCACATCAAGATTTATTTAGATTCCATTGTTGTAGTGTGATTCATGGTTCATTTTGTTTTGACAATAAATCACAAATGACTCTGAATGTGATTATCACTTAAATATTTTCTTCAAAACTAAATATAGATCACAGAAGTCTAAATTAGATCATCTATAATAATACCAATCTTTTTTCTAACCGTATAATAAAACTTTTTGTTTTTGTTTATAAAACTTTTTATTTAATATTTTTACTTTTAATAAATAAATTCCAAATTCCAATTCATGTTGTTTTTTCCAATTTTATGCTTTCTTTTTTTCAAAATCAATTTTAAACGATTACTTGTCATGTTGTTATTTTCCATATTTACTTTTCCAAAATTGGTATCAATCTGTGAAGACCATAATTTGGAAAATTTGGCAAGCTATCGCTTCATACACCAAGATCAAATATTTATTTCTAATTTGAACGGTTTATCATTATTTTTATTTCAATGTGGATTGTATATGATTTTGGACTCTTACACAAAGAATGTATTATGATTAATACATGTCTTCTGAATATTCAGTCGAAACAATAAGGAAGTTGACAGCACTGAAGTATTCATGAAAGTTTGGTTTATACAAAATTGGCTTCCGTCGGATGTTGATGTTAATAGCTAGATGTGTGTTCTGGTTGGATGTTGATGTTAATGGGTAGATGTATATATGGCATAGATTTTTAAAATTGATAAACCGATCTGGAGTGTTCCAGTGTAGCTAGATGTAGATGAGTTCAAAGTTAATACGAGGATCTTTCCCCTTTTATGTTGTGAAGGGGACACTTCACTATAAAGTCTATTAATGTGAAGTTCCCTGCATCTCAAATCTACTTCGTTTCAAATCATGCAACATATTCTCTTCTAATCATGCATGCCAAATATTCTCTTAGTTTAGAACCAACCTATGGTATTGTGTAATTTGTGATACATGGTTTTTCTAGGGATGATAGAACAGTGCCTTTTATAACCATATAGTTTCTTTAGTTTGGCAACCTTTTATTGAAGAGGCCTACTATTTCTTGTGTTGCCAGTTTACAAATTCACTCAACAGGAGCTCCCTGGATGTAAGCCAGTTTTGACACTAGGATGGGTAAGTTCGCATCTGTGACAGTATCATATTCCTTAGCTGTTAACCATAAAAGCATACAGTGATGCAATTAATGCCGGAGATTATTTTAGGTCAACTTTGCTTAATCTATATCCTCGCGATACAGGAAATGTTTCAAGTTCACTTATATTATTTATTGCCTTCTCAAGATATTAAGGGTTTTTTAAGAATACATTACAGCATAGCCATCCTGAAGTGATTATCTGATTTTAGGTCGTGGCAATCTTCATATTAGTGGCAGCTATCTTCATCCCCCTTGGAGTTGTTTCTCTAATTGCATCGAACAGTGTATGCACTCTTTATTTTAGCATTAATTTAGCATTAATGTCTATTTAAAGTTTTATTGTAACTTCTACAAGACCCATAAAGAACATTTTTCACTTTCATATTTAATGTTTAAAGTAACAGTGATTTCTTTTCATTTTCAGGTTGTGGAAATTGTGTACCAATATGAAACAGACTGCCTACCTCTGCAGTATAGAGTTAATAAGGATGCCAAACTGACCTATATACAAGATAGTACGATTCCCAAAAACTGCAGTCAAATAATAAAAGTGAGGGGTTCATCCTTGTTCCTGATTGCTAGTATTCAATTCTATAGATTCATAATTTTCTCATCTCAAAATTATGAATAATAGATAGCACTCGATGAATTTTGCTCTGTGCCAAATACTTACTGAACGTGAAGGTATTATCATAACTACAAATATTTACAGAAAATGTAACAGAATATTTCTGTCACTCTACAGGTGCAAAAGAATATGACACATCCAATTTATATATATTACCAGCTTGATAACTTCTATCAGAACCATCTTCGGTGAGTTGGCATACATGAAATAATATGCATTTGTTGTATATACTTCTTCTCATGTGTGTTTTTGTATAAGGTAGGGATTCCTTTGCACATCCAATATCGTTGAACCTGGAGTATAAATTGCAATAAATCTGAAAAGTGACATGAACATAAAGTGCAAACTGCCTTTTCCAGGAAGAGAACAAATGATAATAAATAAATGCTGACAGATTAATGAATGAGTCCTACACAGTCAAACAAAGTAAAATGATTAATTGAATGAGCCTTACACTCTCAAGAGAACTGATAATAATAGGCTTAATTTCGATAAGAAATCAAATGTGATATATTAAATGAGTGAGCCTTACTCTCATAAACAAACTGAAATGATTATACACTCTCAAGCAAACTGAAAAGAACAGTTTTTAATTTATTACGATATAACTTAATTTTGTCTAATAACAAAATGACATTATAATTAAACTAGTATTTGTACCTTATGTTGCAAAGGAAACGCCATAAGGCATAGAGTAAGAATAGCATAGAGTGGGGAAGAATAGGTAATCAAATCGGTCAAAATTAAAATTAAATTGATCTATTAATTTTTCATTTACATACACTGAATGCAGCGTGGGATAAGAATCTCAAGTTATCATTCAGATATAAATAAATCTCTATAGAATCTCAAGTTATCATTGAGATAAATATCTCTATATATATATATATATATATATATATATGAATGAAGATCTCTGCTATGATTTATATTACTTTCTATAGTCCATGCTCTATTTTAAATATTTTACTCTTTTGTCATAACTGGAAGAATCTCAAGTTATCATTGAGATAAATAAATCTCTATAGTACATACTCATTATATATATATATATATATATATATATATATATATGAATGAAGATCTCTGCTATGATTTATATTACTGTGGCAATGCCATTTTTCTCTCGCAAAGTTGCATCCATTGGTTTTTTTTAAGACATTAAAAGAATCTAGCTGCTATGGTTTGTTATGATCGATGGGTTATCTTTCAGATTATATTGTAGATGATGTTAGATACATTAAATCATTTTGAAATAAACACGGACATGTCGTTGGCATTGATTAGCGGCATATGCTACAATAACTTATCTTCATTGAAAAAGAGGTTGATGTATTCATTGAGAATCTCACACTAAAACTTCTTGAAACATGGCTTGAAACACCATGTGTTATTGATGTTTTCATAGAAGTTGCAACAATGAATGTTGAAGGCAACATGGATGTTGTAGAAAATAAAAATGTTAATGAAATTTCCATGCAATAGTGTCCTTGAGAGACAAAATATTTTATGATTTATTTTGGAACAAATTGATGAAGAGCAAGCTATGGAAGGTGACATGTGGTAGTCATTTACATACAAGCCAATTTTTGAAGAAATAGAGGACATGCATGGACAACTTGGAACAATCGAACAGTTGCACCAGCCAATAAAGACACTGAAATCTGAAGCTTACAACAAAAAGACAAAGCTAAAGCAATGAAGAAAAGAAAAGGAAATCCAACTGATGTAAAAAAAAATTAAATTGTAAGCATAGCTTAGACTTGGACCAGAAAATATCTTAGTTTAAATTTTTGTTTTTTGTAATTAAAGGGGAGTGTTGCATAAAATAATTTCAACCACCCATTTAAATAGGAGACAATGTTTGTTGGAAATCTTCGAAAATTTTATATTGGAACAATCTCAAAACATACAGGTAATGACTCATTTTCTTCGGTCAAGGATAGTGTGCATTTGCATGGAGTGCACAAAACAATTACAAGTGATAAGTATATTTATTTTCAAAGTGATTGGTACATTTTTTCCCATTTGCAAATCGATGGTACAACAAACATGGTAAATAAAGTTCTGAAAACATGTTGCAGATAAATTCTGGAGAGCATATAGACAAAATGAAATTTAACTGGTGTCAACAAAGTACAAGAAAACCACCCCTCCTTATCGTCCAGAGTTGTGAACTTAGTGGAATTACCAATATGAATAGGTCAGCAAAGGTGTCAAATAGTTCAAGCACAATAAATAGGTAGCCTTTCATAAAAATAAAAAGGTATTCCCATTAAAGTAAGTGATGGTACATCTAAGAGGAGTGATTTCCTAAAGGTTTCTGCAACAAAGTAAAGTCAAAAACAAAAGAGATAAGTTAAAACTTAAAAGAAAAAGAAAATTGAACCATGTAAAATTCTAATGACAAGGCAATCATCGATATACATCACTTAAAATTTCAATGTTTCAAACATTTATATATCTAACACAAGGTCAAATGATGAACCAAGGCAACGTTGAATGACCAATTACATGTCCATCAATTTATAAACTCTATTTAGTCAAGTGGAAAGGTTTACCAGATTCATGCCACACTAACAAATAGAAAAAAAAATGATGAAACACAATGAGAGCAGTTTAACATAAATTGATAAACCAAAAAATGAAGATATGAAAATTGAAAAACCTGAAAAGCTAAATTTGTGAATGCTTGCTTTACGAGTAGAAGAATGTAGAGCCTCAGGGGTTAGTTCAAGATGAACTAGACATGAGATCTTTTCCCAAATTTGAGAGGTTACAAGTTCGACTTTCTTGATCCTCTTTATATTATGCTCCAGAATCACTCTAGAATCAGGATCAACGTTTACCTCATTTACCATTCACAGATCATAGGAAAGTACTTAGAACTTAGAAGGTTTTCTGCGAAGTATTTTCTTTTGAGAAAAAAGGATAAAAAGATGTAAAACTTCAAAAAAACCTGCAACTAGATCACCAAACATGTATCAACCTGCAAACTTGGCTGACAACATGGAACATTGTGCGAATTGTATACTCAAGTCCATGAGAGCCAAAAGTTGAAGTGTTTGGAAAGTGTTGAAGAGTTTAGAAAGTGTTACCATTTTAGTATTTTTAGGATATATCCTCCATATAAACCCAAAAGTCCAAATTATAAATTACACTTTTTATTAAAATTAAGTGCTAAGTTCTCCCTAAGGATGGTCAAAATGACATTTATTAAGCAAAGAAGCCATAGGAGCACTGGAAGTAATGGTAAATGTATAAAGCACGCATACATATGTTTTCCAGAGTCCAGAATCCACCCTATGTTAGAGGCTTACCAGAATTTGATCACCACAGAGTCATTAATTGGTCAAGTTTATGAGGTACAAGGTTCATGTATCTCCCCATTCAAAGTGAGTACTATGGAGCAGGATAGATCTTCAATCCCTAGCCGAAGGATGAATAAATCTACCATCACTGACAGGGAAGGCATGTAAAACAATATTAAAACTGCCATCACTGAGGGGAAAAGAACTCCAACCTTGCCTTTAGGTGATAGCAATCAAAAAAGATGTAAACAGTAGTAATTCTGATATCACTGAGGGGAATATGTGCAAACAATATTAACTACTATCACCAAAGGGAAAAGAACTCCAGACCTTGCCTTCAGGTGCCAGCAAGCAAACATATTCAGATTTCCAACCAGCTCATCCCTGGTGCGTCACCAGTGTAAAGACAGACTTCCAAATTCCTACCAAAGCATCAATCAGTTTCCAAATAAGATTCAACGGTATTTGGGTATTTATTCAGTTTTAAGAAACCAACAAGGCTGGTAGGCAGTAGTGTTCTTTTCCCAGTATGTACAATCATTATTGGACAAACTTAAGCTTTGTCGTATTGGGTTTCAGGACTAAACTTCTGGCTAATTGTTATCATAATGAGATTACAATGGGTAAATTGGACTGTATCGGAAACCTCAAAATAGACTGTCGTAATCTTCACCATTCTTGGTGCTTGATAATATAAATACTGACCTTAGATTTGATGTGTAGGAGGTGCATGATAATATAAACATCGTTGCAAATTCCTAATTAAAGTTCATAAATTAGTCTGAAATTAGAATATTTATACAAATCTAGACCTTTTTTCTATCAGCTGTGTTTGCAATATATGGAAACGTACCGAATAGTACACATTTAAAATAAGAGAACACAGTAAAAATACACATTTTTGTGACATATGGAACCATACTAAATGGTACACATTTAAGACAACACAACACAGTAAAAATAAGAGAAGTTGCAATTACTTAAGGAATCAACAAACATGTCACTTGGCAGAATCAAACAATGGTGGGGCAAGAACAACACTCGACTTTAACAGACCCCGCAAACTTCCATTTGAAAACTTTGCTCTAAAATGTAGGATTAACTTAAAATTTCATTGTTCGCATATAACTAGCTATCCTACGACTAGTAGCAGATAGATTAATACTTTTTCCCTTAGCCAATTGGATGCCCCCATTCTCCAATTGCAGATCAGTCCTCAAAATCTTTTGTTAATTTTCTTAACTATGCAACACCTTATATTAAGATTCTTAACCATGATACAAAAGGATTATAGTATTAACTGTGACAAATATTTCAAATTATAGTTTTGCATTCAATCCCAAATAAAAAGCAACAGTAGATTGGTCACTCTCATAAAACGTGAAACCTACACATATATGACAGAGCTATTCGTGTTTACTCTATGGTCAATATTTCAAATCTGTAATAAGGTGACCTAAAAATTAGGAAAAGAATACAAAACATCAAAATATACAAATTTGTTACTTCTGCATATAATTAATAAAATTAATTAAATTTTGGAGTAAGAGAGTAAACTGTTTCTGGTTAGTTGACTAAAACTGAGTTATAAGGAGTCGAAGTGAACTACTAACCATTTGGAAAGACTAAAAGTTTGTACAGAGGAAGAAGGGGTGGCAGTGATCACATTGGATCAATGAAAATTAGGGACTTGATTATGCCTAGAGGCTTGGTCATGCCACAAATGGTGAGAAAGAGGAACTGGCAGTTTATCAAGGCCTTGAACTGCTTAGGGCAGCGGGAATAAAATGTGTTACAGTGGTTCCACCATAGTATTTTGAAATTTGAATTGTCGAATGTCTCCACAAGAAATTCATCTTGTAGAGTTCAAGCAAGTCTTGCTACACTCATTCATAGAGTTCAAGCAATGATAGGAGATTTTTGGGGAAATAACATGTGTAACAGTGGTGGGGATTCCACCATTGTAATTTGAAATTTGCATTGTCAAATGTCTCCACAAGAAAATGTCTTGATCGACTCATTCATAGAGTTCAAGCAATGATAGGAGATTTTGAAAATTCCTATACACAGTTCTCATCCGAGAAAGAAAAATATTATCAAAATTGAAGTCTTTCAGGCCCTAAGAACTCTCCATTCAATCATAGATTCAAGGGCCAAACCCTCAATTCAATCGCAGATTTCATATAAAGTAATTAATGTGGAAAAAGTCTGCAAAAAATCAGGATTAAATTCTAAAATTGCGATTTTTTCAACAAAACTATTTAATCCTCTGATTTTTTGCAGACTTTTTCAGAAACAAAAAAATCATGATTTATTCATTATATGCCCGATTTTATCGGGAGTTGACCCAAAAAGTCTGCTGTCTTAAGAGTTGAGACTCGGACAAAACTCAAGATTCAGGAGTTGATTCACTATTTTGATATGTGATGTAGCACTAGACTTCATATACATATTATATATTAGCTTTCTTTACATGTTTATGTGGAAATGCATTTATTTGATGTTGTGAATACTCTAGATGTTAAAAAAAATAAAAAAATAAATGAATATTTTTGTGTTTTTTTAATTTTGCCGACTTTTTTAACGAGTTTTTCAACTTTTGGACCCTTGCCGTAATTCCGACTTTGACTTGATTTCTTCGACACATTGATATAAACGTTTCGGGGCCAATATGGGGGTCTCAATTCAAGGGCGGAGTCGGGGACTAATTTGGGGGTCATTTTAAGAAGAGTATTTCATATAAACGGCAGCGAGGGCTGCTCGGCCTTCTCTCCCATCCCATGATATAACCTTACTATATACACAAGTACGTCGGTCATTTTAAGAAGAGTATTTCATATAAACGACAGCGAGGGCTGCTCGGCATTCTCTCCTGTCCCATGAAATAACCTTACTATATACACAAGTACGTCTTGTTGCCCCAAGTGTTAGACTGTTAGTTCAAGTACGCAAGTGAGAAATGGGAGTTAAAGCCATTGCAGAGACCTTTACTTCAACATTCATACTCACTAACAATAGGATTTATTAACTGTATAATAATGAGGAAGACTGTTGCATGTGGTTTTATTGCCCAGTTCTTGGGTGCTGGGTTTATTGTATTAGTTAGCCCTTCAAGTCAGATTCCTCTGATATTAGGAGTTTGGGGTTTTGCATTGATGATCTCTGTCAAGCAAGCTAGAAGTCTGGTGAATTCACTAGTCATTACATTATTGATTTAGCTAGCAAAGGGCATCAGTTTCAGATTGCACTCTAGGGGTCACAAGTTGAAGAAGCACTATCTCAGTGTTGCTGTGACATAGATGCCATCATGGTTCATTTCCAGTCTAGCAGGGTGTGGTGTCCTGTGTGAATGCGATGTTTATAAGGCTCAATGCGAATTGGCAAATGCATCCTGCAAATGGACCAGATGGCAAGGAGATTGGAAATACAAAGCAACGACAGAAAGCTGTGTTAGGGATCAGTGTGCAATTGAATCTGCCATCCAAATGTTGGCATCTAATGAATGGGAGCATGTTTTTGGAGCTTGTATGCATGCTCACAAGAGGAAATATAAGCGGGTGGAGACAAATTGGGTTTCTTGTATACTCTGGTCACCGAATTATGGAAAATCTTCAGACCTCTTCTCATTTCGGTCCAACATGTGCAAAGGAGTGACTTTAGAGATTCAGCACCCCTACAAGCCATCTGCAGAGTTTGTCGTGTTCGAGGCCAATAAATGGACTCGTTCGATGTGAATATGAGCTCAGTCAAGCATGCGGTGCAGACTCTTACGTTGGCACGAATGAAGAAGCCCCTCGAGGGCCAAATTCTCTGTAATCTTTTGTGCTAGTTATGTTGTGGTAGCTTTTTGGTTAAACAAGTATTTTAGGCAATATACACGCCAAGTCTATAGGAATAGGTATGAGTAAGCTGGGCATAACAATTTTTCAATAAAAAGATTCTATGAGCAGCAGGCTGCAATTGTTTTCATTTTCATCTATAACTGTCATTCTTTTAAATTTAAATTATTAAAAAAAGGGCGAAATTCTGCTCAGAAATCTCTTAAAGCCGACAAGTTTATGGAGAAAGGTTGTTGATGTGATTAAAGGGGAAAAATGAATAGCCCGGTAGGTTAATCAACGAGTCTCGTTAAAGGATTGTTCTACTTGCGCTCGCTTCAACAAAGTGGCCATATGAAGACGCTTACTTTTCTCATTTTACTTATTGCACAGAAAAAAGTTAATTACAGTTCCAACTACATCATTAAAATCCATTAGAATACATCCATGTTAACCTGGGGAGGATCTGATAAGCACCTATACCAAAAAATGAAAAAAAGAGCCCGACAAAGCGGCTAGGGTAATCCTAGTCGTCGCCCTCAGCTGCTGCAGGAATTTGCAATTTCCGTTTGCTAGCTCAGCTGCCGCCTTCCGCTCATTCCAGGACTCCTTTTCCATGACTGAGGATTTATTATGTTTGCGAGTTTCGTTTTTGTTGATTTGTGTTTTCTACTGTGTCCTTACTGGTTGATGGCTGAGTTTTAAGAATTCGCCCGCAAATCAAAGTTGTTGATTTAAAGAGTTCTTTGCTGGGTGGTCTTTGACTGCCCCATGGTTCAGTGATTCACCTAAGTAGCTTTGTAAAAGGAGCCGGCACAATTCCTTCTCTTAATTTGGAATTTTCTTCTGCGGTCAACGAGAATGTTAAAATTCTCAAGGAAAAAAGGGTTGATGGGTAAGGTTATCCGCCTTTGCCCTAATTATACTTCTATTTTAGAACGGATTTCTAACAATTAGGTAGATCATGAACTCATTGGTACTCTGTACTGTGGAAACAGATATCATGCTTTTATTGTTGAATGTGAGGACAAAGATCTGATCTTCAGATCTGAGCCTTACTTCATAGACTCCAGGAAAATGTTTCTCATCTATTTGACTTTGAATTTTAATCCTAACATAGAAATTTTCTACGCCTGCTGGGATCAAATTGTCATATCTTCCCCCTTTCATATCTTCCCCTTTTTTTTGGTATTTTTAAATCTATCGACAAATTGGCCCGCTATATTACTAGTTTACATTCTAAGGAATACAACTTCTCATGTGCCAAAATTTGTGTTAGAAATGTATTTTGCAAAACTCCCAAAAGTAATTTTACCTTCTATATTACTAGTTTACAGTCCAAGGAATACAACTTCTAGCATGCCAAAATTTGTGTTGAAATGTATTTTGCAAAACTCCCAAAGGTAATTTAGCTGACTTGGAGGGTCCAAGTCATCTTCAGGTTCTAGATTATGAGCAAGTTCCTTTCAAATGTAATTTTTGTGATAAGTATGTGTTTTACAAAAATTTGTCCAAATACTATAATATCTCAACTTCTTTCTATTTCATCGTCATCTTCTCAAATTAATAAATAGCAATGAACATTCAAACAAATTCCAAGGAAACACAAAAGGCCTCATTCTAATAGATTTGAGTCTCACCAACATTCTCCCTCCAGTAATAAATTTGGAATTTTGCACTCTACAGAAGCAGAGGTCAAGGTTGAATGATTAATTCAATACCCCATTTCGATCACGCAGTTCCATTCTCCCTCTAGAAATAGATTTGGAATTCTGCACTCTACAGAAGCAGAAGTCAAGGTTGAATGATTAATTCAATATCCCATTTTGATCAGGCAGTTCCAGATCTAGTGCAATCAGAGATCATCAATTCACCTGTTGAGGAAGAGGTTTCACCTAAGGAAAGGACAAAAACAGTCTTTTAGAAAAGAAGTAAGAAGTAAAGAAGAAAAATATGTAATCTTTTTTTTTCAAATGTTCTAAAAATTAATCAATGTTATTAACCATTAATAAAATATAGAAAATATCAAAGTAAGAAATCTCCAAAATCTGGTGTCTTGATCTTCCTACAGATCTAGTAAAAAGATGGTTTCACTTAAATTCTAGAGATGTTTTATTTTTATATTACCTTGTGCAAGCAATTTGTAAGAATCTATTCATGTACTCAAAAAACAATTATTTAATTTTCAGTAGATCTAGTCTTGAATCCCCTGCTCTCTTTTTGTCAAGAAAAGTATGGTTTTTTTGTCCTCTTCCTTTTACATTTATTGAAGAATTTTTAACATGTTCTAATAACAATTTTTTTAATACAAAAATTGTAACCTTCATTCCTATATACTGCTTTAGCAGCATGTTCCAGTAGCAATTTTTTTTTAATACAAAAATTCTCATTACAAAAAAAAATCCAATATAAATAAAATTTAAAAAAAATACATCTATAAACCCTATTTTTGATCTCCTGATAAATACATCCCAAATTAGATTCACATGTATCTATTGATAAATAGATACCAAATTAGATTCACATGTATCTATTGAAACATTCTGATAAACAAACTTGGAAAACAAACAGCGTTAAGCAGATACCTCACTTCTACGAGCACGAAGTACACATCTTATAGAATATCTCGCTTCTACGAGCACAAAGTACAAATTTCAAAAACACACAAATGTGAAAATCAATATGCAGTTTGCAGTGTAAACATCGTCGCACCTTTATATATAAGGGCTGACGTGCCGTCATAAGGGCTGAGGAGGACAAGAGGCGGACTGAAAAAATTGGTGTTCTGTGTGGGAGCGAGTTTTATTCTTCGGCGTCATTCATGGAACAGCAACGACGAGCCACTCTAACAATGTTGATTGACTTCTCAGTCTGCCTCTAGCTCTTTTGCGCTCCTCTTTCTCTGCTCGTCTCAGATCCCTTTCTTTCCATATTTCAATACTCTTCTTTGTGTGGTGTTCAGTAAAATAGCAGGCCATTTTTCCATATTTAATCCTCACCCCTTTTAGATATTAAGAAATAGGAGCAGTACCTTTACAGAGAGTAAATTTATCGGCCTTATACAACCATACCATACAGTGAGAAACATTCCAAGGTAACAACCAGCTACATCCTCGTTGCCTTCATATATACACTGCATAGTTAAAATTATACAGACAAGCAAGCAAGCTCGTGTATATACCATATCAGACCTGTGCAGCGCAGGATGCTGATCGGTCCTGTAGCGGGGCAGACTCGACCACACGACCTGCAGAATTCGCAGTGTAGAAATCTGCAAGAGCTTCCAAACCTTGAACTTGCATTTGAAGATTCAAAATATAGTTGGCGGTCTCCTGAAAAAGTGTATGAACTTCCATTTTCTTGCCGCCGGGAACAATCTTCTGCAGAGTCCGGAGTCTTCTGTCAATGGCGCCATGATCTGGCCGCCTGTTTCAAGATCAACATTATTACAACATTTTCGATGGAAAGATGTCGATTTCATTTTTCTCGCCAGCGTTATGAGGGAGGATTTCTTCTGCTTCATCATCGTGATGGTCCTTTTTTTGCGCATGAGGCGGAGGTTCAGAGCTCGAGTCCAGGCAGAGCCCTTGTTGGCAGTGCGAGCCAAGCACATGTCAGCTGCGAAACGAATGGCTTGCTGGCGGTGCGTCCGTCCCGCTTCCTCATTAACCGTTCAGTTTTGGATCAGTGTTGGATCAACGATCACACTTCATTCAATCGTCTAACACCACAAATCCACAGTCAACAATAGGACACGGCAGCGTCTGGAGCAATTCATTTCAAAGGGAAACTCCTTATGGCGTAAATATATAATCCTAAAAAACGACATATCTCAAAATAAATAAATCAAAACCTGAAGAAAAAATAAATATATATATATATATATATAATCCTAAGATAAAACAGAAAACCACTCAAAACCTAAAAAATTCTTAAAAGAGAGGGGCTATATGTCCAAGAGAAATAGCCTTTATTTCTAATACAATTTGAAGTCCAAAATCATTTTTCTTATTTCTCCCTTTTCCTGATTGTAAGCTAACTACCAAAGTCAAACATGCACCCAACCTATTAACATACCTGGCAACCTTGTTTATCCAGGATTTTATCTGCTGATGTGAAATATTATGCGGTAAAGAAGCTAGCAGAAACTCAATGTAGTCATACAGAATATGATTTTAAGAGAATTCATTTCATTAATTGATTAAAAAAGATTTATAACAATCTAATTTATACAAATAATGTATATAAACTTTAGCACTTGATTTAAAAAGATTTACAACCATCTAATTTATAAGAATAATAATAGAAGCTTCTAATAAGATTTAGAACAGTCTGATTTGCAAGAATAATAATAGAAGATTCTAATAAGTGATCCCACACAATCGGAGTTCCAAAACTCCTCAACAGAATATCCATACATGATTAAAAGTTTCCCCATGAAATAACCCTTTTGTGATTTTATATGGCTGTACTGATTGTTGACTATGACATTTCTGATGTATTATAAACATTTGCAGGTACGTTAGCAGCATAAATAACCATCAGCTAATTTATTCCGATAGTCGGAATACCACATCAGGTTGTTACCCTGAAGCAACAACTGGAAATAATCTCTCAATTATTCCATGTGGCCTCATAGCTTGGAGTTTGTTCAATGATACTTACAACTTCTCCAGAGGGGGCATATCATTGACAGTGAACAGGAAATATATTTCGTGGAAAAGTGATCGTGAACATAAATATGGAAAGAACGTTTTTCCCACGAATTTTCAGAATGGAACTCTGATTGGGGGTGCTACTCTCAATTCATCTATCCCTGTAAGTAGTATCCTTGTTTAGGTCTTTTACAAAAGTAGGTTGGCTGGTTGACTGATTGCGTTTAAGGGGTTGTAAATATGAGGCTATGTTTGTCTGATTCTTTATAGCATTGCAAACAATAGCATCCAAACCCTAATTACGATTTCATTTCTATTTTATTATTGTTAATTATGAATTAATTATACCGAAAATAGATAATAATCAAATTACTTGTAACACTAATATAAATAAAAATTTGTCTTCATAGCTAGTTTCTTATCATAAATTTTCCAACTGTTTATTAAAAACATTGAATTTTGGCTATTGTTAATGATAAAAGAAACACATAGTTAGTGATTACTGTTGTTTACTGGTTAGTTTGGATGAGCATGGCAGTTAAGTGGGCAAGAGGATCTTATGGTGTGGATGCGACCAGCAGCACTTCCAACCTTCAGGAAGCTGTATGGACGGATTGAGGAGGACCTCAAAGAAAATGATAGCATTACAGTGAATTTGTTTAATAATTATAATACCTATACTTTTGGTGGCACGAAGAAGGTTGTACTTTCTACCACCAGTTTCCTCGGAGGGAAGAACAACTTTCTCGGGATATCTTACCTAACTGTTGGAGGTCTCTGCATCTTTCTGGCGATGGTCTTCTTCTTTATGCATATGAAGAAGGGAAGGTACGTGATTTTAGTGTGTGGTACAGTTTATGCTAGTCACTTAATGTTGGTACATGTAGGTCAAAATGGGTTTGATGTAGCATTGAACATGTTCTCGATATAAATTTTAGTCCAATTTCCACTTACTAAAGGATTTTATTTAGGTAGGATTGAGGTTGATGAATTTAATTATCATGTTTTTGTTTATAGGTATTAGTTCAATTACTATAGGATTTTATGTATTTTATTTAGTTAGTATTGATGCTAGATGAATTTAATTTTGGTGGTAGATTTCTAAAATATTTTGTAACAAAGAATTACTTTTCAATTATTTAGATCTAATTGTTCTAGAATATTCTTCAAATCAAACTATTGAAATAAGAATAGCTATTAATCTAAATAAAATAGAAAAAATAATTATTAATTTAAATAAAAATAACCTTTTAATAACTTAGATCCAGATTACCATTTTAAGTGAAATTTTGCTGGAGAAGATGCTGGGATTCTTTTAATCTCTGTTTCACAACATTTGGCGTGGTAAGGAGGCTAATGTTGATTATTTTTGTTGGCAGGCCTTTGGGCGATACTGCATATTTATCATGGAGCAGCAACAGCCCAGAGGAAAAGTCTAGTTGACGAAGTCATTGTAGTTGTAGTACCAGATTCTCTCACCTGTATCCTTCATATTTGAAACATACATGATGGCATGCATATAGGTTTTGGGCACCTCTATGAAATTTGAGCTAACAGATTCACCAAACCTTGAACATATATAGCCTCCATATATGCTTTGGGTACCTCTATGAATATAGAAACAACAAAATCTGTTGCTTGATTGCTTGGTAAATCTGTTGCTCGTAGGTTCATAAAGATGCCCAAAGAATATGTGCATGCCATTCAAGTTTCAAATATGAAGACTGTGGATTTGAAATTTTGTATTCAATTCATATATATTGAAAAGATTCGTTACAGCAAATCAGATAAGCAAAAATATTGTCAATGTTATTTGAAAAATTATATGCAATGCAGGAGTTTGTGATTGGAGAAAGCACCTATAGGATCATTTTAACTCATGATCATGGTCATCAAAATGAAGAAAACATCGTGCCTTTGCGTTTAGAAAAATAAGGCCACTAATCATTCTTGAGTGACTAAGCAGTTAGAAGTTTTTCTTTGTAGATTTATTTCAACCAACCATGCATGTTGGATGTCTTTGTTGAGAATTTTTTATTTTTAATATAAATATAGTTTTAAAATATAAATATTTTAATTTTTATATATAAATTTATTTTATTTATTGTTAATGTAAAATGAATGTGTGTTTTTTAAGAGATATTAGGTTTAAATATAAAAAGGTAAAGGCTGTATATATCTATAGAATTTAGTAGTCAATTTACTTGTTTTTTGTTTCAAAAACCAAAGGATATCATGTATCAATTTGGTGTACGGTTTGGCCACTACCTTATTATTACTATTATTATTATTAAGGATGAAACTTCAATATTTTTTTTTATGTTATAGAAATTTATAAATTAAACAATTAATGCACATTTTTTGTTTCTATACTTTCAACCTTACAAATTAATATAAAATATTATACTACAATAAAAATAAATCACTTCTCTTAGCAATTTAGGAGAATAAAAATCGTATAAATGTTATACTGCTATAACCCTTAAGAGAGTATGAGCACATATGGTAGTTTTATCATAATGTCATTACATGTCAAGCTTTCCAAATCCATGCTAAGGAAATCATAAGAAAACTTAACCACCAACTCTTATTAGGTTGGAATCACTTGGGTATTTTTCCCAACAAACTCCTTTTTGTGGGTTTCCCCATTGAGAAATATCTTACGAGCTACCCAAATTTCAACAATTTCAATCCATGTTAGGGATCTATAATGGAAAGTTCATGTGTGTTTCAATATGAGAGAGAAAGCATGCAAATTTGAGATTTGGAATGGATAAGTGCTTAACAAGAGCTAGTAAGATATATTAGATCTATACATTCTCTCTCACATAATGAGAAGGGTTTTGCAAAGCTTTGTTCTCATAATGAGAAAAGAACATTCCATAAGTAGAAACCCCTACAGAACCAAAGAAAGCTTCCGTAAAAGAGAAAAATTCGCATTATAAGATGTTTATTGAAATAAAAGAGACAACTATCTAGTCATATCAAATAGCTCACTATTTAAGAATGATAGTTGGCCAGTATACCAACCATATATAAAATGGAAAAATAATTGTTTCCCTATATGTTAAGGTCTTAACACAACCCAAGTTAGCCAACTTGAGAATCCCCTTTCAAAATTTTAAAAATAAAATCCTTTTCATCCCGATGTTGCTTCAATATAATCTTGAATCTTTTGAATTTGATTGATCATTTTAAACCAAATTAAAACTAAATTAAATTCAGTTATACATTATTGGATGAATTTTGTCTTTGTAACGAGGGATGTTCATGCAGCGTAGAGGTGTTTTGGGAGCGAAGGAGCGGAACTGGTAAGAACTAGGGTTTCAAGAATATTCAGGAGTTGAACGCAATGGAGGGGCGCAAAGTGGGGAGCTCCACTCCCTCCTACTGACAAGCAGTAGCCAGTCGAGGTAAGAAATCGTTGGAGACGGCTAGAAGTCTTTCAGGAGAACGGAAAAGGAACATTGACGAGGCGCAGGACTTGATCAATTCAAGGGAGGACAACAGTTTAAAAGGAAATGAGGAAGAGGACAAAACCAGGAAGCAAAAATCAAAACGAAAAAGGGTCCATGTAAGCCTAAGGTTGAGGTCACACCCAGAGTACTTTTAAATGATCCTACACTGCAGGCGCACAGGGATCACATGTGGACCTATGCTATTATTTGTAAATTCATGGGATTATGGCCCACTGAGAAGGCACTGCAGGCATGGATTAAATACCACTGGAAACCTAAAGGAGGCATAGACCTACATCTTGGATCAAAAGGTTTCTTCACGGTAGTCTTCACAAATATAGAGGACAAAGACATGGTGTTTGAAGGAGGGCCCTACTTCTATGCAGCTGCAGGCCTTTATATGCAGCCTTGGATGATGAATTTCATACCAGAACGCGAGACTTTCACTTCGGTCCTGGTCTGGGTAAGACTCTATTCCCTACCTCTAGATTACTGGCAAACTGAATCTTTATCTGCAATAGGAAATAAACTAGGGCATTTTGTCAAAGCTTTTGAGGCTACCAGAAGGGGAAAATACACTTCCTTCACCTGAATATGTGTGGAGATGGATCTCTTTGGAGCTCTACTAGATGAGGTCATCCTGGAAGTTTTTGATGAAGAATGGGTGCAAACCGTGGATTATGAACATATTCCTTTCAGATGTCGAAGGTGCCATGAACATGGGCACCTATTTAGAGATTTCCCTCTTAGTAAAATAGAGACCAAAAGTAAAGCTACCACAGTGAAAAATACTGAAAGATTTCACAAAATGGGGTATAGAGGAAAGGGGGGTAAAAGTGGGCCCAATAAAAATCAAACAGAGGGGCAACAAACCAGCCTAAATAGGTTCCAAGTATTAGAAGAAGAGGAAGAGGCAACAAAGGTAGATCAGGAAATGGAGGAAAGCCAAGGAGAGAAAGATAAGGAGGAAAATGGTGTGAAAACACAGGATACTAATAAACAGATAGGGACTATGTTGAACAACGAGGAACTAGAAAGGGACCAAGAAATGACCCCGAGTGAGATAGAAATGGAGGATCATGAACTGCAGGATATTCTTGACAGAGAACACCTAGATCTGGAAGGCTGCTTGAAATAGGGGACCATGGGAGGGGTTGACTCATTACCTCAAAAAGAGTTTAACAAAGTGCAGCAATTGTTCCTATGGAGAACCCAGACTAAGGAGATGGAAGGACAAAGACACACAGAAATGCAGGGCAACAAAGGGGTGAAAATTATGAAAACCACACCAGGACTAGCTCCCAGGAATCCAAGAAGGAAAAGGGTCAGGAAAAAACTAAATGAGCTATTGATGGAATGTGGAAAACTAATGATAGATTCAGGTATGATGAAATATCTAACCAACTACTCCTTTACAAATATTTCATAATGAAGCTAACATCTTGGAATATCAGAGGTCTAGGAAGTAAAAGGAAACAAAGGTTACTCAACAATAGAATGAAACAAGAAGCTTCGGACATGATCTTTATCCAGGAAACTAAATGTTCCATTCAAAAAATAAAGCAGATGCACAACAGATGGCTTAATAAATATGAGTTTCTAGAAGTCAAAGCAGATAAAATAGCAGGAGGTATCCTTACTCTTTGGAACCCCCAAAATATTGGCATAATAGATGCTGAGGCATTTAGGAATTATTTATCAGTGGTTATTCAGCCTGTTGATGATAAACTCAGGCTTTTAGATTCTCTTGGGGAACTAAGAGATAGACACGCAGAAATACCATGGATAATGGGAGGGGACTTTAACATGATCAAATCTCTTATGGAGAAAAAGGGTGGGACCAATACTTTAAGCAAAGACTCTATAGAATTTTAGAATTTTCTTGACAACATGAAGCTGGTTGACACAGATACGAGTAATGGCCTCTTTACATGGAACAATAAGAGAGGAGGAGAGTCTCAAGTAGCCTCAAAGCTAGACAGATTCCTTATCTCAGAGGACCTCATTCTCATAGGCATGGATATGACAGTAAGAATTCTCCCCTTCGGTGGCTCGGACCATTGGCCTGTCCAACTTGAGGTTTAGGGCATTGGCACCCCCAAGAGCAGAACTTTTAGATTTGAGAATCTCTGGCTCACCCACCGAGATTTTATCAGCAACATTGCTAAATGGTGGATAGAGGATCTGTAGATTCAAGGTACAAGAATGTTTCTACTACACAAATGACTGAAACATATCAAGCTCAGACTCAAAGATTGGAACAAGAATGAGTTTGGCAATATTTTTGAAATGAAAAAAGCTGTCGAAGGTAAAATGCAGGAACTCAATCAAGCCCTTATCACGGATGGCTTTGATAGGGCAAGGAACGATCAAGCCACCAAGCTTCATCAAGACTGGGAGAATCTATGTGAACAAGAGAATATATTTTGGAGACAAAAATCAAGGGTTCAATGGCTAAAAGAATGGGAGAGAAACAAAAGGTTTTTCCACAGATCCACTATGGAGAACAGGTCGCATAAAAGGATATCAACGATCAAGGACTCTGAAGGTCAATTACTCAATACCCATAAAGACATAGAAGCTGTGTTGGTTCAGCACTTTCGAAGTATCGCAGAGGAGACCATCTTAGATAGAGATCATTTTATCAGGGACTTCACGAAGCACATTCCTAAGTTAGTAACAAGGGAAGATAATTACAATCTCAATAGGCCGATGAATGAAGATGAGGTTAGTGAGGTTATCAAAGAAATGTAGAATGGAAAAGCGCCTGGCCCTGATGGTTTCAATGTCGATTTTTTTAAAGCTTGCTGGAACATTGTCAAGCAAGATATTTTGGATGTCGTGGAGGACTCCAGAATGAATAGAACCATTCTGAAGGTGCTCAATACATCTTTCATCTCTCTGATCCCCAAATAAGACAATGCTCTGACTCCAGAAAGATTCAGACCCATAGCCTTATGCAATGTGGTGTACAAGATCATATCCAAAATAATTGCCAACAGACTCAAGCCCCTTCCCCCACTCTGGTTTCTGTGGAGCAAACAGGTTATGTGGAGGGCAGATAAATTCTAAATAACATCATCCAACTGCATGAAGTGGTGCATTCATTGTTAAGTAATAAGAAGGCGGAAATGATTATGCAACTGGACCAAGCCAAGGCTTATGATAAGTTGAATTGGAACTACATCAGGAAGGTCCTTCTAGCCTTCAAATTTTACCACAACTGGGTTAGGTGGGTCATGGCCCTAGTGACTTCTTCTAGTTTTTCAATTCTGGTTAATGGTTCTCCATCTAAAACTTTTAAACCTTCAAGAGGCCTCAGGTAGGCAGATCCTCTCTCCCCCTTTCTCTTTATCCTCATGATGGAAGGACTTGGTCGATCTATCAAGCATGCTAAATAAGTGGGTACTATCCAGGGGCTCAAACTCTCTGAGACTGGACAGGCTTTGACCCATCAGCAATTTGTAGATGACATTATGCTTCAGGGAATCCCCATGGTCAAAGAGGTGCTAGCATATAAACAAATCCTAAGTAACTTTGCCATGGCAGCTGGTACAGAGGTAAGCCTCTCCAAATCTAAGATTTTCTTCTTTAATACTAATATTGTTATTCAGCGGAATATCTCCAGAATTCTGGGCTTTCAAAGAGATGTGCTACCTTCCAAATACTTGGGAGTTCCACTTACTGACAAACCTCTGCACAAGAGTATCTGGGAGCCAGTGATTAACAAGATGCAGGACAAGACCAGGAAATGGACCATTAGATCTTTGAACTTGGCAGGCTGACTGGTGCTTACAAAAGTTGCCCTTCAATCAATCCCCCCCTTTATGCTTCCAACTCCAAAAGGAGTCTTGCATCAATTTAGAATCATTCAAAAAGACTTTCTTTGGGGTAAGGGGGAGGAGAAAAAGAAATGGGCCTTGGTAGTCTGGGTACTATTTGTAGACCTAAAAACCATGGAGGTCTTGGTCTGGATGACTCGGAAGTGCTAAACAAAGTTTTAGGGGCTAAACTATGGTGGAAATGGGTAAAAGATCCAAAGGCATAGTGGGCTCGTATTTGGAAGGATAAATACGCTAGTAATTGGCAAAACAGTAACCTTATAAGGATGTATGGCATCATAAAAGGCTCCTACATCTGTAATAAAGCATGGTAAAATAGAAGCATAGTTCAAAAAAATAGTTTCTGGGAAATCAAAGCGGGAGATCTAGCTTTGTTTTGGGAGGATAAATGGCAACAAGAACCTGTACTGCTAAGAGAGGACTTTGTGGAGCTCAAGAATGATATTGACACCAAAGGATAACTTAGGGTAAAAGATTTTCAGGATAGAACTAGCAGTGAAGGAAAATGGCATACCTGGAAGAATATGGAGTTTAGGGAAGATAGCCCCTTGAAAGTAAATGTTGATGCACTTCTAGCAATGTTGGACCATAGGAAAATACTAGTATCAGAGGATCATGACCAACTTAGATGGGGCAATAATATTGAAGGCACCTTTAATCTTAAGTAGGCAAAGCACTTAGTCCTAGAGCTTGATTCTAATGAACCAGATAGGGTTTGACAAAACCTATGGAGACATCAAGGATGGATGAAAACCAAACTTTTCATGTGTCTCGTACATCATAAGAAAATTCTTACTTGGGAGAACATTAGGAAGAGGGGTGTTATGGGACCTTCTAGATCCCAGCTTTGTGAGTCTCAAGAGGAAACAATGGAGCACCTACTCAACACCTGCATATTCACCTCCAACTTGTGGGATGCTTTTGCCTTAATTTTCAGAACGACAGACAGGGATAGAGGGAGCATCACCAATACCCTTAATAACTGGAGAGGAAACTTTTTTTATTATGAAATAATCAGCAAAGCTTGGGCTTTAACTTGGACAAGCTTCATAATAAGGAATGTATGGAAGGAAAGGAACAACAAAATCTTCAAACATAAAAAAGTTCCTACTAGAGCATCATGACTCAGATCTTAAGTCAGATCAAGGAGACGATGGGAACTTTATTGTAGACTCACCCAAATAACCCCCCTTCAAATGTTGATTTGCATATACTTCTTCAGTTGGGTATGCAAGGGCTTATTCCACAGGGCATGGACATGAAGGTAAAAAAACTGGCCACTGAAAAAGACTTCTGGCATCCTCCCCCTCGGGGTTTTATGAAATTCAACATAGATGGAGCCTCAAAAGTCAATCCAGGTACTGCTGGTTATGGTGGGGCGTTAAGGGGTGAAGATGCATGCATCCATTTTATTTTTCATTGCCATCTGGGAAGGGCCACAAATAATATGGCAGAGCTAATAGCACTAGAACAAAGTTTAGATATCCTTAAGTAGGACAATCTTCAGAACATCATCATTGAAGTTGACTGTGAGCTAATCATCAATTCGGTCAAGAGAATCTGTTGTGGTTCAGTGCCGGAAAAGGTCTCAAGACACTGGAGGCTGCTTCAGGTCTTCCAAAGGATACAGTTCCACCTTTTGCACTTGAGAACCGTAAGCTTCGATCATGGGTGAAGGATGGCCAATAAATTAGCAGACATTCTGGCTAATAAAGGGGATCTCTGCACCGAAAGCAGTGTCAAGTTCAGATGGCAAGAGATGCCACAGGGTAGTTTGAGGGAGAATTGTGTCAATTAGGTGGATAAGGACCGATTTCTTTATCAAAACAGAGTAGGTCATCAGCCACAGACATTGGGTCTAAGTGATATGGATCCTATATGAAGTGGTGTTTTTGCAATAGGGATGCAGGTCTCTGCCAGCTTTCTCAGCCCAGGAAAGTGCGATCACAAGGATCTTAGATGGAAGTCACTTGGCAGCCAGCGATTCTCGAATGCTCGGATGACGAATATCAAGGGTGGTGAGATGAGTTCCTTCTTCTTGGGGATCAAGCAAGTGAAGTGCAGAGGTGAAGTGAAGGACCACAGTCTCGGCTTTCTCAGCCAACATGAAACCCTTCGAATTACTACCTGTGGTGTCAATACAGGCCGAAGGGTGGTTTATGGTATATCGCGCACCCTTAAATTCGAGAGCAGTTTTTTTTTGTGTTGAGAGCGATTCCACTCACCACTCTATACGAGGCCAAGGTAGGAGAGAGAATACCACCCTCATCAGGCGGTAATTCTCTGAGCTTTTTAATCATGCGATATGATCCTCCACCGTTGGATCGGGCAAGGATAATCGACAGCTATGATATGGCGTGCTTGTTGGTGGGTCTGGGCGAGGCATTACTACCTGTGGTGTCAATACCGGCTGTGGAGTGGTTTACAGTATATCGCGCACCCATAAAATTGGGAGCGGTTTTTTTGAGTTATGAGCGATTCCACTCACCACTCTACACATGGCCAAGGTTGGAGAGAGAATACCAACCTCATCAGGCGATAATTCTCTGAGCTTTTTTTCCTTGCGATATGATCCTCCACCGTTGGATCGGGTGAGGATATTCAACGGCTATGATTCAGCATGCATGTTGGTGGGTCTGGGCGGGCCACTCATATTTTGCTTTTATTCTCTTTGTTGTATGGGTCTCTGTTTACTTCAACCTTTGGGTTTGGGAGTAAAACCTTAGGCTAAATGGTTCAGCCTCTGGTTGTTTGTGTTATATGTATTTTCCTCCTTTTAGTTAATTGAAATAGAAGGCGTGACTCTTGCATTAGCAAAAAAAAGGGATTGATAATTTTAAACCATGAAATATTTTAAGTAGTATCCATGGTTTAAATGCATCCATTAAAATCCCATTTCAAATGTGTTGTCATATTTTTATTCATCTCATAATTTCGTTTTCTCACTTGAATCATATTCCATGCATTTTAGTTTTGAGGTTTCACTTTCTAAATTAAATTGTGAAAGAGTATGCATACTATTACCTAAGCTTATCGAATTTGTCTTACATCTTTGGCTGAACTAGAATTGTGTTTCAGGAAGAATAAAAAAGTTTTTCAATTCAAGAAAAATAATGTTTTAAATGAGGCTTAGATTCTCATTTAAAAAATGTTTTTGTGTGTTTTCCTATCTCGACTAAATATGGAAAATTTAACACTTGCAGTAGGATATAGATAAGATTTTGTGTATTAAAACTTAACAAAAATCTCACAACCCAATTCCAAGACCCACAATTATGAAAGCATGTGGTTTGAATCTCTTGCAAATGAAGCATGTTGTAATTTATTGATTATAAATACCTTGGGATTTCAAATACCCATGTGTGTTGGGTTAATATTAATTTGATCATAGAGTAGTTAGGTTAGCCTTAATGATAGGTTTATCATTTATGGTTTATGGACCAATTGTGTCAGATAAACCATGGTATCACATATAAAGAATCCTATTTAATGGCTTGGAATATTCCATTATAAAATGCCTCAAGTAGTCTTATATTTTTTTTCTTAGCCAAGTAAAGTGGCGGTTTTCTCTCTCTTTCTCTCAATTTTAACATGCAGTGTCAGAGTTGGCATACCTAAAATCTTCAACTAGAGTGGTCTAATGGTGAGATCCATGGAGACATAGATAGGTTGGTGTGGCACGGGCAAGAATTTGGGAATGCATTACAATGATTAATTTGAAGTATTGGAAAAAGCCCATTGAGAAACAAGTAATCAATGAAAGAGTGCTTGATTTGGCTATTTGTATTTTATCATGTGAGGGGTATGATGTATTGATGCACAAGGAATTCACCTTGTTGACCAATATCTTACCATGTTCATTCATAAAAGAGGTTTGAAAATTGTGAAAACTAGTTAAAAATAGGGGTTATTTTTATTAGAAATATGTATTGAGAGTGGATTTCAACAAAATTATTTTGGGAAGTTTTTATCAATTTCTAGTGAGACTAGAGATATTCTTTACTTCGATTCATTTTTTATATATCTCTTTAGAAGTAAAAATAAAAACCAATGGATCTTTTCACAATGAAGATATTAGTGTTTGAAATTAAATAGCCTCTAAGATATATCAATAAGCTTGAGATTATTTCAAGGTATATTTTTTTAATATTACATAAAATAAGTTTAAATGTTGGAAGCATCTTTCAAAATTTTATCAATTTATGATTTTCATGATTCTTTAATTTTAACATCAATAACAATTTAAACTTTTCATTGATCTGAGAAGCTCATTCTACAGATTAGTATGAGGGAGGTGTAATTTTGTCCCTGCTCAACTTGGAGTTAACACATGTCCCTTTTCAAAATTACTATATATATAACACATGTAAACATCAATAATCTCACTATGGCCATACTAGGAGAAGTAGTAAAAATATTTTACTCTCACTCTCAACCATAAATAAAATATTTAGATGTTCATATGAAAAAACATAATATTATATAAACTTTATCGATAAATAAAGTAGTTAAAAAAAAAAAGGAACTAGTATAAAAAGGAACTCCAAATCTGCTATACAGGATCCAATGCCCGCAGTGATGTGGACCTTGCCACGCCAACCTTATGTATGTGTCATGTGACACCCACGATGACATAGCACAACAAAAGTGATGCCATGTGTTAGGTGGATTCAACCATTTTTGTGTCTAAAAAATTCCATTCCACATGCCATGCGTCGCATGATTGATGTGCCACACCAACATCCATGTCATGTTTCCTTTCCACGTCCTCATAAGCTCTTACATGGAATTCCAGATTGTCTCATTTGGCCTACGTGGCCTTGGCCACTTGAGCCTAACCCAGGGGACCCACATGGGACAATCCTCTTGTGTTTTGTGACAAAATAATGTTATGAAAAGTTTTGGATCAAGATGTATCTCGCCATTACATATCAAATCATTCACATTCCCTGGGACATGGATTTTCTTGTCCTGACACCATGCCACAATGCCACAATGCATCAGGACTATTTGTCCACTAGGTGTGACACAACATGAGCTTTCATGTCAAGTAAGGGTATAGATTCTCGTCATGCGCCTTTCAATAGTATTGATCAGGTGCTAAAAAAATAGCTCAAAATTCAAAGTTGTTGGATTGGTATGGAACCTAGATGACTGCATAGTTCTCATCATCCTAAATCTGGTGCAACTCATTTTGTGAAAAATGGACACCGTATGCTCCCAGAATCATGTTCTGTTCACTTTCCCAAACAAGTGAATTTTTTAAAAACATTGATAGCTGAGTCAGAAGTCTGTACTGCTGACATGGCGGTGACTAGGCAGGTGTATGTGGCAAATTCAATAGTCAATATTCTTCAATGAATCATATAGTGCTAAATAACACATTCTCATTGGTTCAGTTTCGGCAGTTTTGATTGGTTAGAGTGGTGGCCAACCACGGTTGACCCATGTCCCAGCTAGAGGCTGCCATGTGGCAGACCGGGCGCCACCAAAATTATGGGTCAAGTCCAGGAAGAGGCAGCGGGGGCCGAACCCACAACCAACAAATACTGAGCAAAGTCTTCTGCCAATACACCATACACATGATTCTTAATATATATGGTGTGTAGGTTTCATTTGAATTCAAACGCATGTCATATCGGAGGAGGGGCCATCTCACGGGGGGTTGGCCCTTTGTCACACCTTTACCATGTAACCACTAGCGAACGGTGCAGGGGCCCGCCAGCCGGTGCAGGTCGTTGGCCTTAACCCTAGGCACGTGGCCCCCCATGTGCCCAAATTTTTCGGAATTTAGGTGTTAGCAGACATTTAAAGTGTCCAACAATTTCGCCCGAATTTCAGCAAAATTGTCACTCTGTTAGCATGTTTTGGGGTAAATTTATAGGATGGTGCCAGATTTTGGGGAATTTGTGGTGCGATTAGCAGAATATTGGGAAAGGCCATAACTTCTGGAGTTTTTGACCAAATCAGGAGGAGAAAGAGGCTACACAGGCATTTTTGGGCATTCTGGAGTCATTAGAACAGGTTTTACAGCTTTTTGAGCATTGTAAACTGATGTATTCACACTTTTGAGCGTAATAGAGAGGGTGAATCCATTGAAAGCTAGACCAAGGAGATGTAGCCCAGGAGGGGTGAACTCCTCCATAGTGTGTTGCTATAATATCGTTTACGATGATGTTTATGTCTATTATATGTTTTTGTTTAATAATTTGTTTATGTTAATTTGCACATAAAAATTACATAAAAGCACTCAAAAACCCATGTTTAAACTTGCAAATAATTCTGTAAATCCTCAAGCACATTTAACATATTCTGAAAATTTTTACCACATCAAAACATATTTTCCTAATGAGATCAAGTTTTGGTATCAAAGCTCTTGGTTTTATTTGTGCAAGAAGGATTTAATTGTTTGCAAGTGAATGTCATGCTTACAAAGTTGAAACTCAAGGGAGGAGAAGGGAAGTTTGTTGAAAGTTCTGAAGTTGCGTCAAGGGTAAGGAGGGCAAGGCTTTCACAATTTCCACCACTAGTTCTTCCTCAAGTTTCAGTTGAGACTCTATTGAGCATGTCTCATGAAGGAGAACCTACAAAAATGATAAAGTATGGGAAGGTCTTCAGGAAGGCTTTCTTTGATATGACAGAGATGGTGAAGGTCATCTATGAAGAGAGGAATACCAAACTGCAGGGTGAAAGCTCCAAACCTCACAAAGGAGAAGGTTCTTCAGGAGGAGGTAATGGAAATGGAGGTAAACCTACACCCTCTCCACCATCTTCTTCATCTTATTCTTCGCAAGTATCTTCACTCTCTTCCACTAACACAACCTTTACACATACTCATCAACATACCTCAAAAGGAACTCATAAATCACCCTTGTTAAAACTTGATGTTAAATTTGAACTACCCATGTATAATGGTGAAGTGAATGCATAGAAGCTTGACAATTGGGTTCATCAGTTGGAGATCTATTTCAGAATTCAAAACCTTCAAGAGGATGACATAAAAATTCAATTAGCTTCCTTGAGGCTGGAGGGTGCAGAACTAGTATGGTGGGAATCAAAGACACAAGAAGAGATTGAAAAACATCGTAATATCTCAATCTCCTGGTTTTATTCCATTGCTACAATTAAAAGACAATTCCACCCTCTAGCCTATATGCAGAAAGCCATCATAAATTGGCAGAACTTTAGACAACTTAAAGGTCAAAATGTGCAATATTACACCCAATAATTCAAAAAAAGGTCTCTAATGTTAGATGTATATTTGCAATCGCAAGACACGTTGCTGAAGTACATAGGGGATTACATAGTTACCTTAGGCATACTATACTTATGTTTAATCCCAACAATCTAGATGAGGTGTGTGTGCAAGCCACTCATCTTGAGGCAAGAGGGAAAAACACTCCAGAAGAGGGTAGTAAAAATCCATTTAAGGGTAAAGGAAAAGAAAATGGTTTTAAAGGGAAGGGAAAGGAAAATGCATCCATTAAGAAGGAAGGAGAGAAATTAACATGCACACATTGTTCTAAAGAGGGTCACGATGATGCTCATTGTTGGAAGCTTCATCCTGATATGAAACCAAATAAATTCCACAACAAGGGAAAATAAAAGACAACTACAACCACTCAACAAGATTTGGGATCCGATTTGAGTGATGAAACTAAAATTACATCCATGGGTATGAAAGGAAAAGAGTCAATTGCTAGCACTAGTACTTTAAATTTACACAATGAAACTCAAAATGAAAATAAGAGGATAAAACGTTTTTACATAAGGGTGATCTCAAAACATAGCAAAATTGATATTCTTTTTGATAGTGGTTCTCAAGCCAATCTCATCTCTGAAAAAATTGTCAAAAGTTTTAACTTGGAAACCATTCCGCATAATAAACCATATCCACTAGGATGGTTGTGTGACAATTCACAATTGCATGTAACTAGAAAGTGTAAACTGAAATTCGCCATTACTACAAATTTCATAGTTAAAGTAGAGCTTGATGTTGTGCCATTAGACATATGTGGTATAGTTTTGGGCATCCCATATCTCTATGACAGAAAACCTATCTTCCATAGACATGAAAATAAATACCATTTATTCAAAGATGGATTATAATATATTGTGAGAGATCATAGCAAGAAACTGAATCTTTCACTTGTTAATGCAGGGCAAATGAAAAGACTAGTGAATTGAAGCAAGAATTTTGTGCTTCTAATTATCCAACCCAAGAATGATGTTGACAATGAAGCTTTTAAAGGTTTTGATTCAAGAATGAAATTTGAATTGTTTGATGTTGTTAACCAATATGATGAGATGTTTCAGGAACCAAAAGGATTGCTCCCAAGAGAGGAATCCAACATGAGATACAGTTGTAGAAAGATAGTCCTCTTCCTAACATTGGCATGTACATGATGTCTGTGATGGAAAGTGTTGAAATTAAAAAAAAAATTCAAGAGGTGTTTGATAAAGGGATCATCACACCAAGTTCTTCGCCATGTGGTTCGCCTATTGTTTTGGTGCCAAAGAAGGATGGAACATGGTGCATGTGTGTGGACTTTTGTGCATTGAACAAGATTACAGTAAAGAACCATTAACCACTGCCTATAATAGATGATTTACTTGATCAATTAAAAGATCCAAAGTATTTTAATAAGTTGGACTTAGGGAGTGGATACCATCAAATTAGAGTTGCTGAAAGAGACATTTGGAATACAACATTCAAAACTAAACAAGGTTTGATTGTATGACTAGCTATTCCGTTTGGTTTATGTAATGTTCATGCTACCTTCATGCATGTGATGAATGATGTGTTGAGGCCATTTATTGATGATTTTTTTATAGCCTACTTAGATGACATCTTAATTTTCAGTAAATCTCATGATGAACATGTCATCTATGTGAGAAAAGTACTTGATATCTTAAAGAAAGAATAGCTATATATAAAGATGTCAAAGTGTGAGTTTGGAAACACTTCTTTAGTTTACTTGGGTCATATTGTTGGAGGAGGTGAGTTGAAAATAGATCCCTCCAAGGTTGTTGTCATTTTGAATTGGCCAAGGCCTAAGATAGTTATTGAGGTAAGAAAGTTTTTGGGAGATACCCAATATTGGAGGAAATTCATTGCTAACTTTTCTTCTATAGCAACTCCTTTGCACACGTTGACAAGTGTGACAAAGGGTTTTTAGTGGGGAGGAAAATAGCAAAAGGCCTTTGATGCATTGAAGGAAAAGATCATTTCAACTCCAGTAGTTGCACTTCCAGACTTGAGACAGACATTTGGGATCTAGACTAATGCTAGTGACTACGCCATGGGTGCAGTCCTCATGCAACATGGTAAGCCTATATATTTTCATTCGGAAACCTTCAATGGTGCAGTGATTAATTATCCTACATATGACAAGGAATTGTATGCATCGGTGCAAAGTGTGAAAAAGTGGAAACATTACTTGATGGGTAAAGAAATAATCATTCACACTGATAATCAACCATTGCAATACTTGTAATCTCAATCTAAGTTGCAACAATCAAGGCACTTCCGATGGATGGGTTTTCTTCAACAATTCCACTTGGTAATAAAGTATAAGAAAGGTATCTACAATAAAGTTGATGATATGCTTTATAGGCCTATTATTAGTGTAGCTACTTTACTCAAGCATACCTTTTTCTTGCATGAAATTTATATTAAAAAATATGCATCAGACAATGAATTTCAGGATATTTATGTAAGATTGAGTCAAGGTAACCAAGTAGAGGAATTGGATTATCATTTTAATGATAACTTGTTGTACCATCTTGGCAAACTTTGTATTCCAAAGGGAGAAAGAGTCAACATCATAAGAGAGGCACACACTTCTCTTATTGCTGGTCATTTCAGTGTAAGTAAGATGGTGGCACATCTACAGAGGTATTGTTATTGGCCTCGTATGCTTGAAAGTGTGTCACATTTTATTAAAGGATGTTGATTATGTGCAGTCAGTAAGCCTAGCAATAGGAAGTTAGGATTGTACACACCACTTCCCGTTCCTTCACGGCCGCGGGAGAGTGTTTCTATGGAATTTGTAGGAGGTCTTCCATTGTCAAAAAGAGGTCATGATTATTTGTATGTAGTTTTGGATAGGTTCAACAAAAATTGTATTTTGATTCCATGTAAAAATAAAATTACAGCTAAACAAACTACTCAATTATTCTTTCATAATGTATGGGTATATTTTGGATTGCCCACATCCATTGTTAGTGATCAAGATTGTCACTTTATTGGGAATTTTTTTTCAATCTTGTGGGGATTCATGGACACCAAATTGAAAAAGAGTACATCATTTCATCGACAAACATATGGTCAAACATAGGTGGTGAACATGACAATGATACATCTTGTTCATGGGTATTGCAGCAAGGATCCTAATGTTGTGGGGTGAACATTTTCACTATATTCAGCATGCTTACAATTGGGCCAAGCACTCTTCAACTCAAACATCACCATTTGAGGCATGCTTGGGATACTTTCCTAAGTCTCCTTTGGATTTCATTTTTGCAAAATATGTTGCTATTGATGGTCATAGTGACATAGACAAAGCACGAAGGTTCATTGAACAAATCCAATTGGTACACCAAAGAGTTCAAGAACATCTTGGAAAGAGCCAAGGCAAGTACAAAGCAAGGCATGACAAGGATCATGTAGATCACAAGTTCCAAGTCGGTGATGAAGTTTAGCTTCACATTAACAAAGAGAGGCTCCAAGGAGAAGGTAAAAATCTAAAACCAATTAGATATGGTCCATTTAGAATTTTGGAAAATATTGGTAACAATGCCTTTAGGTTGAATTTTCTTTCGTATATGTAAATTCCTGTTGTTGTTAATGTTGAGAATTTAAGGTTGTATGAGCCTCCTTTGATTGAAGATCAAAGAGAAAATGTCCAAATTCTTTCCATTGAGGATTTTTCTCCTGAATATTTTGATAAACTACAAAAATACACCATTCTTGACAAAATAACAAGGTCTTCAAAATGAAGGAGTGATCCAAAATGGATCTTGGATAGACGTATGTCTCTAATTTAATAGACATACGTCATATTATTCGAATTAGAACATTTTTGTGTATCACCCGAGTTGTTATCATTGTGTATCATCCCAATTGTTGATAACTTAGCAATTAGAACAAATTCCAGCATATCACTGCTCTTAAGACAATTAAAAAAACTTGGCGTATGTCTCTAATTGCTCAGATCACAGCTTATCAGAAGAAGTAAAACTCATTGACTTCATAAAACCCAGATTTATGAAAAAGGAGAGTCAGAGCCGAAGAATTTCAACATGAAAAAGCGGGCGAGCCTGAAGCACCAAAATAGGCTTCAACGCTTGTAAGCTATGGAAGACCTTTCTTCCTGTCAGAGCATGCACACGACGAGACAACGAGGATAACGTAAAAGCTATTTCACTGTCGCATGACATATGCGACGACGTGCAGGGTGCGTTGAATCTTTTGAAATCATCACTACGACTACTATGAATTTTGAAATGCTTTAGGTTATCGAAATCGTAAATATAAGTATTTGAAGATAGAATCGAATTTTAAATTCCTTTTAGTGTAAAATGACTATTTTGTTGCGACTGAATTACAGCTGCAAACTTTTTTTTGTAATAAAAAAGATTACCTAAACGTATATTGCTATGTTGTTTGTCATTCGTAGTTATTTGTCGATATTTGGACGGCTATGGAGCAAATCAACATTTCAAGTTTTCTTGACATTAACAATTAAATTCGAAAGAAAAAATTATATTTTAATTTAAAAGAAAAATTATAATATAGTTCTTAAATATTGATAAGTTACAATAATTATTTTTTTATAATGTATATTTTACATATCATACTTTTTATTGTTATTGAATTAAGATTTTTGTGATCTATATTAAGTTTTTGGAACATTTTTTTTGGCGACAATCATATCAAAATTAGTTTGGAACCACTGACAACCATGAATCACACTTGCTGGTTCGAAATGCATCGGCAAATGAATTTTGATGTGACTATGGCAGAAAACATATCTAAGAAACTCTTTATTGTGTTAAGTCAAATTGTGAAAATCTCAAACTAATAATCTCTATCAACAAACCACAATCTCAAGTAAACTTGAATGAGAATATAGAACTGATTTGCTAATTTTACAATCTATATAGAAATTATATGGGGTAATTTAATAAAACCATTTAGGATGAATCATATTGAACCATTTATATAAGAGTTATATAGAGATAATTTAACAAGACCATTTACTCTTCATTCTCATGGACTTCATCCCTCAAATATATTGAAACTATTTTTTTCTTACATGGGAAGTGGTCCATTCAATCTCAAATATATTGAAACTATTTTTTTCTTACATGGGAAGTGGTCCATTCAATCAAATAATTGCAGTGAGTTTTTAAAAAGTAAATATAATATTATGTTAATGAATTTTTAAAAAGTAATGGAAATGTAATATTATGTTATGGAGATAGTTACAATATCCAATTTGGAATAAAGAAAAAAATAACAAGTATTTAAAACTTTTAACAACACAATTTTCCAAAAAAAAAATATCATTGAGAAAAACCTTTTGCCATAATATGCATAATGATTAGTGCACATGTGCAATAAGTATTTAAAACTTTTAACAACACAATTTCCCAAAAAAAAAATTATTGAGAAAAACTTTTTGCCATAATAAGCATAATAATTAGTGCACATGTGCACTATGATGCACAATACCATCTATGAAAGAAAACTTAATAACACTAAATTTTTTCAACAAAAATGAATAAATAGTAATTATTTCAGCTTAATTTGTTTATAATAAGAAATCATTCCTACATTGAATCAATTTTGTGTGCATATTGTCATTTCTTTATATCAAGTATAAAGAAGACATGTAAGCAATATTCATAAATGCAAGCAAATTGAGAAAATAGTAAATGCAAGCAAATGGAGTAGGCAATAAATCCAATGAAGTAAAAAGTAAGAAAATCTGCAGCAAGAAAAAAATTAATTAAAAGAAACAAAACAATTTAAACAATTTCATTTGATAATGGATAAATAAATTTATATATATAAAAAAAAAAAAAAATTATGCTATAGTAAGCTGGAAAGCTCCTTAATCACATTAACGACCTCAATTTTGAAGCTTTTTCACATCTTGACGCACAAAAATCTAAAGTTGACATAAAACTCAGCAACTACATTTCATAGTTGTGTGACACATGAATTACATCAATTTGCCATGCAACATAAAAAGAGACCGCATGACCGCCCGGGAACTTGGAGTTCAAATTTTGATTTCTTTCAAAACTACAATAGGCTATGCATTATTTGGAGGGATTCCAAATTTTAAATGCAGATTTCATGTGAACCTGCAATTCTGTATTTGGTGGCGAGGGAGTATATAAATTAACCACTGGGTTTTATTCAGAGAGAAACTGGTAGGGGTAAAGGACCAAATACTAAACGCTAACCGCGTTAAAAATTGGATGAGTTCTGAATATTTTACTCCCATCGCTTATATTTTGCGTTAAAAATGGGATGACTTCTGAATATTTTACTCCCATAGCCTATATTTTGCAATGTGCGTCAGTGTATACCCTTGTTTATATTTAATGTAGCCTGTGGCAACTTCTTGGTCCTCGGAGTTAGTATTATGACATGGAGCTGGCCTTTGAGATTGGGATTGTTTTCCAGGAGTTGAATATTTAAGTCATGGAACATGCAATAGTTATTTTAATATATAAAATAGGAGTTGTTTTTAGTGTGATTTTTTGGAGTTTTTGTGTTAAAAATTTGTTTTAATATATAAAATAGGAGTTGTTTTTAGTGTGATTTTTTGGAGTTTCTGTGTTAAAAATTTGTGGTGAAATCTTAATTTGTGTTATTTAAACTAGTTTTTTTGACTGAATATATAAATTAAACATGTTGAAAAACTTCTTTTACATTATGCATGAGTTATCCATCAAATTTACAATTTCAATGAATTCTTACTAAATTTTTAAAAAATTAAACTGGTAAATCCAAAAAAAAACTTTCAAAACTAAAAACAACTCTCATAAAATATAATTTCACAACGTGGGATTTTGAAAATTACGAAAAAAGAATTTGACACTTGTTAAATGAATATTTGGAAGATTATAACTTAAATCGACGTGTGTGATTGAATTTTTTTTTTTTGGGATTTGCGGGCACTACATTTAAAATGAAGAGCAGGTTTCTTTGCTCCTTGCCTCGGCCAACGCTATTTTGCTGTTGTTATTTTAACAGGTTCATCTTCCCTTACGGATTCTTTGGCAAAGCTTGTCCCTTCCCCGGACAGTAAAAAATAGGATGAAAGTTAAAATGGCTTTTTTTCCCTTCCTTCGGTGGAGTATTTACTTTAAATTTTCTATAAAATGATATTTTAAAGACCATATTTTAGTGTTAGTGATTATATTACTAAATGATTTATAAATATAAATTAAAAAATTAGGAAAATGAAGATTTTGTTTTTTTTTTCTTCTTTAGTATTTATTTAAATTTTTATATAAAATAATATTTTAAAGATTAATTTTTATTGTTGGTGATTATATTATTAAACCATTTATAAATATCAATAAAAAAGGAAAATGAAGATTTTGTTATTTCCTTTTTTATTTAAAATTTATATAAAATGATATTTTAAAGATAAATTTTTAGTGTTAGTGATTATATTATTAAACAATTTATAAATATAAATTAAAAAGTTAAGTAAATGAAGATTTTGTTTTTTCCTTTAATTTTTTATGTTTTATTTTGTTGAGTATTTATTTAAAACTCTTTAAATTTCTATATAAAATGATATTTTGAATGTTAGAATAATGTAGAAATAGAAATGTGATATTTGTTGACTTGTCTTCTTAGTTGTCATGAAATGTTCTAGATCTTTGTGGGTTAAGAGGTGTAGTTCTAGAAGTCATTGTTTTCCAATATAAGTGAGTTGTAGCTGAGTCATAGTGTGTATCTTTTATGTTGTTATGTCTATCAAGTCTATTGCTTCCATTGTTATATAATGAGACACATCGTTAAAATAATGGAAATGTGATAAGTTTGTTGAATTGTCTTCTTAGTTGTCAAGAAATATTCTAGATCTACGTGAGTTAAGAGATGTATTTCTAAAAGTCATTGTTTTCCATTGTAAATGAGTTGTCGTTGAGTCAAATGTGTATCTTTCTTAGGCCTAAATTAATAAAAGTAATTTGTTGTGTTAAACTCTAAATTTTTTATTTTTTGAATTTCAAATTTTTTATTATCATTGATTATATTATTGAATAATTTATAAATTTAAATTTAAAAAAATAAAAAACCTAAAATTTATGTTATTGAATAATTTATAAATTTAAATTAGAAAAAAAGGAGAACAAACGTTTAAATGTTTTCTTGCTAACCATATGAAAACAAGCTACAGAATTAGAATTATATGGTTATTTGGCTATCATTTCATTTGGAATGATTACAGAATCAAATTGTATAAGACATGTATCTTAATGGTCAATGCTCCTCCTCTTAAATGGAGTGTATTTCTGTCACACTCCTCTACACATTAATATACATAGTAAAAAAAAAAATTCTATAGTCTAATTATTAAGACCCATACTATACGTATGAGCTGTTAACTCATACGTTACCACCACATATATACTTACGAGCTTCATTTAATGGTTATCTAGTCATTCATTATTCCATGTAAGATTCACCATAATACCTTTATTAGCTCATTGGTTGGCATTGGTTGTGATGTTTGCAATATGGTATAAGCTTTAACTTGTTTGGTGTAACATATATGTTGACCTTTGGCCTAACCCTAAACCCTCCCCAGCATACGGAGCATTAATGGGCGCGGGGTTTGGAGGTCCGGCTGTAGACTTTGGCAAACTCAACACACCTACCACATTGGTTATATCAGCTCACAGCTGGCCAGGTGGCATGGCCAGTACACATGGCCATGTGACACCTTGGTCTTGGGATCCTCGACCTTCCCGCCTCTTCTTCCCGCTTCATCTGAATGGTCAGGATCTAATCTGGCGATCGAACGGTGGAAATACCTTCCAGGGTTTCGAGTCACTACTTAAACCTCAAGAGCCAAGGTTGGGGTTCATTTGTTCGCATTGTATTGTCGGTTCAGTGCTCTGCCGAGACTCCGGTTGGGTTTCTACAGAGTTACAGTTTAGCACCTGCAACTGCTTCACAGGCCGAGTAGGGCCCAGCTCCCCTTCTCTCAGGTGACTTACGCACGCTCTAAGATTATTCATTAACCTTTTTGTCATTTTACTGTAATGTTATGATTGATTAATGTGTGCCCTTCTGCTGTTGGGCGAACACAGGTGGAGTTGCATACCAGTTTATGGAACCAAGGTGATGGTCTCGACAGTCTTTCATTCCGACGGATCCAGGTTGGTTTCAATAACGTTTACCTGTTCTTTTCATTAAACTAGCTCAGAACCTTTCATTTTTCCTGAGTGCTGCGTTATGTTTTGCTTTCAGACCCCGAGGGTTTGCCGGTCCTAAGTTTGAGTTCAAGAGGTATTCTCCAAGAGAACCCTCGCGGTTGCTTATAAGTTATGACCGGTCAGTTAGAGATTTGTCTGGGGAATCCGTTCCATACGGAACCCATCTGTGGTTTGTCTTGTCCCTTCATGGTTTAAGGTGTTTTTCCTTTACACTGCCGAACTTGGGTCTATTATTTTCTTGTATAATCTTCCAGCTTTGGCCTGGCCGTAAGCTCTATTTGGGAGTTGGCGGAACAGGTCCTTTGTTAAATACTACCTTTATTCTTTGTATACGCATACTGTTTTCCTATTAACAGTTCATTGCTATATTATTTTTTCCTCTTTACTCGACGGCATATGCAGAACTTGGCCTTATGTTCGAATCACCGACGGCATAAGCTTTCTGTCGAATCATGGTATTCGTCTAATGGATATTCATCTTGTATTCGATGTTAAATGTCAATGCCATTATATTGTTCTGTGTACAGAAACGCTCTATATCTTAACGCTGCTAAAATGCGTATTTCAGTTTATGTATCTACATGGTCAACCTATATAGAACAATTTCTAATTTATGCATGCTAGTCGAAGTCTGCTATTTCTTTGATATACATGCTCTCGGTATAGGTAAACGATGATTTCTCCGTTCAGTTTTCTTTTGATTAAATATGAGGGTTTTCTAAACGTAAAAGAAGGATTTGTACATAGCATGAGGGTTTATCCTCTTTACTTCGTTCCTCTTTAACTAGTCTCGCTGTTTTTTTATTGTGAAGCTATGGATAAAATCGCATAGTTTATATTCAGGGACAGAGTCCCATGTAGCCATAAGATATTTCTCTGCTTAACTGAGTGACGGTTTCGTATTGCATCTACCAGGTTTACACATATATAAATATATATTGGCTTGTTCGTTTTCTGTTTGTTTCAATAGATGCATTCCGGCTACAGCCGTGTCCCTTTGCCGGGATCTGAGTATTCCAGACTCGTAGTTCATAGCTTATAATATGTAACAATAGTTACGTTTCGGGTATTGTCAGTTTATGTTATTTTGATATAGCTTTCTCGAGCACATACGCCTCAGTTATCTATGCCTGTTCATGCCATACTACTCTGCAACCGTAACAGACATATAATAAACTACTTTGCACCCGTAACAGGCATATAATAAATGGCTTAGACAGAGAATGAATTATCTTTGGTATTGCATACGCTAACCCAGGCATTTCCATAACCCAACCCTCTGTATGTTTACTAACTGCCACTTAGTTTCTAAACCAGGTCTATTAGTGGACAGCCTATTTCTTGGCCATACTTATGTGGTTCCAAGTATGTGGTAACGGGTACTGAGAAACTATGACAGATCTGATTTACTTCTAAGTACATTGTAACAGTACTAAGAAACTATGACAGATCTGATTTACTTCTGTAATCATTTATAAGTCTTGTTTTATGCAAAAGGATTCTGAGATTAAGAACCGTACCTGTTCTGTCAGAATCACATTTGGATACTCAAGCAAGTCACCTGTGCTTCGAGTCTGCTCGTCCACCCAGCCATGAGATCCATCTTCTGACGGAATTCTCTCCCCCGAGCTATCTTGCAGGCCTCAAGCCCTCAACAAGATCTGGGCACCTAGTGCCTGGTTATCTGGTCCCTACCAGACTTAACCAATTTTCCTCAGTATCTTCTCTTTTCCTCTTTTCTTCCTCTGGAAAAGAATCACCTTCTGTCTGTCCCAACAGCACAGAACTTCCTCCCTACACCCAGGACTTTTCCTGTTTGGGAGGGCAGTTCAAATCAGTTATGACAACTGATTTCCTTTCTTTGAAATACACCTCCCAGAGGCTGCCAGCATTTCAAGAAAATATTCCATTTATTTAATAATGTAGTTATCACAGTTTTTTGTTTCTTTTAAACATAAACAACAACTACTACTATATTGTCTTTTTACCATAGCAAAATTCACATTTACATTCTACCGGGGCATTACATCTCCCCCTCCTGAGATTGGACATCGTCCCGATGTCCGTTTCTCTTAAACAGATGCGGGTAAGCCTTTTTAAGGAGTTCCTCATCCTCCCAAGTGGCCTCTTCAGGTCCGTAATGCTGCCACTGCACCTTAGCTTGGATAATAGCCCGTTTCCGCAGCTGCACTTCTCTCCGGTCGAGAATGGTCAGTGGTTCGACCAGAACCTCGCCTTCCGGCTCGACCTGCAGAAGCAACAGATTTAGTTATTCACTGTTTAAGAATAGAATTTATTCATAACGACCAGATTTAATTCTTACCCGAATTTCCTGCCATTGAATCACATGTTTAGGATCGTAGACGTATTGTTTTAATACGGAAACATGAAAAACATTGTGAATCCTAATATGGCTTGGTAGGGCAAGCTGATAAGCTACTGGCCCCACTCTTGCCAAAATTTGGAAAGGTCCAAAATAGCGTGGTGCCAGCTTGGCACACCCACTCCACTGCAAGGCACTTCTTCTGGTTTGAATTCTTACGAAAACATGGTCTCCGACCTGGAATTCCTTGAACCTTCTCTTTCGGTCGGCAAAACTTTTTTGTCTGTCCTGAGCAGCCTTTAAATTATTGCGCACCTTCTTTACCATGTCTTCCATCTCCTTGAGCATATCCGGGCCCAATCTTAATCTATCTTCAGGTCCACCCCAACTTGAGGGTGTGCGGCACTTTCGCCCATACAGAACCTCAAAGGGACTCAACTGTGTTGATGAATGATACCCGTTATTATACGCGAATTCAACCAGATGGAGATATTCCTCCCACTGGGTTGGCCGCATCATAACACATGCCCTCAGCATGTCCTCCACCACCTGGTTTACCCGCTCCGTTTGGCCATCGGTCTGGGGATGATAGGCTGTGCTAAAGTTCAGCTGTGTCCCCAGTTCTGCAAACAATGTCCTCCAAAAGGCTGATGTAAACTTAACATCACGATCCGAGATTATTACCTTCGGAAGTCCATGCAACTTAAACACATTCTGCATGAAGATATGAGCAATTTGCACAGCTTTATACGTGGATTGAACCGGAATGAAGTGTGCTGCCTTACTTAATTTATCCACTACTACCATAATGGAATCATTATTTTTCCTTGTTCGAGGCAACCCGGTTATAAAGTCCATGGAAATGATCTCCCATTTCCATTCCGGAATGGGTAAGGGTTGTAGCAACCCTGCTGGATGCATATGTTCTGTTTTAATCTGCTGGCATTCTAGACACCGCGCTAGATATTCAGCTACGTCTTTCTTCATTTTTGGCCAATAATATTCCTTTCGAAGCGCGACAACCATTTTCTGGTACCCTGGATGTCCGGTGTAATGGCTGGTATGGAATTCATCCAGAATCAACTTTCGAAGATCATTTTCATTGGGCACATACAGCCTTTTATGAAAATACAGCACTCCGGCATCATCTAACTCGTATCCTTGTTGTATTTCCTTATCAGAAAGCTGTTGTATTTGCTGTTTAATTTGCTGATATACTGCATCTTGATCAGCTGCTGCTTTTATCTTTGCAAGTAAGGTACTCTGCCATTTACTGACTGAAAGTCTGCACACACATTGCACCTTTCGACTCAATGCATCAGCCACTCGATTCTCCTTTCCCTTCAAGTGCTTAATTTCAAAATCGAACCCACTTAAGAAATCTGCCCAACGAGCTTGTCTCGTGTTCAAGGTGGGTTGACTGAAATAGTTCGTCAAACTATGATGGTCTGTCAACAACAGAAATTTTCTTCCTAGCAGATAATGTCTCCACATTTTCAGCGCATGGATAACAGCTGCCAATTCCAAGTCGTAAGCGGAGTATTTCTGTTCATGTTCCTTCAATTTCCGTGATTCATATGCAATCACTCTTCCTTCTTGCATTAACACTCCCCCCACACCTTCTTTGCTTGCATCCGTACAGACCACGTAATCCTTATTAGGATCAGCTATACTCAAGATAGGTGCAGTGGTGAGTAAATGTTTGAGCTGTTCAAAACTTCGCTGACATTCTGAAGTCCACTTAAATACCTTTCCCTTCTTTTGTAAAGAAGTAATAGGGTATGCTACCCTTGAAAAGCCCTCCACAAACCTTCTATAATAACCTGCTAGCCCCATGAAGGATCTGATATCTGCCACGTCCTTTGGTATAGGCCACTCCATTATAGTTCTGATTTTTTCAGGGTCCACTGCAATTCCTTCCTTTGAGATCACATGACCCAAATATTGTATTTCCTCCTTGAAGAAATCACACTTACTGAACTTTGCATATAACTGATGTTCCCGCAAAGTTTGCAATACCACTCTAAGATGTTCTTCATGCTCCTTTCTTGATCGGGAGTAAATCAGAATGTCATCTATGAAGATTAACACAAACTTATCCAAGAACTTGTGAAACACGCTGTTCATCAAGCACATGAATGTAGCAGGTGCATTGGTCAACCCAAAAGGTAGCACTACGAACTCGTAATGCCCATACCGCGTTCTAAAAGCTGTTTTTGCGATATCCTCCTCCTTAATTCTGATCTGATGATACCCAGATCGCAAATCGATCTTAGAGAATACTGTGGCTCCCTTCACCTGATCAAAAAGTTCATCGATCCGAGGTAAGGGATACTTATTTTTTATCGTGAGCTTATTCAGCTGACGATAATCAATGCACATCCGGAAAGTTCCGTCTTTCTTTTTGACAAATAACACTGGGGCTCCCCAGGGTGATACGCTGGGACGGATGTAATTCTTGTCTAACAGCTCCTGCAGTTGCATTTTTAATTCTGTTAGCTCTGGTACGCTCATTCTGTAAGGCGCCCGTGACACAGGTGCCGCTCCCGGAATCAGTTCAATGGTGAAGTCCACATCTCTTTTAGGTGGCAGTCCGGGTACTTCCTCAGGAAATACATCTACAAACTCCTGTACTACCGGAATGTTGCCCAGCATAGCTGTTTTATCCTTCTGATTTGCGTAACCCACCTGAATAGCATAAATTTGACACTTCTTCTTGATGCATTTGGCTAACTGAGATGCTGTAATGGGTCGAATCTGTACAGGATGTTTGATTCCTTGCAGCTCCTGCTGCTCTCCATGGTCGTCCTTATAATAGATAGTTTTCGTCTTGCAATTTACTAATGACCAGTGTTTTTCCAGCCAATCCATCCCAATCAGGACGTCATATGAACCCAACGGCAATATGTTCAGGTCTGCCACTATTGGCTGCCCTGCTATGGTTAAAGGGCATTTATTTATTTTGGCCAAGACTCGCCTCTTGGCTCCCGTAGCTAATTGAACCAGCCACGGATTTCTGAACTTCTCAGATTGTAATTTACACTGTTCTACTATCTTTGGGCTAACATAACTTAAAGTAGCTCCTGGATCAATAAGAACAGCTAAAGAAAGGTTCGAAATTTTACCTTCAAATTCAACCATAGATGGCTGGTACTCTGCTTGGCGATCCTCCAAAGCTGCATTAATTCTGGGTATATTACGTGCCACGTCCCCAACGGTCGACGCTTCATGAATCTGGGATATCTGATCTGTCCCTTTTCGCTGCGGGCAATTTTTGACATAGTGAGGTCCTCCACAGCCCCAGCATTGCACTGGAGGTCTGGTCACCCCTTCACTTTCTGGCCTAACAGGCTGTTCACTTATTCTAGATTCACTTGCTGGCCTTGCTCGGGATGCACCTCTTGCTACAGATCTACTGTTTAACCCTTTACCAGCTCCCTTACTTCCATTGCTGCGACCTCCCTTGCTGTTTCCAGCCATCCGACTGCTCTTTTTCTCATTCCATCTTTTGTTTGAGGCATCCCCCTTCTGTTTATTCTGCTGGTAGCAGATCCTTGCTTTTCGAATGGCTTCATCCATGGTTCTAGGATTGTCAAACTCAATCCGTTCTCTTATATATGCAGGTAAACTGCTCACAAACCTTTGAACCTTGGCCTTCTCCTCCTTGATATAAGGTACATAACGTAGCAGAGAGGTAAAGCGGTTAATGAACTCGTCCATAGTCTGCTGCCCCAGTCTTAAATCATGGAACTCTCTTGCTTTCTCGTCGTAGAAACGCTCAGTTAGGTACCTTTCTTTGAAGTATTTCTGAAACTTCTCCCAAGTAATGGTGCGTTCGCTGACCCCTTTAACGATCTTGATTTCCTCCCACCACAAGGTTGCCTTACCTTGTAGCTGAAAAATAGCCAGCCTCGCTTTTAAGTTGTGATCATACTCATACAACTGAAAATATTTATTCATGTTTATTAACCATGCTTCTGCTGCCTCCTCCTGTTCGCCATCGAAATGCGGGGGTTTAATCTTCCGGAATTCTCCCTGCAGCTCCATTTTCTGACGTTTTGAGGTTTGCTGTTGTGGCACATTGTCAGAATGATCCTCCTTGCTTTCTGAATTTTCAGGTGCATTCTGAAAGTCTTGCTCCTCTGTCACCCTCTGCTGTTCCGCGCTGGGGTTAGATGAGGGTGGATTCTGCCTATCTGACAAACTCTTCAAAATTCTTTCTTGTTCTACTGTTAAACGTGCATTGTCTTCTCGTAAGCGTGCCATCTCATTTTTCAATTCCTGAACAGTTTCAAGTATTGCCAGGTTGGTACTCCGTGTTGCCTCACCCAACTGTACCCACAGTTCTGGATTTTGCTGAGGGTTACTACCGTCTCCCTGCATTTTGTTACTTTGCCTTGTCTGCTAGCTTGTTTAGTTCTGTATGTCACCCCTTCATAACAGAACAACAGTTAAGTACTTTTATCAGTTTTTTTTTGTAGATATATATGGTGTATGCTGCTGCACAGTGAAACATGTCATATTGAGGCCACAGTGTTGTAACTGGGCTCTGATACCAATTTGTCACACTCCTCTACACATTAATATACATAGTAAAAAAAAAAATTCTATAGTCTAATTATTAAGACCCATACTATACGTATGAGCTGTTAACTCATACGTTACCACCACATATATACTTACGAGCTTCATTTAATGGTTATCTAGTCATTCATTATTCCATGTAAGATTCACCATAATACCTTTATTAGCTCATTGGTTGGCATTGGTTGTGATGTTTGCAATATGGTATAAGCTTTAACTTGTTTGGTGTAACATATATGTTGACCTTTGGCCTAACCCTAAACCCTCCCCAGCATACGGAGCATTAATGGGCGCGGGGTTTGGAGGTCCGGCTGTAGACTTTGGCAAACTCAACACACCTACCACATTGGTTATATCAGCTCACAGCTGGCCAGGTGGCATGGCCAGTACACATGGCCATGTGACACCTTGGTCTTGGGATCCTCGACCTTCTCGCCTCTTCTTCCCGCTTCATCTGAATGGTCAGGATCTAATCTGGCGATCGAACGGTGGAAATACCTTCCAGGGTTTCAAGTCACTACTTAAACCTCAAGAGCCAAGGTTGGGGTTCATTTGTTCGCATTGTATTGTCGGTTCAGTGCTCTGCCGAGACTCCAGTTGGGTTTCTACAGAGTTACAGTTTAGCACCTGCAATTGCTTCACAGGCCGAGTAAGGCCCAGCTCCCCTTCTCTCAGGTGACTTACGCACGCTCTAAGATTATTCATTAACCTTTTTGTCATTTTACTGTAATGTTATGATTGATTAATGTGTGCCCTTCTGCTGTTGGGCGAACACAGGTGGAGTTGCATACCAGTTTATGGAACCAAGGTGATGGTCTCGACAGTCTTTCATTCCGACGGATCCAGGTTGGTTTCAATAACGTTTACCTGTTCTTTTCATTAAACTAGCTCAGAACCTTTCATTTTTCCTGAGTGCTGCGTTATGTTTTGCTTTCAGACCCCGAGGGTTTGTCGGTCCCATGTTTGAGTTCAAGAGGTATTCTCCAAGAGAACCCTCGTGGTTGCTTATAAGTTATGACCGGTCAGTTAGAGATTTGTCTGGGGAATCCGTTCCATACGGAACCCATCTGTGGTTTGTCTTGTCCCTTCATGGTTTAAGGTGTTTTTCCTTTACACTGCCGAACTTGGGTCTATTATTTTCTTGTATAATCTTCCATCTTTGGCCTGGCAGTAAGCTCTATTTGGGAGTTGGCGGAACAGGTCCTTTGTTAAATACTACCTTTATTCTTTGTATACGCATACTGTTTTCCTATTAACAGTTCACTGCTATATTATTTTTTTTCCTCTTTACTGGACGGCATATGCAGAACTTGGCCTTATGTTCGAATCACCGACGGCATAAGCTTTCTGTTGAATCATGGTATTCGTCTAATGGATATTCATCTTGTATTCGATGTTAAATGTCAATGCCATTATATTGTTCTGTGTACAGAAACGCTCTATATCTTAACGCTGCTAAAATGCGTATTTCAGTTTATGTATCTACATGGTCAACCTATATAGAACAGTTTCTAATTTATGCATGCTAGTCGAAGTCTGCTATTTCTTTGATATACATGCTCTCGGTATAGGTAAACGATGATTTCTCCGTTCAGTTTTCTTTTGATTAAATATGAGGGTTTTCTAAACGTAACAGAAGGATTTGTACATAGCATGAGGGTTTATCCTCTTTACTTCGTTCCTCTTTAACTAGTCTCGCTGTTTTTTTATTGTGAAGCTGTGGATAAAATCGCATAGTTTATATTCAGGGACAGAGTCCCATGTAGCCGTAAGATATTTCTCTGCTTAACTGAGTGACGGTTTCGTATTGCATCTACCAGGTTTACACATATATAAATATATATATATTGGCTTGTTCGTTTTCTGTTTGTTTCAATAGATGCATTCCGGATACAGTCGTGTCCCTTTGCCGGGATCTGAGTATTCCAGACTCGTAGTTCATAGCTTATAATATGTAACAATAGTTACGTTTCGGGTATTGTCAGTTTATGTTATTTTGATATAGCTTTCTCGAGCACATACGCCTCAATTATCTATGCTTGTTCATGCCATACTACTCTGCAACCGTAACAGACATATAATAAACTACTTTGCACCCGTAACAGGCATATAATAAATGGCTTAGACAGAGAATGAATTATCTTTGGTATTGCATACGCTAACCCAGGCATTTCCATAACCCAACCCTCTGTATGTTTACTAACTGCCACTTAGTTTCTAAACCAGGTCTATTAGTGGACAGCCTATTTCTTGGCCATACTTATGTGGTTCCAAGTATGTGGTAACGGGTACTGAGAAACTATGACAGATCTGATTTACTTCTATAATCATTTATAAGTCTTGTTTTATGCAAAAGGATTCTGAGATTAAGAACCGTACCTGTTTTGTTAGAATCACATTTGGATACTCAAGCAAGTCACCTGTGCTTCGAGTCTGCTCGTCCACCCAGCCATGAGATCCATCTTCTGACGGAATTCTCTCCCCCGAGCTATCTTGCAGGCCTCAAGCCCTCAACAAGATCTGGGCACCTAGTGCCTGGTTTTCTGGTCCCTACCAGACTTAACCAATTTTCCTCAGTATCTTCTCTTTTCCTCTTTTCTTCCTCTGGAAAAGAATCACCTTCTGTCTGTCCCAACAGCACAGAACTTCCTCCCTACACCCACACCCAGGACTTTTCCTGTTTGGGAGGGCAGTTCAAATCAGTTATGACCACTGATTTCCTTTCTTTGAAATACACCTCCCAGAGGCTGCCAGCATTTCAAGAAAATATTCCATTTATTTAATAATGTAGTTATCACAGTTTTTTGTTTCTTTTAAACATAAACAACAACTACTACTATATTGTCTTTTTACCATAGCAAAATTCACATTTACATTCTACCGGGGCATTACAATTTCTATTTTGGATAACAAAAAAAAATTATTTATGATTTCATTTCTTTTAATCCATATTTTTACTTGGGAAAATTTAACCAAAATATCTTTACTTGGAAATATTTAATCAAAAGAGGTTTCCATGAATCAGGTAGATGTTGTCTATGCAACTAGTCAAATGAGAGACTTTTCATTAGCTTATAGATTTCTCTGTTGATGTCTATATGGGATACGATCCTACAACACTTATTTGTGAATGTTTAGTTGGAATAGGCTTCTGTTGAATCTTGGATTTGGTTATGGGAGATAGATTGCAATAATTATAGGACCATTCATTTTTTCATTTTCTGGGAAATTTAATTTTATAGAAACACCTTTATTTTACATAATTTGCCTTATAATATTGTTAGAACTAGTTTTAACTTATATGTTTGTTTTAATGAATATGGACTTATTCTAAGCAAATTGTTTTAATGAATATGGACTTATTCTAAGCAAATTGCATGACAGGAAATTGTCTAAATTCATGAATTGCATGGACAAAATCCCTGCAGTCTTCTTTCATGGAGCTGCGAAATTGCAAGGTTGCAATTGTGGAACTCAGATTTTCTTTTTTAAAGATATTAATATTTAAATTCATGAATTGCATGGACAAAATCCCTGCAGGCTTCTTTCATGGAGCTGCGAAATTACAAGGTTGCAATTGTGGAACTCAGATTTTTTTTTTAAAGATATTAATATTCAAATTTCAAATTTGCTGGAATTTCGGAATGGGCATTAGCTGGATAAAGGAGCTAAAGCCTTGCTTCAGAGAAATTACATTTTCCCACATTTATAGGGGACAAAATGTAGTGGCTCACCCATTATAGAAATAGGGTCATGGAAATAAGATGGTTGAAATACATTTTAATTTTTACTTTCAGAATGCTTTACAAAATACGGGCTAATTTATCTGATGGGAGAGATTTTGGGACACGTGCTAATTTTTGAATATGTTATGTGAGGGCTAATTTTTGAATATGTTTTTGGGACCAGCTTGAGTATTAACTTAAAATTCTATAAATATTTATATAAAAAATGATATTAAAAATGATAAATTCTATAAATATTTATATAAAAAATGATATTTTGAAAGTTAATGTTTCGTGATTATATTATTAAATAATTTTAAAATATAACTTTATAAAGTATATATTATAAAACACTAATAAATTTAAAATATATATTTGAAAATAATAATAAATTAAAAATAAATTTGTTTTATTTTGATTTAATAGGGATGAAGATTTGTTGATTTTATTTTTAATTTTTAATTTACTAGCTAGATTGATTTTCAAAAGAATGTTCATTATATGCTTAGTCTTACTTCTCAAAAGAATACGCTGATATGCTTAGTCTTCTCAAAGGAATATGTAGGAATATGCTCAGCGTTAATGCTTATCAACCACTATAGTGTATTACAAAGTTTGTTAGGTTGCATTGAATTTTAATAAATTAAAAAGGCTCCATGCTGACCAATTTCCTAAGGATTTGAGATTATTCCAATTCTAATAAGTTCATATTCTAATTAGACGGTGAAATTAATATATAAGCAAATTTTATTTAGTAAAATAGTCCATTTTACAATAAAGATGTGTAATTCTTTTTTTTCTCAAATTAAATTAGATTTGTGCCACATGACTCTCTGCCCACCAATTTCTTTGGGATTTGAGATTATTCCAATTCTAATAAGTTCATAATTTAATTCGACAGGGAAATTAATATACAAGAAAATTTTATTTAGCAAAATTGTCCATTTTACAATAAGATATGTAATTCTTTTTTTTTTTCAAGTTAAAGTTGACCCATAACCTTTTTATACATGGTTAATCAGGTAAATGTGTACATTGGTAAGACATTCTTCGTGTTGCAATAGGTTTTTTTGTTATATTTATAAAACATTAGGCTATATCAACCACATTAATATTTTTAATGTGGTTGTACTAGTTAAAAGATATATATTATAAGACTATAAAGGCACTTTAATTGGTTATGGCCGTGTTATGAAGTATTGTGTAAATCATGAGATTCAAGGATCAAAACCCTCACGAGTCAATAAAAAAAACCTATATAATAAAATAATGATAATATGATATACTAATGATAATGATGAAAATAACGACCACCCTACACCCTACTCTATCTTAATATACGAGGGTTATTGGATAAACTTATATTATAAATATATATTATATTTATAAACAACCCAAGCCACCCAAGCCTGTCCCTTTCTGCTCAGAACTATAAATATATATTTGTTGACTTCCAGAAACCCTCGCATAGATCAAAATGAAACATCGATATTTTCTTGCGATGTTTAAAATGGCCGAAACACTCTGTAAATGGAAGATAGTTATAATTCTTAACCTAATCTCATAGGGTACCCAAAAGCTGCAGATACGACTCCTGAAAAGAAAGCATGTTTTTATGGGAAAAAACATGTCCATTATACAATAGTAACGTTTCTAGGTGGTGTTTTTGTTTTCATGCTCCGCTTTTTTTTTTTGGTTTTCTTCAGTATTTTAGGTATTACTCATAATCATGATCTAATTTGTAATTGTTGTTGTTTTTTGGGACTAAATTTTTTATTTTGCAAAGTGTTCAAAAATTGTTGGACAAAAGAAGACGAAATTGAACTTCTGATTGAATATATCTAGCCTAATTCATCATAAAAACACCTTCCGTGTAATTAATCTTTTTATTTTTATCTTATTATTTGTAAAGATCTTTAAAATAATTAATGCCATATCCATAATCCAATATCTTATCTAATCATAATAATGATGATACCCATGCATGCTAGCATTACAATAAAAAATAAAGTTTACATATTAGATAAGGAGCACCAAAAAATAAAATTTACATGTTGGATACATGATTATACATGCTTCCAACTTAAATGTGCAAATTTCTTCCTTAATATTAGCATATTACACATATACTTTAAAATCACCCTTTACATATTAGATAAGGATCACCAAAAAAAATAAAATTTACATATTGGATAAAGAGCTCTAATTGGATAAGAATACATGATTATACATGCTACAACTTAAATTTGCAAATTTCTTCCTTAATATTAGCATATTACACATATACTTTAAAATCACCCTTTACCCATCCTGCATCACAAACATTCTAACTTAAGAAATCCTAATTTAAAAAATTAAAATAAAAAAATTCCCTCTTGATAAATAAATCTCATTTACCAATAACTTTCCATAAAACTTAGTTTTATTTCAATTACATTTTTATTTTCATTACCACTCAACCTTAACAACTTTATCTCTTTAGTTACCCAATTCATAACATATAGTAATGCTGTGTAACCTTCAATTTTTGGATGTGTAACATTCCATCTTAAATTTCCTAAATTTATATCCGCTGAATTTAACACTGCTTTTTAACACACTTTATTATATCCATGTAACAAAGATAAATAATGTTGAGCCCCTCCTTCATTGACATAATTAAATATCTAAGGGCGGATAACATTATGCTTGAATTGAATCACGGGCTTGGACATAAATCTTTTTGTTAAATCTTATCTCGTGCTTTTTCAATTATATTTTCCATATACGTAGTAGTAATATTCTAAATTAATAAAAATATTATTTTTTAAAATTATATTATATTTATAATGATTATATCAATAGGGCGTCTTTCTTATTGGTATTGTTTATTTTAATTTTTTTGCTAATTAATTTTTTGGAATTGTTTATTTTAATATTTTTACTAATTAATTTTTCTGATTCGATGGTCTAAACTAAAAGATGCCAATGTATTGTTGTCGTCCTTACTCCATCAATCAATGAAATTAAAAGCCATAACTTCCTTGCATATCTAAATCAGGGGTTTAAATCATACCAAAATTATTTTTTACCAAATAATGATTAAAATTTGACTGTGCCCCTTATTTATCTCAGCGTATAAATATTAAAAAAAAGAATAAAAAGTATATGAAACAATATAGAGCATCAATTTTCCTTCTATATGGGAAACCTGGCACATGCAGTTATCCCATCATTTAATCATGAAACACTTGACGATTGGCATTATTTAATCATGAAACGCTTGATGGTTGACATTCTCCTCCACTAGCGGAACAAAGTACTCCAAATCCACTACTTCAATTCAATAATTTGGTGTTTGCGAAATGGATGGGACCTTGTGGGAGTTGATTGGCTTTTAGAGTGCTCTCATATGGCATGAAAATTTCAAGCCTAGTATTCATGTCCCTCTCTTCTTTCTCAGATGTTTCCAACAAGCCCAATTTTGCTTTGGCGAGGGAGGAACAAGGCAAATATACTTAGTCATATATTGTCTTACTCTTGTGTCGGGATATTAGGTTTAGTTAGATTGCATGAGACAAATTTCGTAATTATAATAAAATTTTTAAATTTTTTGTTGTTTTTTGTAATTATAATATATAAGGCAGGCTAGAGCACAGGGACATAAGATCAAGAGATCCACTCTCACTAATGAAAGGTCACAGTATTAAACTCTTATTATATTCTAAGATTTTCATGATTTTGCAAACATGGGATGCTAACCAACTTGATTAATATGTTTTTATTCTATAGCCTTTATTGTATTTTTGTTTTAGTTTTAATTTTAGTGACTAGTTTACATCTTGTGTGTGGGAAAGGAAGCATCAAGTTGAAGATGAAAAACTAGGCCTTAAAAAGAAGTTTTTGCTCGGCTTGCTAGGAGGGCTCTGTTGATGAGCCGAACGAGGGTCGTGACATTAGAGAAGGTGGTTAGTTCAAGTCAAAATTGAGAGCGCACATAATTCAAGTAATTATATGGGATCGAGGGTCGGGGTTGTGTCATGGACTATTTCTGCTTGTCAGTCCCGAGACCATTTAGGGTGTAATCAGTTGGCTCCCAGAACTGTGGCCTCAACATTTCATCCTTGAAGCCTTTATCGAGGTAACCCTGTCATCTTGGGTTCAGTTTGGAGTTTTTGTCTTCATTTTTCTTGTGAAGTGATGGAATTTTATAGCTCTGAAGTCCTTGACACTCGGGTTAGTGCATGGGAGGATTGTTTGTGTGGATGACCCCCATTCTTTCATCCGCAAATAAGGTGGCTAGGTTTACATTCCCCATCTTAATTTTGTCTTTCCTTAGTGAATTTCTTTGGTCTTTGGATCTTCCTATTCCAGTAGCTATTTTGGCAAGAAGTAAGACCCAGTGACTTTTGGTGCTGGTTATTTTTTTTGTGCTACCACTTATTTAGTGGCGAGTTCTTTGAGGCACATGTTTCCTCCAGTTCTGTCTATTTTCAACATTAAGGGCTCACCAGACACTTCTCTTTTAGCTTGGCTGGGTGTTAAGCTCAGGGCGTAGCATTTCTGGTGTCCCTCTTTAGAGAAATTCCATCAGTAGAGGAAATTATGTTGGTGTACAGGTTTGGTGCTTGTTTCTTCAAGAAGGGATGATCCATCAACGCAGTCATCCCTGTAGAGAAGGTGGCCACAGGGAGCATCAAAGAGCTTTCGTGGAGAGGGCAGGTGAGAGTAGCAACGATGAGCAAGGTGGCATTGAAATGGAGGGAGAAATTGTGCAAGGCCATACCCTTTCTCTCGGTCCCATAATTCAACTTTATTTTCTTTCTCAACTCGATTGAAATGGAGGGAGAAATTGTGCAAGGCTCTACCTTTTCTCTCGGTCCTTTAATTCAACTTTATTTTCTTTCTTAGTTGGATTCCAGATCAGTTGAGAGATATCCAAACCAACCTATATATCCTGTGTGAACACTTATATGAGGATCAAAATGATCATGTAAGAGTATATTAATGATATTTAATCTTTAATCTTTTTTTTTGTGTATTTATCATATATTTTTTCTAATTTAATAGTTACACAGTACCATTTCTAACTAGGCATGTGTTGAAAATAACAATAAATATTGTTTCTCTCCTAAGATAAATTAATTCAACACAATAATTAATTATATCCCATCAAGTAGGATCTAATTGTTTTTGTTTCTTTACCTAGATAAAAAGAAATTACATACTTGCTCCTCCCTGGCCAAAGCAACACTGCGCTGAGAAAGAAGAGAGGGGCATGAATACTAGACTTTATCTTTTCATGCCATATGAGAGTGCACTCTAAAATCTAATAGAATTCCACAAGATCCCATCCATTTAGCATACACCGATTCGATTTGAATTATTGAATTGAAAGAGTCTATTTTGAGGTTTTTGTTCGAATAATGGAGTAGATTGCCAATAGTCAAGGGTTTCATGATTAAATGAGGGGATACTTGCATGTGCCAGGTTGCATATAGAAGGAAAATGGTTTATCCAGGTGAGCATTGGAATACTTCAAGGGGGCTCCATGCTGAACGAGTGAACCGTGTTTATTTTAGGGTTTATAATATTTATTTTAGGTCTTATATACCTTATGTTTATACTATTAATCCCTTGGGTCTAATATCCATGATCAACCGTGTTGCAACATTGCATTATGAGAAATATTGTCTCAATATGAAAATCTACCATGGTCAACCATGATAATTTTATGGTTTACATTGTATATCTTAGGGTTTATATACCTTATATTTATAATATTTATCCCTTGACTGTAATATTATTCCCTTGGGTTTAATATTACTCTCAACCATAGTCAACCATGGTCAACCATAGTGAACCATGTTTATTTTAGGGTTTATAATATTTATTGTAGGGTTTATATAACTTAAGATTATAATAGTAATCCCTTGGGCCTAATATTATTCCATTGAGTTTATAAAATTTTGGGTTTTTAGAATTAATCCTTGGGTCCAATATTAATTCTTGGGTCTAATATAAATCCCCTAGGGTTATAATCATGGTCCACCATGGTCCAACGTAACATTGTGACAAAAGATTGTTTGCATATGAAAATAAATCATTGTCAACCGTGGTCAACCATGTTGCAACATCACATTGTGCCAAAGATTGTCTCAATATGAGAATCGACCATGATAATTTTAGGGTTTACAATATTTATCTTAGGGTCTATATATCTTCGGTTTATAATATTTATTCCTTCCGTGTAATATTATTACCTTAGTTGTTTAGCATTGATCCATTGGGTTTATTATTCTTGTGGGTTTATAATATCAATCCCTTAGGTTTATTAATCTAAGGGTTCATATTCATAGGGTGTACTATTATTCATATGGTTCATAATATTAATACTTGGGTTTAATATAAATCTCATAAATCTCCAAACAATAGTCAACCATGGTCAACCATATTCAACCATAGTCAACCATATTTATTTTATTCAACCATGTTTATTTTAGGGTTTATAATATTTATTTTAGGGTTTGTATACCTTGAGATTATAATATTAATCCCTTGGATATAATATCCATGGTCAACCATGTTGCATCATCGCATTGTGACAAATATTGTCTCAATATGAAAATCAACCATGGTCAACGATGATATTTATGTTAGGGTTTATTTACCTTGGGTTTATAATATTAATCCCTTGGGTTTAATATTATTCACTTGGGTTTGTAATCCTTTGGGATTTTAGTATTAACACCTTGGGTTTATTATTCCCTTGGGTTTATAATATCAATATATTGGGTTTATTAATCTAAGGGTTCATATACATAGAGTATAATATTTTTCATAGGGTTTAATATAAATCCCTTGGGTTTATAATCATTTTCAACCGTAGACTGTAGTTCAACATCACATTATGACAAAGATTGTCTTAATATAAAATTCAACCATGGTCAACAATGGTAAACCATTGGGTTTATTCATAGGGTTTATAATATCAATCCTTAGGTTTAATATAAATCCCTTGGGTTTGTAATCATGGTAAACCTTAATCAATCATGGTCCAATGTCATATTGTGAAAAATATTGTCTCAATATGAAAATGAACCATTATCAATCATCGTTAACCATGGTCAACAATGACAAACCATTGTCAATCATTGTAGACCATGGTAAATCATGGTTAGACATCGTCCTATGTCACATTGTGACAAACATTGTGTCAATATGAAAATTGACCATGGTCCAACGTTGCATTGTTACAAAGATTGTCTCAATATGAAAATCAACCTTGGTAAACCTTAGTCAACCATGTTTATTTTAGGGTTTATAATATTTATTTTAGGTTTATTTACCTTGGGTTTATAATAGTAATACCTTGGGCCTATTAATCCAAGGGTTCATATTCCTAGGTTATACTAGTATTCATAGGGTTTATAATATTAATCATAGTGTTTGATAAAAATCCTTTGGGTTTATAATCATCGTAAACAATGGTCAACCATGATCCAGTGCCTCATTGTGAGAAATATTATGTAAATATAAAAATCAACCATGGTCTACCATGGTCAACCATGGTCCAACACCACATCTTAACAAAGATTGTCTCAATATGAAATTCAACCATGGTCAACCATGGTAAATGATGGTCCAATGTCACATTGTGGCAAATATTAGCTCAATAGGGTTTATAATATTTATAGTGCTTATATACCTTGAGTTTATAACATTAATCCCTTAGGTTTCATATTCCTAGACAAAGATTGTCTTAATACGAAATTGAAGCATGGTCAACTATTGTAAGCAATGGTAAACCATTGTGAATTGTCGTCAACTATGGCCAATCATGGTAAACCATGGTCGAATGTCACATTCGTTTGAAAAAATTTCAAACATTGCATTGTGACAAACATTGTCTTAACGCGATAATAAATCTAATAATGTTTGTTGCAATGTTATATTCCATTGAAATTTATTCAATGTTGCAATGTGACATTAGAAAATTTGGGTTTAATATTAGGTTTCTAATATTGTGTTTAATATTAGATTTATAATTTTAGAGTTTAATATTGGGATTATAATATTATGGTTTTTATTATTGGGATAAATATTAATCATAGGGTTTGTAATATTAATCCTACTATTTATATCAATCCCTTGGTTTTATTAATCCCCTAGGTTTATAATACTAATACCTTGGGTTTATTAATATCTTAGATATATCAATCCCTTAGGATGATTAATTGCTTGGGTTTATGATATTGAAACAATCTTTCTCATTGTGAGAAAGATCCTTAGGTTTATTATTCCTTTGGGTTTATAATATCAATCACTTGGGTTTATTTTTCCCTTAGGTTTATAATATCAATCATGATCAACCATTTTCAATCATAGCCAACCATGGTTAGCCATGGTTGAATGTCGCATTGTGACAAGGATTGTCTCACCATGAAAATAAACCATGTTTATTTTAGTGTTTACTAATGTTGGGTTTATAATATTAGTGTCTTGGGTTTAATATTATTACCTTGGGTTCATAATCCCTTGGGGTTTTAGTATTAATCCCTAGGGTTTATTCTTAACTTGGGTTTATAATATCAATCATGGTAAGCTTTATTAATCTCTTGTGTTTGTAATATCGATCCCTTGCGCTTCTTGATCCCTTAGGTTTTTAATATTTATCCCTTGGTTCACTAATTTCTTAGGTTTGTAATATTAAACAATTGAGTTTATTATTTCCTTGGGTTTATAATATTAATAATCCATTTGGTTTACTAATCCCTTGAGTTTAAAATATTAATTCTTAGGGTTTATTAATTCAACCATCTTTATTTTAGTATTAATCCCTTGGGTTTATTATTCCTTTGGGTTTATAATATCAATCCTTTGGTTTTATTCTTCTTTTAAGTTTATAATATCAATCATGGTCAACCATTGTCAATCATAACCAACCATGGTCAACAATGGTTGAATGTGTTGTGATAAGAATTGTCTGACCATGAAAATAAACCATGTTTATTTTAGTGTTTGTAACATTTATATTAGGGTTTACCAATGTTGGGTTTATAATATTAGTCCTTTGGGTTTCATATTATTCTCTTGCGTTCATAATCCCTTGAGGTGTTAGTATTAATCCCTTGGGTTTATGTTTCCCCTGGGTTCATAATATCAATCCCTTGGGTTTATTATTAACTTGGGTTTATAATATCAATCATGGTCAACCATAACCAACTATGGTCAATTGTGGTCAATCATGGTCCGATCTTGCATTATGACAAAAATTGTCTCCACATAGGGTTTATATACTTTGGGTTTATAATATTAGTCCATTGAGTTTAATATTATTCCCTTAGGTTCATAATCCCTTGGGGTTTTAGTATTAATCCCTTGGGTTTATTGTTGCTTTGAGTTTATTATTCCCCGGTTAACCATGGTCAACCATGGTCCAACATGGAATTGTGATAATGATTGTCTCAATATGAAAATCAATGATGGTGAATCATGTTTATTTTAGTGTTTATAATATTTATCTTAGGGTTTATATACATTGGGTTTATAATATTACTCCCTTGGGTTTAATATTATTCCATTGGATTTTAGTATTAATCCCTTGGATTTATTATTCACTTATCACAATTCTAATTATTATTATTAATATAATAATAATATCATATAATAATTATTATATTATTATTATATTATTATAATAATATAAAATTATTACGAGTTAATATTATTATTATAATATTAATATAATAATCTTATAATAATATATGCTAAATATATAAGAATATGGTTGTTATTATTTATATAGTTATTAATATTCATGAATAGTTGGTGTTTAAAAAATTACACATAATGATGATTAATGTGGTTGATACAAGCCTTCTCGCATATATCAACCACATTAGAAAATGTGGTTGTATATATGCTTCATATACGCCTATCAGTGTATATCAACCATATAGTCACTTCTCTTCCTGTTCCTCGAAGGAAAGGAAGTCGAATTAAGGGGTATTGCAGGGAAACCAGGAAAGATAATTAGCTCGAATGGCATGACTAAGCTTCTAAAAAAGGAGCAAAGAGGTGTAATTGCACAATTATGTTCGCTAGATGTTTCCACATTGGAATCATCTATTTCTCTGGATCTCCAAAAAGTCATGGACAATCATTCCAAGGTATTTCAGACTCCCAAAGGTCTCCCACCTATGCGTGATCATGATCATGCTATTCATCTGATTCTAGGAGGTGTTCCTCCAAAAATCAGGCCGTACAGATATCCCTATGTCCAAAAAAGTGAAATTGAACGTATGGTTGCAGAAATGCTAGAGGCTGGTATAATTCAACCGAGTCAAAGTTCTTTCTCAGCTCCAGTAGTATTGGTGCAAAAGAAGGATGGATCATGGTGCATGTGTCCAGATTATAGGGAGCTCAACAAGCTCACTATTAAAGATAAGTTCCCCATTTCTGTCATTGATGAATTATTGGATGAATTGCATAGATCAATTTACTTCACCAAGTTGGATCTTCGTTTGGGATATCATCAAATTAGAATGAAGATTGAAGACATTCCAAAAACGGCATTTAGAACTCATGAGGGTCATTATGAATTTTTTGTCATCCCTTTTGGCCTCACCAATGCACCTTCAACATTTCAAGGTTTGATGAATTCAATTTTCAAACCATTCCTTAGAAAATTTGTGTTAGTATTTTTTGATGATATACTAATCTACAGCAAGTCTTGGAAGGATCATGTTGAACATGTTGACAGGGTTCTACAACTATTGGAGGAGAAACAATTATATGCAAAAAGATCCAAATGTTTCTTTAGAGTCCAGGAGGTGGAATATTTGGGTCATATTGTATTTCATGAAGGAGTTAAGGTAGACCCTAGCAAAATTAAAGCCATTAAGGAATGGAAAATCCCCACATCCATAAAGCATCTGCGAGGATTTCTTGGGTTGACAGGGTATTATCGCAAGTTTGTTAAGAAATATGGGAGAATAGCAGCACCTCTAACAACATTATTGAAGAAAGATTCATTTTCATGGACTCCGGAAGCAACAAAGGCCTTTGAACATCTTAAAGAGGAAATGTGCCAAGCACCGGTCTTAGCTACACTGGACTTCACAAAAACCTTTATTGTGGAATGTGATGCTTCAGGAAATGGAATTGGTGTTGTTCTAACGCAAGATGAAAGACCCGTTTCTTTTTAAAGTCATCCAATCAAGGGAAAGTTTTTAAGCAAAGCTATTTATGAGAAGGAAATGTTGGCAATACTCCATGCACTTAAGAAATGGCGACCCTACCTAATGGGAAAACACTTCAAGGTAAAAACGGATCATGATAGCCTTAAATACTTTTTAGAACAAAGATTATCCTCTGAAGAGCAACAAAAGTGGGTCACAAAGATGTTGGGTTATGACTTTGAAATCATCTATAGAAAAGGAAAGAAAAATGTGGTGGAAGATGCACTCTCAAGAAAGGATGAGGATGTGGAAGCATTGTTGTGTGCCATTTCTATTATCCAACCAGATTGGATAAACGAAGCAAGGGAGGAATATAAGAATGACGAAGAAGTGTGGGCACTTATTCGAAAGCTACAACAAGATTCCAGTACTTCTGATACATTGAGCTGGCAAAATGATTCGTTACGGTACAAAGATCGCTTGTACCTTTGTAAGAATTCCCAACTAAAAGAAAAGATTATTATGGAATTGCACACTTCTCCCTTAGGAGGGCACTCAGGATTTTTAAAAACTTACCACAGGGTTAAGAAGGAATTTTTTTGGGATGGCCTTAAATCAGATATTCAAAAATTTGTGGCGGAATGTTTGGTTTGCCAACAAAATAAGGTTGAAACAATTAAGACATCGGGTCTATTACAACCTTTATCCATTCCAAGCCAACGTTGGGAGGAGGTTTCAATGGATTTTATCACAGGTTTACCCAAGTATGAGGGAAAGAGTGTCATCATGGTGGTAGTTGACAGACTTACCAAGTATGCACACTTTTGTGCATTATCACATCCATTCAAAGCTAGTACAGTTTCTACTGCATTTATGGAAACAGTTCAAAAGCTACATAGAAACCCAATGATTATTATAAGTGACAGAGATCCCATTTTCACTGGAAATTTTTGGACAAAATTATTTTCTTGTCTTGGTACTCAGTTAGCTCATAGCTCATCTTATCATCCTCAATCTAATGGGAAAACTGAGATAGTAAACAAATGTTTGAAAGGATATCTTCGTTGCTTTGTATCTGATAAACAGACACAATGGGTCAAATGGTTGCCTCTGGCTGAATGGTGATATAACACTTCCTTCCATACAGCAACAAAAATGACCCCATTTATGGAACTTTATGGGTATCAACCACCATCCATCACATCATATTTAAGAGAAAATTCTAAGGTTCAGGTAGTGGAACATCACATCGAACATCAACAACAAGTCCTCCAACTCTTAAAGGATAACCTCATGTTGGCACAAAATAGAATGAAACAACAGGCAGATCAACATCGCAGTGAAAGAAGTTCTGATGTAGGTGATTGGGTATTCCTACGGCTACAACCATATAAGCAAATGTCCCTAAAGCAAGCTAAGAAGGATAATAAATTATCACCAAAGTATTATGGTCCATACAAGGTGTTGTAAAAGATTGGTACTATGGCATACAAATTGGAGCTTCCTGCAGCTTCTCGATTGCACCTAGTTTTCCATGTTTCATGTTTAAAGAAGGTTATAGGCGACAAGCTCCCAATTCAAACAATATTGCCAGAACTTGACGAGGAAGGAAAAATTATATTGGAACTGGAAGCAGTCACAGAAACAAGAACTCGACAGCTACGAAATCGATCAATTTCAGAGTATCTTATCAAGTGGAAGAACTTATCCGCTGAAGATTCCACATGGGAGGATGAGAATTTTATGCAGAAGTATCCAGAACTACTCAAGCGTTGAGGACAACACTTTTTTGAAGGAGAGGGGCATGTTGGGTCCCTATAATACTAGTGATTACCCCATTACTATTGTAGTTATACCCCTTATTTACATTGTTGTGCCCCTATTACCCCCATATTGTTATTTCTGTGCCCCATAGAATCCCTCTATTGTTATTTTTGTGGCTTTATATTATTATTGTTAGGTCGGATAGATTATATTGTGGCTCCTTAGACTCCTATATATAGAAAGGAGGTTTTGTCATTTGAATCATCCAAGAATTGTTCATTTATGTAATGTAAAGGAGGTTGCCCCCTCGAAGAGGTTGAATTCTAAGGCGTTGATCTATCTTTTCTATCTTTTCTTGAGCTGGTTTCATAACAATAGATGAGGTATCTGTTCATGCTACACATCTAGAGGCTAGAGGCAAGAATGTGAACCCAGGAGTTGGGGGATCATCAAAACCCACTACAAGCAAAAGAAGGAAAAGAGAAAACATAAGTGGAAAGAAAGGAAGGTAAATACCGTACAAAAGACCAAGTCTTCATGCACTCACTATAAGAAGGATGGGCATGACGATGAACACTGTTGGATCCTGCATCTAGAGCTAAGACCCAAGAAGTTCGAGGGCAAGAATAAGAAGACTCTTGCAACTATTCAAAAGGATTTGGGGTCAGACTCAAGAGATGAAACAACAATCACAACCATAGGTATAAAAGGTAAAAATTCTGAAGCATCTACTAGTAATTCTGCACAATCTACTGATAGTGAAGAAAATGAGAGGAAAAGACATGAGATTTTTCATATTCGAGTTGTTTCCAAGCATCAAAAGATTGACATTTTGTTTGATAGTGGCTCACAAGTAAATTTAATTTCTGAAGCAATTGTAAAGAAATTGGGATTACTAACGAGACCTCACAAAAAGCCATATCCATTAGGTTGGTTATGTGATAAAGCATAGCTACAAGTGACTAGACAATGTAAACTTAGGTTTTCTTTTGGGTCAACATTTGTAGATGAGGTTGAGTTAGATATAGTTCCTTTGGATATATGTGGAATTGTTTTAGGAAGTCCTCACTTGTATGATAGGAAAGCTATTTTCTATAGAGCTAAGAACAAGTAAGAACTCGTTAAAGATGGAATCGAATATATTGTAAGAGCTCATAAACTGAAGAATAATTATACTCTCATAAACTTAGGGCAGATGAAAAGAATTGTAAATTCATGCAAACAATTTTTATTGATGGTTGTAAAGGAAAAGAAACCTGATAAAACCAATGTATTTGAGGACTGTGATGCTAAATAGCAAGCTGATTTAGAAAGAGTTGTTTCAGAATATGATATACTATTTCAAGAACCTAAAGGTATGCCACCCAAAAAGGAAATAGTACATGATATTAATTTTCAGCAAGATACTCCATTGCCTAACATTGGAATGTATAGGTTGTCTGCTCTAGAGAATGCAGAAATCAAGAAGCAGGTACAGGAGATGTTCGAGAAGGGGTTCATCAGACCTAGCACATCACCATGTGGGTCTCCAATTGTCTTGGTGAGAAATAAAGATGGCTCATGGAGAATGTGCATTGATTATCGAGCATTGAATAAGATTACGACAAAAAATCATTATCATCTTCCTTGCATAGATGATCTATTAGATCAGTTAAAAGAAGCTGTTTATTTTTCCAATTTGGACTTGCATAGTGGCTATCATCAGGTCAGAGTTACAGAGCAATATGCATGGAAGACTGCTTTCAAGACAAAGCAGGGATTGTATGAGCGGTTGGTTATGCCTTTTGGCTTAACTAATGCTCCTGCTACTTTCATGAGAGTAATGAATGATGTACTCAGACCTTTTCTTGATGATTTTGTCATTGTATATTTGGATTGCATTCTTATATTCAGTCAAACATGGGAAGAACATTTAAAGCATGTTAGACAGACTCTAGATGTTTTGAAAAGAGAAAATCCTTATGTTAAGCTCTCAAAATGTGAATCTGACAAAACATCTTTGAATTATTTGGGTCATATTGTAGGGGGTGGTGAATTGAAGATAGATCCCTCTAAAGGTTGCAGTCATTGTAAACTAGCCTAAACCAAAAACTGTTATAGAAGTTAGAAGCTTCTTAGGAACAACACAGTATTGGAGAAAGTTTATTTCTAACTTTTCCTTAATTGCAGCTCCCTTACATTCTTTAACAGGATCGAACAAGGTGTTTCAGTGGGGAGGGAAACAACAGATAGCCTTCGACACCTTGAAATAAGATTAGTACAACACCAGTACTAGCACTGCCCGATCTTCAAAGACCATTTGAGATTGAAACGGATGCCAGTGACCATGCCATGGGAGTAGTGTTGATGTAGCACATTAAACCCATATTTTATCATTCTGAGACATTTAATTCTACAATAGTTAACTATCCTACATATGATAAAGAATTGTATGCATTAGTATAGAGTGTGAAAAAGTGGAAAAATTATTTAATGGGCAAAGAGACAGTTATACACACTGATCATCAAGCACTTCAATATTTACATTGCCAAATTAAGTTGCAGCAATCAAGACACTATAGATGGATGGGTTTTCTACAACAGTTTCATCTAGTCATCAGATATAAAAAGGGAATACACAATAAAGTTGTAGATATGTTGTCTAGACCAATCATAAATGCATCTACTATACTTAAGCATAATTCAGTATTGTATGAAAGCTACATTGAACAATATGCTCAATTTATAGATTTTAAAGATGTATATGCAACTTTAAGTCATGGAAAACAAGTAGGAGAATTGGATTATCATGTTAAGGACCAACTCTTTTATCATTTTGGAAAGTTATGCATACCACAAATTGAAAGAGTAAAGATAATTCGAGAGGCACACACTTCTCTAATATCAGGTCACTTCGGTGTAAGTAAAACAGTTGCACAACTACAAAGATTTTGTTATTGGCCAAAAATGAATGAGACAATTTCTAGATATGTAAGAGGGTGTACCATGTGTGCAAAAAGAAATCCCAGCAATAGAAAACTAGGCTTGTTGATCTAGGTGGATATTGGTGGCCACCTACCAAGTCCACTTGGACCCCCACCATTGTCTTTCTCAGCATTTTCAGTTTCCTTAAATGTAGCACAACTTACTATTTTTAGCAGTTTTTCGGGTCCTGAACTTCCGGAGCCGTTTTGAGGCCCGTTCCAACAATGATAGTGCTCGGATAGATCTTTCTAATGAGCTATTTTACGCGTCAAACGGAGATCATATGCCAAAATTACGACCCCAAGAAGTTGATGTACCAATTTACCCCAAACGAGGCCCACAGTTTGGCGTTTCATCTCCTAGGGTTAGGTTTTGGAATGTTAAGGGTTTTCCATTGTTTCTCAACAATAAATAGGCCTTCGAGCCTCATTGTAACACAGTTCAGAGGCATGTAGCCATCACATCTCGTCTCAGAGATAAGCTACCATCGCCCTAGCTGGTTTATTTCCATTTCTGGTTGTAAGCATATTTCAGTATTTTCCATTAATGAAATGAAGTATTATTTCCACTGCATCTTTGTGTATATGGTTATCTCTATAATTTGTTGCGTTCCTGTTTAAATCTGGATCAATGGTATTAGAGCGGTCTGCTTTTTCTCTGTTTTTCTTTGCATGTCCCCAACAAGGTCGGGATATAAGGAGTTAGGGCTTGAACTGGTTGAACCTTTGCAAGACCATCCTCGCAAATCCTGATGGCCTCCCATGGCGGACGAGAAGAAAGACGAGGGGGCAGGAGATCCCATCAAAATCTTGCTCGAAGAAGCCCTCGAGCGACAACGGAACGCGATGATGGACAGCTTTGCCCATATCCTTCAGCGGCTACCCAGAAGCAACGCATCGGCTTCCAGCAGCTACTCTGGAAACGCGACACCCTTCAAGGTACAAGCTAATTTTGAAATCCCCATATTCGAGGGTCAGATAGACGCAGATGCCGTAGATAAATGGTTAAATCTGCTAGAGGGTTATTTTTCTGTTCATGAATTTTCGAGTCGGGAAAAGATTGTTTTTGCTCTTCTCAAAGCAGCCCCCCACGTCAAGGACTGGTGGGAAACCTACTGCGAGCAGAAGGATGAAAGTACTGGCTCACTATTTTCAGCCGCACCCACCTGGGATTCATTCCGGGATGCCATCAAGGAGCAGTACTACCCTGTCGGAAGCTATGAGGATGAATACATAAAGTGGACCACGCTGCGGTAGGGAAGGGACCAAGATGTACCGGAGTTCACCAATCTTTTCCATACCCTTCGCACAAAGTTGGGTATTAAGGATTCGGAGCAACATTTGATACTCAAATACCGTGGCTGCCTACACAAGTACATCCAGGAAGAAATACAATTCCTAAACATCCCCTCGCTCGGCGCAGCATACCGATATGCCGTCAAGGTCGAGCAGAAGTTTAAACAAAAGAAGCGAGACTTTGGATCTGCGAATCCAAAGCAGGGGAAAGGTGCTCCTAAACCACAGAACAAAGGACAAAGCCAAGGCGGGACAACCCAAGACAACCAGCCGAAGCTGCAAGCAAAGAACAGTGTCGCGAAGCCGAGAAAGGACACTGGAAAATGGTGCGAGTTCCATAAAAGCTCCACTCACAACACAAGTGAGTGTCGGGCCAAGCAGTCACTGGTGGCTGAGCTAAAGGTTTCAGAATCAGATGCATGTTTGGACTCTGAGTCAGAACCCGATAAGGGGTATGAAAAAGGGAAGCAGATCATTGATGCGGATCCCAGCGCCACTGTTGCTACCGCAAAGATCCAGAAAAATAAACCCGAAGATCCAGAGGAGGAGGAGCGTCTCTTCCACTCCCAGATGTGGGTAAAGGGATCCCCGATACAGTTCATTGTTGATAGCGGGAGTCAAAAGAACCTCATTTCGGCAGAGGTCGTGAAGCGGTTGGGCTTATCGACCACAGCACATCCACAACCATACACCATTGGGTGGCTTCACCAAGGACGAGATCTTCGCGTGAGCCAGCAGTGTCGCCTTCCATACAACATCAAGCCCTTCACGGATGAGGTATTGTGTGACATTGCTCCCCTTGAAGTTTGTGATGTATTACTAGGACAACCATACTTGTGGAAGCGACATGGTGTGTATGAATCAAGACCCTGTGCTGTTATTATTACATTGGGAAATAAGTTGTTCAGGATACCAGAGGTAGCACCACCTGCCGCCATCTCTTTGATTACTGCAAAACAATGCAGTAAGATCATTTCCAAAACCAGGAAATTTGTTTTCCTGATGATACACCCTCAAGGAAAGAAGAAGACAGTGGCCGCGGCCTCCAAACGGGGTCCCTCTGCATGACAACTACAGATGGACAAGATTGTGGAGGAGTACGAGGACATCTTCACCTCCCCGGCAAGGGTTCCTCTGCACTGTCAAGTCAAGCACTCCATCGATCTGACCCCAGGCGCGCCGCTACCCAATGGACCAATTTATCGGTGCTCCATTCTGGAGAACAATGAAATCAAGAGGCAGATTCAAGTGCTCCTGCAGAAAGGTCACATCCGTCCGAGTTCATCGCCCTGTGGGAGCCCGGTTGTGTTGGTACAGAAGAAGGATGGGACGTGGAGACTCTGTATTGACTATCGGGCGCTGAACAAGATCACTGTCCGTAATAGGTACCCGATCCCGCAGGTTGATGACCTCCTAGACCAACTAAAGGGGGAGAAATATTTCAGCAAGATCGATCTGAAGTCAGCGTATCACCAAGTACCAATCGAACCCTCCGATGTGTGGAAGACTGCCTTCAAATCCAAGGAGGGCCTCTTCGAATGGTTGGTCATGCCTTTCGGATTGACGAATGCTCCTGCAACCTTTATGAGGCTAATGGATGACATCTTGCGGCCATTCACCAACTCCTTTGTAGTAGTATACTTGGATGACATTCTGATCTTCAGCCAGAGTTGGGAAGAGCACCTCCACCACATCCAACAGGTTCTCCAAACACTGCGGCAACACAAGCTATGTGCCAATTTGGAGAAATGCACTTTTGGCATGACCCAGGTTCAGTATCTGAGATACATCATTGATGAACAGGGGGTGCATGTCGATCCAGCCAAGGTCCAAGTCATTCAGGATTGGCCCTCTCCAACCACTCTAACAGAGCTCCGCAGCTTTCTAGGTCTGGCCAACTTCTACCGTAGGTTTGTGTTGGGGTTTTCTCATATTTCTTGGCCCTTGAGTCAAGTCACCAAGGGAGGAGCGAAAGAAAAATTCTTTTGGTCTGAATCTCAACAGAAGGCATTCAGGGAGTTGAAGGATCGCCTCTGCATGGCACCAGTGCTCGTGTTACCAGATTTACAACAACCATTTGAGGTCGAGACAGATGCCTCTGACTATGCTATTGGGGCAGTCCTTACTCAACATGGACATCCAGTGGCATATCACAGTGAAACACTTTCAGACACAGTCCGGAAGTACCCCACTTATGATAAAGAGATGTATTCCATTGTACAGGCCTGCCGACAATGGAAGCATTACATTTTGGGGAAGGAAACGGTCATCCACACAGACCACCAACCCCTGCAGTTCATACAGACCCAAGGGAAATTGCAGAATGATCGCCATCAGAAGTGGTCTACATACCTGCAACAGTTTCACTGGAATATCAAGTATAAAAAGTGCAACACCAATAATGTTGCAGATTGCCTCAGTCGACCACTGATCATGGCGCTAACCACCGTGCTCAACTCTTGTGGGCATGAGACTTCTGATTGGCCACTTCTCTACAAAAGCGACCCAGAATTCGGCCACACATACCAGACACTCTTGGAGGGTCGGCATGTTGCAGATTTTCACCTCCAGGATGCCCTATTATGCCACCTCCATCACCTTTGTGTTCCTTCAAGCGAGCGTGCCAAGATGATTTGGGAAGCACACTACAGTCGGGTTGCTGGGCATTTCGGGGTCGAGAAAACAATGGCAATACTGCAAAATTATTTCTATTGGCTGAATCTTCGATAGGATGTTGGGAAGTACATCCGATCATGTACTGCGTGTGCCATTGCCAAACCGACCATTAAGAAGCACAACCTCTATACCCCATTTCCTACCCCTAGTCGACCTTGGGAATCCATCTCCATGGATTACATGTCAGGCCTTCCTTCCACTAAGCATGGAAATGACTGTGTTTTTGTGGTCGTCGACAGGTTCTCAAAGATGACCATTATGGTGGCCTGCAAGAAGAATATCACAGCAGAAGCCACTGCTAAACTCTTCTTTGAACGAGTGTGGGTGCACTTTGGGATCCCACAGTCTATCATCTCAGATCGGGACAGTCGGTTTCTCAGCACATTTTGGTCCAGTATCTGGTCAATGCTGGACACCAAACTCACGAAGTCCACAGCCTTCCATCCTCAAACTGATGGCCAGACAGAGGTTGTCAATAGGATGATTGTGCACATTCTGCGCATGTATAACTCAAAGCATCCACGCACATGGGACGAGAGCCTCCCCTATGTTCAGCACAGCTACAACCGAGCTCTTCACAGCTCCACTGGCCATAGCCCTTTTCAGGTGGGTTTGGGATTCCAGCCACTATGCCCCATTGATGTAGCGATGCCACTTGCAGCTACTCACATGAATTCAGCTCATGTCCAGTCCGAAACAGATAAGGCCACCAGCTTCATTGAGCGCATCCAACATATTCGCCAGCAGGTCCATGAAATTCTTGAGAAATCAAATGCTAAGTACAAGCAGTGACATGATCAACATCAGGTGCCACACAAGTTTCAGGTGGGCGACAAAGTCTGGTTGCATTTGCAAAAGGAACGCCTTACTGGAGCCTATCGGAAATTGAGACCACTCCGATATGGTCCTTAAACCATTACTAAGGCTATGGGAGACAATGCATTTGAGCTCAGCATTCCCCCATTCCTTGGCCTGCACCCAGTGTTCAATGTGGACCGCCTTCGGCCATACTTTCCACCATTGCTAGACACATCCGACATTGCAGAACAGCTCAAACCCACATAATTAAATCCAGATTGCATGGAACAAGCTGCAACTGATCGGATCATGGACACACAGATCAAGAACACTCGCCAACAGAATATCCAACTGTATCGAGTTGTCAAAGTAGGCCAACTCCTTCAGCAGGGAAAGTGGCTCACCAGGGAACAAGTTCAGCAGAAGTTTCCTCATCTCATGGAGGAGCTCAACGCAATGGGGACCATTGCTTCCTAAGGGGGCAGGAATGATCCAGGTGGATATTGGTGGCCACCTGCCAAGTCCACCTGGACCCCCACCATTGTCTTTCTCAGCATTTTCAGTTTCCTTAATTGTAGCACAACTTACTATTTTTAGCAGTTTTTCGGGTCCTGAACTTCCGAAGCCGTTTTGAGGCCCTAAATGACGTTTTTTGGGGAATGGACCGATGTTTTTCGTTCCAACAATGATAGTGCTCGGATAGATCTTTCTAATGAGCTATTGTACGCGTCAAACGAAGATCATATGCCAAAGTTATGACCCCGGGAAGTTGATGTACCAATTTACCCCAAACGGGGCCCACAATTTGGCGTTTCATCTCCTAGGGTTAGGTTTTGGAATGTTAAGGGTTTTCCATTGTTTCTCAACAATAAATAGGCCTTCGAGCCTCATTGTAACATAGTTCAGAGGCATGTAGCCATCACATCTCTTCTCAGAGATAAGCTACCATCGCCCTAGCTGGTTTATTTCCATTTCTGGTTGTAAGCATATTTCAGTATTTTCCATTAATGAAATGAAGTATTATTTCCGTTGCATCTTTGTGTATATGGTTATCTCTGTAATTTTTTGCGTTCCTGTTTAAATCCGGATCACTTGTACACTCCACTACCAGTTCCTTCTCACCCTTGGGAAAGTGCTTCCATGGACTTTGTTGGGGGGCTACCTAGATCTAGAAAAGGTCATGACTATTTATATGTTCTTGTGGATAGGTTCAGCAAAATGTGTATTTTAATACCTTGTAACAAATAGATTACAGCTGAAAAAATTGCAAAGTTGTTCTTTCAGCATATATGGGTTCATTTTGGATTACCCACTTCCATTATATTTGATCGAGGTACCCAATTTGTTGGGAATGGTCAAGTTTGTGGGAACTGATGGACACCAGACTAAAGAAGAGCACAACTTTTCATCCATAAACAGATGGCCAAATAGAAGTATTCAACAGGACAGTGATCGAGTTGCTCAGAGGCTATTGTAGCAAGCATCCCAAGCTTTGGGATGAACATTTATGTTATGTGCAACATGCTTACAACCGAGCTAAACATTCTTCTACATAGAGATCTCCTTTTGAGATCTGTTTTGGTTTCACACCAAAGGTCTCCCTTGGATTTTGTCTTCGGTAAAGATAGTTGATGGACACGGTGATGTGGAAAAGGCAACAAAGTTCATCGAACAAATCCAGTAGATTCACCAGGCAGTACAGGAACAACTGGAAAAGAGCCAAGCCAAGTACAAGGCAAGGCATGACAAGCATCAAATGGAGCATAATTTCCAAGTTGGTGATCAAGTCTGGTTGTATATCAGCAAAGATAGAATGCAAGGTGAAGTAGGAAGCTGAAGCTAATAAGGTATGGACCTTTCAAGATACTTGAGAAAATTGGTGAAAATGATTTTTGCCTTGATTTACCAGCTTACATGCACATCTACTCAGTTGTTAATGCAGACACTATTTGAACCTTCATTAATTGAAGATCCTGAAGAGCAGAGTCAATTGCCTTCTATTGATGATCTGTTACCTGAATATCTTAATGAATTGCAGGAAGATACAGTTTTGGACAGGAAGGCGATAACTACACGTAGAGGGGATGTTGAGTACCTCAGGATTGAACTCAAAGGTTCAAAACCAAGCAATGAGAAATGGATAGAAATTGGGCAAGCCAGGAATCAGTACCCTCACTTTATTGATGCTTAAAAATAAACTTTTGGTGGTCCAAAAGATTTTTCAGTGGGAAGGCCATGATCCGAATTGGATCCTAAACACTGTCTAAGTTTTCATAAACTCTTCCAAATTATGCCAAGAAGATTCAAGTCTTAGAAAGATCAAGCTATTAGAAGGAATCCATGTAATAGTTGCAATTGTGATCAACGATGAGCAATGAGGACCCTTGGTCGAGCACATAGACCGTTGGCCCATGGTAACGCATGCTGGCACAAATTGGTAAAAGCCAGAGGCTAATTCAAGAAACAGGGGTAGTTTCTGATACGTGATTAGCACTTAATCGCATATCACAAGGCATCCCCCTCAGTGAAGGAAAGCCCCGAAGTGCCCGGACCTGAAATGACTATGAAATGTGAAAAAGTAATTAATTCGGTTTCGTGGATTCCACAAAACTGGCAAGATATTGAAAGGCCTTGAGGTGGTAAGCAGTTTCAACCGAGTCCCACCTGATGCCACACATTGAGTGAGACATGTCTGGCAAAAGAGAGAGAAAACCGCTCGCATCGAACGAGTAAACATGATGCTACTTACCCGCTTTATATGAACGATGATTGTAGGATTTGAGGGGCCTAGATCAATAGCGGAGGAACGTCCCAATAAATGACTGGAGTTGACAAGGTTATAAAGCAAGATTACAAGGGATTTGAAGTCTGACATGGACGATGAGTTGGAAAAAGGTTCATGTTTCACGGGAAATATTGGAGCAAACGGAAATAACAGTCGTTCAAATGTGTCTAAGGAATCTGACACACTCACCCGTTGCAGAATAGGTGGCCACATCCCTGTGAAGCGTTACATAATGATGATGACACAGAACAGGGGAATTCAAACGGGCAACAGTAGAAGACCTAGAACACCAGGAAGTGGAAATGAACCGAAAGAAAGCAGACTGGCTTTAAAGCCATAAAATGACAGAAGCAGAGGACAACACAGAGGGGAGTTAGTTAGACACAAAAGCTAAGAGCGGAGAACAGAGAGAAGAAGCCGAGCTGACCTGAAGGCAACATCGAGCCAGACAGAGCCAGAGAGAGTTAGATAGTCTGTGTACTCCAGAGAAATCTTGGGAGGTTCAAGTGAGCTCCTTGGCATGGGCCTGTCATGTATGAGTCTCAGATTGGGCTCATACTACTGTGACCAGTATAGGTTAAGTTTCAGTAAGGAGAGTCTGTGTGCTCCAGTCCTACTAATTCATATCTGTTGAGTGAGACTCAAATTGAGCTCACTATTGTAAAAAATATACTTTGAAAACATAATAGAGAGGCCACCACTCAAGGTTGGACCAGGAGATGTAGCCCGGGAGCATTGGGTGAACTCCCTATTAAACTTGTTGTGTTTATATGTTTGCCTGTTATGTTTTCTCTAACTGCCTCAGTGTCTATGTATTTCGAAATCTTATCGATCCATTGCATAAAGTAACATAGGCACATCCATGCACATGAGTCTGTAATACCTTTAATTCTTTGTCCTGGATAAATTCCAGATCAATACTCAAGCATAATTTTATTTTACATGAAAGTTAAATTGAACAATATGCATATGATAGTCACTTTCAAGATGTGTATGCAAGCTTGAGTCAGGGAAACCAAATTGAAGAGTTGGATTATCATGTACATAAAATTTTGTTGTATCATTTGGGAAAGTTATGTATTCTACAAGGAGAAAGAAACATTATCATAAGGGAGGCACACACCTCAATGATTGTTGGACACTTTGGTGTAGGCAAGACAGTAGCGAATCTCCAAAGGTATTGCTATTGGCCACGCATGTTTGATATTGTTTCTCATTTCATAAGAGGATGTTCTTTGTGTGCAACAAGTAAAACTAGTAATAGGAAACTTGGATTGTACACTCCACTTCTAGTACCTTTGCGTCCATGGGAGAGTATCTCAATGGATTTTGTAGGAGGTCTATCATTGTCAAGGAAAGATCATGATTACTTGTATGTAGTTGTAGAAAGGTTCAAGAAAATGTGTATACTAACACCATGTAAAAATAAAATTACAGCTGAACAAACAACTCATCTTTTCTTCCAAAACATTTGGGTTCATTTTGTTCTTCCTACTTCTATTGTAAGTGATCGAGATTCTCGTTTTGTTGGGAATTTTTGGTCAAATTTTGTGGGACATGATGGACACAAAGTTAAAAAGAGTACAACCTTTCATCTTAAAACAAATGGACAAACCGAGGTGGTAAACAAAACATTCATTCATCTTCTTAGAGGATATTGCAGCAAACATTCCAAGTTGAGGGATGAATAGTTGCATTACATACAACATGCATACAACAGGGCAAAGCATTCTTCCACAAACACATCGCCATTTGAGGCATGTTTTGGGTAGTTGCAAAGATCACCATTGGACTTCACATTTGAGAAATATGTCGCCATCGATGGTCACAGTGACATCAATAAGGCAATGAAGTTCATAGAGAAAATTCAGTTGATAAATCATACAGTGTAGGAACGGTTGGAAAAGGGTTAAAGCAAATACAAGGCAAGGCCTGACAAACACCGGGTTGATCACAAATTTCAAGTTGGAGACAAAATTTGGTTATATATTAGCAAAGAGAGACTTTAAGGGGAAGGTAAAAAGCTTAATCCAATCTATTATGGTCCTTTTAAAATTTTGTAAAAGATTTCTAACAATGCATTTAAGCTTGATTTGCCTCCTTAAATGCAAATATACTATGTTGTTAATGTTGAAAATTTGAGATTGTTTGAGCCTCCTTTGATTGATGATCTAGGAGAGCATGTTCAACTACCATCAATAGATGATTTATCACCAGAATATCTTGATGAGCTTCAGTAGGATCTTATACTTGATAGAAGAACCAGGACTTCGAAAAGAGGGGATGTCAAATACCTTAGAATGGGACTCAAGGGACAAAAGCCTTCTAAAGACAAATGGTTGTAGGTCGAGAAGGTGAGGGAGTTGTACCCTCACCTACTAAACAATTGATAGTATCTTTTAGGGTCCAAAAGGATTCTAGTGGGGAGGAATGATCAGACATTTAATATTTAGCTCAAAAATCAAAGTTCTCAGAATGGCTCAAAACCTGAATGATCGCGTTTGTCTCAGAAAAATGATCCTAACTCAACTCATTTCACTGAAAACTGAGTTCGTAGTAGCAAGTTATTAAGTTCTATTCACTTTGCTAAACATGCGAAATTTTGCAAAAAAATGCCCAGTCACTACATAGTCAGCAGTCCATACTACTGACGTGGCAAGTGACTAGGCAGGATCAACTTTGGTCAACGGATAAATCGAAGCTCGCGAAGTTTCACAGTGTGATTGGTTGCAGCTTGGTGATGTGGCAAGTGTGTTGGTGCAGTTTCATTGGTTAATTCTAGGCCAATGAGAGAATGACACATGGCAAGTCCGAAGGCTGCTACATGTCACCTCCTAATGGCCTATGCAAACTTAAGCACAAAGGAACAAAATTTTATGGAGGCATCGGGGTTCAACCCCGTGACCTCCACTACACAGCCCATAACTCTTAACCGTCTATGCTTCCACATTGTTCTTAACCATATCACATTCCATATGTATTTGAATTTTGTTACGTTGAGGGTTGGCAGTTAGGGGAGGGCCAACCCTCCCTATGTGAACACGCCACAGTTAACACCAAACATTTATGTCAATCGGTAGAAAACACAATGAAACCACGATGGTTAACACCACATGTGACCTCCACATAAATCTCCAATGGTTATGGTTAGCCCTAATTGTGCAGTTATATCGCTAATCACAGATTAGTGGATAATTAAACCTGTTTAACATTTAATTAAACACGCAGTTACAAATGATGACATTTTGGAGGATTCCACTATTTTTGGGTCTGCCTCCAGATTTAGCATCCCTCACTGGAGTTCTTCCATATTTGGAGGAGGATTTGTAAGGAAAAACTATTTGAGCCATAATTAGAGCATTTTTCGACCAAATTGAGCTTAAGAAAAGAGTTCCTAGCTAATTTCGACATTCTAAACACATTGGTGTAGGTATCAAGAGTAGTAGAGATTTTTAAACATTTTTTTTTCCCATATTGAGCTAAGAGGCCCAAGCCATAGAAGCTGGACCAAGGAGATGTAGCCTAGGAGGGGTGAACTCCTTCATCAAAACACTGTGTTAAAGTGTTCAATTCATGGTTTGCTGTACTTTTTATGGTTGTTGTTCAACATTGTTCTTTTAAGCTAATTTTCTCATGAATGCCACATTAAACTTGATGAAATTTTTCTGTTTACAATCACCAAACAACCTAAGGAAACCTATGCATAGGAAGCAATTAATAAGCATGTGTTTATAAATATATAATTGAAATTAGCACAAAAAAGCTAACATTCAATAACATATCATCAACCATGTTTCTTTTAGGGTTTATAATATTTATCTTAAAGTTTTTATACCTTGGGTTTATAATATTTATCCTTTGGGTTTAATCCCTTTGGTTTTTAGTATTTATCTCTTGGGTTTATAATATCAATCCCTTGGGTTTATTAGTCTAAGGGTTCATATTTGTAGGGTATAACATTATTCATAGGGTTTATAATATGAATATTTGGGTTTAATATAAATCCACTAGGTTTATAATCATGTACAACCATGGTCAACCATGGTCCAACGTCACATTATGACAAATATTTTCTCAATATGAAAATCAACCTTGGTCAACCATGATTGTTTTAGGGTTTACAATATTTATCTTAGGGTTTATATACCTTGAGTTTATAATATTGATCCCTTGGGTTTAATATTTTTTCCTTGGGTTTCAAGTATCCAACATCACATTGTGACAAAGATTGTCTCAATATGAAAATCACCCATGGTGAACCATGATCTTTTAATGATTTTTAATATTTACCTTAGGGTTTATATACCTTTAGTTTATAATATTTATCCCTCGGGTTTAAGATTATTTCCTTATGTTTATAATCCCTTGGGTTTTAGTATAAATCCATTGAATTTAATTAATTAACAATAATTGTTAGGTCCCTATAATAATAATGATTCCCAAATACTATTGTCATTGTAGCCCTTATTGTTACTCTTGTTCCCCTATTGTCCCCATATTTTTATTATTGTGCACCATAGAAGCCCACTATTGTTATTTGTGTGCGCTTACATTATTATTTTTATGTCGGCATTGATTACATTGTGACCCCTTAGACTCCTATATATAGAAAGGAGGTTTGTAAAGGAGGTTGCCCCCTCGAAGAGGCTAATTTCTAAGTCATTGATCTATCTTTTCTATCTTTTTGTGAGTTGGTTTCATAACATTTGGTATCAGAGGTTTGAATTCTATGGTTTCGTTGCTCCAAAACAGGGCATCGTGGCATGTTCACTATAACTTTATTTCTGCAATGTTTTAGATGCTAAAAAAAGCACCCATTTGAACTGAAAGCTCGATGATCCTCGAATCTGAATTTAAGATCTTGTCTCGCTATATTTTCAAAGATATGATCTAAGGAAATCAGGGTTTTTGCAGACTCCTGAATTACATCCTAAACAGGTGACCTTGGGAAAATAGTCATAACTTTCTCTCTGAGTATCAAATTGAAATTTTTCATAATAATTTATAGAAAGAGGATGGAATTTAGCTTTTTGTGCATCATTTTTAGGTCCAAAGGTTGAAACAATGACACGTGGAACTTCATACAAGTTTTCTCTAGTAAACAATTGTATAATTAGGTCATCTTGAGAGATTGGGCACAACACTTTCTTGGAGAATCCAATTTTACTCAGACTGGTGGCATTGGAAAGAGGACTCAGAGGGCTACCACAGTTTGTAATTTTAGACCTTGGAGATCCAAAATTTTAGAGATACATCAGATTCAATATCAAGCTCCTTCAAAGTGAAAAAAGGTGTGTAGTTTTTTTAAAATTTTGCACAAGTTTGGTTTGAAAAATTAGATTGAAGTAATTCAAAGGGCATATTGAAGTATAATTATCATTAATTGATGCCCCAAAGACATAAAATGGAAACACCTAGTAAGAAACCTGAAAGCTCTAGCATAACTCTTGAAGAAGAGGAAGAAATACAACATGATATATCAAAATTATGAGACCAAGTGCAACAAAATTCACTCTCACAAAAAGTAATGGAATCTAAGATGGATGGTTTAAAGAAAGACATAGAAGCTAAGATGAATGACGTGGAAGCTAATATGAATGACATGGAAGCTAAGATGAATGACATGGAAGCTACGATGGATGACGTGGAAGCTAATATGGAAGGTTTAAAGAAAGTCATGGAAGCTGAGATGGATGATTTAGAAGAAAAACGTAAAGGCAACATGGAAGAATTGAAGACATATTTGACAATGTTTCTATAAGAAATTCTTACTAATGGTGAAAGGGTAGAAAGGAAACTCATGATGAGAACAAAATAAATGTTAATAATTATTTCATGGACTCTAACATTGGATCGAAGACCCACCATGTTCCAAAGATCAATATGAGAAAGTTTGATGGAAAGGATCCCATAACATTGATACTACAGATGGAGAAATATTTCGATCTCCATAATGTGAAAAACACACAAAAGGTACGCATTGCAACTTTATATTTGGAACCAAATCAGTTTGTATGATATCAATGGCTTTTCTCTCGTAAACAAATTGTCGCTTGGGCATTTTTTACGGATTGAAATGATAGAACATTATGAGTATACAAAAAGAAACACTTTTTTTAGCCAATTGATAAATCTCTAACAAAAGGGTTCAATGATGGAGCACATTGAGGACTTCCAAAAATTGCATATAAGGGTAAAAGATATTCCAAAGAAGCATAGGATTGATGTGTTTGTAGGGACTTTAAAGGATAACATCCAACATGAGATTCGCCTTTGGGAACCTGATTCATTGGAGAAGGCATTCAGCTTGGCAAGAAAATGGAAAGCAAAATTATGGCAACAAGGAAGCCTACCACTCACAATTATAAATATGGAAGTGTTGTTGCCCCTAACATTTCACAACCTACAAGTTTGATACCACAACAATTGGAAGAAAAAAGAGAAAAAAGGATTTGTTATAGTTTTGATAGAAAATACACTAAAGGTCATAAGTGTGTTGAGAAGAAATTATTTAACATAGATTGTGAAGAGGAGGAAGAAAAAGAATAATAAATGTCAAAAGAAGAGGATATACACCAAGAAAAAAACCTAGAGAAAGAAGAAATGAATTCGAACATATCTTGTAATGCATTGGTTAGAATTACCACTCCTCAAACTATCAACATAGAAGGACATATGAAGAAGAAAAAGGTAATAGTGTTGATTGATTCGGGCAATACCCATAATTTTATCCATTGTAAGATAGCCAAGGAATTGAATTGCTTCCTATATCTAGCACCAAAGTGTCAAGTGATGGTTGCAAGTGGATGAACCATAAATTGCTCTAGAAAGTGCCATAATATCAAGCTATCCATGAGAGAATATGTATTGAATAACCCAATGCTTTCCATTCTAATGGGTGGTACTGATGTTGTACTAGGAGTCTAAAGGCTACAATCCTTGGGTACAATAGCTTTTAATTTTCAAGAACTTTTCATGAAATTTTCTTCAAAAGGAAAGGGATTTGAATTAAGGGGTATCACAGGGAAACCGACAAAGATAATCGTCTCTAATGGAATGACAAAGCTTCTAAATAAAGAACAACAATGCATAATTTCACAATTATGTTCACTAGGGGTTCCCACGTCTAAATCATGTATTTCTCAATATCTCCAAAAAGTCTTGGACAATCATTCCAAGGTATTTGAGACTCGCAAAGGCCTCCCACCTATTCGTGATCATGATCATGCTATTCATTTGATTCTAGGATGTGTTCCTCCAAACATCAGGCCTTACAAATATCCCTGTGCCCAAAAGAGTGAAATTGAATGTATGGTTGCAGAAACGTTAGAGGCTGGTATAATTCAACCTAGCCAAAGTTCTTTCTCTGCTCCAATAGTATTGGTTCACAAGAAGGATGGATCATGGCACATGTGTATGGATTATAGGGAGCTCAACAAGGTCACTATTAAAGATAAATTTCCCATTCCTGTCATTGATGAGTTATTGGATGAATTGCATGGATCAACTTACTTCACCAAGTTGGATCTTCATTGAGGATATCATCAAATTGGAATGAAGACTGAAGACATTCTGAAAATAACATTTAGAACTCATGAGGGTCATTATGAATTTTTGGTCATGCCTTTTGGCCTTACCAATGCACCTTCAAGATTTCAAGGTTTGATGAATTCCATTTTCAAAACCTTCCTTATAAAATCTGTGTTAGTATTTTTTGATGATATACTAATCTACATTAAGTCTTGGAAGGATTGTGTTCAACACATTGGCAGGGTTCTCAAACTATTGGAGGAGAAACAATTATATGTAAAAAGCTCCAAATGTTTCTTTGGAGTACAAGAGGTGGAGCTAGTCATCCCAAAGTAGAATCCTATGCCCATTGATTCTTTCAAAAAGATTAAGGAAGCTCTGGACAAAGCCCCAATGCTAGCTAGCCCAGATTATTCAACTCCTTTCTTCATTTTCTCTTTCGCCTCTCCACTCACAATTGCAGTAGTACTATTACAAAAAAACAAAGCAGGTCATGAATAGCCTGTTTCCTTTTTCAGCCAAGTATTGAGGGACGCCGAATTGAAATATAATATACTAGAGAAACAGTCTCTGGATAGAAAAAATATAGGAGTATGAGCTAGAAATAAAGCCCACCAAGCTCATTAAAGGATAAGGTCTGGCTCAAATCCTGTCTAAATCTAACTGCCAAGCACTTGGGAAAACTTTCATCACAGAAAATAGTAGATTTAAAGAGCACCAAAGCAACATCAGAACATCTGAACAGAAAATTTATGCCAAGTATGAGGGGTCTCAGTGGTATAAAGATGTTGTCCACTACCTCCTATTTTTAAGATGCCCACTAGGCCTGGATTCCTCCAAATATCGAAGCTTGAGATTACATGCTTAGAAATACATTATATCAAATGGCTTACTATATTGGAAGGACCCAGTGGGTGTATTGCTACTATGTTTAGTAGAAATAGAGACCAATAGGGTGATGGAAGAATTTCATGAAGGAGCCTGCGGGGCGCACTATAGTTGGAAAACCACAGCCCACAAAATCCTCAAGGCTGAATTTTATTGGCCTACACTGTTCAAGGATGTTTATAACAAAGTCAGGAGCTACCAGAAATGCAAGATGTTTGTTGAAAGACAGAATTTTGCTCCTCTCCCCTATTCCAGTGCAGATGGAAGAGCCCTACAGATAGTGGGGCTTGGATTTTATAGGAGAGATCAACCCACCATCCAGTGGCCAGCACAGGTGGATATTAACAACAATCGATTACTTCACCAAGTGGATTGAGGCCATTCCAGCTAGGAATGCTACAAATGTAGTGGTTATGAAGTTCATGGAAGAGAAATATTGTCCCTCTTTGGCTGCCCTTCCAAAATCATCACTAATAATGCCCAAATTTTTAATTCTTCCAAGTTTACTGCTTTATGAAACAAATACAATATTATTATCGGGAATTCCACCACATATTACCCCCAGGGTAATGGTTTGGTTGAATCATCCAATAAAACAGTGGTGAGAATATTGAAGAAAATCATTGCTGAAAGCAAAAGGAACTAGGATTCTCAGTTGAAATTTTCTTTATAGGCCAACAAGGTAACATCCAAGAGATTCACTGGGGTATCACCTTTTGAGTTGGTGTATGGTAAGGCTATTGTTTTCCCTATACAAATAGCAACGTTTGTAGAAAAGTTGCTACAAGAAGCTGAGGAGGAGCCAATTGAACTAACAAGGAGAATAAATCAGTTGGCGGAACTTCAAGAGAGAAGAGAGCAGGTGGAGGCCAAATTATCTGATTATCATCAAAATATGAATCTACTGTTTGACAAGAAAGATAAGGGCAAACCTCTGCAACTAGGAGATTTAGTTCTCAGGTGGGATGTCAGGTGGGAAGACAAGAGCAAGCATAGGAAGTTCGATCCAATATGGTTTGGTCCCTTTAGGATTGCGAAAGAAAGAGGGAAAAATACCTTTCTGCTGGAAAATTTAGATGGTGAACTGCTGGAACTACCAGTAAATGGTCAGTTCATTAAATTTTGTTTTCAAAATTAAAATTTTCTGCTCCATAGTCATTGTAAATATCAGATGTGTTTACTATAAACTGTTGAGTTAAAGTTTTTATTTAAATTTGTAAAGAATTTTTGGATTTTTGGAAGTATCTTTTGTTTTAGAAATGACTCCATGCCCAGAGGTGTAGTTCCTAGTGTGCAAGTTCTAAACACCTTGATGGTAAAGCACTGTCCCCAGATGGAGCCAATCTTGTATTCACATCTCACTCAATGTCTTGATGACAGTTAGAGGTCTGGGATGCAGGATAGAAGGGAATAAAAGGTTATTTTCTGAGTCATGAAAGTCACTTGAGCTTGATGGGACCTCCCCCCATTGAAGAGTGCTTAGAAAAGAGCTCTCCGTGGAATAAAGAGATCCAGAAAAGGGTTCCTGGATCCAAAGATACACTCAGTTGAACTATCCCTTTGAAAAAGCCATGAAAGCATGAAAATGGTAAAGATGGCTAAGTGTTCCGAAAAAATTGTAATCGAACCTTGAGGAACTATTGCATCACACAAAGACACAAAATCGGCCGATCAGCGAGCCCTGGAGACATACATATTGGCATCGGCAAATCACAACATTAATGAATATTGGAATCGACGAAGTCAAAGGGTTCCTTCCTTAAGACTTATCGGCGTATGCTAGGGCCGATTGTGATTTGCGAGATTTTCCCTAGACACGATAAAACATCATAGTTTGGTTAATAAGAGCCCTGTAGACAGATTATCAGTGATATCGCATCCCGCATATCGATGTTCCAAAGAGCTCCCGCTTAAGGATTATCGACATTGTCACAATGCGATAAGAGGGAATGGATGCGATAAGTTATAAACGATGATCTATACAAATTTCGAGTCTGGGAAATTGGCTAATAAGAGGATTTATTTCATATCAAGAAAAGCCCCACGCACATTTATTTGAAACCTCAAGTGCTTTACAGATGAGCCCTTGGGCCTATGGCCCTATGCATAAATCCATAAAAAGGGCTATTAAAGGGAAGGCTTAAGACTTAAATAAGAAATCACCACCGATTCCCCTTTTTTAAATGAATTAATCCCGTGCCATAATGCGCTGATAAACATTGAATTGAGCTTTGATAGATTAATAGGTTGGCAACTGTGTAGTTTATTGAGGTTATGAGGGGCACTCAAAAAAGGACTTGGCATGCAGCACGCCTCCATAAATCGGTGCCATACACATTCAAAGTAGAGTTGATAGAAACTGACTGATGCAGTAGTAAACTGCCTTAATAGCAGGGATGTGGCTCCACCCAAGGCCTCCACTAAAGTAGCAAGGGAAAAATCCTCCTTCTCACTGGGATCCTTCTCTCTGCTCATTTACTCCAAAATTCCCAAATCGTGTTTAAGAGTTCGAAGAGGAAGCAAAGCTTGAGACGACACCCTTCCTTGACTAAGAGGGAAATCCAATCTAACAATAGAATCCCTTGGCCCATGAAGGCTTCTATAATAATCATTAATGTCTTGGTGATCTCCTTCTTATAAATAGGCGGTCGTGATATTGCAAAAAGGTTCGAAAATCTAGAGAGGAAAGGGGCCAATTTTGTAACTCCTGTAATAGCTTCTAGATCTTCAGAATACCACAGATTGGTGGTGATTCCTCGTTCTGAACTTTGCAGCTGGTTTGTCGTGTAAAATTACTTATTTGTTTGTTCCTCAGTCCTCATATTCATGCATCAATAAGCACTGTAATGTCTTTAAATTTTCTAGCAGATTCATTTGTATTTCTTTAAATGCACACGCCTATGTGAGGGTTTGAAATTACATTTGCAACATTGTATGATGTGAAGTCATCTTTATTCTGTTGCCTGTTTAGCACTCCTTTTTACTCATAAAGTAGATCAACCTTACGGTTCCAGGCTCATGCTATGTGTATGAATTTCTTCGTGTTGTAAGCTTCGTAATTCTGAGTTTCTTTCCTCACTTTGTTTGTTTTCATTTACATCAAAACAATTTGATTAAATTATGAAGTTATGAAGGGCAAGGCCTCCAATATCTTGTTTTATTTCTGAAATCTATTTATGTGTATCAAGGCTCATATCACTGGCTTACATCTTTGGGAAGAAGAACCACTCTCTCATTTTCATGTTTGAAACAATAGGTGATGTCTCTTGTTATTCAAAAAGTCATTTGAGGCACACTAATCTGGATGATCCTAGGCATTGGTCTTGTCAGCAATCTGAGGCTGTCTCTAAGGGGATTTCCCTATACTATGTTGCATTTGTGCTGCATATGTAGGTTTTAGCCACACCAGTATCAAAACTCTGGAAATAAGAACTATAATTGTCAAAATATGCAATATACATCTACAAAGAAATACGTATTACAAAATGAGGAAAGTTAGAAATAACCAAGATCTATATGAAGAAAAAAAACCTGCGGCTTCTTTCTTATAATTTTTTCTACATTAGCAAGCTCGAAAGCAACATGTATTTCCTTTAGCATAGCTCCATATTTACTATACTCAATACTCTCTTTAATGGCACATGCAAAGAGGACAAGTTCTTGGTTTACAAGTCTAATTTTTTGTCTTATCCATTGAAGTTGAAATTGGCTGGTATTGAAACTATCTATAAGCATTTCACCAACTCATATATCATAAAATATCTCTATGAAACTTATCACTGTGGACTTTCCACTTCCGCTCTCTCCAACTATAGTTGCAATGGTGCCTTTGGGTATTCTTAGTGAGAACCCAGAAATATTTCAACATCAAGTTGTGCTGAATACTTGAAGTATACATCTTTAAACTGAATATCACCATGAATATCCTTGAAGACCAATCCATTGTATGATAGGTATCAATATATGGCTTCTTATTAATTGTCTCAAACATTTTGTATGTTTCATCTTGTCTTGCTTCAAATGCGTTTAAACATGGTAATGTCTGGGTTATTGACCCGAGATGCAACAAAATATTTATAATTTCCCTGATTAATCAAGATGAGTTTATCTACATGAATAAGTGAAAGGCCAATTAGTTGAATTTATTTAATCTTGATGAATAAGTGAGGCCATTTAAATGAATTTGTTTATCTAATGGTAATACTACATTTGGAAATGTTGCTGAAAAGGACTACAGATATGACATTAAGCACACAGCCACAAGATTAATCGTCACTGATAATTAATTGTGATCCGTATGAAAGATCCAATGCATAGGTGTATTATATAATAAAGAGGGTGGTTCCCATGCCAAAACTAGTGCCCAACCCTTATTGAGCAACAGTTTTGCAAGAAATCTTCAATCACTTATCATATTCAGTCACAACTTTCTTCTCTGTTGTAAAAGATACAACTACAATGACAATTTTTAGTGGAGGAAAAATCACACACCATAAGTTGATTGGTTTATAGCAAGGGTATGCTAATGGAATGAAAAATACAAGATGATGAATTTACATGAAAAAAATAAAATAACCTACAATATAATTGATTATCTATAACAAATATGTTAAAACCATCAAAGATGGGATATAATCCAAATCCTCTAGCAAAGATGATTTATAGATGTCATGTGTAGCAAATTAGAAACTAGTGGATTAGATCATTTCAATCCCAAAACTATCGAGTATCTAGGGAAAGTGGATGTGGAAACCTCTAGACCCTCCTACTCTAAAACTTAATTTTGTTGGTTATTTGAGGAGCAATTCTAGTCACAGAGCAGGCATTGGACTTGCAGAGGTATCTGCAGGAAACAAGAAGGCAGGTCAATATTTCTCTATGTTTGGAACATAGACATGGGAACCAATAATATACTATAGTTGCTTCCCCTAAAGAAAGATATACATTATTCTTTAGCTACGGGGATTTACCACCTAGTCATTGAACGGGCGATTCATCATTCATATATCAAGATCAATTTCATTTAGTGGGTTCTATCGGCTGCCTGTGAAGACCTCTTAACTAAAAAATGGAGATTAACATCCCTCTAGAGGAGGTGACACATATAAGGATCTCCCCAAATATTTAGCTTCACCATATCCAAAGAAAAGGAAACAAATTTTCCGAACTAGTGAATATTTCATTAGATGCAGGCTAGGGAGAAGAACCCTTGACCTCCAATTGGACTAAGCTGGAAATCAGTGAAATAAGGTAGAAATTAGGAGGATTAATTGCAGATTACAAGACGAGGCATGGCATTAAGACGACTAATTCTCAGGTGCATGGGATCCCTTCAAACACTAACTACAACACCATAAATTATCAAGGCCTCGAATATGATCAAAGAGTAAAAATAATGGCTAGGATCTAACACCACAATAGGCAAGCTATATCTCTAGATGTGCGTATTTAAAGGATGTTACCTCCCTTCTTCCTTTGACAGAAATCCAAGTGAAAATGTTTTTAGGTTTGCTAAATGAATTTATGTTTTGTTTGTTTTTCAGTGTATAGGAAACCATATGAGAGATGTAAATCAATGTTATTGATTTGGAAAACTTTCACAAGATCTATTGGGTCAAGTAAAAGGTATATTTTCTCCTCAGTAATTGCTTTATTTCATATTTATCCTTACACGATTATCTCTATTTATGATCTAAAATAAAGGGAATTACAACTAAATTTGGATGAAAGCACTTGGTAGCAAATTAGATAAGTCTAGCACTGGAAACTGACTTTTTACTATCCTTGTGTGTAAAAGACGTGGATTGGTCAATAGCTGTTCATTTGAAAGAGAAACACCAGGCCGTAAAAGGGAAAGATAGCGTCCGAAGCAGGCAAGGCAATGAGAGATCAGGCAGACCAATACTATTTCATGACAAAATCAGATTATGTAATGCGAAATCCTCAGGATCCCCTGATCCTGAGGATTCACTTTTATCTAGTTTTCTCTTTTACTATTATATATAAGGCTGAAAGGCAAATGAAGTTCAGTTCAGACTTATGTAATGTATAATCATTCTTTTTAAGACATATCCTATTGTTATCTCAGTGATGCTATAATCTAGTTACTCATATTAATTAAAGACTGCATTTGATCTTCACTTATATTTTGAGTATTCCTTAGCAGAGACTTCTAGCAACTCTAGGACTCATTAAGAGAATTTCTATTGCTTTATTGTGTTATAATATTTCCATTTGAATCTTTATTGATTGCTAATATTCAGTTAATATTATTTCGCTTATTGTGAGGATTGACGATTTCAATTCATATTGTTGTTCATTTCGATTCATACCTAGTCGTATGATGTATCTGAGTAATGCTTTGATTTGATTGGTTATATTAGTTTCAGAGTAGATTGTTGTTCCTTTTGAGTTATGATACCATATATCTTAGAGATAGTGTCAATTAATTTCCATAGTCTGTTGACAGAAAATAGTTGTTGTTTAGAAGTCATTTATCGTATTTGCTTGATTACCGTTCAATTAAGAATTGTCGTTCAATCGCGATTTCCGTTCAATTAGGATTTGTTGTTCATTTCTGATTTGTGATAGATTAACATTGTTGTTCAGTTGTTACAGTTCTCTTTCTTGATCGAGTGAGTTAGCTTTAATTCTATTTGAAGATTGAGAAGCGTGATTCTTTGCATTTGTATTCAGATTCATTTAATTTTGGAATATGTAGACAAAATTGTATAACTGTGTTAAGAGTTCCTTCATATTCATTTCTCCCTTGGTTATTTCTTTCAGAGTTGTGTTACTTAAGTTGAAGAAATAATTTATTAGTGATTGCGATTTACCTTTAGCTAACGTCTGAATTCACTTCATAGATTGTGCTGACACTCTTGAGATAAAAAGATTTACCTTGGGTTGACAATTAATGTAGGAATTAAGATTGCCTATAAAAGGACATCTTAGTGCACCAAAATTTTGGTGCCGTTGCTGGGGAGACTGTTTCAAGTGATTTCATTTTATCTTGTTGTGAAAGAATTGGGTTTTAAAAACGGAAGGTAAGAACTTGCATACCTAACAAGTAAAGTGCTTGCTTACCAGCCCGCTTTTCAACAAAGGCTTAGAGGTTAAATAGGAATTGGTTTTTATGAATGGCTAGGAATAGAAAGATAGAAAAAGAGCAGAACCCCCCACCTAAATCTATAAAACCCAAAGGATCAGTGAACTTCGGGAGAACAACATTTATAAACGAAATCGTAAGGAAACTAGAGTCTCAAGTGTCAGTAGGATTCCAGGAAATACTTGGAAAAAGTTATACTATTATCCCTCAATCAGTAGGCTCACCATCTGTAGCTTATACTGAGATTTAAAGCCAAGATGGAGGATCAATATAGAGTATTCAAGCTATAATAAGTTTACATTCTGATCCTATAAAAGAGGGGAAATATTGTAACTTAAGAGAAGGAGAAGGAGAAACTAGTGGGACTACTAAGGCAAAACCACAACTTTTTGAACAAGGATCTCCTGTGATGCCAGATCTAGGTAGTGCTGCAAAGCTAGCTCAGGTTGCTAATCCTCTACTTACTAAAAAAGAACGCCTCGAAATCCCCAAAGTTTATTGGCACATCTTTGACCAAATGGCAGATTAGCCACCTCAAGGTCAAACCTCAACATTAGAGTAACCCATAGTCGACCAAGTGGCCAATGCCCCCATGAAGGCTATTCCTCTACAGAGCATCCCAACCTTCCATGGGCTGATCACAGAGGATTCCGATGCTTTCCTTTTTGAGTTTGACATCCTTTGTAGAGGGTATGACTACACCATTGACCCCCAAAAGCTAAAATTGCTCCCTTCCACTCTGAAAGGAGTAGCCTTAAGATGGTTTATCGGTCTAGGTGGGCAAACTATTAATTCTTGGGACGAGATGAAAAATTACTTCCTCAGAAGATACCAGGACTTTTGTAAGACTAGGGAACTGAAAGATGAAATTTTTAGGATGACTGCAAAAGATAATGAAACACTAGAAGAATATGCAGAATGATTTAATTATAATTTGCGGAGGTCTCCACACACTACCTTACTGAAATAAGTCATAAGTGATATCTTAATTAAAGGAATGAAAGAGGAATGGGTAGAAACTCTAAACTTAATGGGAAAAGGAGATATTTCTTAGGAATATTATGATGAAATCATTCACTTGTGTATCAGGTGTTCGCGAGGAAGCACACATACAGGAGCAGGAAACCAAGATCCCATGAGCAGGGGAAGCAAACCACACAGTAGAGGCATAATGCAGATGGAAATCGGTAACATCTTGGAAGATTTTAAGACGGACATCCTAGGCACTCTCACAACGCAGTTAGACATTTTACAGGCTAAACAAAAACAAGACTTAGCAGAACAAAACTTGGCCATCTTCTGTCCACGTTGTTGAAAGAAGCACAGCCAATGAGAACGCCCATTAGACACGGTGTAGAAATGCGCTATCTGTACTGAAGAGCACGCCACTGAACAATGTCCATCATTAATGGAGCTGAAAGCAGTATTCAAGGAAGCAGAAGAAGAGACGAAGATGGTGTATCAAATGAACCAGCGTTGACAGTGGCAGGCTAAACCTACAGGTATGACACAAGGCACATCCCAGTTCTTTCCTTCTTCACAGTTTAATTAGCAACAGAACCTTGGGAAAACAAGGTAGGGCCAATCACCCTACCCAAGTTGCCAAACCCATCCATTTCCTATGAAATCCTGGCCAACACATTATTTTCTGGGTAATGGCTAGCCAAATTCTCCTTTTACTCCTGTTTGGCAGGGCAATCCCTATGAATCCCAGTGGCTTGCCTCTACCTCTCAAAATCCTAATTTTTATACAAATTGGCAGTAGCATCCGGGGATATACAACGCACCTATGGGGGAAGTCCTCAGCCTCAACTTGCACTATCAACACCTTATACATTACAACAAAATCCCCAGCCTCTTCTGCTACCTCAACTGCCAGCTCAACCAAATCCAAATCCTAATAATAGACCGGTCTAGTTGGTGTAGATTATTGAAAGCTTAGATTATGAGGTTGAGCAGAAAGAATGTAATGAACTCAAATTGAGGTCAGGCCATATCATCACCCCTAAGGAAAACAGGGATCAACCTTCAATCGAAATTGAAACCCCACCTGTACATATACCACCACCTGTAATTAATACCGAACTAAAACAAGGAGAAGAGACAGATCAACATGAAGATAATGAAAAACTTATAGTCACTTCTCCCCTGTTCCTCGAAAGCTCATACAAGTCCTACAGAAATATAAAGGGGATTTTGCATGGGATTATCCTGATATGAAAGGAATAGACCCATAGATATGTACACAACATATCTATACTAAGAAGGATGCTCGACCCATCCGATAGCCTCAACGGAGATTGAATCTGCATTTGAAGGACGTTGTCAAAGAAGAGTTACAAAAGTTGTTGGATGTAAACTTTATTTATCCTATCTTAGACAATAAATGGGTCTCTCCATTGGTGGTCATCCCTAAGAGAAATGGGAAGTGGCGTATCTATGTAGACTATATGGAGTTGAACAAGGAGACACATAAATATCATCCCCCCTCCCATTCATCGATTAGGTCCTTGATGCTTTGGTAGGGAAGTAGTTCTTTTCCCTTTTAGATGGTTTCAGTGGCTACAATCAGATTCAGATCGCCCCTAAAGACCAGGACAAAACAACCTTCACTTGTCGTTGGGGTACATTCACATACAAAGTATTACCATTTGTCTTGTGTAATGCCCCAGCTACATTCTATAGAGCTATTCTCAAAATATTTGCTGATTTAATAAATGAAGTACTCGAGGTATATATGGATGATTTTAATCCGTATGGAGATGACTTCATCCAAGCATTGCAAACATTAGAAAAGTCTTAGAACAATGCATTGCTACCAAGTTATGTTTAAGCAATGTCAAGTGCCACATGAATATGACCGTTGGCGTAATCTTGGGACACTATATCTCTGCAGCAGGAATACAGGTAGACCCAGCAAAAATTCAAGTAATTCTTTTACTGCCTACCCCCTGCACTCAGATAGAGGTACATAGCTTCCTAGGATATGCAAGCTATTATCGTAGGTTTATTAAAAAAAATTCACAAATTGTTGTGCCTCTATATGCTTTAACTGGAAATGTTGATTTCAGTTGGTCTGACAAATGTGACACAACTTTTACAGGTTTAAAGAAACTAGTCTCAACAGCACCAGTATTGCGTGGACCAAACTGGGAGTTGCCTTTTCACATATCCATAGATGCATCAGATGTAGCTATAGGCATTGTCCTTGGCCAGGAGGAGGATAAGAAACCTTATGTTATATATTATATTAGAAAAATCTCACTTCTGCAGAACTTAATTATACAGTGACAGAAAAAGAATTTTTAGTTGTTATCTATGCAATAAATAAATTTAGACACTATATAACTGGCTACCTAGTCTTTTTGTACATTGATCACTCTACCATTTGGTATCTAGCTAATAAACCTATCACAAATGGTCGAGTAACATGATGGCTATTGCTTTTGCAGGAGTTTGATATTACTATCAAGGATTGTCCGGGGAAGGAAAACCCAGTTGCTGACTTTCTATCACGAATTCCGAAGGTGAATGATCCACTGGCAGTAGACGACCAATTTCCGGATGAACATCTATTTTTCGTGGTAGTTAAAATGCCATGGTACGCAGATGTGGTGAATTATCTAGTAGTTGGGAAGCTACCTAGGCATTTGACAACAAGAGAAAGGAAGTTGATCGTTCAGTGCAACGCTTGATTCTCTTGGATAGGTGGATATATTTTTCATACAGGGACCGACATGTGTATACGCAGATGCATTCACGAGGATGAGATTCATGACATATTGAAAGCTTGCCATGACGATCCCTGCAGGGAACATTTGCAGATCGAAGGACAGGGCATAAGGTATTATAGATGGGCTATTATTGGCCCACTATTTTTAAGGATGCTAAGAAATATGCCCAGGCTTGTGATAGATGTTAAAGGATGGGAAGGCCTAGCCAATCTGATGAAATGCCTCTACAACCTCAGCTAGTCATAGAACCCTTTGAAAGGTGGGCTTTAGACTTCATTGGCCCATTCCATCCGCCATCCAATCAGAAAGCCTACATACTGGTTGCCACAGATTATGTGACAAAATGGGTGGAAATAATAGATTTACCAAGATCCATAGAAGAAGTTGTGATTAACTTCCTTATTGGATTGTTTGTGCGATATGGGTTACCGTGCGAAGTGATCACAAATGGGGGAGGGCAGTTCATAGGACATAAGATCACTGCCACTCTCAGGAATTGTCATATTATGCACAGGATCACTTCCCCATATCACTTTCAGGCGAACGGGAGGTCGAAAGCGACAATAATGTCATTGAAGAAATTCCGACCAAGACAGTCTCAACACACCGACGAGACTGGGCTACTAGAATGCAAGAGGCCTTGTGGGCCTATCACACGAATTGGAGGAATACTAATGGATACTCTCCATGTCAGCTCGTGTTTGTCAAAGAACCTATTTTTCCAATCAAATTTGAAATAAAGACTCTAAGGATGGCCCAGGAAGTAGGTATGGATCTAAGAGAAGCCCAGACCAAGCGACTCTAGCAGATTAACGAAATAGACAAGGCTCAACTGCTTGCTTTGCAACGGACTGAAGTTATTCAAAAAGAAAGAGAAAAATGGCATGACAGCCTTATCAAGAATAAAACGTTTCAAAAATACGATTGGGCATTGCTTTACTATTGCAGATTCCAAGATTTTTGAGGAAAGTTGCAAACAAGATGGCTTGGCCCTTATGAGATTCAAGAAGTGCATAGCAATGGTACCCTTACCCTGGTTACCACTGATAGATCTTGCCATTCTTTTAAGGTGAACGGATACTTAGTAGGCCTCTATCACAAACCGTTCACCAAGGAGTCTTTCGGTGAGCAGGTATGTGAAGAAACCTCCATACAAATTTTAGCTGTGGGAAGTGATGACCCAACAACTTTTCTTTCAAAAACTTGAGATCTTGTTAGAAATTGGAAATAATGTATATACTCTTTTGGAATGGTTGCAATTAAGAGTAGACATTACCATGTAAATATGAAAATTCTTATTTCTTGTTAAGTTTTGTTCAAACGATTAAACGAAAGCCATTCAATCAATTAAACAACACATTTTTATTTTTTTGATTTTGTCGTTCAAACGATTGAACGATTGTCGTTCAATCAATTGAACAACACATTTTTGTATTGATTTTGTTGTTCAAACGATTGAACGATTGCCGTTAAATCGATTGAACAACACTTTTTATTTTATTTTATTTTTCCATTCAAATGATTGGATGATTGTCGTTCAATCGATTGAACACCACATTTTTGTTTTTTGATTTTTCTGTTCAAACGATTGACGCTTGTCATTCAATCGATTGAACAACACTTTTGTTTGCAAATTTTTGCTATTCAATCAATTGAACAACACTTCTGTTTGTGATTTTTTCTATTCAAACGATTGAACAATTGTTGTTCAATCAATTGAACAACACTTTTTGTCTTTTTAATAGAATAAATTGTGAATTTTTCTTAATGATCACGATGCCATCTTTTCTTTCTTTCTCCTTTGTATTGTGAATAAACACCATTTAAATGGATTTGTGCTTGATGTAAGAAAAAAAACAATAATAACAATATCATTATGACTCATGCATCTGTTTGATGGTTATCTCTTTTCCAAAGCTAATACAGTGTATCTTTATAATGACTAACTAAACATCTCTTCTCTGGACACATCATAAAATGATTCATTATTTTCAAATCATGTTGGCTTTTGTTTTTACACTGTCAATTGGATAAATCTCATTAACATGATGATATGGGGGTAAGAGTATAAACTTTCATTGGCATCTTCTTATTTCTTACACCATCCTTGACTCTTAACGAGCAAATGGGCCTCTCTCTCTTTAATAAATAAAAATTCCACTAGAAAAATGGACATAATGAGATGTGAAAAAGAATCAAACATTGTCTTAAAAAGGATAGGGGGTCTCATCACGAGCCAACCTACCATGATCATCAGGATCTAACAAGTGACATTCCAATTTGGCTACCAAACTAAAGTAATGACCTTCTTGATGCTTAAAATTGTCAGAAGGGCAGAGGGTCTCATCACGAGCCAGCTTGATCACTTTGTTATATCCTGGTGAATGGCACTATGGTCATCTAGTCACCATGCCAGCATAGTGGTCTCTTTATGACAAGAAAAAAAAGAACCATCTACATTCTAAAAGGAGGATTCTGGCTCATTTGTGGGGTTAAAAAGCGGCCTTGTCCAGGCTATGAATGCCTGTTGGCAGTAGTGGCTCTGCTTATGGTGTTGAGGTATCATCTTACACTGCCAAATGTTCTCTAAGATCTTATCACCTATGGATTTGTTTCTAAAGGGAATTTTCCATTTGAACATCACTCTTACAAGTCAATCTGCATGGTAAACTTATATCATATATTTATTATATTCCAAATTGTCCAATCATTTTACATCTGTCATTAATATATACCGCTGATTATGCCTTTGTCATTAGTACCAATTACGGTGAAAATCGTTTGACATAATGTATCAAAATCTCTGTTTTAATTTCTTTTCTACCTTTTCACATCCAATGACGTGTATTTCTTTAATTTCTTTGTTGATTAACACGTTGTTTTCATAATTGGTTGTCAGAATTTATGTCTTGTTAATGCTTTTTCTTTCTTTTCACATGCTAAAAAGACATGGACGCCCTTTTCTAGTCAAAAGGGGGATGGCCTACGTATGCACAACATGTGTGACAATTAAGAACAATTGTGTGATAATCATTTGAATTAACTTCCGGGGAAGGGCTGAATGATGATTATGAATGAGTAATAATTAGCAAGTATTTCTGATTGGGGTAAGGACGACAACCATTATGGCTGGCATGCAAACTCATGATCTTACATTAAGTATGGTTGACGGGACCAATGCCTTAACTAAATATGATATTAATTCCAAAAATATCATCATTTCTCTGTTAATTGCTGTAATATTTTCTATTTCTATTCTGAATTGTGGAAGTGTAAAACAATTGCATACAAGCGAACCAGTTATAGGTATAACAGCCATGGGAGGAAGAGCTATTAGGAATGAATTGGCATTGCTTATGGTATCAGATCAAGCTCGTGCAATTCTCGAGTGCACAAGATGGTTCCAATATCTGAATCGGTTGCAGGATTTTCATGAGGGGCTGACGTTGGAATTTCTGTAGAATTTGCAGAATGGTAGCACCATAGTCAGAGGCAGAAGTATAATAGTTTCTGAAGCAGTCATATCTGAAGTCACTAGACTTCCGACTGAAGGAACCAAATGGATCTAGGAGAGCAACTAGTGCGAGCAGGAAAAGAGATCCATCCTTCGGTGTTAAGGCAGTTATGGCAAGAATTGGTCGTCATCGTGCAAAAATACATTACCTACGATGGTCGACATGATGTGGTAAAGCCCCACCAACTAAAACTTTTAACCATCTTAAAAGAGAAAATTTCAGTTAATTTTACGTTTTACTTGAATTCCCTATTACACAATGTCGCCTGTCAAGTTAGGACAACTAAGGACCCACACAAAGTAATCAGTTATCACCGATTGATTAAATTAATTATTATGAATGGACTAGCCCAACAAAAGTTAACATGGGATAATGCTATAAATCCTACTTTGGATCCAACCCCAGCAAACACAGTAACAAAGCAACAAGGGCCAAGAACCCCAAGTCTGAGAAAGACACTAAAAAGAAAGAATTCCTCCATGCCCATGCACCCAGCAAAACTTAGGCGCTCCGTGTAAGTGAGAGCCCCTTGAAGCATCCCAATTCAAGTAGATGAGGTTGGACCATCCCGCACACCACCTGCAAGTCCGCAAAATTCCCCTTTGCAAGACTATGAGGAGGAAGTGGCTAGGGTATTGGAAAACATGGGGATATTTGGAGAAGGTAAGGAACAATCTAGGAATGCTAAGGAACATAATTACACCCTAAACCAGTCTGCCCTTGCTGATAACCCTGGTCGTTAGCAAAACCTGCCATGCACTGATTCTATGGAAGAATAGAGGGAACCAATTCCTTTTGTGGAAAACCCCCTTGAAGCAGAGATACATGAAGAAGATGTCACTGAAGGAGGAAATTGGGCAGCAGACACTGGTCCAGTGGACCCCCCAGCTGAAAAAACCCTGTAAATGAATCCCTGGTAGATGAAAATCAACCATGTAACACTATTTTTTCTAAGTCCCTGAGGATGAGGCCTACCCAGAAGAAAATCTGGAGAATGACAATTGTTCAGGAGAGACCATTGTATTGGAATATCCTGAAAGAGAAATCCATGATAAGGTAGAGTTATAAGATGAAGCTCCCTCGGGAGATATAGTTCCAGATGGAACCCTCCCTGATGTCGACACATTACCACCTGTACAGGAGCCAGAGGATAATGCAGTTAACCCATCATCGGTTAGAAGTCCCAGGATAAAGAAGTCCTACAAGGACAAGCTTAGAAAAGTACTTAAGAAGTATATGAAACAAAAGCGAATAATTGGGCAACTAAGGCAGTGGTTAAAGGAGGCCATTAGAGCCAAGAATTTGAAAGTAGAAAAAGAGACCTTAGGCACACAAACAGAACATTATTCTGGAAGGAACGCTGGAACCCAAAATAAGGATATTTTATCTTGTCCAAAGGAAACTCAAACAGAATCGTGTCCTATAGAAGACACTGAAATGCAAATCGAGGACCCCTGTGTTTTCTCACAAGAGACCCAAACATACCGCCCTACCATGGATATTGATGTTCAAACAGATGTTGAAGAGGACATTCCAATTGGTCATTGCATGATTCAAGAGGAAGCTGAAGCTACTGTTCAGACCGATCCGATGGAGACCCAGGAAGCAAAAACCTAAACCAAAGAAACACTTGCCTATACTCCCTTAATCAGGGAAGCATTTATTAGCAGACTGCAGAATGAATTACTAAAGGCACAACAGGAATTAGCCCAGTACAAGGAGGAGGTAGTGCCCCTGAAGATACATCAATAATTAAAGAAAAAATTTGTGGCACTAACCATAACTGAGGATAAAACCTTTGCTCAGTTCATGGTTAAACACAAAAAGGTAGATAAAGCACAGGAGAAATTACAGAAGGCTAAAGAGCAGTTGGAAACTGTATGCTCTCTCTACTCAGGCACCTTGTCATGTAGAGCCGCTACGACAAATTATGCCCTATACCTCCTAGAAAGGTTCATCCTGCTAAAAATCGAAGCTGCTAAGGCAGGTAAGCCTGTGGAAATCAAAACCACCCTATATTTTGTCAAATGCTTTAGAGAACAGAATGAGCAGGTAAAATGCCTCCTTTGTTAGTTGTATATGCACAATTTCTTTCTGAAATACGACAGGGGCAGTAACCTTGGCCTCTTTATAGGGGATGTACAACTCCAGGCATTTCTCTCTTTCACTACTAATCAACTCAAGTGGGCCAAGGCCCACAATACTTTTAGGAGGCGTGAAGAAGGAATTGACCTATGGGTGAGAGGGGAACCAACCAAACCCCTGCAACTCTTAAGTAAACACAAGAAATTCATGAAATGAGCTGGTGTTATAGGCCAACTAGGGCCATTCCATATAGATGTTATACAAGTTGGAAAGGAGTACTTCCAAGAGATTAAGGAGGAAGCCTTGTCTGCAGCTAGACAAAGGTGGGAAGCCTCTAACATTACTGTTAGAAATCGAGAACCATTTGGATATTGGAACTTTAAAGCTGCCTCCTCTCGTTTCTATAAATAGAGTAATATTATTTTGACCGTGGGACCTAAATGGATAGGATGCCGGTATAGGACTCCAATCATATGGTATCCTCTAGATAAGTATCGATGTGATTACACCTTGAAGGATCAAGATGTTACCCAGGATTTTGTTATATTAAAGAAGAAAAATGGCTTTAGACATTATAAGGAGGAGGTATATTCTGCCTACTCCCTAACGCAGCTACACATCAACTATTTAATTGCATGAGGACATGCAATAAGGTAAGCTGGGGAGTATGTTGGGTCAAGAAAAAGGTATATTTTCTCCTCAATAATTGTTTATTTGGTATTTATCCTTACACGATTATCTCTATTTATGAACTGGGATAAAGGAAATTATAGCTAAAGTTGGATGAAAGCACTTGGTAACAAATTAGATAAATCTAGCACTGGAAACTGACTTTTTACTATCTTTGTGTGCAGAAGATGCAGATTGGTTAATAGCCATTCATTTGACAGAGCAACATCAGGTTGTAAAATTGAAAGACAATGCCCGACGCAGGCATAGGCGGTAAGAGATTAGGCAGACCAATACTATTTCATGACAAAATCAGATTATGTATTGCGAAATCCTGAGGATCCCCTGATCCTGAGGATTCAATTTTATCTAGTTTTCTCTTTTACTATTATATATAAGCCCAAAAGGCAAATGAAGTTCAGTTCAAACTTATGTAATGTATAATCATTCTTTTTGAGACATATCCTACTGTTATCACAGTGATGCTGTAATATGGTTACTCATATTAATGAAAGATTGTGTTTGATCTTCACTTGTATTCTAAGTATTCCTTAGCGGAGATTTATGGCAAATCTAGGCCCGGTCAAGAGAAGTTTTACTGCTTTCTTGTGTTATAGTCTTTCCATTTGAATATTTATTGGTTGTTAATATTCGGTTAATATTATTTCACTTATTGTGAGGATTGACGATTTCAATTCATATTATTGTTCAATTTGATTCATACTTAGTCATGTGATGTATATGAGTAATGCTTTGATTTGATTGTTTATATTAGTTTCAGAGTAGATTGCTATTCCTTTTGAGTTATGATACCATAGATCTTAGATATAGTGTCAATTAATTTCCATAGTCCACTCACAGAAAACAGTTGTTGTTTAGAAGTCATTTATCATATTTTCTTGATTACCATTCAATTAAGAATTGTTGTTCAATCGAGATTGTCGTTCAATTAGGACTTGCCATTCAATTATGATTTGCGATAGATTAACATTGTTGTTTAGTTGTTACAATTCTCTTTCTTGATCGAGTGAGTTAGCTTAAATTCTATTTGAAGATTGCCAAGTGTGATTATTTGCATTTGCATTTAGATTCATTTAATTTTGGAATAAGTAGACGAAATTACAGAATTGTGTTAAGAGTTACTTCAAAGTCATTTCTCCCTTAGTTATTTCTTTAAGAGTTGTGTGACTTAAGTTGAAGAAATAAGTTATTAGTGATTGCAGTGATTTACCTTTATCTAACCTTTGAATTCATTGAATATATTGTGCTGACACTCTTGAGATAAAAAGACTTACCTTGGGTTGACAATTAATGTAGAAATTAAGATTGCCTGTAAAAGGACATCTTAGTGCACCAACAAGATCTACTTTTTAAAATGACAATATTGTATTCAAGTTTTATAACGACCCCCCCAAGTTTTTGTTAAACATGAGCTTGTACATCAGTCTATTCTTAGAGTGACTGTATTTAGCGAATGCTTTAATCTCATTTCTAACCACATGAGACTCAAGAGTGAGCTAAAACGGGGCCAAAGTATCATCTTTTTTCGAGTGTTGTAATGTTTGATATTTGGAGTCTTGGCTGTACTACAACAAATGTTATTTATTTACCAAAGAATAAAAAATTCATTGATGCAGATACGCAAGAAGTTTGGTAGGGTTTCCATTTATTTAGAAAATGAAAAAATAGTTTCGTTGATGCACCTCAACAAGTAGGTTGGTCGGGCTACATTGGCCAAATGTTCATGTTCATATTGCAGAGAGGTGGTTGATGTAATTTATGAGATGAAAAATGTAATGGATTGCTAGATGGAGAAATGTTTTTTGATTGTAAATGTGTATCCGGTCTATTGTTTTCATTACCAATGAAAATTTTAATTCTAAATCTTGTGTAGTGTTACCCAGGCTGCATTGGAGTTACTTAAAGGATTGTTGTTTAATAGCAGTTATTGACTGACCTTTCCACCTATAGCCTCTTGAATTAGTATGGTGTCTCCTAACATCCTTTCAATAACCTCTCATGTTGATGTCTCACAGTAAAAAAATGCAATGTCTTATCATAGAATAGTTTTCAGGTAGACACTCCTAATAAAGTGGTCTGCCTTCCACCTGTTCACAACCAAAAATCCACCTCTGCCAAGTAAAATTTATGAAGTTAGATGTTACAATATCACAATGTACAAGGAAAAATCAACTTTATTTTGATGCCCATTTAACTTCCTTGTTATAACTGAAATTCATTAAAAAAGAAGAAGCAAAAAATAAGGACTGAAACAATAATAATTACCATAAAAAGACCAAAACATAAGGTTAAGTTGTGAGTTTTGTAATAATGATGAAATATTTTGTGTTACATAGAATGTAAGTTGTGGTATTTGGTAGTGTATGGGAATTATTTAATAATTGATACTATGGTCAAATTGGTAGTGCATTATTTAAAAATATTTTAATTTATTCATTATGTGAAACTCCCTTCAAAGAGTAGAAAAAAAGCCACTTGTAGTTTGAATTGGAATACAAATAATTTTTTACATTGAAGTTCTGAAGATGGATTTATGGTTTTAATGTGCATTAACTTATTTAGTTTGGTTCATTTTCTCCATCATCATTCATACAACTGCAACAACAACATGGAATTATGGAGTGTTAGTGAGGATGCATGGATACGAATTTCAGAAGGCAAGTGGCATGGCTCCTCGTGCTCAGTGAGGCCTCATAAAAAATCCAGCCAAACTGTTAAGCTTGCTCATTTCAACTTCATTATTAGCCAATACAACTGTGGAGATTCGACTTAAATAATGTGGGTTGATTTTTTTTTAGTTGATTTCATTGTTATATGATATTTTCCTTGCCATCATGCAGTATTGTTGTCTATAGGGCCTTCTATAGGAAATTTAGAGGTTTTCTTGCTGGCGTGGTGGTTTCCATTGATCAGGTTTGATGCTTCTTGCTAATCCTTAATTCAAATTGAGGTGAATAGACAATATAGTAGTGGTATTGAGAATCAAGCAAGAGGTGTGCTAAATTTTGGATCAAATAGACAAAATTTTGTCACATATGTAAAATATTACCATGACTTGTTTGCAGGCTGTTGAAGATGGTGTAGACATTTTGAGCCTTTTTGTTGGACCAAATACTCCAACTTCAAGTGGTAAAGTGCTACATTTCTCAATCTTTTTGATGTTTCCCTTCTTTCTAGTATCAAAGAAGGGGTTTTTGTAGAAAAAACTTGAGGAAATGGTGGTCCATAGCTCAAAATAATGGTATTGTTTAGTCCATCAATAACTTCTGTAGAAGCTGGTGTAAATGATTGTAGCTACAAAAGTACACTAGCATCCACTAATTGTTGTAGCCAATTCCTGACATGTGAAAATGGATACTATGTGCAACCCTGACATGCAAAGGTTAGTCTGATTCTCTCATTGCAAGAATTGGTGCAATGCTAAATTATTTTTATCTGATATCCAGTCCGACTGCCAAAACCCTAAAGCTTTTAACAAGACTATGATTCAAGGTAGCATTCTTGTTTGTGGATATTCATACAACTTTGCATATGGTGTTGCATCTGTAAGAAACATATCATAAATTTCAAATAGTTTAGATGCAACTGGGTTCATCTTGGTTGTGGAGTCTCTGTTTCTAGGAGCTAAATTTGATCCAGTTCTAATGAGAATTCCAGGAATTATTATCAAAGAAGTAGATCAAACATAGGTATAATTTACAATATCAACATTTTTGAGTTGAATTGTTACATGTTTTTCTGGAGTCCCTAGCAAATATTTTCTAGCAGTTTTCCTTTGATTGAAGGAAATATTCTCTTAAGGTAAAATAGTTGATCCTTTTAACATAATCAATAGTGGTTTTCAACAGACCAATGCTTTTATATATTTATGAGTGCTTCTTTGTTTTTGGCTAAAGGTTCTTGTAGATTATGGACTTTCACCTTGATACCACTGTTTAAGCATGTTTTTATAGTTGTAAGAGCTAATGAGAATGGAGAAGGTACCTTCTCAATTCTCAATTTCTCAATTAATATATTTAAATAGTTATTTCAATTTTCATATGTGGAAATCACAAGATTTCTTTTTATGATTTGGGGATTAAGACTGATACCTCTACAATTATGTCTTTGCAATATATAGGGAAGTTTATCCTCTGGCATCTTAATATGACACAAGGATTTCTAGTTCTTTGTGGTCTATCTAATCCTGCAGATTCATATAGGAGGAACTTTTTCATTGTGTTATCTATTATGCAGACATGCCAAATTTAGTCTGAGTCAAGTAGTTGATGAGGAGCTCTCAACTTACAAATTTGATGATTTCCATCAGACAAAAACTAGATCAAGTGTGAAAAGTGTGCTTGAAAAATCTATACTTTTTGGCACTTTGTTGCTTATTGTTTCTCTAGTTGGCATATGCATGTCTGATAGGGTCCTAAATCCTGCCATTTCTAGTATGTTGTGATCATCTGATATGTTTTCATGACATCTGACTAATTATATTTCCTTTGCATAAAATACACTGATGCTAATGGATATTTTTACAGGCATTTACTAAAACAAAAAAATTATTGTACAGTTTTTCTACAGTCTTAGGCCTCAAACTCTCATTGTCACACCATGTGGAAATCCAAAGGATGCTTATCCACATTTGTGGATGGTATGCCTTATGAACCTGCTGACATAGACTTGTGTGTTTAACCTAGGGGGTTTTGGGTTTGAGCTTCAAAGCCAAATGACCTACTATTGGAATGTGCCATTTTAGGAATTTTGAGCATTTTCAAGGGAGTGGAGGCATAGTGCTTTCTATTTCTTTATCTTTGAAGAATCATGTGATTGCTTCTGGTTTGGATTTGGTAGGCATGTGTTTTGGGTCATGCTCCTAATTTAGGATCATGTGATACATTTTTGTTGTGTATGCCCTTGTCCTTAGCTTTGAGCAAGGATAGTTGTGGAATTGGATGGCCTATTCTTTGTTTACAACTTAATGCATCTTTAGGGGGGACTTGATCATGTTTGAGTGCGAAGGAGATAGGTGTGGAGGTGGGGTTTGGTCTATGGACATCATATATTGTACATCTATAGCAGTGGTATCCCTTTTTCTACATTTACTCTTTTTGATTTGACAAATAGTGTGAGTGTTGCACAAGATGCTTGTTACATGATTATATTCTGTAGGGTCACTGGTGGGAAAAATGATATGTTGGTTCAGGATATTATGAGAGATGATTTATGTGCTTCCTTTACTTCAATGAAAAATGGAAATTCCTCAGGATTGGATGGTTTGCCTTATTAAGTCTATAAGTTGATGCGGGACTTCATTGGGGACCATATTTGTTGTCTAGATGTAGAATGTTTTTTCTTCTAGCTTCCTCTTTGAGTTTCTCAAGTCTCAATTATGGCTTGATGAAACCTATTAATTGGAATGCAATTAGATACTTTATAGGTGGTTGGAAACCTATTACTTTGCTTACCATTTCCTACAAACTTGTGACAAATTTTGTGGCTTTGAGGATCTGGTCAATTACCAAGTATGTAGTGCAACCGAAGCATACTAGGTTTGTCCAGGGGGGATTCATCCTTGATATTGTGGTTTTAGCTTGGGAGGAAATGGAGTGGGCCATAGAGAACAGTCAACAATGCCTTAAGTTGAAGGTTGACTTTAAAAATCCTATGATTGAGTTTATTTTTATTTCATCTTTAAGATAGGTTGATGTGCTTAGGTTCTCATTCATGGTGTGGGGTATAATAAGTGATATTTTCACCAATGACTTGGCCTTTCACAAAGCCTTATCCCTTTGGATAGTGTTACATTAGTTGATTCAATAGGGCCATCCTTTGGTGCCTTTATATATTTGTGGACTGTTGATGCCTTGGGTTACTTGTTGGAGGCAACTTTAATTGTAAGGTATATCAATATTATTATGCTTTTAGATGGTTCAAAGAGGTTAATAACTATTTTGAAGATGACTCTTACTTTCTTGGACACCTTTTGTGGCACCTTAAGTGCCATTTTCAGTCCTCACAAAATTTATTTTTGGCTTTTTAGGTTGGATTTGTCTTTGGAGTGGACTCCTACTACCTGTTTTATATTTGTCATGGAGTGATTGCCAAATTTGATATTATTTTTGGGACTGGTTTATCACCTGTGGAATCACGACATGCAAAAACTTATCTATTATATTTCATTTATCGAAACTCTGCATTTTATTCATGTTATTTTCTTATACCTGACATCTCAAAGACTTGATTTGTCCCCGGCCTAGGAATTGAGCACATATTAAACATAATGTTACCAGGTTTTCAAATGGAAACTTGTGAATATTCTTTTCTAGTTGTCTTTACTACAAATTGCATGGGTTGTTGACTTAAAGAATTCATTTGCTTGTTTCTAGAGAAATGAGATTTTGGAAGATCTATTTCAAGGTAAGATGATGTCAATATTGGTATGGGACTCATAAAATGTTTAGATATTCTACATGTTGGACTACATTTGTGATCCAATAAATGGCATAAATAGAGTAGAATAACTTGAATCGTTAGGAGTTTTATACTCCTTGAAGCCATGGAAATGAATGCAAGCGCGATTGAAATGGAGGGAGGATATGGTGTCACATGGGAACATATTAAGCTAAAATGCTAAATTCTCTTCAAGATTGAAAACAACTAATAACTCCATGGTCTACTATTTGAGGTGAAAGTTTAGGCTGCCATATTTGGGGTTGGCATTTTTGGACCTATATGAATGTAGGTAGAGAATATGTTTTGGGTGTTAATGGAGGAATCAACAACGTTCATCTAAATTTCAAATGTCATTTAAATGGCTTTGATTTCCATGTAAGACGAGAAAACCCTTTTTAGAAGAAATGGAGGCACTAAAAAGGTAGGTTGCATTGACACATTTATAATTTATGGCCTTTGTTTTTGTACATAATAACATCAATTAGAAGTCAATTTATGTTTACTTTGTAATTCATAAAATGGAGTCCTTGTAAGAGAAGTCATTGTGAGATGCCACTTATTGTTGCAAATGACAGTTTAGGTGTATACTCATCTAATTTCTAAAATTTCAACCCAATTGACATAGCCAATGAGATCTTACAAGAGATATTCCATTCTCATAGGTTGTAAGTGGAATGGTGATCAATTTGCAACACTGTAAATAATTGTCAGGTTATAGAGGTTTACAATTTGACGATCCCAAGAGTTGGTTCGTGCAAGGAATTTGTAACTCTTAGCTTGACTTGGGTGAACAAGATAGAAAATTCATAAAATGATTGTGACTTGTGAGGTTGTTGTCAATTTCCATTTTACACTGAGTGCATTGATTAAGCAAACAAGTAGAAAGTTTTTGAAACTATAAGTATGCAATAGTTTTTATTGACTTGCATGGAGAATATAAGGAACACTTAAATTTGATGAACAATGCATAGATGATGAATTGAAACATTGGAAATGGGCTTGGTGAGAGTGATGTTTTTTCAAACTATTTTTGTTCCATACAAACACTTGGGAAATGTTGAGTTGTATGGAAAGCTACATTTTCAAATGAATAGTAATTTTGTCTTATAATAAATATTTATTGTCATCTCATAGGAAATTAATGACTTCCTACACACTTAGGCTGCTAATGGTATTGCAATCATTTTTTCTTTTTGATATACTTTAGCACCATGTTTTGTCATACCTTGTGCTTTAATACAAACATTTATTGAAGCTTTGTTTACCCACAATCAAAATTAATATTTCCACCTAGAACCAAACTATTACAAAATCTTGCTACAAAATGTTAATTCACTATCACCATCTTGTTTAGTATGTTACTTCTGTAGCCTAGGTTTTGCAAATCCGTAGTAAGGAATGCAAATGCACCATTTCTAAAATGAATTAAGGAGTTGCATTGTTTAGAAAAACTGAAACGTACATGTTTTTTCTTTTACTGTTGCAAAATTTTGATTTCATCTCACAACTTCAATTTTATAGATTATAACAGGATGTCATAATTTGAATACTATACCTTGTGGTGTCCAGGTGGTATAAACTGATTCAAAAACCCTTTGAGGAAGGTGATGAACATGGCTTGAAATTATTTCAAGCTAACTTGAGGCCCTTGAAGTTGCGAAGGACAAAAGACAATACTGCAAAGAGGGAAGGTATGAATGTAGAATTGGGCTTTCATCTGGCTTTTGATGTCCAGTCCCTTTGAGTGATTTCTAATATTTGTTCATGAATATTCAGAATTTCATTTGAGGTTGATGTCCAGTCCTCTTCACAATTATGCATCTATTATGGAATTTCTTTTGAGGTTGTGCCAATTGTGAACGTCCTTTTCTTGTCATGAGGTAAGTTCTACTTTAGAATGTACTTTGTAAAATTATTTTTATTGTCCTTTGTAAAATGATTTTTATTGAAAAACATTATGTTGAGCCCCAAAGATCAAGAGTTTTTTTAATTGTCTTATGAGCAGTGATATGTTGGAATTTGTTCTAATTGCTAAGTTATCAACAGTTGGGGTGATACACAATGATAACAACTAGGGTGATACACAAAAATGTTCTAATTCAAATAATATGGTGTGGAATTTGTTCTAATTGCTACTTTATCAACAACTAGGGTGATACACAATAGACATTTGATATCCAATCCCTTTGAGTGATTTCAACTAGGGCTTTCATCTGGATTTTGATGTCCAGTCCCTTTGACTAATTTCTAATATTTGTTCATGAATATTCATACCCATTCTTCTTCTTCCTCCTACTAATGTACAAGTGGATACACAATAGCTACCCATTCTTGTAATGATAACAATTGGGGTGATACACAAAAATGTTATAATTTGAATAAGATGGCATGGAATTTGTTCTAATTGCTACTTTATCAATAACTGGGGTGATATTCAACAATCATATGATATCTAGTCCCTTTGAGTGATTTCAACTCAGGTTTTGATCTCGCTTTCGATGTTGTGTCCCTTTGAGTGATTTCTAATCTTTTTTCATGAATATTCAGACCCATTCTTGTTCTTCCCCTTACTGATGTACAAGTGATTTAGTGTGAGTTTACTAAAGCTGAGAATGAGTTTTATACAACTTTGTATAGAAGATCTAAAGCAAGCACTTATATGATCCATGGAAAAGAAATATCATAATAGTTTTGATTCATTTTTTTGTTATGATTTTGGTTTGACTTAAAAAATCTATGGTGTTTATTTCTATTTACAGGTCCAATTTGATCAGTTTGTTGAACAAGGCAAATTTCTTCACAATTATGCATCTATTATGGAATTTCTTTTGAGGTTGTGCCAATTGTGAACATCCTTTTCTTGTCATGAGGTAAGTTCTACTTTAGAATGTCCTTTGTAAAATTATTTTTATTGAAAAACATTATGTTGAGCCCCAAATATTAAGAGTGAGGTAAGTTATACTTTAGAATGTCCTTTGTAAAATGATTTTTATTGAAAAACATTATGTTGAGACCCAAAGATCAAGAGCTTTTTAATTATCTTATGAGCAATTATATGTTGGAATTTGTTCTAATTTCTAAGTTATCAATAAATAGGGTGATACACAATGATAACAGCTAGGGTGATACATAACAGTGTTCTAATTCAAATAAGATGGCATGGAATTTGTTCTAATTGATACTTTATCAACAACTGGGGTGATACACAACAGTCATCTGATATGTATAAGCTGGTAAGGTGTTTTCTTCTAGGAAGCCAAATGTGTGTTAATGGAGATTCTTGTTTTGTACCTTCAAAATCTTACATTGAAGAAGTGGTCAAAGAAATTTGTAACGATGAAAGAGAGTGCCCAATTTGTCTTGAATGAGTTGACGATGTAGTCATGGCTCCTTTTGTACATCATATGTGTCATCAATGCCTACTAGCAAGCTGGTGTAGCTCTTTGGGTGGTGGTTGTATTGGTTGTTCTAATTCTAGTTAATTTTCTTTGTATGACTAGATTAATTTGTTTGTAGATTATTGTTTATTATTAGCTTTTTGAGCAAGTCAAGCTACAAGGGTGTCACAGTGAGCTAACTCCATTGAGTTATTTTTTTATTAAGTTAAAAATAGGGGCTTGCATGATTATAGATTTTACAAGGATTATGCCATTATGTGTCAAGCATTTTTTTAAAATCAATGCCTATATATACAATTTCAAGGATTGCCATAACTCCTCACATAATTATTTAAAGGGTGCTAGCTCAATGGAAGAGCGCCTGCCATGTAGGAGGTTGGTGGTTCGATTCCACTGTACCCTAACATGAATTATTCAATGATATTGTAGTTTTGTTTAATTAAATATTTTTATATTGATTTATTTTAATGGTGAGATATTTTTTTGGATTCATTGTTTTATATTGTCTCTAGAGAGACAAAATATAGGATTAAAGACATTGTCTCCATAAAGACAATATGTCTTTAATTTCAACTATTGTCTTTGGAGAGACAAAAATGAAAGTGTGTCGTACGAGACAATAATGCTTGTATTATATATTGTCTATATAGAGACAAATGTTTAAGACAAAATGAAATTGTCTTTGGAGAGACAAAAATGAAATTGTCTCATAAGAAACAATAATGCTTGTGTTATATATTATCTTTATAAAGATAATTTTTTAAGACAATAGTTTGAAACACTCCACAATATTTAAGATAATACAAAAGTTTATTTTGTCTCAAGTTAAGACAATTTACCCAAAAATTGTTTCAAATATTGTCTTAAAACCCTCCTCTGCGTTGTAAACCAATGGAATTGAATAGTTTAAATCAAATCTATTGAGTAATTTTCTTTTGCTAGAGCATCATGTTTGTGGAATTCATGGTCAATTCATTGAGTTATTTATCTTTTAACAGAGCATCATGTTTGTGGAATTCAAGAACATGCAAGGAATATGTGTTTTTCAAATATGTTATGTTACATGGGAACTCACAAGGACCATATTTACAAATAGTGTAGTCTAAATAGGGTATTGTTTTATTAGAAAAGGTTGATATTTTATGTAAAGTATTAGTTGAATTTAATTAAATTTTTTAGAAAAACCATGTTATCATTGTTAAGTTGTGAAATTTGGGGTCTCTTTTTAATTTTTGATGATGTTAAACATATTTTAATGTTAAAATCGTAATTAAAACACTAAAAATTTAAAATTTTGCAATCCAAAACTATTCTTAGTAAAAATATGTATACTAAACCAAATTGTTATCTAACACCTTGTTAGTGAAAATCCAAAGGCTCATTTTAAGACAACAGAGTGATCAACAATGCTTACACAAGTCTATCAACGTGCTTTGTCCTCTCACTGTGATGCTTAAATTGTTACTATATGTGGATACAGATGTTTGATTACTAGGATGCTATTTCGCACCAAAGTAAATCATTTTGACATTCTAGTTGTCTATGACACTGAACTGATTTTCTAGATGATTATATGCCCCAAATATTTTAAAAAATATACTGATTTTATTTTACATTAATACCAGAGATTTTTGCTCTCGAAAAAAATAAAATTAAGTAAATAAATAAATCAATTTACATCAACGGGAAAGACGTATGGCCTATATTAACCCCCCTGCACCTCACACACTGTATTCATGATTCATTCATTCATATATATATATATATTGTATGACATTTTGTTGTATTGATCCTCTCTATTGTGGACAAAGAGCCATCACAGCTGCTGCATTCAATGGGAAGACACACACCTTAACGACAACAGGGTGCATACCAATCATTTGGAGAAGATTGTTGCTGAAGGATTCAGATAGTGTGCGTCATGTGACACTGCAAATCAGGCGGAGGAGGTGAAGTGTTGGTATATCGAAGGCAGCAGAGGAAGGCTGGGCGCCGCTGTGCACAGAGCGATGGCGATGGGAGTGACAGTCGAGTGAGGTTGGCGAAGTAAACTGTATGGTGGTTTGAGACATCTCTGCAATATTCCATCTTAAACAAAGCCCTGGATCTTGGGATAATATTGTGGGAACTTTCTCAGTGGATTAGTTATTTATGAAAGTTCAATATCCTGGAGGAAGCTGGAATATTTCAACATCTATCATGATGCATCAGAGTTGCGTTATCAGAGAGCAATTTTTTCCCTGGTCAACGACGTACTGAACCCGGGGTGGGGAGGTTAACACCTGAGATAAGTCCAGTACAAGCTTATTACATTCAACCAATTTTATTGCTCATTGTTTTATTTTAATTAAAATTTTCAAATTAAATTTTCAAGAAAATCACAACGGATTCTAAAATCAATATAATCAATATCTGTTTTTATGTGTACATATTATTATTATGAATATTTTTTTAAAAGTTAAATTTTTATTTTCTATCTATATTTTTACATAAATAAATTGAGAAAAAATAAAATTCTAAAAGCCAAATTTATCAATATAAATATAAATAAATTAAAATTCTGAAAACCCAATTTAACATAAAAAAAAATCTATAAATCTAATAAATTTATATATAGAAATTTAAATATATCTTTATATTTTTAACCTATGTTTATATTCGATAATCAAAACCTATAAACAATAATATATATGGTGAGTTCAAATATCTCTAATAAGTAAAACGTTCAACATTTTAATTCACTGAACAATTTACACCATTACAATTATTCAACATAACTTAACACAAAAGCACAATTTTTTCTTTCAATCTGATGTGCATGTTCATCCTTCCCATGTTTTAATATTCAATTTTAAATGCTTTTTCCAATCACAATCCCCTGCCTCACCAATAATTTTTAAAATAACAATGACAATATTTTCGCTTTTAATAATTCAACCATTACCAACCAATGTGTACTTAGTCACGGATACATCGCCTACCAAAAACCTAAGATAAACTTAGCCAGAGCATAGAGTTGCCTTTTGTTTCAATATATCACAGATTCAAACATATCTATGAATTCTACACCTAGAAAACGTTAAGGATTTGCTGTAACTAACCTTTTCAATATGTATGAATTGAATACAAAATTTCAAATCCATAAACTTTACAGCTTTCATATTTGAAACTTAATGACCTGCATATATGCTTTGGGCATCTTTATGGCCGTAGAAACAACAGATTTACCCAGACAAACCTGGCAAAACTCAAGCAACAGATTCTGTTGTTTCTATGTTCAAAGACGTGCCCCACGCATCTATTGTCTCTATGTTCATAGAGTTGCCCAAAGCATATATGCATGCCATGCATATTTTAAATATGAAGGATACAGGCGAGAGAACTACAATAACTTCGTCAACTTGACCGTTCCTCTGGGTTGTTTTTGTTCCATGATAAGTATGCAGGATCACCCAAAGGCCTGCGAAGAAAAATAATCAACATGAGCTTCCTTATCATGCCAGTTATTGTTCAACAAAAATTGAAAGAAGCACGGCATCTTCTCAATACTGGGCAGCTCTACGATTGTAATCTAATCTGCATCAAGTTGTTAAATGTGTTTACTTTTTATATTATGTGCATCATGGTTGGTCTAAGAATATTTGGAAAGGGAATATCCCTTATAAAATTAGAAGCTTCTGTTGGCTTGCAGTAAATGATAGAATTTTGACATGGAATAATTTACAAAAACGAGGGATTTTATGGTCGGAGTGTATTGTACATTTACTTCTATCCAATCTGGTGGGCAATCACGTTTCTCTAATTTCTTGTATTCAAGCGTGGTACAACAATACAAAAGATAACTTGGAGAAATAGAAATGCCCTGGTCTATGAATAGAAACTAAGGAAGGTCGGGAAGACATCATCAAAGTTATCTTTCTTTATAATGAAATGGGATCAACTATGAAGATAAACAGAATCTGGACATGCAACTATAAGGAACAATGGCAATCATATCCAGTCAGATTCTTTGATGGAGCCAGTAAAAGGAGACAATGTGGATGTGGAGAAGTAATCGTCATGGGACCTGGTAGATACTAACACATTTGATGGGAGAGAGGGCAGGGAATGAATAATAAGGCAGAGATCTCAGCATTATAGGGAGTCTTAATTGCTGCAAAGTGGCTTAGACATGAAAAGATACAGATATTCGGAGATGCCAAAGGTATTATTGATTGGATGAAAGACTCCACAAACTTCTGTTCACGGATATTAAACAACTGGATGAAGAGAATCAGAACACCGGTAAGCAAGTTTCAGAGTATTCAATTCCAACATATTTATCCGGAACAAAACTGGTTGGCTGATCTGTTATCCAAAAGAGGGATAGCAAAGGATTTAGGTAAGTTCTTTTTCAATGAATTTGATCCAGGAAAGTTAATTAATGCTAGTAGCATCAACTACTAGTAGGTGTCAATCCAAAGAACGAGGATTCTGAATATAAAGACACAAATATATGTAAAAGGATATGTATGTTTGATGAACTAAAAGAAAACAATTAGTTGGGACATGTTTTGATCAGTAAAATGGGACAATTTTTGAACAGATGGAAAAAGTTGTAATAGAAATAAGATAAATTTTGGATGATCATAGAAAGCTGTAATAGAAATAAGATAAATTTTGGATGATCATAAAAAGTAATAAAAAGATAAATAAAAATGAAAAAAATATAATATTTACTATCTCTTTTTTATTAATGAAAAGATTAATTATTTTTTATCTGAAAACAAAAAAAATATCCATATTGCTGGTTTTTTTCTTCTAGTTAAACTGTGTGTAGATTTTGATCTGTTTGTCTAACCTTTGGGTGGACTGACAACCCATCATAGGGACAGAGGCAAAAACTGATGAATCTGAAAAGGAATGGCTAGAGTACATAAAAGTAAATAAAAAGATTTTGGAATTAGATAAATAAAAATCCCAGTCAAAAAATATTGATTTCACTTTTATTTATTAAATTTCAAAATACTATAAAAAAATTAAATTAAATTTATTCTTCATCAATCCTAACTAAATGAGATCCTAAAATTGAACGACTATCTATAAAGAAAACATGCAGTGTTCAATACTAGGCCAAACCCATTTATGCCTACATGTACCCAACATTAATTGACTCGCATTAACTATACCGCCCAGTAAAATCACGCACCTTGGCTTCTTGATATGCACCAGGAAGAAGACTATAGCCAAAAAGATGCACAGACCTCCCACACTGAGATAAGCTATCCCCAGAAAGTTGTTCTTCCCTCCGAGAGAATTCGTTGTAGAAAGTACAACCTTCTTAGTGCCATTAAAAGTATAAGTATTATAATTATTAAATAAATTCACTGTAATGTTATCATTTTCTTTGAGGTCCTCCTCAATCCGTCCATACAGCTTCCTGAAGGTTGCAAATGCTGCTGGTCGCATCCACACCATAAGATCCTCTTGCTCACTTAACTGCCATGTTCATCCAAACGAAGCAGTAAGTCAGCAACGGTAATGCTTCCTTCCATTACCAATAACAGAGATGGCAATATAAATTTAATGTTTTAATGTTTTGTTTAGGTTAGTGTTGTAAGTGATTTCATATATCTTGTTATTTTAGTGTTGTTGTTATTATTTTGTTCTTATATAAAAATAAAGTTTATGGTTCGAGATTTAATATTTACAGCAGTTTATTTTGACATACAACAAATACTTTTACATGCATTAAACAACTCGTACTTTTACCTGCATCAGTAAATCTGAAACATTAGATAAATTGCATGGCATAATGTCCAAAAATAAAACCTAATATGAACTTCATAAATAACATTAAATACCTTGCATGATAATGTCAGTTATTACCAACCAGCCAATTAAAGGCATAAGTTTCCAGACTGGTGAATCCTTCGGGTGGAATTGGATGGTATTCTTTGCAATGCTATAAACAATCAGACAAATATAGCCTAATATTTGCTAACCCTTCAAACGCAATCAGTCAACCAGCCAGCCTACTTTGTAAAGGATACCACTTACAGGGATTGATGAATTGAGAGTACCACCGCCAATCAGAGTTCCATTCTGAAAATTGTTGGGAAAAACATTTTTTCCATATTTATGTTCACGGTCACTTTTCCACGAAATATTTTTCCTGTTCACTGTCAGCGATGCGTTTCCTCTGGAGAAGTGGTAAGTATCATTGAACAAACTCCAAGCTATGAGGCCACATGGAATAATTGGGAGATTATTTGCAGTTGTTGCTTTAGGGTCACAACCCTTTGTTTCAGGGTAACAACCCTTTGTTGCATCCCCACTATCGGCATTCATTAGCTGCTTCTCATTTCTGCTGCTAACGTACCTGCAAATGTTTATGATGCATAAGAAATGTCCTGGTCAGCAATAAGTACATATAAAATCACAAAAGGGTCTCTTTATAGCAATTTTTTTATCGTGTATAGATCATAGTTACATTTTGTTAGAGTTTTATTTTCGAACTCTTCCATGTTCTAAGATTTATCTTTTACTCATAGTTAAAAGTTTCCATTGCTCTGATTGTCATAAACTTCTTTTAATTAAACAATAAAATGACTTTTAGACACACCCAAGCTAAAGTTTATCTACATTAAATTAAAACTGATTTCTAACAGGTATGCTTGCTCTTACAAAATATATGGTCCTTCATTACTCTATATTGAGTTAAACTGATTTCTAACCGCTGATGCAAAACAGGTGTGCTGCTTCAGTGAAATTATTTCAACCTAAACCTCCATGGATTAGGTAAAGATATGGAGGATTAGGTAAAGATGAGAAAATAATGTAAAGAAACATGGTTTCATGTCATTTTAAAAGTTTTCAGCCTTCACAAAGGCAACAATTTTTTTATCACAAGAGTATCAATGATGATATCACGGATTTTTTGTTCTCATCATTTCTGCATGATATGTTATCATCTTTACTGCATGAAATTTCACATAAGCAGATGAAAACAAGGTTACCACTGAATTTATGTTACCATTTTTACTGCATGATACTTATCATAAGTAGATGAAATTTTAGATAGATAATGTTACCACTGGGTTTCTGTTACCATCTTTATTGCATGATATTTTACTTTAGCAGATGAAATCTTGGATAAACAAGGTTATCACTGAGTTTATGTTACCATTCTTACTGCATGATATTTCATATAAGTAGACGAAAATTTTAGATAAACACGGTTACCATGTATATTAATAGTAGGAGGATTCGCTCAATGAACTTTTGGCATATCACTGGCGTTCATTGTATATAAACAATACCCCTAATTTGACTACATATTGGAAAATGTCTCTAAAAATCACATTATTTAACCCCCTTTTAACCCAATACACATTCCCAATTCAAAAAAACACTAGTATCCATTTTTTCATTAACATTTTTTACATCCCTTTATAATTTTTCATTAACTTTGAACTCCATCTTTTATACCTCCCAATATAAAAATTCTTTACCTCATATTCTATGTTCAATATATTAAGCCATTTTTTCCTCAATATATATCCCCAATATAAACTCACTTGGTATCACTAAGTATTCATTTTTTACCCATTTTTTCATTAACTTTTTTTATACCCAACAATATTTTTTCATTAACTTTGAGCTTCATTTTTTATACCTGCCAATATAAAAGCTCTTCACCCTTATTATATGCCCAATATATTATGTCATTTTTTCCTCAATATATATCCCCCAATATGAAGGCATGTGGTATGGTATTTCTCCCCCAATTAAGCTCCATAATTAATAGATTAGATGCATGTTTGAATTTTACATTTAATTTAGAGTCAAGAAAATAAAAATGAGAAAATAAGAAAAAAAAATTCAGAATTCAAATAGGGCTAATTTGCCAAAGCATATCCCCAAGCTTTAAAAAAAAAAATTTTTTGGTTTTTAATATCTTTTTGGAAACTCTTTAAATCTCTTGATAAAAATCTGTTTCTTATATTCAAAATTGTAACATTTTTTTTAGCTAAAATTTTTTTTTCATTAAAATATAATTAACACTAAAATATAATTAATAATAAAATAGTTTTAGAGAGATTTTATATTTATCTATGATCTGATCAACACATATTGTTCCATACATAACAAAATACGAACTTATCGATATCTATTTTCAAATTCATATCCCTAGCCCACTACTACCCAGACCGAAAGAATTATTATATTATTTATTTTTCCATGGGCCACCATCCTAATGATTTAGGAATTTCAAAAGTTCATTAATTTCCATGAAAACTTATTTTTAGTATTTACCTACCACGGAATATAATAATAGTCAAGTGGTCAATAGGCCTTTGACTTAGATTACTTTGCCAACCTTTTATATATTTAACCAAAATTTGTAAAAATACTAAATATTTAATTTTTTAAATTAATCTTCGTGCAAACTAACTATATCCCATAAATATGTCCACAAGCTATAAAGAAAACAATGTAACCACTATGACAATGTTAGCTCCAGCAACAACAGTACATTTACTGAGCAATGAATTTCTTCTACCGAAGCTGAAATCAGAGAATGGACCTAAAGTTGTACAATAAAAAAATTCGTTATTAATAATATTGTAATTTTAATATTAAGTAGTAATTATCACTTTTATTATAATTCATATTATTGAATAATATCTATCACTTAATGCAATTGTGTTATTAATATCACTTTTATTACAATTTATATTACTGAATCTTCTTTTTGCAACGTTATAAACGATGTTGGATGTGCCCAATGGAATCTCGACCTTATTCTACACAAATCTTCGGAAACTTTTCAGTATAAAGTGGTTCAACCTTAGTCTTTTGGCGCCCCAATATCATGCACTCAAATGGAAATAGTTTATGCGCATATAGCCACCTATGTTCTTTGTAAGAATAAGCAAAGATAAAAGGATAGATGAGAAGCAGGCTATTTTTTGTTTTGTTTTAAAGGTTAAATAACAACAAATGCAATGAACATATTATTTCATATATGCCTACTCACTTTGATGGTTCTGATAGAAGTTATCAAGCTGATAATATACATAAATTGGACGTCTCATATTCTTTGGCACCTGTATAGTGAGATAAATATTGTGTTACATTCTCTGTAAATATTTAGTATTTGTCACAAAGATAATTTCATCCATTTCTATCTATTACTTCATAAATTAGATATGAGAAACTATAAATTTATAGAATTGAATACTAGCAGTTAGGAACCAGGATGAAGCCCTCACTTTTATTATAGGACTGAAGTTCTTTGGAATCGTTTTTTGTTTAATGTAGGCCAGTTTGGCATCCTTATTAACTCTATATTGCAGTGGTAGGCAGTCTGTTTCATATTGGTAAACAATTTCCACAACCTGAAAATGAAAATAAATCACTATTACTTCAGACATTAAATATGAAATTGAAAATGTTAGTTGTGGGTCTCAGCAATTAAATAGACAGTAATGCTAACATAAAGAGTACATACTCTGTGTGATGCAATTAGAGAAATAACTCCAATGGGGATGAAAATGGCACCCACTAATATGAAGATTGTTACGACCTAAAATCAGATAATCACACTTTATGGTTATTGGGTAATGTATTCTAAAAATAATATATATGAACTTGAAGCATATCCTACCTCTCTAGGATAGACATTAAGCAAAGTTCACCTAAAATAAGCTCTGGCATTGATTTCCTCTCTGTATGCTTTTATGGTTAGCAGCTAGGAAATATCATACTACCATAGACTGTGAACGTACCCATCCTGCTGTCAAAACTGGCTTACATGCATGGAGCTCCGGTAGAATGAACCTGGAAACTAGCAACACGAAAACAACAGAACTCTTCAGTATAAAGTTGCCAAACAAAACAAACTATATGATTGTAAAAGGCACGGTTCTATCATCCCTAAAACAATCACATACCACAAATTACACAATACCATAGGTTTGTTCTAAACTAAGAATATTTTGCATGATTTGAAAGAAGCAGACTTGGGATGCATTAAACTTTACATTAGTAGATTTTACAGTGAAGTTTGTTTCTCCTTCACAAGATAAAAGTGAAAAGATCCTCCTGGAAAGCATGTATCTGATTGTTTAAAATGTAATAATCGCCTAGCTTCCTCTTAAAAATCCTCCAAAAGAAGCATGAAGATATTGACAGTATGCAAATATACACAACCAATATGCAAAGGAACATAGTAAGCTTAAATGACAAAATCCCTCTGTTAAAAAAGGGAGCATTCTGGTATGTTCTTCAATGAAATACTAAGAGTTCATTTTCCCAAAGGAACAACCTGCTTTAAGGTATGGAAGTTATCACAATTGCATAAAAACATGTAATGGGGAAAGTGATTTACGCTGAACTCAAGCTACCATGTAATAGCTGTTCATAAAGCTGCCTTTAGTGTCATTGCCGGAGCAAGAAGAACAAGATACTTTCATTTCGGAAAAAAAAACACTGTTTTTGAATTTAGAAAATCTTTTGGTTTTGTTCATGTCTATCAAATTTCTAAAAATATTCCAATAATAAACATTCGAAACATAGAGAAAAAGTCAACCCAAAGTCGTAACAGGCAAGTCCAAATCTCTGCTAATCAATAGAGATCCTGATTCTTAAGCTGTTGTGTGATTTCAACAACATTCTTTGCCTTCTATACGGGGAAATTGTGTGCGTTCAGCAACTTCCAATTAGTAAGTACCACTCGCTGGAGAAACCCTAATTGGCCTCCATAACACAAAGAGTGAAAGATGTCAACGTTATAACTTATGCAGTATAACAGTGCATCACCTCCTCACCCACAGAATCCAAACACAACCCCACCAGCCACACTCAACTTGACATGACATGTCTGCAATTTAACATTTTTCCATCGACGAACTCCATCAACTGTTTGTTATCTTTTTCATGAACATTGTCTATCTGTTTACGATTTCACTCATAACACTCCATGAACTTTCCCTCATAACACTACCATGAACAGAAGCACTTTGCAAATCACTTTCGAGAAAAGCCAACCAGATGAGTCGAAAGGAGAATAAAATGTTAAAAATTCATTGTTTTGCATTTACATGCGCTCAGGAGAGGGCAGGCCCTACCTTCCCTTCTTCTTTGTGAATTTCGATACTGCGGGTTTATCAACTTTGAGCTCATCTACATCTAGCCATTAACATCAACATCTCACCAGAATCCACAAAATTTTGGGCAAACCAAACTTTCATCAATATTCAGGTGATGCGAACTTCCTGAATGTTTAACGTTTAGACGGAATATTTAGCGGAGAGTAGTTCACATTGATATACTGTCTAAATATGTTTTTATAAATATAATTAAATATTCGTTTATATTGTTTATATGGTTCGTAGAAATTGATGTTAATAATTATTTGATAAAAAATTTAGAAAAATAAATATAGAAAATAAGAAAAATAAATATGGAAAATAACAACATCACTTTAAATTCGGCCTGGAGTATGCCTTAAAACTCCTTCTGTTTGGTAAAGAGCTCGTCTTCCTTGGACGTAAGGAAACAGGTTAACAGCCCAAGACCCAGAGGCATCTCGCAGGAGTGAAAGCCTGCTCCCTTTCGGACCACCAGCGGGACCCAGAGGCATCTGGCAGGAGTGAAAGCCTGCTCCCTTACGGACCACCAGCGGGTTATTACAGGTGGCGTGGTTTTCCTTGATAACAGTGATGAGTCAAACCGACATTCGTGAATAGCAGCCAGAGATGGATGTCCTCACTGTTGGTTTGACACCTGAGTTTGATAGGTTTTGAGTCAAACCGACATTCGTGAATAGCAGCCAGAGATGGATGTCCTCACTGTTGGTTTGACACCTGAGTTTGATAGGTTTTGCCACCTTCGGATAACAACATCACTTTAAATTGATGTTAATAATAATCTAAAATTAAGTTTGAAAAAATATTTTTTTTGAAAAGATACAAAATAAGAACTTCTCTAATTTGCAAAAAAAAAAAAAAAAATACTAGAACATCCATATCTACATTTTTCATCCTTTAGATCTCAGAGCATAGAGCATAGTAAGATCGAATCAGTGCTCTCATCCAAACTTTCCTGAGTTTTCAGCATATGTTCAGGGAATCAAATGGGACAACCCACTCTCTTTCCAAAATTGGTTTAAATGATGCTGAAGGATACACATATTTTAGCTTTGTTTATGATGGTGTAGTTGGGAAGGAAGGGATACTGCTATAGGGTGCTTTTGTAACTGTTTGATGTTTTCTTTTAGCTTATGATTAATGTCTTTCTTTGTTTTATTTAATTGTATATCAGTCTAAACATTTTAGATGAAAATTATTTTGAGATTTTTCCGGTAGATAGTGATTTGCATAGTGTTAGATTAATTTTGTGATCACCTTAATGAGAGATTTTTATCGTTTAATAATCCATACAGAATGTAACTAGTTTTACATTTTTATTCAAAATTATTTTGTGATTTTTTCGGTAGATGGTGATTTGCATAGTGTCAGATTAATTTTGTGATCACCTTGATGAGAGATCTTTATCGTTTAATAATCCATACATAATGTAACTCGTTTTAAATTTTTAGTAAAAATGTAGCAAATTTTTTCATAGATAAAAATAAAATAAGAAAAAATAAAGTCAATAATCATTTGACGCAAATTTTGGAAAAGGAAATATAGAAAACAACATGACACAAATTTTGGAAAAGGAAATATAGAAAACAACATGACCAGAAATTGATGTTAATAATGACGTCAATAATCATTTGACACAAATTTTCGAAAAGGAAATATAGAAAACAACATGTCGAGAAATTGTTGTTAATAATGATGTCAATAATCATTTGACACAAATTTTGGAAAAGGAAATATAGAAAATAACATGACCAAAGATTGATGTTAATAATTTAAATTTATGGCATGTAAATTTTTATAGTCCATAATATGTTGATGGAAGCTTCTGGAATATTGTGTTAGTTGTATGTGGTGTCTAACACAATCTTTTAGAAGCTTCCATCAACATTTAAAATTAATTGTAAAAATATAAAATTATCAAAATCAACATGAATTAGATTTCATTTATAAAAATAAAATACTAAATAAATAGATTTTTAAGTAAAAAGTTTTGATAAATGTTAAAAAACGATTCAATATTATGATAGATGTTATAGATGTTAATTTACATAATTTAAATTTAATAATTAAAAATATGTTTTTTTTTGTGAGAAGTATTGGCCCTCTCTAGTCCAATATGATAGAGATGTTGTAAAGTAATGTCCTATAAACATTTTAACCTAGTCAAAATAAGATAAAAATAAAAATAACCCTCTTAATACTGAATAAATTGAAAATTAAAATAAATCTAAACTCATAAATTCAAATTCAAAAGATAAAACATATCCATCTTAATAAATTTTAATAATAAAATTATTAAAAAAATATCCTAATATATATTCTATTATAAATATTAAAATATTAAATTTGACCATTCATATAAAATGAAAATCTTTAAAATTATATTAATATATATTTCCATTATTTATTGATTTATTTAAAAAAAACATTAATTAATTATATCTATAATTAATTTATTTATTTTAATTAAAACTTCTAATTACATGATTAAAAATGAATGGAGTTGTATAATCAAATTTTATTTAATTCTTTTTTACCAACTTATAATTAAAGATTTATTGTCATGTTGTTTATCAACACACGAGGATTATAGAAAATGCAATTAAAAATGATAAGTACATTGAAACATGACTACCTGTTAACAGAAACGTGTACTTGTTAACATTCAAAATGTGCCATGCCGATGAGAACATGTGCATTACAATTCAAATCTTGCCCTGCCCATTTTGAATTTTGCGCGTTGCAAATAGCTTCTCGGCCATTATTGAAACGCCCATCACAGTTGTATTATGTTTTAATATATGTGCTTGTAGTTTTTATGTTTTATTATTATTAGGTTTTAATATAAGAGATAAGTTTTATTATTATTATTAGGTTTAGCTTTTTAGATTTATTATTAGGTTTGTTATTATGTTAAGCTTGTTATTACAATAGGTGGTTTTATTAGGTTTTATGATATTAATATTAGGATTATAATAATATTAACTAGCAATTGTCCCAAAAGGTACAAAGAGAGGCCGATAGGATTATTAAAAGGAAGAAATCTCTATAGATAGGCAAGCATATATAAAGCTCACTAGTGACGAAGGCAATAACCACGATGACTATCCCGTACCAGTAGATTTGATATTAAAAGAACAAAACCAAAACCAAACCATTCATATTTAAATAAAAAGTAAATTACAGCATTTTACATGGTAATTGAGAAGTGGCGAAATTTGTGATTTGCAAATATTAAAACAAATCACTTACATTGCTGGTTGACACTACAATTAAAACATTAACTAATTGTAAGACGCTTTTCCTAAACATAGATATGACAGATATTCATATAGAGATAATATAGATCAACATCATGACATACAATTAGTCTCTTAAATTAAGAAAAAATATCATCCTGTACAAAGGTAACTATTCCATATACCAATATTGGCTCTGACTTTTAAGTTTTCACCTAAACTGAGAATCTTCCAAAGTTACCATGCAAAAGCATTAGTTGTAGAACGAAAACCCACACATGGAAATGCACTTCACAATCGACTAACTTAAACAAAACAAAAGTAACATTTGTCATTCTCTATTGTTGTTCTGCACAAAAGTGGTTTTGAGGGGAATATCAAAGGAAGAAGGCTAAACACTATGTTTTTATCCTTTTCCAGTTTGCCATCAGCCAAATCGAGCCAGTCAATCTTTGTCAAAATTGCAAGTTTGAATCAATAAAATTGTTCATTTTAATGCAGAAATGGATTTGGCACCCTTTAACACTTCTACTGCAAACAGATTGTAAAAATTTAACACTTCTACTGCAAACAGATTGTAAAAATTAACATCTGATATGTGCAATTCCATCAAAACCAAAACTATTCTTGCTGGATTTTGGGATAAAAATACTGGTTTCCCTTCTTGCTACTTTAAGCAGCCAGAAAAGGACCATTTCATAGCACATTTAGACTACAGCATAGTAAAGTCAAAAGATTTCACTAAAGACAGAAATTTAGAAATGGTGCATAATCTGGATTCCTAAGGTGATCGATATCTCAGATGATAAAATGAGAAATATATTTTACTTTTCAGTCCATCAATATATGTTAATTTTCTTCCAATATCTCCTAAAATGGCAAATGAAATGCTACCAAAGTGGAGTTGGCTTTTATGCCCCAAGCAAAGCCACTCCAACTCTAAACAAAGGGCAACAGGTACTACTGTTTCTGAAGCCATGAAGTGTCAGACATTCTGAATGGATTGACAGAGTATCATATTATTGGAAGTGGACATGCTGGCAAAGTCTACAAGGTGGCACTGGAAAATTGTAATATTGTTGCTGTGAAAAGGATCTGGAATAACAAGAACCCACGATCTGTCCAAGAAAAGAGATTTCAAGCAGAGATAGAGCTTCTAGGAAAGATTAGGCATACCAACGTTGTAAAGCTGCTTTGCTGCATCTCTGGTTCGGATTCTAAGTTGTCAGGCAAGAAATTGATTGTGGTGGACAGGTAAAAAAGAATAAACAGGGTTTTTATTTCCCTTTTTGAGGCTAGATCTTCAAGGTAGAGATGTTCAGTGCTGGGCTTCTCATGTCCATTTATACTTACTGCTCCTCTGTTCTAAAGAGATGATCAACTATTTGGTGAGTGATACTTCGGGCATCTGTAACTTTGTAATGTCTATCAAACTGCTTGAGGCGAACCTGGGACCTCTCTATGGCAGATCTCTGCACTATTGATGTGGACTAAGAGGAGAATATATGCAGGAAAACCCATCGTTTGCTTGACTGGCTGTAACTGTCAAAATGTGATATGATGGGTATCTACAATTTGTACAGTAAATAATGTTCTCAACGTGCATGCATGCAGGCCTAATCTGGAAAATGTCAGAGATCTATTACGTTCCAGCCATGTAAATAAATAGAAAGGACCTTTTATAGATTGAAGGATCAGTTCTCTGGTTTGAGTTTGACATGTTTTGGCCTTTGTGTCTGTGAAATGCATCTGGTGCTTTTACGTTCAGTGGGGGATGAAAGGATATGTGTAGCATTGTAAATAGGTAGATCATATAGCAAATTATGTACAGAATGATCAGTTTTCTTGCTGAATTTAATACCAGACAAGCTTTTGCCATGGCAATCGACCAGTTTTTGCTTGCCTTTCTTCTCTTCTCATTTGGCTTCCTACTCGATATGGCTACATGAATTCAAACTCGATACGGCTACATGCTGTAAGCTCCAACAGAATTTTACTTTTTCGCCTTTTTGAATAGCTTTTACTACTATAGAGAATGTACTGTACCTTATATGAGCTTAAATAGAGTTGAAATTCTCAGCTTGTATGATTATAAAATCTGGCCTCCACATAGATCTTTTATATCCTTTAAGAAATGATTGATTTTAGTTCTAGCTGGACCTAGTACTGAGTAAGAAGATGTTGAGAATATCGAGTTAAAAGATCTTGAGAGCAGTCTGTTACAGTTCGAGATATTGTTAGAAGATCTTTAGAGAATCGTCTGTGGCCATCCTAGAAATCATGTGTCCATGCTGTGCTAGATTTACATTCTTCTAGCAGCGACAATCACAGGATGAGATCTTAGGAACCGTAGACTTAAAATTTACCTCCATGTGATATTAATTGAGTAGATATAATTATTGTTTGGATATTTGTGCGGTTAACAATATGCTTGGTTGTTTGCTGCAGAGGCTACGTTTCGATGCTTCGATCAAATGATATCGGAAAGAACTGGCCGTTCTCACGGAAGTATCTGCAAATTTGCCTGGAAAATGGTAGAAAGCCATTGTTGCCACCTTTGGAACCTGTTCATTCGGTTAGAGATCTGATTGACGAGGAAGTCAAGCTCGAAGCTCGGGGCTATGGGAAGGATACAGAAAGAGAGAATCTCAGCTCTGAAGATATCTCAAGTAACTTTGACAACGATACAAAACATGGCCATGACAATGATTTTGCTCTACATGAAAATGAAGACGGTGAAAGGAAAGAGTCGGACCTTATAAATAATGGAAGGATTACAAGCGAGACACCATGGCAGTGCTTACCTGTATCTTTAGAAGGCCAAGCTTCTGGTACAACATGCAGGGAAGATGCAAAGGTAACACGGAATGGAAATGGATGCGATGTTACCATAAACAAAGCAGAAGAAGTTGAGGAATTCACAGGAGAAGACAAGCAAGGGCAAAGGGCGAGGCCAATCGTGTGTATAGGAGACGAGGGAGATGGGGAACCCAAAACTGCAGGTAAGACTGAATACAAGGATTCCGAGACCGAGACTCATCGGCCTTCTCAACAAAAAGACGGGCAATTCAGGGTTAAGCGCGCTAATTCAGAAATATCATTTAAACAACGGCGAAAGCGAGTTCCACCATCTGAGATTTCGTCGGATGTAAAAACTGGATTCCCGCCATGCAATAAACAAGTAAACAAGATGTTAACAACATCTGAAACAAAATCTCAGGAGGAAATAAACCGTGGTCAGAAAGAAGTCAGAAAGCGGGAGCACAGCGTCGAGCAAGGCAAAGCAGAACCTTGAAGAACTGAAGATTTTACGAATTCCGGAAGCGTCATACCAGATGGCGGCATGTTGATAAACGTCTGCCCAGTCTGCAGAACATTTTCCTCAACTTCTAACACGGCGTTAAATGCTCACATGGACCACTGTCTTGCTGTCGAACCAAATAAGGAGAAAACTGTAAGTTCCAAGTTTACAAAACATAAAGTGAAGGCAAGGAAGAAGCGTTCAATGGCAGATATATGTCGCTCCTACTCGCACACTGGAGGATTTGGAACACAATACTGCAGAACAGTTGGCCTTGGATGATGCTAATCCCTTAGAGTTGGATAGTTTTAAATGGAATGACAGTGATATAAGGAGGCAACCTCGAACATCTCTTTACCGAGCGGCCAAAAAATATATTAGCTATATAGATCCGAAGGAAAGTAACCGTGAGAATTCCCAGAACATGAAAATGGAATGCCAGCCTCTTTTGCAGAAGGAAAAGCAAAATGAATGCCCACCATTATTACAGAAGGAAAAGCAGAAGGAATGCCCACCTTTTGAGGTCAAGCTTGACCAACCACACGGCATGAGGAAAAACAAACGGTCCAGTTTGGGTGATTTCACAGGAGCAAGCCAAAGTTCGCATTCTCATACTCTCATAAAGGTTAAGGTATGCTATTTGATTTCCAGCCTTTATAATTTTATGTCGAAAAATTGTAGAATTGAAATAAGGCTGTTCGCTAGCATGTATCATCATTGCTGGTTTTACTTTCCCTTTAATCCCAATCTCAGTGTCTTAGTTACAATCATGCAAATGTTTTAAGGAGCCTATCCCTTTTGAAAGGTCACTGTTTCATTTATTTCTGCAAATTGTGGGCACCAAAACATTTGTTCTGTAAATGTATATGATATGATAGTTAATTTTATTTAAAACGATGTTAGTTTTTGTCTTTTCAGGTTCCAAAAGCTTCACCAGCTAATCGCCTAAATGAATGCATACCCCAGCACAAATCTTGAATTCAAACACATGAAACTGCAATGGAGGAGAAACTCCCAAGTTCTGTGAATGCATCTGCATGGACTTGCTTAAACAAACAGGGAAGTTTGAGAACAAAGAAATTCAAGCAGAAGCTGGTCAGATTGAGTTTAGCAGGATTTGGAAAACGGCATTGCAATGAGCAACATGGTGTGCCAATGGATATGTTGGAACTCAAGGATAAGAGTCATTTAGAGGGGTTAACACTTTCTCAAGGACCTGTTGTTGAATCGAAGGAGTCACCTCGAAGATCTATATCTCATTTATCTGATAAGGAACATGATTCGCCTTTTATTATTCCATCAAAAAGAAATAGAGCAAAACAGACAACAAAAGTTCAGGGAATTAATTGTACTCCATCTGTGGAAGTTGAAGAGTTTTATACTTCTAAAAGGATGAAGAACTTGTCAAGCTTGAATTTCCAAAAGATGGCAGCATGCACAGATACAAGAGGCCAATCATCAGTCAGCCTGAGAAAGTCACCTACCTCAGAAAAGGGCCAAGGTGAACAAGAGGTAAGTTTTTTGTATCAGAGTTCAATTGAGAAAGTACGACAGGATCCATCTGACTCAGATCAGCTGTCTGTCGATAAAACATTAATTTCTCAAAAATCTGGGAGTGTTGCAGCGTCAAAGCTTTTGGAGAATAAGGCAGGTTCATCTGTACATGTAACACAATCATCAGTGCACAGTCATGGTAGAAGGATAAAATCAAAAGAGCACTTTTCACAAGAAAGACGTTTCTCAAATCTGAAGACCTTAAAACTATCAAAATCAACACAATCAGCTGCAGGATTATCTTTGAAAAGGTCTGGCTTGGGGTTTTCCAATATGGAACTGAAACGACTGAGACATTTTAAAGGTAGCCTTAGTTCACAGAAAATGAAAAAAGTTGCACATATAATGCATGACTCAATGAACGTTGAAGATGATACTAAGGATGATGTTTGGAAGACAGCTCATAATCCCGATTCTAGCAGGGAATCTCACGAGTTTATTTATGATGCTGGATCCACCAGCAATCGAGCTTATAGCATAAAGCTTGGGGATTGCATGAGCTTTAAAGCTCAACAGTTTTGTGCAACAGAAATCTCTTCTCTGGATGGGGAACCAAGGGCAAGCCCTGATTTACAGTCAGTAGCAATGTCAGCGAGTGAATATGTGCCAAACCGTTTAGGAACCTCTTCAAAGACTAACGGAGCTGAACTGCCAAATGAAATTCAAGCTCAGCTTGATTCCATAGTTTCCACTATTTGTGAAGCTTCACAGATGTCCTGTGCAGGTGGAGCAGTTGCCATTGATGAAAATATGCAACATTGCATGCTTAAACATACAACTGTTGATTTGATAGGTGCTGCCTCACGTTCATTAGAATCTCTGAGTAACCAACCATTAGATCAACAAGAGCTGTAATTGAAGGTATAGGCAACGAAGTTATTGTCAATCAATCACTTGGCCAAAATAAATGTTCAACTGAATTCTGTGGAGCTATTAAATATGAATTAAATCCATGTTTTTCAGGGGAACATGCAGATATATATGCAGATGATTGTCTGGGAAAAAGAACTGGGTCTCAAAGCAATTCACAGGCACAACCTATTTCTGTGAAGGATGCATTAAAGGAGAGAGTATCGTCCATACCTTTAGAAAATCAGAGGCACAACTTATCTATGCAAATGGACATATCCTGTGCTGATTCTGAGAATGGTGCTGCTGCAACATTGAAGCCATTTAATAAGAATCCTGGATCAGATTAAACAAAGCATATCACAGATAAAACTAATATTTGTTCAACGGCGTCCAAGTCTTTTGAGAGCCACTCTACTGTTCATCACTTCAAAACCCCCGAGGCACCTACAATTTCAAATGAAATTAATGCCTTGAACACAGATGGTATCAGAGTTACTTTAATATCTAATGATACTTATTCTGCTGACAAACCTATCATATCATCTGAAATGAGAGCTGAAAATGAAGGAGTTTCAATGCCAAGTTTGAGAAACTTAAATGAGGGGCCTCTTTCAATGCCTCAAAGTTCTGGATTTTTGCAAAGACCTATATTTGTTCATTCCATCCAGACATCTTCCTGTGCTACCTCTGTAGGTCTCCCTCTGACATCACAAGGAAGCTTATTTCAGGAAAGAGCCATGTTACTGGAGGACCCTCAACCTGTTGGAAATGGGCACTACTCGTTTGGTACGAGGATGAGCTTGGATTCAGTGGAAAAGCCTCAAGTTATTGCGCCTTCGCTTCTTTCAGTGAATTCAGGAGAAATAAATACAGCAGGGGAGGTTATACATGGTTCTCTCTTGAACACAACCTCTTTTAAATCTCACAGCGTTCCCAATGGAGTTGGCAAGTCATGGAGGAATGGACAATGGATATTCTTTCCAGAATCCCTTCCCACACATGTATGGTCCAGCGCCCAGGAGGCGTCCCAGGCTTTATCACTGCGAATCCCTCTAATGTGGAGCATATTCTGAGAGCCAATTTTCATAATTACCCCACGGGAGAACGCTTCAGTTTCTTTCTCCACGATTTCCTGGGCAAGGGGATCTTCAACACTGATGGGGAGCTGTGGAAAATGCAGAGGAAGGCTGCGAGCTACGAATTCAATACCAAGTCGCTCCGGAACTTCGTGGTGGAGGCTGTTCAGTGGGAAATCAAGAACCGGCTAATGGTGGTGCTCAAGAGCGCATGCGAAGGGGGAGAGATCATAGACTTGCAGGACGTTTTGATGAGGTTTGCATTCGACAATATCTGCAAGGTGGCGTTCGGTGTCGATCCCGGTTGCCTCCACCCTTCTCTGCCCAGGTCCCAATTTGCAGAGGCTTTTAACGATGCTCTTGATATTAGCGCTGGCAGGGTTTTTTCCATTTTCCCCTTTCTGTGGAGAATCAAGCGAAAGCTTGACATCGGTTCTGAGAGGCGGTTAAGAGAAGCCATAAATGTAGTGAATGAATTTTCCATGGACATTATTCGTTCCAGGAGAAGTGAGATCTCTGAAGGGCATCTGACGGAAGACTTGCTTTCAAGATTCATGGTGGCAGGTCTGTCTGATTAGGAGCTATTTGAGACAGAATGCGATCAGAGAGGTTCGCAGAAGATGGCAATGGCGGGCGAAAAATCGGAATTATTCATCGAAGATATGATGGTTAGTTTATGAACGCTTCCTAAAAAAACGTCATGAATTTCTCAAACGCCAACTAAAAATTAAGTAGCCGTAGAACCGCGTTCATGACTATCCATGAACACACGACGATATTTCAGAACTCTGCGGTTATGCCCGCGATATTTCAGAACTCTGCGGTTATGCCCGCGATATTCTTGACGCCGCGTGTCAGCTTGCTCTGCGGTTATGCCCGCGATATTCTTGACGCCGCGTGTCAGCTTGAGAAACAAAGGGACGACGAAAGTCCCTTTCAAAGGAAGGCCTAAATTAGTTTTATATTAATTTTCATTTTTATATTAAAATAATGTTTGATAATATTAGCCCACGGGGCTTTGGATTGATGGTGAATGGGTGCGCTGTTAAGGCACTCCTTGCGATAGGTCACCGGTTCAAATCCCCCGTGGGTACTTAGGTTAGTCTAATAGATAAAAAAAAAAAATGTTTGATAATATTATTATTTATATTAACAATAATATAATAATAATTAATATTAAATATTTTTAATGGTATGTTTTATAGTTATTTTATATTTCATTTATAAATTTGTTATAGTATAAATAAATTTGTTTTTAAGTTTGGCATCATTATGTCCAATATATTATCATTTTAATCATGAGCGGAATTGAACTTGTAATTTCACATCAAGGAGTTCTTTAATAGAGTACTCGATTACCATCTATCCAAGATCCCCGGAATTTATTATAAATAAATGCTATAATAATTTTAATATTTATATTAAAATAATGATTAATAATATTTTTATTGATTATTATTAATAATTTTTTTACATTAAATTTCATTAATGTTAATATCAACATTTATATAATATTAATAACACTTATGTGACACTAATATTAATTATTAGTAATATTTTTCTAAAAAAATATTACTAAGATTAAGAATAATATTAATATTAATAATCATAATAATGTTGCATTAATACTTTATTACATTAGCAATATTATATTAATTATAATATAAATATATTATTAATATAATAATAATATATATTAATAGTCAAATCCCATCAACAAAACCGGTTGAGGATGGGCCTTGTTAGCAAGATGACCCAGGAGCCTGGTTAGCAAGATGACCTAGGATTAACCTCACTGGGGTGGTTGTGTGGTGTGCTAGGGGGAGGAGACATGCTAAAAAAATCGAGTCAGTTAAGGGATGGCATGGCCTATGCCAGGTGTGATCCCTTGGTGACGTTGACGAATTAGATGCTCCTTGCTCATGGCTCCTCAAGCCACATGTCAAGACTGGAGGATCACAAAGAACTTGACAAACCAAAAGAAAATACTAATACTATTAATAACAATTATAAGAAGAAATTTCGGGGTAAATCACATTCAGAAAATCATTGTCGACGCGTTTCGAACCAACCAATGTGGTTCATCGTCAGGACAAGTTGAAGAAACAGATCCAGCTTTGCATGTTAAATAGTCTCAGCAGAACCTAAGTCAAAATTAGTCGTTGGTCAAGTTAGCCGTTGGAGGCTTTGCTCAGACTATTTAACATGAAAAGCGGGATCTATTTCTTCAACTTGTCCTGACGATGAACTGCACTGGTTGGTTCGAAACACGTAGACAATGATTTTTTGAATGTGATTTACGCCGAAATTTCTTCTTATAATTGTTATGGATCACAGAAGCCTCAATTCAACTATTAATAACATTATTATAAGTAACATTTAATATGTTGTGCTATTAAAAACATGATATATTATATAATATAATAATGTTACTATTAACGTCAATATTATTAACAATAATAATAATAATATACATATCATTAATAATAAGATTAATGTAAACAATATTAAAAACATAATATAGTCAACTACTGTCAACCATGATCAACTCTAATCAATCATGGTCATCAATCAAGGTCCCTATGCTTAGAATAGTTGAATATGATCAACCATACTCAACATGGTTGAATGGTCCAACATGGTTAGAATGGTTAACCATGTTCAACTATGTTCAACTATGGTTAACTATGGTCAACTATCATGATCAACCAAGATCTCTATCGTTAGAATGGTCAAACATGATTAACCATCATCTCTACGGGTCAATAACGGTCTCTATGGTCAACCATGGTCAACTATGTCCAACCATGGTCAACCATGATCAACCAAGGTCATTCAAGATCAACATGGTTATAACGTTCAACTAAGGATCAATCATAGTCAACCATGGTCAACCAAGATTAACAGAGTTAAAATTATCAAACACAATCAACCATGGTTAACCATGATTGACGGTGGTCAACTATAATGGTTAATCATGATCAACCATGAACCACCATAATGGTCAATGAAGACTATGGTCAACCATGGTCATCCAAGATCAACATGGTTAGAATGGTCAACAAAGGTCACCCATGGTCAACAATGATCAACCATGATCAACAATGGTCTACCATCTTCAACCATGGTCAACCAAGATTAACCATGATAAACCGTAATGGCCAATCAAGATTTATATGGTTAGAATGGTCGAACATGGATAACCAAGATAAACAATAGTTGAATGACTGAACATGGTTAGAATAGTTAACCATGTTTAACCATTATCAACCATGGTTGACCATGTTGAACCATGGTCATCCATGATCAATCATAATGGTCAACCAAGATCTATATAGTTTAAATGGTAAAACATGGTCAACCATGGTTTCTAGGTGTGATCCCTTGGTGACGTTGACGACTTAGATGCTCCTTGCTCATGGCTCCTCAAGCCACATGTCAAGACTGGAGGATCACAAAGAACTTGACAAACCAAAAGAAAATATTAATACTATTAATAACATTATTATAAGTAACATTTAATATGTTGTGCTATTAAAACCATAATATATTATATAATATAATAATGTTACTATTGACATCAATATTAAGATTATTAACAATAATAATAATAATATACATATCATTAATAATAAGATTAATGTAAACAATATTAAAAACATAATATAGTCAACTACTGTCAATCATGATCAACTCTAATCAATCATGGTCATCAATCAAGGTCCCTATGCTTAAAATAGTTGAATATGATCAACCATACTCAACATGGTTGAATGGTTCAACATGGTTAGAATGGTTAACCATGTTCAACTATGTTCAACTATGGTTAACCATGGTCAACTATCATGATCAACCAAGATCTCTATCATTAGAATGGTCGAACATGATTAACCATCATCTCTACGGGTCAGTAAAGGTCTCTATGGTCAACCATGGTCAACTATGGCCAACCATGGTCAACCATGATCAACCAAGGTCATTCAAGATCAACATGGTTATAACGGTCAACTAAGGATCAATTATAGTCAACCATGGTCAACCAAGATTAACATAGTTAAAATTATCAAACACAATCAACCATGGTTAACCATGATTGACGATGGTAAACTATAATGGTTAATCATGATCAACCATGATCAACCATGAACCACCATAATGGTCAATGAAGACTATGGTCAACCATGGTCATCCAAGATCAGCATGGTTAGAATGGTCAATGAAGGTCACCCATGGTCGACAATGATCAACCATGGTCAACCATGATCAACAATGGTCTACCATCTTCAACCAAGATCAACCATGATAAACCGTAATGGCCAATCAAGATTTATATGGTTAGAATGGTCAAACATGGATAACCAAGATAAACAATAGTTGAATGACTGAACATGGTTAGAATAGTTAACCATGGTTAACCATTATCAACCATGGTTGACCATGTTGAACCATGGTCATCCATAATCAATCATAATAGTCAACCAAGATCTATATAGTTTAAATGGTAAAACATGGTCAACCATGGTTCTAGGGGTCAACCATGGCCAATCATGGGCAACCATGGCCAACCATAATCAACTATGGTCAACTAAGGTTAACCATGGTCAACCAAAGTCATCCAAGATCGGCATGGTTAAAATGGTCAGTGAAGATCACCCATGGTCAACCAATATGAACATGGTTAGAATGGTCCAACATGGTCAACAAAGGTCAACCATGGTTAATCTTGTTTAACCATGGTCAATCATGATCAACTATGATCAGCTGTAATGAACCATGGTCAACCATGATCAACCATAAACAACCATAATGGTCAACCAAAGTCATCCAAAATCAACATGGTTAAAATGGTCAACCATGGTCAACAACGGTTAACCATAGTGGTCAACCTTAATAAACCATAATGGTTAATCAAGGTCTCTGTCGTTAGAATGGTTGAACATGGACAACCAAGATCACTGATGGTTAACCATGATCAACCATGGACAACCAAGGTCAACCAAAGTCAACCAAGATCAACACGGTTTGAATGATTGAACATGGTCAACCATGATCAACCATACCGTGGTTTAGCATAGTCAACCATGATCAACCATGGTGGTCAATCAAATCTCTATGGTTAGAATGGTCGAACATAATCAACCATAATCAACCATGGTTGAGCATGGTCAAACAAGGTTAACCAAGGTAAACTATGCTCAATTAAGATGAACATGGATAAAATGGTTGAACATCATCAACCAAGGTCAATAGGGATTGACCATGGTCAACCATGATCAAACATACCATGGTCTAGAATAGTCAACCATGATCAACCATGATGGTCAAACAAATCTCTATGGTTAGAATGGTCGAACATAGTCAACCATAAACAACCATGGTTGAGCATGGTCAACCAAGGTAAACCATGCTCAACTAAGATGAACATGGATAAAATGGTTGAACATCATCAACCAAGGTCAACAGGGATTGACCATGGCCAACCATGATCAAACATAATGGTCAATCAATAGCTCTATGATTATAATTATTGAACATGGTAAACCAAGATCTCTATGGTTGAATATGGTCAACCATAATGGTAAATCAAGGTCTCTATGGTCAGCCATGGTCAACCAAGATCAATCATTGTCAACTATGATCAACTGTGGTTGAATATCGTCAACCATGCTCAATCGTGGTTAGCCATGATGAAGGTCTATATGGTTAAATATGGTGAAACATGGTCAACCATCACTGAATATCGTTAACCAATGTCAACCATGATTGAATATTGTCAACCATTGTCAACCATGGCTGAATATGCTCAACCATGGATGAATATCATCAACCATACTCAACCGTGGCCACCCATGATCAAAGTCTCTATTGTTGAATATGGTTAACCATGATAAAGCATGGTCATATTTGGTCAACCATAGTCAACATAGAACATTCCATGCTCTACCTACTCCTAATGGTCAACCATGGTTAGGATGGTCGAACATGGTCAACTATAATGGATAACCAAGATCTCTTGTTGAATATGGTCGATAATGGTCAACCCTATCAACAATCTCAACCATTAATGTAACCTTTTTTTTAATATTAATGTAATATTAGCATTAGCATTAATGTAAGCTTGACCATGGTCAGCCTCGTTAACCTTGATTGACCTTATCAGCGATCAGCTATGGTCAACCATAGTCAGAGAATCCACCCCCACACATCAATTGTAACTAGCACAACCACATTTACTAATGTTGTTGATATATACCAATGAGAGACATTTTCCAACTTTTATATGCCAATTGAAATACAAAACTAACAATAATCAACATATATCAACCACATTAGAAATATACTAATATAATTGGACAACAAATAACTAGCCTGCCCATAGGGCATAAAAGGCTGGTTATTTTCAACCATATAGTTGTGCTAGTTTTTAAGTGTTAGTAATCTATTTTAAAAAAAATTGTAATTGATTACTCTGGTCTTCAAGATTTTGTTTTGATTTTTTGGGTGGGTGTGTCTGTGTTATGAGGGAATGGGGTCAAATATGAAATATGTTAACAATATCGTCAAAAAAGGAACATAACCGTGCTGGATTCATACTGTACTGAAAATGGAATTTAGTACTGTTACCCGATTTCAATTTTCTGTCCCGTTAACTCGTTACGACTCAATCTTCTACTTGAGCAAAACTATAGCAAAATTAAGTTTAATGCATATCTTGCTTTGACCAGTGAAGCAATATAATAAAATAATAACCAGATGATTACAGGTAAAATCAAGTGTGCTTTGATTTACAGGATAGGCAGATGATTCCCAGATGAAATCTTTAACTTTTTGCTCACAAAACAATTTACAGAGATGGGAAGAAATTACATTTGGGTCGCCTTGATTGCGTTCTGGGTGCTGCTGAATTTCCTCCTCCGTTTGTCCCAGATGTGGTAGCTCCATTTGAGTTCATCGATCTCTGCCAATTCTTTACCAAATTTCGCTGATATTTCGGATAGAGTACGTCTCTAATTGTACAGATCACAGCTTCTCAGAAGAAGTAGAACTCATTGGCTGCATAAAACCCAGGTTGTTTCCAAGGAGAGACAGAGCCGAGGAATTTCAACATGAAAAAGGGGGCGAACCTGAAGCACCAGAATATCCTTTCAGGCTTTTCTGTCTATGGTAAGTTATTGAATACCTCTATTGCTTTCAGGGCCTGCACACAATGAGTCAATGAACCACTGATGGGGAAGATATGGCGCGCTGCATACTGTCGTATGACATATGCAATGACGTGCTGGGTGAGTTGACTCTGTACACGTGTTTTTACAAATTTCGTATGAATTTGAAAGATCCAATACTGCTGGCAATTTTGAAATGGTTTTGATTATTGAAATCGTAATATAGGATTGTTTAAGATAATTGACTTTTAAAATCCTTTTATAATATAAAATGATGATTTTGTTACCACTGAGTTCCAGCCCCACAACTTATTCGAAATAAAAATAAAAATAAAAAAATTCTAAAAATATATATTGCTATGCGGTTGTCATTGCTGGTCATCTTGGATAATTGCAAATTTTGTGCAATTGAGTGATGTTAACATTGCAAATTCAATGTATTTAACAAATTGGTTAAGTTTGCTTCACATTAAGGAAATAATGGCCATTCAATTTCAAAGATTAATTTAATATCAAATAAAAAGTAATAAGTTAAAATATTTTTTTATTTTTTATTTTTAAATATAATTTTAATATATATTTTATACACCACACTTTCTATTATATCAAGTCAAATTGTGCAAATCTCAAACAAGAATCTTATCTACAAATCAAAACTTCGATTTTTTCAAGTACACTTAAACGAGTATTCATAAATAACATTGGTTCACCAATATTACAATTTATAAAAGAACTATATGAAAGAAATTTAGTAACGAGTACACAAATAACATTGCTTCACTGGTAATACAATTTGTATAGGAATTATATGAAGAAGTGTAATAAGAACATTTCTTTACACTTTATAAATTAATCATATAAAGAGAATTCAATTGAACTATTTGTTTGTAATATATATAGAAGTCATGTGGAAGGAATTCAACAAAATAATTTACTTTTTCATTTCATGGCCATCATCCCTCAAATACAACAAAATTATTTTTCTTTCTTCAAAAGTAAGTGGTCCAATCTTTTAACCAATTGCAATGAGTTTTTTTTAAGGCAATCAAAATATAGTATTATTTTATGGATATCACTACAATATTTAATTTTAAAAAATGACTATTTAAACTTTCAACAATACAATTTTCTATAAAAGAAACATAATTTACAAGAGTATTTTTCCATAAGAATTATAAGCTTAATGATTAGTGCATATGTGGATTATGATGCAAAACACAATCTGCAAAAGAACACATAAATAAGAATATCTTTTGTCAACAAAAATGAATGAATATTACTTATTCTACATTAATTTTTCTATAATAAGAAATGATACCTACATTGAATCAATTTTGATCCCTAGTGCTTACTGTCATGACTTAAATAGATATAAAAAATACATGTAGGTAATATTTATAAATGCATGCAAGTTGAGAAAGCAACAAATGCAAGCAAATGGAGTAGGCATTAAATATGAGAAACTAGAGTAGGAAGCAAAAAAAACAGTATTGGAGTGATGGAAGATAATGTGGCCCTAATTCTAATTGCAATTGTTTCTCCTCTTTGAATATCAAAAGTATTTGTCTAAAAAAATGCTTTTGATCTTAAATGTGTTAGAATATATAATTATCACTTGTCTCAATGTGTGTTAATAAGTCTCTTACGAGGTTGTTTAAGCCTAGTTCTTGGTTGAGAGATTCCCTCCAACTAGTGTGTATTGGTTGAAATATTCCCTCAACCAAGTGATTATGTGTCCAAATCAGTTTCTCTATCTTTAGACAACACTCCCTGTATTTATATGTACCATCATTATTTGTTTGTGTTTATGGTTTTTGTGTTCTGCAAAAACTATAAACACAAACAAATACACTTCACATTCATCTAATGATGGTACATATAAATACAGGGAGTGTTGTCTAAATTTATATTTTCATAATTCTACCCCTAGTTCCTTTTATGTGTATGATATTCGGATTGAGTCTCCACCTCATGTCCCTTAGCGTGATGAATTTGGAGGTTCTGATCCTCTTGCTATCATCATGGGAGAAGAATTTTTTTAGAGTTATATATGACTTTCTGCCTTCATCCAAGAAGGGGAGATTGTGTATTTGTCAGTTTGAAATCAAAAGAAATATTATAATGATTAATTAAGCATGAACTTGTTTAGGCCTATCTTAAACACATTACAGTCAAGTTGATTGTCGATTCCTCTACAAATATTAGCTACTTTAGCTACTTTATCATTGAAGAATTCTCGAAAGAGGATGCAAAGGCCTAGGCTAGTTCTCTCAAGGAATCAAGGAAGCTTGAAGAAACAATATTTTTGGCTCATAAACCATTATTAGTGTGTTGGATTTCCTCTTGTAAAAATCTATAAAATTTTCGCAATGTTTAGAGTTCCTTTTCTTGTCATGTTATGGAACTTCATAGAGATAACCATTGCATTAAGTCTAGACAATTTAGTATGAATTATAGTGGTTTTATTAGAATTGGATACTCTAACAAATCATACATAAGTATGGAAATTCAAGAGAGATACTAAACATAGATGTTGAAAAGATGAAGGCACTAAATTTGTGCATAATTTTAGAGAAGGTAAACGAGTAATAGAAAGTGATGCATTGTGATGAAGTTTAAATATGTTTTGGTAGATGATTGTCATATAGGAAAGTTGTTAATATTTGTTTTGTGTCAATGCTTACTATACTTGAATTGAAATTGTTGTAATGATGTATATGTGTTGTAAGGGGTACATGATTGGTTGTACCTGAAACCCCAAAATATTGGTCCAAGTTGATTTCACCAATTGTGTGTTATAAGCTCTGTTAAGAGAGGCATATAGTGCTTTATGTAGAGTGAGGATGTGACATTAAGTTGTGGAATTAACCACTAGGTATGAGGGTGGCAAGTGTAATCGTATCTAAGCTTGGTGTGTAATGGAAGAAGTTAGTCTTTGATTAAAAGGGGCAGGAGAATGTGAGATGGAATCAAAATATGAGGAAACAATTCAAAGAGAGTTTAAAATGATTGATAAACCATGTAGGTGAAAATGATTCTTGGAGAATTAACGAGTATACTAGATGGTACCCATGTACCTCGAGAGATGGTTTTATTTTTATATGGAAATTAATAACGAATTGTATTGAAGTACAAGAGAGAAAAAGAATGTCCATTGTGAAGAAATCTGAAGGAAAGATAAGAACAACTCAAGAAAATTCTCTTGGAGGTACTATAACAATAGATGTTGGAACAATAGCTAGGAGTGAATGGTGGACAAATGTAGGTGATCATGTGTTGAATAATTGCAGATTCAAGATCATATGTTTATAACCAAGTATACATAGTTATATTTGAGTTAATGGAGTACTCGGTATCTCCAAGAATGGTGATTGTGATTGTATGAGTCATACCCCCATTTGTAGTGTACTATGGTTTGTGGTTACTCAGAAACCACTTGTGGGAGGGTCAACCGAGAAGACCTTGAGGATGGTTGAGGGTCAGTCGAGAAAACCCTAGGCATGGGACCAAGGTGAAGATGATAATGCTGGAAGAGGAGGTATAGATATAAAGACATATTTTTTGAACGAATCAGGTACATGAAGGGACATCCTAGTACACTAGTGATTGCAACGGTTGGGCACTCATGCATTTTAGTGGATGGTTGTTTGTTTATATGGATGCCAACTTTATGATCTTATTTGTAAACACCGGACTTTGTTTTTATTGTTTTGATTGACATTGAGAGAAGTAGTGATTAAGGAGAGTGTTAGAACATATAATTCTCACTTATCTCAAAGTGTGTTAATGAGTCTATTCCTATTATTTAGGAGGTTGTTTAAGTCTAATTGGTTTCTTGAGAGATTCCCTCAAACTAGTAATCCTATATTGGTGTATGGTTGAGATATTCCCTCAACCAATTGATTATGTGTCCAAGTTAGTTTGTTTATTTTTCAACAACACTTTTTTTATTTATATGTACCATCATTTGACAAATAAGAAATGTATTTGTGTGTTTTTATATTTTTACCTCAATACCCACCACTCTAATATAATTTCAATAAATAAGTGTCACACACATACATGAACTCCATAATAATATAATTTTATTATATAAAACTAATGACATTTATTTCTTTAAACTATAAAATTAATAATAATATAATTTTATTATTTAAAAATAATGACATTTATGTGTTTAAACTATAAAATCAATAAGTAAAATATATTAGGATTTTTTTTAATTTTAATTGATAAAATAAGAAACAAATTTATTTCAAAATTTACAAATATTTTTTAATCATAATTTTTATTTATAGTTTGAGTGTGTCTAACCGTTAAGAACATGTGTTTGCTTTTAAGAAGTCCAAGGTTCAAAACCACAGGAGTAGAGTATATATGCCTTAATAAATTTGAAATGGGTTCCTTGTCCTACAAACAAAATAAATCTTATACACCAATTTAACCTCTAACTTAAACCTAATAATAATAATGACAACTTATTTTAAACCTAGCGCCAAAATCTACCGTTCAAAATTCAAATAAACTCACATGCTACCCTCCAAATTTTAAATTTCAGATTTCATGTGAACCGGCAATTCTGGGCTTTAGTGCATTCAATGAGAAACTGGTAGGTGTAACAGACCAAGATACTGAAATCTAACTGCATTAAAAATTGGACAGCTTCTGAATATTTTACTCCCATCGCATATATTTTGGAATCTGCTTAAATATATAGTCATGTTTATCGTTTATCTTTAATGTGGACCATGCGGCCATTTCCTGGTCATCAGAGTTGGTATTATTATATGAGAGATTGGGAAACAGAAGTCGAATCGTCATGGCAATATGAATTAGGACAAATTCATAGTTATTTTAATACTTATAATTGCATTATGGCGTAATTTTAAAATCTCAAAATCGTTAGGGTTCACAAAAATAACTTCAAAAATTCTGGTACTGGTTAAATGAATATCTGGCAAGATTATAACTTGATATCGACGCCTGTGAGTAAAAGTCTTAACCGGATTTGCTGGCGGTACTCTTAAAATCAAGAGCAGGCCCCCTTTTTTTTAGCCTGGCCTCCGGCAACACTATTCCGCTCTAGTTTTTTTAATAGGTTCATCATCCCTTACAGACTCTTTAGCATTTTAAAATTAAGCCTGTGATTTCCTAGGACAGAAAAAATTACGAGGATGAACGTTTAAATGTTTTCTGTTTTGACTTCTTCGCTACTTATTTAAAATTCTATAAAATGATATTTTTGAAGATTTTCTGGTGAATCATTATATTATTAAATAATTTATAAATATAAAATTTAAATTTAATAAAATAGGAAGGTAGGGTTTAAATGTTTTTTATATTCATTTTAAAATTCTTCAAATCTTTATATAAAATGATGTTTTATAGTTAAAATTTTTGTGTAAAATATATATTATTGAATAATTTATCAATATAAATTTAAAAAAAAGTTAGGGGATGAAGGTCTAAATGATTTTTGTTTTCATTTGAGTATTTATATAAAATTATATTTAAAAAGTTAATTTTCCATATTATTAATTATATTATTGAATAATTTGTAAATATAAATTTTAAAAATACATATTATTAGCAATTACATTATATGTTGCAAAAGAAACTTTGTAAGGCGGTAGTATAAATGAACTACAACAGTTAGGAAGGGCCATAGTTTGAGGAATGCAATTAATATTTGCTTTTTCAAAAGTATGTTCAGTGATAATGTTAGTTTGAGGAATGCAATTAATATTTGCTTTTTCAAAAGTATGTTCAGTGATAATGTATGCTTTTTCAAAATGTCTCTATTATGTACGTATTGATTGCACAAACCAATACAGGTGTGTGGTGTCTAGGCACAAACTAATACAGGTGTGTGTGCTTTTTCAAAATGTCTCTACTATGTGCGTATCGATTGCACAAACCAATACAGGTGTGTGGTGTCTAGGCACAAACTAATACAGCTGTGTGTGCTTTTTCAAAATGTCTCTACTATGTGCGTATCGATTGCACAAACCAATACAGGTGTGTGGTGTCTAGGCACAAACTAATACATGTGTGTGTGCTTTTTCAAAATGTCTCTACTATGTGCATACCGATTGCACAAACCAATACAGGTGTGTGGTGTCTAGGGGCACATTACTGCCATGGTGCCACCAATAGGTAAATGGAAGGAAAATGAAAGAAATATACACATTGAAAGCATTAGAAACACTATAGTTAAAAGACCAAGCCACTCATTAAAAACATCTTACAATCATTAAAGTCATGAATAGAGAATCCTTGTGACAGATTGCACTTTACAAACATGTTATTAACAAAGTGAGATGTCAAGATTAATGTTAAAAAAAACGTAGTTCAATGTAGTTCAAGTAGGATGACTAGATTTAAATTGTGGAAAAGTTTATAAACATATTAGACACATAGTAGTCCAAGTGTAGTATGAGCCCCCAATTAGATTTTTTTTTTATTTTTTTTATTTTTTTATTTTTTTTTATTTTTTTTTTTTATTTTTTTAATCTTAAACAACTCTATGTAATAGTTATCATATCCATATAACTAATTAATCTAATGATTAATGCACTCTATTAGTGGCATAACAACTTATCACAATGATAGGTTTTACTTCATAAGAGACTACTAAGAAGTTTAATTATGGTATATAATTGTAATATCTAGGCTAGTGGGTTAAACATTTGATGAGAATATTTTTTTTTTGGATTTCTGAGTTAAAATGATTGTTCACAATGGGTTGCATTTTCATTTGGAAAATGTGTCAATTTAAGGAATCTTTAAAGTTCTCGAGATGTAAATTTGTTCGCGAGATAGGAGTTTGTGCATAGATTTACTTATACAAACACTCAAGTTGTATTAATTACAATTTACTTATGTGAAGCATATATGAAGCCTCTTCTAAGAGAAGGGATGAATATGCTCTTCATTTAGCTTCATTCAATGCAATCCAAAATTTTTCAGCAACAACACTTCTCTAAACAACTGTATGGTGTGAAATGTTACATGTGTTACTAAGGGGAAAATTGAGAGTCCATAGGATCCTCATATCTTAATGAAATGAGGTGTATTTCCCTTTATTAAGTATGTTTTGCATAAGGTTATACATAAGTTTGATTTGCTAGCTAGCCCAACCTTATTATATATTACTTGATAATCTCTTGTATACTAATTCCTCTTGCAAGCACTAAATTGGCCATTCAGGTTTTCATTGACCATCTTATCTTTGGGTCTATTAAGTACCTCGAAGATAAAAAACAAATTGAATTAATGCTTGGTATTCTTTTCTCACACTAAGGATTTATTTTCATTTTTTTTATAATTTGACTTGTAAGCATGGAAGTTACACATCACATTCATATTATGGTGTTATATAACATACTCTACATATCACTTCAATTTGTTGAAGCTTATTTAGGTAACTTTCCATACATCTCATTTTCAAATTGAATCATTGAAGGACCTTTCAATTAGGAGATGTCAAATTTTTTGACCATATAAGTATAATTTTGTTAGAAGCCTCCACAATGTTTGCCACCACATTGACCATTGTTGCCTAGTTTTTATATTCCTCCCATTTCGTCACAGATGAACCATAGCCATAGCTATCAATCTCATGTCATTGAATGTGTTTTAATTTTAGTTTTTGCAAATATGAGATAACCCTTTTTGTGACCCCTTTTTATATAACAACACATTGACCATTGCTCTTTTATTTGTATTTTCCTCCCATTCAATCATTGGTGAACCATAGTCATGATTTTCATTCTCATGTCCTATAATTTGTTTTAATTTCAGTTTTTGTAATGCACATTAAATCAAAAAATTATATCTTAAACCCTAAATTTTGTTAAGAGAAATAATGCTTTTTGTGACATAGTTGTGGGACATATAAAGAAACATACATGCGGTAGACTATCTTCAATGTGGTGTATATTCTATAAATCTCATCAAATCTACTCTTAACATTTCTCTCATTCCCGAACTGATATACAAAAATCAAACCGACGAAATGGGAAAGGAGAAAAAGCTCATCGATGGCCAGATGCCCATTCCTAATATTGATTTGATTCAACTCCTTTCTCACAGGAAGAACATGAATAAGCACCAGCTCAAGGCCTCAACTTCTCTTGAGAAACCAAAAAATTATGTCTTTGTTGATACACAACAAGTGAAAGAGAAGAAGAAAAAGAGGAAGAATAAGAACACGGAAGAGATCATTGATGATAGCAATGGAAAGTAATTTTCCAATGGAATGGAAAATAATATTGTGAATGGAATAAAAAACAAGGATAAGAGGGAAAAGAAAAATGAGAAAAAATAGAGTAAGGATGGTGACATGAGCATTTCTAGGAAAGGAAGTGAAGATACAAAGTACAAAATGTTGAAGTTGTTTAAGGAGGTCGAGCTTCCAGAGAATGTGTTGCACTATTGTAAACATTTTTAAAAACCATCACCCATTCAGGCACATGCCTGGCCTTTCTTCTTGATGGAAGAGACTTCATTGGCATAACAACCACTAGATTAAATACAACCCTATTTGCTCTCTGTTTTCTTGCTTCTTTCTATTTTAGTTTGAAATGTCTGCAAACTTTTATTTTTTTACTAGGGACAAAATTGGTTTTACTTTCTTCTTGTGTATATTGTTCCTTTATTTTATTTCAATACATGCTTATTAACATTCTCCCTTGTTTCTTTAGTTCAAAGTGGAAGGCCAAATAATGTAACTATGTGATTATTAGGCACCCCCATATTCTCACTGTAGCTGGGGAGGCCTACAACAAATGCTTATGAATTTTTAATCAATTTAGTTTATCTACTTAAGTTTAAGTTTTTTCTCAAAGAAATATCTCTGACCTGATGAACTCTCTAGATTTTTTTCCCAAAAAGAAGGCTTGAATGGTAAAAACCCATTAATCTTATTTTATGTGTTTTCAAAGTAAGGCAGGCCTCGTCCATACAAGTAGGTGAGTGTGTGGGAATACTAGATTCTTGTAATTTTTTCAAGCTTGTTCTGAATTATTCTCAATATTCCCCTTGCGTGTTTTCATAGTTGGAAACTATGTAGAAAAATCCACAACCTAGAAACAATAAAAAAAAAGGAATTGTTGAGAAGTTATAACTTGTTAAGATATTGACATATCAGAATATAACTAAAATTTAAAAATTAGGTCAACTAGAGTGGAGTGTGTACAAGCAAAGATACTTGACAAGATACTTGACAGGCACTAGGAATTCCCTAAGGTTGTATTCTTGTGTGGCCATTTGAAGCTTACTAAGGTCCATATTTGAATTGGCGCTTTTTAACCTTGACCTTAACTAGGATTGTTTCATCATAAGCTTGCAAGATCAGAAGCGAAATGTGAAAACCTCTTTAGCACTAGGACATTTTCATCCCTATATGGGCTAACCAGGGTTCTACAAGCTAGCATCCTTATGCCTCATATGATTTTCCTATAAAGAGAGAAGATTTGCTACTTGTGATTAAGTGTCTCATCAAGAATTATGCAGTTTGCTTATAAAAAATTGTTACCGTCATCAAATAAGCTATCATAACACATACATAATGAAATCAATTGGACAAACATGTATGTACTTGGTTTACACCTGTTTCTTTTCTCGTCCTTTTGTTACTGCGATGAACAATACTCCAACAGATCTCTTTAAATATATAAGATAAATAATCAGGTGGGACACATGCATCTATCATACAACATCATTAAATTCCATGATATGTGACTTCGTTTAGCCAAAATCCCTTCAAAATACACCAAGTACTATCATGGAATATTCAATGTTATGCGTCTTTAACGTAAAATTGTATACATTTATAGGAAAACGTGGATTTATACAAGAAAATAAGGTTTCCTTAAGTGCAAAAGTGTAATGCATAAGAATCTTGGACATGGTTGACCTCAATATGACATTGTAAATTACATTTGGTGACCTACATCAGATTAATATGTCAACCTAGAAGGCATGCTTGACAAATTTTAGTACCCTAGGACCTAAAAGTAGCCATAATTTTCACATAATTTCACCACATACTCTTCTCTTATTCATTGAACGTCATTTTCTTTTACTCCCGATTCATAGAGAATTCACATAATTGATGATAATTTCAACTTGTGACTCTAAACATCCTTAACCTCATGATCTTATGTTTGCTTGATCTCTCATTTTCTTGTTATTAGTCCTTGTCGTCCAGGCATGGACTATAGTAATTGGAAGTGAAGAATATAGCATTATTTGAGCTGCTTTTATTCCCGGCTCATTAGCTATAAATAAAGTTTTATTCCCTGCTTAGTAGCTATAAACAAAGTTTTGAGAGAAATGTTTATTTTTCATGTTACTTGGCCTCTTCCCAAAAAACCCAAGCTAGAGGCCAAAAACCGAAGCTAATCCGAAAGCAAAAAAAACACGTTATATTTTTGTTTGTTTGGTATTTTCAAATTGTTATTCCCTACAACCTAAACTAATGTTAGCATTATTGGAGGGCATTAAAATTTATCTCAGCATTTAGCAACACCTTGGTATATACCAACATATAAGCACAGTAGGTCTCTGACCTGCTGCAACACATGGTGATTTCACCCCACATCTATATTGCATGTGAGTGCATGTTTATCCAGTGGCAAAGGCAAGTTTCGATGTGATAGTGAATCATAGGAAGGGCACACAACCTGCAACAAAACACAGCTTGCAACAACCTGAGGCATATTAAGGTCAGTGCACTAAATTGAGATGGCGAATTGACACAGTCACGACGTTGTTGTTGGCGAGCTGCGAGTTTCCTGCGAGTTTCCCTATTTGCAGCCTCCGTTGTAACTTCCGTTTGTCTAGGCAGAAGCGTAACTTCCATCTGTCCAGGTAGAAGAGGCAGACTCATAACTTCCATTTGTCCATGCAGAAGAGGAGGTTTCTATCGCCTTTCATACTGAAGACATGTTTGGGAGCATGCTGAATTACATTTCAGAATGCCACGACTCCCCTTCCATCCATATAGGCCTGGGTTTGTTCAGTTAAGGATCACTTGATTTATGGAGCTGCCAGCCTTGCCATGCCCTCAACAATATTTCATAGGCGAATAAAAGAAGAAAATACTTACTAGCACGGAAGGCCATGAGGTTGAAATGCCAGGCAAATCTTTAAGGCTACTCAATCCTTCTGACTCAATTAATGCTTTTGGGCTAGACGTCAAGGCACAACATCTTCCTCATTCATTAAGACTAGGCAGTACGCTCCTTTCGCTTCCTTGCTCTACTTATCTTCACTTTTCCTTTGTTCATCTGAGCAGAGCGTGTATAGAGATATTCTTTGTAGAGAGCATAATGGATTTAGGGTGGTATTTTTCACTGTCTTCGATCCCTTCTATCATTTTCTTCACATATGTTTCCCTATCCCTCTAGCTTTGAACCTTAATGCATGTCTCTCTCTTTTCCCGGGGGAAACTTGTTTCATTGAGGATCGATCCGAGTGGAAGCCCACCTCCGTTGCCTGGCTAGCATTCATAAGAGAACCTGGCGCGTATATAATGCAGTGTCTTTGTTACACATCTTTCTATATTAGGCAAAATACATAAGAAAGGTTTGGTAGCATTCGGTAGCAAGGTCTGGTTCTCTCTATCATGTCTACTAGACATGAGAAGAATGTTTGGTTCCTGGGATTCTAAAAACGAGACAAATGAATAGTTCTGGTCCCTGGGATTCTTAACCTTTCCCTCCGCCCTCTACACAACCTAGTTTGTTCAGCTCAACCCATCTTCCCTGTATCTATCTGCTCATCCGGGAGTGTTGGCAGCTAGATGAGACAAATCACAGAAGACCGTGAATTTGAAATTGATGCACGTGCATTGGGCAGTTGAATTATCCTTCTACCTCCTTTATTGACATATGACCATGATACAATGTTAAGTGGCATGGTTTAGGCCCTGCATGCTATGCCATGGAGAAGGAGGTGAGGCATGTGGCACTCATGGGAGGGCCCACATGGAGGTGTTTTTATTTTTAGTTTTCTAAGAGATTTGTTTCCTTTTAATGCTAAATTACGTCATTAATCTACCCTCTTTGGTCATTGCAGGTTATACTTCTCTTACTGGTGAAAAACAACCTGGTCAGGGTTAGCTATCACTGCTTTTCGGTGCAACTGAATATATCATACGTCTTGTGTGTGTTGTATATGTGAAATTGTAAAGTTCTAAAGGTTGGAGGCTGAATTGAATTTGAATCTTCGTGAGCTTGAATTATAATTGTAAATTAAATTCTCTTTGTGCAATAAAGAGTAAAATATCCATTCCAGAATTCAAGAGCCAACTGAGCTCGTCAGCTCTTGTGTGCTGAGGATGAGCTGAGAGCACAATGGCTAACTGTAAGAATTTTTTCCTTTTCTTTTTAATTTGCGTGTCATCTCTTTGACTTTGAAATTTTCTCTATAACATGTAGGACCAAAAATTTCCCTGGTTTGTGATGGTATCGCCTATCTGATACAACGTTTTGGAGGAAACAGTCTTTATTACGAGTTGTAAAATTATACATATTATAATTCATTCCTATGTTTGGTCTTTCCTTTTTGCTTCCTGCAGTGAAGTTTTTATATTGCATAGGGGTAGATTCCTACATAGTGGCAATGGTGATATCAGGTAGAGTGGTGAGGTTAAGAGGCATTTGTTGTTCTAGAGGTAGAGGCGAGTGCTTTCTTGTGTATGATTTTGCACCTAACGACAATCTATTGCAGTTTCTAGATGCAAAAGATGGGAGGGTACTCGATTGGCCTGCCAGGGTAAGGATTTCACATGGTGTTGCGAAAGGTATGTCTTAGACCATTCTTTGCAGGGGATTTCCTTGTTTCTTAGCTTTTGGTTTGTTTTCAGATGTCCATGTTTACTAGGGAAGACCTGTAGTAAGTTATTAACCCAGATATGATATGCATCTTCATATATCCAAGCCCAACATCGCGTATGTCCATTCCAATATTTCATATATATAGGCCATTTTTCACAAACACAATGCATCCAGTCACCATCTAGATTTTATAGATTTAATGCATCTAGCTTCTATACACATGTACACACACAAAAAGGAATGGCACAAGTCTTTTCTCTTTTAGAGGTCAGGTAGGGAAGGCAAACTCGCTCACAAAATTGATGGATCACTCTCACTCTCATTAGAACTGAACTTGCACTGCTACTTTGCCATCTAGATTTAATGCACTGACACTAAATGCAAACACACAAATATATAAAGAATTGATGGATCACTGAATTGATGGATCACCCCACCCTCATTTGGTCTGAGCTCACTTCTTGAATCTCTGGCCATGACTAGAAACTAGTATAGATCCATCTAACTCTGGGTTCAATTCTAACATTTTGTCCCAAGTTGTGAAGTCAGGAGATGCATCCTCAATCTTCACAACCTTGAGGTGCACATCCGACCTGGGTTTAGATGGGTCTATGTTATTGTCCACATCCAATGCACCCAATATGTTGTCTAAATTCAATACTCTGCTGCACAGAGGTACACACAAACAGAAAGAGTTAATGAATTATCTCACCCTCACCTGAGCTGTAGAATGCACTACATTTCTCTGGGTGCACCAACTAATGAAAATAAGCTTTGGGCATATGCATAAGCCACAACCAGCTTTCTTTGATCATAAGAATACTAACTAGTGGAATGTTATATAAAATTCCCCTCGCAAAGAGAATTTGCCACATATGTAGTGCAGGCAAGCAGATGATGGTGCATCATCATATAAACATGTTCAACCAATGTTCCACATTTTCAAACACACTTCCCAGCCCTTTGGGACTTCTGGAAATCATTAAACTGGTGGTATTTAAGGTTATGTAAACTGGCAGAGATTTGTCCGATCTGTTACATGCCTGGAGATATCAAATTTCTCGAGGTGCTAATCTCAATGTTTTCCTACAACTGCTTAAAGCGTATCCTATGGAGGCAAAAAAATTGAGATTGACATTACCTCCCTATATATAATAACTAGACAGAGAACATATTTATAATACCACATTCACACGAGGGCTACATATAAAAACAAGAAGTGTTGATAGATGTCTAGGGCACAAAAATATTGAGCGGCAACCAACTCCATAGGTTCATGGAAAACATACCCACATTTAGGTATTTTGAGTAGTGCCTGCATTTCTAATCAAAATTCTCCATGAAATGAACATGTTTTGATAAAATAACTTGTAAATGAGATGGACAGATCATTGGTATGGTATATTTTAAGCCTGTCGTTTATTTATGTTCATAGTCACTCATTTTTTAGTTTTGTTATCTAGTATCAATCTACGTAGGCATTGAGTATCTGCATGAAGGCATAAGAAAAGCTGTTATGCATCAAAACATCTTAGCTGAGAAGATTCTTCTTGATCAACACTTAAATCCTCTTCTTTTAGATTGCGGTCTGCATAAACTTTTAGCGGATGACATAGTGTATTCAATCCTGAAATCTTCTGTAGGCATGGGATATTTGGCCCCAAAATACACCACAGTTGGTCATCTTACAGAGGAAAGTGATGTGTATGCTTTTGGAATCATATTGCTACAACTTCTCATTGGAGAAACAAGAATAAACTCTCCTTCAATAAGGCCTCTTGTACAATCTGGGAGGCCGGATGAATTCATTGATATAGCTCTCGGAAAGGAGTACTCAAAAGAAGAGGCTTATAATTTAGCACTCATTGCATTGGATTGCACCAGTGAGGTTGCTTCTCAAAGGCCTCCTATCAGTGTTGTACTACAAAAACTCGCTTGGATTGACGACAAGGAGCAATGACATGACTACTTCAATTCACTTGATCAGGCATGGCAATTTTAGAATGTGGATTCATCCAAACATCTCTGTTTGGTCTTTTGGTTAAAGATCCATATCCATGTGTAAAAGGTTTTGCATTACTTGAAACATTCATTAACACTTAGGGATCCTTCAAATCCTTTGATCTGAAATTCAAATACCTTTTTTTTCTTCCTGTATAGATTATACAGATGTCAACATTTTTTTTTTGTAGGTGTAGGTAGTGTCTTTGCTTTCTATTTATGATAATCAAAGAGACCAGATACATCGTTTTGGTGGCCTCAACCTGCCCTGAAGGGAAACCAGGTCTGTTGACCACCTCAGTTTTCTATAAGCATTCCAAAAACAAAATTTCACGAGTCTTTCCATACTGGCTATATGCACAATACACCTAAAACTACCTATTAAGCTACTAACATGCATAAGACTATGAAAATAAAAAGATCAGAAACCACATAAGATACTCCAAAGGATCATTCCTCTTTGGTGCCTGCATTCTGGACCATTTACATGGGAGTATCCATTTGTTCCTCCTGACTTGGGTTAATACTGACCATCCTGGACAGTAGCTGAGACATCTCTTCCAGTTTGTTGTTCTGTCTAATCATTATTACTTGGAAGTTTTCCATTTCTTTCTGCAAATTCGACATTCTATTTGCAATTTCTACCATTTCTTTCGCTACCTGTTCCAGCGCTTTTTCCAGGAGACCTTTAAGAACCCAGTAGATATGAAGAGACTGTCTATACAAAGTCAGTCATCCCCGCGTATTCCCTGGGTCTCAAATCCTTTCAGCCCATTCTTCTGTCTCAGATTCCGACTGCTCCTCTAGCACACTAGTTTCCATGTCTTGGATGATTCGGTGGATGTCTTCACTCATGCCTTCCTGGTATTCTCTTGCCACTTCCTGAGCTGCAGTCAGTGTAGACCTTCTCCCTTTGCTATGGTTGCTTGGAATTTTTGTTGGCCGGTTGCCCTGGTTCCTTTGCCTTGGTCCTCCTCTACCTCCTCGTCCTCTGCCGCGACCCGCCCGCACCATCCCGATATCTATCCTTTCCTGTTGACAATTATCAATCACCGGATTCAGATTTTCAAGTTTCCTATCATCCTCTCCCACTACGTTTTCTCCTTTCAGGTATTCCTCTCTTTTTGTTGCATTCACCACCATGTTTTTGGGTTTGACACTGATGACCATTATCGGGATACACGAGATGTATAAGACCCTCTGTCAGGCATATCAGATGGTGGGCTGAGGCCATAATTTTCGAGTCCCTTATTTTCGACTTCTCCTCTGCTTCTGTGGTGGATTGCTTACCATAATTTCCCAAGTTTCTTCTCGGGCTATGCTCCCGGCTACAGTTTCCCCGTTCACCAAGATTCCCTCTCCAATTCTGACTCAATAGCCCCTCATAATGCATTGCAGAGGGGAGGTAGAACTCACTCCAGCCATTTTCTTCTACCGGGACTTCACATGAATTAAACTTATCCATTCTATCTACTGTAATAGAAAAATGGATACAGGGTTCTCGGTTTCACATACTCGGAATCGCTAACCTCCCTGATGGCTCCTCCTGACTGCACTGCACTCTGCTCCTTCTTCGTCTCACTTAGAGTACCCCTTCCTTTACACTCCGCCACCTTCATGTAATGTCTCTTCACCACCCTTCTCCCTCTTCCATTACTGCCTCCACTTCTTCTAATCACCTGACATCCACCTCCCCCACTCCAATTTCTTGAGCTCTGCGCTGACCTGCTACTCATTACCTTGGCTGGAAGGGTGGCTTCAACCCTGTGGTTATGTCTGGCTATCCTTCCGTGATCATTATTATTCCTACCATCCTCACCTATCTCATTACACATTCCGATCGGGAGATACAAATGTCAACATTTAACCAAGTAAACAGATTAACCATTTTGAAAGTGGATTTCAGTTTATGAATTTCGATGTTTAAATTATGCAAATATTTTTCAATATTTTAACTGTTTGGCACAACGCTAACCAAGGGTTGTACCCTTACCTGGGAGCTTAATTTTCAAGATCTTCATCCATATTCTTATTAAGAAAATGTTTTGTATGTTATGCATGGTCATGCAAGCTTGCCACTTTATTTGGTTGTATTTCTCTTATATTCAGGCAATTCATGCCTTGCATATTGTCAAGATATATTGTAATTAAGCCATACTTCTTGGCTCACAGTTTTTCAGGAAATCAGAATGGTATTTTTTTTTGTTGTATAATTTAGCTACTCTGTCTAAATGTATACACTTGGCATCACTGTTCTTTTGTTTTACTTTTGAAGAGACTTACCCCTTCTGAGGGTTTGTATTCCTCTGTTACTGCTATATATTTTGGCTTAAATGATATCAGCGAGTGGGTTCTCTCAGTTATATTATAGTTCTCTATTTGTGTACTATACTATATAAGATTAGAAATTTATAATATATTAATCTCTTATTTTCCTTTAATTAGTTCACTCTTGTATCATGATTTGATTACCAATAAATACCTATTTCATAACTATTGGTTGGAATCCTTTGGAAGATGACGGAACAGGATGTGAACGCTTCCAGAGCTCCTAACCTCGAGGAAATTGAATCTGCAACATAGTATTTCTCTGAAAAGAATCTGCTGGGGAAACACAACTATTGTGTTGCTTACAAGGGGGTATTGAGATATGAGTCTTTTGTGGTCATTAAAAGCATTAGTAAAATGAGTTGCAAGACAGAGGAATTAGAATTCCAAGAGGGTCTCAAGACTCTTTTGCTACTTGGGCATGAAAATGTGGTGAGGTTAAGAGGCTTTTGCTGTTCTAGAGGTAGAGGCGAGTGCTTTCTTGTGTATGATTTTGCACCCAACGACAATCTATTGCAATTTCTGGATGAAAAAGATGGAAGGGTACTCGATTGGCCTACCAGGGTAAGGATTGCACATGGTGTTGTGAAAGGTAAGTCTAAAACCGTTCTTTGCAGGGGATTTCCTTGTTGGTTAGCTTTTGGTTTGTTTTCAGATGTCAATGCGCTTATGAATCATACGTATTCTACCTTAACTAACACATCCACAAATATCTTCAAGAAACTTTACTAGGGAAGGCCCGTATTAAGTTATTAACCCATTTTTGATATGCATCTTCAGATAGCCAAGCCCAACATCGCGTATGTCCATCCCAATATTTCATATATATATAGGCCATTTTGTACAAACACAATGCATCCAGGCACCATCTAGATTTTATAGATTTAATGCATCTAGCTTCTATACACATGTACACACACAAAAAGGAATGGCACAAGTCTTTTCTCTTTTAGAGGTCAGGTAGGGAATTGATGGATGACTTCACCCTCATTTGGTCTGAGCTCACTTCTTGAATCTCTGGCCATGACTAGAAACTAGTATAGATCCATCTAACTCTGGGATCAATTATAACATTTTGTCCCAAGTTGTGAAGTCAGGAGATATATCCTCAATCTTCACAACCTTGAGGTGCACATCCGACCAGGGTTTAGATGGGTCTATGTTATTTTCCACATCCAATGCACCCAATATGTTGTCTAAATTCAATGCTCTGCTACACAGAGGTACACACAAACAAAAAGAGTTAATGAATTATCTCACCCTCACCTGAGCTATAGAACGCACTGCATTTCTCTCGGTGAACCAACTAATGAAAATAGGCTTTGGGCATATGCATAAGCACAACCATCTTTCTTTGATCATAAGAATACTAACTAGCAGAATGTTATACAAAATTCCCCTCGCAAAGAGAAGTTGCCACATATGTAGTGCAGGCAAGTAGATGATGGTGCATCATCATATAAACATGTTCTACCAATGTTCCACATTTTCAAACACATTTCCTAGGCCTTTGGGACTTCTGGAAATCATTAAACTGGTGGTATTCAAGGTTATGTAAATTGGCAGAGATTTGTCTGATCAGTTACATGCCCGAAGATATCAAATTTCTCGAGGTGCTAATCTCAATGTTCTCCTACAACTGCTTAAAGCGTATCCTATGGAGGCAAAAAAATTGAGATTGACATTACCTCCCTGTATATAATAACTGGACAGAGAACATATTTATAATACCACATTCACACCAGGGCTACATACAAAAAACAAGAAGTGTTGATAGATGTCTAGGGCACAACAATATTGAGTAGCAACCAACTCCATAAGTTCATGGAAAACATACCCACATTTAAGTACTTGGAGTATTGCCTACATTTCTAATCAAAATTCTCCACGAAACGAAAATATTTTGATAAAATAACTTGTAAATGAGATAGATAGATCATTGGTATGGTATATTTGAAGCATGTCATTTATTTATGTTGATAGTCACTCGCTATTTCATTTCGTTATCTAGTATCAATCTGTGCAGGCATTGAGTATCTGCATGAAGGCATAAGTAAAGTTGTTGTGCATCAAAACATCTCAGCTGAGAAGATTCTTCTTGATCAACACTTAAATCCTCTTCTTTCAGATTGCGCTCTGCATAAACTTTTAGCGGATGACATAGTTTATTCAATCCTGGAATCTTTTGTAGGCATGGGATATTTGGCCCCAAAATACACCACAGTTGGTCGTCTTACAGAGGAAAGTGATGTGTATGCTTTTGGAATCATACTACTATAGCTTCTCACAGGAGAAACAAGGATAAACTCTTCTTCAATAAGGCCTCTTGTACAATCTGGGAGGCCGGATGAATTCATTGATATAACTCTCAGAAAGGAGTACTCAAAAGAAGAGGCTTCTAATTTAGCATGCATTGCATTGGATTGCACCAGTGAGGTTGCTGCTCAAAGGTCATGCATTGAAAATGTTTTGTATGTTATGCATGGTCATGCCAGCTTGCCACTTTATTTGGTTGTATTTTCTTATATTCAGGAAATTCATGCCCTACCTATTGTCAAGATATATTGTAATTAAGCCATACTTCTTGGCTCATAGCTTTTTAGGAAGTCAGAATGGTATTTTTTTTTGGTTGCATAATTTAGTTACTTTGTCTAAATGCATACACTTGGCATCATTATTCTTTTGTTTTACTTTTGAAGAGAGTTACCCCTTCTGAGGGTTTGTATTCCTCTGTTACTACTATATATTTTGGCTTAAATGATATAAGTGAGTGGGTTCTCTCAGTTATATTATAGTTCTCTGTTTGTGTACTATATCGTATAAGATTAGAAATTTATAGTATATTAATCTCTTATTTTCCTTTAATTAGTTCACTCTTGTGTCGTGATTTGATTACAAAGAATTACCTGTTTCATAACTATTAGCAGAGTTTTATGATTTTGGGGCCTAAATGTTCTTTTAAATCTAAGAACCGTTATATATATGGGATTGATGTTGTTCCTTTTTGGCTATAGGGTCGAACATTGAGCCATGTATCTCTCAACCAAGTAAAAGACCCCTTCCCTTATTTTTTCTTACAAGTCCTTAAAGTTTGATCCTGGCTTTGTAATGACTTCAGAACTCGATCAATTATAGTTTCAAAAATATTATTTAAGGCCCTTGAATCTGCAAGCATCATTAATATAGTCCAAGCTGATGGGGAAGATGACCAGGAAGCAAAAGAATAAGTCTAAATAAGAGCTTGCTATAAACAGTCTCCTTGGTATAAAGACATAACCCATTTTCTCATAGTAGGCTTTTTCCCACAAGGGCTTTACAAATCCCAGAGAATCTCTTTGAAACTCCAGGCTGCTAGGTATTGCGCTGTAGGGACTAAGCTTCACTGGTATTGCCATGATGACTTTCCCTACTTGGAGTCCATAGTGAATTTATAAACTCAGTTACTATTTTCTTATCGTACTTCAAATAAATCTAAGCTTAGAGCCATTTCTCCATGTTGTATGCCATTAGACATCCAATTTTCCAGGCACCATATATTCTTGGAGAGCATCTGTAGGTGTGCAAGTTGTTATAATTTCATCCAGTACAAGTGCAATCTAGTGTCATGGGGTCTACCGAATACATTGAATGTTTTATTTATGCATGTTTTGCTTTGAGTCGCATTTAACTCCTTTGCATATATTTTGATTTGTTTTTACATAACTTTGGGTGAAAAGAAAGCTCTCTGTGCACTCCTCCTACTGGCTTCGTCGCGCTAGGGTAGAAAAGAATCCTACCCCACTCAATGCAGGGACTTGCTGCCTCGCAACTTCCCTTTTTCATGATTATTTTCAACCAATTGTATTTTTGGCCCTTTATGACACTTCACATTCTACCTTGATTGTTTTGCCATTACATTATGTTTAAGCACGAGCATATACGTAGGAAAAACTCACTAGTAAATATCATCAATATGGAAAAATATTTATGGCAGACATGCATCTATTCATCCCTTTTCATATAACTAATACATTCCCTTAAGGTTTCTAAAAGTGAAGCAGGTAGGATAACATGGATGGCTTCAATTGCATAATTGTTTAGTATCAAAGCTTCAAATGGAAATGCAATTTCCCCATTCACATTTTGTGGGGCTTGGGCATACTTACAAATATCTCTTACTTTGTTTATATTATAATGGTTGAAAGTATGCATATATTTCACTTTACATTGTTTTGCAATTTCAAAATTGCATATAAAATTATGGTTGCTTGTATCTGAGTTTCTTTTTGCCTTGTTATCTAAGATTTGTTTACTGTATGCATTGTGTGGTTTATTTATGATTTTCTAGTAAGGATTTATTTCTATTTGGAATTTTTTTTTTTTTGGCTTGAAGTCTAAAAGGATCATCTTGTGTATTTCTACGAGGAGTGAGTCCTTTAAAACTACCTCCACACTTAGGATGTTAATGGTATTATAATTTTTTTTCATTTTAATATAATTTATAAGGAGTGAGTCCTTTAAAACTACCTGCACACCTAAGATGTTCATGGTATTATAATTTTTTTTTTCTTTTTAATATAATTTATAATCGTGTTTTGGCATATTGTTGTTCTTTAATACAAAACTTTATTCAATCTCCATGCACCCACAATCAAAATTAGTATTTCCAGCTCGAATTGAACTATCACGAAAACTTGCTACAAAATGTTAATTCACCATAACGTTAAGTGCCTTACTTCTACTGCAGCGGGGATTTTGCAAATATATAGTAAGGAATGCAAATTCCCTGGTGCTAAAATGCATTAAGTAGTTGCATTAACATTAAAACCTACATGTATTTTCTTTTACTGTTGCAAAATTTTGATTTCATTTCACAATTTCAATTTTATAAATTCTATTAGGATGTCATAATTTGAATAGTATACCTTATGATGTCTAGGTGGTATAAAGTAATTTAAAAACCATTTGAGGATAGTGATGAACGTGGCTTGAAATTAGTTCAGGTTATCTTAAGGCCATTAATGTTATGAAGGAAAAAAAATAGTGTTAACAAAGAAGACAGATATGAATTTAGAATTAAGCTTTCATCTGGATTTTGATGTTCAGTCCCTTTGAGTGATTCCTAATCTTTGTTCGTGAATATTTAGGATCATTCTTGTTCTTCCTCCAACTAATGTACACGTGATTGAGTGTGAGTTTACGAAAGCTGAAAATGATTTTCAGACAACTTTGTATATAAGATCTAAGGCAAGCACATCTCTATTAATATGTGGAAAAAAAATATTATAGTTAGTTTTGTTTTTTTTTTTTGATTTTGGTTTGACCTAAAAAATATATGGTATTTATTTTTATTCATAGGTTAATGGATATTCTCATTCAAATAAATCCATAACGACGAAAGAGGAGAGTGCCCAATTTTCCTTGAATTAGTTGACGGCGCTGTCGTGACTCCTTGTGCACATCATATGTGTTGTGAGCACTTGCTAACAAGTTGGTGTAGCTCTTTGGATGGTTCTTGTACTACTTGTTCTAATTCTAGTCACTTTTCTTTGTATGACTAGATTACTTTGTTGGTAGATTATTGTGTTTTATTAGATTCTGCAAGTCATGCTACAACGATGTTACATTGAGGTAAATTTATTGAGTTTTTTTTATTTGGTTAAAAATAGGGGATGTATCAATAGAGGTTTTAGAAAGATTATGCCATTATGTGTCAAGCATTTTTTTTAAATCAATGCCTATATATGAAATTTCAAGGACTATCATAACTCCTCACATAATTCTTTAAAGGGTGCTAGCTCAATGGAAGAGCACTTACCTTATAAGTAGGACGCTGGTGGTCCAATTCCATTATGTCCTAAAATGAATTAATCAATGATATTGTAGTTTATTTTTAATTAAATACTTTTTAATATTGACCTCTTTCAATGGTGAGATATTTTTTTGGATTCATTATAACTTTATAGCGTCTTTAAAGTGACAAAAGTTATTTTTTCTTTAAATATATTTTTCTATTGTCTCTAGAGAGACAATAGCTAGGATTAAAGACATATTTTCTCTATTATAACAACATGTCTTTAATCCTAACTATTGTCTCTGGGGAGACAATAATGAAATTGTCTCCTAAGAGACAATGTTTGTCTTATATATTGTTTTTATAAAAATAATTTTTAAGATAATAATTTGAGACACTTGCTTCAAGACAAAGCACAATTTTTTTGTCTCAAATTAAGACAATTTCTCCGAAAATTGTCTCAAATATTATCTTAAAACCCCTTTATGTTATAGTAATCATTCCGATCTTGTTATTTTAGTTGGTTACTCTTGCTATTTTGAAGTTAAATTTATCGCTTCGAGCAGATGAATAGGAGGATAAAAATTTAAATGTTTTCCGTATTCACTCGTTGAGTATCTACTTAAATTTACTTAAATCTTTGTATAAAATGATATTCCGAAGATCAATTTTTAACATCAATGATTATTTTATGGAATAATTTATATTTATAAATTAAAAAATATGAAGGTAAAAGTTTATGTTATTACATAATTTATTAATATATACTTATAGACATAAATCGAAAAAAAAAGATGATGAAAGTTTAAGTGTTTTCTATTTTCACTTATTATAATTTAAAATTCTTTAAATCTTTATTTAAAATGATATTTTGAAGGATATCATTTTTGGGTTAAGGATTTCATCATTAAATAATTTATAAATATAAATTTAACAAAAGAGAGGATGAAAGTTTAAATGTTTTATGTTTTCATTTGTGGATTATTAATTTAGATATTTTTAAATATTTATATAAAATGATATTTTGAAAATCAACATTTCGTATCAATAATTATATTATTTAATAATCTATAAATATAAGTTTTAAAATATAACAAAATGGAAGTTTAAATATTTTCTATTTCTATTTATTGAGTATTTATTTAAAATTCTATAAAAGGATAGTCAACTTGTTGCGTCAATGATTATATTATTAAATAATTAGCCTCTTAAAAATTAGAAAGATGAAAGTTTAAATGTTTTATTTTTTCATATGGTAAGGATTTATTTAAAAATTTAAAAATTTTGACATTTTAAAAGTGAATTTTATTGAATAATTTATAAATTTATATTTAAAATATATATACTATAAAATAATAATCATGTGAATATGAATATAGTGTAATAATAAATAAATAAAGTTTAATTGTTGTCAACCATGGTCTAATGTCACATTGTGACAAAGATTGTTTCAATATGAAAATAAATCATAGTCAATCATGGTCCAACGTCATATTGCGACAAATATTGTTTCAATATGAAAATCAACCATAGTAAACCATGTTTATTTTAGGGTTTATAATATTAATCCATTGGGTTAAATATTATCCCCTTGGGTTTATAATCCTTCGGAGTTTTAATATTAACCCTTTGAGTTTATAATATCAACCCCTTGATTTTATTAATCTAAGGGTTCATAACCCTAGAGTATAATATTATTCATAGGGTTTATAATACTAACCCTTGGATTTAATATAAATCTCTTAGGTTCATAATCATGGCCAACCATGGTCTAACATGACATTATGATAAAGATTGTCTCAATATGAAAATCAATCATGGTGAACCATTGTCAACCATCGTCAATCATGGTCAACCATGGTCCAATGTCACATTGTAACAAATATTTTCTCAATATGAAAATCAACCATGGTTGAACGTCATTGTGACAAAGATTGTCTCAATTTCAAAATCAATGATGGTAAACCATTGTCAACCATGTTTGTTTTACGGTTTATAATATTTATCTTAGGGTATATACATTGGGTTTATATATCAACCCCACCCTAGAATATCAAAAGTATCTCTCTATTTTAACTAGCTCAAAGAAGAAAATTAATATAGCAAAGATTAGAACAAATTCTCATGAGCTCCATAGTGAAACAAGTCGTTGGGCGGTTCCTAAAACACCATGGATGGAAAGGATCTGCCATATATGTGAGAATAGGAACATCGAGGATGAAACCCACTTCCTCATAGAGTGCCCCACGTACAACCACATTAGATCTCAGTGTCACAATCTTTGTTACAATACTAACCTTCCTAGCCTTTTACAATGTCAAAATTATAGTGAGTTCAGGAGGCTTCTCTCCAACGATGAAACCCACTTCATCTTAAAGTGCCTTGCGTACAACCACATTAGATCTCAGTTTTACAATCTTTGTTACAATACTAACCTTCCTAGCCTTTTACAATGTCAAAATTATAGTGAGTTCGAGAGGCTTCTCTCCAAGCTTTTTGAGCATAGGAATAAAATCTTAAATCAAAATAAATAATTTGTTTCTTTAGGTCCGATATATCAATGTTTGTTCTCGGTGGACGCTAACCATCATCATCATTAATTCCTTAGGTTTAATATTATTCATTTGAGTTTATAATCCTTTAGGTTTTTAGTATTAATTCCTTGGGTTTATAATATCAATCCCCTGGGTTTATTAATCTAAGGGTTCATATTCTTAAGGTATAATATTATTCATAGGGTTTATAATATTAATCATTGGGTTCATATTCTTAGGGTATAATATTATTCATAGGGTTTATAATATTAATCATTGGGTTCATTATAAATCCTTTGGGTTTATAATCATGGTAAGTCATGGTCAAACGTCATATTGTGACAAATATTTTCTCAATATAGAAATCAATCCTGCTCCAACGTCGCATTTTGACAAATATTGTTTCGATATGAAAATAAACCATGGTCAACCATGTTTATTTTAGGGTTTAAATTGTTTATCTTAGGGTTTATATACTTTGGGTTTATAATATTATTTCCCTGGGTTTTAGTTTTAATCCCTTGGGTTTATTAGTTCCTTGGGTTTATAATATAAATCCCTTAGGTTTATTAATTTAAGGTTTCATAGGGTTTATAACATTAATCCTAAGGATTAATATAAATCCCGTGGGTTTATAATATAAATCTTTTGTATTTAATATTAGTTCTTGGGTTTATAATGCATTATAATATTAATCTTGTGTATATAAATCTTTTGTTACATTTAATATTAGCTCATGTATTTATAATGCCTTATAATATTAATCTTTTGTGTTTAATATTATTCCAGAGACTTATTATACATTAGGTTTATAATATTAATAAATTTTTTAGTTAAAAATATCAATAATAATTATATTATTGATAATATCACTAATATTAAAATATAATAATAATTATTATAAATTTTCATTATAAATCTTATATTTATTATCATATTTATAATATAATGATAATAATATTTTGTATTGAAATTATTATTTTTTATTATTACTATAATTATATATTTATTAATATTAATATTAAATCTATATTTATTGGTATTTATTTCTTAATATCAATTATATTTATTAATATGAGTGTACATGTGATTAATATGTCTTTCATTAAATCTATACCAACCACATTTATTAATATAACTGTGCTATCTATAAATAAATAAATAAATAAAATTTTAATTTTAATTTCTTAAAATTAAATTTAAAATTAAATTTCTTAAAATTGAAATTTTTATTTCTTTCAAAACTAATAAATTGAGCATTATTTGGAAGTAATCCAGCATTTTAAATTGCAAATTTAATGTGAACCTGCAATTCTGGGCTGGTGGGGAGGGAGGATATAAAAATTAACCACTGCGGTGAAGGTTTGGTTTTATTCAACGAGAAACTGGTGGGAATAACGGACCAAGACACTGAACGCTACAATTAAAATGAAGAGCAGGTTTCTTTGAGCCTTGCCTCGGGCAACACTATTCCGCTCTTGTCATTTTAACAGGTTCATCTTCCCTTACAGATTCTTTATCATTTTAAAATTAAACCTGCGATTTTTTTGAGTCAGAACAGCCCCAAAAATGAAATTGTTTTTAGTGTGGTTTTTTGGATTTTTTGGTGTGAGAATTCGTTGAAAATTTTGAGATGAAATCTTGATTTGTGTTATTTAAATTGATTTTTTGACCATATAAAACAGTTAAGACATTTTTATTTTGCAAAAATTATCCATACAGTTTGTTATTTCAATAAATTGTTACAACATTCTAAAAAAATTTGACAAGAAAAACCAAAAAAATAACTCAAAAAAATATTAAATATATTGTATTTATTTAAAACTCTATAAAATAATATTTCTGAAGATCAACTTTTTCAAATCAATAATTAAAATATGAAAATGAAATTTGAAATGCATGGTTGCGTATTAATTAAAACCTCTTTAATTTTTTATATAAAATAATATTTTGAAGGCTAGATTATCTTTCAGCGATTACAATATTGAATAATTTATAAATATAAATAATAATAAAATAGAATCAAAATTGAGATGTTTTCTGTTTTCACTTATAAGTATTTGTTTATTTTTTTTCTAATTTTTATATAAATGATATTTTAAGAGTGAACCATTTTTTATATAAAATGATATTTTAGAGGTTAACGCGTAGTGTTCTGTAATTACATTATTGAACAATTTACAAATTTAAATTAATATAAATAGTAATAATAAATGAAGAAAAAAGGATGAAAGTTTAAATATTTTGCATTATCAAAAGAGAAAGATTTAAGTTTAAATCTGTATTTATTTAAATTAAAATGATTTAATTATTTAAATTTATTTAATTAATTGATTGTTTTTAGTATTTGTTTAAAATTTTTATATAAAAGAATATTTTAAAAGTCAATTTTTGGTGATTATATTATTAAATGATTTATAAATTTAAATTTAAATTAAAAAATAAAGAAAGGAAAAAAATAGTAGTAAGTTTAAATGTTATGTGTTTAAAAAAATTAAGAGGATAAACATTTAAATGTTTTTATTTTTATTTTTATTTATTGAGTATTTATTTAAAATTATATAAAATGATATTTTGAAAGTAATTTTTTATATATATGGATGATAATAATGAATAAATAAATATTTATTGAAAATGTTTTCTGCGTTTTGAGTCAGGATAAGATGATATGAATTTTGATATGATTATCGCTCAAAACCTTCTCAATAAACATTGATATTCACACAAGCCTAAATTCAATAAATAAATATTGTTTATATAATTGAATAAATTATAAATATATTGAAATGATAAACACTATAAAATAATGATAATATAAGTATAATATATGTTATAATAATATTGATAACCATTCTACTCTGTGTTAATATATGAAGGTTATTGGGTAAGCTTATATTATAATAATATGTTTCATTCAATATTTTCTTTCACTTTTACTCTTAAATATCTTATATCTAAAGGTGAAAGTAAGAGAAATATTGGATAACACATACTAACTAAGATGATGTTAGATGGAATATTAAATAAACCATATTATGATAATATGTTCTACCTATAATGATGGGAGTTGTTTTACCTAATAATTCATTTAATGTTTAAAATAAGAAGGGACAATGTACTATCAGTTGGAGGAATTTTCCTATATAGGAAACTCATCCATGCAGAAGGAATTATCTTCTTCAGGTTTGTGCAGTTATTTCAGAGGTCAGAGCAGTGTGTGAGGGATTATTACACATAAGTGGGAGCTTGAGGATCCAGAAAAAATTGCACAAGGAAATAGGAGGCTTGGAGGGTAGATGACAAGGTTTGTCAGAAGCCTTTGATTGTCTATGAGCAGTAGTTGGATTGCAGAGAGAGCAAGATAACTTGTGATTTCCACTTGTATGATAATACAGAGATTGGGGTTTTAGCTGAGGCTTTCCCCAAAGTATTCTTCTATGTTTCATGTGTATGATTTCTTCTTCTCTGTTATATGTGTTCTGATTGATCTAGCTCAAATTGATTAAGCTTCTGCAAAGTTTGATTGTAGAAGTAGATCTAGTGTTTTGCTTTAGTATATTGCATAATATGTTGATCTACAGTGGGAATTTCTCCATGGTATCAGAGATAGTTATAGAAATTCCTACATGGTATTAGAGCAAAGTTGATCATAACAATGAACAATATACGAAGAAGAGAATTCGAAGTAAGAAAAAAAATTGGGCCGTGAGTTTGCAGAGGAGATCTGAAAATTTTTGTGCAAAATTTTCATAAACAAATAGCAGATATGGATTCCTTGCGAAAAATACCCAAATTCAAAAAAAAAAATGGTTGAATCAGAATTTGGATGAGAGAGATATCACTGATTTAAAATCAACGCTTTTTCCAGAAAATTTCGTGACGTTGGGAAAGATGAAACAGATTGGTGTGCTAGCCAAGAACTTGTTTGATCTTGAGATTTAAGATGCATGCAAAGCCTTGAGGAGCAAGGAAACTATTGGAGACTTGATCGTTGAGAGGGAGAGTACATTACCTCTCAACATGCAGTGCCAGAAGAAGTCTCAGACAATTATGTAGGAGCCACAATTAGTGAAGAAACATTAGAAGGTTGTGGAGCAGTCACAATTGGAGAAGCCGAGAGGAGACCAAGTGGAGGAATTCACTCATGCATAGACCTCCAGTAGGGAGAAATTTCGAGCCAAGTGGACAAAGGGATCACATGCAGCCATACCTCCAGGTGTGAGGTGGGGTGATGCGAAGTGATTGTCCCAAGAAGGCTGAAATAAGGGCAGGATCCTTGAGGTACCCACCCTATTGGATTAGACTTTGCTACGGGAGCCCTGACGAAGAGTAGCAGGACTCACTGAGTGGGTAAAGACAGATGTGAATGGAGTGATAGAGGAAGCTTCAACATCAGAGGATGTTTCTAGCCCAATAGGGAGGTCATTTGGGAGATCAATTACTTCTCAGTAACTGAGTTGCAGTGTAGCAGTGGGAAGCACGATGCAACATGATGAGAGGAGGTGAAGTGTGGATGTAGTACTCGGAGATAGGACCAGAAGTAGCATGGATGCAGTAGGAGGAATCAGTGTCATTGATGCAGTCAGAGATCAAAGTGAAAGAGACTAGAGCAGTCAAATACTGAAGATCACATATGTGCATAGTTTTCAGTCGATAGAGGAAATAGCAGTCAGAGACTTTGATGAAAAAGGCATCATTCTAATTCAGGTTGAATATTTTTTTGTTTCTAGAGTTTCTGGAGCAACAACACTAGGGAGAAGTTTTGCATGCAGAACATTCCAAAGGTTTAGGATCAGTTTCGAGTTGAATGCCTTTCTTGTTCAGAGGGAGTGTTGAAAATAACAACAAGAAATGCTAAAAATAACATTTCTATAAATAACATTTCAGGATATACTCCATCTCTGTTGGAAATAGCAAAAATTAGAAATGCTAAAAATAACATTTCTATAGATAGCATTTCGGGATAGATTCCAATTTTAATTAGTCCCTGAATTAAAATTGAGAGTTAAAATTCGAATTTAGTCACACTAGATGTTTGAAAAGTAATTAATTAATTCATCTTGAGTTAATTAATTGTAGAAAATCAAACATGAAGTCTATGTAGGGACATGCAATAGTTTCTCCATTGGCTAAGGAATTTATCTCTCAGTTAAAAAGATAAGTATGAGTTGTAATATTGAGTTGTAACTAGTTAGCTTAGTTAACTAAGTTAAGTCTAGTTAGATTAGTTCCAACAGTTTGTAGAATTAATTGTAAATTCAGTTAGTTAATGCATGCATGCATGTGACTGCTACACTTCAGATAACTAAATATTCTCATAAATAACTCATGCATGTTAGTTCAATTAGAAACTCAGTTGAGATCAAAGGAAGGGATAGTGTACTATCAATTGGAGGAATTTTCCTATATAGGAAACTCATCCATGCAGAAAGAATTATCTCCTTCAGGTTTGTGCAGTTATTTCAGAGGTCAGAGTAGTGTGTGAGGGATTATTACACACAGGTGGCATCTTGAGGACCCAGGAGAAACTGCACAAGGCATTAGGAGGCTTGGAGGGCAGAGGAGAAGGTTTGTGAGAAGCCTTTGATTGTCTATAAAGAGCAGTTGGATTGCAAAGAGACCAGGATAGCTTGTGAACTGATTCTTTTTGTAATATGAACATATTTCCACTTGTATGATAATACAAAAATTGGAGTTTTTTTTTTTTGTAAACTGTGGTGGTACTTCTTTCTATTATCTTAAACCAAAATATTACAGTATCATGGTGGCCTCACCCCACCCTTATGGGAAACCGGGTATCTCAGCCACCTTAAGTCTTTCATTGCCAGCCAAAAATAATAATTCCAGATTCTGTTTGTCCAAGCTAAATAAACTAAACAGTATTTACACTTACTCTTACTACTTAAATGCAAATAACATATTTCCCTATCTATAACAGTGAGGATCTTAGATCTAACTATTCTTTGGAAATTCATCAAAATTAATGCATATCTGTTTTCATGGAGCTCCAGCTGCTGTCAGTTGATCAACTTCACGGTTGGCTCCTAGGTGTCCTTCCTTGATCATCGTCCGAATTTCCTCCATCTTTTTGTCTTGCATCTCCAAAGTAATCTGCATTATTCTCAATTCTCTCCTTAAATTTGGAACTCCCTGCGCCATTTCCGCCATTTCTGTTGCTGCTTGTTCCAGAGCTTTTGCCAGCAGTCTTTTCATTACCCAATATATATGTATAGACTGCTTAAACATAGTCATCCTACCCCTAGTATTGCCCGGGTCCGGAAGAAGGAACTCCTAGTCTTCCATCTCAGAATCTGATTGAGCTTGTATGGCCTCTTCTTCCATGTGTTGTATTATCCTCCTGACTTTTGGGTTGGTGTTCATGTTGTAGGCTCTTTCTGCATGTTGGATTTTCCTTTCTAGAGATATTTTTGACTATCTATAGTACCTCTCTGTTCTGCCTCTGCCCCTTCCTTGCAGGCTCTGTCCTTTTCTTCTCCCTCTATTTCTATACTGTCCCCTGCCACCCCTATTGCCCCTGCCTGGCGTGCTACTTTCGCCTCTGCCTCGCTTGCGTCCACGGACGTGCTGTTCTTCTCTTTCTGAATTCTCCAGCTGCTCTTCAATCATCCTTTTCCTGCTCTTCCTGCCTGCCTCGCGTCTCAGGTTGTCCATTTCCCTGTTTGCCTCGCACCTTTCCTCCTCTTCAGTATCATCCTGAATCTCATAAATTTCCTCCGCCTTTTCCTCCTTCGCCACACTCTTTCCTTTACTTTCTCGGGTCCTGCGCTCCATTGCCTCCGTGTCTTCTTCGAGCCTTGTATTCCTTCTGGTTTCCATACTGATCCTCCTCTTACACTTATTTACTTTGTTTGGTGCAGTGCTCTTGTCGTTACCGCAGTCTGTCTCCTTCTTGCTACACGGATCTATTCGCACTACAGCATATCTCTTTTGCCTTCTCCCGTCTTGTCTCTGCTCTTTAATAGATCTCCTTGCCTCGTTCCACCTATCCTTCAGTTGAAATTTATCGGGCCACCTGTTATTTTGCTTGCCGCCATCTTCTTCCACTATTTCCCGATTATCATTTCCACCTTTGGCTTCTGACATGCCGTTCTTTATTCCTTTCCTCACCCTCGTTTCTCTGCTATTGCAGTGTGATGTTTGCTTATTTCGATAGCTTGTACGTGCCTGATTTAATGTCTTCTGCTCATTGCCTAGATTCCTTCTTTGCCACTCCCAACACTCATTTATTAGCCTGTTTCGACTGTCCATCATATCCATCAATTGTTTAGGGTAATTATGTCTGTTATAAGTATTTCGCATGGTCTTCATTTATGGTCATTGCCAGTTCCTCCCATTTTTTATTATTGATAACTAATGGCCATTTGCTGTCAACCCTACTGTCCTTGTTCGTACTTCCCTAGTTGGTGAGAAAATCCGCCGCTTGATTTCCTTTGCGTCTAACATGACTAAAAATTTTGTAGTCTATCCTTCTCATCAATTTTGCCAAATCCTGCACTATCCCGGCCGTTCGCCAACTTACTGCTACTTGATCCCATTTTTTTCCATTATTGAGTTTTCTCAACATTTCGATAACCAGCTGGGAGTCCCCTTCAATTTCTAAATTTCTGTAGCTATTTCTTATAGCGATTCTCAGGCCCTGGTGAACTGCCCATAGCTCCGCTTCATTATTTGTCATCTCACCTCCCCATTCCACGAAAATCCATCTAGTGGTTTTCTCACTGTCCCGGAAAATTCTCCCAAATCTTGCATTTCCAGGATTCCCTTTCAAAGCCCCGTCAAAGTTTAGTTTGATGAACCACTCTCTTGGATAGCAAAATTGATCTGAACTCTGGATGATCTTATTATTTCTTTTTCCCCTTCTGTTATATACCATTTCATATTTCAGGTTTAGTTTTGCTAGAATTTGTTCTTCATACCGATCTGCTTTCCACTCCTCCTCCTCCCATTCTTCAGCTAGGATTGTTTCCCTTATGGAACTTAAGACTCTTTTCCATACTACTTCAGTATTTTTATTTTTATCTTGGAAAGTTATTCGGTTTCTTTCTTTCCACACCAACCAGATCACAAAGCCAACCATGAGTCTCCATGCCCTCTGTACTACCTTGCATTGAAATTTCTCTTTATGCCACTGAAATATGGTTTGTTTTATGTCTCTGGGGTTTCTTTGAGATTTACCATACAGGTTCCTCGTTTCTGCCCATAAGTTCTTTACATAAACATAGTTGTTCAACAAGTGCTCTTGATTTTCGACCTCTATATTACACATACTGCATCTTGATGGGCCGCTAAAACCTTTCTTTTGAATTTTATCCCAGGTCAGAATCCTTTCTTTAGCCACTAACCAGGCGAATAGAGTTATTTTTGGCCACCACTTATTGTCCCATATTATCTTCCATTCCATATTTTCCTATGTTCTTTCCTGCTGATCCATCAAGTAATAAGCCTCTTTGACTGTGAATTCTCCTTTCGTTGAATTGCCCCATCTGAGAATATATTTTCCAGTTCTGACCTTTATTTTCCTTGATTCGATTTCTCTGAGGCATGCTTTTTGCTGTTCTTGGTCTATGTCTGTATCCCATTCTTCTGGATTTTTCCACTGGCGCCATATTTCATCTGTTTCCTTTGTTTTCCAGTAGTCCTTCACCTGCTGCCAATTCTTTCTTAATGTTGTTTGTTGCATGTTCTGAAAGGAGAGTAAATTACTTAGTTTTTCTCGTTGTTGCCATTTCTCATCCCAGAATCTAGCATCATTTCCTCCACGAATCTCCCAGAAAGCATGGTTATTTATTAGGTTTCTGTTTTGTCTTGCTAGATCCCAGATGGTAGATCCTCTCGGTGTTTCTTCCAAGCAAAGGATTTCCTCCGTCTTCTTTGGCATATTATACTTATATCTCCATATTTCCTTCCAAAGGTCGTTGCCTCCCCTCATCCATCTCCACCATAATTTTGCTCCAAGCACCTTGTTTAATTTCTCAGGGTCTCTTAATCCTAGTCCCCCTTCCTCATTTCTTTTTGATAGGTTTTTCCAGGATACTAAAGCCCATTTCCTTTGTTGATTCGGGCCTCCCCAGAGGAATTTTCCAAAAATTTCTCTAATCTTTGAGTAGGCTTTTTGGGGAGCCGCCATAATTGATAGTGGATAGACGGGTATTTCTTGTAGTACTGATTTCAGAAGGACTATCCTTCCAGCTATATTTAACGATCGGAATGCCCAATTAGCCATCTTGTTTTGAAGTTTTTCTATAATTCCTCGCCAATTCTTCCACCTTTTGGGATTAATGTCAATCATGTTTCCCAGGTATTTTGTTGGGAGTTCCCCCTGCTTGAATCCCAAAGTCCTGGTTAGGTGTCTTTTGATAGGATCTATTGTATTGAAGATAAACGTACATGATTTCTCCTTGTTGATTTCCATTCCTGAAGCTTCTGCAAATAGATCTAGGATTTTTTTCAGGTTCCTCACTTCTTTTATAGATACTTCCCCAAATAGCATAATGTCATCTACAAACTGCTGATGGGTTATAGGCAAATTATTTCCCCATAATCGCAACCCTTTGATTCTGCTTTCTCCTAATTCCTTCTTTATGTACCTGCCCAGACCCTCTGCTGCCAATATAAATAAAAACGGGGATATGGGATCCCCTTGCCTTATTCCTCTGCTTGCATTAAAGGTTGTTGAAGGGGTTCCATTTACTAATATAGAAAAATTTGGAGTTTCTATAAGGTTGAATATCCAGTTTATCCATCTGTTGTTGAAACCAAAACTTTCCAATACCTTTTCCAAATATTTCCAGTTTAATCGATCATAAGCCTTTGAAAGATCAAGTTTGATCAACATTCCCTGCTGTTTTTTTGTCTTCAAGGAGTGTATAACTTCTTGCGTGACAACTAATCCATCCAGGATCTGCCTACCCTCTACAAATCCTGTTTGTTCAGGGGAGATTAAACTGGCCAGTAGGGGCTTTAGCCTTTTAGCGATCAGGGTTGAGATTATTTTGTAAATGACATTACATAGTGCAATAGGTCGAAAGCCTTGAGCCTCTTCTGATTTAGTACTTTTCGGAATCAAGGTAAAGAAAGTAGAATTAAGGGCTGGCCATACCTTTTGATTCATTCTGGATTCTTCTACGAGCTCTAGCACCTCTTTTCCCAAGAAGTACCATCCTGCTTGATAGAATTCTATTGTATATCCATCAGGCCCTGGTGCTGTACCTTTCTTCATACTCATCACAATTTCCTCTACCTCTTCAAAGGTTGCTGCTCTCATCAAGGCTTTATTCTGATCATCTGTTATGATTTTAGGAATTACCTTACAAATCTTTTCTATGGCTTCTGATCTATCAGTGTAGGGTTCCGTCAGAATTCCTTTATGATACTGTACCACTACCTTCTCAATTCCTTCCTGTTCCACAATCCTTTCCCCATCCTTGTTTTTGATAGAATGAATTCTATTCCTCTGCCTGTGTTGTATCATGGCTTGATGGAAAAACTTGGTGTTTCTTTCTCCTTCCCTTAACCATTTAATTCTAGCTTTCTGTCTCCATAACACTTCTTCCTGCTTTCTTCTCTCCTCCAATTTACCGAGTATAACCCCTTCCTTTTTGCTGCTTTCCTCTGATCTACCTTCAATAATTATTTTCTGTTGTAATTCTTCCATATCTCTTTCTAGTTTCTGTTTCTCTTCCATTATGTTTCCAAATTCTTCTCTGTTCCACTACTTTATCTTGCCCTTTAATTCTTTGAGTTTTAATTGGAAGGTATGCATCTTTCCTTTTCCTTGAGCTGTGCTTTGAGACCACCATTCCTCTACTTTTTTCATAAACTTCGGATCTCTTAGCCAAAAGGCCTGAAATCTGAGAGGTCTTTTTCCTGAGTTATTTTTAATGTCTATTTCCAATCTGACCGGCCAGTGATCTGAACCTAAAGTTGGCATAATTTTCGCTTCTATAAAGACATCTCGATTCATGATTGATTCTGAGACTAGGAAGCAGTCTAATCTGGAAGCTATCTGATTCTTCCCACCTCTTCGGTTATTCCATGTATATACCCCATTAATAGTTAATATATCTACCAGTCTTTGTTCATTTATCATTTCATTAAACATTTCCATATACTGGTCAGGTTTCCTTATTCCTCCTTTTTTTTCCTCCATCATCCTAATCATGTTAAAATCTCCCCCTACTATCCATGGTAGATCTGGGCATATCCTTCTAGCTGCTTGCACGTTTCTAAGAAACCTTTCTCTTTCCCCTAGTACATGAGGTCCATAGACTCCTGTAATAAGAACTCTTTCCTTTGTCCCTAGAATCCTACCTATTCCGGTGAGAATTCTGGGCATACTTAGCCAGTTTTCAAAAACTACTTCGTCAGGATTCCATAATATTGCAATGCCTCCCGCTGATCCAATTGCATCTTGTCCCATAACTTCATATTGTATTTTGTTATTTTTTATAATTTTTTCCATACTCTGCATGCTGATCTTAGTTTCTTGTATTATTATAATCCCTGGTTTATCTCTCTTTAGCTTCTCCCTCAGGTATCTCTGCTTTCCCTTACTATTGAGACCCCTGATGTTCCAGCTGATAACTATCATTTTAAACTTTGGGTGGTTGGTAAAATACCTCTGACAGAGGTATCACTTTGCCTGAATTGACTAAAATTTCACCAACAGTTTGGATAGTTTCATTCAACGTTTTCCTACCTCTCTTTCTGCTGCCTTTACCAGTGCTATCCACTCCCATCAAACTATTTTCCTGCACCCCTGCTATGCCTGTTTTCTTATCCATAGTTTTTCCCTTTTTTTCCTTATATTTTTGAAATGCTTCTTTGTATATTTGCTTCTGTGTTTCTGGTATGAATCTTTCATCAAGGTTTTTCCATTCTTGAATCAGCTTTTTCATGATTCTTTCTTCCTCTACTTCATTTTCTTTCGGCATTTCCATCTCCATTTGGATTTGTTCAGATACTACCTCTACTCCGTCTCCTGCTTCTTCTCCAGATTCTACTGTTGTTTCAGGGTCTTTGTCTTTTGTTTCTCTGACTATTTCCATTGGTTCGTCTACTAGACCATTTTCTTCTACCAACTTTTCTTCATTTTCTTCGTTATCCTGCTGAAGGATTTGGAATTTATTTTGACTCTCTATAGTTATTGATTTCGTTTGTATTTGAGTTTTTGTTCCTTCCTTCGCAGTTTTCTTTTTTCTACTAACCTGTTGGAAGCCCTTTTCCGTCTCCTCTGGTTTTTCTGTCTTCTTTTGTTCTTCTTCCCTTTGAATATGGTTTTCCTCTTCCTTATTCAGTGGGCATTGCTTGTACAGGTGTCCATATTCATGGCACCTTCTACACCTGAACGGAATGTGCTCATAATCTATTGGCTGTGGCCATACTTCATCATGATATTCCAGTTCTATATATTCAGGTAGTGGCTCAGCTATGTTCATATAGACGCACAGTCTAGCATATGATGTATATTTTCCTCTTTTCATTGATTCCGCGACCTTGACAAAGTTTCCAATTGTATTACCTATGCCTTCCATGATTTCAGGGTCCTAAAATTCCACCGGTAAACCAAACAATCTGACCCAAATTTTGGCAGCTAACATTTTTTCATTTTCTAGGTTATATCTTTCCTCCCAATATTTCATGAATAAACCTGCGTTGTTCATAAAATACGGTCCTTCTTCAAATATCCTCTCTTTATCTTCCAGATTTGCAAAAATTACTGTAAAAAAGCCTTTAGCCCCTAATTTTAGTTCAATATGCCCTTTTGGTCTCCATCTTTGGTGTATCCATCTAAATAAATCCTTTTCTGATGGCCAATACCCTATGAGCTTGCAAATCAGAGCATGATCTTTCATATAGCTGTTATATTCCTCAAGTTTGTTATTGGGTATTACATACCTGGGTTTTTTCTGAGCCCTTGGTAAGCATCTTCCGCCTGGCTTCAGCTGCCATAGGTTCCCTATTACCGGTGCTTCTCTATTACTTTCTCTGGAGCTGCTCTGCGATCTGCTTCCACTAGCTTCTCCTGCTGCAACATTTTTATAGGAGGGGATCTCTCCCCTCCCCTGTCGGCTTTCCATAGTTGCCTTCAGCTCAGCCTACCTCTAATCTCTTCTCCTTTTATCAGAATCGTTCTCCTTTCCTTGCTTTTGCTCTTTGCAGGAAATCCCTGCTCTTCTCCGCTGCTATTACCCTTGCTCTCTTCGTTTCCGTCGACTGTTCCTTCAAACCCTAACCTCTCGCAGGAACCCGATCGTCCGCCATCGATTGCTTTGTTTATTTTTAATCTGTAGAACTATTAAAAATAAATTAACTACATAAAACAAACTAACTCCAAAAATTGGAGTTTTTAGCTGAGGCTTTCCCCAGAGTATTCTTTTGTATTTCATGTGTATGATTTCTTCTTCTCTCTTATATGTGTTCTGATTTATCTATCTCAAATTGATTAAGCTTCCGCAAAGTTTGATTGTAGAAGTAGATCTAGTATTTTGCTTTAGTATATTGCATAATCTATTGATCTATAGTGGGAATTTCTACAAAAAATAAAAGACAATAATTAGTATGTTTTAATATTTTAGTTTTAAAATATATTTTATCAATATTTAAGAAAATTAGTAAAAAATTAATTGTCATCTTTTAATATTTTTGTTTTTAATATGGAAGATATTCATAAGAAGGTTATTTAGATCTAAAATATTATATTTTATTTAATATTAAAGAAAAATTAGTAAAAAAATAATTGTTATATTTTAATTTCTTGTTTTTAAGATGGAAGATATTCATAGAAAAGTTATCTAATTGTAATATTTCTAAATTGAAATTAAAAATTAATTTAGATATTGTAATCAACTATTCACATTTGTAAGGTTAGAAAGAGAAGTTCGAATAGGTTACTGAGATCACTTTACATTATTTAAAGACTATAGTAAATAAGACTTATGAAAGAATAATGACATTTTGATAATTACTTAAATAATGAATATTATACAGTTATGAAAATCTCAGAACTCAAGAGGGCATACCAAAAACAAACTCCAACCTCCACGTAGTTAAGAACAATTAGAGACAATTATACATTTTTTTCCAACCGCCATACAAAGAAAAATCCATCCTGGGAACCCAGTATTGTTGAACCCTAAACCCATATTTCTATTTCTAGTTTTTGTTGAACCCTAAACCCATATTTCTATTTCTAGTTTTTGTTGAACCCCTCCGTTAATAGAAAGGAAGGAAAAGTGAGTGAATGCATGTTTTTTCACCTCAAAAAATTACCCCCCTTTTTAGTTATTCAACAGAATTAAAATACAATTTTAATGGTATGATTCGCTGATTTCTAATTTCTGGAATTTTCATTCACCTTACGGCAAAACTGTATCTGAGAATTTGAAAACTGTATCTAAGAATTTGAAGTGACTATCAACTAAAATGTGAATGCTTGGGGCACTGGGAAAATCTAGTAACTGAACACTGGTTTTTCTCCAAATAAGCCAAACAACATCTTGCAAAGCTAGATAGCCTCACAACTAGGTAGACTGGCTGCCATATACTCTGCTTCCGCTGAACTCAGTACTACTGACTGCTGCTTCGGGCTGAACCATGACACTACTGCTGAACCCAACCTGAAACAACACCCTGAAGTGCTCTTCCTATCAGAAGCATAACCTGCCCAATCAGAATTAGTGTATCTTGCCAATCTCACTCCATCTCCCTGCCTGTAGTCCAGACCATAATCCACTATCCCCTGCAAGTACCGCAAAATGTGTTTTGCAGCCACCCAGTGAACCTTCCTAGGCTCACACTTAAACTGAATCATCGTGTTGACTGCAAAACAGATATCTGGTCTAGTGTTGACCAAATACATCAAGGAACCAATCAGCTACCTGTACAATGTGGGATCCACCAACTCAGAATCCGAAGCATGAAGCTTCTTCCAGTTGGTGATCATCGGTGTTGACATGGGTCTACAATCCTCCATGTGGAATCTGCTAAGGATGTCCACAATATACTTTCCCTGCCCCAGGAAGAAATGCCCCTCCTCCTGCCACACCTCCAAGTCCAAAAAGTAATGCATAAAGCCAATGTCCTTCATCTCAAACTCCGTCGCAAGATCTCTCTTGCAGTGCTCTATGAGTCTCTCTGCACCTGTAATGCCCAAGTCATCCACATACAGCACCAGAATGAGAGGCTCCTCACCAATCACAATAAAGTAAAGGTTTGGATCTGCCTCACTCTTTGTGAAACCCATCCCCTACAAATATGTATCTATCCTGGACTACCAAGCTCTGGGAGCTTGCTTCAGGCCCTAAAGGGCCTTCTTCAGTCTACACACAAGGGACTCCTTCCTATGCACCTCAAAGCCCTGTGGCTGCTCAATGTACACCTCCTCCTGTATGAAGCCATTGAGAAATGCAGTCTTCACATCCATCTGGTGGATCTTCCAACCCATCTCTGCTGCTATCGGTATAATGGAGCGGATCGAAGTATATCGAGCCACGGGAGCGAATGTCTCCTCATAATCAACTCCCTCTACCAGGGAGAACCCTCTAGCCACAAACCTTGCTTTGAATTTCTCAATGCTGCCATCTGCAGCATGCTTTACCTTGTAAAGCCATCTGGAAGTAACCATGGATTTTCCCTCGGGCCTCAGCACCACCTCCCAAACATCATTCTTCATGATAGAAGAATACTCCTCCTGCATGGCCTCTCTCCAGACCTGCTGGCTAGCTGCCTCCTCATAGCTAGAAGGCTCAGAGTCAAGGATGCTGGTAACCATCGCCATATAGCTACAAAGCCTCTCACGTGGTCTACTCTCTCTGACCGGCCTCTTCAACTCAGCAACAGATGTGGCATCTCTCAAGGTGTCCTGAAGCCACTTGGGCTTTCTCTTCCCTGAGCATGCTTTTCCCATAGGAGAATGAAACTCCTCCTCCTCATCACCATCAGTAGCCTGAACTCCTGACTGTATGTCTGCTGTCCTCCTACCTGCACCTGAACCTGTAGAAGCTGAGGTACCGTGTGAACTGTCCATCAGTGGACTCCCTAGTGAACTGCTCTGCATGCTTCCCGGAGCACCACCCCTCTGGCTCGGCGAGCCACTGCTCACTGACGGACCTGACATCCTCATAGATGTACCTCCGGATCCTCCTGATCCCTGCCCACTGGATCCCTGTAACTGACTCAAGTGCTGCTGAGGGTCTGGCTGATCCAGATACTCAAACTCCCGTGACCTCCTAAAGGCCATGTCCTCCTCGAACTTCACATCCCGTCTGACAATAACTCTCCTCTGTGCAAGAATGTAAATCCGAAAGGCCTTTTAGGTCTCACTGTAGCCCACAAAGATACCCTTCTCTGCGGTGGGCTCTAGTTTGGTCCTCTTCTCCTTGGGTATATAGGAGTATGTAATGCATTCAAAGATATGAAGATGACCAATATCAGGCTTCTTCCCAGACAAAGCCTCTTCCGGAGTCATGTGCCCCAAGGCACGATGCGGACTCCTGTTCTGCAAGTAAACAGCTGTGTTGCAGGCCTCTGCCCATAAGAACAATGGCAACCCCTGATCATGTAACATGGCTTTGGCAGCCCCTATGATGGATCTGTTCTTCCTCTCCGCAACCCCATTCTGCTGGGGGTTGTAAGGAACAGTGAACTCCCTCCTAATGCCTGCCTCCTCATAATAGTCAACAAACTCTCCAAGGGTGTACTCTCCTCCATTGTCTGACCTCAGGGACTTGATCTTTCGACCTCTTTGTGTCTCCATAAGAGCTCTGAACTCCTAAAACCGCTTGAAGACCTCACTCTTGGTCTTCAAAAAATAAATCCAGGTCCTCCTGGAGTGATCATCAATGAATAAAACATAGTACTCATATCCACTCAAGGAAACATGAGACATCCGACCGCTCACATCAGAATGAATCAAATCAAGTATCCCAGTCGCTCTGCGGTCACTGCTGGGAAAAGGGGATTTGGAAAACTTGCCCATCGCATAACCTCTGCAAGTATCAAAGTGATCAGTACTGAAATTTGGCACACTTGTAGTGATCTCCCGCAATGTCCTCAAGGCTCCATGATACATATGTCCCATCCCGCAGTGCCAAATCTCACACAGCTCATAACTGCTAGCTCTGCTGTCGGTACTACCGCTCAATGCCAAAAGGGGCTGGAATGCAAACTTGTACACCTTTGCATGGTGTACACCTATCACTCTAGCTGAATCAGTTGGAGTGCCCCTGGGATACATCAACACCTGTCCTCCCCTGAACAGTACCTCATATCCTCTGTCCTCCAAAGCTGGGACGGATATGAGGTTCTTCCTCATCCTTGGCACATAAAGAACATCTGACACTTTCAAGGGAGGTTTGGACTCCCTCTGAAATGTCAGTGTCCCCACCCCGACTGCTCTAACAACTCTGTCATCACCGAGTACTACCTCTATATTAGTGCCACTCTCTGAAAGCTCTAAGAAGTACTCACGGACTTCTGTCATGTGACGTGAAGCCCCACTGTCCACATAGCAAATACCTGAAGATGCTCCGCTAATCGAGGGAAAAGCATGCTCCCTCTGAACCTGTGTGGCAGGTGATCCTGCACTAGAGGACTCACACATAGTGAACGCAAACTCCCGGTCAAAACGACCTGCAAAGTCCTCAATCTCTGCTAAAGCTGCCACGTCCTGGTTCTTCCCCTTCTTCTTCTCCGGACACACAACTGCATAGTGTCCCATCTTTTGACAATTCCAACACTTCACCTTGGAATAGTCCTTCTGTGTGTTCCCCTATTTACCTTTACATTTTCCTTTGCCCCCACCACTGCTTGTGGAAGTCTGCTTCTTCCCTTTGCCTTTCTTGCCTCCTGCCACCAGTGCTACGTCCTCATCCTGATCAACTGGCTTGGCTGCCCCAAGCTGACCTTTCCTGATCTCTGTCTGAATGCAATCATCCCAAAACCTCTCCCATGTGGGAAGGGTCTCACGTGCACAAACCCCATCGGCAAAGTTCAACCATGAACGGGGGAGGCCATTCACTGCAATCCGCACCAACTCAGTGGGTGGAATGTCCTCTCCAATCGCTGCCAACTCATCTCTCACATTAGTAATCTTTGTGAGATATCCAACTGCACTATCATTACCCATCTTAATGTTCTTCAGCTTCTCCTTCAGGACCATCTTCCAGTTCTCATTGGTACTCTGGTAGAGATTGGACAATGCTGTCCACATCTCATGGGCATTGCTCTTTCCTTTCACATGAGGAATGCAATGGTCTTTGATTCCATCTAGAATCAGCCTCTTACCCTTGTTGTTCTTTTCATTATAAGCAGCCAACTGAGTAGCATCAGTAGGCACAACAACAGGGTTCTGTGTGGTATGCACCATGATATCCCAGACTTCTGCCTCCTCAAAGATACTCCACATTCTCTCCTTCCAAACGCTGTAATTTGTATGCCCATCTAGCCTATCCTCCACCCTCAATCCCAATGACATCCTGCTGTTCTAAAACTGAAAAATAGCACTGCTTTAGTAAAGATAAAACTGTTGTTTATGAAAAAATCAGCTTGCTGGAATTTTCTGAGTGAAAAATCAGCAGCTGTAATTTTTCCTTTTGTTGTCCCAAACTGCCCCTCAGCACTCAAGCTCTCATACCATGTAGAAATTTTTGTTTTCCCACCCCGGTTTTCAGTTTCTCCTTATTTCTCCCATATAGTTAAATTCCCTTTCCCATAACCATACATTTAACAAGCTGAAAAAAATAAATATTGCTGAAAACACAAATTCTGGAAATTTTACAGAATGCTAGAAATTGCAGAAATAAAAATCAGTAGTAATAAACAGCCATTAAAACACATTTAAACACTGAGATTTTTGGTCAAATTGACCCTGGAAAAACCCCCTACAACTCTTGGGGAAAACCAGTTCGAGAGCTCTTCTTTATTTCTGAAAATTTCCTTTTTACAGTGAGAAATATTCAGCAAAAAATCAGCAAGCAAATTTACAACTTATCTCTCAACAATCTGGAAATTACTGCAAACAGGACAACAATAAATGCTGTACGACCTCCTCGATTTTTGTGCCCACTTTTAGCATTAAATGCAACTGTACGGACATCATTAAATGCATTGTACGGCCTGCAATAAATGCATTGTACGACCCTCGTTTTGCATGTAGAAAAACCAGCAAACTACTCCTCGATTTTTGTGCAAACCACTCCTCGAAAATCGTGCCAAAATCTGCCTTTCACTGTGTACTGAATCAGTTGTACAAATCTACTCAACTTTTGCCTTGGAATGTGTGCCAAGCTGCTGTCTCTTTCTCCTCCCTGCTCAGAAATCTCCCTTGCTCTCTTGCTCTCCTTCTCTCAATCTGCTCATAAAAGAATGAATGACATTTTCCTCTTTTAATCTAACCCCAAGTGACTTTTGGGTGATCCAAGTGACTTTTGGGTGATCCCTAAATCCAATGGCTAAAATAGATTGAGATCTAAGGCTGAGATTAAATGCTCATTTAAATCTCACTTTTTATTTTTTAATTCACCCCACTTTAATAAAGACCCATTTAGTCATTTATTTCCAAAGTCACTTTTCCTTTCTAATTTTTCATTGACTTTATAAAAGTCACTTTAAAATTAGACTTAGTAACTTTATCACTTAAAGTCACTTTTAAATTAGATTTAACTTTATAAAAAAAATTACAAAGTCACTTTAGGAGAAAAATTAAATTCTTTTGGACACTTTTCCTAAATTCTTTTGGACACTTTTCCCTAGGCCAAAGATCAAAGCCTTAGGGAACCACCTGTCCTCTGGTACCAAATTTCAACATTTGGTGGCCTCAACCTGCCCTGAAGGGAAACCAGATCTGTTGGCCACCTCAGTTTGATATAAGCATTCCAAAAACAAAATTGCACAAGTCTTTCCATACTGCTATATGCACAATACACCTAAAACTACCTATTAAGCTACTAACATGCATAAGACTATGAAAATAAAAATATCAGAAACCACATAAGAGACTCCAAAGGATCATTCCTCTTTGGTGCCTGCATTCTGGACCATTTCCATGGGAGTATCAATTTGTTCCTCCTGACTTGGGTTAATACTGACCATCGTGGACAGTAGCTGAGACATCTCTTCCAGTTTGTTGTTCTGTCTAATCATTATGACTTGGAAGTTTTTCATTTCTTTCTGCAAATTCAACATTCCATTTGCAATTTCTACCATTTCTTTCGCTACCTGTTCCAGCGCTTTTGCCAGGAGGCCTTTGAGAACCCAGTAGATATGAAGAGACTGTCTATACAATGTCAGTCATCCCTGCGTATTCCCTGGGTCTCGAATCCTTTCAGCCCATTCTTCTGTCTCAGATTCCGACTGCTCCTCTAGCACTTTAGTTTCCATGTCTTGGATGATTCGGCGGATGTCTTCACTCGTGCCTTCCCGGTATGCTCTTGCCACTTCCTGAACTAGAGTTAGTGTAGACCTTCTCCCTCTGCTCTAGTTTCTTGGAATTTCTGTTGGCCGGTTGCCCTGGTTCCCTTGCCTTGGTCATCCTCTACCTCCTCGTCCTCTGCCGCGACCCGCCTGCGCCATCCCGATATCTATCCTCTCTTGTTGACAATTATCAATCACCAGAATCAGATTTTCAAGTTTCCTATCATCCTCTCCCACTACTTTTTTTCCTTTCAGGTATTCCTCTCTTTCTGTTGCATTCACCACCATGTTTTTGGGTTTGACACTGATGACCATTATCGGGATACAAGAGATGTATAAGACCCTTTGTCAGGCATATCAGATGGTGGGTTGAGGCCATAATTTTTGAGTCCCTTATTTCTGACTTCTCCTCTGCTTCTGTGGTGGATTGCTTACCATAATTTCCCAAGTTTCTTCTCGGGCTATGCTCCCAGCTACAATTTCCCCGTTCACCAAGATTCCCTCTCCAATTCTGACTCAATAGCCCCTCATAATGCATTGCAGAGGGGAGGGAGAACTCACTCCAGCCCTTTTCTTCTACCGGGACTTCACATGAATTAAACTTATCCATTCTATCTACTGTAATAGGAAAAATGGATACAGGGTTCTCGGGTTTCACATACTCGAAATCGCTAACCTCCCTGATGGCTCCTCCTGACTGCGCTGCACTCTGCTCCTTCTTCGTCTCGCTTAGAGTACCCCCTTCCTTTACACTCCGCCACCTTCATGTAATGTCTCTTCACCACCCTTCTCCCTCTTCCATTACTGTCGCCACTTCTTCTAATCACCTGACATCCACCTCCCCCACTCCAATTTCTTGAGCTCTGTGCTGACCTGCTACTCATTACCTTGGCTGGAAGGGTGGCTTCAACCCTGTGGTTATGTCTGGCTATCCTTCTGTGATCATTATTATTCTTGCCATCCTCACCTATCTCATTACACATCCCGATCGGGAGATACAGATGTCAACATTTAACCAAGAAAACAAATTAACCATTTTGAAAGTGGATTTCAGTTTATGAATTTCGATGTTTAAATTATGCAAATATTTTTCAATATTTTAACTATTTGGGACAACGCTAACCAAGGGTTGTACCCTTACCTCGGAGCTTAATTTTCAAGATCTTCATCCATATTCTTATTAAGAAAATGTTTTGTATGTTATGCATGGTCATGCAAGCTTGCCACTTTATTTGGTTGTATTTCTCTTATATTCAAGCAATTCATGCCTTGCATATTGTCAAGATATATTGTAATTAAGCCATACTTCTTGGCTCACAGTTTTTAAGGAAATCAGAATGGTATTTTTTTTGGTTGTATAATTTAGCTACTCTATCTAAATGTATACACTTGGCATCACTGTTCTTTTGTTTTACTTTTGAAGAGACTTACCCCTTCTGAGGGTTTGTATTCCTCTGTTACTGCTATATATTTTGGCTTAAATGATATAAGTGAGTGGGTTCTCTCAGTTATATTATAGTTCTCTATTTGTGTACTATACCGTATAAGATTAGAAATTTATAATATATTAATCTCTTATTTTCCTTTAATTAGTTCACTCTTGTATCGTGATTTGATTACCAATAAATACCTATTTCATAACTATTGGTTGGAATCCTTTGGAAGATGATGGAACAGGATGTGAAGGCTTCCAGAGCTCCAGATTTAACCTCGAGGAAATTGAATCTGCAACATAGTATTTCTCTGAAAAGAATCTGCTGGGGAAAAACAACTATTGTGCTGCTTACAAGGGGGTATTGAGATATGAGTCTTTTGTGGTCATTAAAATCATTAGTAAAATGAGTTGCAAGACAGAGGAATTATAATTCCAAGAGGGTATCAAGACTCTTTTGCTACTTGGGCATGAAAATGTGGTGAGGTTAAGAGCCTTTTGCTATTTTAGAAGTATAGGCGAGTGCTTTCTTGTGTATGATTTTGCACCCAACGGCAATCTATTGCAATTTCTGGATGAAAAAGATGGAAGGGTACTCGATTGGCCTACCAGGGAAAGGATTGCACATGGTGTTGTGAAAGGTAAGTCTAAAACCGTTCTTTGCAGGGGATTTCCTTGTTGGTTAGCTTTTGGTTTGTTTTCAGATGTCAGTGCGCTTATGAATCATACGTATTCTGCCTTAACTAACACATCCACAAATATCTTCAAGAAACTTTACTAGGGAAGACCTGTATTAAGTTATTAACCCAGATTTGATATGCATCTTCAGATAGCCAAGCCCAACGTCGCGTATGTCCATCCCAATATTTCATATATATAGGCCATTTTGCACAAACACAATGCATCCAGGCACCATCTAGATTTTATAGATTTAATGCATCTAGCTTCTATACACATGTACACACACAAAAAGGAATGGCACAAGTCTTTTCTCTTTTAGAGGTCAGGTAGGGAATTGATGGATCACTTCACCCTCATTTGATCTGAGCTCACTTCTTGAATATCTGGCCATGACTAGAAACTAGTATAGATCCATCTAACTCTAGGTTCAATTCTAACATTTTGTCCCAAGTTATGAAGTCAGGAGATACACCCTCAATCTTCACAATCTTGAGGTGCACATCCGACCTGGGTTTAGATGGGTCTATGTTATTGTCCACATCCAATGCACCCAATATGTTGTCTAAATTCAATACTCTGCTGCACAGAGGTACACACAAACAAAAAGAGTTAATGAATTATCTCACACTCACCAGAGCTATAGAACGCACTGCATTTCTCTGGGTGAACCAACTAATGAAAATAGGCTTTGGGCATATGCATAAGCCACAACCAGCTTTCTTTGATCATAAGAATACTAACTAGCATAATGTTATACAAAATTCCCCTCACAAAGAGAAGTTGCCACATATGTAGTGCAGGCAAGCAAATGATGGTGCATCATCATATAAACATGTTCAACCAATGTTCCACATTTTCAAACACATTTCCCAGGCCTTTGGGACTTCTGGAAATCATTAAACTGGTGGTATTTAAGGTTATTTAAACTGGCGGAGATTTGTCTGATCAGTTACATGCCCGAAGATATCAAATTTCTCGAGGTGCTAATCTCAATGTTCTCCTACAACTGCTTAAAGCGTATCCTATGGAGGAAAAAAAATGAGATTGACATTACCTCCCTGTATATAATAACTAGATAGAGAACATATTTATAATACCACATTCACACCAGGGCTACATACAAAAAACAAGAAGTGTTGATAGATGTCTAGGGCACAAAAATATTGAGTAGCAACCAACTCCAGAAGTTCATGGAAAACATACCCACATTTAAGTACTTGGAGTATTGCCTACATTTCTAATCAAAATTCTCCACGAAATGAACATGTTTTGATAAAATAACTTGTAAATGAGATAGATAGATCATTGGTATGGTATATTTTAAGCATGTTGTTTATTTATGTTGATAGTCACTCGCTATTTCGTTTTGTTATCTAGTATCAATCTGTGCAGGCATTGAGTATCTGCATGAAGGCATAAGCAAAGCTGTTGTGCATCAAAACATATCAGCTGAGAAGATTCTTCTTGATCAACACTTAAATCCTCTTCTTCCAGATTGCGGTCTGCATAAACTTTTAGCGGATGACATAGTTTATTCAATCCTGGAATCTTCTGTAGGCATGGGACATTTGGCCCCAGAATACACCACAGTTGGTCATCTTACAGAGGAAAGTGATGTGTATGCTTTTGGAATCATACTACTATAGCTTCTCACAGGAGAAACAAGGATAAACTCTTCTTCAATAAGACCTCTTGTACAATCTGGGAGGCCGGATGAATTCATTGATATAACTCTCAGAAAGGAGTACTCAAAAGAAGAGGCTTCTAATTTAGCATGCATTGCATTGGATTGCACCAGTGAGGTTGCTGCTCAAAGGTCATGCATTGAAAATGTTTTTTATGTTATGCATGGTCATGCCAGCTTGCCACTTTATTTGTTTGTATTTTTCTTATATTCAGGCAATTCATGCCCTGCCTATTGTCAAGATATATTGTAATTAAGCCATACTTCTTGGCTCACAGTTTTTTAGGAAGTCAGAATGGTATTTTTTTTTTTGGTTGCATAATTTAGTTACTCTGTCTAAATGCATACACTTGGCATCATTATTCGTTTGTTTTACTTTTGAAGAGAGTTAACCCTTCTGAGGGTTCGTATTCCTCTGTTACTGCTATATATTTTGGCTTAAATGATATAAGTGAGTGGGTTCTCTTAGTTATATTATGGTTCTCTGTTTGTGTACTATATCGTATAAGATTTTATAATATATTAATCTCTTATTTTCCTTTAGTTAGTTCACTCTTGTGTCGTGATTTGATTACAAAGAATTACTTGTTTCATAACTATTAGTAGAGTTTTATGATTTTGGGGCCTAAATGTTCTTTTAAATCTAAGAACCATTATATATATGGGATTGATGCTGTTCCTTTTTGGCTATAGGGTTGAACATTGAGCCATGTATCTCTCAACCAAGTAAAAGACCCCTTCCCTTATTTTTTCTTTCAAGTCCTTAAAGTTTGACCCTGGCTTTGTAATGACTTCAGAACTCGATCAATTATAGTTTCAAAAATAGTATTTAAGGCCCTTGAATCTACAAGCAACATTAATATAGTCCAAGTTGATGGGGAAGATGACCAGGAAGCAAAAGAATAAGTCTAAATAAGAGCTTTCTATAAACAGTCTCCTTGCTATAAAGACATAACCCATTTTCTCATCGCAGGCTTTTGCCCACAAGGGCTTTACAAATCCCAGAGAATCTCTTTGGAACTCCAGGCTGCTAGGTATTGCGCTGTAGGGACTAAGCTTCACTGGTATTGCCATGATGACTTTCCGTACTTGGAGTCCATAGTGAATTTATAAACTCAATTACTGTTTTCTTATTGTACTTCAAATAAATCTAAGCTTAGAGCCATTTCTCCATGTTGTATGCCATTAGACATCCAATTTTCCAGGCACCATATATTCTTGGAGAGCATCTGCAGGTGTGCAAGTTGTTATAATTTCATCCAGTACAAGAGCGATCTAGTGTCATGGGCTCTACCCAATACATTGAATGTTTTATTTATGCATGTTTTGCTTTGAGTCTCATTTAACTCCTTTGCATATATTTTGATTTGTTTTTACATGACTCTGGGTGAAAAGAAAGCTCTCTGTGCACTCATCCTACTGGCTTCGTCGCGCCAGGGCAGAAAAGAATCCTACCCCACTCAATGCAAGGACTTGCTGCCTCGCAACTTCCCTTTTTCATGATTATTTTCAACCAATTGTATTTTTGGCCCTTTATGACACTTCACATTCTACCTTGATTGTTTTGCCATTACATTATGTTTAAGCACGACCATATACGTAGAAAAAACTCACTAGTAAATATCATCAATATGGAAAAATATTTATGAATATATGGCGGCTACATGCATCTATTCATTCCTTTTCATATGACTAATACATTCCCTTAAGGTTTCTAAAAGTGAAGCAAGTAGGATAACATGGATGGCTTCAATTGCATAAATGTTTAGTATCAGAGCTTCAAATGGAAATGCAATTTCCCCATTCACATTTTGTGGGGCTTGGGTATACTTACAAATATCTCTTGCTTTGTTTATATTATAATGGTTGAAAGTATTCATATATTTCACTTTACATTGTTTTGCAATTTCAAAATTGCATATAAAATTATGGTTGCTTGTATCTGAATTTCTTTTTGCCTTGTTATCTAGGATTTGTTTACTGTATGCATTGTGTGATTTATTTATGATTTGCTAATAAGGATTTATTTCTATTTGGAATTTTTTTAGCTTGAAGTCTAAAACGATTATCTTGTGTATTTCTACGAGGAGTGAGTCCTTTAAAACTACCTCCACACTTAGGATGTTAATGGTATTATAATTTTTTTTCGTTTTAATATAATTTATAAGGAGTGAGTCCTTTAAAACTACCTTCACACCTAAGATGTTAATGGTATTATAACTTTTTTTTTTTCTTTTTAATATAATTTATAATCGTGTTTTGGCCCATTGTTGTTCTTTAATACAAAACTTTATTGAATCTCCATGCACCCACAATCAAAATTAGTATTTCCAGCTCGAATTGAACTATTACGAAAACTTGCTACAAAATGTTAATTCACCATAATGTTAAGTGCCTTACTTCTAATGTAGCGGGGGTTTTGCAAATATATAGTAAGGAATGCAAATTCCCTGGTGCTAAAATGCATTAAGTAGTTGCATTGTTCAAAAACATTAAAACCTACATTACTGTTGCAAAATTTGATTTCATTTCACAATTTCAATTTTATAAATTCTATTAGGATGCCATAATTTGAATAGTATACCTTATGATGTCTAGGTGGTATAAAGTAATTTAAAAACCCTTTGAGGAAGGTGATGAACGTGGCTTGAAATTAGTTCAGGTTATCTTAAGGCCATTAATGTTATGAAGGGAAAAAAATAGTGTTAACAAAGAAGGCAGGTATGAATTTAGAATTAAGCTTTCATCTGGATTTTGATGTTCAGTCCCTTTGAGTGATTCCTAACCTTTGTTCGTGAATATTTAGGATCATTCTTGTTCTTCTTCCAACTAATGTACACGTGATTGAGTGTGAGTTTACGAAAGCTGAATATGATTTTCAGACAACTTTGTACATAAGATCTAAGGCAAGCACATCTCTATTAATATGTGGAAAAAAAATATCATAGTTAGTTTTGTTTTTTTTTTTTATGATTTTGGTTCGACCTAAAAAATATATGGTATTTATTTCTATTTATAGGTTGATGGATATTCTCATTCAAATAAATCCATAACGACGAAAGAGGAGAGTGCCCAATTTTCCTTGAATTAGTTGACGGTGCAGTCGTGACTCCTTGTGCACATCATATGTGTTGTGAGCACTTGCTAACAAGTTGGTGTAGCTCTTTGGATGGTTCTTGTACTACTTGTTCTAATTCTAGTCACTTTTCTTTGTATGACTAGATTACTTTGTTTGTAGATTATTGTGTTTTATTAGATTCTGCAAGTCATGCTACAATGATGTTACATTGAGGTAAATCCATTGAGTTTTTTTTATTTGGTTAAAAATAGGGGATGCATCAATCGAGGTTTTAGAAAAATTATGCCATTATGTATCAAACATTTTTTTTAAATCAATGCCTATATATAAAATTTCAAGGACTACCATAATTCCTCACATAATTCTTTAAAGGGTGCTAGCTCAATGGAAGAGCACTTACCTTATAAGTAGGACGCGGGTGGTCCAATTCCATTATGCCCTAAAATGAATTAATCAATGATATTGTAGTTTATTTTTAATTAAATACTTTTTAATATTGACCTATTTCAATGGTGAGAGATTTTTTTGGATTCATTATAACTTTATAGCGCCTTTAAAGTGACAAAAGTGATTTTTTCTTTAAATATATTTTTCTATTGTCTCTAGAGAGACAATAGCTAGGATTAAAGGCAAATTGTCTCTATCAAGACAACATGTCTTTAATCCTAACTATTGTCTCTGGGGAGGCAATAATGAAATTGTCTCCTAAGAGACAATGTTTGTCTTATATATTGTTTTTATAAAGATAATTTTTAAGATAATAATTTGAGACACTTGCTTCAAGACAAAGCACAATTTTTTTTTTTCAAATTAAGACAATTTCCCCAAAAATTGTCTCATATATTATCTTAAAACCCCTCTATGTTGTAGTAATCATTCCGATCTTGTTATTTTAGTTGGTTCCTCTTGCTATTTTGAAGTTAAATATATCGCTTCGAGCGGATGAATAGGAGGATAAAAATTTAAATGTTTTCCATCTTCACTCGTTGAGTATCTACTTAAATTTACTTAAATCTTTGTATAAAATGATATTCCGAAGATCAATTTTTAACATCAATGATTATTTTATGGAATAATTTATATTTATAAATTAAAAAAATATGAAGGTAAAAGTTTATGTTATTACATAATTTATTAATATATATTTATAAACATAAATCGAAAAAAAAAGATGATGAAAGTTTAAGTGTTTTCTATTTTCACTTATTATAATTTAAAATTCTTTAAATCTTTATTTAAAATGATATTTTGAAGGATATCATTTTTGGGTTAAGGATTTCTTCATTAAATAATTTATAAATATAAATTTAACAAAAGAGAGGATGAAAGTTTAAATGTTTTATGGATTATTTATTTAGATATTTTAAAATATTTATATAAAATGATATTTTGAAAATCAACGTTTCGTATCAATAATTATATTATTTAATAATCTATAAATATAAATTTTAAAATTTTTTTATAATATAAGAAAATGGAAGTTTAAATATTTTTTATTTCTATTTATTGAGTATTTATTTAAAATTCTATAAAAGGATAGTCAACTTGTTGCGTCAATGATTATATTATTAAATAATTAACTTTTTTAAAAATGAGAAAGATGAAAGTTTAAATGTTTTATTTTTTCATATGGTAAGGATTTATTTAAAAATTTAAAAATTTTGACATTTTAAAAGTGAATTTTTCGTGTCGCCCACTGCATTATTGAATAATTTATAAATTTATATTTAAAATATATATACTATAAAATAATAATCATGTGAATATGAATATAGTATAATAATAAATAAATAAAGTTTAATTGTTGTCAATCATGGTCCAATGTCACATTGTGACAAAGATTGTCTCAATATGAAAATAAATCATAGTCAATCATGGTCCAACGTCATATTGCGACAAATATTGTTTCAATATGAAAATCAACCATAGTAAACCATGTTTATTTTAGGGTTTATAATATCAATCCATTGGGTTAAATATTATTCCCTTGGGTTTATAATCCTTTGGAGTTTTAATATTAACCCTTTGAGTTTATAATATCAACCCCTTGAGTTTATTAATCTAAGGGTTCATAACCCTAGGGTATAATATTATTCATAGGGTTTATAATACTAATCCTTGGATTTAATATAAATCCCTCTGGTTCATAATCATGGCTAACCATGGTCTAACATGACATTATGATAAAGATTGTCTCAATATGAAAATCAATCATGGTGAACCATTGTCAACCATCGTCAATCATGGTCAACCATGGTCCAATGTCACATTGTAACAAATATTTTCTCAATATGAAAATCAACCATGGTTGAACGTCATTGTGACAAAGATTGTCTCAACTTCAAAATCAATGATGGTAAACCATTGTCAACCATGTTTGTTTTAGGGTTTATAATATTTATCTTAGGGTATATATACCTTGGGTTTATATATCAACCCCACCCTAGAAGATCAAAAGTATCTCTCTATTTTAACTAGCTCAAAGAAGAAAATTAATATAGCAAAGATTAGAACGAATTCTCATGAGCTCCATAGTGAAACAAGTTGTTGGGCAGTTCCTAAAACACCATGGATGGAAAGGATCTACCATATATGTGAGAATAGGAACATCGAGGATGAAACCCACTTCCTCATAGAGTGCCCCACGTACAACCACATTAGATCTCAGTGTCACAATCTTTGTTACAATACTAACCTTCCTAGCCTTTTACAATGTCAAAATTATAGTGAGTTCAGGAGGCTTCTCTCCAACGATGAAACCCACTTCATCTTAAAGTGCCTCACGTACAACCACATTAGATCTCAGTTTCACAATCTTTGTTACAATACTAACCTTCCTAGCTATTTACGATATCAAAATTATAGTGAGTTTGGGAGGCTTCTCTCCAAGCTTTTCGAGCATAGGAATAAAATCTTAAATCAAAATAAATAATTTGTTTCTTTGGGTCCGATAGATCAATGTTTGGTCTTGGTGGACGTTAACCATCATCATCATCATTAATTCCTTAGGTTTAATGTTATTCCTTTGAGTTTATAATCCTTTAGGTTTTTAGTATTAATTCCTTGGGTTTATAATATCAATCCCCTGAGTTTATTAATCTAAGGGTTCATATTCTTAGGGTTTATAATATTAATCATTGGGTTCATATTCTTAGGGTATAATATTATTCATAGGGTTTATAATATTAATCATTGGGTTCAATATAAATCCTTTGGGTTTATAATCATGGTCAGTCATGGTCAAACGTCATATTGTGACACATATTTTCTCAATATAGAAATCTATCCTGCTCCAATGTCGCATTTTGACAAAATATTGTTTCGATATGAAAATAAACCATGGTCAACCATGTTTATTTTAGGGTTTAAATTGTTTATCTTAGGATTTAAATTGTTTATCTTAGGGTTTATATACTTTGGGTTTATAATATTATTTCCCTAGGTTTTAGTTTTAATCCCTTGGGTTTATTAGTTCCTTGGGTTTATCATATAAATTCCTTAGGTTTATTAATTTAAGGTTTCATAGGGTTTATAACATTAACCCTAAGGATTAATATAAATCCCTTGGGTTTATAATATAAATCTTTTGTATTTAATATTAGTTATTGGGTTTATAATGCATTATAATATTAATCTTGTGTATATAAATCTTTTGTTACATTTAATATTAGTTCATGGATATATAATGCCTTATAATATTAATCTTTTGTGTTTAATATTATTCCAGAGACTTATAATACATTAGATTTATAATATTAATAAAATTTTTAGTTAAAAATATCAATAATAATTATATTATTGATAATATCACTAATATTAAAATATAATAATTATTATTATAAATTTTCATTATAAATCTTATATTTATTATCATATTTATAATATAATGATAATAATATTTTATATTAAAATTATTATTTTTTATTATTACTATAATTATATATTTATTAATATTAATATTAAATCTATATTTATTGGTATTTATTTCTTAATATCAATTATATTTATTAATATGAGTGTACATGTGATTAATATATCTTTCTATAAATCTATACCAACCACATTTATTAATATAATTGTGCTATCTATTCTATATATAAATAAATAAATAAAATTTTAATTTTAATTTCTTAAAATTTAAAATTAAATTTCTTAAAATTGAAATTTTTATTTCTTTCAAAACTAATAAATTGAGCGTTATTTCGAAGTAACCCAAAATTTTAAATTGCAAATTTAATGTGAACCTGCAATTCTGGGCCGGTGGGGACGGAGGATAAAGAAATTAACCACTGCAGTGAAGGTTTGGTTTTATTCAACGAGAAACTGGTGGGAATAACGGACCAAGACACTGAACGCTACAATTAAAATGAAGAGCAGGTTTCTTTGAGCCTTGCCTCGGGCAACACTATTCCGCTCTTGTCATTTTAACAGGTTCATCTTCCCTTACACATTCTTTATTATTTTAAAATTAAACCTGTGATTTTTATGAGTCAGAACAGTCGGGAAAAATGAAATTGTTTTTAGTGTGATTTTTTGGATTTGCTGGTGTGAGAATCTGTTGAAAATTTTGAGATAAAATCTTGATTTGTGTTATTTAAATTGATTTTTTAACCATAAAAACCCTAAGACATTTTGATTTTGCAAATATTACTTATACAATTTATGATTTCAATAAATTATTACAAAATTTTAAAAAAATTTGACAAAAAAACCCAAAAAAATAACTTCCAAAAAATAACTCAAAAAATATTAAATGTATTGAGTATTTATTTAAAACTCGATAAAATAACATTTATGAAGGTCAACTTTTTCAAATCAATAATTAAAATATGAAAATGAAAGTTGAAATGCATGCGTATTAATTAAAACCTCTTTAATTTTTTATATAACTTCCAAAAAAATAACTCAAAAAATATTAAATGTATTGAGTATTTATTTAAAACTCTATAAAATAATATTTATGAAGATCAACTTTTTCAAATCAATAATTAAAATATGAAAATGAAAGTTGAAATGCATGGTTGCGTATTAATTAAAACCTCTTTAATTTTTTATATAAAATAATATTTTGAAGGTCAGATTATCTTTCAGCGATTACAATATTGAATAATTTATAAATATAAATAATAATAAAATAGAATCAAAATTGAGATGTTTTCTGTTTTCACTTATAAGTATTTGTTTAATTTTTTTCTAATTTTTATATAAATGATATTTTAAGAGTGAACCATTTTTTATATAAAATGATATTTTAAAGGTTAACTCGTAGTGTTCTGTAATTACATTATTGAATAATTTACAAATTTAAATTAATATAAATAGTAATAATAAATGAAGAAAAAAGGATGAAAGTTTAAATATTTTGCATTATCAAAAGAGATATTTAAGTTTAAATCTGTATTTATTTAAATTAAAATTATTTAATTATTTAAATTTATTTAATTAATTGATTGTTTTTTAGTATTTGTTTAATTTTTTTATATAAAAGGATATTTTAAAAGTCAATTTTTGGTGATTATATTATTAAATGATTTATAAATTTAAATTTAAATTAAAAAATAAAGAAAGGAAAAAAAATAGTAGTAAGTTTAAATGTTATGTGTTTAAAAAAATTAAGAGGATAAACATTTAAATGTTTTTTATTTTTATTTATTGAGTATTTATTTAAAATTATATAAAATGATATTTTGAAAGTAAATTTTTATATATATGGATGATAATAATGAATAAATAAATATTTATTGAAAAGGTTTTCCGTGTTTTGAGCCAGGACAAGATGATATGAATTTTGATATGATTATCGCTGAAAACCTTCTCAATAGACATTGATATTCACAGAAGCCTAAATTCAATAAATAAATATTGTTTATATAATTGAATAGATTATAAATATATTGAAATGATAAACACTATAAAATAATGATAATATAAGTATAATATATGTTATAATAATATTGATAACCATTCTACTCTGTGTTAATATATGAAGGTTATTGGGTAAGCTTATATTATAATAATATGTTTCATTCAATATTTTCTTTCACTTTTACTCTTAGATATCTTATATCTAAAAATGAAAGTAAGAGAAATATTGGATAACACATACTAACTAAGATGATGTTAGATGGAATATTAAATAAAGCTTATTATGATAATATGTTCTACCTATATTGATGGGAGTTGTTTCACCTAATAATTCATTTAATGTTTAAAATAAGAATAAAAATGTTGAAAATAGCAATAAAAAACGCTAAAAATAGCATTGCTATAAATAGCATTTCGGGATTTACTCAACTCTGTTTGAAATAGAAAAAATTAGAAATGCTAAAAATGACATTGTTATAAATAGCATTTCGGGATAGATTCCAATTTTAATTAGTCCTTGCATTAAAATTCGAATTTAGTCTCACTAGATGTTTGAAAAATAATTAATTAATTCATATCGAGTTAATTAATTGTAGAAAATCAAACATGAAGTCTATGTGGAGACATGCAATAGTTTCTCCATTGATTGAGGAATTTATCCTTCAGTTAAAGAGATAAGGATGAGTTGTAATAATGAGTTGTAATTAGTTAGCTCAATTAACTGAGTTAAGTCCAGTTAGATTAGTTCCAACAATTTGTGGAATTAATTGTGAGTTCAGTGAGTTAATGCATGCACGCATGTAACTACTGCACTTCAGATAACTGGATATTCTCTCATAAATAACTCATGCATTCCAGTTCAATCAGAGACCCAGTTGAGATCAGAGGAAGGGACAATGTACTATCAGTTGGAGGAATTTTCCTATATAGGAAACTCATCCATGCAGAAGGAATTATCTTCTTCAGGTTTGTGCAGTTATTTCAGAGGTCAGAGCAGTGTGTGAGGGATGATTACACATAAGTGGGAGCTTGAGGACCCAGAAGAAATTGCGCAAGGAAATAGGAGGCTTGGAGGGCAGATGAGAAGGTTTGTGAGAAGCCTTTGGCTGTCTATGAGCAGCATTTGGATTGCAGAGAGAGCAGGATAACTTGTGATTTCCACTTGTATGATAATACAGAGATTGGGGTTTTTAGCTGAGGATTTCCCCAAATTATTCTTCTGTGTTTCATGTGTATGATTTCTTCTTCTCTGTTATATGTGATCTGATTGATCGAGCTCAAATTGATTAAGCTTCTGCAAAGTTTGATTGTAGAAGTAGATCTAGTGTTTTGCTTTAGTATATTGCATAATATGTTGATTTACAGTGGGAATTTCTCCATGGTATCAGAGATAGTTGATCTGTGTATAAATTTCTACATGGTATCAGAGCAAAGGTGATCATAACAGTGAAAAATATACGAAGAAGAGAATTCGAAGTAAGAAAAAAAATTGGGCCCTGAGTTTGCAGAGCGGATCTGAAAATTTTTGTGCAAAATTTTCAGAAACAAATAGCAGATATGGATTTCTTGCGAAAAATACCCAAATTCAAACAAAAAAAATTGGTTGAATCAGAATTTGGATGAGGGAGATATCACTGATTTAAAATCAGCGTTTTTTCCAGAAAATTTCGTGACATTGGGAAAGATGAAACAGACTGGTGTGCTAGCCAAGAACCTGTTTGATCTTGAGGTTTAAGATGCATGCAAAGCCTTGAGGAGCAAGGAAACTATTGGAGACTTGATCGTTGAGAGGGAGAGTACATTACCTCTCAACATGCAGCGCTAGAAGAAGTCTCAGACAATTATGGAGGAGCCACAATTAGTGAAGAAACATTAGGAGGTTGTGGAGCAATCACAATTGGAGAAGCCGAGAGGAGACCAAGTGGAGGCATTCACTCATGCATAGACCTCCAGTAGGGGGAAATTTCGAGCCAACTGGACAAAGAGATCACATGCAGCCATACCTCCAGGTGTGAGGTGGGGTGATGTGAAGTGATTGTCCCAAGAAGGCTGAAATAGGGGCAAGATCCTTGAGGTACCCACCCTATTGGATTAGACCTTGCTACGGGAGCCCTGACGAGGAGTAGTAGGACTGACTGAGTGGGTAGAGACAGATGCGAGTGGAGCGATAGAGGAAGCTTCAGCATCAAAGAATGTTTCTAGCCCAACAGGGAGGTCATTTGGGAGATCAATTACTTACTTCTCAGTAACTGAGTTGCAGTGTAGCAGTGGGCAGCACGATGCAACATGATGAGAGGAGATGCATTGTGGATGTAGTACTCGGAGATAGGACCAGCAGTAGCATGGATGCAGTAGGAGGAATCAGTGTGATTGATGCAGTGAGAGATCAAAGTGACAGAGACTAGAGTAGTCAAATACTGAAGAGCACAGATGTGCATAATTTTCAGTCGATAGAGGAAATAGCAGTAAGAGACTTTGATGAAAAAAGCATCATTCTAATTCAGGTTGAATATTTTTTTGTTTCTAGAGTTGTTGGAGCAACAACACTAGGGAGAAGTTTTGCATGCAGAACATTCCAAAGGTTCAGGATCATTTTCGAGTTGAATGCCTTTCTTGTTGAGAGGGAGTGTTGAAAATAACAAGAAGAAATGCTAAAAATAACATTTTAGGATATACTCCATCTCTGTTGGAAATAGAAAAAATTAGAAATGCTAAAAATAGCATTGCTATAAACAACATTTCGGGATAGATTCCAATTTTAACTAGTCCCTGAATTAAAATTGGGAGTTAAAATTCGAATTTAGTCTCACTAGATGTTTGAAAAATAATTAATTAATTCATCTTGAGTTATTTAATTGTAGATAATCAAACATGAAGTCTATGTGGGGACATGCAATAGTTTCTCCATTGGTTAAGGAATTTATCCCTCAGTTAAAAAGATAAGTATGAGTTGTAATATTGAGTTGTAATTAGTTAGCTCAGTTAACTAAGTTAAGTCCAGTTAGATTAGTTCCAACAGTTTGTAGAATTAATTGTAAATTCAGTTAGTTAATGCATGCATGCATATGACTGTTGCACTTCAGATAACTAAATATTCTCTCATAAATAACTCATGCATGTTAGTTCAATTAGAAACTCAGTTGAGATCAGAGGAAGGGATAGTGTACTATCAATTGGAGGAATTTTCCTATATAGGAAACTCATCCATGCAGAAAGAATTATCACCTTTAGGTTTGTGCAGTTATTTCAGAGGTCAGAGTAGTGTGTGAGGGATTGTTACACATAGGTGGCATCTTAAGGACCCAGGAGAAACTGCACAAGGAAATAGGAGGCTTGGAGGGTAGATGAGAAGGTTTGTGAGAAGCCTTTGATTGTCTATAAGCAGCAGTTGGATTGCAAAGAGAGAAGGATAGCTTGTGAGCTGATTCTTTTTGTAATCTGAACATATTTCCACTTGTATGATAATACAAAAATTGGAGTTTTTAGCCGAGGCTTTCCCCAAAGTATTCTTATGTGTTTCATGTGTATGATTTCTTCTTCTCTGTTATATTTGTTCTGATTGATCTATCTCAAATTGATTAAGGTTTCGCAAAGTTTGATTGTAGAAGTAGATCTAGTATTTTGCTTTAGTATATTGCATAATCTGTTGATCTAGAGTGGGAATTTCTAAAAAAATAAAAAACCTTAATTAGTATGTTTTAATATTTTAGTTTTAAAATATAGTTTATCAATATTTAAGAAAATTAGTAAAAAATTAATTGTCATCTTTTAATATTTTGTTTTTAATATGGAAGATATTCATAAGAAGGTTATTTAAATCTAAAATATTATATTTTATTTAATATTAAAGAAAAATTAGTAAAAAAATAATTGTTATATTTTAATTTCTTGTTTTTAAGATGGAAGATATTCATAGAAAAGTTAGCTAATTGTAATATTTCTAAATTGAAATTAAAAATTAATTTAGATATTGTAATCAACTATTCACATTTGTAAGGTTAAAAAGAGAAGTTTGAATAGGTTACTGAGATCACTTTACATTATTTAAAGACTATAGTAAATAAGACTTATGAAAGACTAATGACATTTTGATAATTACTTAAATAATGAATATTTTACAGTTATGAAAATCTCAGAACTTAAGAGGGCATACCGAAAACAAACTCCAACCTCCACACAGTTAAGAACAATTAGAGACAATTATACATTTTTTTCTTGGAGATAAAAAGGGATCTCAGTGCAAAGAAAGGGGTTCAGTCTTGTTGGGTGTGGACCCCGATTACCTTCTTTATTAGAAGGTATCACCGCATTGGACACCATTTCGTAATGTAGCGACAATGCCACCTATTTATGTGCTTCGCCACAGGGGGCAAGGATGATTATTTGGAGGCCCCCATGGTGGGGGATCAGGGGAAATGCCCTCGAAGCTAAAAATAGATGTAAAATTTCCTTGTTAAATGTTGTAATTTCATAGTCAATCTCGGTCATTCATTAGGCAAAAATTTAACGATAGAAATTATGCTTAATTTAGGGTTTTTCCCCTAGAAGGCAACCCCTCACTATATATGAGGGAATTGTATTGCATCTATGTAGATGTGTATTCAGAGCGAAAAAGAGAGAGAATATTATGTGAGAGCAAAGAAGAAATTACATCAGATCTACTGTAGGTTGTATCTATTTAGTTTGCTAGATAATATAAAAGAAAGTACTCGTTGTTTCTCCATGGACATAGCCCAAATTGGGTGAACCACATATATCTGTGTCTCTCTTGTTTTATGTGTTTTTAGTGTTTATATTTCTGCAATATTTTATGTGCTTCATTGCTCTGTAATATATAATTTTCTAACAAGTCTTTTGTTTGAGGAGAAAAAAGTAAGGAAGAAAGATTTGTGTGACATTAACAAGAAAAGATACTCTGAGCTGGACTTGAGTGAATGGATAACATTGTTATAGAGAGGACTCTGTGATTTAAAAGCTTGGATTGTAGTCTTGATGTCTTTTGCCTCATTCAAAGAAAAAAATATTGTTACCTACTATACGAGAGTGGAGCTCGGGGGGAGAAGCAGACATCATTTCCCTTTTCGTCGTTAGGTGTAGAAGGTCTCACCCTTGTTGAATTTGTGGATTTAGCACAGATAGATAAGTATTCTTAAATTGTCTTAATTCGAACTATGAATTTATAAATGGGTAACTACCTTTATTGTTTGTGGTGTAGTCTATGAATATAATTATTTACATGTGTTCTTATGTAGATAAAAGAACTGTATAAGCAGTACTAATGAAAAACACATTAAACTTAAATAATGTATTTGACACAGTAGGTTCAGTAGTTTGTTCTTGGAACCCTATATGAAATTATTGATGCTTTATTATTTGAGTAATAAACTTATCTAAGTAATAAAATGTTATTTTGGGAAGGGTCTATGTGGTAACAAATAGGGGGAATTAAACCCAAATAAGGGAACTGGAACGTGAATATGTCTGTGTAATAATAAAATAAAAGTATATTTTAAAGCTATTGTAAGAAAAACAGAGTAATAATGGCCTTAGAACCCCTCATGTATTTATTCATTTTTTTTTTGGGTTGTGATTCACGGACACCTTGGTCAACGGGTGGTCGCTACATTCACGGAAAAATATGGGCTAATCGACCCCGAAGGGATTTAGCCCCGCGGCCCACTAGCAAGGCCTAACCCCAAGGGCTTTAGGCAAAATGGAAACTGTGACCTCCCAAACAACGAGGCACTGATTTTGATCAACTGAGCTGACCCTTGGGGCTAGAACCCCTCATGTATTATGTTTACAAATAAAAGTTATGGAAATTGGATGAAGAGTTTTAGAGCAGGCTGCTGGTAATAGCTACCAAGTCCAGTCTTCTTGAATCTTGATGTGAATGGACTATATTGAAGTAAGGTTTCTTAAGGTTAAAAAAAGCAATAGATAAAGATAGAATAATGAATTGAACCGATTTCAGTGCCTGTAGAAATTTCAGTTACTCAACATATGTAATCGGACTAACTGTGTTTCAAGCAAAATTCTCAACCATTATATCATTCATTGGTTAAATATAACCATTGGAAAACAATGAAATCCAACGAATATAGTAAGAAAAATCATTGTTTTGAGACTTCCATTTTCTAAATATGAGCAAATTCGAACTAATTTCGAATAGTAAATTCTTCCTTACAAATGGAACAAATTAAACACATGAATATTAACCCAGGAATTACAATTTATAATTAAGGATTTCATGTTCAAAATGACTAGAAGTATCTGATTAAAAATGGAGGAATTCTAATAACAATAGTTAATGAAATAAATAACTGTTTCAATGCAACAAACTTCGTTTCAGAAGATAATGAGTTTAGGGCTAAATAGGTAAACCGATTACGAAAAGACAAAGCACAATAAACCTCAATGTGAACTCAACAAAACATATACAATGCTTAATGAGATTACAAAAATTACTATTTACTTTCAAACATAAAATATCTGGTAGACTTAAGGAGTCACTGGCAGTATTGCCATGTTTGAATTAACAAACCAGTAGAAGCTAGAGTTCAGAAAGCCCCATTTCTAAATTCTACACGCCAAAACAAGTAGAAAGGCCCCTGGTAATTAGGATATCAGAATCGTGAAACTGTCATCTAAAACCCTTGTGAAAGCTTCCCTGAAAGTTATAAAACATGTAGGGAATGAAAACCCTAAGCGGTATCAGGAAACCAACAAACAAAACTATGAAATCATGCGTATGATTACAAGGAAGACAAAGAGAGGTAAAAATTACCCAGAAACAAGGAGTTTGACTCTCTGAAACCTTGAGATGCCACCCCCATTCAGTAAATCTGGTAATGTTGTGAACCCATAAATTGAATGTGCTAGAAGCATGGTGCCTAAACCTGTATCATACAATCCATAAACAATTTAGAAAACTATCAGAGAGCCTGAGGTTAAAGTAAGTAAGAGAAAAAGACTTAAGCAACATTTACCTGTGCAAGTGGGTGTTCTCAATAACTCTACTGTAAAACTGTAGAGACCATAAGGTCGAAATTTTATGAAGAAGAAAACAACTGGAAGGCAAATGGAGCAACCCATGAGATTTGCTAAAGATTAAAACATAGAACTGATGAAAGACCTTGCAAGTATTACAAAACTGACAGTAAAACACCCAAAATCGCATGGAGTGACCCTTAACAACAACTTCATTAGCACTGGGTTGCAAAGCGTGGCCTCAGAGTAGTGAGAGAGGAAAATGACCAATTGAGGTTGCAGGTACCCCAGAACAGAACCCCAACTTCTTGCAAATGGATGTATATCATTGGATTAGTATTAGAAATATCAATGGTTGCAAGATATAGAGTTGTATGCCATAGGAAACCCAAATTGTATTCCACCAAACCCTCTTGATGCTTCGATCAACCACTCTAAATATTGGGTTAAGGCACATGAGATGTAACGAGGTTGCCTCATTAAAATTTCATTCAAATATATTTATGATACATTAATTTCCTCCTTACACAATAGTGTTCTAATACATAGGTTGTTATAATATGGTTTTCAGGGTTTTGTAATAACACAATAAAGTTTGAAATGGTTAAATTAGAGTAGAGTAATTAATCCTTTTTTTAATCTATGTGTTAAAGAGTTATACATGTTACAAGTGGCATCAGAGCCACAGGTTTCAGCATTGTGGCCTTGAGCAAGAAAAAAAAATATTGTTAAAAACCAAAATATTTAAATGCACTAAGAGGAGAAAAGATATAGTATGAAGAGGGGGCGCGGAGTCACCCAACCCTGTGGCGTGGGATTTAATCCGAATATGTGGGTCTAGTTGGAGGAAGGTACAACAAATGAGAATATTGTGCTATTAGAGATTGTTCAACAATTACAAGCAGAAATGATGAATTTGCACACTCACAACAAGAGACTTAGATTAAAGCATGAGCGAATCCTGAAAATCCTCTCAGATCGACAGAGCCTAAGGGACCCAGATCCTAGTGAAGATAATAGAAACAAAGAGTAGTCAAGGCAACAACAGAGAGGTCATTCAGAAACAGACGAAACTCAAATGAATAATGACGAAGAGTCAGGAAATACTTTTGGAGGTAGAAGGGCTAAGAAGCCAAAGATTGAGATACAGGGGGGATTTAAGAAAATAAAGCCTCCCTTAGTCGATGGAGAAAAAGAAAAGGTTGTAGAGGCTTGGTTGATCAATATGAACCAGTATTTCTAGATTTACGAATATGATGATAACTTAAGGGCTCGACTAGCTATGTATCAATTGCGAAGTAAAGCTACCCTTTGGTGGGAAGAGGTTAAAATAGTTTGAAATGTTGACAAGCAGGAGGTGACTTGGGATACCTTCCACAAATATTTCAAGGATAAATACTTCACAGAAAGATTCTATGATGAGAAGGCTAAGGAATTCCATGACTTCACTTTGGGACAATAGTCTGTGGATGAATTTATAACCAATTTCACTTCCTTGCTGCGTTATGTTCCATACATATGAGAAGAAAAAGAGAAATTATGACGCTTCTTAAGCAATCTACCTACTCGTATGAAAGAATGAATAGATTTCATCAACCCCAAAACAATGGATGAAACTATTCGAAAGGCTCGAATCTGTTATCAAAAGATGCAGAAGAAAGGTGAAGGTAATAAGATATGGCCAAACAAAAAGGGACAAAAAGGATTTTCGCGTAATTTCAAAGCCACCAGATGAGGTGGGATGAAATCTGTACCCAAAAAAATGGGGGGGGGGGGTGGGGGCGAGGAACCTTGGGGAAAAATCAAGAGCGAAACTGGAATCCTAATGAAGAAAAAACAATTGAAATTTTCAACAAGACGGAACTTGGACAACCACCAAAACCACCCCCGCAATGTTGGGGTTGTGGAGAACCCCACTACTATAAGAAATATCCTCAGCGTTCCAAAAACGAAATTATAGCAAGTGTTCAAAAAGCTTCTACGGTGGCAAATATGTCTAGGAACATACCAAGGATTAATGTTGCTTTGGAAGATCATCAAGCAGAGTATCAACCCACTATGGTGGAGTTTGAAGGTAGGATAGCTAACCAGGTTGTGTATATTTTGATTGACCCAAGAAAAATTTTTAGTTATGTTAGTCCAAAAATAGTAGAAAAATGTCATTTTTCAAGTTTGAAATTTAAGATTTCATGGCTAGTGAAATTAAACGCAGGGGAAAACGTAGAGTGATAGCCAAGATACAAAGATGTCCCATAGAGATTCCAAGTCAATCCACTGAAGTAAACTTAAATATAATTACCTTTAGTTTCATATGATCTGTTAATTAGAATGGATTGGCAGGAGGAACATTGGTCCCTAGTAAATTGTAAGGATAAAACTATCTCTTTCCTCACAGATGAAGGAAACAGATAGGAAATACAAGGTATTCAGAGAAATATTAAGTTGTGGTTGATCGCTACTAACTAGTTAAAGAAATGCACTGGGAAAGGTTTCCAAATATATGTGGTGTAAGTTGAATATGCCAATTCAAAAGATAAATTGTCATTTCTAGAAGATATACCTGTTTTTCGAGAATTTATAGATGTGTTTCCGGAAGAGATACCAGGATGACCTCTGAAAAGAAGCATTAAATTCATTGTAGAACTCATTCTTTGAGCTTCCCCAGTGTCAAAAGCACCATACCATATGAGTATTCCTGAGTCAACTGAACTCAAAATGCAACTACAAGAATTACTCAACAAAGGGTACATCCGCCCAAGTGTGTCGCCTTGGGGGGCACCTGAATTGGTCGTGAAGAAGAAAGATGGAATGCTGAGACTTTATATGGACTATAGGAAATTGAACAAATTAACCATCAAGAACAAGTATCCTCTGCCAAGAATATATGACTTGTTTGATCAAGTCAAAGGCATCACCGTATTCTCCAAAATCAATTTGCGATTGGGGTATCATCAAATCCGAATTAAGGATGAAGATGTCTGTAAAATAGTGTTTAGAACATGATATGGCCACTATGAGTTTATTGTATTACCTTTTGGTCTGACTAATGCTATGGCAACCTTTATGAGTTTAATGAATGGGATTTTTCACCCCTATCTGGACAAGTTCATTCTAATTTTCATTGATGATATTTTAATTTATTCGAAAAATGAAAAAGAACATAAAGAGAATATGGGGATTGTCCATAAAACCTTAAGAAAAAATCAACTTTATTCCAAATTCAGTAAATGCGATTTTTTTAAGGAACAAATATAGTACTTGGGGCATGTGATATTCTCCGAAGGTATAACTATTGACCTAGAGAAGATTAGGACTATTTTAGATTGGCCTATCCCTAAAAATGTAGTAGATATTCATTCCTTTATGGTTTTGGCATGTTATTACCGTTGATTTCTAGAGGGGTTCTCTATGATCTCTTACCCCATGACATCTCTACAGAAGAAAGGGAGAATTTTCAAGTGGATAGTTAAGTATCAACTCAGCTTTGAGCAATTAAAACATTTATTAACATTCACTTCAATATTGAAAGTGGCTAACCTGGAAAAGGAATTTATTGTTTGCACGAATCCCTGTCAGCAAGGAGTGGGAGGTGTTTTGATGCAGGATGGTAAAGTGGTGGCCTGTGAGTCTAGGAATCTCAAAGAGCATGAGCAGAGGTATTTGGCTTACAATCTAGAACTTTCTGTGGTAATGCATGCATTGAAGGTATGGAACCATTATTTGTTAGGAAATAAATTATTTCTAATGACAGATCATAACATCTTAAGTAATTTCTTTAAACAACATAATTTCAATGCACGACAAGCTCTATGGACAACATTTCTGAGTGAGTTTTTCTTTGATATAAGACACCTTAAGGGAATATAAAATTGAGTAGCAGATTCTTTAAGTAGAAAAGTCCAATTTGTGTATGAAATTTAGTATCATTACATAGAGTTTGATGTGACAGAACAACTCAAGGAAGTTGTCCTTAAGGATCATGAATATAATTTTTTATGGTAGCAAACTAAACAAATGCAAAATTCCGGGAAACCATCTGAGTATGGTAGAGATGATAGAAATTTACTAATTTTTAGGGGGAGGGTGTATGTTCCCAATAAAATAAGATTTAAGCAAATGTTGTTAGATGAGTTTCACTGCAACCATTATGCCGCTCACCCTGGTTATTAGAAGTTGTTCTCTGGAATTAAGAAGGGGTATTTTTGGCCTGGAATGAGAAAGGATATCATGATATATCTGGCGAAGAGTTTAGAATGTTTGCAAGTTAAATATGAGCATCAACACCCTGATGGATTATTCCAACCACTCCCTATACCTGAGTGGAAATAGGAAATGATCACATTAGATTTTATAACCATACTTTTGAGAACTCAGAAACAACATGATTCCATCATGGTGGTGGTGGATAAGTTGAGCAAAATTCTCATTTTATTCCTCTAAAATCTACTTATAAAACAGTGGAAATCGCAGACATCTTTATGAAAGAAATATTATGATTGCACGATATGCGAAAGGTAGTGATTTCAAATAGAGATGTAAAATTTACTCTGCATTCTAGAAAGCTCTTTTTACAGGGCTAGATACTCAGATTCAATTTAGTACCTCTTATCACCCCCAAACAAATGGACAAACAGAGCGAGTCAATTATGTATTGGAAGATATGTTATGAATGTATGTGATGTAACAACCAGGCAAATGGTAATATTATCTTCATTTGCTTGAATTCACTTATAGCAACCCCTACCATGAATCATTAAAGATGAGCCCCTATGAAGTTTTGTATGGAAGAAGGTGCAAGAGTCCAGCCAATTGGCGAAACCCAGAAGACAAAATGATCTTAGGACTCGACATGCTAGCAGAGATGGAACAAGAAGTAAGGAAATTTCGACAAAAATTGCAAGCGGCTCGAAACAGACAAAAAGCCTACACAGATAAAAAGGGAATTTACAAATAATTCCAGGTCAAATACCATGTCTATGTCCGGGTAAGATGCAAGAAAAACACTTTGTAGTGGAGTAGTTGTGCTAAATTGGCACCCCACTATTGTGGTCCTTTCCAATTCCTAGAAAGAATAGGACCAGTAGCCTATCGGCTTGCTCTTCCTCACCACATGAAAGTGCATAATGTGTTTCACGTGTCACTATTAAAGAAATATGTGTATGATCCCACACACATTATTAATTGGCAAGATGTGTAAGTAAGAATGAATAAATTTGAATTATATAATATCAAAGCTAAAATAAATAAACTAATGGTGATAATGATGTTTTGACAGGTCGAACTAAGATAGGGAATTTCTGGTAGAACCACTATGTATTCTCGATCGGAGAGAAACAACACTGCAGAAGTGAGTTATCCTCCAGGTTAAGTGTAGTGGAAGCACTTTAGCCCATAGGACGCCACTTGGGAAGACAAACATCTCATGAGACAAGCTTATCCTACTCTGTTTCGTGGGGTACAGTAAACACCGAGGATGGTGTTTTTCCTGGGGGGAAGATGTAATACCTCCCTGATAACAAAAAAAAAAATCACTTTACTTTATTTAAAGACTATAGTAAATAAGACTCATTAAAGACTAATGACATTTTTATGATCACTTGAATAGTGAATAATATTATTTTATGGTTATGAAAATCTCGAAATACAAGAGGGGAGATCAAAAACGAATTCCAACCTCCAAGCAGTTAGGAACAGTTAGAGACATTTATACCTTTCTTTCCTGGAGATAAAAAAGGATCTAAGTGGAAAGAAAGGGGTTCAGTATTTTGTTTGAGGAAAAATAAGGAAGGAAGAAAGATACGTGTGACATTAACAAGAGAAGATATCATGTGCTGGACTTGAGCTAGTGGAATTGTTATAGATAGGAATCTGTGGTTTAAAATACTGAAGTGTAGTCCTGATGTCTTTTACCTGATTCAAAGACAAAAATATTGTTACATATTGTCTTGGAGTGGAGGATGTCTTTTACCTGATTCAAAGACAAAAATATTGTTATCTATTGTCTTGGAGTGGAGCTCGGGGGGAGTGGACGTCATTTCCCTTATCATGGTTGGGTGGAAAAGGTCTCACCCTTGTTGAATTCGTGTTATTTAACAGAGACAAATAAGTATTCTTGAATTGTTTTAATTCAAACTTTGAATTTATGAATGGGTAACTACCTTTAGTTTACGTGTAAGCAGTGCTAATGAAAAACACATCAAACTTAAATAATGTGAATACATCAAACTTAAATAATGTGAATATAATTATTTACATGCGTTCTTATGCAGATAAAATAACTCTATAAGCCGTACTAATGAAAAACACATCAAACTTAAATAATGTGTTTGACACAGTAGGTTCAGTAGTTTGTTCGTGGAACCCTATATGAAATTCTTGATGTTTTATTATATGAGTAATAAACTTATCTGAGTAATTAAATGCTATTTTGAGAAGGGCCTATTTGGTAACATTTAGGGGCAATTAAACCCAAAGCAGGGAACTGGAACGTGAATATGTCTGTGTAATAATAAAATAAAAATACAGTTTAAAAATATCGCAAGAAAAATAGAGTAATAACAACCCTGGAACCCCTCATGTATTCTATTTACAAATAAAAGTTACGGTAACTAGATGAAGAGGGCTTAGGGTTTTAGGGACCAAACTGCTGGTAACAACTACCAAGTCCAGTCCTCTTGACTCTTGATGTGAATGGAATAGACTAAAGTAAGATTCCTTAAGGTTAAAACAGAGAATAAACAGAGACAGAATAAAGAATCGAACCAATTTCGGTGCCTGTAGAAATTTCAATTACTCAATATATGCAATCAGACTAACTGTCTTTCGAGCAAAATTATGAACCATTATATCATTCATCAGTAAAACATAATCACTGGAAACCAATGAGATTCAATGAATACAGTAAGAACAATCATAGTTTAGAGACTTCCATTTTCTAAATATGAGCAGATTCAAGCTAATTCCAAACAATAAATTTTTCCTTACAAATGGACCGAATTAAACACATGAATATTAACCCAGAAATTGTAATTTATAATTAAGGACTTCATGTTCAAAATGACCAGAAGTAACTGGTTAAAAATAGAGGCAGTCTAATAATAATAGTTAGCGAAATAAATAACTGTCTCAACACACCGAACTCCGTTGCCCAAGGTAACGGGTTCAGGGTTAATCGGGTAAACCGATTACAGAAAGACAAAGCAAAATAAACCTCAATGGGAACTCAACAAAGCGTATACTATACTTAATTACATTACAAAAATTACAGTTTCCTTTCAAACGTTAAACCTCCAGAGCACTTAAGGAGTTACTGGCAGTATTGCCATGTTCGAATTAACAAACCAGTAGAAGCTAGGGTTCAGAAAGCCCCATTCCTAAACCCTACACACCAAAACAAGAAGAAAGGCACCTGGTATATAGGATATCGGAACCGTGAAAACACCATTTGAAACCCTTACGCTAGCTTACCTACAAGTTGAAAAACACGCACGGAATGAAAACCCTAGGCGGTATCAGGATACCAGCAAACAAAATTGTGAAATCATGTGTATGATTACAAGGAAGACAAAGAGAGGCAAAAAAATACCTAGAAACAAGGAGTTCAGCTCTCTGAAACCTGGATATGTCACCCCAATTCGTTAGATCTGGTAATGTTGTGCACCCAGAAATCGAATGTGCCAGAAGCATGGTGCCTAAATTTGTATCATGCAATCCATAAAAGAATTAGAAAACTATCAGAGAACCTGAGGTTATAGTAAATAAGAGGAAGAGACTTAAGCAACATTTAGCTATGCAAGTGGGTGTTCTCAATAACTTTGCCAGAAAACTGTAGAGACCATAAGGTCGAAATTTTCTGAAGAACAGAACAATTGGAAGACAGATGTAGCAACCCATGATCTTTACTGAAGATTAGGTCATAGAATTGATGAAATATCTTGCAAGCTTTGCAACGCTGACAATAAAACACCCAAAATCGCATGGAGAAACCCTTAACTACACCTTCAATGGTGTTGGGTTGCAGAGCGCGGCCTCTCGGGAATGAGATAGGCAAATGACCAACTGAGGTTACCGATACCCTGGAACAGAACCCTAACTGCTTGCAAATGGATGTACATCGTTATATTAATATTGGAAACCCCACTTGTATTCGACCAAACTCTCTCGATACTTCGATCAACCACTCTAAGATTGGGTTAAAGCGCATGAGATGTAATGAGGATGCCTCATTAAATTTCATTCAAATATATTTATGATACATTAATTACCTCCAAAATCAATATCGTTCTAATATTTAAGTTGCTATAATATAGTTTTGAAGATAATAACACGATAAAGTTTGAAATAATTAAATTAAAATAGAGTAATTCTTTTTTTTTTTTTTATATATGTTTTAAAGAGTTATACATATTGCACTTACCTTATCACCATTACTATTTAAAATTACAAAAAAAAAAATAATTCACAAAATATTGTCATATAAACTTCAATAGAAGATCATAGGGCTATAATAATCATAATCATTTAAATTTTACCTATTTAAATCAATCAAATTCATATTATTTTATCTTATTAGCAATAAATTCCTTTAATTTCTATTCTCAAGGTGAATATAAAAATGGATTTATTTAACATCACAGAAATGTGATAGTCATTTTTTTTTTAACTAATTTTATAAACATATTCACCTCATTATTTATAATAATTATAATCATTTAAATTTTACCTATTTAAATCAATCAGATTCATATTATTTTATCTTATTAGCAATAAATTCCTTTAATCTCTATTCTCACGGTGTATATAAAAATGGATTTATTTAACCTGACACAAATGTGATAGTAAATTTTTTTTAATTAATTTTATAAACATATTCACCTCATTAATTATTGTTGTCTAGATATAGTTAAGAGACTAGAATTTGACACGTGAATAACTAAAAATATGAAATTAATAATAAGTTATTCTTTTGCAAATTTAGATTTTAATATACATTGCTAAGATCTATTTGGAAACCAATTCTCTTATTTAAATCTCGCGTAAACATTTCCTCATTGCAAATATTCGCTTTTGCATATATGTAATTCAAAATAATAATTTTAATGATAAAATGTGAGAAGTCCGTAAATTAAAATGTTGATTTAAATTTATTTATTTTCCTTAGATTAAAATTAAAATTACTTTTATTCGCTTTTGCATATATGTAATTCAAAATAATAATTTTAATGATAAAATGTGAGAAGTCCGTAAATTAAAATGTTGATTTAAATTTATTTATTTTCCTTAGATTAAAATTAAAATTACTTTTTTCATCTAATTTTTTAAAAACTTAAACGTAAAATAGTTAAACAAACCAATATGTAAAATATTCTCTCCGAGGAATTTTAATTAACCAATCCTCAGTATATTCAAAGTTTAATAATTTTAATTAACCAATGTTCAGTGAAGTATATTCAAAGTTTATAATATATATATGTGTGTGTTTGCGGTAATTTTTTTGAGTTTTTTTCTTTTTTTAATGTTTGAACTAAAATTTAATAAAAATTGTTTGAAGGTTTTGATAGAGGTTTAATTCCCGTTTAATCACGGTGATATATTGATGAAGATGTAACATTATTAAATTAAAATAATAATAATAATAATAATATTATTATTATTATTAAAAACAAAAAATTATGAAAATTATAATAGACAAAATTTTAAAAAGATATTTATGTTATATTTAAAAAAATTATAAAATAATTTCAAGTTTATTTACTTATCATGGGGATTATTTAATTTCAAACAATCATATCTTTATTATGTAGATTCTCATTGTTTTTGGGTGTGATATAAAGAATTAATCAAATTTCAATATCAACTTTTATTGAATTTTTTGGATGATATATAAAGAACTAATCAAACTTCAATATCAACTTTTTTGAAAAATTATTAAGTAAATTTCTATAAATATAGGAGGTTTTTACTTAATCAACCTATGTCATAACATCTACATTTCTGGGATATTATTGAATACCTCTACTTTCATTATTTATTAAAATACTTTTGTTAAAATTTGCTCTCAATGAATCTTTTTAATAAAAATAACTCTTATTTTTAATAAATATCCACCATGTTTCACAGATTTCAAACCAGTCCCCTTTATAAATGAAAATTGTAAGATATTATTCAACAAAGTGAACTCCTTGTGCATGAATACAACATACCTTCTCATCACCTAAGTCTATATCTAGATTTTACATTGGTAAACTTTCAACCTATGGAGACATATGCTTAAAAAAAAAAAAAAAATTATTACAACCATATACCCATTTTACATATATGATCAAATACAAAGAGCCAAATCAAACACACTTTCATTGATTACATATTTCTCAATTTTATTATTCCAATACAATCTTTGTAATGCATTCCCATATTCTTACACATTTCACACAAACCTATGTATGACTACAAACCTATGTATGACTCCATGGATCTTAGTGTCACACCACTCTCAATTAAGAACCAGGGTTTGCCTAGCTTTAACATTACATATTAAAATTGAGAGAGAGAAATACAATAAGAAATAAGCACAAGAAACATAATAGACATAGAGACAAATATCTGTCCTCAAAACCCTTTAAATAAGAAAACCACAACTTTAGACATATATCTGTTTTACTAGGGTAAGGAAAAAAAAAACACACAAGGTTGCTTGACACATTTTATAATGAAATATTCCAAACCATTAAATAAGTTTCTCTAAATGTAATACCATGGCTCACGTGACGCCATGGGTCCATAAACCATGAATGATAAATATATCATTAAGTATAACCAAAATACTCTATTATCAAGTTAATATTCACCAAACGCACGTGGGTACTTGAAATGTCGACTTCAATGTAATGTTCTAGGTGTTCTTAATCAATAAATCACAACATGATTCATTCTCAAAGGAGTCAAACTACGAGTTATCAAAATTGTAGATCTTAGAATTGGATTATGAAAATTGTGATGAGTTTGTAATCCTCCAAAGGTTACTTATATCCCATTCCAAGGGTTAATGCTTATATGAGAAAGGAAAATGCACACATGCTTTTTTTTATGACTCTGAGTTTCATTTAAACCATTGTTTTTACTTAATTGACAAACTCGTTGATTCTTCCTCAAACACAATTTTAGGTCAGCAAAAGATGTTAGAAAACTTCAATAAGCTTAGGTAATGCTATGCATACTCTTATTCAATTAAATTTTGAAAGTGAAACCTGGAAACTAAGCATGGAATATGATACAAGTGAGAAAATAAAATTATGAGATGAATAAAAATATTATAACACCATTATGAGATGAATAAAAATATTATAACACCATTGAAATGGGATTTTAATGGCTTCTTTCAAACTATAAAATTGAATATGAGTTAGTGAATGACGATTCTAATGAGTGGTTTAAAATTTTTAATAGTTGTAAATCATTAATCAAATTTAAAAGATTCAAGACTATAGAAGTAACATCAAGATGAAAAGGATTTAATTTTTAAAAAATTGAAAGGGTTATCAACTTAGCTTACTTGGGTTGTGTTGAGAATTTAATATATAGGAAAATAATAATTTTTTCATTTTGTATTCGGTTGACAAATTAGATGACTATCTAAATAGAGGAGGAATGATCTGTTATAGAGTTTTATGAACCTAACGTTTCGAACTACCAAGTAAGTCCATCATCAAGGGATGCGTCAATAGATTTAGGAAGATATTAATGATGTATCGAGGAGCTAAATTTGAGAGTATATATATGGATTATGAAAAGAATAATATAAGAAATTTACTCAGTCAAAATCTGATTATGGTAATATATTGAAAAATTGAAATTTAAAACATTAGGGATTTGATTAATTAAATTCACTATAATCTATTTGTTAATTAGTTAAGATTTATTTATAATTAGAGTTATGAAAGCTTTATTACCCTTTTTGATTTAAATTTATAGATTACTTATAATTAATAAATATGATTATGATGTAATTTTTTTTTGTTTTTTTTAAGAATTATTAATTTCAGATTAATAAATGAATAATTATGAAATTTCTATTGATGTCTTAAATTGAATTTAAATCATTAAGGATTTAATTAATTACTTCACTATAATGTAATTGAATATATAAATTATAGTGTTTAATGAGTTTTGATTTGTTTTTAATTTGAATTATTACAACTTTTTAATATGAATTCTTAGATTATTAATAAAATATGAGTATTTTGATTTTTATTTTTAATAAATGAATAGTTATGAAATTTGATTAATTTGAGAATTGTTTTATTATAAGAAAAAATTATATATTTAGTAGGATGAAAATTTATTTATTTTATTTTAAAGAATTTTTGATTTTAAATTAATAAATGAATAATTATGAAATTTATGTTGATGTCTTATATTGAATTTAAACCATTAAGGATTTAATTAATTAATTCACTATAATCTATTAGAATATATAAATTCTAGTGTTAAGTTCTCAATTGTTCTCAATTTGAATTGTTACACCCCTTTTTAAATTCAAATTCATAGGTTACTTATAATATTATAATTAATAAAATATTATTCAAATAAATTTTTATTTTTATTTTTAATAAATGAATAGTTATGAAATTAATTAACTTGAGAATTATTTTATTATAAGAAAAATTATATATGTAATAGGAGGATCATTTATTTATTTATTTTTTGAAGAGGATGTTAGATAAATTTTTAATTTAAATGAAAGAGGAGGGATTAAATTATTATAAGGGATATGAGCTAATCATTGATTCTTTAAGATTTCAAATAAATGTTTCCAGGTGTTGCTTAGTTTTAATCCAATGTCACGGTTCAAGTTGTTCTTTTTTTTTTCTATTACGATGGCTTCTTTAAATGTTGGGCTTCTCTTAATTCACTATAAATAGAGGGTTGTCATTTTTATTTCAATATAGAAGATCCTATAGATGCAACATTTTATATTTTGTGGAAGCTCTATTTAGTTTTGTAGAGGCTTCTACTTATGGGATGTTCTCTTCTCAACATCTTCATGGTATCATAACAAAGATTTACAAACCCCTTCTCATTTTATGAAAGAGAATGTATCTATCTAAAATGTCTTACTAACTTTTGTGAGGCATTTATGCCCTTCCAAATCTCAAATTTTCATGCTTTCTCTCATATTGAAGCCCACATGCAACTTTCCATTATAGATCTCTAACATAGATTAACATAATCTCTTGGAGATCGTATTGGTTAAGTATAAAGAGAGTGGCGTTTTTAGAAATAGACCTATTTCTCAATTAAAAGCATTTCCCTTGCTTAATGTTGATCCACAATTTTCAGGAATTTTAAAAGCCAAATCTAGCCTTCCTTATGAAGACTTTGTTCTTTTAGAATCTCACACATCATATTTGCAATTTGTCACTTCAGATCTACCCTTCCTCATCAAGAATTTGTTCTTTTAGGAATCTCACACGTCATATTTGCAATTTGTCGCTTCATATCTACCCACACACCTAGAAGAGCAAAGCAGACATTTTATTTGTAGTTTTTGTGAGAGAAGAAGGCATGGGTTTTGTGGCATATGGAAACCCTACTATTACTTGTTATTCTTATTATGGAAGACAAGAGAAGGAGACATGTTATACAATTGTGGGATGCATGTGCAGGTGCTAAGGGAACATGTTGATGGTGATGGTAGCATGTCTAGTGAAATAATAAACTTGATTATTGATTACAAGCTTATAGGATTTGGTGGCTCAAGTTTTCTTATGCTTGATCTCTTGTTAATGTCAATTTGACATAACATATGTTTAATAGGTTAAGTGATTTAACACTAATTATGAAAATAAAGGAACATGTTTGTTGTTATTATAATATGTTGTAATAAGATATATGCTTGGAAAAGTGTGTCATAAGCCTCTTAGAATTGTAGTGTTAAAGTGCATTTATAAGGTTTTTATGATGTTAAATTGCTCCATGAAATTAGGTTACATAAAAGTGATATATTGTTATTGTAATTTAATATTTTATATGAGCTTGTCTTTTGAAAATGCACATAAAATTTATTTAAGAAACCAAAAAATTGTCTTAATTGTTTAATTCTCAATATTTATATACAAAATTATTCATCCTTAATAATAATAGTAATAATAATATAATTTTAAGGTTGTAGCCAAACCATACAACAAATTGGTGTAGTGATTTATGATACCATTTTGTTTGTGAAACAAGGGATGCATCTGAGCACAATGATTTGACTATTAAACTCTATAAATATATACATACTCTACTCTCTAAATTTAAACAAATGTATACCCTTAACTTTCATAATAATAATAACATAATTTGTATATAAAAATTCAAAAACAAATGTATAGCCTTAACTTTAATAATAATAACATAATTTGTATATAAAAATTTAAAATACTTTTAAACTCTATTTAAATTCAAAAATCAAAATTCCAAACAATAACATCGAACATCTATGGTTTGTGTTCAAATAAGTCTAGAAAGAAAAGCCTTAAAACTCAATCAACAATTTACACCCTTTACAATTATTCAACACCATTGTTTGAATAACTTATCATTGTTCCCATAACTTACAATGGTTGGTAGCGTTGTTTTTCTAAACGCAAAAGCACAATGTTTTCTTCATTTTGATGCCTACGTTCATGAGTCTCCAATCACAAACTCCTGCATCGCATATAGTTTTAAAATAACAATTACAATACTTTTTCTTTTAATAGGTAGAAGAACTTTTACAAACCGATGTGTACTCATTCACGAGTAAACACTGATACCAAAATCCTAGTAATAAATTTAGCCGAAGCATAGGATTGCCATTTGTTTCTATGGGGGCATTTTTAAGTCAATTGCAGATTCCCGGAATATTGGGAATTTTACCGACATGAACGCTGTCAATTTTTTGACCGACCCTATTTCTGTGGGATTCCCGAATATTCCGAGAATTTGTAATCGACTTAAGCTCATGAATTTCCATAGATAACAGCTTCTAACAAATCTATGATTTCTACACCTAGAAAACAATAAGCAATGTCTTTACTTGTGATAAAGAGTTTTTTAATTACATATATATAAATATATCAATTGAAGGCAAAATTTCAAATCCATAAACTTTGACATCCTTCATATTTGAAACATACATGGCATGCATATATGCTTTGGGCACCTCTATGAACATAGAGATAACAGATTCACCATGTCAATACGTTAAGGATCGGTGAATATGCTGTCTCTATGTTCATAGAGGTGCCTAAAGCATTATGGAAGTCATATTGTATGGTAAGGTCAGGTGAATCTGTTATCTCTATGTTCATAGAGGTGCCCAAAGCATATATGCATGCCATGTATGTTTCAAATATTAAAGCTGTCAGAGTTTATGGATTTGAATCTTTATCTTCAATTCATATATATTGAAAAGACTCGTTACAGCAAATATGATATTGGTTAATGTTTTCCATGTGTGGAATTCATAGATATGTTAGCAACTGTTATCCATTGAAATATAGAGCATCATATATGAAGGCCGTACAATTATAAATAAGCAGTGTCATCGAAAGGACTGCCAACAAAAATAATCAACGTTAGCCTCTTTACCACTCCTATTATTGTGAGAAAAAGAAACGAAGCCTGGCATCTTCTGAGGACTGGGGGAAACTCTCCAGCAAAATTACACTTACGATCAAGGAGTTAATGAATTATCTCACACTCACCAGAGCTATAGAACGCACTGCATTTCTCTGGGTGAACCAACTAATGAAAATAGGCTTTGGGCATATGCATAAGCCACAACCAGCTTTCTTTGATCATAAGAATACTAACTAGCAGAATGTTATACAAAATTCCCCTCACAAAGAGAAGTTGCCACATATGTAGTGCAGGCAAGCAAATGATGGTGCATCATCATATAAACATGTTCAACCAATGTTCCACATTTTCAAACACATTTCCCAGGCCTTTGGGACTTCTGGAAATCATTAAACTGGTGGTATTTAAGGTTATTTAAACTGGCGGAGATTTGTCTGATCAGTTACATGCCCGAAGATATCAAATTTCTCGAGGTGCTAATCTCAATGTTCTCCTACAACTGCTTAAAGCGTAAGCGTATCCTATGGAGGAAAAAAAATGAGATTGACATTACCTCCCTGTATATAATAACTAGATAGAGAACATATTTATAATACCACATTCACACCAGGGCTACATACAAAAAACAAGAAGTGTTGATAGATGTCTAGGGCACAAAAATATTGAGTAGCAACCAACTCCAGAAGTTCATGGAAAACATACCCACATTTAAGTACTTGGAGTATTGCCTACATTTCTAATCAAAATTCTCCACGAAATGAACATGTTTTGATAAAATAACTTGTAAATGAGATAGATAGATCATTGGTATGGTATATTTTAAGCATGTTGTTTATTTATGTTGATAGTCACTCGCTATTTCGTTTTGTTATCTAGTATCAATCTGTGCAGGCATTGAGTATCTGCATGAAGGCATAAGCAAAGCTGTTGTGCATCAAAACATATCAGCTGAGAAGATTCTTCTTGATCAACACTTAAATCCTCTTCTTCCAGATTGCGGTCTGCATAAACTTTTAGCGGATGACATAGTTTATTCAATCCTGGAATCTTCTGTAGGCATGGGACATTTGGCCCCAGAATACACCACAGTTGGTCATCTTACAGAGGAAAGTGATGTGTATGCTTTTGGAATCATACTACTATAGCTTCTCACAGGAGAAACAAGGATAAACTCTTCTTCAATAAGACCTCTTGTACAATCTGGGAGGCCGGATGAATTCATTGATATAACTCTCAGAAAGGAGTACTCAAAAGAAGAGGCTTCTAATTTAGCATGCATTGCATTGGATTGCACCAGTGAGGTTGCTGCTCAAAGGTCATGCATTGAAAATGTTTTTTATGTTATGCATGGTCATGCCAGCTTGCCACTTTATTTGTGTGTATTTTTCTTATATTCAGGCAATTCATGCCCTGCCTATTGTCAAGATATATTGTAATTAAGCCATACTTCTTGGCTCACAGTTTTTTAGGAAGTCAGAATGGTATTTTTTTTTGGTTGCATAATTTAGTTACTCTGTCTAAATGCATACACTTGGCATCATTATTCGTTTGTTTTACTTTTGAAGAGAGTTAACCCTTCTGAGGGTTCGTATTCCTCTGTTACTGCTATATATTTTGGCTTAAATGATATAAGTGAGTGGGTTCTCTTAGTTATATTATGGTTCTCTGTTTGTGTACTATATCGTATAAGATTATAAATTTATAATATATTAATCTCTTATTTTCTTTAGTTAGTTCACTCTTGTGTCGTGATTTGATTACAAAGAATTACTTGTTTCATAACTATTAGTAGAGTTTTATGATTTTGGGGCCTAAATGTTCTTTTAAATCTAAGAACCATTATATATATGGGATTGATGCTGTTCCTTTTTGGCTATAGGGTCGAACATTGAGCCATGTATCTCTCAACCAAGTAAAAGACCCCTTCCCTTATTTTTTCTTTCAAGTCCTTAAAGTTTGACCCTGGCTTTGTAATGACTTCAGAACTCGATCAATTATAGTTTCAAAAATAGTATTTAAGGCCCTTGAATCTACAAGCAACATTAATATAGTCCAAGTTGATGGGGAAGATGACCAGGAAGCAAAAGAATAAGTCTAAATAAGAGCTTTCTATAAACAGTCTCCTTGCTATAAAGACATAACCCATTTTCTCATCGCAGGCTTTCGCCCACAAGGGCTTTACAAATCCCAGAGAATCTCTTTGGAACTCCAGGCTGCTAGGTATTGCGCTGTAGGGACTAAGCTTCACTGGTATTGCCATGATGACTTTCCGTACTTGGAGTCCATAGTGAATTTATAAACTCAATTACTGTTTTCTTATTGTACTTCAAATAAATCTAAGCTTAGAGCCATTTCTCCATGTTGTATGCCATTAGACATCCAATTTTCCAGGCACCATATATTCTTGGAGAGCATCTGCAGGTGTGCAAGTTGTTATAATTTCATCCAGTACAAGAGCGATCTAGTGTCATGGGCTCTACCCAATACATTGAATGTTTTATTTATGCATGTTTTGCTTTGAGTCTCATTTAACTCCTTTGCATATATTTTGATTTGTTTTTACATGACTCTGGGTGAAAAGAAAGCTCTCTGTGCACTCATCCTACTGGCTTCGTCGCGCCAGGGCAGAAAAGAATCCTACCCCACTCAATGCAAGGACTTGCTGCCTCGCAACTTCCCTTTTTCATGATTATTTTCAACCAATTGTATTTTTGGCCCTTTATGACACTTCACATTCTACCTTGATTGTTTTGCCATTACATTATGTTTAAGCACGACCATATACGTAGAAAAAACTCACTAGTAAATATCATCAATATGGAAAAATATTTATGAATATATGGCGGCTACATGCATCTATTCATTCCTTTTCATATGACTAATACATTCCCTTAAGGTTTCTAAAAGTGAAGCAAGTAGGATAACATGGATGGCTTCAATTGCATAAATGTTTAGTATCAGAGCTTCAAATGGAAATGCAATTTCCCCATTCACATTTTGTGGGGCTTGGGTATACTTACAAATATCTCTTGCTTTGTTTATATTATAATGGTTGAAAGTATTCATATATTTCACTTTACATTGTTTTGCAATTTCAAAATTGCATATAAAATTATGGTTGCTTGTATCTGAATTTCTTTTTGCCTTGTTATCTAGGATTTGTTTACTGTATGCATTGTGTGATTTATTTATGATTTGCTAATAAGGATTTATTTCTATTTGAAATTTTTTTAGCTTGAAGTCTAAAACGATTATCTTGTGTATTTCTACGAGGAGTGAGTCCTTTAAAACTACCTCCACACTTAGGATGTTAATGGTATTATAATTTTTTTTCGTTTTAATATAATTTATAAGGAGTGAGTCCTTTAAAACTACCTTCACACCTAAGATGTTAATGGTATTATAACTTTTTTTTTTTCTTTTTAATATAATTTATAATCGTGTTTTGGCCCATTGTTGTTCTTTAATACAAAACTTTATTGAATCTCCATGCACCCACAATCAAAATTAGTATTTCCAGCTCGAATTGAACTATTACGAAAACTTGCTACAAAATGTTAATTCACCATAATGTTAAGTGCCTTACTTCTAATGTAGCGGGGGTTTTGCAAATATATAGTAAGGAATGCAAATTCCCTGGTGCTAAAATGCATTAAGTAGTTGCATTGTTCAAAAACATTAAAACCTACATTACTGTTGCAAAATTTGATTTCATTTCACAATTTCAATTTTATAAATTCTATTAGGATGCCATAATTTGAATAGTATACCTTATGATGTCTAGGTGGTATAAAGTAATTTAAAAACCCTTTGAGGAAGGTGATGAACGTGGCTTGAAATTAGTTCAGGTTATCTTAAGGCCATTAATGTTATGAAGGGAAAAAAATAGTGTTAACAAAGAAGGCAGGTATGAATTTAGAATTAAGCTTTCATCTGGATTTTGATGTTCAGTCCCTTTGAGTGATTCCTAACCTTTGTTCGTGAATATTTAGGATCATTCTTGTTCTTCTTCCAACTAATGTACACGTGATTGAGTGTGAGTTTACGAAAGCTGAATATGATTTTCAGACAACTTTGTACATAAGATCTAAGGCAAGCACATCTCTATTAATATGTGGAAAAAAAATATCATAGTTAGTTTTGTTTTTTTTTTTTTATGATTTTGGTTCGACCTAAAAAATATATGGTATTTATTTCTATTTATAGGTTGATGGATATTCTCATTCAAATAAATCCATAACGACGAAAGAGGAGAGTGCCCAATTTTCCTTGAATTAGTTGACGGTGCAGTCGTGACTCCTTGTGCACATCATATGTGTTGTGAGCACTTGCTAACAAGTTGGTGTAGCTCTTTGGATGGTTCTTGTACTACTTGTTCTAATTCTAGTCACTTTTCTTTGTATGACTAGATTACTTTGTTTGTAGATTATTGTGTTTTATTAGATTCTGCAAGTCATGCTACAATGATGTTACATTGAGGTAAATCCATTGAGTTTTTTTTATTTGGTTAAAAATAGGGGATGCATCAATCGAGGTTTTAGAAAAATTATGCCATTATGTATCAAACATTTTTTTTAAATCAATGCCTATATATAAAATTTCAAGGACTACCATAATTCCTCACATAATTCTTTAAAGGGTGCTAGCTCAATGGAAGAGCACTTACCTTATAAGTAGGACGCGGGTGGTCCAATTCCATTATGCCCTAAAATGAATTAATCAATGATATTGTAGTTTATTTTTAATTAAATACTTTTTAATATTGACCTATTTCAATGGTGAGAGATTTTTTTGGATTCATTATAACTTTATAGCGCCTTTAAAGTGACAAAAGTGATTTTTTCTTTAAATATATTTTTCTATTGTCTCTAGAGAGACAATAGCTAGGATTAAAGGCAAATTGTCTCTATCAAGACAACATGTCTTTAATCCTAACTATTGTCTCTGGGGAGGCAATAATGAAATTGTCTCCTAAGAGACAATGTTTGTCTTATATATTGTTTTTATAAAGATAATTTTTAAGATAATAATTTGAGACACTTGCTTCAAGACAAAGCACAATTTTTTTTTCTCAAATTAAGACAATTTCCCCAAAAATTGTCTCATATATTATCTTAAAACCCCTCTATGTTGTAGTAATCATTCCGATCTTGTTATTTTAGTTGGTTCCTCTTGCTATTTTGAAGTTAAATATATCGCTTCGAGCGGATGAATAGGAGGATAAAAATTTAAATGTTTTCCATCTTCACTCGTTGAGTATCTACTTAAATTTACTTAAATCTTTGTATAAAATGATATTCCGAAGATCAATTTTTAACATCAATGATTATTTTATGGAATAATTTATATTTATAAATTAAAAAAATATGAAGGTAAAAGTTTATGTTATTACATAATTTATTAATATATATTTATAAACATAAATCGAAAAAAAAAGATGATGAAAGTTTAAGTGTTTTCTATTTTCACTTATTATAATTTAAAATTCTTTAAATCTTTATTTAAAATGATATTTTGAAGGATATCATTTTTGGGTTAAGGATTTCTTCATTAAATAATTTATAAATATAAATTTAACAAAAGAGAGGATGAAAGTTTAAATGTTTTATGGATTATTTATTTAGATATTTTAAAATATTTATATAAAATGATATTTTGAAAATCAACGTTTCGTATCAATAATTATATTATTTAATAATCTATAAATATAAATTTTAAAATTTTTTTATAATATAAGAAAATGGAAGTTTAAATATTTTTTATTTCTATTTATTGAGTATTTATTTAAAATTCTATAAAAGGATAGTCAACTTGTTGCGTCAATGATTATATTATTAAATAATTAACTTTTTTAAAAATGAGAAAGATGAAAGTTTAAATGTTTTATTTTTTCATATGGTAAGGATTTATTTAAAAATTTAAAAATTTTGACATTTTAAAAGTGAATTTTTCGTGTCGCCCACTGCATTATTGAATAATTTATAAATTTATATTTAAAATATATATACTATAAAATAATAATCATGTGAATATGAATATAGTATAATAATAAATAAATAAAGTTTAATTGTTGTCAATCATGGTCCAATGTCACATTGTGACAAAGATTGTCTCAATATGAAAATAAATCATAGTCAATCATGGTCCAACGTCATATTGCGACAAATATTGTTTCAATATGAAAATCAACCATAGTAAACCATGTTTATTTTAGGGTTTATAATATCAATCCATTGGGTTAAATATTATTCCCTTGGGTTTATAATCCTTTGGAGTTTTAATATTAACCCTTTGAGTTTATAATATCAACCCCTTGAGTTTATTAATCTAAGGGTTCATAACCCTAGGGTATAATATTATTCATAGGGTTTATAATACTAATCCTTGGATTTAATATAAATCCCTCTGGTTCATAATCATGGCTAACCATGGTCTAACATGACATTATGATAAAGATTGTCTCAATATGAAAATCAATCATGGTGAACCATTGTCAACCATCGTCAATCATGGTCAACCATGGTCCAATGTCACATTGTAACAAATATTTTCTCAATATGAAAATCAACCATGGTTGAACGTCATTGTGACAAAGATTGTCTCAACTTCAAAATCAATGATGGTAAACCATTGTCAACCATGTTTGTTTTAGGGTTTATAATATTTATCTTAGGGTATATATACCTTGGGTTTATATATCAACCCCACCCTAGAAGATCAAAAGTATCTCTCTATTTTAACTAGCTCAAAGAAGAAAATTAATATAGCAAAGATTAGAACGAATTCTCATGAGCTCCATAGTGAAACAAGTTGTTGGGCAGTTCCTAAAACACCATGGATGGAAAGGATCTACCATATATGTGAGAATAGGAACATCGAGGATGAAACCCACTTCCTCATAGAGTGCCCCACGTACAACCACATTAGATCTCAGTGTCACAATCTTTGTTACAATACTAACCTTCCTAGCCTTTTACAATGTCAAAATTATAGTGAGTTCAGGAGGCTTCTCTCCAACGATGAAACCCACTTCATCTTAAAGTGCCTCACGTACAACCACATTAGATCTCAGTTTCACAATCTTTGTTACAATACTAACCTTCCTAGCTATTTACGATATCAAAATTATAGTGAGTTTGGGAGGCTTCTCTCCAAGCTTTTCGAGCATAGGAATAAAATCTTAAATCAAAATAAATAATTTGTTTCTTTGGGTCCGATAGATCAATGTTTGGTCTTGGTGGACGTTAACCATCATCATCATCATTAATTCCTTAGGTTTAATGTTATTCCTTTGAGTTTATAATCCTTTAGGTTTTTAGTATTAATTCCTTGGGTTTATAATATCAATCCCCTGAGTTTATTAATCTAAGGGTTCATATTCTTAGGGTTTATAATATTAATCATTGGGTTCATATTCTTAGGGTATAATATTATTCATAGGGTTTATAATATTAATCATTGGGTTCAATATAAATCCTTTGGGTTTATAATCATGGTCAGTCATGGTCAAACGTCATATTGTGACACATATTTTCTCAATATAGAAATCTATCCTGCTCCAATGTCGCATTTTGACAAAATATTGTTTCGATATGAAAATAAACCATGGTCAACCATGTTTATTTTAGGGTTTAAATTGTTTATCTTAGGATTTAAATTGTTTATCTTAGGGTTTATATACTTTGGGTTTATAATATTATTTCCCTAGGTTTTAGTTTTAATCCCTTGGGTTTATTAGTTCCTTGGGTTTATCATATAAATTCCTTAGGTTTATTAATTTAAGGTTTCATAGGGTTTATAACATTAACCCTAAGGATTAATATAAATCCCTTGGGTTTATAATATAAATCTTTTGTATTTAATATTAGTTATTGGGTTTATAATGCATTATAATATTAATCTTGTGTATATAAATCTTTTGTTACATTTAATATTAGTTCATGGATATATAATGCCTTATAATATTAATCTTTTGTGTTTAATATTATTCCAGAGACTTATAATACATTAGATTTATAATATTAATAAAATTTTTAGTTAAAAATATCAATAATAATTATATTATTGATAATATCACTAATATTAAAATATAATAATTATTATTATAAATTTTCATTATAAATCTTATATTTATTATCATATTTATAATATAATGATAATAATATTTTATATTAAAATTATTATTTTTTATTATTACTATAATTATATATTTATTAATATTAATATTAAATCTATATTTATTGGTATTTATTTCTTAATATCAATTATATTTATTAATATGAGTGTACATGTGATTAATATATCTTTCTATAAATCTATACCAACCACATTTATTAATATAATTGTGCTATCTATTCTATATATAAATAAATAAATAAAATTTTAATTTTAATTTCTTAAAATTTAAAATTAAATTTCTTAAAATTGAAATTTTTATTTCTTTCAAAACTAATAAATTGAGCGTTATTTCGAAGTAACCCAAAATTTTAAATTGCAAATTTAATGTGAACCTGCAATTCTGGGCCGGTGGGGACGGAGGATAAAGAAATTAACCACTGCAGTGAAGGTTTGGTTTTATTCAACGAGAAACTGGTGGGAATAACGGACCAAGACACTGAACGCTACAATTAAAATGAAGAGCAGGTTTCTTTGAGCCTTGCCTCGGGCAACACTATTCCGCTCTTGTCATTTTAACAGGTTCATCTTCCCTTACACATTCTTTATTATTTTAAAATTAAACCTGTGATTTTTATGAGTCAGAACAGTCGGGAAAAATGAAATTGTTTTTAGTGTGATTTTTTGGATTTGCTGGTGTGAGAATCTGTTGAAAATTTTGAGATAAAATCTTGATTTGTGTTATTTAAATTGATTTTTTAACCATAAAAACCCTAAGACATTTTGATTTTGCAAATATTACTTATACAATTTATGATTTCAATAAATTATTACAAAATTTTAAAAAAATTTGACAAAAAAACCCAAAAAAATAACTTCCAAAAAATAACTCAAAAAATATTAAATGTATTGAGTATTTATTTAAAACTCGATAAAATAACATTTATGAAGGTCAACTTTTTCAAATCAATAATTAAAATATGAAAATGAAAGTTGAAATGCATGCGTATTAATTAAAACCTCTTTAATTTTTTATATAACTTCCAAAAAAATAACTCAAAAAATATTAAATGTATTGAGTATTTATTTAAAACTCTATAAAATAATATTTATGAAGATCAACTTTTTCAAATCAATAATTAAAATATGAAAATGAAAGTTGAAATGCATGGTTGCGTATTAATTAAAACCTCTTTAATTTTTTATATAAAATAATATTTTGAAGGTCAGATTATCTTTCAGCGATTACAATATTGAATAATTTATAAATATAAATAATAATAAAATAGAATCAAAATTGAGATGTTTTCTGTTTTCACTTATAAGTATTTGTTTAATTTTTTTCTAATTTTTATATAAATGATATTTTAAGAGTGAACCATTTTTTATATAAAATGATATTTTAAAGGTTAACTCGTAGTGTTCTGTAATTACATTATTGAATAATTTACAAATTTAAATTAATATAAATAGTAATAATAAATGAAGAAAAAAGGATGAAAGTTTAAATATTTTGCATTATCAAAAGAGATATTTAAGTTTAAATCTGTATTTATTTAAATTAAAATTATTTAATTATTTAAATTTATTTAATTAATTGATTGTTTTTTAGTATTTGTTTAATTTTTTTATATAAAAGGATATTTTAAAAGTCAATTTTTGGTGATTATATTATTAAATGATTTATAAATTTAAATTTAAATTAAAAAATAAAGAAAGGAAAAAAAATAGTAGTAAGTTTAAATGTTATGTGTTTAAAAAAATTAAGAGGATAAACATTTAAATGTTTTTTATTTTTATTTATTGAGTATTTATTTAAAATTATATAAAATGATATTTTGAAAGTAAATTTTTATATATATGGATGATAATAATGAATAAATAAATATTTATTGAAAAGGTTTTCCGTGTTTTGAGCCAGGACAAGATGATATGAATTTTGATATGATTATCGCTGAAAACCTTCTCAATAGACATTGATATTCACAGAAGCCTAAATTCAATAAATAAATATTGTTTATATAATTGAATAGATTATAAATATATTGAAATGATAAACACTATAAAATAATGATAATATAAGTATAATATATGTTATAATAATATTGATAACCATTCTACTCTGTGTTAATATATGAAGGTTATTGGGTAAGCTTATATTATAATAATATGTTTCATTCAATATTTTCTTTCACTTTTACTCTTAGATATCTTATATCTAAAAATGAAAGTAAGAGAAATATTGGATAACACATACTAACTAAGATGATGTTAGATGGAATATTAAATAAAGCTTATTATGATAATATGTTCTACCTATATTGATGGGAGTTGTTTCACCTAATAATTCATTTAATGTTTAAAATAAGAATAAAAATGTTGAAAATAGCAATAAGAAACGCTAAAAATAGCATTGCTATAAATAGCATTTCGGGATTTACTCAACTCTGTTTGAAATAGAAAAAATTAGAAATGCTAAAAATGACATTGTTATAAATAGCATTTCGGGATAGATTCCAATTTTAATTAGTCCTTGCATTAAAATTCGAATTTAGTCTCACTAGATGTTTGAAAAATAATTAATTAATTCATATCGAGTTAATTAATTGTAGAAAATCAAACATGAAGTCTATGTGGAGACATGCAATAGTTTCTCCATTGATTGAGGAATTTATCCTTCAGTTAAAGAGATAAGGATGAGTTGTAATAATGAGTTGTAATTAGTTAGCTCAATTAACTGAGTTAAGTCCAGTTAGATTAGTTCCAACAATTTGTGGAATTAATTGTGAGTTCAGTGAGTTAATGCATGCACGCATGTAACTACTGCACTTCAGATAACTGGATATTCTCTCATAAATAACTCATGCATTCCAGTTCAATCAGAGACCCAATTGAGATTAGAGGAAGGGACAATGTACTATCAGTTGGAGGAATTTTCCTATATAGGAAACTCATCCATGCAGAAGGAATTATCTTCTTCAGGTTTGTGCAGTTATTTCAGAGGTCAGAGCAGTGTGTGAGGGATGATTACACATAAGTGGGAGCTTGAGGACCCAGAAGAAATTGCGCAAGGAAATAGGAGGCTTGGAGGGCAGATGAGAAGGTTTGTGAGAAGCCTTTGGCTGTCTATGAGCAGCAGTTGGATTGCAGAGAGAGCAGGATAACTTGTGATTTCCACTTGTATGATAATACAGAGATTGGGGTTTTTAGCTGAGGATTTCCCCAAATTATTCTTCTGTGTTTCATGTGTATGATTTCTTCTTCTCTGTTATATGTGATCTGATTGATCGAGCTCAAATTGATTAAGCTTCTGCAAAGTTTGATTGTAGAAGTAGATCTAGTGTTTTGCTTTAGTATATTGCATAATATGTTGATTTACAGTGGGAATTTCTCCATGGTATCAGAGATAGTTGATCTGTGTATAAATTTCTACATGGTATCAGAGCAAAGGTGATCATAACAGTGAAAAATATACGAAGAAGAGAATTCGAAGTAAGAAAAAAAATTGGGCCCTGAGTTTGCAGAGCGGATCTGAAAATTTTTGTGCAAAATTTTCAGAAACAAATAGCAGATATGGATTTCTTGCGAAAAATACCCAAATTCAAACAAAAAAAATTGGTTGAATCAGAATTTGGATGAGGGAGATATCACTGATTTAAAATCAGCGTTTTTTCCAGAAAATTACGTGACATTGGGAAAGATGAAACAGACTGGTGTGCTAGCCAAGAACCTGTTTGATCTTGAGGTTTAAGATGCATGCAAAGCTTTGAGGAGCAAGGAAACTATTGGAGACTTGATCGTTGAGAGGGAGAGTACATTACCTCTCAACATGCAGCGCTAGAAGAAGTCTCAGACAATTATGGAGGAGCCACAATTAGTGAAGAAACATTAGGAGGTTGTGGAGCAATCACAATTGGAGAAGCCGAGAGGAGACCAAGTGGAGGCATTCACTCATGCATAGACCTCCAGTAAGGGGAAATTTCGAGCCAACTGGACAAAGAGATCACATGCAGCCATACCTCCAGGTGTGAGGTGGGGTGATGTGAAGTGATTGTCCCAAGAAGGCTGAAATAGGGGCAAGATCCTTGAGGTACCCACCCTATTGGATTAGACCTTGCTACGGGAGCCCTGACGAGGAGTAGTAGGACTGACTGAGTGGGTAGAGACAGATGCGAGTGGAGCGATAGAGGAAGCTTCAGCATCAAAGAATGTTTCTAGCCCAACAGGGAGGTCATTTGGGAGATCAATTACTTACTTCTCAGTAACTGAGTTGCAGTGTAGCAGTGGGCAACACGATGCAACATGATTAGAGGAGATGCATTGTGGATGTAGTACTCGGAGATAGGACCAGCAGTAGCATGGATGCAGTAGGAGGAATCAGTGTGATTGATGCAGTGAGAGATCAAAGTGACAGAGACTAGAGTAGTCAAATACTGAAGAGCACAGATGTGCATAATTTTCAGTCGATAGAGGAAATAGCAGTAAGAGACTTTGATGAAAAAAGCATCATTCTAATTCAGGTTGAATATTTTTTTGTTTCTAGAGTTGTTGGAGCAACAACACTAGGGAGAAGTTTTGCATGCAGAACATTCCAAAGGTTCAGGATCATTTTCGAGTTGAATGCCTTTCTTGTTGAGAGGGAGTGTTGAAAATAACAAGAAGAAATGCTAAAAATAACATTTTAGGATATACTCCATCTCTGTTGGAAATAGAAAAAAATTAGAAATGCTAAAAATAGCATTGCTATAAACAACATTTCGGGATAGATTCCAATTTTAACTAGTCCCTGAATTAAAATTGGGAGTTAAAATTCGAATTTAGTCTCACTAGATGTTTGAAAAATAATTAATTAATTCATCTTGAGTTATTTAATTGTAGATAATCAAACATGAAGTCTATGTGGGGACATGCAATAGTTTCTCCATTGGTTAAGGAATTTATCCCTCAGTTAAAAAGATAAGTATGAGTTGTAATATTGAGTTGTAATTAGTTAGCTCAGTTAACTAAGTTAAGTCCAGTTAGATTAGTTCCAACAGTTTGTAGAATTAATTGTAAATTCAGTTAGTTAATGCATGCATGCATATGACTGTTGCACTTCAGATAACTAAATATTCTTTCATAAATAACTCATGCATGTTAGTTCAATTAGAAACTCAGTTGAGATCAGAGGAAGGGATAGTGTACTATCAATTGGAGGAATTTTCCTATATAGGAAACTCATCCATGCAGAAAGAATTATCTCCTTCAGGTTTGTGCAGTTATTTCAGAGGTCAGAGCAGTGTGTGAGGGATTGTTACACATAGGTGGCATCTTAAGGACCCAGGAGAAACTGCACAAGGAAATAGGAGGCTTGGAGGGTAGATGAGAAGGTTTGTGAGAAGCCTTTGATTGTCTATAAGCAGCAGTTGGATTGCAAAGAGAGAAGGATAGCTTGTGAGCTGATTCTTTTTGTAATCTGAACATATTTCCACTTGTATGATAATACAAAAATTGGAGTTTTTAGCCGAGGCTTTCCCCAAAGTATTCTTCTGTGTTTCATGTGTATGATTTCTTCTTCTCTGTTATATTTGTTCTGATTGATCTATCTCAAATTGATTAAGGTTTCGCAAAGTTTGATTGTAGAAGTAGATCTAGTATTTTGCTTTAGTATATTGCATAATCTGTTGATCTAGAGTGGGAATTTCTAAAAAAATAAAAAACCTTAATTAGTATGTTTTAATATTTTAGTTTTAAAATATAGTTTATCAATATTTAAGAAAATTAGTAAAAAATTAATTGTCATCTTTTAATATTTTGTTTTTAATATGGAAGATATTCATAAGAAGGTTATTTAAATCTAAAATATTATATTTTATTTAATATTAAAGAAAAATTAGTAAAAAAATAATTGTTATATTTTAATTTCTTGTTTTTAAGATGGAAGATATTCATAGAAAAGTTATCTAATTGTAATATTTCTAAATTGAAATTAAAAATTAATTTAGATATTGTAATCAACTATTCACATTTGTAAGGTTAAAAAGAGAAGTTTGAATAGGTTACTGAGATCACTTTACATTATTTAAAGACTATAGTAAATAAGACTTATGAAAGACTAATGACATTTTGATAATTACTTAAATAATGAATATTTTACAGTTATGAAAATCTCAGAACTTAAGAGGGCATACCGAAAACAAACTCCAACCTCCACACAGTTAAGAACAATTAGAGACAATTATACATTTTTTTCTTGGAGATAAAAAGGGATCTCAGTGCAAAGAAAGGGGTTCAGTCTTGTTGGGTGTGGACCCCGATTACCTTCTTTATTAGAAGGTATCACCGCATTGGACACCATTTCGTAATGTAGCGACAATGCCACCTATTTATGTGCTTCGCCACAGGGGGCAAGGATGATTATTTGGAGGCCCCCATGGTGGGGGATCAGGGGAAATGCCCTCGAAGCTAAAAATAGATGTAAAATTTCCTTGTTAAATGTTGTAATTTCATAGTCAATCTCGGTCATTCATTAGGCAAAAATTTAACGATAGAAATTATGCTTAATTTAGGGTTTTTCCCCTAGAAGGCAACCCCTCACTATATATGAGGGAATTGTATTGCATCTATGTAGATGTGTATTCAGAGCGAAAAAGAGAGAGAATATTATGTGAGAGCAAAGAAGAAATTACATCAGATCTATTGTAGGTTGTATCTATTTAATTTGCTAGATAATATAAAAGAAAGTACTCGTTGTTTCTCCATGGACATAGCCCAAATTGGGTGAACCACATATATCTGTGTCTCTCTTGTTTTATGTGTTTTTAGTGTTTATATTTCTGCAATATTTTATGTGCTTCATTGCTCTGTAATATATAATTTTCTAACAAGTCTTTTGTTTGAGGAGAAAAAAGTAAGGAAGAAAGATTTGTGTGACATTAACAAGAAAAGATACTCTGAGCTGGACTTGAGTGAATGGATAAAATTGTTATAGAGAGGACTCTGTGATTTAAAAGCTTGGATTGTAGTCTTGATGTCTTTTGCCTCATTCAAAGAAAAAAATATTGTTACCTACTATACGAGAGTGGAGCTCGGGGGGAGAAGCAGACATCATTTCCCTTTTCGTCGTTAGGTGTAGAAGGTCTCACCCTTGTTGAATTTGTGGATTTAGCACAGATAGATAAGTATTCTTAAATTGTCTTAATTCGAACTATGAATTTATAAATTGGTAACTAACTTTATTGTTTGTGGTGTAGTCTATGAATATAATTATTTACATGTGTTCTTATGTAGATAAAAGAACTGTATAAGCAGTACTAATGAAAAACACATTAAACTTAAATAATGTATTTGACACAGTAGGTTCAGTAGTTTGTTCTTGGAACCCTATATGAAATTATTGATGCTTTATTATTTGAGTAATAAACTTATCTAAGTAATAAAATGTTATTTTGGGAAGGGTCTATGTGGTAACAAATAGGGGGAATTAAACCCAAATAAGGGAACTGGAACGTGAATATGTCTGTGTAATAATAAAATAAAAGTATATTTTAAAGCTATTGTAAGAAAAACAGAGTAATAATGGCCTTAGAACCCCTCATGTATTTATTCATTTTTTTTTTGGGTTGTGATTCACGGACACCTTGGTCAACGGGTGGTCGCTACATTCACGGAAAAATATGGGCTAATCAACCCCGAAGGGATTTAGCCCCGCGGCCCACTAGCAAGGCCTAACCGCAAGGGCTTTAGGCAAAATGGAAACTGTGACCTCCCAAACAACGAGGCACTGATTTTGATCAACTGAGCTAACCCTTGGGGCTAGAACCCCTCATGTATTATGTTTACAAATAAAAGTTATGGAAATTGGATGAAGAGTTTTAGAGCAGGCTGCTGGTAATAGCTACCAAGTCCAGTCTTCTTGAATCTTGATGTGAATGGACTATATTGAATTAAGGTTTCTTAAGGTTAAAAAAAGCAATAGATAAAGATAGAATAATGAATTGAACCGATTTCAGTGCCTGTAGAAATTTCAGTTACTCAACATATGTAATCGGACTAACTGTGTTTCAAGCAAAATTCTCAACCATTATATCATTCATTGGTTAAATATAACCATTGGAAAACAATGAAATCCAACGAATATAGTAAGAAAAATCATTGTTTTGAGACTTCCATTTTCTAAATATGAGCAAATTCGAACTAATTTCGAATAGTAAATTCTTCCTTACAAATGGAACAAATTAAACACATGAATATTAACCCAGGAATTACAATTTATAATTAAGGATTTCATGTTCAAAATGACTAGAAGTATCTGATTAAAAATGGAGGAATTCTAATAACAATAGTTAATGAAATAAATAACTGTTTCAATGCAACAAACTTTGTTTCAGAAGATAATGAGTTTAGGGCTAAATAGGTAAACCGATTACGAAAAGACAAAGCACAATAAACCTCAATGTGAACTCAACAAAACATATACAATGCTTAATGAGATTACAAAAATTACTATTTACTTTCAAACATAAAATATCTGGTAGACTTAAGGAGTCACTGGCAGTATTGCCATGTTTGAATTAACAAACCAGGAGAAGCTAGAGTTCAGAAAGCCCCATTTCTAAATTCTACACGCCAAAACAAGTAGAAAGGCCCCTGGTAATTAGGATATCAGAATCGTGAAACTGTCATCTAAAACCCTTGTGAAAGCTTCCCTGAAAGTTATAAAACATGTAGGGAATGAAAACCCTAAGCGGTATCAGGAAACCAACAAACAAAACTATGAAATCATGCGTATGATTACAAGGAAGACAAAGAGAGGTAAAAATTACCCAGAAACAAGGAGTTTGACTCTCTGAAACCTTGAGATGCCACCCCCATTCAGTAAATCTGGTAATGTTGTGAACCCATAAATTGAATGTGCTAGAAGCATGGTGCCTAAACCTGTATCATACAATCCATAAACAATTTAGAAAACTATCAGAGAGCCTGAGGTTAAAGTAAGTAAGAGAAAAAGACTTAAGCAACATTTACCTGTGCAAGTGGGTGTTCTCAATAACTCTACTGTAAAACTGTAGAGACCATAAGGTCGAAATTTTATGAAGAAGAAAACAACTGGAAGACAAATGGAGCAACCCATGAGATTTGCTAAAGATTAAAACATAGAACTGATGAAAGACCTTGCAAGTATTACAAAACTGACAGTAAAACACCCAAAATCGCATGGAGTGACCCTTAACAACAACTTCATTAGCACTGGGTTGCAAAGCGTGGCCTCAGAGTAGTGAGAGAGGAAAATGACCAATTGAGGTTGCAGGTACCCCAGAACAGAACCCCAACTTCTTGCAAATGGATGTATATCATTGGATTAGTATTAGAAATATCAACGGTTGCAAGATATAGAGTTGTATGCCATAGGAAACCCAAATTGTATTCCACCAAACCCTCTTGATGCTTCGATCAACCACTCTAAATATTGGGTTAAGGCACATGGGATGTAACGAGGTTGCCTCATTAAAATTTCATTCAAATATATTTATGATACATTAATTTCCTCCTTACACAATAGTGTTCTAATACATAGGTTGTTATAATATGGTTTTCAGGGTTTTGTAATAACACAATAAAGTTTGAAATGGTTAAATTAGAGTAGAGTAATTAATCCTTTTTTTAATCTATGTGTTAAAGAGTTATACATGTTACAAGTGGCATCAGAGCCATAGGTTTCAGCATTGTGGCCTTGAGCAAGAAAAAAAAATATTGTTAAAAACCAAAATATTTAAATGCACTAAGAGGAGAAAAGATATAGTATGAAGAGGGGGCGCGGAGTCACCCAACCCTGTGGCGTGGGATTTAATCCGAATATGTGGGTCTAGTTGGAGGAAGGTACAACAAATGAGAATATTGTGCTATTAGAGATTGTTCAACAATTACAAGCAGAAATGATGAATTTGCACACTCACAACAAGAGACTTAGATTAAAGCATGAGCGAATCCTGAAAATCCTCTCAGATCGACAGAGCCTAAGGGACCCAGATCCTAGTGAAGATAATAGAAACAAAGAGTAGTCAAGGCAACAACAGAGAGGTCATTCAGAAACAGACGAAACTCAAATGAATAATGACGAAGAGTCAGGAAATACTTTTGGAGGTAGAAGGGCTAAGAAGCCAAAGATTGAGATACAGGGGGGATTTAAGAAAATAAAGCCTCCCTTAGTCGATGGAGAAAAAGAAAAGGTTGTAGAGGCTTGGTTGATCAATATGAACCAGTATTTCTAGATTTACGAATATGATGATAACTTAAGGGCTCGACTAGCTATGTATCAATTGCGAAGTAAAGCTACCCTTTGGTGGGAAGAGGTTAAAATAGTTTGAAATGTTGACAAGCAGGAGGTGACTTGGGATACCTTCCACAAATATTTCAAGGATAAATACTTGACAGAAAGATTCTATGATGAGAAGGCTAAGGAATTCCATGACTTCACTTTGGGACAATAGTCTGTGGATGAATTTATAACCAATTTCACTTCCTTGCTGCGTTATGTTCCATACATATGAGAAGAAAAAGAGAAATTATGACGCTTCTTAAGCAATCTACCTACTCGTATGAAAGAATGAATAGATTTCATCAACCCCAAAACAATGGATGAAACTATTCGAAAGGCTCGAATCTGTTATCAAAAGATGCAGAAGAAAGGTGAAGGTAATAAGATATGGCCAAACAAAAAGGGACAAAAAGGATTTTCGCGTAATTTCAAAGCCACCAGATGAGGTGGGATGAAATCTGTACCCAAAAAAATGGGGGGGGGTGGGGGCGAGGAACCTTGGGGAAAAATCAAGAGCGAAACTGGAATCCTAATGAAGAAAAAACAATTGAAATTTTCAACAAGACGGAACTTGGACAACCACCAAAACCACCCCCGCAATGTTGGGGTTGTGGAGAACCCCACTACTATAAGAAATATCCTCAGCGTTCCAAAAACGAAATTATAGCAAGTGTTCAAAAAGCTTCTACGGTGGCAAATGTGTCTAGGAACATACCAAGGATTAATGTTGCTTTGGAAGATCATCAAGCAGAGTATCAACCCACTATGGTGGAGTTTGAAGGTAGGATAGCTAACCAGGTTGTGTATATTTTGATTGACCCAAGAATTGTGTATATTTTGATTGACCCAAGAAAAATTCTTAGTTATGTTAGTCCAAAAATAGTAGAAAAATGTCATTTTTCAAGTTTGAAATTTAAGATTTCATGGCTAGTGAAATTAAACGCAGGGGAAAACGTAGAGTGATAGCCAAGATACAAAGATGTCCCATAGAGATTCCAAGTCAATCCACTGAAGTAAACTTAAATATAATTACCTTTAGTTTCATATGATCTGTTAATTAGAATGGATTGGCAGGAGGAACATTGGTCCCTAGTAAATTGTAAGGATAAAACTATCTCTTTCCTCACAGATGAAGGAAACAGATAGGAAATACAAGGTATTCAGAGAAATATTAAGTTGTGGTTGATCGCTACTAACTAGTTAAAGAAATGCACTGGGAAAGGTTTCCAAATATATGTGGTGTAAGTTGAATATGCCAATTCAAAAGATAAATTGTCATTTCTAGAAGATATACCTGTTTTTCGAGAATTTATAGATGTGTTTCCGGAAGAGATACCAGGATGACCTCTGAAAAGAAGCATTAAATTCATTATAGAACTCATTCTTTGAGCTTCCCCAGTGTCAAAAGCACCATACCATATGAGTATTCCTGAGTCAACTGAACTCAAAATGCAACTACAAGAATTACTCAACAAAGGGTACATCCGCCCAAGTGTGTCGCCTTGGGGGGCACCTGAATTGGTCGTGAAGAAGAAAGATGGAATGCTGAGACTTTATATGGACTATAGGAAATTGAACAAATTAACCATCAAGAACAAGTATCCTCTGCCAAGAATATATGACTTGTTTGATCAAGTCAAAGGCATCACCGTATTCTCCAAAATCAATTTGCGATTGGGGTATCATCAAATCCGAATTAAGGATGAAGATGTCTGTAAAATAGTGTTTAGAACATGATATGGCCACTATGAGTTTATTGTATTACCTTTTGGTCTGACTAATGCTATGGCAACCTTTATGAGTTTAATGAATGGGATTTTTCACCCCTATCTGGACAAGTTCATTCTAATTTTCATTGATGATATTTTAATTTATTCGAAAAATGAAAAAGAACATAAAGAGAATATGGGGATTGTCCATAAAACCTTAAGAAAAAATCAACTTTATTCCAAATTCAGTAAATGCGATTTTTTTAAGGAACAAATATAGTACTTGGGGCATGTGATATTCTCCGAAGGTATAACTATTGACCTAGAGAAGATTAGGACTATTTTAGATTGGCCTATCCCTAAAAATGTAGTAGATATTCATTCCTTTATGGTTTTGGCATGTTATTACCGTTGATTTCTAGAGGGGTTCTCTATGATCTCTTACCCCATGACATCTCTACAGAAGAAAGGGAGAATTTTCAAGTGGATAGTTAAGTATCAACTCAGCTTTGAGCAATTAAAACATTTATTAACATTCACTTCAATATTGAAAGTGGCTAACCTGGAAAAGGAATTTATTGTTTGCACGAATCCCTGTCAGCAAGGAGTGGGAGGTGTTTTGATGCAGGATGGTAAAGTGGTGGCCTGTGAGTCTAGGAATCTCAAAGAGCATGAGCAGAGGTATTTGGCTTACAATCTAGAACTTACTGCGGTAATGCATGCATTGAAGGTATGGAACCATTATTTGTTAGGAAATAAATTCTTTCTAATGACAGATCATAACATCTTAAGTAATTTCTTTAAACAACATAATTTCAATGCACGGCAAGCTCTATGGACAACATTTCTGAGTGAGTTTTTCTTTGATATAAGACACCTTAAGGGAATATAAAATTGAGTAGCAGATTCTTTAAGTAGAAAAGTCCAATTTGTGTATGAAATTTAGTATCATTACATAGAGTTTGATGTGACAGAACAACTCAAGGAAGTTGTCCTTAAGGATCATGAATATAATTTTTTATGGTAGCAAACTAAACAAATGCAAAATTCCGGGAAACCATCTGAGTATGGTAGAGATGATAGAAATTTACTAATTTTTAGGGGAGGGTGTATGTTCCCAATAAAATAAGATTTAAGCAAATGTTGTTAGATGAGTTTCACTGCAACCATTATGCCGCTCACCCTGGTTATTAGAAGTTGTTCTCTGGAATTAAGAAGGGGTATTTTTGGCCTGGAATGAGAAAGGATATCATGATATATCTGGCGAAGAGTTTAGAATGTTTGCAAGTTAAATATGAGCATCAACACCCTGATGGATTATTCCAACCACTCCCTATACCTGAGTGGAAATAGGAAATGATCACATTAGATTTTATAACCATACTTTTGAGAACTCAGAAACAACATGATTCCATCATGGTGGTGGTGGATAAGTTGAGCAAAATTCTCATTTTATTCCTCTAAAATCTACTTATAAAACAGTGGAAATCGCAGACATTTTTATGAAAGAAATATTATGATTGCACGGTATGCGAAAGGTAGTGATTTCAAATAGAGATGTAAAATTTACTCTGCATTCTAGAAAGCTCTTTTTACAGGGCTAGATACTCAGATTCAATTTAGTACCTCTTATCACCCCCAAACAAATGGACAAACAGAGCGAGTCAATTATGTATTGGAAGATATGTTATGAATGTATGTGATGTAACAACCAGGCAAATGGTAATATTATCTTCATTTGCTTGAATTCACTTATAGCAACCCCTACCATGAATCATTAAAGATGAGCCCCTATGAAGTTTTGTATGGAAGAAGGTGCAAGAGTCCAGCCAATTGGCGAAACCCAGAAGACAAAATGATCTTAGGACTCGACATGCTAGCAGAGATGGAACAAGAAGTAAGGAAATTTCGACAAAAATTGCAAGCGGCTCGAAACAGACAAAAAGCCTACACAGATAAAAAGGGAATTTACAAATAATTCCAGGTCAAATACCATGTCTATGTCCGGGTAAGATGCAAGAAAAACACTTTGTAGTGGAGTAGTTGTGCTAAATTGGCACCCCACTATTGTGGTCCTTTCCAATTCCTAGAAAGAATAGGACCAGTAGCCTATCGGCTTGCTCTTCCTCACCACATGAAAGTGCATAATGTGTTTCACGTGTCACTATTAAAGAAATATGTGTATGATCCCACACACATTATTAATTGGCAAGATGTGTAAGTAAGAATGAATAAATTTGAATTATATAATATCAAAGCTAAAATAAATAAACTAATGGTGATAATGATGTTTTGACAGGTCGAACTAAGATAGGGAATTTCTGGTAGAACCACTATGTATTCTCGATCGGAGAGAAACAACACTGCAGAAGTGAGTTATCCTCCAGGTTAAGTGTAGTGGAAGCACTTTAGCCCATAGGACGCCACTTGGGAAGACAAACATCTCATGAGACAAGCTTATCCTACTCTGTTTCGTGGGGTACAGTAAACACCGAGGATGGTGTTTTTCCTGGGGGGAAGATGTAATACCTCCGTGATAACAAAAAAAAAAATCACTTTACTTTATTTAAAGACTATAGTAAATAAGACTCATTAAAGACTAATGACATTTTTATGATCACTTGAATAGTGAATAATATTATTTTATGGTTATGAAAATCTCGAAATACAAGAGGGGAGATCAAAAACGAATTCCAACCTCCAAGCAGTTAGGAACAGTTAGAGACATTTATACCTTTCATTCCTGAAGATAAAAAAGGATCTCAGTGGAAAGAAAGGGGTTCAGTATTTTGTTTGAGGAAAAATAAGGAAGGAAGAAAGATACGTGTGACATTAACAAGAGAAGATATCATGTGCTGGACTTGAGCTAGTGGAATTGTTATAGATAGGAATCTGTGGTTTAAAATACTGAAGTGTAGTCCTGATGTCTTTTACCTGATTCAAAGACAAAAATATTGTTACCTATTGTCTTGGAGTGGAGGATGTCTTTTACCTGATTCAAAGACAAAAATATTGTTATCTATTGTCTTGGAGTGGAGCTCGGGGGGAGAAGTGGACGTCATTTCCCTTATCATGGTTGGGTGGAAAAGGTCTCACCCTTGTTGAATTCGTGTTATTTAACAGAGACAAATAAGTATTCTTGAATTGTTTTAATTCAAACTTTGAATTTATGAATGGGTAACTACCTTTAGTTTACGTGTAAGCAGTGCTAATGAAAAACACATCAAACTTAAATAATGTGAATACATCAAACTTAAATAATGTGAATATAATTATTTACATGTGTTCTTATGCAGATAAAATAACTCTATAAGCCGTACTAATGAAAAACACATCAAACTTAAATAATGTGTTTGACACAGTAGGTTCAGTAGTTTGTTCGTGGAACCCTATATGAAATTCTTGATGTTTTATTATATGAGTAATAAACTTATCTGAGTAATTAAATGCTATTTTGAGAAGGGCCTATTTGGTAACATTTAGGGGCAATTAAACCCAAAGAAGGGAACTGGAACGTGAATATGTCTGTGTAATAATAAAATAAAAATACAGTTTAAAAATATCGCAAGAAAAATAGAGTAATAACAACCCTGGAACCCCTCATGTATTCTATTTACAAATAAAAGTTACGGTAACTAGATGAAGAGGGCTTAGGGTTTTAGGGACCAAACTGCTGGTAACAACTACCAAGTCCAGTCCTCTTGACTCTTGATGTGAATGGAATAGACTAAAGTAAGATTCCTTAAGGTTAAAACAGAGAATAAACAGAGACAGAATAAAGAATCGAACCAATTTCGGTGCCTGTAGAAATTTCAATTACTCAATATATGCAATCAGACTAACTGTCTTTCGAGCAAAATTATGAACCATTATATCATTCATCAGTAAAACATAATCACTGGAAACCAATGAGATTCAATGAATACAGTAAGAACAATCATAGTTTAGAGACTTCCATTTTCTAAATATGAGCAGATTCAAGCTAATTCCAAACAATAAATTTTTCCTTACAAATGGACCGAATTAAACACATGAATATTAACCCAGAAATTGTAATTTATAATTAAGGACTTCATGTTCAAAATGACCAGAAGTAACTGGTTAAAAATAGAGGCAGTCTAATAATAATAGTTAGCGAAATAAATAACTGTCTCAACACACCGAACTCCGTTGCCCAAGGTAACGGGTTCAGGGTTAATCGGGTAAACCGATTACAGAAAGACAAAGCAAAATAAACCTCAATGGGAACTCAACAAAGCGTATACTATACTTAATTACATTACAAAAATTACAGTTTCCTTTCAAACGTTAAACCTCCAGAGCACTTAAGGAGTTACTGGCAGTATTGCCATGTTCGAATTAACAAACCAGTAGAAGCTAGGGTTCAGAAAGCCCCATTCCTAAACCCTACACACCAAAACAAGAAGAAAGGCACCTGGTATATAGGATATCGGAACCGTGAAAACACCATTTGAAACCCTTACGCTAGCTTACCTACAAGTTGAAAAACACGCACGGAATGAAAACCCTAGGCGGTATCAGGATACCAGCAAACAAAATTGTGAAATCATGTGTATGATTACAAGGAAGACAAAGAGAGGCAAAAAAATACCTAGAAACAAGGAGTTCAGCTCTCTGAAACCTGGATATGTCACCCCAATTCGTTAGATCTGGTAATGTTGTGCACCCAGAAATCGAATGTGCCAGAAGCATGGTGCCTAAATTTGTATCATGCAATCCATAAAAGAATTAGAAAACTATCAGAGAACCTGAGGTTATAGTAAATAAGAGGAAGAGACTTAAGCAACATTTAGCTATGCAAGTGGGTGTTCTCAATAACTTTGCCAGAAAACTGTAGAGACCATAAGGTCGAAATTTTCTGAAGAACAGAACAATTGGAAGACAGATGTAGCAACCCATGATCTTTACTGAAGATTAGGTCATAGAATTGATGAAATATCTTGCAAGCTTTGCAACGCTGACAATAAAACACCCAAAATCGCATGGAGAAACCCTTAACTACACCTTCAATGGTGTTGGGTTGCAGAGCGCGGCCTCTCGGGAATGAGATAGGCAAATGACCAACTGAGGTTACCGATACCCTGGAACAGAACCCTAACTGCTTGCAAATGGATGTACATCGTTATATTAATATTGGAAACCCCACTTGTATTCGACCAAACTCTCTCGATACTTCGATCAACCACTCTAAGATTGGGTTAAAGCGCATGAGATGTAATGAGGATGCCTCATTAAATTTCATTCAAATATATTTATGATACATTAATTACCTCCAAAATCAATATCGTTCTAATATTTAAGTTGCTATAATATAGTTTTGAAGATAATAACACGATAAAGTTTGAAATAATTAAATTAAAATAGAGTAATTCTTTTTTTTTTTTTTATATATGTTTTAAAGAGTTATACATATTGCACTTACCTTATCACCATTACTATTTAAAATTACAAAAAAAAAAATAATTCACAAAATATTGTCATATAAACTTCAATAGAAGATCATAGGGCTATAATAATCATAATCATTTAAATTTTACCTATTTAAATCAATCAAATTCATATTATTTTATCTTATTAGCAATAAATTCCTTTAATTTCTATTCTCAAGGTGAATATAAAAATGGATTTATTTAACATCACAGAAATGTGATAGTCATTTTTTTTTTAACTAATTTTATAAACATATTCACCTCATTATTTATAATAATTATAATCATTTAAATTTTACCTATTTAAATCAATCAGATTCATATTATTTTATCTTATTAGCAATAAATTCCTTTAATCTCTATTCTCACGGTGTATATAAAAATGGATTTATTTAACCTGACACAAATGTGATAGTAAATTTTTTTTAATTAATTTTATAAACATATTCACCTCATTAATTATTGTTGTCTAGATATAGTTAAGAGACTAGAATTTGACACGTGAATAACTAAAAATATGAAATTAATAATAAGTTATTCTTTTGCAAATTTAGATTTTAATATACATTGCTAAGATCTATTTGGAAACCAATTCTCTTATTTAAATCTCGCGTAAACATTTCCTCATTGCAAATATTCGCTTTTGCATATATGTAATTCAAAATAATAATTTTAATGATAAAATGTGAGAAGTCCGTAAATTAAAATGTTGATTTAAATTTATTTATTTTCCTTAGATTAAAATTAAAATTACTTTTATTCGCTTTTGCATATATGTAATTCAAAATAATAATTTTAATGATAAAATGTGAGAAGTCCGTAAATTAAAATGTTGATTTAAATTTATTTATTTTCCTTAGATTAAAATTAAAATTACTTTTTTCATCTAATTTTTTAAAAACTTAAACGTAAAATAGTTAAACAAACCAATATGTAAAATATTCTCTCCGAGGAATTTTAATTAACCAATCCTCAGTATATTCAAAGTTTAATAATTTTAATTAACCAATGTTCAGTGAAGTATATTCAAAGTTTATAATATATATATGTGTGTGTTTGCGGTAATTTTTTTGAGTTTTTTTCTTTTTTTAATGTTTGAACTAAAATTTAATAAAAATTGTTTGAAGGTTTTGATAGAGGTTTAATTCCCGTTTAATCACGGTGATATATTGATGAAGATGTAACATTATTAAATTAAAATAATAATAATAATAATAATATTATTATTATTATTAAAAACAAAAAATTATGAAAATTATAATAGACAAAATTTTAAAAAGATATTTATGTTATATTTAAAAAAATTATAAAATAATTTCAAGTTTATTTACTTATCATGGGGATTATTTAATTTCAAACAATCATATCTTTATTATGTAGATTCTCATTGTTTTTGGGTGTGATATAAAGAATTAATCAAATTTCAATATCAACTTTTATTGAATTTTTTGGATGATATATAAAGAACTAATCAAACTTCAATATCAACTTTTTTGAAAAATTATTAAGTAAATTTCTATAAATATAGGAGGTTTTTACTTAATCAACCTATGTCATAACATCTACATTTCTGGGATATTATTGAATACCTCTACTTTCATTATTTATTAAAATACTTTTGTTAAAATTTGCTCTCAATGAATCTTTTTAATAAAAATAACTCTTATTTTTAATAAATATCCACCATGTTTCACAGATTTCAAACCAGTCCCCTTTATAAATGAAAATTGTAAGATATTATTCAACAAAGTGAACTCCTTGTGCATGAATACAACATACCTTCTCATCACCTAAGTCTATATCTAGATTTTACATTGGTAAACTTTCAACCTATGGAGACATATGCTTAAAAAAAAAAAAAAAATTATTACAACCATATACCCATTTTACATATATGATCAAATACAAAGAGCCAAATCAAACACACTTTCATTGATTACATATTTCTCAATTTTATTATTCCAATACAATCTTTGTAATGCATTCCCATATTCTTACACATTTCACACAAACCTATGTATGACTACAAACCTATGTATGACTCCATGGATCTTAGTGTCACACCACTCTCAATTAAGAACCAGGGTTTGCCTAGCTTTAACATTACATATTAAAATTGAGAGAGAGAAATACAATAAGAAATAAGCACAAGAAACATAATAGACATAGAGACAAATATCTGTCCTCAAAACCCTTTAAATAAGAAAACCACAACTTTAGACATATATCTGTTTTACTAGGGTAAGGAAAAAAAAAACACACAAGGTTGCTTGACACATTTTATAATGAAATATTCCAAACCATTAAATAAGTTTCTCTAAATGTAATACCATGGCTCACGTGACGCCATGGGTCCATAAACCATGAATGATAAATATATCATTAAGTATAACCAAAATACTCTATTATCAAGTTAATATTCACCAAACGCACGTGGGTACTTGAAATGTCGACTTCAATGTAATGTTCTAGGTGTTCTTAATCAATAAATCACAACATGATTCATTCTCAAAGGAGTCAAACTACGAGTTATCAAAATTGTAGATCTTAGAATTGGATTATGAAAATTGTGATGAGTTTGTAATCCTCCAAAGGTTACTTATATCCCATTCCAAGGGTTAATGCTTATATGAGAAAGGAAAATGCACACATGCTTTTTTTTATGACTCTGAGTTTCATTTAAACCATTGTTTTTACTTAATTGACAAACTCGTTGATTCTTCCTCAAACACAATTTTAGGTCAGCAAAAGATGTTAGAAAACTTCAATAAGCTTAGGTAATGCTATGCATACTCTTATTCAATTAAATTTTGAAAGTGAAACCTGGAAACTAAGCATGGTATATGATACAAGTGAGAAAATAAAATTATGAGATGAATAAAAATATTATAACACCATTATGAGATGAATAAAAATATTATAACACCATTATGAGATGAATAAAAATATTATAACACCATTGAAATGGGATTTTAATGGCTTCTTTCAAACTATAAAATTGAATATGAGTTAGTGAATGACGATTCTAATGAGTGGTTTAAAATTTTTAATAGTTGTAAATCATTAATCAAATTTAAAAGATTCAAGACTATAGAAGTAACATCAAGATGAAAAGGATTTAATTTTTAAAAAATTGAAAGGGTTATCAACTTAGCTTACTTGGGTTGTGTTGAGAATTTAATATATAGGAAAATAATAATTTTTTCATTTTGTATTCGGTTGACAAATTAGATGACTATCTAAATAGAGGAGGAATGATCTGTTATAGAGTTTTATGAACCTAACGTTTCGAACTACCAAGTGAGTCCATCATCAGGGGATGCGTCAATAGATTTAAGAAGATATTAATGATGTATCCAGGAGCTAAATTTGAGAGTATATATATGGATTATGAAAAGAATAATATAAGAAATTTAGTCGGCCAAAATCTGATTAATTTGGTAATATATTGAAAAATTGAAATTTAAAACATTAGGGATTTGATTAATTAAATTCACTATAATCTATTTGTTAATTAGTTAAGATTTATTTATAATTAGAATTATGAAAGCTTTATTACCCTTTTTGATTTAAATTTATAGATTACTTATAATTAATAAATATGATTATGATGTAATTTTTTTTTGTTTTTTTTAAGAATTCTTGATTTCAGATTAATAAATGAATAATTATGAAATTTCTATTGATGTCTTAAATTGAATTTAAATCATTAAGGATTTAATTAATTACTTCACTATAATCTAATTGAATATATAAATTATAGTGTTTAATGAGTTTTGATTTGTTTTTAATTTGAATTATTACAACTTTTTAATATGAATTCTTAGATTATTAATAAAATATGAGTATTTTGATTTTTATTTTTAATAAATGAATAGTTATGAAATTTGATTAATTTGAGAATTGTTTTATTATAAGAAAAAATTATATATTTAGTAGGATGAAAATTTATTTATTTTATTTTATTTATTTAAAGAATTTTTGATTTTAAATTAATAAATGAATAATTATGAAATTTATGTTGATGTTTTATATTGAATTTAAACCATTAAGGATTTAATTAATTAATTCACTATAATCTATTAGAATATATAAATTCTAGTGTTAAGTTCTCAATTGTTCTCAATTTGAATTGTTACACCCCTTTTTAAATTCAAATTCATAGGTTACTTATAATATTATAATTAATAAAATATTATTCAAATAAATTTTTATTTTTATTTTTAATAAATGAATAGTTATGAAATTAATTAACTTGAGAATTATTTTATTATAAGAAAAATTATATATTTAATAGGATGATCATTTATTTATTTATTTTTTGAAGAGGATGTTAGATTAATTTTTATTTTATATGAAAGAGGAGGGATTAAATTATTATAAGGGATATGAGTTAATCATTGATTCTTTAGGATTTCAAATAAAGGTTTCCAGGTGTTGCTTAGTTTTAATCCATTGTCACGGTTCAAGTTGTTCTTTTTTTTTTCTATTACGATGGCTTCTTTAAATGTTGGGCTTCTCTTAATTCACTATAAATAGAGGGTTGTCATTTTTATTTCAATATAGAAGATCCTATAGATGCAACATTTTATATTTTGTGGAAGCTCTATTTAGTTTTGTAGAGGCTTCTACTTATGGGATGTTCTCTTCTCAACATCTTCATGGTATCATAACAAAGATTTACAAACCCCTTCTCATTTTATGAAAGAGAATGTATCTATCTAAAATGTCTTACTAACTTTTGTGAGGCATTTATGCCCTTCCAAATCTCAAATTTTCATGCTTTCTCTCATATTGAAGCCCACATGCAACTTTCCATTATAGATCTCTAACATAGATTAACATAATCTCTTGGAGATCGTATTGGTTAAGTATAAAGAGAGTGGCGTTTTTAGAAATAGACCTTCTATTTCTCAATTAAAAGCATTTCCCTTGCTTAATGTTGATCCACAATTTTCAGGAATTTTAAAAGCCAAATCTAGCCTTCCTTATGAAGACTTTGTTCTTTTAGAATCTCACACATCATATTTGCAATTTGTCACTTCAGATCTACCCTTCCTCATCAAGAATTTGTTCTTTTAGGAATCTCACACGTCATATTTGCAATTTGTCGCTTCATATCTACCCACACACCTAGAAGAGCAAAGCAGACATTTTATTTGTAGTTTTTGTGAGAGAAGAAGGCATGGGTTTTGTGGCATATGGAAACCCTACTATTACTTGTTATTCTTATTATGGAAGACAAGAGAAGGAGACATGTTATACAATTGTGGGATGCATGTGCTAAGGGAACATGTTGATGGTGATGGTAGCATGTCTAGTGAAATAATAAACTTGATTATTGATTACAAGCTTATAGGATTTGGTGGCTCAAGTTTTCTTATGCTTGATCTCTTGTTAATGTCAATTTGACATAACATATGTTTAATAGGTTAAGTGATTTAACACTAATTATGAAAATAAAGGAACATGTTTGTTGTTATTATAATATGTTGTAATAAGATATATGCTTGGAAAAGTGTGTCATAAGCCTCTTAGAATTGTAGTGTTAAAGTGCATTTATAAGGTTTTTATGATGTTAAATTGCTCCATGAAATTAGGTTACATAAAAGTGATATATTGTTATTGTAATTTAATATTTTATATGAGCTTGTCTTTTGAAAATGCACATAAAATTTATTTAAGAAACCAAAAAATTGTCTTAATTGTTTAATTCTCAATATTTATATACAAAATTATTCATCCTTAATAATAATAGTAATAATAATATAATTTTAAGGTTGTAGCCAAACCATACAACAAATTGGTGTAGTGATTTATGATACCATTTTGTTTGTGAAACAAGGGATGCATCTGAGCACAATGATTTGACTATTAAACTCTATAAATATATACATACTCTACTCTCTAAATTTAAACAAATGTATACCCTTAACTTTCATAATAATAACAACATAATTTGTATATAAAAATTCAAAAACAAATGTATAGCCTTAACTTTAATAATAATAACATAATTTGTATATAAAAATTTAAAATACTTTTAAACTCTATTTAAATTCAAAAATCAAAATTCCAAACAATAACATCGAACATCTATGGTTTGTGTTCAAATAAGTCTAGAAAGAAAAGCCTTAAAACTCAATCAACAATTTACACCCTTTACAATTATTCAACACCATTGTTTGAATAACTTATCATTGTTCCCATAACTTACAATGGTTGGTAGCGTTGTTTTTCTAAACGCAAAAGCACAATGTTTTCTTCATTTTGATGCCTACGTTCATGAGTCTCCAATCACAAACTCCTGCATCGCATATAGTTTTAAAATAACAATTACAATACTTTTTCTTTTAATAGGTAGAAGAACTTTTACAAACCGATGTGTACTCATTCACGAGTAAACACTGATACCAAAATCCTAGTAATAAATTTAGCCGAAGCATAGGATTGCCATTTGTTTCTATGGGCCATTTTTAAGTCAATTGCAGATTCCCGGAATATTGGGAATTTTACCGACATGAACGCTGTCAATTTTTTGACCGACCCTATTTCTGTGGGATTCCCGAATATTCTGAGAATTTGTAATCGACTTAAGCTCATGAATTTCCATAGATAACAGCTTCTAACAAATCTATGATTTCTACACCTAGAAAACAATAAGCAATGTCTTTACTTGTGATAAAGAGTTTTTTAATTACATATATATAAATATATCAATTGAAGGCAAAATTTCAAATCCATAACCTTTGACATCCTTCATATTTGAAACATACATGGCATGCATATATGCTTTGGGCACCTCTATGAACATAGAGATAACAGATTCACCATGTCAATACGTTAAGGATCGGTGAATATGCTGTCTCTATGTTCATAGAGGTGCCTAAAGCATTATGGAAGTCATATTGTATGGTAAGGTCAGGTGAATCTGTTATCTCTATGTTCATAGAGGTGCCCAAAGCATATATGCATGCCATGTATGTTTCAAATATTAAAGCTGTCAGAGTTTATGGATTTGAATCTTTATCTTCAATTCATATATATTGAAAAGACTCGTTACAGCAAATATGATATTGGTTAATGTTTTCCATGTGTGGAATTCATAGATATGTTAGCAACTGTTATCCATTGAAATATAGAGCATCATATATGAAGGCCGTACAATTATAAATAAGCAGTGTCATCGAAAGGACTGCCAACAAAAATAATCAACGTTAGCCTCTTTACCACTCCTATTATTGTGAGAAAAAGAAACGAAGCCTGGCATCTTCTGAGGACTGGGGGAAACTCTCCAGCAAAATTACACTTACGATCAAGTTGATAAAATGGTCTATTTTTACATAAATAATCATCTTTATTTTGATGGTCCATTCTGGAAATATTTCCAAAACTGGTCAAATTTTAAAAATATTCTATAATATAGAGTAAAGTGAGATTGTCTATTTTGGAAATATTCCCAAAAACAAATATATGGTCAATTTTAAAAATACTCTATAATATAAAGAGAGGTTAGAAAAATTGATATCATTTTTCTTTATCAGATTTCACAATCAACCATCAATTGAATTCATACTTAAATTAATTCTGCATACTGAATCGGGGCTGAAATTTAACTAATAGCTATAAGAAGAACATGCAGTGTTCAATGCTACGCCAAACCCATTTTTCGCTGCATGTACTCAACATTAAATGACTCGCATAAACTCTACCCCATAATAAAATCACGTACCTTGGCCATCGCCAAAAACATGCATAGACCTCCAACACTGAGATAAGCTATCCCGAGAAAGTTGCGCTTCCCTCCTAGAAAATTCATGGTAGGAAGTACGGCCTTCTTCAAAAGTAATTATTAAACAAATTCACTGTCATGCTATCATTTTCTTGACTCCTCAATCTGTCCATAGAGCTTCCTGAAGGTTGGAAGTGCTGCTGGTCGCATCCACACCATAAGATCCTCTTGCCCACTTAACTGCCATGTTCATCCAAACGAGCACTAAGCAATGGTGATCACCGACCTTGTGTTCTTTTCTATTATCGAGATCAGAGAAAATATAGTAAGATTAAACATCAATGTACCAGTGAGAATTTATTTACTTTTGTTTATGATTATGCTCTAAGTGATTACATTTTTATTTTTTTATTATCGCTACATAGGTTTTAGGTTGGAATTAATGGAGAAATCTAAATTTAGATTATTGTTTATGTGTTTGTTTTTTAAGATAGGATTGAGATACTATTATCTAGGGAGTGGTTGAAACCACTAGGCTGTTCTCTTGATTGTAGAGTTGTGTATTGTATTTGTAGTGTAGAGTTGTGTATTGTATGTGTAGTGTTTTGGCACTCTCCAAATATCTCACCTGGAGAGCTATTTAACTAATATAATATCAGTTTTTATCATGGTATCAGAGCCAGATGGCTGGCCCCTTATGGGCTTGGCCCATCCTGGGCTGAGGAAACAAAGAGTTTAGTGTATATTGTTTGTCCATCAGTTTTTTAACCACCTGTTGTTAAGCACGCCGCTGCTCTGGTCCAACGTATACAGGACGTTGTAAACTCTGTTGCCAATGAAGACCTGCGGGCGTCTTTTGGAGGGCCAAGTTGTTGACGATTGGGTCCTCCACACAGGTAGAGTCGAGACCTGTTGGTGCCATTTGTGGTAACCAAATGCATAGGATATTTCATCCGAGTGAAGGTGTGATCAGTTAAAAGATTGCAGCAGCCAGCAATTGATGGTACAGTAAAAGTGGAGGTTCTAACTATTGCAAAAATATGGATGGATCCTTCATGCTGAAAGTGAATGGCAGAGTCATATTCAACAGCTTGTACATGAACGTGGAATATGGCATATGAAGAAATCTTCTGTGAATGATTGAAGGTAAAAGTAGACTCAATCGGGAATGCGCTTCAAAATTTTCAAGTAGACAGGATATTTCCAGCTAAAAAGATTGGATTTAGCATGGATATGAGTGACCCTGATTACGATTCATTTTTCCATCTCTTATCTGCTGGTCGTGCCAATAAAAAACAGTTAAGTTATACTGCTAGAGAGGAACAGGAATACTTTTATGATGAAGCAGAGGAGTTCAAAAATGGGGATTCATTTTCTGCTCTAGTTGGAAGAGAAGTCCATGATAATGGCCAGCATTTGATTAGGCCTTATTTAGAACCTGGTGAAAAGATAAGGTTTCGGTACAATTGTGAGCGTGTTCTTGGACTTGCCAAACATGACGGGATTTTTCTCATAGGTGAATTTTGCCTATATGTCATTGAAAACTTTTACATTGATGAATCAGGGCGTATTAGTGAGAAAGATTTTGAGGCTGAACTGTTGGTGATAGACCAGGCCTTGGGTGTCAAAAACAGTGCTGTGGGAATTATTGATTTACAGTCTAAGGCTTCTGCTTCTTGGGAAGCAACTTTCCAAGTGTGGGATGGAGGTAGAGCTTGGGCATACAATGGAGGGACCTGGGAAAGGAGAAGGCATGTGCTAGCAGTAATATGCCTCATTCCTGGCGGATGTGAAAGTTGGAAAGTGCTCATGAGATTTTAAAGCGAGATTCTGCTGATGATGATTTTCTTATGTTGGCATTTGGAATTAGCATGGGTAGTGTGTTCAAGTCAGAAGAAATTTCAGAAAAACAATATGGTTCTGCTGATGACCACGAGAATCAAGAGGCACAGTTTGTTGAGCAAGATTCACTAGTTGTTCTATAGGAAGGGTGTGAAGAGGAACAAAGTGTTGAAAGATCAATTGGACGAGCCACATCAAGCTAATTGCAAAGACTTGGCAAAAGAAGACAAAGCTGGAAAGAATTCAAATTATCATGATCTCATGAATGTTGAAGATAACATGACTGACGTTCACTTGTTGGACATCGGAAGTAGTGAGAGGAAAAATTCTCCTACCAAGCCTGTACATTCTGAAGTACTATCAATTACCAACCTACAATCAAGATCGAGGAGGATAAGAGTTCAAGCATTACGTCTCTAGGGAAGAAATGAGGTGAAGAGATATCACTACCTCATGGTGAGGAAAGAAAAGATGAAGCCTCGATTGAAGATAAACAAGTATGGGCTCTACTGCAAGAAGACTAAAATGAAAACTCTGTTACCAAGTCGTTTCATGTTTTAATTGTAAGCCTAGCTGAGACTGAGACCAGCAGGCATATGTTATTGTTCAGTACCCTTTCTCCATTAAGTGGGAGTGTTGGAATTAATGGAGAAAGCTAAACTTAGATTATTGTTTAGGTGTTTGTTTCTTTAGATAGGATTGAGATCCTATTATCTAGGGAGTGGTTGAAACCACCCTGATTGAGAGAAAGCCTATATGAACTAAGTTGTTCTTGAGGTATCTCACCTGGAGAGCTATTTAGCTAATATAATATCAATTTTTATCATTTTATTGTTATTTTATTATTCTGGTTATCTTTTTTTTTTTTTTTTTTAAATTTAATTATAACAACAATGATAAAAAATAACGTTATTAATAAAATGATTTCATACTTCGAGGTTTTCATAGAAGGACAAGTTAAAATGATTTCATAAGAGTTGGGAATGCATACTTGGAGGCTTTCATAGAAGGACAAGTTAGGCTATTAGATATAGAGGATGATATAATTTAGACTGTTCTTCTTTTGGTGTTTACATTTCAAAATGAGCGCGCATTCAGTTGAATATGGTTAGAGTTGAATAGGGTTAGAGCTCTAGAAGAACCAAAATGGTGGTGGATGTTTATTTGGAGATCTGAGTGTCCAATAAAAGCTAGGCTCTTTATGTGGTGCATCGTGGGGAATAAAGCACCCACCTGATGGGATTTTAAATTAGACATAAATTAAGGCCCATGTCTCTAACTTAAAACATAAATTAAGGCCTATGACCATTCTTCAACACATTAAACCTCTCTTTTTGCATTAAATAATTTATTTTTGACTTTAATATATTCATTAGGAAGGTTTATGAAAAATTGAATATTTGTGCCTAATATTATTTATTTTTTGTGGAATGTTATGAGAATATTAGGCACATTATGAAGAGTTGGAGGAGGAGATTTTCATTAGTGTTATTGTGGAGAGAGCTTGTATTTTTGCAGCTCCATTGTATTTTCTTGCAGGGATGTAATTCTATTGATGAAAAAAATGAAGATTGGTGTCATGTTCAGCTTTTAAATCTTGTTCTCCTCCATAGGTCAAAAAAAAAAAAAAACAATAAAGAGAGCATCCTCTCCGTTTTCATGAAATTTCCATTTGCATGTCAGCAAGAAGGACGGTCAAAGAGGAAAGGAGGATCACAAAGAGACCCCTGTCATTCATATTTTCATTTTACCACTCATTATCATTCATTCCTCCACCATTTCTGTCATTTTTCCCACTCCCTTACTTCAGTTTACAAAAGGACTGTGTTTTCTACAAGATGATCCTATAGGAATTACAATGACCCAGAAATCCTACAAGAGGTGTCCAAATGGCAGGACAAGGTAGTAGAAGGTTGATAAGAGTGTGGAAGACCTTATCAAATAAAAAAAATATTCAATAACTCATCTTGAATAAGGGCAAGAAAGAAAGCTAATGGTCTCAAGAAACAATGATTTTTCTTTGAACAAATATGTTTTTGGGCTTGTCCTTGCAGAGCTTACAGCCAAGATTCTTAATGCACAAGAGAGAGGCCACCAAGGCCATGGATGAGGCACAATAAGGTCATTAACTTGCTCAGAGGATGAACAACACTTTCAGAAGGGGGTATGATGGGCCTCTAAATTAGACATAAATTAAGGCCCATGCCTCTAATTTAAAACATAGATTAAGGCCTATGACAATCCTTCAACACATTAAACCTCTCTTTTTGCATTAGATAATTTATTTTTAACTTTAATGTATTCATTAGGAAGGTTTATGAATAATTGAATATTTGTGCCTAATATTTTCTTTCTTTTTTGTGGAATATTATGAGAATATTGGGTAGATTATGAAGAGTTGGTGAAAAATATTTTTATTAGTGTTATTATGGAGAGAACTTGTATTTTTGCAGCTCCATTGTATTTTTTTGCAGGGATGTAATTCTATTGATGAAAATAATAAAGATTGGTGTCATGTTAAGCTTCTAAATCTTGTTCTCCTCCATAGGTCTCTGAGTTTCCTTGAACTTGGCCATCCCAGGAACCTCAGAGCCCTTTTGTATCATTTTCTTTCCTTCTTTTCATTGCTTATTCACATGCATCTTTTGTTTTTATTTCTTTCTATTTCTGCATTTAGAATTAATGATTTCTTGTTGTAGGATTGAGTTAAATGGTTGATGTAAGTTCTTTTGCAGGATCATAAGCATTATTTCATCCTTGAAAAAGCTTTGGAAGCTCATAGGAATCATTGAGTTGCTTAGATTAATCTTCTTATTCTCAAATCTAGATTGTTGGACCTCCTTTTTAGCAAAGAACAATAAATTTCTGCTATTTTTAGAGCATGCTAACGAGCTTCAATCGAATTGATTCCACTTGCATTAGATCACAAAAGCATTATAGTTCATAAAAAAAATTATCCCATTGAATTTTCACTTTATTTGGTTAGACATTTATTAGATTTACTAGCTCACTAGTTCTTGAATTTCTAGATTTTCGATTAGTAATGTTTTTATTTATTTTTCATGGGGTAACAAAGGGCTTTTGAGTGATTCCACTTGGAATAGGGACCTAAGACATCCTAGTTACTAAAAAATTGTCTCATTGAATTTGGACTTGATTTTCTTGGTCATTAAACCCTCACCAATTTCATCATTTCAAAAGGAAACTTTACCAAGTTTTTTGAACAAATCCATCCATCTCCCAACTTTGGTTTTGAGTTCTGAGTGATCCTAGGCATTTTCTCACTCCATTCCACCCATCTACTACCTTCCCTAAGCTTTCCATCACCTCCAACACCTCACATTTTTCTCTCGTTTGTATCTTGTAGGTTCACTGTAATTCCTACAGGATCATCTTGTAGGTTTCTAGTACATCCTGTAGGTTTTCCTGAAATGGCCTGTTTTGAGGCTAAATTGACATAAAACCTCTAGGAAGTCACCAAAAGCCTCCTAAGGGTCTCTCACACCATCCAACCATCTCCTAACCATTCCATCCAACCTCCAACATTCTTAATTCACCTGCCATATCACCAAAAGAAATTAGTTTGCATATTTGATTTTGCATGAAAATGAAAAAGACAAAAACAGATTTGTTTTAGTCCCTTTACTTGTACATTAGTAACGTTTAACGCTTCTCACTTCCTTGCTTAGATAGTAGCATTTGGTCCATGATAATTTAGCATTATTGCAAAGAATAGTTTATAGGCAGTTAATTAGGAAATGGTTTGATTTAGCATTGAATTTCTGTCTCTTTCCTTATACTTTCTTTCTTTCAATAGGTTAAGATTCCATTTCGAACATTCCATTTTCTATAATTAGTTTAGGATTTGACTTCAATACATGTACTCATTACATTATGACATCAAAGGAAGGACACATTCTATGCCGCACATATAGTGCCGACACCTCTTAACCTTGTATGAACCCTGGGTTGATAGTTAAAGTCGGCAGCCTTGGGAGTTGCAGCATTCTTGGTGCAATACTGAGGTGTATCACAACCTAGGATGTTATGTAGGAAAGAGACAAGATTGGTCCAAGTTGGTGTGTTCTATGCAAAATGAACAAGGAATCTACCACACACCTCTTCATAAATTGCTCATTTACTAAACCAGTGTGGAACAAGACAAATTGTTACATGGGAATGCACTTCACTAGAGGATTCTTGGCAATGATGGCTCTCATCCCCAAACACTAAATCTTTCAGAGCTTTGCATCTAATCATTTTTCGGGGGGTATGGTTGACTAGGAACAAATCATTTTTTAAGGATATATCCTACATTCCTATTTGAGTGGCATCGAAAGGCCTTGCAATCTTCTCATACTTTCCACAATCCAAAAACTCTCCCCCACCTCATTGCTTCATTGTAGAAAAATCCGACGTGAAAAAGCCATGGGCATATTTTGTCGGGGCATCACAAAAGGAAAATAAAAAATATGGGGGTGGCTTTTTCCTATACCTTTCTAGGAATCATTTCTTCCAAGTAAACATAGGTTTTGGAAGAGGGACAAATAATATAGGAGAACTCTTGGCAAGAAAAATTTATTGATTTTGGCTAAAGAAAAATGATGTGCACACATTCAAGTTTTAGGTGATTCAATTCTAGTGATAAATTGGACCAATGATACACAACATGTAGGAATATATTAATTATTCCAATTCCAACGGAATTATTGAGACTAAAAACTTTTTTTGATATCTTTGCATGTTATCATATCTACAAGGAGAAGAACTCACAATAGGATCGACTCTCAAAGGATGGTTTAAATCTTGAGTAGGACAGTTGGCAGGTTATGGAGTTTCAAGGAAACACCACATATGAGTACTATCACAGGCCCTTCATAGAAGGGAACATACCAACATATTATCACTTTAAAATTCATACTTTTCTACATGTATATGTTTACAATTGCCTAGAAAAAAAATTGTCTCTTGGGAATTAGTTTTTTGGAGTGAAATAATACTTTACAATTTCGACAGTTTTTTGCAAAATTTGGTGGATGTAAAATCCAATTGGCAAAATTTTTTTCTTTTATTTTCACTATGAAGCAAAAATTTAGACCATGATGTAAAACTATCTATAAAAGGTACTATTTCGTTGATAATTAAACATATTTTATATTGCCTCTCTCTTTTGCAATAAGATCACCTATCTCAATAGACACATTTCCATGTTTGTGCCATGTGTCATATACAAAACAAAGTATCAACTATACCAAGTAAAGGTTTTTCAACTCCCTTCTTGGTAATCATTTCATGATTTTTCTTTTTTGTTATTTTATACTCCGCTTTCTCATCTTGTTGTCATAAATTGAGTTGGGTTGCTAGCCCCTAACTCATTACCTTTCCTGTTTCCTCCTCTCTCAGCTCCACCCTTTCCAGTAGGGCATTCCTATGCAATAAACCCTCATCCTAGCTCATACTATGCTCGAGCACATCCCATTAGACATAAGCCAATAGGCACACTATTTTCAATGTAGCAACAACTCTAAACCAAAACATCCCCTCTTACTTATGAATGGTAACACTCTAAACCACATCATAGATGCTAGTGATAACACTTTTAGTAGCTTTGTGGTGCATAATGGTTTAGCCCATGGTTTTGTAATTTTAGTTAAGGATATACAAATTTATTCTAATATGGGATTAATGGTTTGCAAGTTTAAGGATAACTCTCTCTCTCTCTCTCTCTCTAGCTATATATATATATATATATATATATATATATATATATATATATAAACCGCCAAGCCATCTACAAATGTATTCTAATATGGGATTAATTGTTTGGTGGTTTATGGATGCCACAATATATATATATATATATATATATATATATATATATATATATATATATATCAAAAAATATTTTTGGTTTTCCTAGTTTTAGGTTTCTACCATAAAATCTCTTTGTTAAATGTGTGTGTGTGAATGTGCGAGCATCATTGTATCTTATTACTATTATTATTTAGGATCTATTTTTAGCAATTAATTATACAAGGATAAAACCAACATTTTGTATCATAGTAGTTTGACTTCAAGGGGATGCCTTTGTGGCTAAAGGTTTTGGTCCAGTCATGTGGAAAACCTTGTTATAGGGGAGATTTATAGAATTGATTTTTATGGTGAAAGGAAATGGTGAGAATTTCGAGCATAGAGATCAATAAATTCAATGAGGAAATTTAGCTATGCACTTGACCAATGAAGAATATCAGAATTCCAGAAATACGAGAACAATATTGCTAAAAACATAGAAATAACACATGAAATGAGACAAACTACAAAGGTATTCTTTAATTCAAAAGTAGAATGCAATGTTCACTTTCCTCTTCAAGGGGGCAACCTCTAACAAAGGATATCTCAATTACAATAAAAATCGATGAGACTTCCCTTGATATCTAAGACTATATATAGCTTCATGACATCCAAAACCTTAACTACTTGTGGTCCCTTGCACAATATGATTAACCACCTTATTGATTAACTATGGCATGTTTATAACTAATTGTGGTATCTTTTCTATAATGTGGGTCAACCACTTACAACCATTATTAATGTGGATAATCACTTATGGGTTTTATTGACTCGAATAACTAATTATGACTCTAATGAGGCCACTTGGGCTTACTACATAAATTAAGGGGTTAGGGTTGGCCCCTAACATGCCCTTCCCCTTCAAAAGAAGCCTTGTCCTCAAGCTTGAAGCTGTGGAAAATACTTAAGAATAGTGGTTGGCTCCCACGTCGCATCCTCTAGAGGTGTCTTTCCATTTGATGAGTACTTCCTTGATCATTTAGCCACGAAGATGTCTTTCTCGAGCATCAAGGACCTGTTCAGGTCTAAGCCAAAGTGAACTTTCCTCATCCATTTCTAGCAAGATTATCTAAACCCTACAATTGTTCCCCATGACATTCTTGAGGCAGGATACATGTAAGACTGGGTGAACTTTTGAAGTGGGCAACAATGTTAGTTTGTAAGCGACTGCGTCGATATGTTGAATTACCTAGTAAGGTACATATACTTTTGGGGCTACCTTCTAATATCCCTTTTCTTTGAGAGAGGTTTACTTGTAAGGCTAGAGTCATAGAGAAACATGTTCACTCACTTGAAATGACCTCTTTGAACAGTGTTGGTCAACTTGTTTCTTCATCAGATTCTGAGATTGATGGAGATTATCTTTGAGATGGGTGATCATGGTGGCACAGTTCAGAAGGAGCATATCAAGTGCCTACACTTTAGAAGATCTTGAGAGATAAGAAATGGGTGAAGGTGGAAGTTGGCCATACACTGCCTCATATCGCATCATCTTGGTGGCTTCATGATAGTTAGTATTATACCACCATTTAGATAAAGTGCCCAACCAATGTACCCATTGATGTTGCTTGTATAAAGTGAAGCACTATAGATAGGTCTCTAGACATTTGTTGAATGATTATGTTTGGCCATCTTTCTAGGGATGATAAGTGGTACTCATTTGGAGTTTCATTCACTATAGCTTGATCAGTTCTTGCAAAAAATTGCTGGTGAAAGTGGGATCTTGATCAGACATAATGGAAGTCGGCTTACCATGTAGTTTGATAATTTGATCCATGAAAACTTGAGCCACTAATGTTGGGATAAAGGGGTGCAGTAAAGCAAAAAATAAGCATATTTGGAAAGTATGTCAACAAGCACCATGATGATTGATTTGTTTCCTAACTTTTAGAGACATGTAATAAAATCGTTGGATGCATTTGTCCAGACAGAAGAAGGTAGCGGAAAGGGTTGTAAAGTGCTTGGTACCTTGATTGTTTCCCCTTTGTTGCATTGGCAGACTTCACATTCATCTACAAAAGTGAGAATTTCTTGTTTTATTCCAAGCCAAAAGAAATAGAGGTATGCACATGCATAAGTCTTCTGGAATTCTAAGTGTCCTGTAACGGGCGAGGAGTGCAGTTCTTCTAAGATGTGAGTTTTGAACTTGGATTTCAAGGAGAGCACCACATGATCCTTATAGCAAAGAATATCAACCTTCCAAGAGTAACCCTCTGAGGGATTAGGGTCTACTCGTAATCTATTGATGAGCTAGGATAGAGAGGGGTCGAAGAACCATTCATGATGGGCCTCTTCAAGCCAAGTTGGTATGGGTAGGAGAGAGGGAGAAAGGGTTCCATCTTCCTCAAATTGGCAAGATAAGGCATTGACCACAACATTGTCACGTCCCTTCTTGTATACTATCTCGTAATCATAGCCTAACATTTTGGTGAGCAATTTATTTTGTTACAGAGACAATAGAGATTATTCCAAGAAACACTTCAGGCTATGATTCTCATTGTAGATTTGGAAACATCTCCCCAATAAGTGTGGTCACCAAGTGTCTATTGCACGTAATACATCCATCATTTCATTATCATACATAGATTGAAACAAATTATTACCACTAATATATTTACTAGTGAATACTAGTGGTTGACCTTCATGCATTGATGTTGCTCCAGTTCCCATACCTAAAGTGTCACATTCAATCACAAAAGTTTTTGTGAAGTCTAGTAGGCCCAATATCAGTGTGCAGCACATGGCCTATTTGAGAGCCAAGAAGGCTTGCTGAGATGCATCGGTCTAGGGAAATGCATTTTCCTTGAGAAGATTAGTGAGGACCTAGAAATGAATCCATAATTGATGACAAATTTGCAATAGTATCCTGTGAGACCCAAGAATCCACTCAAGATCTTCAAGGTCTTTACTTGGTGCCAGTCTTGCATTGCCTAAATATTTTTAGGTTCAACTCTTACTTCGGGGTGGCCCATAATGTGTCCCAAGTATGCCACTTCTTCCATGCCTAAATAACATTTGGATAGTTTGAAAATTAATTCGTGATTCTATAGAAGTTGCAATACCTTGTCAACATGTTGAAGATGTGTGTCCCATGTTGTGATGTAGATGAGGATGTCATAAAAAAAGAACAATATGAACTTTATGAGATATGGTTTCATAAGGTGGTTCATGAGGCTTTGAAAAGTGGATGGGGCATTACAAAGACCAAATGAAATTACCAAGAATTCATATGGCCTTCATGAGTTCTAAAGGATTTCTGGAAATGTCATCTTCCTTCATCCGTATTTGGTGATAACTCGAGAAAAGGTCCAAATTGGTAAAAAAATTGGCATCTTGTAGTTCATCAAGTAGATCATCAACTATTGGGATAGGGAATTTATCCTTGATAGTGAGCTTGTTGAGGGCATGAAAGTCTGGAGACATGCACCATTCACCATATTTATTTAAAACCATGACCACTGGGGATGCATAAGGGTTGGTGTTGGGATGAATAACACTTTCTTTGAGGAGTTCCTTGATAATTTTTTAAATATCATTATTTTTTGCAAAAGGATATCTATAGGGGCAAACATTGGGTGCTTGGGTACCCAGAAGAAAAGGGATGTTATGATCTTGTTCACCCTTAGAGGGTGGAAGCTCGTTGGGTTTGTCAAAAAACCGCTGGTGGTAATCCAATAATTGTTGCATATCTAGAAAAATGTTAGCAATAGTGGATTCAATGGTGTGGATGGCTTTGAATTGCATGATCACCCCATGATGGCCGTTTTTAAAAGATTCTCCATTTGATGTGACTTTATGATAGTAGGATCACCTACCTAGAGTCCCTGTAGTGTATGAGAGTGGTCATTCTGCTTAAAGCTCATATAGAGCTCTTCAAAGTCCATGGTGATAGAGCCCAGTGTGCAAAGCCATTTGGCGCCAAGAGCAATGTCACAACCACCCATTTCAATGGAAAACATGTGGGTTTTAAGGTGATAATCTCCCATCTAAAGCTCAACATTTTCACTGCATCCTTCACATTTCATGGTCCCTCCATCGGCGATAAGGACTTGGAAATTAGATACCGTCCTAACAATATAATGAATGGCCTATGCTACCATCTTATGGAAAAAGTTATGTGTGTTGGCAGTATCAATCAACACCACTACTAGCCTATGTTTAACAAAACCTCTAATTTTGAGTGTATGTGGAGAAGAAATGTCTACCAAGGCATGGGGTGAGACAAATGACTCATTTAGTGTAGTTGTAGTATCTGTGACAATGTCTCTGGTTGTTTTGGGATCACCCTCTTCCTCCTCATTTAGTTAAGTTGTCTGAACCTTCTCTATGAAGCTATTGTCAGTGGCGTCGATTTGAAAGAATTTTGGTTAGTTGCATTTATGTCTCAGGGAATATTTGTCGTCATAGTAGTAGCATAGTTCGTGTTTCCTTATTTCAACCATTTTTGTCAGGGACACCTTTTGAACCTTCAGTGTTTGGGTTGGATAGATGGTAGGGGTGGGATGTTCCCATGAAGCAAAAGTTGGACGGTTGGATTGGGAATTGATAATTTAAAATATTAAAGATTTATTCTTACTATATAATACTGAAATTAATTTATTTTAATATTTATATGTATATTTAGAATAAAAATTAAAAATAAATACAAAATAGTTAATACCTTTTATGTGAATTCATAGTCCCATGAACTTTTAATTAATAATAGTATAACTAACTATTAATTTAATAATTATTTAAATCCATAACTTTAACTTATTTTAATTTTTAATTTTTAATTAAATATAGTGTTATGCCCCCCCTTTTCCTCGGTCTGGTCCAACTAGCCGTTTCCTAGTCAAATTTAACCGTTAGTTAGTCAACATAGTTGTTTCTAGGTCAAAAATGTTTGCTATTGGATGTTCTACTCTAACTATTTAACATGCAATCTAGATCTGATTCTTCAACTTGTCCTAACGATGAACAACACTAGTTGGTTCGAAATGTGTCAACAAATGAAATATCATGTGATTTACGCCAAAAAATCTCTCATAAACATGCATGATAGATATTAGTTTATTAGTGTGGCCATATGCATATGTGTTAGATAGTCATGAATGGTAGTAACTTTTTGTTATATGCATTGCAATCATACACATGAAGATTGTGGTCATTGAATTTAAGATCTTGATGTTATATGTATCATGCTAATCTAGATTTGTCTATTCAGATAGTTATGGTTATGATATTCGAGTATGAGTCGATATATTTGTGATGTTGTGTCATACTAATCTAGACTGAAGTTTTCAAGTGTAATAGCCTCCCCTGAGATACATTGAGGTATGATTTTGATTATGTTGTCTATTGAGTTTATCTAACATGGTATGTTTACAGGTTTCCTGAATGTTTGATTAATTACATGATATGAGTATGTGTCTATAATATTGCATGAAGGAATGATCTTGTTCTAAAACGGTTTTACTAACATATTATATGCTGAGACAAATCATATGTACATGAGTGCAAGTAGGTGTTAGTTGTAGCATTATGACTAGTGACTATGAGTTGATTACAGACTATGACATGGTTGTTAGTGTTACACAATATTTTGTCACACCTCCTATTCACTTCCTGTTCCATATCCTGAAGTGCCAAAATGTTGACAACTGTGAAGTATATCCGTCATGATACATAGATAAAAACATCCCTGAAAAGCCAAACCAAAACTGTCCTGAGTCAATTCTGAAGAAGGTTAGCTAAATCCCTAATTTTTAGGGCTATCGCTCTTTGCTTCACTACCTGCCCATGCTGATGGAAGGTTACACTAGTTTACCCTAGCGTTGCTAGCGTGGGGTTTGATATGAAAAACCACACTGAACCTCTTTTGACAGGTTTTCCCAAAATGGGGGAGAAGCTTCATATGCTAGAAACTTTGAGAACAACAAGCTAGATATTGGTTGTTGTAGATATGGTTGAGTTCTCCCTTTTGGATCTATTGATCTTATCATTATGGGCCTTCTCCTTGATATGTGGACATTCTTCCCTCTTTTGTGGATCCCTAACTCCCTCTCCCTTCCTATAAATCAACTCCCTTCCATCCCCACATCATTGGTCATTGATTGCTTGCATTCCTATACTGAAATTATGTCAAAATGTTGCACATTCAAACTTGGAGGAGTGTTTGAAGAGTCTTTGCTTCGAATTGGAAATCCACCAAAAGGAGGTCTCCAACATCAAGGCATAGGTTGTATGCTTCCCTTTTTAGCTTATTAATATATACATTTGATGTTCACTTTTCCATAATTGTGTAAATGTTTATGCTTTTAGCTAATTAATACTTCTTGATCTATTAAGTAGTTTATGTTTGATGTATGCCATATATGCTCTTGTACCTTGTATTTCTCTTTGATATTTCTTGCAGGTACTCGGATGTGCAGAACAATTAAGGAGCAAGCCTGGAAGCGAAGGAATCAAGGTCATCTCCAAAGGATTGAGTGATTAGCATCAAAGTGAGGTAGGTCACTCTCTCTCTTCATTTGTTAACATAAGCTAGGAAAGTGTATGTTATTTTGCTTCATTTGTTGCTAGACCCACTTATTGGGCTAGATATATCACCTCTGTTTGCATTGGGGATTTTCCTTCACAACAGAATGACGACTCAGTTGGAGAAGCTATAACATCTTCAATCTCTTTTTCGATCTTATCTCTTGATCAGTTTGACCGACCATTGAGTTCTTAGTTAGTTTGCGCCTGTATAGGTCTGTACTGTCACTGATTACTACCTTAGAGCGTTGAGTCTGGAGTGTTTGTTGATTTTTTTTTTGTTTTTTTCCTTATTCCCTGCCCAACTCGTTTTTGATTCAGATAATCGTGCCGCCAGTGCACTTTCCTTTAAAATAGTCACACTAAACCCTTGTTCAACATGAGCTTGGCCATTACATCTACGTTGATCTCAGAGATTGGTGAAAATTAGGGTTTCTCTGTCAAAATCCAGTTTGTCTTAGCCCCTGAGGTCCTTTTTCTTGTCCATTGTGATTGGATTTATTGGTGTTTTGTCTTATTATCTTATTTGATTAGAAAATTCTTGTCTTTTGAGCTTTCAAGTGTTTGGAGTGAAATTGGATTGATTCTAGGGATTTTAGGTCATTTAATTGTCACTTGCATCTTGTAAGTGTCACTAAGTTTGTAGTTTGATGATTGATTAGATCTCATTATCTGTTAAAATCATTCAAAATGTCAATTTTCATTAGTTTTGGCTTGTCTTTTGCAAAGTTGTTTTTTTATTGCATTAGGTCATCTTGCACTTGAAAAATCATCTTTGTTGATTATCAAACATAGATTACATTGTTTGATACAAGATGAAAAGAGTGCATTTCTTATTCATTCAAAAGAGAAAAGTGAAAATGTTTTCATTTAGGTGCTTTTGAATTGGATTTGGTGTTGCTTTGTTTAATGCATTAGTTTCATTAGAGAATTTTAATGAAATACTAATTTTTCTTTAGTTGGTGCTTCATTTGCATTAGAGTATTCAAAAATTAAAGAAAAACATCATTTACATAAGTGCATCTTAGTAAAGTAAACATCATTTTTATTTCGATAAGTTTCATTTAGGATAGTGAAAAGTGGAAATCGATTTTACTTTTGGGCATTTCATTTTGAAAGCGAAATTGGGAGCTAGTGGAAGGAATGTTGTTGGATGCATTATTGATTGAAATTTCTTCCCTTGATTAGTCTAGCTTTCATTGAAATGAAAATTTTTCCTTTTCTCATATAGTTTCATCTTAGGGATTCAAGTGACATTGTTTTGAGCCCAAAATTGAAACATAATTCAAGAAAAACATTAAAATTTACTCAATTAACCTAAGGAGCATTTGGAACTTAACACAAACGTTTAGAGGTTAAGGCTAGAGACATGTTCCAACATCCATAAACCTAACAGTTGATGTTAACTATCTACATTGTATCCTGGGGGTGAAATGTCGTTCCATGTATGAAAGTATATAGGGTCGTTCTCCAGTACTTTCGGGTATATCGCAAGCACTCCATGTATGGTAAGTATATGGAAATGCTCTCATTGAATGGTTATGCATTACATAATCCTAACACGAAGCTGTGCTCCTTGTTGGGTTGTGTTATATTCTTTCCACGACTAGCCCAAGTAGTTAACCAGGGGGTTAGAGGGGGGGCGGAGCCCCCCCTTCATTGCGTCGATTACGCAGCGTGGGGGTCACAAGTTGTTTGAGGGGTGCAGGTAATCCCCCTCAAAATTTTGTTTTTTGGACCCTATATTAGGTTGGGCAGACCTACCTATGGTTTTGTGCTTGATTTTCGCACATGGTTTTGGACGCAATGGTTTTTCGATCCATGGTTTTGGATGCGATGGTTTTCGGTCCATGGTATTGGGTGCTTTAGCATCTATAAATATGTATTGTAACATTGAAAGGAATATAACAAAAAATCAAGCTGGTAGTCCCAGTTTTGGGATCCAGGGGAAAATCTCTATGTATATGTGTTTTATGTGTTATGCTCTTGCATTGTTTATTTTTTGTGTTTTTAGAATTCGTATGTAGGTAATTTTTGTATAGGGTTAAAACCTACATTCGGTATCAGAGGTGTTTTGGCTTCAACGGGACGCCTTTTTTGCTGAGGGGTTTCGCTCGGGCTTGTGGTAGACCCTGTTTAGTGGGAGATCTGCAAGATCGATTCTAGTGGTGAAAGAATATGGCGAGTAGTGGAAAGATAGAGATAGAGAAATTCAATGGTCAGAGTTTTGAGTTGTGGAAACTCAAGATGGAGGATCTGTTGGTGGATAAAGATCAGTGGATCGTGGTAGATCTGGGTACTAAACCAATAGGAGTGTCCAATGAAGAATGGAAGAAGTTGGATTAGAAGGTAAAGAGCACAATGCGATTGTGTGTCTCAGATTCAGTACTGAATGTATTAGGGGAAGCTACAGTGAAGGCTTTGTGGGACAGGTTAGGGTCTTTGTACCAATCTAAGTCTTTAATGAATAAACTGTTCTTATGGAAAAACTGTAAAACATGAGGATGAAAGATGGAGACTTGGTGACAAAGCATCTAAATGCATTTAATACCGTGGTAAGTCAGTTATTATCTGTTGATATTAAAATTTCAGATGAAGGTAAGTGCATTAGTTTGTTGTGTTCCTACCAGATTCGTGGGATAGTCTGGTTATTGCAGTAGGTAGCAATATAACTACCTTGCAGTTTGATGAAATAGTCTCATCCTTGCTGACAAAGGAGATGAGATGGAAAAATATGGAGAGCCATAATGGTGATGCCTTGTCTGTACGAGGATGGTCCCAGAATAGAAACAAAAATAAGTCATCGAGTGGGAGATCTAAATCTCCAGGAGAACCTGTAAAGGTGGTGTGCTGGAAATGTGGAAAGGAAGGGCACTACAAAAGGGACTGTAAATCTAAAGCTCCTGATAAAGGAAATGGATCTAATGATGCTCCTTCTGCAGAGGCGAAAACCACCTTAAATGAAGGAGGGGATGTGTACCTGGCTTCTTCAAGTACACATGTAGATCATGAGGCATGGTTGATTGACTCAGGTGCATCCTTTCTCTCCACTCTCCATAGAGAATGGTTGTGCGAGTATGAGAAATATGATGTTGGTGATGTCTTCTTGGGGGATGACAAGAAGGCTAGAATCATTGGTTGCAGAAAAATAATGTTGAAGTTGTAAGGTGGAAGGGTTAGAACACTTCTGGGTGTTCTACATATTCCTGCATTAGCCAGAAATTTGATTTCTGCAAGCAAGCTGGATGATGCAGGTGTAAAAACAGTGTTCGAGAAGGATACCCGCAAGATGGTTTGGGGGGCATTGGTATTGATGCAGGGAGTTCAAATTGGAACTCTGTACAAACTGTAAGGTAGCACTATTGTTTATGGGTGCAACAGTTCTGTGGTTTCTAAAGGTGGAGCAGAAAATCTAGTGGTCTCTAGAGAGAATACCATGCTATGGCGTCAAAGGCTTGGACATATTGGAGAGAAGGGCCTTCGAATACTTCATGGTAAAGTTATGGTAGAAGGTATGAGTAATAGTCCTCTGGATTTTGATTTCTATGAAAATTGTCTATATGGGAAGCAGAATCGGGTGAGTTTCCCCTCTAGTGGTAAGAGGGCTTAACATATATTAGAACTTGTGCATAGTGTTTGGACCTGTGAAGGTTCCATCATTGGGTAAGGCTGTGTACTATGTATCAGTTATAGATGGCTTCTCAAGGAATACATGGATATATTTCCTTAATAAGAAATTTGAACTCTTTGACAGGTTTAAAAAATTTAAGGCTCTGGTGGAAAACCAGACAGAGAAGAAGATAAAGGAGTTGAGGACAGATAACGGTGGAGAGTTTTGCAGCAATGAATTTGAAGAATTCTGTAAGAAGTGTGGTATAGCACAGCAAAAGACTACTCCATACACACCTGAGCAAAATGGAGTTGTAGAAAGAATGAACAAGGTGTTGATGGAAAGGGCAAGAAGCATGCTTAGTGGTGCGAGGTTAGGACAATAATTCTACAAAGAGGTGATGGAGACATCATGTTATTTGGTCAACAAATCACCTTCATCAGCGTTGGAGGATAAGACTCCACAAGAGGTATCGACTGGTAAGAAACCCCCTCTTTCACATTTGAATGTATTTGGATGTGATTCATATGTACATGTTCCAAAGGAAAAAATAACCAAGTTGGATAGTAAATCAAAAAAGTGCATCTTTATTGGGAATAAGGATGGTTTAAAGGGTTATAAGATTTGGAACCCAGGAACAAGGAAGGTTGTGTACAATCAAGATGTGGTGTTCATAGAGGTGATATATGTTATTAAACATGAAGTCCAACCAAAGGAACCTGAGAAGATAGAGTTTTAGCTTAAGGAGGAAGAATCAGACTCTACAACAGAGGAGGAATCAAAAGATGAAGAGCCACAAACTCCGGGTGTGAGAAGATCAGTTCGAGAAAGAAGGCAGTCGAAAAGGTATAGTCCATCTACTTTCTATTAAAATTTTGCTTTATCTGTTACTGATGATGATCCCAAAAATGTGAAGGAAGCAGTAGATTCAAAGGATGGAAAACTCTGGAAAGAGGCCATGGTTGATGAAATGGCATCTTTGCACAAAAATGAAGCTTGGGATCTCGTGGAGTTTCCAACTGGAAGGAAACCCATTGGAAGCAAATGGGTTTTCAAGAAGAAGACAAATACAGAAGGAAAGGTGGAGAGATACAAATCTTGGTTGGTAGAAAAAGGTTATTCCCAGGTGCCAGAAATTGATTTTGGTGATATTTTTTTCCTGTTGCCAAGGTAGCTTCTATTAGATTACTTTTATCTGTTGTTGCTACTTTTGATTTTGAGGTAGAACAGATGGATGTGAAGACAACATTTCTTCATGGGGATCTGGAAGAGGAGATCTACATGAAGCAACCTGAAGGTTTTGTAGTGAAGGGTAAGAAATAAATGGTATGCAAGTTAAAGAAGTCTCTATATGGGTTAAAACAGTCACCAAAGATGTGGTATCAAAAATTTGATACATTTATGCAAGGACTTGGCTTCACCAAAAGAAAAGTAGATCATTGTGTGTATTTTAAATTAATTGGTGACCATGTTATTTATCTGGTCTTATATGTGGATGACATGTTGCTGGTTGGAAATGACAAAGAAATTATCTAGGATTTGAAGACCCAATTGTCCTCCAAATTCGACATGAAAGATCTTGGTGCTGCAAGCTATATTTTGGGCATGGAAATTAAAAGAGACCAGGAAAAGAAGAAGCTCTGGTTAAACCAGAGGAAGTATGTCGAGACAATACTGCAAGGTTTAATATGCAGGATAGTAAATTGTTGAAGTTTCCTATTCCTGTAGGTGTGAGGTTATCGCAGAAAAACATCCTTACTGTTGAAATAATCCTTACTATATCTTAGATTGAGACTAATGGCAACAATTCTTGAGTTCATGAACCAAGGAAACCCTTGTGACGAGAATCCTAGTCCTTTTCCTTCTTTTGGAAATGTTAGTGCTCCTTATATGGCAACTTTCTCCCTTCCTGGTTTTACCATTGGTTTTCCGGTTTGGTTATTTTCGACCTCAGTAATTTCGAGTGCCCAAACTATTTTTCAACCAAGTTATCCTCCACCTAAACAACATCAACTTCATGTTGATCCTAAAGTTGACCCCTCACCTTCTTCACCTATTTTTTCACCCCATTCCTCCTCTTCTCCTAGTGAAAGTCTGGATTCTAGTAACTAGGAAGCTAAGAAAAAGAAGAAGAGGACGAAGAAGAAGAAGAAAAATAAGTAAGGGGGCAACCAAGCAACCATTTCTATGGATGCAACCGATGTAGAAAAATCTTCCAATCATCCCCATAAAGTGAAATTTCCTTTCACGTTATGTAAGGGTGACCACCTTCTTAGAAATTTTCCTAGTATTCCCAAAGTCTTAGAATTGTGGTACACAGGTTCACATCTACCTTTGTCATCAGTGTGGTGCATGTGAATTCTCAGTGCGGACACAAACAATCCCTCTAACCCGAGACAACGAGTCTAGCCACAAACAAGCAATCTATGGAAAATCTCCTTAAGCTAGAATCAATTAAGAGGGCACACCTCTTAGAACGCTATTCCTCTTGGTGATTATCCTGCTTCCTCACTCCATATATCATCTGTTTCCTTCCTTCGAATACCTAAAATAAGAAAACAAACAACAACAACAAACGTGATAGCATACAATATTGTATTCAGACTACTTAATAGGTCAAGGAACATTAAGCCATAAAGATGTAAAATAACACTTCATGTAGGAAATCAATCAATAGATGTATTCATATAAATCAGAAAGAGATTACAACCAATGCCTTGATGTTGCTGGTCTCCTCCGACGTATCTGGGTTCCCACACCTCTGGTAGCAGTTCATGGATAACACCAACTATGGAATTTTTAAGGCCTCTTCCCTCTAGTCTCAAAGCAAACCAAAACACACTATTCTCCCTCAAACATACACTAGAAAGCTACAAGCTATAGATGTCTTTTTGATCATTCAAACTCACTCCAAAACTAGTTTAGCTTGGGAAAAGAGAGGTTTATATAGCTTGGATGGATGGGAGATGGTTCCTTTCATCATGGGAGAAAGTCTTATCTCTTGAGTTTGTTACATACTAATAGGGGAAAGGAGCCCAAACTAACTTCCTTGGCTCCATTTAACCCAACCATCTACCAGACTTCTGTTACAAAGCTTCTAGAGCAGGAAGATTCGACTCCATATTTAAAAAACTTGCCAAAAGAGGATTGGCGCGATTGGCGAAGGGCTCAGTCACTCCTTACGGAGATAGGGTTAGTTTTAGTGTCTGAAAATTGGTGCGAGGAAGAAATTGGTTAGTAGCACCATCCTTGTAAACTGGGATAAAAGGAAGATTCTTCGGAAATGATGCAAAGGGGAATTATTCTGCTCATGAAGAGGAACATATTGGGAGTTTCTGCATGATGGGAAAGAATGTTGGGTTCACTATAGAGGTCTTCCAGGATCATGGATGGGGAGTATAGGGAGAGTGACAAAAAGCTATGTAACAGATGCCCCCTAAAGCGTGAAGGCCAAACTAGAGTGAGGGGTGAAATGCTTTACAAGTGGATGCGGAGAACCGGAGTCCATCGTCAGAAAACCTGCAAGCAAGCATAGATACATATACATCAATGAAAACTATGACAAGTGATACATGAATCATGGTATGGATGCAGCCACCTAATAGAGAGGATCATAATGAAACCAAGGTATGGTCGCAACCGTCCAATAATGAGGAGGATCACATTTAACAACTCATGGTATGGTCGTAACCATCCATCTGAAAGAGAGATGTATATCAACATGATCATGTCACATCGCCTTGTAACCTGGACTTGTGTAATCTTAGCCCAGGGTCTTGCGCTCCAAACGACTCAACCAAAGTACAAATCCTAGCGAATGAATGTGTTGAAGTTGAACATGCTAGAAAGTTGCTTGATTACTAGTCAATGATGTGAGCTGTTAAAAAGCGTGAGAGAAACCACCAATAATGACGTGGATCTCAAGGTACCAGCAGCGCAGTTCACAGAATGTGAATAAAGGAACTGACATTGAACACTCGTGAAATAACCCAATCGAAATCCAATGATGTGAGCTTGTCATCAAGTGCAAAGAACTTGCCATTAGGGCATGCAAGCTCTAAGGTACTGGAAGGGAGTCTCTGGGCTAGCTTCCTAGATAATGAGCTGAAGTCAATAGGAAGTGACCATGTCAAAGGAGGGACATGATGTATCCCACATCATTGACACGAGACAAAGGGATGCAAATGATTTTAGATGATACAGAGAATCAGGAGCAAGTGTAACTGCAAAAGGACTAACTCTTGAACATATCGGCGACACAACTCTAGATTTTGACAGTTGTTGGATCCATAGGATCGGTGGTCATGATGATGTGGCAGAGATCAAATGGAAGGAAAAAATGAATGGCCTAACCTAGGAAGGTCAATGATTAAAAGGAGGATATCCCACCCTGACACGAGACAAAAAGTGTCATGTTCAAGGGTGAGCTACCAACACGACTGATAGGATTTCCAATTTTCCCCCACCATTTCTGGCGGTACCCCAATTATTTTTTATCGTAATCTTGAAGGGGATAGCATGTGCTTGCACTGTAAGTTCCTCCTTCAGATGAATCCGACCTAGTAAGTTTAATGAGCCATAGGAAGGAGAAGCTCACGTTCATCATGGCAATGAATCAAATGTTGTTTAATGTTTTAACGAGTTCGAAAAAGGTGTAACTCGGCATCTTTTCCATGTGTTAGGGTGTTTGAAAAAGACACAAAAGAAACCCCACATGGTCCCTTTTCATACATTTGTGTCTCTCGAGCCCGAAAAGGTAGAAAATGATACTTGAGAGATCCGCTTGACCATTTCAGTCAAGGAGTACCTTTTTGGTAAATAGTTCATTCCAGCCCAAAAAGGGGTAAACATATACTAGGTGAATGACATTTCGCATCCTTTAACGAGTTCAAAACAACAATAGCTCAGAAAACTTTTCGTATTTAAAGAGTTGGAAAAGAGCTTGAAAGCGAACCCCACATTTTTATTCTCTTTTACGAGTTAAAAAGGGAGAAATACTTGGCGAGCTTTTCATTTGAGTTTTACGAGTCAAGAATAGAGCTTAAACATGACTCCAATACCATCAACGATAATCCATCACCTATTGTTGCACAAAATGGTAAATGCATTATCCAGCTTCTGATGCAGAATAGGTCAAAAATAATTCAAAACCCCTAATATTTCATGAAAAAATGAATAAAAGGAGGAAAAAGTAATTTTTTTTACCATTTACCATTTTACCTTTGTGTGAAGAGATTTTTACCCACTTGTGCCCTAGTTTTTCTGGAGCAGATTGCGGGAGATCAGGGAGGACATCCATCGAGCGGTTAGTTGCAAGTAAGAGAAAATACCTTAAGCTCCATTTTCATACTTATTTTACCTATTTTTAAGCATTTTTTGGATTTTTTGAGGAGGTTTTGTCAAAAAAATATTGCCCTCAGTTGGCCTAATTTTCGGGCACAGAATCGCGCTGATCGGGGGTTATGAAGACTGTCAAGTGCGCTGCTGGTGCTACTATTTTTAAAATATTCGTGTCGGCATCATGATTTTTTTTCCAGTTTTTTGCCCAATTTATCCATTTTAATCCAAATTTCTCTGGCCAAAGATGTTTATTGACTTGATTATATGGTTTTTGTTGCTAGGGAAAAAATCGTGAAAAATGGTGGATTGGAAGGAACGCGAGCATGAGGATATTGACACTCAGCAGTCGCTGACCCAAATTGCTTGAATACTTTGAGGAACTGTGGGCTCCTCAAATTCTTCCTTACGCCAGGTCTACGGGCTCAACTCGAATTGATATGGTATCTGATTAGTCTCTGGGACATGAATTGGGAAGTTTTCATGATTCGTGACCAAGAGATGGAGTTGGAAACTTTAGAAATTTATTTTATCACATGACTGTCCCAAAGTGGGGAGCGAGTCAATCTATATGGGTCAAGGCCGATTGGGGTAAGTGTGACCATGTTACTTGTGGAACACTGCCCAGAAGCACTCAAATCAAAAAGTGGAAAGATTGAGATCATGACTATTCAGGATCTTATGCTGAGAGTGTTGTTGTTAACCATAGGAGTGGCTCAGGCTGAAGCACAGCATGAGACCAACAAGTCGAAGTTTCAGTATGCTATCTACTATACGATGCCCACTATCTTCAACTAGGCAGAAGCTATGAAGGTCAACATGAAGCGCTAACTATCAAAGCTAAGGTGGGAAACCTGAAGCAATTATGATATGGGTCTGTTCTAGTGACCTTTTTCCTGGAGCGATTTCTATTGTTCCACTACCAACTAGCTAAGGTGGAACCACCATTGTCGCAAGACCCACAGATGGTCCGTTGGAATGTTCTGATTCCCAAGATTACTGGGGCCCAACAGATGTCCTATAAGCCCGCCTTCTTCTTGTGGCTAAGACGACAGTTGATCATAGTGGAGGATTGACCTTATAGTAGTACCGACTTCCGCGGTGATCCGGATATTCCTCTCCTAAAGGAGGAGGATTATGTTGATGGAGGTAAAAATAAACAATTTTAATTTTTGATATTTTTAATTATTTTTGAGATATATGTGTTCATGACATTTGGCTTTTATAAATGCAGATGTTGGACTAGAACACCTTGCCAGGATGTCCCAAATTTCCATGCGCATTGCTAGGCAATTTGATGTCACTCCTTATTAGGAAGGAAGCGATAATGAGGAGCATATCACGTGGAACCTTGAGGGATTGACCCATGGTATCCCAGAGTATGCCCGGATGGGTGATGTCCCATGCTAGTATTAGAGGCATATGGTGGGTGTATTAGATCGGATCCGCCGACTACTAAGTCGTATAGTTCGAGCAATTACATGCTATCATGAACATCATGCTATTTAGTGCATAGGTCTAGAATTCCACATTTTTGAGGCCTGCGAACAACAAATGTATAAGTTCTGTGAGCCACCGATGTATTTGAATACACATATTATTTTTTGGGGTTTTGATGTATGACAAACATTATCGACATCTATATCTATATATATATATATATATATATATATATATATATATATATGCTATACTCCCTTGATTAATATGGTAAAAAAATTGTATTTTGCATTTTTACATGTTTCGCAAATGTTTATCCAACACATAATTAGCTAATGCATCTGTTAATGTATTCATGTGTCTAGGAATATGATGATATGTAATGTAATCAAACTTTATCTGCAGTAGACGAATACGTAGATACATTCTCAATATCTGAGGGTTTCTGATGGAATATTGCCTGTTGAGTTGAAGGACGACAAGCTTTGAATCAAGCTTGACAAACAAGTTTCGGATGCCAAGAGCGATAGCTTCTGACAACAATTCGATAATTGTGCTATACTCAGCGGTGTTATTAGTTGTCCAACCTAGACAAATACCTTGAAGATTAATCAAATCACCATGGGGGTCATAAATGTCCAATTCCGCGGATGATAGATTTCGGGTACTATGGCAAGCAGCATTAGCGAAATCGATGTGAGGGGACACTGACATCTGCAAAGCAGGTAGAAATATAATAAGCAGGAAAGTTTCTTGAAAAAAACACACAAAACCATACTGTACAAAAGTGAATAACACACTATTGTACAAACATAACCATGCAAGATGACCTAAGCATAGTACTTTTTGAGAGAGTCCATGCTCGGACTCGGGTAATTAATCAACACATATGAAAACTGGGATTTTACCGTTGACATGATGAGTAAGCATCGACACGTCCAAATAATAGAGTAGAACTCATATAAGGTTGTGCCCCCATGCCCCCTAGGCGAGGGAGGATTACGAGTCATAAAATGGCAAACCCATTGCAATAATGAACAATCGAGAAAAATGCGAGGAGGGAGAAACAACCTGAATCTATGAAGAGATAAAGGTTCCCTTAGTTGAAAGCTCTTAACTATGTCAGGATAAAATGACATGTCAATAGGCAGTAGAGAAGCAAATTTCTCAATACACATAGACATGACCGCCGGGCCAGGGAAGAATGAGGAATGATGATGAGTGTCATTCCAAGTTACTTCCTCCAGAGACATTACTTCCATGATACTCTTGTCAGAAAGGAAAGCCTCAGCTAAGGGATTGGGAGATTTTGAAGAACCAAACCACAGGGATTTAGAATACACATCGAGAGATGTTATTGAAATAGGATGATCATAGGATACTGAAGGTGAAGCCAAAACAATTTCCATGTAATCAATTTAGATGAGACTTAACGGCATAACCTCGCCCCATGTATCAACAAGAACCAACGAAGGAATGAACCAAGGATTAGAGTTGAACGAAATCATGTTAATGGAGGAAACATGAGGAGGTGTGAGCGTAAAAATGCCCATCAAGGAAGGATCTATAAAGAGTCCTGCCCCCACACTCTCATAAAGAGCACCAGTGTGCTTGACATACAAAACATTGCCATTCGAGGGGGAAGAGGCAAAGAATGATAGTTGGTTGACTATGACTATCTTCCCTTGATGAGAAAATGAATGACACGGAAAAGGGAGGAGGTTACAACATGCATGACATGGGTCCAACTCTGTCCGAGTAGAATATTGTAGTTAAGATTAGCATCAATGATATCTACTTCGACGTGTACTATCTTGCCTTCCAAAGTAATGGCAAGGTTGGGAAGGACACCGAATTGTCCCGAATCACATCCGTAAAAAACATCCAAAGTCTTAGGGGACTGGTTCAGAGTAGGAGAACCAATTTCCTTCCAATAAGTGACAAACATGATGCAGGTAGAAGAACCTTAATTGATGGCGGTCCTATGAATGGTTTTCTCTTTTATGATCACCTGAATGAGAAAGACAATCTAATGAGGTAAACGTGGAACATGGTTTTCTAGGTCAAAATAGATGAGATTAGAGTCAGCTGTATCAATACCCCCAATAGCTGATAGTAATGATTTTTTCTGAGAAGGATAGCTTTGAAGGACCTCAAGAACAGACATAGTTGATTGCGCTTGAGCCAAATCTTCAATAATGTTATAATGTTGACCAGATCGAGCATTGGGATTGTATGAGGACTTTCGTAGCACAACTCGAGAAGGTGGTTGAATGGAGGAATCGGGATTAGGTCTCTCTATATGGAGAGGACCAAAACTTGACGGGGCAGAAGAAGAAGGAGTACCTTCTTTCTCTTTCCCTACTGTCAAGGTAGGAGTTTGATAATCTTTTGACTTGGTAGCCATGTTAATCAGGGTACTCATCATGAACACTTCTGAACTTGTGGAAGCGGATGACTGAGGCTGGTCTACCATATGAGTCTGCTGGGACGGAAAGGGCTCTTTCAGGATAGCGGGGGTCCCTTTGAGAAAATGACTAACTTCGGACTGTTTGGGACAATCCTTAGTATATTGATCCTCCTCACAGATGAGGCATGGATACTCGGGCTTCCGTTGGGAAGCATCACCAGCAGATGACTTAGGAGGACCCTGTTTCAAGGCATCAACTTTACCCTTGCCTTTGCCTTTCTTCTTACCTTTAGAGGATTTATCCGCTACGATAGGCCGGACAGGTTGAACCTCCGAGGTTTTACTAGGGTTGGATGAATTGCAAGAGGAATCATTGGGAGCAGTGTTGGAGACCGACTTCTGTTTGGAAGAAGATTTTGCAGGGGTCTGAGTCATTGAACCAATTACTCCATCAACAAGAGTTGTAGTTGAAGACTTAGATTTCATCAGATCAGATGATGGTATAGGTGCATCGGGTAACACATCATATAACGTGCCAGATTGTGAATAGATGAGGTCTAGATACTAGGCACACACGATGGCTTGTTCCTCAGTGACACATCCACCCATAGCAATGTCCTCAGCAATTTTGTTGACAAATGATCTGGTGAAACACTCGGTCAACAACTGATTAGAAATCTCAAACTTAATCAGACGGTGCCTACATCTCCATTCATGGATGTGATCAGAGATGTGGGTCACATTGTCTTGCTTGAGCAACGTTAGCAGATGGGTGCCAGTTTCATAGTGAACCGACAAATGGAAATGTGTGAGAAAGGCCATGGTGAGAGTGTTAAAGTCATGATAGGTATTTTGAGGTAGCTCGATATACCATTTAGTTGCAGCACCTATAAGAAGTTGTTGGAAAATCCGAAGACGAATGTAATCATCAACATAGAATTCGAGGAGTAGTAGAGGTGATATGTCATCACGTGGGCTTAGGGATCCTCTTTCGATTTTCCTTCAAACTTCGGACAATCGGTTGGAATCTTGGATGGAACTAGAGGCCAGTATGGTGAATGAAGAATCGTGTCATTCATGAGTCTAAACACATCTGGCAATTCCAGTGTAGCCAAGAATGACAATTGGGTATTCAAAGGCATTTGAGGTTGATAAGGGGGCTCAACTGGTAGGGCCCATCCTTGCTGGTAAGGATTTTGTCCCCATAGTGGAGGATTTTGTCCATATGGAATTTGATTTTACCCCCATTGTAGGTTATCTTGCCTGTAGGGAGGATTCTGACCTTAAAAGCTTTAAAACTGCCCAACCATAGGCTGTTGATAAGCAACATATGGGTTAAAAGGTTGTTGAGCCTACTGGCCTTGGACATATGGATTTTTCACTTGATGTCCCTGAGCATAAGGGTTTTGGACCTGCTGCCCCTGCACGAAAGGGCTTTGGGCCTGCTGCCCTCGGATGTAACAATTCTACACTTGCAGCCCTTGGACATAACAATTTTGGACTTACTGTCCTTGGACAAAAGGAGGATGAACCTATTGCCCTTGGACATAAGGATTTTGCACCTACTGCTGCAGGACTTGACCTTGGCCTTTCCCTTGCAAGGGTTGGACCTATTAATATGAGTATAAGGGTTTCTGCTACTCCAATTAACCTTGTTGCTGCAAGGGCTAACCTTGCAGCTGCAAAGGTTGACTTTGCAAAGGCATAGGTTGGGAGGATTGCGGTTCATACTACACTTGTGGCTACATGGTTTGCTGCAACTGTTGCAAGGGTTTCCCCTGCAGTTGTTGCAGTTGTCCTTGCTGCAACATCATCTAGCCTTACTATTGCAAGGATGGCCCTTGCTTCAACAAAGGTTACTCTTGCTGCTACAAGAGTTTTCCTTGCTGCTACAAAGGTACTTGAACAGTTCCTAGAATGACACCTTGAAAGTTCCTGAATTGTATTTGGCCATACCCACCAGACATGGCGGATGGACCAGGTTGGACATAAGGTCCAGGTTGAGGGATGTAGGGCAGATTAACCATCACTTGTGAACCATATGGAGCATAAGGATGTTGGTACTGAATATGAGCCATATTAGGTTGCTAGTACTGGATGTTACTTGACCCAGACGAGCCAATAGGATTCGACTGTTGGCACTGGACATTACTTGATCCAAGAGGACCAACAGGGTTTAAAATGGCACCCGAAGAGGGTTGGCTCATTCCAACCATGTGAGGTTGTGACCCACTCACATTGGTTATACCAGACATCATAGACACATTCGGACTTTGCCCCCTAGGCGGTGGCACAACTTGTCCACTTACTGGAGGGATCGGAGAACTAAGAGTGACATGACTTGAGATCGTCGGTTGAACTAGACGGGTTACTTGGACCAATGAAACAAGAGGATTTTGAATGGTGGGTTGCACTGGGATTGAAGTAACTACATAAATCATCGTCTGTTGGGAGGTCAGGTTCTGAATGAACGGACTTGTGGTAAGAATAGTGCTAGAAGCCCAAATAGGGTTGTGATATAGTGATGAGGCAGTAGGAGTGCCTAAAACCAACTGAGCTAAAGTCACGTAACTACGCGGTAAATCAGGAGGAACATTGGTCGGAATGCTTCTCGTGTAAGGAAAAACTTCAGGAGGGAAAGGATATTCCTGCTCATCGACTATGTGTGGAGTGGAAACCTCCGAGTGACCCAGAGAGGAGACTAGGATTTTGCCTTCTAATTCCATGGGTGAAAACAGGCGATGACGGACGACCGAAGATGTTCGAGGGGATAATTCAAAAGGAATAATTAGCTGATTGTATAGGGAATACGGACGCTGAGGTGATATCACAGAAGGATCGAACAAAGGATTCAGAAGATAAACAACCATTCCAAGATGACCTTTAGAAGTCGGTGGACTCTCAAGAGTCTTGATAGGATTATCTAGAGATTCCGGGTCAATGTCAAAAAGTGACCCAATATCTGAAGGGGGAGGACGAGATGAAAAAGGTTGAATGCTCAGAACAATTCCAAGCTCAACACCTTGGTCCTCAAGCGACTGCAGAAATTCAGGAAAAGGCTCCTCAGACAATCTTTCAGACAAAGGAGAGGAAGAGGAACTAGGCGAACTAGCTGGTTCCGCCACGATGACTTTGTCTCAAATAACCAAAAGAGAGATTGATTTCAAGGCTTTAAAATGTATTTAAAGGTGTACTCATGATATGGTTTAGAAAAAGACCAACAGGAATTTTATAAAATCATGGGCAACAATTTTTTAAGATGCTTAAACAAACTAATGCTCTTTCATATTTTTAGAGTTGAGAAAGAAGCAAAGGTGACTCTATCACTTTCGGTTTGAAACGAGCTCGAAAGGACAAGTTCTCAGGTGATATTTTATATTTAGGGAGTCAAAAATATCAAAATGACTACTTAGGATGATCTAGGAAAAAATGATTACTAGGTAACCGTGAACTGCAGAATACCTCCCAGCGAATCGAGAAATACAGGCAGGCAATCTCCCTGAATGTTGTGTTCGGAGTATCATGTTTACAAGGTGGTAGAATCGGCTTCCTATGGATAAAGGATTGCGACCTAGTGGGGTCTCCCTTTATATCGGCGACGATATGAGGAGCACAAGTCCATACTAGTGTTTTCTAGTGCCGAAGTGAATGACAGCTACTAGGTTTAAAGACGCCTGAACATGTCTCTAGCCTAAACCTTCTAAAATGTGATCATTAGGCTTCAAATTCACCTTATGTTAATTGAATACATTTTAGAGTTTATCTTGAAATTATGTCTCAGTTTTCAAGCCTTATTGATGTGACTCGAAAAACACCTATATGCAGCTAAATGAGATAAGACCCTTTCAATTCGATGAATTGTCTACACTAATGAGAGTAGAAAACACACTCAAATGCAACAAAACAAGCAATTGAAAGCAAAATGACCTTTTCACTATTTCTCTTTTGAAAACAAAATAATGAAAAACAAACTCTTTCCAATTCCTATCTTTCCTATCAAACGCACTTCAAGCAGTCCTTCCACTAGTAAAGAGAATTAATTTTTTTTTCAATGCAAATGACTATGCAACTCTAGTCTTAAATGATGCTAACTAATGTAACATATTGATTCGGCAAACTAGAATTATGTATTTTTCAATGAAATGATGGAATGAATCTTCCACAAACATTGCACATTTCAATGAGACATTTCCAATACAATCAATCACAAGCAAATGCAAAGCACAAAAGAGAATTCCTTTAAAACTAGTGAAGAAAAGACTCAGCCAAAAACAAGATGAGCAATGTGATCTATGCCTGAAAAGAGATTCTCAATCAACAAACAGAACTTTTCAAACTTGTTAAGTGGAAATCAAAGCAATAAAAGGACTAACAAATGAAATGCAAGGAGCAACTTTGACTATCGACTTGACTTGCTGAGCACGCAAACAGGTGAATGGGTGATGACCTAGATACCCTAGGGTTATACACCATCCAAGAACTCAAGAAACCAAGTGAAGAAAATGAAAATCAAACAAGCATACAAACCAAACTAAAAGAGCTTACCAGTTAGGGAGAACATAGTCAAAATATGCTGAGAGACAGAAATCAGAAGGAATCGACGTGACTGCCTAACTGACAACAAGTGCTAGATACGGGTTGACATGACTGTTTTTAAAAAACTCACGCTAATCGGCATGACTATCAGAAAAATAAATGCTCTGACCAAGGATTCAAGGAAAAAAATAAAATATTTCAAAGGCTAAAACCATACTTGCCACTGTAAATTTCAGGCTCAGAGTAGTAAACCAGGAAAAGCAGAGAACACTAAAGGGATATGGTGATACTAGAAAATTTCACACAAAACCATAAAATGACAATCAATCAAACAGAAGGATTGGCTCCCTGTTATGTTCGCCAATTTTTGGTGCAGGTAAATTCTTAGTGCAGACACAAACAATTCGTCTAGCTTGAGAGAGTGGGTCTAGCCAAAAATAAACAATCTACGGAAAATCTACTTAAGCTAGAATCAATTAAGAGGGCCTACCTCTTAGAATGCTATTCTGCTTGGTGATGATCTTGCTTCCTCACTTCAACTATCTTCCGTTTCCTTCCTTCGAATACCTGAAACAAGCAAACAAACAACTACAACAAACATGATAGCATACAATATTGTATTTAGCCTACTTAATAGGTCAAGGAACATTAAGCCATAAATATGTAAAATAACACTTCATGTAGGAAATCAATCAATATTTGTATTCATATAAATCAGAAAGAGATTACAACCAATGTCTTGATGTTGCTGGTCTCCTCTGACGTATATGGGTTCCCACACTTTTGCTAGCACTTCATGGATAGCCCCAGCTATGGAAGTTTTAAGGCCTCTTCCCTCTAGTCTCAAACCAAACCAAAAAACAATGTTCTCCCTCAAACATACACTAGAAAGCTACAAGCTATAGATGTCCTGCTGATCATTCAAACTCACTCCAAAACTAGTTTAGCTTGGGAAAAGAGCAGGGAAAATTTTAAGAACCCCCCTAAATTTATAAATATAATAAATGGGCGAATATCCATGGTATATAGGAAAAATGGAAGGCGATTTTATCAATAATATAATATGTATATATAATTTTTTGGCAAATCTCTCACCAGGCATGGCAAATATTTTACTCAATTATAAAATCTTGTAAGATCTTGGCGAGTCTTTCACTAAATAATAAAACTTTGTAAAGTCCTAGTGAATCTTAGCATAGGCTACATGCTGGTTTAATTCCCCCATTTAAATAGGCTACATTCCAGGTGAATACCATGGGTCAATACCATGTGCCATTTTGGTGAATACCATGGGTCAATACCATGTGCCATTTTGGTGAATACCATGGGTCAATACCATGTGCCATTTTTATTTTTATTAATTCTAATATTAGGGTTAATAATGGTTTTTTGCATGGTATTAATAACAATCTAGTCCATGGTATTTGTCCCATAGTATTTGGCCATAGGTTTCACCTAAATAGAACCCATTTTTTTAGTGTTCGTAAATATAAGGTGACTTATGGAGTAAATATAAAAAAAATGTTTTATTTGTTTACCATACCTCTCGTTTATTTATATTTTTATTAATTTACCATACCTCTTTTACAAATATGGTATTTGGCCCATAGGAATCACTTAAATAAAACCTGTTTCTTGAGCCTTCATAAATAGAACGAGGGTTATGGACTAAATATAAAAAGAGGTTTTGTTTTCCCCTACGAACGCTGGCTCTGAGCTCCGACAAGCTCGGATCGGACCCGCGCAGCCCACAGCGCGACCTAGCCCCTGCGCCGTCCCTGATCTGGTGCAGCGATCGTTTAAGCAGCTGCGGCCCTTGGCAGCCATGCCTGGTGATGGGGAGGCGGATCCTCCCCCCCTCCCTCCAGAAGTCATAGAATTTCAGAAAATAATCGAAGCATGCAACAGACGCCCTCCTTCTGCTCAACAACAGAAATTCGTCAAGAAAAAAGATTGCATTCCCACGGTGGCTCTCCCTGAGGAAGAAACCTGCCGCTCAGCTCTGAATCTAGCAGATAGAGGGCTCATAGGACAGTTCACTGGGCTCTGGCCATCGCCCAAATCTGTAGAAGACTGGATCAAGAGAAACTAGACCCCTCTGATCAAGGAAGGAATTAAATCTTACTTCGTAGGCAAAGGTTTCTTTGTATTTGTCTTTGAATCAGCAGAAGATCGGAGCCTCATCTTCAGGAACGGGCCATATTTCATGGGGCCACAGGGACTATACTTAAATAAATGGTCTCCAGATTTCGATCCGACCCAGGATGTCCCTTCTGCGGTTCCAGTGTGGGTGCGGCTCCCCCATCTCCCCCTACACTGCTGGAGCCAGAAATCTCTCCAAATCATCGGCAACTCTCTGGGCAAATACATTGATCAGGCCGTAAGGAAAGACCAATACTCCTGCGCCCGAATATGCGTGGAAGTAGATCTGGAAGAAGGACTACCTGAAGCAATAAAACTCACAGTGGCAGGATGGTCCCATATCCAGGAGCTGGATTATGAGCAGATCCCCTTCAAATGCAGACACTGTCATGGCTATGGTCACTTCGCAAAACACTGCAAGAAAAAAACGGAAGAACAGAGCCATCCCCCCAAGGGAGATCAATGGACTACAATCCAGAAAACGGGCAACGCAAAAGCAACAGGGAAAGGAGCCACAAAGGGGAATAATCAAGGAAAACCCAGCAAAGAAAATGAAACCCAACAGAAAACGGATGAGATCCCACTTTCTGAAGAAGCCTCTCCATCAGAACCCCCAGAAACGGAACTGATCATACCAGCACAGGCCGAAGAACCACAGGCAAATAAAGAGCGAGGTGGAGAAGCATCGCTTGGCTCTCCTCATGGCAGGCCCTCCAGGCTTTCATATGCAGATATAACAAAGAAGAAAAAATTTCCAGAACCTTCAGACTCCTTAGAGGAAGAGTCTTATGAGAGACCCTCGAAGAAAGCAGGCAGGAAGACCCACAAAGCAGCCAGGGAGGAGGAAGCAGAGCGACTCAAAATGCAAGGTAGCCAATCTACAATAGAGATGACAATAGGAAGAAATACCAAAGGAAGAACCACCAAGGGAGGAATCCCAAACCCCTCGCCAGGTAAATAATGCGAATAGTCTCTTGGAACTGTAGAGGCCTGGGGACCCAACCAAAAATTGAAGCCGTCAAAGATCTAATGAAAATAGAACCCTCAGACATCCTCCTGCTCCAAGAGACCAAAATCGATGGACAAGCCCTCAAGGATATCAGCAAATCTAAATGGAAGAAGAACGAAGGCATAGCAGTCAGCTCAAGGGGAACCTCGGGAGGCGTTGCAACTCTCTGGTCGGAAGATCAGTTCCATCTGGCTAACTCCCATGAGACCCAACATTGGATCTTCACGGAGCTCAAGCATCTAGAAAGTAAGTTATCTATAGCCTTATTCAATTTATATGTTCCTGTTAACTATGCAGAAAAAAGAGACTGTTGGAATACTCTCTCGGCCTTTTTAGATCACCACTCCCTAAATAACATTGTCCTGGGAGGAGATCTTAACATAGTCATGAAGCCAAAAGAAAAAAGGGGGGGAAACAGCAACAGAGATCAGACTCTCCCTTTGGTAGAGGAAATAATGCAGCAGTGGGATCTTCTAGATTTTGCCCCGGTGAGAGGCAAATATACTTGGACAAATAACAGAACTGGGCCTGACCACATCGCTGCCCGGCTGGACAGATTTCTAATTCAAAGCTCCCTGCTGATGGAAAATCTCCTCATATCAACAAAAATTCTCCCCAAGCTCTCCTCGGATCACAAGCCAATTCAACTCCTTTTGGCCCCTGAAGAAGATCTTGGTCCCATTCCCTTTAAATTTAATCCACTATGGATCGAAAAAGAAGGGTTCATGGACATTATCCGATTAGCTTGGGATATCCCCATCAACGGATCCCCAAGTTTCGTGTGGGAGCAAAAATTAAAAGCTACCAAACAAGCTCTAAAGAAGTGGCTATGGAACCTTCATAACCCCATCACCCATCAGAGAAAAATCGATGTTCAGCAGCTGGATACCTTGCAAATAGGTATGGAAGGGCTTCACATCACCTCGGAAATTTTAAATAAAGAAGCAGCCTTTCAAAGAAACATCCATCAATCCATCAGAAAGGAAGAAGAGCACTGGAGACTTAAATCTCGCAGCCTCTGGTTAAAGGCAGGAGACCGAAATACTTCTTTTTTCCACCGACAATACAAAGCCCGCCTATCTCGGAATCATATCACAGAGATCAAAAATGATGAAGGGCAGATCTGTAATAAATTTGACCAAATAAAAATTGCAGCTGAAAATCATTTCAAAGAACTATATGGCACAAGGCATGAAGGATGCAAAGAAGACACCGAAGATCTACTCTCTCATATTCCTCACCTCATCACCCATGAGGACAATTGGGCTTTATTGAAACCAGTATCTGAAGAAGAAATCATCAAGGTTATCTGGGCAATGGATTCAGATAAGGCCCCCGGGCCAGAGGGCTTCACAATACACTTCTTCAAAGTCTACTGGGACATCATCAAAATAGACTTGCTGAAAATGATACACGGATTCTTTGGGAAAGCCAAGATTGGGGGAGGCATCAACTCCACCTTTCTTTCACTAATACCAAAAGAGGCCAATCCAGAAACATTCGGCAGGTTCAGGCCCATCTCCCTATGCAACGCCTCCTATAAAATTCTGTAAAAAATTATGGCAAATAGAATTAAGCCCCTTCTTGACAAACTAATAGACAAAGCCCAAGGGGGGTTCGTCAAAGGCAGACACATCTTGGATAATATCATCCAAGTGCAGGAAGCTATCCACTCCAGCAAACAGAGGAAAGAGAAGGGGATGCTGATCAAGCTTGATATGGCTAATGCATTTGACAGAGTCAACCATTCCTTTCTACTCCAAGTCCTACGATCCTTTGGCTTCCCTCCTCAGTTCATCAATCTCATCAAAGCATGCATCTCATGCCCATGGATTGCCCCCATGGTCAATGGTCGTCCAGCATTCTTTCAAGCACACCGCGGATTAAGGCAAGGCTGTCCTCTCTCACCTTTCTTGTACATCCTTATGGCCAATTCTCTTAGCAGGAAACTGGCTGCAGAAATGAACACAGGTGATCTCCCAGGAATCCGAATCGCAAATGCTATAAACCCAATAAGTCATGCTCTCTTTGCAGACGACTCTATTCTTCTAGGAGGAGCCTCTACTAGAATAGCAGTCAATTTTGATGTTGTTTTAAAAAGTTATTGTAGAGCTTCAGGAGCTGTGATAAATGACAGAAAGAGCTCGATTTTCAGATGGAATGTGAGTCAGCATAACCTCAATAATATAGGCCAGATCCTAGGATTTGAGTGCTTCGCCCAATGGGACAGCATCAAATATCTAGGCTTACCCCTCACATCTGGAGTCAATAACAGATCTCTGTGGCAGGGTGTCATTAGCAAAATTAAAGACAAGATCACCTCCTGGGGAGGCTATTGGCTAACCAAGGGAGGGAAAATTATCCTTCTTAAATCCGTCTTATCTGCACTTCCCATTTATCAAGCCTCCTTTCTTCTGGCCCCGAAACACATCATGGAGCAGATCTCTTGTCTTCTAAGAGACTTTCTCTGGAAAGGAGGCAGAGGCAATCAAAATAAAATCCATTTGGAAAACTGGGATCTAGTCAAGCGGCCACTTCTGGAAGGCGGGCTTCAGATCAGAGATCCTGCTCTTTCGAACCTGTCACTTGGATGCAAGCTCCTGTGGAAAATATATTCAGATCCTACACATCAGATCAGCGAAACATTCATCGCCAAATATGCGCAGGGGATCTCCCTCAGGCACCTGTCAGCAAATAACACAACAACAGGCACATATACCTGGAATCTCTGTAGGAAAAGCATAAGCAGCTTTAGTAAACATCTATACCGCATCCCGGGCAATGGGGAGAAGACCCTTCTCTGGAAAGATCGCATCATGAACAGCCCTCCACTCAGCTCCCACGCAGAAATCCGGGACATCAGAAATTGGCTCCATGATGCAGGAATAAGAAAGCTGAACGATATCTCTGAGTGGGACAGCAGAGGAAATTGGGTCGAATGGGCGATCCCTCCTGTGCCAGAGCAGCTTCAACATCAAACCGAAATTCTCAAATCACTGCTCTTAAATGCAGCGCCGGTACACCGCAACATCGCAGACAGATGGGGGTGGGGCGAAACTGGGTTTTACACGCCATCTTTGGGTTACTCTGCCCTGCAGACCAAAAAAGACAGTTTGAGAACGCCATCGTTCTGGAAACAGGTATGGAATGCCAAGGGACTTCCCAAAGTTAATTTCTTCTTTTGGATCCTCATGCAGAATAAACAGCTCACAGGGGACAACTTGTCAAAGCGAAACTTTGTTGGGCCTCACAGATGTGCAATGTGCAAAAACTCAGGAGAAACAGCTTCCCATCTGTTTATTGACTGCGTTTTTGCCAGAGAAGTATGGACACTAACTCTTCTTGGACTGCCCGTCTCCCCGCCCCAGCACAGCTCCATTGCAGACCTTTTTTCTGAATGGCTCCAATATTACCCTCAATCCATCCCAAAGAAATCCTTGTGGTTTCACATATGGCTTTCCATTCCCAAATTTGTATGCTGGGAAATTTGGCTTGCCCGGAATGACTTAATTTTCAATAATTCCTCTCGCTCTCCTGCTAAAACCGCCTCAATTGCCAAAGGCCTTCTTATTGAATCTGTCCTCCAGCATTCTCAAATCTTTGATTCCTCCCTTCTCCCCTCTGAAAAGGCTTGGCTGAACCTCCACAGCCCCAATCCCTCTAGCAAAATCCGTTCCCCTCCCCCTCCCCTCCCTTCTCCTCCTTGGAAAATCAGAGAATCTGAAGCGGCCTTTCAAAATTGGTGGAAGATCCAAAACACAACTTCAATCTTCTTTGACGGTGCCTCCAAAGGAAATCCGGGGGCTGCGGGAGCTGGAGGAGTCATTTACTTCGCAGACAATCTCAGGAAGGTCCATTTCTGCTGGGGGCTAGGCATCTCCACAAACAATCAGGCAGAGCTTCTTGCCCTCACAAAAGCCTGCCAAATAGTTCGGGACGAAGGCATCAAAGAATGCCAAGTATTCGGAGACTCTGAAATCCTCATTAGGAAGATCAATTCAGATGACCAGTTCAACAATGCAATCCTCAACAAGTCCCTCAAAAGATTAAAGCTAATCCTGCAAGATTTCATCTCCTTCAAAATATTCCATATTCTCAGAAGTTTGAATAAGGAGGCAGATGAAATGGCAAACAAAGGATGCCTATTAGCTCCGGGAACTCTCATCTACAATGGCAACAGCGCTATCTCAAATTTCATACCTTAGCTCAAGGGCAGATCAGAACAAGAAGCAGGAAGAATGGAGCATATCATTCTGAACATGCTCGAGAGGAATATGTCTGATATTTTCAGCACATCAGCTGTAACAGGCCACAACAAAATGAGTACAGATAATTCTGGGAAATTTTTTCCAATTCAAATTCAACACACAGGGAAGGCGCAGATAGACAAAAAGGGAGGCCTGCAAACGCTTAAGATCTGTACAGAGGAGACTAGTCTTTCGACTCTGAAGGCGGCATAAGCACCTCTCCTCGATATTCAGATGGACTCTTTCGACACCCGCTATGAGGACGATCCTGCACTCCGAAAGGGATCGGATGGAGGACCTTGCAAATCGGATAGTTCTTGCGCCACTGTGTTCGGCTGCAGGGCTCCACAACGGATAGCAATGGCCAGAGGCTGAAATTAATTGTCTTCAACAGTCAGCAATCCAATGTCCCAGAATCTTCAGCGATTACCAGCTAAAACCACGGCAAATCTTGTCTGTATGTCGGAAATGAGCAGAGCTCAGAGAGGTCCAGGCATTACTCAGGCATGCAGAATCCCCTAAGGCGGGAAATAGGAAATGAAAGCAATGTAAATAGGTTGAATAAGCCTTGGTTCACTCAGATTTCTAAATAAAGGATATCCGTTACAGTTAAAAAAAAAAATATAAAAAGAGGTTTTATTTATTTACGATACGTCTAGTTTATTTATATTTTTATTTATTTACCATACCTTTTGAGTAAGTATAAAAAGACGTTTAATTTATTTACCATACCTCCACTTTACTTATATTTTTATTTGTTTACACGCTTACATGTATATAAGGTGACTTATGGAGTAAATATAAAAAATGTTTTATTTATTTACCATACCTCTCATTTATTTATATTTTTATTAATTTACCATACCTCTTTTATAAATATGGTATTTGGCCCATAGGATTCACTTAAATAAAACCTATTATTGAAAATGGGCGAATGGATTCACTTAAATAAAACCTATTCTTGAAAATGGGCGAATGGAAGGTTGTAAGTCCTAATTTCAAGGGCTAAATTTACCTTTTTTACACTCTCCCTTAAAATAAGGTGGGCTATTTGAGGTGATTTGTAAAAATGTACTATGATACAAAATATTCGCCCACTAAAAATTTAAAACCCCTTAATTTCGCCAAAGGGCGAACATTCGCCCCTAAAATTATCCTTGGAAAAGAGAGGTCTATATAGCTTGGATGGATGGGAGATAGTTCCTCTCATCATGGGAGAAGGTCATATTTCTTGAGTTTGTTCCATCCTAATAGGGGAAAGGAGCCCAAACTAACTTCCTCGGCTAAATCCAGCCCAACCATCTACCAGACTTCCTCTAGAGTGGGAATCTTCGACTCCATATTTAAAAAACTTGCCAAAAGAGGATCGGTGCGACTGGTGAAGGGCTCAATCACTCCATACGACACTAGGGATAGTTTTAGTCTCTGTAAATCAGCATGAGGAGGAAAGTGGTTAGTAGCGCCGGTCTTGTAAACTGGGATAAAAGGAAGATTCTTGGGAAATGATGCAAAGGGGAATTATTCTCCTCATGAAGAGGGACATATTAGGAGTTTCTTCATGATGGGAAAACATGTCGGGTTCACTGTAGAGGTCCTCCAGGATCATGGACGGGGAGTATAGGGAAAATGAGAAAAATCTGTGTAATAATTAGCCTCTAGAGTTCATGATAGTGACTGACCCTTAATTAGTAAGAGTAAAGCTCATGGGAAAAAGGGAAAAGTCAAATTTCCTTGTAAGTTGTGTGAAGGTAATCATCCCATTCACCTTTTTCCTCTTATGGATGAAGGTTCCAAAGAGTTGAAAAACCTTACTACTTCCCAGCCTCGTCTTCCAACTGGTTATTGAAAGATTTCCCCTGATCCTCCACTAGTTGTTCCAATGATTAATCAAAAGTCATCTTTGTCCAACCCCGCTCTCTCTGAAAGTGAGTCTTGTGAGACTGTTCTCGACCATCCATTGGTTGAGAAAATGGTAGACCTTACTCCACCTTCAATTATTCGTACCTTTTTGGTAGAGAGTGAACCTCATAATGCTCAAGTTCTTCTAGTTTCTTTAGTTTCGAATGAAATGGAGGGAAATCCTCTTGTTCCCAAGGTGAATAAGACCAGTTCTCTTGTTCCCATAGAGCAAGAGGGAAGCTCTCACATTCCTACGACACCCCCTCCGAGTAGTCTAGTCACTTCTTTTGGTTAGAGTCAACTGATAGGATATCACCTTTCATCTTATGTGCCTTTCCAGATTATAGTACAAGCTTATAATATGGCCATACCAAGCACAGTCATAGACGAGGGCACATCTATTGGTATTCCATCCTTAACTTCTTGGAAAGCTCTAGGTTTTCTGCAACTTGTCCCCATCACCCAAAATTTGTTAGCTTTTAATAGAGGAACCAATCAACCATTAGGGATCCTTCATAAGTTTCCTATTACTTTGGGAGGAAACACTATCTATATAAACATGATGGTTGTCCAAGGCCCGTTGGATTTTAATCTACTCCTTGGTTGTTATTATTTTTACATCATGCAAGATCTTGTCTCTTCCCTCTTTCGAGTGATTTGTTTCCTGCATGAAGGAAGCATTGTGATCATTGATAAGCTTACATTCATTGGTCTTGAATCAACTCCCAATCAACTATCATCCCTAAATGTTTCTTATGTTCAAGAGGTATCACCCCCACCATAGGTTAATTACGTTGCTACCTATTCCATGCCCACATCTATTGATGATCTAGTATGTGATGTAGTACGCCATGTACTAGGGGCATTGGAGCACAATTTCTCCATTGGATCCCTAGACATGTATTCATTTCAGAGTGTTGTTCTCCCATATGATGAGAACCTCTTGGAAGCCATGGCCTTTTTTGGTCTGTGATCAAAGGTGTTGGACTAGAGTTCCTTGTCTCGTGTCAAGCTCGTTAAAAAATGAAACAAGGACCATGAGGATAGTTCTTTTACTATGTCAACCTCATTAAATAATGAAATAGGTTCCATGAGGAGAGTTATTTTACTATGTCAACCTCATTAAAAAATGAAATAAGTTTCCAGAGTAGATTTCTATTCCCGTGTCAAGCTCGGTAAAAATTGAAACAAGGTGTCATGATCATGGTTCTTTTCCTATGTCAATCTCATTAAAAAATGAAACAAATCCCCTTCAATTTCGAGTCTTTGATTATATCTCGTAAGTAAACCTTTATTCCATCCACATGCTAGTAACCAGTAGTCTACTTAGGTGAATGAAATGAGGCTTGGGGGGCATGTACATCGAATTGAGTCATTATGTTGGGGGCATGCAAACTTATCTCAAGCATAGTTTATCTTTGTTTCAAGCTTGTGTAAAAATGAAACCAAACTCAAGCATAGTTTGTTTCTATTTCAAGCTTGTGAAAAAATGAAACCATCTTCAAATATCCTCATGCATATTTTTCCATGTTTCAATATTTTGTAAAAATGAAACCATTCCCACTTTACCTCTCAAGATTGCCATCTTTATCAGCCTGTTTTTGCTAGATGAGCCTTAGTTTTTTTCATTCCATCGTCACCATCTATTTGTCCGATCGTACGCTTTTACTTGGTTGATTTACCTTTTCCTGGGGAACATCTACAATTAGTGGTCTTATTAGCCAACCCCTTAATCTTTACATGTTTTGAGCAGTTCCATCATGACTAGAACCAATTTCTATCCTTTTATGCCATTCGTTCCTCCAAGAGGAGTCATCCTTCAGCTCTTTTCCGACTCTCGAAATATGTAAAGATTGTCAAGAAATTGTATTTTTGAACTCGTAAAAGTAAATTAAAAGACATCTACTCAGTATAATTTTAGCCCTTTTCTAGGTTGAGATAGATTATTGTATGAAAAAGGAATACCTTAGTCAACCATGACTAAGAGGTTCTCTCGCATATAATTTTCTACCCTTTAAGATTCTAGGGACTATTTATGAAAAAGGACCTTTTGAGTTTCCGCTTTGCCTCTTTTTCAAACTCTCTAAACATGAAAAATACGTCAAGTTACCCCTCTGTTAGACTTGTAAAACTTAAACGATGCAAGACTTGTTACCATGATGAGACCGAGCTAATCCTTCCTAGGGCTTGTGAAAATTACTAGGATGGATTCATTCGAAGGATGAACTTACATGACAAGCATATGCTATACTCTTCAAGCTTCTGTAAACATAAAGAGGTACTCACTAGAAATAGTGGGGAAAAATGAAAGCGAACATATCTTGTATTTTGTGTAAAGTCAACATGTCGCTCTTGAACATGACACTTATCTATTGCTCTTGTCGGGTTTCAGTTATCCTCATTGCATTACTTGCCTTCCTGGGCTTGGGAAATCCATTTTTTCCTCTCATCTGATTGTACCTTGTCATCATGACCTCTGGTCTTATGTTGAGTCAAATGATGGCAAACTCTGGAGTTGTATCACCGATATGTTCAAGAGAAGTCCCATCTATAGTTCTTTACCTCTTATACACTATTTGACCCTCTCTGCAACAATCCTGTATCACTTCTATCATTTTGAGATATCCTATGTTTCATGTTGATGATGTGGGAAACTTTACGACCCTCCTTCGATAGATCACTTCCTGTCAACTTTAGCTCATTATCCAGGAAGATCATTTAGAAAATCCCCTCCAGTATCTTAGAGCTTGCATGCCTCATTGGCAAGATTCTTGCATTCAATGACATGTTTACATCATTGACCTTCGATCGGATGATTCCATGGGTGTTTGACTTCAACTTCATTGTTCACATTTCTGGATTGTGCTAATTGTACCTTGAGAGGCATTGCCATTATTGGTGGTTTCTCTCGTGCCTATTAACGGTTTACATCATTGACCAGTAATCAGGTGGTTTTCTATCATGTTCAACTTTGACACATCTACTCACATGTTAGAATTCGTACATTGATCGGGTCAAGGCAGAGTGCAAGACCCTAGTTTCTGTTTGATAAAATCTAGAAGTTGTGTGGTGTTATGAGCTATTCATGATTGGACACATGTTTTCCTATGTATGGATGACTACGACCATACCGTGGGTGCATATATGTGATCCTCTTTATTTTGATGGTTGCGACCATACCGTGGATCCATACACATGATCCCTTCCATTTGGATGGCAGCATCCATACCGTGGATTCATGTATCACTAAATTCCTATTCATGTATCACTAGGCATGTTTATGAGAGATGTCAGATATGTAGATGTATATGTATATGTATATGCTTGATTTTCAAGTCACCTGATGGTGTTATAATAGTCCCCGCCTTGGCTTGTAAAGCATCTCAACCATCACTCTCTGTTCTACCTTCATGCTTTAAGGGAAATTTGTTACAAAGTATTTTGTCACACCTCTTGTTCACTTCCTGTTCCATATCCTAAAGCGAAAAAATGTTGAAAACTGTGAAGTATATCCATCATGATACACAGACAAAAACATCTCTGAAAAACCAAAGGAAGACTGCCCTAAGTCAATTCTGAAGAAGGTTAGGTAAATCTCTAATTTTTAGGGTCAACTCTCTTTTCTCCATCCATTACATGCTCATGCTGATGGAAGGTTTCATGACTTTACCCTAGTGCCGCCAATGCGGGTTTTGATATCAAAACCCATGCTGAACCTCTTCTGGAAGGTTTTCCCAAAATGTAGGAGAAGCTTCATATGCTAGAAACTTCGAGAATAACGAGATGGATATTGGTTGTTGTAGATATGGTCAAGCTCTCTCATTTAGATCTCTTGATCTTATCATTATGGGCCTTCCCCTTTAGATTTGGACCTTCCTCCCTTTTTTGTGGATCCATATCTCCCTCTCCCTTCCTATAAATCAACTCCCTCCCATCCCCAAATGGTTGGTCATTGATTGTTTACATTCCTACACTGAGATTATGTCCAAATGTTGCCCATTTGAACTTGGAGAAGGAGTGCTTGAAGAGTCTTTTCTTGGACTTGGACATCCACCAATAGGAGGTCTCCAACATCAAGGCATAGGTTGTATGATTTTGTTTTTAGCTTATTAATATATACATATGATGTTCACTTTCCATATTCGTGCAAATGTTTATGCTTTTAGCTTAATACTCCTTGATCTATTAAGTAGTTTATGTTTGATGTATGCCATATATGCTATTGTACCTTGTATTGTTCTTTGGTCTTTATTGCAGGTACTCAGATGTGAAGAACAAGTAAGGAGCGAGCCTGGAAGCGAAGGAGTAAAAGTCATCTCCAAAGGATTGAGCGATTAGCATCAGAGCGAGGTAGGTTACTCTCCCTCTGCATTTGTTAAACATAAGCTAGGAAAGTGTATGCTAGTTTGTTTAGTTTGTTTCTAGACCCACTCATTGGGCTAGAGAGATAGACTCTATCCACAGAGGGGATTTTCCTTCACAATAGTTAGTCTTCGTAGAGGTTGATTTCAAATTAATAGATACTTTGTCTTGATTTTTGGAACATGTGACTGACATGTGTGAGAAGTTGCAGGGAAACATGCTTGGTATTAGTATGACAAGGTAACAATTAATTTGTTTGTATAACTACCAATTGGGTGATGTGAAAGTACATAGAAAGACTCGATTGTAGCAAGGTAAAAGGTAAAAGAAAATAATTGGGTGAGAATTCCTTTGGCTATGTTTAGAAACCATAATTCCAAACAAATGAGTGCTTCGCATGCATGAATCCTTCTTAACCTTTATTTTGCCTGAGATTATGTGGATATGTGTTATATTCATGAATATGTATTTGACGAGCATATTAGCTAGTTTCTAGCTATAGCTGGGTCCGTCAATGCAATTGGAGTCCCTTGAGAGATGGCATGGATGTTTCCAATTAAAAAGCAACATGCTTGGCACACCAAGGTAAGATAACTGCTATAATGTTGTATTTAATTATACACCGATATTTATGTGTTTATTTTATGGTAGTATGATGCAGCGAATTACATGGTAAAAGAGGCTACCATCAAATCTTGAAAAAGGCTCAAGTTTAGTTTTACCTTGGAGGAATTGGGAGCCCATACGGATTGAGTCCTCGTGTATATTGCTAGTCTTGTGATTTTGGTCTTTTGTGATTTGTTTGTGCTTGATTTATGATTTTGTTTATGTTTGGTGCATGATCATGCCACTTTGTTTATGGTGTTGTATTGTTATTGGTTTTCATGATTTTCTTCTTGTTTGCTTCTTATTCGTGTCTTTTATGTTTTGAGGGTCTTGGGAATTGGTTTGGAAAGATGAAAGTTAATGGATCTTGGAGAGAGCTGAATGAAACCCCAACAAGTAATGTAAGACCCAGATGAAGCTCATTGCATGAGTAAATGGAATCTAAAGGTAAGGATATGGCATCCAATTAGATTGGTTAGGTCCATTGGGGTAAATGGACATGGCAGAACAATCATGAGAAAGGTAACATGAAAGGTAAAGTAAATGGGTTTGATGCCAGATGCCTTGGCTATGCTGGAAACTATTATTCTAAATGATGTGCATGTTGTGCATGGATAAAGGGAGTTCTCTTATGCTTGACCTTATGATATCTGGTAATTTTGTTGTGATCATGATTTTGTTGATATTTATATATGTATGTATGTATGTATATATGTCATTGTCTGATAGGATTGTCAGAGACCATTCTTGTGGAGGAATGATTTCTTGTGCAAGTGAATGACATGAAGAGGATCTTGGTTTATGAGGAATCAAGTGGGAAGAGTAGCCCTAAAATATCTATGAGGTTAGTATCATGTGGATATGAATTGATATTATGTGATTATACTATGTCTATTTTTATGATATGGCAGGTAATACTAAGGGATACATCAGCTAAATGAAAGTAGTGTGCTCTGTGGCACACTAGGACAAGCATGGATAAGACACTAGAGGCAACGTTGCTTGGTAAAGTTAGTGTGATCTTTGGATGTGCAGTACTACTCTTGTATATATGTTGTACATTTTGTATTTATGGTGGTTTGTGTCTATTGCATATGCGACAATATGTACATATGGTGTTGTGTTGATCTAGGTGGATATTGGTGGCCACCCACCAAGTCCACTTCGAGCCCCACCATTGTTCCTTTCAGCTTTTCAGTTTCCTTAATTGTAGAACAATTTACTATTTTAATCAGTTTCTCAGGTCCTGAACTTCTAGAGCCATTTTGAGGCCCTAAACGACGTTTTTTGGGAAAACTGGGAGCAACAATGGTGGGGGTCCAAGTGGACTTGGTGGGTGGCCACCAATATCCACCTAGATCATTAACAGAGATGCAACAGAAATAATACTTCATTTCATTACTGTAAAATATTGAAATATGCTTACAAACAGAAATGGAAATAAACCAGCTATGGCGATGGTAGCTTATCTCTGAGAAGAGATGTGGAGGCTACATGCCTCTGAACTATGTTACAATGAGGCTTGAATGCCTATTTATTGTTGAGAAACAATGGAAAACCCTAAACATCCAAAAAGCTAACCCTAGAAGATGAAACGCCAAACTGTGGGCCCCGTTTGGGTAAATTGGTACGTCAACTTCTCGGGGTCATAAATTTGGCATACGATCTCTGTTTGACACGCACAATATCTCATTAGAAATATCTATCTGAGAACTACAACTTTGGGAAGAGAAACATTCGTCCATCAACCCATGTTGCTCCCCGTTTTTCCAAAAAATGTTGTTTAGTTCCTCAAAATGACTCCGGAAGTTCAAGACCCAAAAAACTACTAAAAGTAGTAAATTGTGCTACAATTAAGGAAACTGAAAAGCTGAAAGGAACAATGGTGGGGGTCCAAGTGGACTTGGTGGGTGGCCACCAATATCCACTTGGATCATGTGTGCATGTTTCATATGTGGTACTGTGTACATATGGTGTTGTGCACATGTTGGATATGTGGTGTTGTGTACATATGGTGGTGTGCAAATGTTGGATATGTGGTGTTGTGTACATATGATGGTGTGCAAATGTTGGATATGTGGTGTTGTGTACATATGGTGCTATGTACATGTTGTATATGCGGTGCTATGTACATATGAGGTTGTGTGCATGTTGTACATGTGGTGCTATGTACATATGGTTTTGTGTGCATGATTTTACATGTGGTGTTGTGTACATATAGTGTTATGTACATGAGGTTTTGTGTGCGTGTGGTGCTATATACTTGTTATACATATGGTGTTGTGTACACAATATATAGGTGGTGTTATGTACATGTTGTGAAGGCGGTATTGTGTACATGTGATGCTATGTACACATTGTACAAGTGGTGTCGTGTACATGTGGTGTTGTGTACACATTGTACAGGTGCTGTTGTGTATATGTGGTATTGTGTACACATTGTGCAGGTGGTGTTATGTACATGGGGTATTGTGTACATGTCATAGATTTTGAGTTGTGTACATCGGGTACTGTGTTATGTGAACTGTGTAATCGTTGTATTGTGACATGCGTATTCATTGTGTTGTACTTTGTGTACGTATATGTATTATGTAGTGTTGTATCTATGTGTAGGTGTATGTGTTGTGTTGTACATCGGGTGTAGGTTCATGTATTGTGTGGTGTTGTAAATCGTGTATGGGTGTATATGTGTGATGTACACTGTTTTTATGTGTACGTGGTTGAAGAGAAGAAAAGAAACTCGGTGCTTGTCGAGTGTAGCAACCGATTCAATGTGTGTACAAAAAGGATAAAGGACAAAGGTAGAAGCGAAGGACCGATTGGAGGATAAGTATCAACATTTATTTCAATTTTTATTATGCATGTGATCTATGCCTTTGATTTATGATGGTTATATGTGATCTATAATTCTGATTTATGATGGTTGTGTTTTGAGCTAACCAGATGTGATATGTTTATACATGATGATTTGATTGAATAGGTAGTTTGACTTGTTGTGAAAGGAAGTAAACAGGAGTGCAAGTGTACCTTATTGACGGGCTTCCAATGAGGTATGATTTGAATTTATTTGAATTTATTTTGAATCTAATGGAAATTATGTGCTTGGTAAAGAAAGCAAGGAAATGCATGGTATGGGTGGTTGAAATTGACTACAATAATTAGTAGCAGTAGAAGAAGGAATTAGGAAAGGAAACAATATATTGGTAAAGCACTTCAGGAGCAAGGCCATTATGGGACATTGGTACCCAATTGTGTCTATTGATTTCCATGAGAATGTTATGACTGCTCTGATGGTTTTAAGGTAGGGATATTCCTTGGTTGTTATATCTTATGATGCAAGAAAACCTTGCCAAGGGATGGATCTCCTGAGATAAGGTATGTTTGGGGAACTTGGAATATGAGTGAATACACAGAAGGGGTGAAAAAATTCCCAGAGGGAAGGGAATGTCAGCGATGGATTTTTTTTCGTCATTAGAATTTCTAGATTGAATTAGATGCACACTAGGAGTGTACCCTGGAAAAATGAGTCAGTAACTATTCACTAATGGAAAATTTAGTGTAAGGATCGTAGTGTTGGACATTGGATGTAGGTTTGGCTTTAGCAGTGGATTCTGGACTACATGGGAAGGAGGTAAATCCTGGTATTACTTTGAGGGTGGAGGTGTGAGCCTCTCGACTGCCTTGTTGCGGATTTAGGCTTTATATCCTTTTATTTATTGGTTAAAGAAAATTTGCATATGTGTATATGTGTATATTATTGTAAATATTGTATCGAGTTGTGTTATAAAGCTCCATAAACGATATGGTTATTTGTCGGTTGAAACAAATGTGCATAAGTATATGTGATGGTTATTGTAAACACTGCAATGAGTTGTGTTATAAAGCTCCAATACATAATATGATTGTCATGTTTTAAGTAGCGGTCATTGTAAATACTGCAATGAGTTGTGTTATAAAGATCCATATGTATTATATTTTGGTTTTTAGTGCTCTTTCTAGTTATACGTGTCATAGAACATTGAGGACGGTGTTCCCTTAAGGGGCAGGGGTATGTAACAACCCCGGGTTATAAGTTCATGTAATAAAGTTTATAAAAGAAAAATAAGAACAAGGTCATGGGACACGTATTCCAAGCTAAATATTGGCCAAAATATTCTAGTGGATGGTCATTTGGTTTATTATGTCTAAGGGGAAATTGGCAAAGGCAATAACAAAGGATTTGGAAAGGCAAGAGACATTAATTATCATTTTATTTATGAAAATAATGGAAAATAGGAGAAAAGGAAGGTGAAAGGTTACAGATTGCATGTGAGGAGGAAATTGAAGAAAATAGAAGCTTCATTGATAAAAATGCTTCTATGGATCAGATCACAACCTTTGTCAATTCAATTTTGGAGCTCTCTTTATGTTCTCTATTCTGTCAATCTCTTGCCCACTTAGAGCATTCTTAGAGCACTCTGGCATTGGAGAAAGGAAGACAAAAGAAGGATAAGGAAGCAAAGGAAATTAGGATCAAGCAAGGAAAATTTGGATGAAGTGGCTACAATGGGATTGCTTTGTAGGTATCGAGTTGCATGTATGATTTCCTTGAATGGAAAATATGAGTTTAAATAAAAAAGCTTGGCATTAATATTTAAGCCTGCCTTCCTAGCAGAATGGTTGAAAGTATTAATTTGTTGGGTCATTGGGAAATTTTAATTTCTTTTGGTTTTTTTTTGTTTTGTTTTGTTTTGTTTTTTTTTAAATATCGACAAAATTTGTTGGCCAAAATTTTGGGGTCACCGGAAAAATTAAGTAGGCAATAATTTCGCCAATTCCGGCCACCGGAAGCCATCACTGCAAACTATAAAATTGTTCCTCGTTAATTTTTTCCAAGTTTAGTGCTCCACCAGATTTAGTCAAGCTTCCAAATTTAGTTGGCACTCTGCTAACTTTAGCCAAGGGGCCTAGTTGACGAAAACGTTGACTAGCCATAACTTTTGCATACGATGTTGAATTGAGGTGTCGTTTGCATCGTTGGAAAGCTTGTGACGATCTCTTCAATATGACTCTAGTTTCATGAAAATCCAAGAAATTTTATTTTTAAGCCTTTCTTGAGCCTCTTTGATCACTAAGTGTTTCTGGAGCCACCTGGATCATTCCTCCCCACTAAGGAGCTTCTGGTCCTCCAAAAGCATGAACATAATCTGCAATATGTTGTGTTCCCTTGTCTGCACAACAAGTACCTGACATGCCACACTTCCTTCTTCTTCACCTTTGTTCTTCAGAAACATAAGTGATGAGCCAACACCTACATCCTCTGTAAACTTGTTGTACGATCTTTTCAAACTACATGTTCAATTACATGATAAATCATGAATCAAGCATCCCCATACTTGTCAATAGTTTATAAGGCACACTCTTTGGTCAAGTGTACATCATAATAGAAACCAATACCCCAACAATCAATAAAAAGAGGCCACCACATCATTATGTTGCTTTCATAAGTGATGGAAAGAACATCATCACTTTTAAAATAATTTTGCAACATATGATTTACAATAATATGGCCATGACAAGGTACTATATCTAATAAAACCATATCTTACTCAACAAAGTGAATGGGTCATCTCCCTGTGGCTGATTCGCTTGCTAAACATCTTCACCAGTTGGTTCCTTTATAGGTGCTTTCTGATCATGAAGTATCTGACATGTGGCTCTATGATGTCCATCCTTGTTGTAATGACTAAAATGATTCTTTCTCCTCCAAACTTTCTATATCATCTTGGAACACTTATTCTTGGTGTGCCTTTGATAAGAGCTGATTGAATCCTCACTATCATTGGAATGTGATGAGGTGTTCCCATCATATGTCTTTGGTTGGTCGCTAGTTGTCTTGGAGCATTCTCCAACCTATTTTATAACATACCCAAGTCTTGCATACCAAGGAAATTCCTCCGCTTTGATGGGATTTACAATGTACTAGACATTAATGCTGAGGCCCTTTTCTTGATACACCATTTTCTTCAACAATTTTGATCCAATTGTTGTGGTATGTTTCTCAAAAGTAGCAAAATAATCATCACAAAAATAACATGAAATTGAAGAATCATTTTTTACCTTAGGCTTGTTATGCTACAACGTTTCCAAGGCCTCCTCCTTGGTTTGTAATTGATGTTGTAACCTTTATTTCTCCTCCTCTGCTTTTTGTAGGAGTCTCTTTAGTTTCACATTCTCACCCTGAATTATTTTGTTGATCTATTAAAGTTCTTGAAGCCATGCAACATTTGTTGCCCTATTCATTTTTGGCACAATATCTACTGAAATATTTATCTCATCGCCCGAATTAGAACCCAAGTCGATAGGTCCATCTTCTGCAATCCCAAGAGCTACAATATTCATTTCATCACCTGAGTCTGATCCCAGGTCAAATTGGTCCAACAACTACAAATCATGTAGTTTTGTTCTTCTCATCATCTTCTGACTCATATTCTTGGTTTTTTTTCACAATTGCAACTATTTTCTTCTTCCCTTTTCTATTATTCCTCTTTGTCCTTAATTCCATATGCAATTTGCAACAATGTTCTTCATCATGCCTTTCTTTCTCATAATGAGTACAAGAGGGATTTTCTTCTGTTCTCTTAGCTGTTATTGTTCTCTTTAGGCGGTCTTCTTATTCATGTTTCCCCCTACTTTCAAGGTGAATGGATTTCACACTAGCCTCATCAAGAGTTTTAGGTTCAAATAAGAACAATGAATGGTGTAAATAAGTATGTAAAGAGGCAATGTATTTCATCAATGTCTCAAGAGAGTCTAAAGAAACATTTAATGCTAATACTTGTTTCCTAAACTCTTTGGTAAAATTATGAATATTTTGACCTTTAATTTGTTTCAAATGTTGCCATTCCATCATGGACTTATGTCTATAACCCAATCGGTAAAACTATCCTCTTAAAGTAGAAACAAACTCACGCCAAGATGAAAGAAGTTTACAACTACTCTTACCACCTTTCTACAGTTTTCCTTCCCAACAAACAAGAATATTGCCACTCAATCGAAGGGTTTCTGGATGGATCTTTGATTCATCCTTTTTGATTCGTTGTATGAAACAATATATTTCAACATGTGTGATCTAGTTATCTAGTTTTTATGCATTAGATTCTCCACTAAACAGAGGAAAATCAAACTTGACATCCATCTTGAAAAAAGGTTTCTTATGAGTTCTTCTACCTCTAGAATGACGAGAAGAGGAAGAAAAAGAACTTTCACTGGAATATGGAGAGGGAGGTTCAGGAGGCTCTTTTCCTCCTCCTTCATGATTCACTGAGGCATGATCATTTGTTCCTTCCTTCTTCTGTGGTTTCGCTATTGTCTTCTCATACTCTGTAAACAATTTGTCCACTTTTTCTACCATGACATAAAAGGCCTTGCAATAATTTTTCTCTTCCTCCAACTGAGCATCTTCATCTACCATTTTCCCTCTTTGTGTTGTGCACCATGGTTCTGGACCAAAGGATTTAAGATTTCGCTAACCTCTTTGGAGCTTTTCCCTAATTATCATACACTTGTAATTCACATCAACGGAAGACCTGCCCTGATACCAAACTTGATCTAGATTTTTTCACCTCAAATATGCATACATAATTTCATATAAAAGAGCATGTAACCATGAAAGCATATCACATAAAATAAGACGAAATAAAATGCAACCATGAAAAAAAAATAAACAAAACAACTTGATAACTGATTTCACCCAATGTGGGTTATGTTTTTCGGCCCTGCTCAAAGTGGGGAGGCCTTGTTCATTAATCTTTAGCAAAATCAAATTACATGCATTTACAAAAGACACCTTATACCTCCACTTTCGGGGATGGTATGAAAATTCACACCTCTACTGAATAAATTGGTTGTACTATTGAACTCCTCGTGAAACATCATGAAAAATGACTGTAAAGTCGACCCCTTTCTAACACTGTCAAAATATGGGCCTTAGGGAATCTCAAATATTCCCCAAAGATTCCTTCTCTCTTATTGACTAGAATTATGTTTCTCAGATGACAAATATGACTTCACCACTATTGTCCTTGCGAAAAATAGATTAAAATCAATATAAAGTTGTCCTCGTTCTGAAACTATCAAAATTTGGCCCTTAGGGAATCTTTCAGATTCCTCACGATTCCACAAAAATTTCTATTTGCAAGTTGACTCAAAATATGTTGCTTAGATGATGAATATGACTTCACCACTACAATCCTTGCAAAAAATAGAGTAAAATGAGTATATTGTCATCTTGGTTATGAAACTGTCAAATTTTTTCCCTTAGGGAATCTTTTAGATTCTCATGATTCTAAAAAGATTCCACTCTACAATTTGAATGAAGATATGCTACTCAGATGATAAATATGACTTCACCACTATGCTCCTTGTGAAAAACTTAGTAAAATGAGTATAAAGTCAGCCTACTTTTGAAACTGTCAAAATTTGGCCCTTAGGGATATTTTAGATTCCTCATGATTCCACAAAGATTCCTCTCTACAAATTGATTGAAGCTCTACTTCTCAGATAATAAATTTGACTTCACCACTACATTCCTTGCAAAAAAATGAGTAAAATGAGTATAAAGTCAGTCTGGTTCTGAAACTGTCAAAATTTGGCCCTTATGGAATCTTTTAGATTCCTCTCATATTCCCCTACATCATGTTTATACTCCTCAATTTCCATGCCTGCTGAGGGTTCCACCTTTGCATTTTGTTCTGTGCCCCCATTCCATTGTGGTTGAATGAAAAATATGAGTTTAAATAAAAAAAGCTTGGCGCTAATTTTTAAGCTTACCTTCGTGGAAAAATGGTTGGCAATGTTAAGTTGTTGGGTCATTGGCCAATTTTTTTTTTTTGGTTTTTTTCTTTTTAACATGGACAAAATTCGTTGGCTGAAATTTGGGGTCACTAGAAAATTAAGTAGCCGACAATTTCACTAGTTTTCGCTGCAGGAAACCATCACCGCATAGTGCCAAATTGTTGCTTCATTAATTTCCACCAAATTTAGTGGCTCAACTAGATTTCATTGGGCTTCCAAATTTAGTTGGTGCTCTACTAAATTTAAGTCAAGGGGCCTAGTTGACAAAAACTTTGGCTAGCCATAACTTTCGCATACGATGTTGGATTAAGGTATCGTTTGCATCGTTGGAATTCTTATGAAGAGCTCTTTCATATGACCATAGTTTTATGATAATCCAATAACTTTTATTTTTGAGCCTTTCTTGAGCCCTCTTTGATCACTGAGTGTTTCTAGAGCAACTTGGATCAGTTTTGGACCTCTCTCTATTTTTTCTTTCTCTCATGCTCTTTCACACTTAGAGCATTATTGGAGCACTCTAGCATTGGAGAAAGAGATACAAAGGATGGACAAGAAAGTAAAGGAAGGTAAGATCAAGCAAGGAAAAGTTGGACCAAGCGACACAGTAGGATTTTTTTTTAGGTATCGAGTTGCATGTATGATTTCCTTGCTAGTTTTGGTATGCATGGTACATGCATGTGTTTATTTGGTTCTCTTATTGTCATTGGAATAGGTTTTCCTGAGTGTGACAATGATTTCAACCTTTATTTTCCATTTTCGGATAACCATTGTGTGATGGTGTTCTTTTACTTGGTTGAGATGGATTGTGAGATGGTTTCAAAACTGAGTGTGGTGGTATGATGAAAATTCCCAAAGTTCTAGGAATCCCTTGACCAGTAATGGTGGGATACACAGTAAATCCTGAGTGTGGAGATGGGAAAATTCCTCACGGTTTAGATGGAGGTATCCAGAGGCATCCATGCTTGTTTAGGGCCTTGTGATCCCTTAACTAGTCTATGGTAGGATTGCAGTAAATCCTGTAGTGTATGCTTCTTTGTTTGGGCCTAGGAATCCCTTAACTGGTAATGGTGGGATACACATTAAATATTGCTGGTATAGATGAGGGTTTTGGGCCTAAGAATCCCTTGACTGATAATGGCTGGATAGATGATAAAGCTTGAGAAACCTTGGTTGGTTTTGTTGTGTGTCCCACATTAATGCTTGGAATATGGCACGAGCGTGATTAGATGAAAGAAAGATTTGGTTTAGACTAATCTATGGTTGAGTGGTACATGGAAGTCATTGACTTGGTTTGATTTTGCATTTGTTAATAATAACCCTTTTCCTCTTATATTTCATGAGTAAATGTAGTTGTTTTTTTTTTTCTAAGTAAAGACTATGCTATTGTATTAAGAAAGAAAGAAAATATTTACAGAGAGGTACTAGCCTCTGAGGATGTATAGAATCACCCTCCATCTGAAAAGCATAACAGGTGCGCAAGGCTACCTGAGTTACAAAGATAGATACAATAGAAATAAGCATGGACAAAACAGCAGCGTGTAGTCCTCTGACTTACAAGAGGGATTACTCCAAAAAGAACAACAACAGCATAATTGTAGAACCAAAGAACCTTTACATGCCTCTCACACCTTGCTGCTGATATCATTGTGACCTTTGAGGGTAGGATGACAGGTGATTCCAGAGATCTGGAAACACTGCTAAATCTGGGCATTCCTCTACCCCAAAAGCAAAAACTAGGCCTCTCGGGAAGAAAAGAGACCCCTTCAAAACTTCGTAACTTGACCATTGTGCAGCAACAAAAACAGTAATTTAGCCTTCGAAGGCTCACCTTAGGCGTTGTTGTCAAATTCTGGTGTAGTTGCATCTTCGTTCACTGACTGGCGGGGACCCGGTGGGAGTGCTGGTGGCTGAAGCGGACCCAGAACACGAGCGTGCTCTTCATGATTGACAACTTCTGGAGGAGGATTAACGGCATGGCCAATTTCCACTCTCGCTTGGGGCATACCAGTCTGAGCCAGCTCCACAGCATCTTCCTCCAGGCTATCGGAATCCTCATCATCTTCCTCTGTCGCAATTACAGTGATCAGCATAGACACCTTAGATCGATTTCCCCGGCATCTGAAAGTAAAACGGGATGTATGCACTTGACTTTCTAACTGGTCCGACTCCTCTGAAGGAGAAGACGGAGGCGTTACCATAGCCAATGGCTGAATTTCCCTTGCTTGTACCTCCGCCCTTCTGCTAATACCCCAGACACCTCCTCTTCGCGGGACTCCACGCTGTCTCGGCGCCATGAGCCGGGTGACTTGAGGGCTATTGACAGTGGGAGGCCGAATCTCCAGACGCAGAGCTTGAACTCCCTGAACCACCCTATTAGAAACCGGAACCAGAGTAGGAGTTCTCACCGCTATTTTCTCCGGCATAGAACGACAGAGCACACACTGAGCAGAGGTGTGGTCTCTGCCACTGCTCACACTTCCAGAGCTCGCCTCCTCTCCCCTTTGCTCAGAGCACAGCATAATAATACAACAAGCATACCCAATCTGGAGCAGATACGCCCTTATGTAATTCCTTTTGCAGAATTCTCTGGACGCCTCCATTACGAAACCCAACAAAATTGCGTACACAGCCGTTAATTCTCCTCGCGCGAACCCATCTCCCCTCTGCACTATCATCTCCTCGGCCTTTAATGGCATTAATACTTGACAGAGCCACCTGGTGTGGCTGTCCTGGCAGGCTACATTATCATGCCAGCTGCCCATTGCTGATGAACAAGTTGCCACCCGCATCCGGGTGAGGATCATCTTGTGTTTGCATATCTCTATCTATCAGTGCTTGGAAGGTGGATAGATGATCCGTCGAAATTATATCATATGGAGGGCCAACTGAGAGGTCTTTCTCATTTTCCACCCCCAAATTAGCAAGGAAATCAGCTGGCTTGTTCCCATCCCTTTTTATATGTTGGAAGGAAACTGCTTTGTTCTCTTGCAACCAATGTTGTATTTGTTCCAATCTAGATGCCAATCTCCAGCTACTGCTGATCTTGTGAACTTGGGAGCCCTGTTGGAGTTTTAAGGCCATGTTTATTAGAAGTTGGGAATCCCCTTCCACTATCAACGGAAGATAATTGCCCTGCTGCGCCAGAGTGAGACCTTTCCAAAGAGCCTCCAGTTCCGCAGCATTGTTGGTGTTCCACCCAATTGTGCCATAATAGGTGAGATGGGATTTACCCTGATGGTCTCTAATAATACCGCCATAACCAGTCTGACCCGGATTGCCTTTCGATGCGCCATCGAAATTCAGATGGAACACGTTGATGGGAGGTGGCCTCCACTTTACTGAGTTAGTTTGATGCTTTACTGGGCTGTCCTTGACTGGAATCTGATCTTGCATCGTTATCTGCCAGTTGTTCCAGATGGGAGTAAATGTAGTTGTTATTATGTGGCTTTAATGGTTATTTTATCATTGATATTATTATAATTATATGTTGGTTATAAGCCTGGTTTCATGAAATATTTTAGTTATGGCTCTTAACATGTTTTGATTGGTAAATGAATGGCTATTGAATGCATGACCTTATAAATGTTATTGCAGCTATTATGAGAAGACACTAGACATGCTGGGTGATTTTCATATAAGTATCAAATCCTTATGTTTAGATATGCATTTATAGCCTGATGATTACATGTTCACAATGTGTTCGAAAAAATGCATGCCATGGTTAGGCTTGGCTAGGCCAAGTCCTTGATCAAGTTTTTTGTTAGAAGCTTTGTCTTGCGTCATTTATTGTTTTTGAAAGATTCAACAAGTTCTGGGTAGTTACCTAGAGTCTAGCTCTGAAAAGGTGGCACAAATTCAGTGGTCTCAGGTATAGAACTAGCTAAAAAAGACTACAGTCACTCCCTTGTAGGATTTTTCATGTGAATCGAGGCTTTCAGCCACATGGATCAGGCTTTTGCACGCGATTGGGAGTTCAAATCAGTAAACAAGAAGTTTAACTTAGGGTTTGGACACCTAGAAGGGTGGTTTAGCTCTTGGGAGGGATGTCAGTGAGGTTTTGGATTATCGATTCCACTTCCTTAAGGTGATTTAGGAGGTTGAATCATATCATAGTAACTCTTCATCAGATGTTTACCCTGGTAGACAGATGAGCTTGGTTAAATGAGGGAGGAGGGCGTTACAACCAGGTATCGTCTACCCACTAAACACTGGTAATAACCATGATAATAATCAAGAGGAAAAAGTCGACACTAGAATATATAAATAAATAAAATATAAGATAATTTTGAATGCAAGTTAAATCCCTGAAGGATTCAAATAGATATAATATACTATAGTAAATTGTTTCAAACTAATCTAAAATATAGAAAATAATTGTTTATAAAATAATTAAACAATTATTTAAGACCAATGGGCTCAATGGCATATTAATTTCATAAAGTAAAATATGCATCAAGATTAGTTTGAGTCGACTGAACCCAGATAGCCTCGAACAATCCCTGTTAGTTATTATAGGTATTAATCTATGAAAGAGGGTAGTTCTAGGCTAAAGTTGGTTTGGTCAGCTAGCCTCGAACAAGTCCCTAAAAACCTTATTTTTAGAAAATTGTATGCAGAAAGACAAGTTATAGATAAAGGTCCTTTTTCAAGTTCAAATGATAAACTTTAGTAAAGGAATGTAATTGGAACATAACTAAATCAAGAAACCAATTATATTCCTACCACTAAAAAACTGATATGTTTATCATGCGCAAGTTTAATTACTCCATGATACTCGAGTCATCTAAGAAACTTTACACAGTAATTTAATTAACAAACTAGTGTATAAATCCTATGCCAACCTAGCAATAATATTTGTACACCAAGTGGAACTGTAGGCAGTTTAATTTTAATTGTGACAGGTATATATACATATAAAAGTGAAAACATATTTGATCTTTCTTTTTCCTTGGTGGATCAGAAGTTATGATGGATCTAGGCTAGTTCATAAGTTATAAAATTGTGAAACATAGTCTCTCAGTTTATGTTGATTGTAGATTTGGTGTCTAATAAACGAGTAGGAAGTTTCAAAATTGAAGTTTTTCAGTAAACAAAAATTGAGTTTATCAAATATAAAATTATTTTTAATGTAAACTAAAATTAAAATATAAACTTTGGATCTATCAAGTGCATAAAGGGATCGAATTTCTTTTCGCTCTAAAAAATATTTAAATATCAAGAGAATTAATCCCTTTGGGCACTTGGTAGATCTAGAGTTAAGATGGACCTGGGCTGGTTTAATTTCCTCCTTTAAATAGGCTATATTCCACTTGAATACCATGGGTCAATACTATAGTTTCTCACAAATCTGGAGCTCAAAAACCACCTTCTTTAAATAAGCTTATTCCACATGAATACCATGGGCCAATACCATAGTCGTTATTTATTATTTTTTTCTTTATTTTATTTTTGACCAAGTAAAAATGTTTAATGTAGTGTTATTTTTATTTTTATTAATAAATACAATTATTACTTTTTTATTTTTTATTTTTTATGTTATTTGACCAAGTAAAATGTTTACATAACATACCAAGACAACACAATATATCTTCCATACTAGGTTGGAGAGCGCTCGCTGCAATAAAAAATAATTTTCAAATTTGAAATAAAACAAAAAGAAATTCCACGAGGAAACTTTTCATAACATGTTGAATTTGTTATGTTTCCTATTTTTTTCTTTATTAATCAATTTTTATATTTTATGATAATTTGAAAAAAAATGTTAACATTTTTTCCCTATATTATCGTAATTTAAAAAGTATATTGTTATTTTTATACAATGAAATCATGTTTTTATAAAGTTGATGCATGAATGTACCACCTATTTATTGAAATTACATCGTAGTGGTGGACATTGAATATCAAAAGATTTGGTTGTGAAGAATCCTTTTGCTACTTACAAAGGAGAAAAAATTCCAATTAGAATTAGCATCACATTATCTTTCTGCTTGGATTTGCAAATGTTACCTCCCAATATTCTATGGCTATTATTGCACTTTCTTGTATTTACTACCTAATCCATTTTCTTGCATTTATTACTTGCTCAACTTGCTTGTATTAATGAATATTGCTTGCATGTCTTATTTAGGCACTAGGGATCAAAATTGATGTAATGTAGATATGGTTCCTTGTCATAAGAAATTCAATGTGAAATAAATAGTATTCATTCACTTTTTGTTGACAAAAAAATATTGTTATCTATGTGTTCTTTTTCAGATGGTATTTTGCATCATAACACGTGTGCACTAATCATTAACTATTTTATAATTCTTATGGCAAGTCTTCTTGTAAGTCTTTTATGAAAAATTATGTTGTTGAAAGTATTAAAAACGAGTAGTTGTTTTTATTTAATTGGATATTGTAGTGATATCCATAAAATAATATTATATTTTGTTTATCTTTCAAAAAATCATTGCAATTGTTTGAAATTTTGGACCACTTGCCCTGTAAGAAAGAAAAATAATTTCATTGTATTCTTAGAATGATGTCCGATGAAAGAGTAAATGGTGCTACTAAATTTCCTCCATATGACTCCATAAAAACTATAAGTAAATGGTTCAATTGAATTCCCTCTATATGATTCATATACAATTTTATCACAGTTTAGTTTTAGCATAGAGGGTTCAATAGTCTTAAGTTTTCATTAAAAATTGAAGGCGCGCTGATAGTTAAATTATAAGAGCTAACTAAAAAAAATGAAATGAAGGCGCTAATGGATCAAATGTCTGCAAAGTTTTAAATATTTGGACAAGAAAGAATTGACACATGCGTTTCCCATGCAACCTATCAAGCATTTGACATATGGTTTTGATCAATTAAATGGTATGACGTGTTATTTAATTGTTTCAAAATGAATTTTTTTTTTTTTTTTTTAAATTTGGGCCACCAAAGGGTGATAATCATTATTAAAGTGATGGTATGAATGATGACACGAATGCATGATTGCAATTATATTGGTTTTGTCTCACTTGTCTAGTCTAATTCTAAGATTTTATGTGAAGGGAGTCATTGCATGATTATCATGTCATGTTATTATCTCCTTTTGAGGTAAATATCAGTTAAGGCTCCCTACATAGGCATGAAACAAATCATGTTTTTAGTCCATTGCTTTTGGTTTTGAAGCATTGGTATTTGTGGGGAAAAGTTGTCAACTACATAGAGGAGAGCATGAGGGACCTAAAGCTGTCAAAGCCATACCAAAAATTTGAGCATAGTTTCGAAAAGATGGTTGGGAGGATTTTTTTTAGGTTTGATGGCTTTCATGATGGAGTGGCTCGGGAATTTGTAGAGAATTTTGATGGCTAGGGGGTCAACATTTTTTGCATCTCCTTCCCAGTTACAGAGGAAATGATTGCAGAGACTACACGCCTCCCAGTAGATGGGGATCGTTGGTTCAAAAATCGAACTTTGGCAGACATTGATATCCCCTTCTTTTTGAAGAATGAACACATAGACAAGCCATGGCATCTAGGAGTGCAGAGATCCTAGCTCAAGATTATGTGGGACCAAATCCTTAGGATAACTTAGGCCTACTTTACCTATGAGGGATGTTTAAACAGGCTCAACATGTATCACTTCAGTTTCTTGCTCATGTTTCTAGACATGTTAGAATGAATGTGCCTTTCTTTTTAATTATGAGTCTTAAAAAATTGTCAGCAAGGGTTCGGTCCAAACTAGATGTGTCCCTTCACTTTTTTTTCCATAAAGTCCTAATTAAACTTCTAATTTTAAATCATTTGAAAAAAGTTAACAGAACCTGGGAGCATTTCTTGTTTTGGAGGGGATTCATAGAGTTAGTTTCTCCTAAGTCCAAAACAAGTAGCAAGAAAAGAAAACTAAAGAAGATCCTTCAGACCCCTGAGATCCTAGAACAAGGAACCTCATCTATTTGGACTAGGAGAAAAAATAAACCCTTCTTGACACAAACCCATGTTACAGTTCCCGAGGTAAAAATGGTTTATACAAGGGAGGGTAAAAGGGATATTGACGCAAGGTTACCCCTTCTTTACCCATAGTTTGCATGACTTATGCATATATCTGATCCGTCCCAGGAATTTTAACTCTCTACCGAGTTAAATCTTCACATATCTAAGGTTTAAGGCCTCTTTTATACATCTCATGTTGAATGATTTATCAACACTCAACCATAGTCTAACCCTTACACAATATTCCATTGTTGGGACTTTAATCAACCCTTAACCTTCATTAATGTTAATATAGGGACTTATTCACCCTTATAAATCTTCTCTAACCCTTAACTGCATATATATAACCTTTCCCCTCTTTATGCTTTGGTTACATATAGAAATTAACACATGAACCCCTTATATCCTTTTATAACGTTGGACTTATATATAAACCTCATATATCTGAGCTTAATCCATTATAAACCATTTACAAAGGAAATACCATCAAAACATACCTTTTCTGCCTTTATACGGCCTCTACACAGATATCGATGATCCCTTTATCGTAGTCGCTAATCGCTCCTTCACAGGTTTCGTTAACAAAGGCCTCTATCGCATCCGATATGTGATAACGCAATATCGGATTTCAAAATCTATTAACTGCACCTATAACCTTATCAGGTGCACCTCCATTTCATGTTGCATTCCTTCCCTGATCCCGATCAGCACTTCATCGATGGTCGACATGTCGGCCATCGCAACATCGTATTTCTATTATCTGTTGTCACTTGCCCTTTGCCGAATTTCGATTTGCAATTAGATCGCGACCGTTGATCTAGTTTCGATCCAACAGTCCTTGATCAATCGACAATCACTCATCGCAACTGCTCAAGGCCCGATTCCAATATCTCCATAAGGATCTCGCTGATGCAATTTAATCTTGGTCATTGATCATAAAGATCCAATGGCTACTGTGTGCTGATTCTTCACTTCTCCACTCTTCCGCTTCACTTATATTTTACACTATTTTCAGTGTTTGTTGTGGTTCTTGGGCTTCTTCAAAGGTTTTGGCCTTTCGCTCTTCCACTGCTCAATTCACTTCTGCTTGAACTTAACTCTGTGAATTCTTACTCCTGATCATTCCATAGCATCACTTGGGTTCTCCAATTGGGTTCTACGCCCTTTATGATCCTCTGCCTCTTCTCCTCCTTTGTGTATTCACCTCGACTTTGCCTGCATATATTTGTATTATGCAAATCTATGATAACACATAATTCATCATCTAACACACTAAATACACATTTATATAGATTCGAATCAATCTCTGTATCTATAAACATAAACAGTGATTATAGAATGAAATCTTTCTCTCTGGCCTGATTCTTATTTACAGTGGCCTATGTTTCCTGATCTGCACGTAGGCTTACAGACACACTCCAGAATGTCTAACTTTCTCTAACGTGTCTAACTTTCTAACTTTTGACTAACTTATGATCATGCCTTTTAGGCTTTCATTTATACAAAGGTATTCTAAAACCAATTTCTGGTTTAGATCCATAAACTCCTCAACAAAATTCCTAAATCTCTTCCTCATTCCTAAAACTCCTCTCTAATCCATAAATTCATGAATTGACTCCTAATCTGAGTTTTACAATTAATTCTCAAGTCCCTCAATCTCTCAACTATCCTAATTCTCTCATGTTCTCCTACATTCGAGAACATTTACTAATATGCCTCACCATATTCAATTAAATCCCTATTCTAGATTCTCTCATTAAAATCACTCAAAACAATAATAATTACATTTATTTCACACTTAAGAAACCAACTTCCTTGAAAACACAATACCCCTATGTCTACTGAAATAAAATGAGTTTTCTTGGGCTAAATGCTCTTGCATCAGACTCCCAAAGTAGAAAATTTTCCTGATCTCCTCATCATGTGTGTTCATATGTTGATAGAAAAACCTCCAGGGTCCAAAACTTTAGTTTTTAGCTGTCCAAATGCCTTGTACCTTTGCTATTGCTATATGTCTACTATCTTTTGTTTCATCTTCCTTTCCTTGTCAATCAGGTTCAAATTCTGATTGATCATGCTTCCTGCTGCTATCATTTTCCTCCCTATGGCCATTTCATCATTAATTGTCATAATTATTCAATCTCCATTTCCAACACATCCTTGGACTGGTCCATACTCTGCAACTTAATTCTACCTCTTTCTCTTTGTTTCAGGTTGTTGCTATTGTTCAATAACTCTTCAAAGTGTTGTTCTTCTCCTTGAAGTTGTTTAATGCTATCACCTTCTCCTACTTGTTCTTCATTTATTCTGATTACAATGGCCTCCCTTTCATCATTACCCTCTTTCATGATTATCTCTGTCTGCACTGAATCCTGACTTTTCAGCATTCTTTCTAGCAATTGAACATCTTTGTTCCATGGATTGAATTCTTCCATAGAATCTTCTTCTTCCATTTCGCTGCTTATCTATGCCAAATTTTCTCTAGCATCTTCAACTAAACCTGCACCCATAAAAAAATTGTTAAACTAAAAATCATAAGGCCTCAGTGCCTCTTCTTCTTTTGGCAACACATCAGTATGATGCTCTATTTTTTCCTTTTCTATCAGCACATCAATATGTTGATTCAACCTCTTTAAAGAATTCTCCAAAGAATTCTCTAAAGTATTTCCAAGACTATCAGTTAGTCTTTCCTCCACACCATCTCCTCTAATAATGTCTTCCTGTCTTTGTTCATTGAAATGAACTTCTTCCTCTGCAACCACATTGTCATACTCTGAATTTTCCAGCAAATACTCCAGCAATTCAATTTCTCTATGACACTTCATAAACACTTCATCATTACTTATGATTCCTGCATTTATACACAAATTATCAATTTGAAAATTACAAGGTTCAATAGTCTCAACTGTTGCTTCACATATCATCTCTTCAGACTGAATTTCATCTCCTTCTTTCACAAGAAATTGTTCCCGTGTTGTCACAGTTTCAAACATCAATGCATTATTAAGTTCTTTCTGTTGGAATAAATCACCGCTTCTCTAATTTGAGAGACATTCCCCATCCTTCTTTACTTTAGAGTTTTTATCTTCTGAAAGATACTCTTCCATCCTTTTGATAGCTTCAAAAGATTTCTCATCCTTTGCAAAACCTATAATCACATCAAAGTTATTAGCTCCAGTGATACAAGGTTGTACATTTTCTCGTTGGCCTACATCTGTCCAACAGTTCAGAAAATCATCAATGATTCCTTCTTCTTCACCCAGAACTTCACCATGCTCTGGTTCAAAAATGGACACTTCCATTTCCAACTCAGCTTCTCTGAGTTCTTCAGATCTCAATTGAACACCCAGTACCTGTTCAAGCTTCATCAACTTTTCTACTAATTGCATATTCACCTGCTAACTACTCATCTTTTGTAGCCTTCTCTGTAATTTATGCCACTTCATTGGCTTCTTCCTTAATACCCAACCTTGTCTCTGACTTTCCTTTATTATCCTCATCAATATTGTTCTTTCATCTTTGCAATCTCTTTCTCAATTTCCTTTTGACTCATCCTTTTGCCAATTACTTTGGCATCCTCTTTCTTCATCTTTCTTCTGTTGTGGTGTTCCTCAGAACCTCTGTTATGACTATCAGTAGCCATCTTCTTCTCCATCTCTATGAGTTCCTCACTCATTCACTATGAGCTGCATTAAAGCCTTTACAACAACAAGTCCTCCCTGCTGCCACTTACCTCACCAAGCTTTCCTCTGTACTCGGTCTTTTGGCAAGCAATTGGTTCTCTGTCTCTGGAACCTCCCTTGAGCACTCTTCTCTGCTCCCTCTAGGATTCAACTCATCGGAACCTTCTAAGAACAGAACTGTCCTCTTGTATTTCAATCACCATGAAATACTTGGTTCTGACCACTTCTTCTTTCACTTAGAATGCCTTACCAGCTTCCTTCATTACCTTGGCAATTCTACCCACATCCTTTGTGGAACTACCTTTGTGAGCTACAACAATACCTCCACAACAACAAGTCTCCTCCTTGCTACATATGCCTCACTAAGATTCTCTCCTTTGAGCTCAGTTTTTTAGCATCTCTCTAATTCTTTCCTTTGGAACCAATTGAGCACTCCTCGCTCTAGGTTGCTGCAGTCTTCTGACCTCCTTATGTTGTCACCTACATATCAATGTTACTCAAGCCAGAGATCATTCCCAAGCTTTCAAAATCTTGCTTCTTAGTTTCCTTTCAAGAATACTCTTATCCTCTTTGTCCAACCTTCAATTGGATTCTTTTGGTTCACATTTGAGTGAATATCCACTTTCCTCAAGGAATAACATCACGATGTTTTCCTTATGCTGCTACCTGTGCAACAATATAAAAACCACATATTCTCCAATCTTCAAATCAAACTAAACAAAACATGTCATCTCACCTTCAAGATCTTTGCATGAACTTGTTCAACCATTTCCTGTACTTTGAGTGGATTGTCCTTTGGTTCTTGCATCTGCAAGTTCTGTTGCACTTTATCTTTGTGTGCTTACTATTTATCAGATTAAAATCTGATCTCCTCTTGCCTGCATAAACATCTTAAAACACATAACTCTGTTATAAGTCCTTTCCTACAGAATTCCCCTATTCTATTATGCTATCAATTGTTCCAATCACAATTATGCTCTGATACCAAATGACACAGGGTTTCCCCTACTTTACCCACAGTTTGCATGACTAATGCATATATCTGATCTCTCCCACGAATTTTAACTCTCGACCAAGTTAAATCTTCACATATCTAAGGTTTAAGGTCCATTTTATACATCTCATGTTGAATGATTTATCAACACTCGACCATAGTCTAATCCTTATACAATATTCCACTGTTGGGAATTTAGTCAACCCTTAACCTTCATTAATGTTAATATCGGGACTTACTCGCCCTTGTAAATCTTCGCTAACCCTTAACCGCATATATATAACCTTTCCCCTCTTTATGCTTTGGTTACATATAAAAATTAACAGATGAACCCCTTATATCCTTTGATAACATTGGACTTATATATAAACCTCATATATCTAAGCTTAATCCATTATAAACCATTACAAAAGAAATACCTACAAAACATACCTTTTTTGCCTTTATATGGCCTCTGCACAGATATCGATGCTCCCTTTATTGCAATCGCTAATCACTCCTCCGCGAGTTTCATTAATAAAGGCCTCTATCACATCCGATATGCGATAACGCAATATCAGATTTCAAAATCTATTAATTGTGCCTATACCCTTATCGGGTTTGCCTCCATCGCATGTTGCATTCCTTCCCCGATCCTGATCAGTGCTTCATCAGTGATCGCTGTGTCAGTCATCACAACATCACATTAATATTGTCCGTTGTTTCTTGCCCTTTGCTGAATTCCGATTTGCGATTAGATCACGACCGTTGATCTGGTTTCGATCCAATGGTCATCGATCAATTGACGATTGATCATCGCAACTGCCCAAGGCCTGATTCTGATATCTCCATAAGGGTCCCGCCGATGCTATTTAATCCTGGTCATTGATCATAAAGATCCAAGGCTACTGTGCGTCGATTCTTCACTTCTCCACTCTTCTGCTTCACTTAGATTTTACGCTATTTTCAATGTTTGCTGTGGTTCTCGGGTTTCTTCAAAGGTTTCGACCTTTCGCTCTTCCATTGCTCAATTCACTTCCGCTTGAACTTAACTCTGTGAATTCTTACTCTCGAACATTCCATAGCATCACTTGGTCTCTCCAATTGGGTTCTACGCCCTTTACGATCCTCTGTCTCTTCTCCTCCTATGTGTATTCGCCTCGACTCTGCCTGTATATATTCGTATTATGAAAATATTTGATAACACATAATTCATCATCTAACACACGAAATACACATTTATACAGATTTGAATCAATCTATGTATCTATGTATCTATAAACATAAACAATAATTACAGAATGAAATCTCTGTCTCTCTGGCATGATTCTTCTTTACAGTGGCCTCTGTTTCCTGATCTGCCCGTAGGCTTACAGACAAACTTCAAAATGTCTAACTTTCTCTAACCTGTCTAACTTTCTAACTTATTACTAACTTATGATCATGCCTTTTAGGCTTTCATTTATACAAAGGGATTCTAAAACCAATTTCTGGTTTAGATCCATAAAATCCTCAACAAAATTCCTAAATCTCTTCCTCATTCCTAAAACTCCTCTTTAATCTATAAATTCATGAACTGACTCCTAATCTGAGTTTTACAATTAATTCCCAAATCCTTCAATCTCTCAACTATCCTAATTCTCTCATGTTCTCCTACATTAGAGAACATTTACAAATATGCCTCACCATATTCAATTAAATCCCTATTCTAGCTTCTCTCATTAAAATCACTCGAAACATTAATAATTACATTTAATTCACACTTAGGAAACCAACTTCCTTGAAAACACAATACCCCTATCTACTAAAATACAATGATTTTTCTTGGGTTGAATTCTCCTGCATTAGATATGGAGGAAAAATATGTGTCTTCTCCCAAGTTTCTAGAACAAAACGTGACAATCACAAAAGATCAACTTGGTGAAACAAGGGAGGGTCAACCTGAACCCACTTTAGCTAAAATTTATGGGGTCCGAAAGCCTCATACTAGGCCAATAAACAAACTAAGGCTTAATTTCAAACTCAAATAGAACCCTAGCATGGAAAACCAAATGATTGAAATAGATGACACACCCTTGAAAGATTTGCTAATAAACAAGGAGTAGCCTACAAGTTCTAAGAAACACAAAGGTCAAAGGAGAGAACCTGACCCCAAGGCCAAGAAGCTTAAGAGAGGGAAAACAGGTAATGTATACCTTTTGCTAGAGGCCGCAAGCAGGCTCAAGTAGGATTTTTGTTCATCATTATTCCACCAACGTTCTTTTTGGAAACATTTTGATTTTTCATTGTCAGCTAAATTTTCAATGCTAATTTTGTTCTATTTTGAGCAGGCGATGACAATTAATTTGACAATGGTTTATGATTTTTATCCTGATAAGATATGTGCCAATTAATCTATGAGCAATTGTGAAAAACTATATTTTAGAGGCAACGATAATAAGTTTGGAGTATATAAAACTTACAAAAGATGGATTCATGCTCCAAGTGGAAAATTGATGTCCCAGGCCAAGATATAAGATGATTTTGTTGTTTTGATGAAGGTAGAGCATATTTTGTCGGATAAAACAAGGTATTTCCATATTTCATTGTAAGAAATCAACAAGGGATTTTGTTCAATGTTTTAACCATATTTTCAACTACAACGTAGCTTCCAGTTTCAGCATCTTATCTTTTTGTTTATGACTAAACAAAACGAGTACATAAAGGAAATCTGCATGCAATGTATTTGATTTTAGTTGGACATTTATGCAGATATTTGAGACTTTGTAATTAATTTGCTCCAAAAACATGGTTACAGTTTATAAGTATGCTATAAAGTCGAATGTAAAAGAGAACTAAGGGTTCATATTTTTTGGAAAAACTTTGTGCATTGATGTAGACTTTGAGATTAATATATTTTGCTATAAGAAATCTTATATGTGCAATTTCAAAGATTCATGTGTGAATGATTTCCTGTCTGTTTTCTACTGTGTTTACCTTCTCATTAGCCACACCTTTGAACATTAATATTTTGTATTTGCATAAAGCTATATGAATTGGAACTCATATTGGATGCTCAATTTCATGTTATTCAAAATACTTATGTGTTTTTTAAGCTTAAATATCATTTGTAGAAATCATAGTGCTTTGTTTTTTTATGTTTATTTTCTACATTCTTCTACCATATCTTGACGATAAACTGTCAAAGAAATCATAAGTTATCTTGCCTTTGCTTATAGTTATTTATGTATTTTGTGATTAGCAAGTAAATTTTCTGTCAGAGACTACATGCCGAATGGTCCCTTTCTTTTCTTTCCAAACCAAATTCATTTGTTAAAAACTAAATTTAGGGAATAAGCATATTAGTGACCTACTATTATAGTTACCTTGAGTAGTAGAGTTAAGGAGAAATCCTTCTCTAGATGGAAGTTGTTATAGACATTTTTGTGCCTTACAGCATGAAGCATGAAATGTCCATAATCAAAGGGATCCAAAGTCCCTAAACATGTTGTTCTTACCCCTAGAGGAACAAGGTCAGCAAACCACAGCACTTCAAATCAGTTCTCCACCTGAAAACGCTCAAAAACAAGGCAATTCTGGATCATGTCAACTGCTACACTGGCTACCTGCACTGAATGTCAACTGCTACACTGGCTACCTGCACTGAATGTCAACTGCTACACTGGCTACCTGCGCTGAATGTCAACTCCAACACTAGCTACCTGCGCTGAACGTGTTTGGACAAGTGGCAGGCTCATTTCTCAAGGTGTCAATGCCCAGGAAGCTTCCAAAATGACACTTGGATCAGGGAATTCGCCCAGTGATGAGTAAGAGGTTCTTAAACTCCAAGTGGAAGCAAGGATCTCCAAGTGGACTCAAGAACTGAAGTATAACTGAAGTGGGAGAGGACACTAGTCAGCTTGAAGCCAGCCTCAAGCTGACTCATCCTTTCTCCAAATCTCCTATATATAGAGCTCTCTCATGAGGTCTAAGGAGGCTGGAATTTTGTGTAAAGCAAGGAAGTGCTGTTGGTTTACAGTTAGAGCTATTGGGTGATTGCTTTTATAGAGGTGAAGAGGAGATTTCTTGCTGCTGGGGAGGTGCTGCTGGATTGGAGCCATTGATGGTTGTAACCTTCTCAGAACCCTGTTACTTTTATCAATAAAGCTTTGAATGTTCTCCTATATACTTGTATTGCATTGATGTATTGTATTTACTTGTATATTTGATTCACGCTAATCCATGCATCAGTTATGAGTACATGTATCTTGTAGTTTTCTTCTCTCTGTTGTGCAGGATCTGTGTGTAGCTGGACCGGCAAAGGGAGCAAGGAGCTGGGAACAAGAGACAAAGAGAGAGGATAAGGATCGACAAAAGCGAAAGACACCGGTTGGTTAATCTTTTCTTCTTTCTCTCTGTACTTTCATAAAGGAAAACATTGAAGCTTTACTTTCAGTTGTTGCTAAAGACTGTCACCTTTAGAGTAGGGATAGGGTCATCCGAGTCGGATACTTTTCCCCACAACAAAATGGCGACTCCGCTGGGGAGCCTAGTATCTTGTTGGTTTATTGTGTTTCTTGCTATTCATCTCATAAACAAGGAGAGCACCAAATCGAACTGCAATTGAGTCCTTCAATTGCAAAGTAGAGGGCAGCTGCTCTGGCTCAGTTTCTGAGCAAGTTTATGATTTGAAGAACTGATCCACAAGGACTCTTGTGCTCTTTGTGATAGCTTTTCATCCTCTTGATCATCCCTTAGCTTGTACTTGACCTATAGCTTTTTATTTCAGCAAAAACAGTGAATTTTTGAGCTTTTTATGACCCGGAAATCCTTGTAAACGCAACTCTCGTGTCTCAGTGCAGGCTGTCCAAAGGCAGTCTGCATTTCAGCGCAGGTATTCCCTTCGGGAACTGCGCTGAGAGTCAGTTTGACAGACCAGAGCCTGCGCTGAACCAGTTAGGCTATGTCTTCCTGAGGTTTCCTACTGAGTCTTGGCCCTGTTTTCACTGTTGTTTTGCTGCTGATTGCTTGTCATTTGTACTTGCTGTAAACCAACGTTCCTTGACATTATTCCGCCTCAGTTGTGTGATGAAACGGTGATTTTTCTTTCAGTATTTCTTGTTTCAGTTACAGTTTCCCATTGTGAAAAGCAAACCAGTATAGCTGTGGCCTCTTAGATCTTGAACTGTAAAAGTGTCGTCGTGATCTTAAGAGCTAGTTTTATTACTGTTCATGGCTGTTTGAGTTTGTTTGTTTTTCATTTTATGGTTTGAATTCATACATTTTTAGTGTCGAAACAAGTACCTGTAAGGCATCTTTTGATTTTAGACAAAACTTGTTTGTTTACGCTTCAAATTGAATTCGAAAATTATACGACAGTTTCCTTTTTGTCTACATCAACATTAAGGGAAAAGAAAAGAAATACATGCATCTTGCATTTGCATTTTTTGATAAGTTTGCATGATTGATCTAGGGGAAAGTGCATTAGTTTGTGCTTTGTGCTCTGTGTGGAAAGATAATGTTTTTCTCTCCCCTCAGTAGTTAGGATTTTCAAAGCTAAAAAGATTGTAAAGCTTGCTTATCATTTTAGCTGCATTTAGGAATTTGTACCAATACATCTCGTGGTGATCCTGAAAGACAAACTGCTAAACAAGATCAACTTAAAATATATTGAATGAATCTAAAAACGCTTTGTAACATAACGCTCACAATAGAGGTCTAGGTAGAGACGTGTTCCGGTGTCGTTAAACGTAGTGACTGTCGATCTCTACGAAGGTGGGTGATTCCTCCTGAGGGACGATAGCACTAATACGGACTTGTGCTCCCGCGTACCGTCGCGTATATTGGGAGACCCCTATAGGCATTTATCCTTTATCCTTAGGAAGCCGTGTCGGCCGCCCTACTGATCGCGATGCAGTGAACACAGCATTCACGAAGATCGACCACCCGTACCGTAAAACGTATTCTGTGGTTTCGCGAAAGGTTTGGCACACCCTCTACCTAGATCTCCAGAGCAGTTTCTTTTGGCCTTTTTTAAACTCTATAACTGAAAAAGTCCAACCGAGAATTTGTCACTTCGGGCTCGTTAATACATCGAAGGCGACTAGAGTCATCTTTAGCTTTTTCTCGACTCTTAAAACATGAAAAAGCAAAGTTGTGTCTAAAAGCGTCTAATAAAATTCATTCAATACGGAAACATAATTCCCCTTTTTGTATTTTAGTTGATCGAGTAATCCGAAACCGTGGAGGAAAGTCAATTAGAACTCCGTCGTTCGAGGAGACTCGCGAGTCAACCGTCTTTGTCTCCGGAATCGAGAGTAGTACGGACGAAGCAAACTCGCTTGACCGGGTCAAAATCTCCCATTAAAGTTAGAACAACAGTTCCGACAACATTTGAGATTCTGGTCACTCCTAATATTTCTGGAATCCCTGCCTCTATTGAGGAAGTTCAACAGCAACAGAGGGACAGTTGTACTGATCCTAGTCTGAGGACAAGTACTTTCATAACTGAACCAGTTCCATCTGAAACCGGTCCACAGAGTCTTGTTGCTCAAACAACTGTCGCTGTCGAAGCAACCCCTTCTTCGGCACCAGAAATCTTTTACGGACCTGACGGTCTTCCTCTTCCTCCTGGTCTGATTGCAATAGAGGAAATCGTAGAGGACCAGCAAGCAAATACTCCAACTCATTTTGGAGTAGGCATCACTCTTTTTCCTTCTGCATCAGAAGTTTGTCCATCGCCAGTGGAAGTTCCTGTAGAATCGTTAGGCAATTTATTGGATAGACTTAAAATGTCTGAGCAACCGTCGACATCTAGGACTGTGCCAAATGACACAGCGACAGCAGAAGCTCCTGCTGTCACTCCGACGATGTTTGCCGGCATACTAGCTGTCCCGACTAGCTCTCAACAGCTAGAAGGAGTCCACCCAGGGACTATTATGACAACTTGGTCTGTTCCAGTTTGTTCTTCCGGTATAATACCCGGTAATTCTTATGTTGAAACTAGACAAATTGATCCCTTTGGAAATAAGTTTGGACCATCCAGTCCTCAAAGGCAATCTATACCCTTGAGCTCCGGATTGTTACCGTATGGGGGGCAATATGCCCTTTCACTTCCCCCTCCGGGAGGATACCCATACGACAATTTTCAACCGCATTCAGGTTTGACTGAAGTTACGACGAGTGGTTGGGTGCCTATGTTGCCCCAACAACCGAGAGTTGTATATTCCATGCAACAATGTGTACCTATGTCTAGCATCCCGACGATGCCAGCAATTGTAACCGTGTCGCAAGTTCAATCGATGCCTGTTGTATGTCAACCCCAAGTTGTAATGCAACAGCCCCTTGACCCTGCAACACAACCACAATCGCCAACTGCCGGGACGACACAGATACAAACAGGAACCATAACCCCGCATCTTGGTCCGTCGGTTAGTATTGCACAGCAAAACATGGCTTCGCAGCCATGGATGATGCAATACCAACAACCTCAGTTTCAACAGGTGTACCAGGGATCTGAGCGACAGATCTTTGCAAATAGTGGGCAACCCTATATTCAGAACGGGTTAAATCAACCACTTTACAGTGGCCAAGCCCACCAGCCATATCAGTCCTATCAACATCAGTTGCATTATGCTGGTATGCAAAGGCCTACTGCTCAGGCGATTCCATCGTATCCTGGGTACGCATCGCCAAACCTAAATCAGCAGTTGCCATTCGTGGTGACTCTAGAATTACCAGATTTACATCGATTGACGAATGATCCAATCGCCTATGCCCATTGGTGGCCAGCGATTCCTCACAAACTTCCTTCGGACATTCCTAAATTCAATGGAAATCCTGGCGAAGACCCATCGAATCATGTGATGACTTTCCATCTGTGGTGTTCGTCGAATACCTTGAATGATGATTCGATAAGGCTTCGCCTTTTCCAGAGGACATTGACTGGTCCGGCGGCTAAATGGTATATTGAATTACCTAGAGCCTCTTTCGACAATTTTAGTTCCCTAGCCACGACTTTCTTAACACACTTTCAGTTACCTATAAGGTACGAAACTGGAACCGAGATCTTAACCAATTTCAAGCAGACAACGGCCACACATATATCAGATCATATACATGAGTGGCGTCGTCGTCGCAGAATGGTAAAGACTTATGTTCCAGATCAGCTTTTAGCTGAGTGGTTTATAAAGTCGCTTCTTCCTGCTATAACAGAAGATGTGGCCAAGGGAGGCGTCGTAACAGAGGAGCAAGTTATTGCTCGTGCCCAGTATTTAGACTTAGTATATACTCAGTCTGGCACGCTCTATGACAAGATACCTGACGCCCCTAGACCGGAATTTTCAATTCCTCCCCCTCCTGGATCAAATAGTGACTCTCATACCGGCGATGGTGTGATTGGCACTGCAAATGCAAAGTCAACACGGGATTCGTCTAAGAAAACCCGTAAGACTTCGAATCAAAATGCAAATGAAGAACTTCTTGCCTCGGAAGTAAGTGCCGTGTCGGACGACAAGGGCAAACAACTGAAGCAACCAGGAGACAAGAAGAAAAAGAAAGGGAGAAAAGGGAAACCCCCTTCGGGGTGTCATATATGCGATGAGGATCATTGGACAGCAGATTGTCCATGCAAAGCTGAGCTTAAAAGATTCTTTAAGAGTCCGAAAACCTCAGCTGTGTTGACTGATCCGTTTCCTAATCCTGGTCAAAATCTGGTTGCTAATCAAAATGCTTCCCGATCCCAAGTGCTTATGTTGTTTACCTCAAAGTAGCAGAATAATGCTTTGACAAGGAATAAAGATTACGGGAATCCATGGCTGTCAAATAACAAGGCTAATGAACAACCTAGTAGTTCGACGACAGCTTTGACCAAAGTTGTGCCACCCATCATTCCTGAACCAATGGTAAAGTTGCCAAAGGGAGTAGTACACAAATCGACATTTAATCCTCGTGCCAAAATAGCACAGAATTATAATATAATAGAGGACCTGGCCCAATCGCCGTCCGCTATGTCGACACTTGAGGTACCGCAAAATTGCCCCTCCCAAGAGCAAACTTTATTATCAGCAATAGGTGGGATTGGCCCAATGGATTCCAATCTTGTGGCCTTTGATCATAAAAGATATGACCCTAAGTTACCAGCTCAACTAGCTTTCCTTATTCAAGTGAAAGCCCTCAACAAAACTGTTCATCGAACAATTATTGATGAGGGGGCATCTACATGTCTTATGTCGATGAGTTGCTGGAAAAATTTAGGCTCACCACCCTTGTCGAAATTGTCAACGACCTTAAAAGCATTTGATGGACGATCATACACTCCCTACGGGATTTTAGGTAACTTGCAAGTTGAACTAGGGGGCAAAACAGTAGAAGTCGATGTTGAAGTAATTGATGGAAACCTCGATTACAACATCCTACTAGGAAGGCCCTGGATATATGCCATGGCCGCAGTCGTGTCGACCTACTTCAGGAAGATTGCATTTCCCTTTCAAGGAGGGATTACAGTCGTCGACCAACAAACTTTCCTCCCCGACAGTTCACAAGTTACGGGAAGCATTCCAATGACACATGGAAGCGATCATTCGCTTCAAAATATTGGAGTAGGTCTCCTAAAAGACCCTGCCTTAATGGGTACTTTTTCCCTACCGCCTGCAAGTAATCTGGCGGAGGTGGCCACAGTGGAAACCTACAATATGAAATCTTCTATATATAATGGATTCGGAAGATTCCTAAACATTTTGTCAGCATGGATCATCGCCCTAATAGAAATACTGTAAATACAGTGGGCTTCGAGGATAGTTCCTATCTCATGTCAACCTCGTTAAAAAATGAAACAAATCCCCTTTCCAAATCTCAAAGGTAAACCTTCATTCCAACCACCGAGTTGAATGCAATGAAGCTTGGGGGGCATGCACCTCGATTTTCATTATTATGCTGGGGGCATGCAAACTTATCATCGAGCAGTTTTAGCACATAGTTCATGCTCGTTAAAAAATAAACGCAAGATCTGAGCAGTTTTAACGCGGTCTTCATGCTCGTTAAAAAATAAATAAAAGCAGTGAGCAATGTTCCCTCCAGAGTTTAAGCTCATTTTTATCTAAAAAAAGAACCTATCCCGGTAAATAACCTTTTGAGATCGTAAATCCATCAGCCATAAAAGCCTTGGTCGTGTTTGTGCACCGTCACCTCCACTTTTCATTTGGCCGATCATTCACCTCCATTTGTGTGTTTACCTCTTTTGAGAAACAGCTGCGAAGAGTGATTTCACCTAGCCATCCTTGTGACACTGCCGTGATTGGAGAATTCCAACCTGTACCTGGAATCTGCTGCTATCCCTGTTTATCACTCGTTCCTCAAAAGACGAGTCTTCTTTGAGCTCTTTTCATCTGACTCGTAAAATATGAAAAGTTTGCCGAGTTTTGGCCTTCCAGCTCGTTAAACGACCGGAAGAGCTATCCCTCCTCTAGATTTTAATCTTTTTTGGACCTGAGGGATTATTGCACAAAAAGATCGAGCGCTTGTCTTGTTCGGCTCGTTAAAAGTACTGAACACTCATCCCTTCTGTATTGTTTTATACTTTTTCGGACTTAAGGGATTAGATGACGAAAAAGGAATTTTGGAGTTAACTTTCTGTACCTTTTCAGACTCTCTAAAAATGAAAAGGACCGAGTTTTCCTTGTCGTTAGACTCGTTAAAATGATTAAATAGCGACAAAGTTGTCTTTAGACGAGAACGAGTTTCCCTATCGCTAAGCTCGTTAAATCATAGCGATGGGCTTGCCCGAAGGGCAGGTTATAGAACAAGCATATGTTATCCTCCTCAAGCTTGACAAAAATAAAGAGGTACTGGTCAGAAATGACTGGGGAAAAATTGGGAGAACATCAAAGCTTAATGGTAGCAAGTCGCTCTTGAACATGACACTTTTCCTCCGTACCACATCGGGTTGGGTTGTTTCATTCACCGGTCTCATCGCCATGGTCTTCGCCAAACCATCCACATTTTGGGGTAATGCTACCGATCCATCGCATCAGTGTCGTTATATGTTCAAGAGAGGTCATTCTGAAAGTGTCAACCGTGTCCCATCCACTGCCATACATTATCCTTCATCCATTCATGATCGCCACCCTGAATCATATGTCACAGTTTGTTTTCACCTCCACTAAAATCATTAGCTCCGTTCCGTGTCATTGATGTGGGATTCATTAAGGCCCTCCTTTGACGGATCGCTTCTTGTCGACTTCAGCTCATTATCCAAGAAGTTGATCTAGGAACAACCCCATCAATACTTTGAAGCTTGCATGCCTCAATGGCAAGTTTCTCACTTCCGGCGACAGGTATACATCAATGACCTTCGACTAGAAGATTTTGCGTGGCGTTCGACACCAAGTCCTTTATTCACGCCACGTGAATTGTACTGCAGTACCTTGAGGGTCATTATCATTATCGGTGATTCCTCTCGCGCTTGTTAACGGTTTTCATCATTGACCGCTAATCAAGCGATGTCTTTCCATGTTCGACTTCAGTGCAATTCTCACATGGATCGACTTGTACTTAGAGTGAAGATCGAGCGAGTTTGAAGACCCCGGATCTAGTTTCATCCATCCGGGCTGCGAAATATATTCAAGAAATATAAAAACATTTGTCATGTACATCATTGCAGCAGATGATCATCCTATTCAAAGGATGATAATTTCAGCAGAGAATTATCAGTCTACCATCAGACGATCGTCTGTTCTATGTACCAAAATGTATTTATAAAGCTGAGCATGGGAATGCCCGCCTCAGCTAGATCATGAAAACAGAATGAAAAATAATGTATTGTATTGTATCGTATTACAGGGCACCTCTCAGCACTTGAATGAACTTCGGATCCTCTGGATAAAGCATTTCACCCGATAAACGACCTCCTACTTTAGGGGGCAACTGTTATAGACATTTTTGTGCCTTACAACATGAAGCATGAAATGTCCATAATCAAAGGGATCCAAAGTCCCTAAACATGTTGTTCTTACCCCTAGAGGAACAAGGTCAGCAAACCACAGCACTTCAAATCAGTTCTCCACCTGAAAACGCTCAAAAACAAGGAAATTTTGGATCATGTCAACTGCTACACTGGCTACCTGCACTGAATGTCAACTGCTACACTGGCTACCTGCACTGAATGTCAACTGCTACACTGGCTACCTGCGCTGAATGTCAACTCCAACACTAGCTACCTGCGCTGAACGTGTTTGGACAAGTGGCAGGCTCATTTCTCAAGGTGTCAATGCCCAGGAAGCTTCCAAAATGACACTTGGATCAGGGAATTCGCCCAGTGATGAGTAAGAGGTTCTTAAACTCCAAGTGGAAGCAAGGATCTCCAAGTGGACTCAAGAACTGAAGTATAACTAAAGTGGGAGAGGACACTAGTCAGCTTGAAGCCAGCCTCAAGCTGACTCATCCTTTCTCCAAATCTCCTATATATAGAGCTCTCTCATGAGGTCTAAGGAGGCTGGAATTTTGTGTAAAGCAAGGAAGTGCTGTTGGTTTACAGTTAGAGCTATTGGGTGATTGCTTTTATAGAGGTGAAGAGGAGATTTCTTGCTGCTGGGGAGGTGCTGCTGGATTGGAGCCATTGATGGTTGTAACCTTCTCAGAACCCTGTTACTTTTATCAATAAAGCTTTGAATGTTCTCCTATATACTTGTATTGCATTGATGTATTGTATTTACTTGTATATTTGATTCACGCTAATCCATGCGTCAGTTATGAGTACATGTATCTTGTAGTTTTCTTCTCTCTGTTGTGCAGGATCTGTGTGTAGCTGGACCGGCAAAGGGAGCAAGGAGCTGGGAACAAGAGACAAAGAGAGAGGATAAGGATCGACAAAAGCGAAAGACACCGGTTGGTTAATCTTTTCTTCTTTCTCTCTGTACTTTCATAAAGGAAAACATTGAAGCTTTACTTTCAGTTGTTGCTAAAGACTGTCACCTTTAGAGTAGGGATAGGGTCATCCGAGTCGGATACTTTTCCCCACAACAAAAGTGTAACAACCTCTGGTTAAAAGTTCTTGTAATAAAATTTAATAAAAGAAAAATAAGACCAAGATCATGGGACACGTATTCCAAGTTGAATGTTGGACAAAAAATCCTAGTGGGTGTTCATTTCATTTATTATGGCTAAGGAAATCAGCAAAGCGTAAACATGTGAAGCTGGGTTATAGTTTTGTGAGAAACGCCCCTGAAAAGTTCATAATCACATTTTTTCGTCTGAACAATTTTATTTTTTTTATCGAATTAGTAAAATTAATTCAAATCGACTATTATTGTCATTTACATTAACGCTGACCATTAAATGGATTTTTGGCTGGAGGTGGAAAAACTGAAAATATTGTTTTTTGGCCGAATTTTTAATTCGGTCGAAATCATAATTGAGTTGAAATAATAATTCCGCTGAAATAATAATTCAGTCGAATCAATAATTTAGCTGAATTATTAATTTAGCCGAATTAATTTTTATATATATCATGGTACTGAGGCCACAAAAATATTTTTTGTGTTGTTAGTTTACCATTATCGTTCATTCGTCACTGGAGGAATTTTCTGTGCTATCAGTGTGTTGGAGGAATTGATTTACCGACAACGTATGTGTTGGCATGGAGGTTATTTTAGTTTTGTTGGGTTTTACTAGATTTTTTAATGTTGTTTATAATTTTTAATGGATTTTTTCCAGGATTGGTTAGCGCCATTCGTCGTCACCACTATAGGAATTCCTTAGCCTCCTCTTCCTCTGATCAACCTCCTCATCGTCCGTACCAAGTATGCAAGAAACATTTTTTTATTGTAATTCATAATTTGTTTCTTTATATTTAATTTATTTCTCTTTCAGAAGCAACTATTGGTTGTAATTTATAATTTATTTTTATTTATGAAACCACTGTTGATTGTAAGTTATAATTTCTCTCTCTCTTTCAGAAGCAGTTGTTGATTGTAATTTATAAATTCAAAGAGTGTCCTGATTGTAATTGTAATTTTATACAATGAATATCACATTCATAACTTTTTTCCATTGTAGGTACATGTGACAAGTGTTAAATAGTATTCTTTTGAATGCATTAAATAATATTCAGGGTCTTTTCAGCAAAACGTTGTAGCTTGTACAAATTGTCATGCAGGGCACATATTTTTTTCAAATGCCTACTTCATATTATTTTATTAAAAATGAGAGGAACCACTTTTCAAAAGAAAATATTCAATCCAATCTGTCATCGGGCTTTTGATGAAATTTTCTGCCTTCACATGCAAGATGCATATTACAAAGGAACAACTTTTTCAAAAGAAAATCTCAAGCCAACTATCATCATGGATTTGATGATATTTTTAATGCTTGTGACGTTTTGGAAGTTCTTATTCATTCATGGTGATATTTTTGTTCTGATGCAAGCTATGTAAATTCCTAATCATCTTTATGAGATCACAATTCTTTTGTGATGGTGCATTCTATATGATCTTTTCACATTCTTGTCTAGCATTCTCTCCCATATCTCCCATCCTAAATACTTTGTTTGCCAGATTTCTACATTCTTTTTTTCTTGCAATAGGATGTGCCCAATTGAAATTACCACCCAAGACCAAAATCATAGAGTATGCATGAAGCTTTTCTGAACACAAAGTATAGTGTTTATGATCTTAACACTGACACTTTCACAACTTTTGACGAGATGTTTCATTTTATGAATAAATTTTGACATTATATTGCTAATATTTTCTTCTTTAGGATTCCATAAACGTGAATCTTAGTTTGATCCATAGTGCAAAAGAAGAAACTATGTTCTATAGCATCAAAACACTATAGACAATTCAATCCATAAAGTATTGATGGAAACACACTACACATAAGATAAAACAGATTTAGTACATGAGTGAAAAGAAAGAGATGAAAATATTCTTGACATTCCATTGTCCAGTTGCTTCATGTCTGTCACAAAAGGTGTTATGAAACCAGCTCAAGAAATGATAGAAAATATAGATCAACACCTTAGAATTCAGCCTCTTCAAGGGGCAACCTCCTTTACATTACATAAATGAACAATTCTTGGATGATTCAAATGACAAAACCTCCTTTCTATATATAGGAGTCTGAGGAGTAACAATATAACCCAGCCGACCTAACAATAATAATATAAAGCCATAAAAATAACAATAGATGGATTCTATGGGGCACAGTAATAACAATATGGGGATAATAGGGGCACAACAATATTAATAAGGGATGCAACTACAATAGTAATGGGATAATCACTAGTATTATAGGGACCCAACATGCCCCTCTCCTTCAAAAAAGTGTTGTCCTCAATGGTTGAGTAGTTCTGGATGCTTCTGTATAAAATTCTCATCCTCCCATGTGGAATCTTTAGTGGATAAGTTCTTCCACTTGATAAGATACTCCAAAATTGATCGATTTCGTAGCTGTCAAGTTCTTGTTTCTGTTACTGCTTCCGGTTCAAATATAATTTTTCCTTCCTCGTCAAGTTCTGGAAATATTGTTTGAACTGGGAGCTTGTCGCCTATAACCTTTTTTAAACATGAAACATGGAAAATTGGGTGCAATCGAGAAGCTGTAGGAAGCTCCAATTTGTATGCCATAGTACCAATATTTTGCAACACCTTGTACAGACCATAGTACTTTGGTGATAATTTATTATCCTTCTTAGCTTGCTTGAGGGACATTTGCTTATATTGTTGTAGCCGTAGAAATACCCAATCACCTACATCAAAACTTCTTTGACTGTGATGTTGATCTGCCTGTTGTTTCATTCTATTCTGTGCCAACACGAGGTTATCCTTTAAGAGTTGGAGGACTTGTTGTTGATGTTCGATGTGATGTTCCACTGCTTGAACCTTAGAATTTTCTCTTAAATATGATGTGATGGATGGTCGCTGATATCCATAAAGTTCCATAAATGGGGTCATTTTTGTTGTTGTATGGAAGGAAGTGTTATACCACCATTCAACCAGAGGCAACCATTTGACCCGTTGTGTCTGTTTATCAGATACAAAGCAATGAAGATATCCTTCCAAACATTTGTTTACTATCTCAGTTTGCCCATTAGATTGAGGATGATAAGATGAGCTATGAGCTAACTGAGTACCAAGACAAGAAAATAATTCTGTCCAAAAATTTCTAGTGAAAATGGGATCTCTGTCACTTACAATAATCTTTGGGTTTCCATGTAGCTTTTGAATTGTTTCCATAAATGCAGTAGAAACTGTATTGGCTTTAAATGGATGTGATAATGCACAAAAGTGTGCATACTTGGTAAGTATGTCAACTACCACCATGATGACACTCTTTCCCTCAGACTTGGGTAAACCTGTGATAAAATCCATTGAAACCTCCTCCCAATGTTGGCTTGGAATGGAAAACGGTTGTAATAGGCCCGGTGTCTTAACTGTTTCAACTTTATTTTGTTGGAAAACCAAACATTCCGCCACAAATTTTTGAATATCCGATTTAAGGCCATCCCAAAAAAATTCCTTCTTAACCCTATGGTAAGTTTTTAAAAATCTTGGGTGCCTTCCTAAGGGAGCAGTGTGCAATTCCATAAGAATCTTTTGTTTTAGTTGGGAATTCTTACAGAGGTATAAGCGATCTTTGTACCATAAAGAATCATTTTTCCAGCTAAATGTATCAGATGTACTGGAATCTTGTTGTAACTTTCGAATAAGTGCCCACACTTATTCGTCATTCTTCAATTGCTCCCTTGCTTCGTTTATCCAATCTGGTTGGATAATAGAAATGGGACACAACAATGCTTCCACATCCTCATCCTTTCTTGAGAGTGCATCTGCCACCACATTTTGCTTCCCTTTTTTGTAGATGATTTTGAAGTCACAACCCAACATATTTGTGACCCACTTTTGTTGCTCTTCAGAGGATAATCTTTGTTCTAAAAAGTATTTAAGGCTATCATGACCTGTTTTTACCTTGAAGTGTCTTCCCATTAGGTAGGGTCGCCATTTCTTAAGTGCATGGAGTATTGCCAACATTTCCTTCTCATAAATAGCTTTGTGTAAAAACTTTCCCTTGATTGGATGACTTTCAAAAGCAATGGGTCTTTCATCTTGCATTAAAACAACCTCAATTCCATTTCCTGAAGCATCACATTCCACAATAAAGGTTTTTGTGAAGTCTGGTGTAGCTAAGACCGGTGCTTGGCACATTGCCTCTTTAAGATGTTCGAAGGCCTTTGTTGCTTCTGGAGTCCATGAAAATGCATCTTTCTTCAGTAATGTTGTTAGAGGTGCTGCTATTCTCCCATAATTCTTAAAAACTTGCGATAATACCCTGTCAACCTGAGAAATCATCGCAGATGCTTTATGGATGTGGGAATTTTCCATTCCTTAATGGCTTTAATTTTGCTAGGGTCTACCTTAACTCCTTCATGAGATACAATATGACCCAGATATTCCACCTCTTGTACTCTAAAGAAACATTTGGATCTTTTTGCATATAATTGTTTCTCCATCAATAGTTGTAGCACCCTGTCAACATGTTCAACATGATCCTTCCAAAACTTGCTGTAGATTAGTATATCATCAAAAAATACTAACACAAATTTTCTAAGGAATGGTTTGAAAATGGAATTCATCAAACCTTGAAATGTTGAAGGTGCATTGGTAAGGCCAAAAGGCATGACCAAAGATTCATAATGACCCTCATGAGTTCTAAATGATGTTTTTGGAATGTCTTCAGTGTTCATTCTGATTTGATGATATACAGAACGAAGGTCCAACTTGGTGAAGTAAATTGATCCATGCAATTCATCCAGTAATTCATCAATGACGGGAATGGGAAACTTATCTTTAATAGTGAGCTTGTTGAGCTCCCTATAATCTGGACACATGCACCATGATCCATCCTTCTTGTGCACTAATACTACTGGAGTAGAGAAAGAACTTTGACTCGGTTGAATTATACCAGCCTCTAGCATTTCTGCAACCATACATTCAATTTCACTCTTTTGGGCATAGGGATATCTGTACGGCCTGATGTTTGGAGGAACACTTCCTGGAATCAAATGAATAGCATGATCATGATCACGAATAGGTGGGAGACCTTCGGGAGTCTCAAATACCTTGGAATGATTGTCCAAGACTTTTTGGAGATCTGGATAAATAGATGATTGCAATGTGGAAACATCTAGTGAACATAATTGTGCAATTACACCCCTTTGTTCCTTTTTTAGAAGCTTTGTCATACCATTAGAGCTAATTATCTTTCCCGGTTTCCCTGTAATACCCCTTAATTCAACTTCCTTTCCTTCAACAGAAAATTTCATGAAAATTTCTTGAAAATTAAAAGCTATTTTACCCAAGGATTGTAGCCATTGGACTCCTAGTACAACATTAGCACCTCCCATTGGAATGGAAAGCATTGGGCTAGTCAATACATATTCTCCAATCGATAGCTTGGTATTATGGCACTTTCCAGAGAAATTTATTGTTCCTCCATTTGCAACCATCACTTGACACTCTGGTGCTAGATATAAGAAGCAATTAAATTCTTTTGCTACCTTACAATGAATACAATTGTGGGTACTTCCTGAATCAATCAACACTATTACCTTTTTCTTCTTGATTTGCCCTTCTATCTTGATGGTTTGAGGAGTGGTAATTCCTACCAATGCATTACAAGATATGGTCAGATTCATTTCTTCTTTATCTAGGCATTTTTCCTGGAGTATATCCTCTTCTTTTGACCTTTCTTGCTCCTTTTCTTCTTCCTCTTTGCAATCTATGTAGAATAATTTCTTCTCAGCACACTTATGACCTTTACTGTATTTGCTATCACAACTGTAACAAAGCCCTTTTGCTCTTTTTTCTTCCAATTGTTGTGGTGTCAACCTTATAGGTTGTGGAAGACTAGGGGAAACCACACTTCCATCTTTATAGTTGTGAGTGATATGCTTCCTGGTTGCCATAATTTTGCTTTCCATTTTTCTTGCTAACCTGAATGCCTTCTCTAATGAATCAGATTCCTAAAGGCAAACATCATGTTGGATATTATCCTTTAAAGTTCATATGAACACATCAATCCTATGCTCCTCTGGAATATTTTTTACCCTTATGTTCAATTTTTGGAACTCCTCAATGTGCTCCATTATTGAACCATTTTGTTTGAGACTTATCAATTGGCTAAAAAAAGTGTTGCTTTTTGTATCCTCATAATGTGCTATCAATTTTTCCATAAAAATTGCCCAAGTGATAATTTGTTTACGAGAGAAAAGCCATTGATACCATACACACTGATTTGGTTCCAAATATAAAGTTGCAATACGTACCTTTTGTGTGTTTTGCACATTATTGAGATCGAAAAATTGCTCCATTTGTAATATCCATGTTGCGGGATCCTTGCCATCAAACTTCCTCATATCGATTTTTGGAGTATGGTGGGTCTTTCATCCCACATTAGATTCTAAGAAATCATGATTAAGATTTCTTTTGTTCGCATCATGAGTTTCCTTTACTACCTTTTCACCATTAGTAAGTATTTCTTGTAGAAAATTTGTCAAATCTGTCTTCAAATCTGCCATGCCTGTCTTCAAATTTGTGTTCAAATCTATCTTCAAGTTGTCCATCTTAGCTTCCATGCCATTCATCTTAGCTTCCACGCCATTTATCTTAGCTTCTGTTAGCTTTTGTGAGAGTTACATTTGTTGCACTTGTTCTTGTAATTTTGATATATCATGTAGCATTTCTTCCTCTTCTTCATGAGTCATGCTAGAGCTTTCTGGTTGCTTACTAGGTGTTTGAATTTTCTTTCCTCAGGGCATCAGTTACCGATAATAATTCTCTACTATGCCCTTTGAATTCCTTCAAAATAAATTTTCAAACCAAGCTTAAGCAAAAATTTAAAAAAAATCTACACACCTTTTTTCACTTTGTAGGAGCTTGATATTTCCTCTGATGTATCTCTGTACTTTCTGATCATCCAGTTCTGAAATTGTGACCTGTAGTAGCCCGTTGTGTCCTCTTTCCAATGCCACCAGTCTGACCCAAATTGGATTCTCCAAGAAAGAGTTATGTGAAATCTCCTACAGTGACTTGATTATATACTAGTTCAGTAGATCGAACTTGTACGACGAGTGCCACGAGTCACTGTTTTGACCTTTGGCTCTAAAAAATATCTATAAGAAACTACGGTCCATCCTCTTTCTGTAACTTCTTATGAAATTTCAATCTGATGCTCAGAGAGAAATTTATGACGATTTTCCCCAGGTCACCTGTTTGGAATGTAATTCAGGAGTCTACAAAAAGACCAACTTCCTCAGATCATATCTCCGCAAATATAGTGCGAAAAGCTTTGAAATTTGGAGCCAATGTTCAACGCGATGTATTCTAAAATGGGTTTTGTTTTTTAGCTTCTGAAACATCGCAGAAAAAAAAGTTATAGTGAAAATGCCACGATGACCTATTTGGAGCAGTGAAACCCTCGAATCCAAGGCTCTGATACCAAATGTTATGAAAACAGCTCAAGAAAAGATAGAAAAGATAGATCAACACCTTATAATTCAGCCTCTTCGAGGGGCAACCTCCTTTACATTACATAATGTACAATTCTTGGATTATTCAAATAACAAAACCTCCTTTCTATATATAGGAGTCTAAGGAGTCACAATATAACCCAGTCGACCTAACAATAATAATATAAAGCCACAAAAATAACAATAGAGGGATTATATGGGGCACATTAATAATAATATGGGGATAATAGGGGCACAACAATATTAATAAGGGATGCAACTACAATAGTAATGGGGTAATCACTAGTATTATAGGGACCCAACAAAATGATTCCACAATCTGCTCCTAAAGAACACAAGAATCATAAAACCCAATGTTTAAATGATGTCTTCATAAAATCTTATTGTAGTGTGTTTTTATGTTCATAATTTACTGAGATGAGTACAAGATGCAGCAAAAGTGTGAATATGATCATATGCCTACAAAGATATTTCATTTGTCACCTCTTTCAATCATACTACAAATATTATCATTTATGACAATCAAACAAGAGTTTCTAGTACGTTGCAATTCATTAAAATTGTATCAATTCACAGGAATTTACAAGTAACTAACTGCCTCTAAATCAAATGCATAATTCTTGAAGTCTTGATCTGATGTTTTTGTGCTCGTCTCTTCTACATTGAAAAACTCCATATTTGTGGTATGTTTTCCCTCTCTTGTGCCCACAAACCCTGTCTACATAACTAGTGGACTCTGAATCAGTGCCTAAGAAAGCTAGGGAAATGGTTTGCTATGAAAGATCATGATTAATAATAGGCTCGATAAGTTTGGATGCCATAAGGAGGCATGCCAAACGTGTTTTGAGCAAGAATTCCATAAGAATTAGAGTACAATTTTTATGATGCCATGCTACCCTTGCATGCCATCCTTCTGATACGACTACCAAAACTACTGCTCTTGCACTAAAAGGTGTTGTTTCTTTGACATATCTGACATCTAAACATATGAAGGTGGTGGGACATTTAAGGATGCAACAAATGGATCCTTTCCAGTTGGGACAACATTATAGGATGCAACAAATGGATATTTATAGCAAGGTAGGACCAAAACCTTAAACTACAAGTCAATTCATATAGAAAGTAGGGAAGTACCAAAACCTTTGTTCATACTTATAGAATATACGATGGAAGTCGCTCTCAATAGCCTTCAAGTCCTGTTGAAGGAAGATATCAAACTCCAAGTTATTATACAGATCTTTCTAATGCCATATTTCAGAGTTTCTTCTTCTATTCATGTATAGTTACAACTATCCAAAGATGGAACAAAATCTGTAGTTGATAATGTAGAAAACATTTATGAACATGCGTGCAATGGGCAACATATAAATTTGTTTAGTTCGACAAAAAACACACAAAACAATTAAGTTGCAGTGACCACAAAAGACCTCCAAGAAAAATAGTTTATTTATTCCATATTTCTTTACTCAAACTAAATCAGAATGTTTTATATGAATTTGCTTCCTCAACAGCTAAAATAGGAAAGATAAAAACAAAGTCGTAAATAGCAAATATTTTCAATAAGTCGGGAATCTGTAATTGAGAAAAACATTAATATAGGAGGTAATCTTCTGTAAAAATAAGCAAGCAATCTAGGAAAATGGAAATGATCCTAAATTTACTAGGAAAAGTCCATTTCTTGATACCCAGAACATAGACACGAACAAAATGCTAATTGATCTAGCCTAACCTTTAAAATTCTGCCAGATTCCACACAATCAAGAGAAGATATAATCAAACGAAATAATTCAATATTTGTAAGCATGCTCAATCAAAGCTACATATATTTACCTGAAAACATCCCCGCATAAGGCCATCGTTAGTGGTTTATATTGACCACAAGGAAATATTTTTATATATCATACAGATATCTACAAATTTTCAAACGATTATTACATTTTTATAGAATATTTTCATATATTTACCATAAAATAAATATTTCAACATTTTCTATGTGATTGACACCATTATATGAAGTGTTTTTCAAAGTATAGTAGAGTTGGCCAAAGCTCTCCTCTTCTGGAAAACAAAAATTTACTGAAAACTACACTTATTATCAGGTGGGGGAAACAGAGCAACAAAAGATAATAACAAATGAAAAAAAATATTGAGAAGAGAAGGAAATACCTTGTCAAACTAGTAGCATGCTCTGATAAAATGAGGCGAAATGTTCAAAACTTACACGCTTATGATTGAGCACGGAAAACATATGGTACATTGGGTCAAAATGTATGCAACCTTTACAAAACCAAGGCCAAACCTTCAAGGCTCTGGAGCACAAAAATAATCTCGTTCAAAAAAATGCATAGCTTACTAGATTGAAATGGACTTGCCTCAAACAAGGACAACTGTCTAAAAACTTTAGGAATAACAACTCAAAGACCAACAAATTTTAAGAATTTCCCAGTTGAAGCTCAAATAAACATACACTGTTAATATAACGTGAATATCTTTTCTTTAAAAAAATAGTATAAAAATATTATTATGAAAGGAGCTCTGAAGGGGCTACTATGAGCGAGCATCTCGGTGTTGTTCAATTGTTGCTTGCCTGTGGAGGATGCATGCCTTATTGTAATGGCTTCCTTCCTCTTATGCGCTTCTGTGAGATTCTTGTTCTATTCTTTCTATGGAATCGCCCTGAATGAAATCAAGACATCTATCTACAAGCCTCGCATATAGACGTTCTCCAAACCTACTACTACAACTATTAATATAATAGTTCCAACTGACCCATATTTAAAAAATAGTGCTCCCACCAAACACAGAAAACAACTCCCCCAATACCAAGTCATACAGACTAATTAGCTCTCTTACTTGATTGCAGCTTTTGGGAGAGGAGTTACAACTGAATGAACTGCCAATAGATCACCAAACATTTTATTGCAACGTAAGGGACCTAGGTGGTCCAAACTTATCATGATATTAAAAGGTATCTACTCCTCCATGATGAAAATAATCTCCATCGATGGGAGAGAAAGGGATTAAGTACCACCAATTCAAGACATAGGTGCTCAAGCTATAAGGGATGCAAAGGTAAAGATAAAAGCAGTCAACCCCATAGATCCACATGCAACAATAGTTTCATTTGACTCATTTTACCCAGTTTTATTTTCATCTCCATATGGTGATAATAGTGAAATAGAAATGATATTGTTGTTCTATATTATATAGTTAGTCCATGCACTAAGTTGCATTTCAAGCCTCAAGCCTTAAAGTGAGAATTTTTTACTTTCCCAACTAAACCTTTCAAGTAAATTTGGTTACCACACTTAATCTCTAGATAATTTGTTTTTTGGATTCCCTTGACAGTTTATTCATAAATCCTTGTAGTATTCAATTATTCAATCACAATAGGTATTTATTTATTATCATTCTCCCATAAACTAAGTCATTTGCAATAAATAAATATAAATTGAATTTATTGAATTTGTTTTCTACAGGGATTAGAAAACCCATTAAACATGGTTGAAAAATGGACATTATGGATAGAAGTTCCTTCTTATCCCAATCCAGGGAAAGCAATGATTACTTATGTGATATAAAATATTGTGATGAACAATGTCCTCCAAAGGAAAATGAATGTACCTGGAAGAACAACAAACAATGAAGCATATTATATTGCATTGATAGAAGGCTTAGGAACAACTAGGGAGTATGGATCCAATAGAATTGTAATCTTCACCAACTACGAACTTGTATGCAACCAGATGAAAGGCATGTACCATGTTAAAAGAGAGAGGTTAAAACAACTGCATGGAGAAGCAAAAATTATTGTTAGTCAATTTCAATCATTTAACATAAGACATTGTGCAAATGTCAATTGGATATTTAGTGATCTATTTTGTGGAGAAATGCCAATTCAATATGTGTGTGTGAAAGATGAATTAGTGTTAAGAAGCTCTCCATCAAAATTTATTGATGGAAGTTATAAAATATCTTTGATATGTGTGTGCTTTTTAGTTATAAATGTGTTGTTTTTAATGACCATGTGTTTTTTTCAATTATATACCAAGTGTGCCCCTACTAAGTAAACACAACTTAGTGAACTTGACATGTTTTAGAGAAAATGTATTTAATTTTCAAATGTTCGTGCTTCAAAATTTGTGTTTTTAGTCTTGAGTATATTTTAAATGAAGAGCTTCGGATAGTTACACTAATTTTCTGAATTCTTTCAATGTTTTAAATAGCAATTTTAAGATGTTAAAATATATGATGTAAGTTCAAGGGTTACATAAATTAAATGCATGAGGTAAATTCAAGGACTACATCAATTTTTTGAATTCTTAATCTTTTTAAATATAAATTTAAATATTTTTAAATGCATGAGGTAACTTCAAGGGTTACATCAATTTTTTGAATTCTTGATCGTTTTAAATAGAATTTTTAAGAGAATTGTAGATGCAAGAGGTAAATTTTTAAATATAATGTATCTATATATCTATAGATATCCATACCATGGATGATAATTTGCCAGATGATTCTTCGAGGCAATCATCAATCGAGTCTCATGCATCTACTAGAGGGGGAGGTCATGGATCAAAGAGAATATCAAATGAATCAAGGGAGGTCCATCATGATCGTGGTATATATATGTTTATGTGCAAGTTTTTAAATGATATTCGAATATAATCATATGTATGTATACATATGGAATTGATCTTTTATCAATTTAGATTTAAATGAATTTATAATAAATTTCATCTTTTAGGAGCATCTCAAACTAGGTCGAAAACAGTATCTACTCAATCAATTAAGGGTCATTGTTCACACCATCGTGGTATGGTATATATATATATATATATATATATATATATATATATATATATATATATATATATATATATATGTTTATGTTCATTTACTTAAATGATAAATAGGTAGAATCATATGTATGTATACACATTTATTGAATTGATTGTCTATTTTTTTTAGAAGCTTCACTCACTATGTCATTGCATGAGGATGGTCAACATTCTCCCGATGGTCAACAGGCCAATCAACTCATGTACTTGGGTCTGATGGTGCTCAATCATTTACGGGTGGTCATCAATATCAATCGGATCATCATGATCCTCATCATTTTGGTAAATTATATAAAAAATTATGTTAAAACAAATTTGTACATGTAAATGAATTGTATGTACATATGCGTGTACATGTCTATCTTTCATGTGTATGAATACATTTTTTCACATGTTTTTCTATTTATGTAATTTTATATATTAATGCTGAGGGTTAAAATGTTGCTCGATGTACATGTAAGTGAAGCTGGACAATTCAAGAAGAATGCCATACACCAACTAGCACTTATCCATCTGATATTTCTGATGAGCTTCCTTGGGAAACAAACCTCCAACGGTGTACGTTACAAAGGTGCAAAAGTGATTATTAAAAATTGAGGAAAGATCTTGGGAGTTTGGAGCTCCGTACAAAGAGTTGAGAAAGCTTAGAAATAGTTGTGCACTCTCTAAGATCATTTCTTGATATTTATGAAAGGCTTGCTCCAACCATGAATTGATTTATAGATATGATGAGGCATATAAAGGAAACGGTAGTGGGTCCCGAAAAATGGGTCGAGGTTAGTAAAAGTGTTACAAAAGAAAATCGAAAATCTATGTTTAATTTCAAAGAAGGGTTGAAAAGAAAGATGCTCAAGGTGAAATATTTCAAGCACCCTAATATAGCCAACCATTTATATGATAGGTTCCTTGTAGCGTATGGAAAGCTGCCATGGAATGACAAGGTTCTAATTTATTTTGGAAAATTATTTTATGCAGAATTCTTTTTGGGTATGAAACCTGATTATAATGACCGTCCATATGAATATTATGGTATTGGGATAGGTTGTTTATGTGATCGTAAAGTCACATTACGTGATACTGAATTGCCTCACCCTCCGCCACCTTTGGTACGCCAACCTCCTCGTCTGGTAACTTTGTGGTCAGATATGGATGACACTTGTCAAATTGGTTGAGAAGGAAGGGATGCCATTATAGACAACATCTAGAGTGCATTGACTAAAATTGATATCTGTCTAAATTGACAGAGAGCACGAGCTAATGCACATGCTAATTTTGTATATAAAATAGATGAGGAGATAGATAATATGAATATTGAGGATCTTAAAGCATATGCAAAGGGTTGTCGTAATGGTTGGAAAGACCTAATTATTCATGAGGAAGAGGGTGTGGGATCGGTATGTGTTAATGGTTAGGGTGGATATTTTAATGTAATTTGTAATGTATGTGTTAATGTCGATTCACATACATTTTTTAAATTTTTTCAGATATAATCTAACACAAATGTATCATATGTTCACTATTTGCAGTTAACTCATTTGTTGAACAAAAATTTTGATAATATCACGGTCCCAAGTTCAGGTTCCAATGAAGATATTTTGAGAGATGTTAGTTTTTTTTTAAGAGTTCATGTTGATACAATTATTATTCTACTTTTATTATATCAGTATTATGAGGACATATTTTTAAAACAAATATATATATATATATATATATATATATATATATGTTAAAAATTTTGATTTCGTTTGATGTTTTCAACATAGCCGTACCCTCTTCCTCGCTACTAGGAGATGTGTCAAATATTCGATTGTCACAAGTATTGAATATTTCACTTATGTTTTGTTATAATTTGAAGTGCAAGTTTCATTAAAAACTGAGATAGATTTATCTTAAATTTTTAAAATTTTTGAATTTGAGGTTTGCGAAGACGATTTCCATTCTCCGCAGACTTAAAGATGGATTTGACAATGGGGATATGATCATCTAAGAAATTTGAAAAAGTCATGTAATTTTTTTTTAATATTGCGATTTTATGCATTTTTTATGTGAAATTTTAAATTTGTAATATATACATGTATATGTATTGTACATGGCATCCAGGTGGGAGAAGTGCAGGGGGAACACCATGAGGTATTGCATGGAATTTGAAACTTTAGTTGGTTACAGGGATTGAATTGTCTAGACAATTTGAAAAATTTAATACTTTATTTTTTTAATATTGATTTAGTTTATGCATTTCATGTGCAATTTTAAAATTTTAACATATATACATGCACATCTATTGTACAATTTATCCATGAGGGCACAATGCATGATGAACACCACAAGGGCACAATGGAGCAGGAAAAACAAGAGGTATTACATGGAATTTGAAACTTTTTATAGTTTTGTTTTGATGATTACATTATCATTTAATTTTAAAACACTAAAATTTAATTTTAAAGTACATAATCTTATGTATATATGAAATTACACATGTTTTGCAGGGCACCCATGATTCAGATGAGAGGACGAGGAGGTTGATAGATCATATATTTCAATGAGATTCTATAAATTGATGCAAATTTTTATTTGACAATCTTTTTATATTATATTTACTTTGATCATGATATAAATTTTGGACATATTTAAAGTAAAACTCTTTATTATGAATTGATGCATATTTTTATTTGAAAACTTTTTATTATATATTCGATTTTATAATGATATAAATTTTGGACATATTTTAAATCTAGAACTCTTTATTATGATTTAATACATGATAATTTTGGAGTTTATGTACAGTTTGCATGGAACAATTTACATGATGCATGGTTTGATTCTTAAAACTTGGTTTTACATATTTAAGTTCATGAATATGTAGCAATGAAAGTAAATTTGCATTTAGTTGGTACATTTTGCATAATCATTGTTATAATATTAGTAGATGATTATTACGTTTTTTTTAAAGTCATTTTGTCACTTGTTATTTAAAATGAATCTATTAAAATTGCAAATTACAAAACATGGTACATTTTGTATTTGAATGAATCTTATAATTAGATGTAGATGTCTAAAATAATCATAAAAATTGCATTATAAAAATATGGTATGTACATTTTGCATTCATGTATAGAAAAGATGCTATGGATGTCAGTTGATATTTAACTTTTAATATAAAGTGTTTCATGCACAAACATACTATAATATTGCATTATAAAACATGGTAAAATTTGCATGATGCATGGTTTGATGCTTAAAGGTTTTACATAAGTTGATGAATATGTAGCAATGAAAGTAAGTTTGCATTTAGTTGATACATTTTGCATGATCATTCTTATAATGTTAGTAGATGGTTTTTAGGTTTTGTTTACAGTTGTTTTGTCAATTTATTTAAAATGAATCTAGTAAAATTGAAAATTACAAAACATGGTAAATTTGGAATTTCAATAAATGTTATAATTTGGTGTAGATGTCTAAAACAATCATAACTTAAAATTTCATTATAAAATATGGTACATGTGCATTTTTCATTCATGTATAGAAAGGAAAATATGGATGTCGGTTGATAGTTAACTTTTAATATAAAGTTGTTCGAATGCAAAAACAGACTATAACATTGCATTATAAAACATTGTACAATTTGCATGATGCATGATTTGATGCTTAAAGGTTTTACATATTTAAGTTCATGAATATGTAGAAATGAAAGTAAATTTTCTTTTAGCTCAAGTACATTTTGCATTCAATCATTCTTATAATGTTAGTAGATGATTATTAGGTTTTGTTTAAATATTTTTTGGCAATGTTATTTAAAATGAATCTATTAATTTGAAAATTAAAAAACATGGTACATTTTGCATTTGAATGAATCTTTTATTTCGATGTAAATGTCTAAAACAATCATAAAAGTTGCATTATAAAATATGGTATTTACATTTTTATTTATGAATAGAAAGGCTACTATGGATGTTGGTTGATAGTTAACGTTTAATATAAAGTTGTTCATGCACAAGCATACTATAATTTTTTTTTTAACATGATTGGGTACTTATATATTATAAAACTGCTTGGAGCCAAGTCCTGTTACATAAGTGGATGGAAATAGATAAAGAGAAGTCCAAAATGGGTTCGCAGACCCTGACTTCTTATAGACAAACTTGAGTAGTGCAGATTGGAAAAGAAAATGGCTGTATAGCCTTACAAACAGACCTGCGAGAAGACAAAATTTGCTAGTCATTAGTCAGATTACTAGAGCTGATTGACAGAGTCATCAATCTGGGGTTCTTTCTTAACGCTTGCTCTGGTTGAAGTCTCAGCTTGCATACTCTGAGTGATGGATTTGATGTGGGCGATTGCCTCCTCCATGTGTTTGCATTTTTCCTTTAGGCTTTCTATCTCTGCTTTTTGTTTTTCCAGTTTCTTTCTCTTTGATCTGCTATTTGCCTGAAAGTCCTCTTTGAGCTCGTTGAAATGTTTGACAAACCTTGCTATCATAAAGCAATGGGCTTTACACAGCGAGCAGTTGCTGTTTGCAATCACTCTATCCAGAGGATTCTCGGGCATCTCTCGATTTTCCGGAGCCTCAGCATGCACTCTGTTTTCCGAGATCTCTGCCATTTCTAGGGAGCTGATAGGGAAGGAGATGCAGTGCGGGAACAGGGAGAAGGAGCTGGGGTGGAGAAGAAGGAAAGGGAGACCTGAAAGAAAGAGGGAAAATGCCAAGAAGAGGGAGCAGAACAGGGGAGAAATCACGCTTAAAATGAAGGACCAGGCACAGAGATTTACCAAACTGTCATGGAGGAGAGGAGCAGCCGAGCTGAAGGCGGTCTTCCGAGCTTGGAGATTGCTAACTTCCCTGGAAGCTTTGGAGAACGATCTCACAACAGAGTTGAACGGATGGCGGCCTCTCTTGATGCAGAACTTCTTGAGCTGATTGCCAGATATAGGACCTTTACTCTCCTGCGAGTAAAGGGACGTGTTTCTGATGTGCTCGTAGAGAGAAGGGTTGATGAATATATAGAGCGGAGTGGGAGGGTGAGCGGGCCGAGAGTGCGACATGAACTCAGTGGTCTGGCTAGGATTAGCAACCGGCTTAAAATATTTGCAGCAGTCTAAGGAGATCTTGAAAAGACTCCTACCTAAATTCTGCGTGGGAGAGTCACGAGAAAACTGGGAGATCGAGATCCTGTGATCGGTCCAAAAATAATGAGTGGTGGACATGGAGAAGGGGGGATCGAAATTCAAAGCATGGCAGGCAGCGTGCGACTTGACTGAGTTTGGCCAGAGATCACAAGAAGGAGGGTGGGGAATGATTAGACAGAAGGTCGGGTGAATGCTGGTATGACTAGTCAGAGAGTTTGACAGGCAGTTAAGCCAACTATGGGATTGGTTTTTCATATATGAGGTCATTTTCCTTAACTTGGCCGATCTGTCTGTTGGATGCCTTAGTGGCATAGTGATCCGCTTCTGTGTTGTTGTCTCTTAGGACATGTTTGAAGGTCGTGTCTCCCATTTTTTTGATGTTATCCTCAATCCTGAGCTTTACATTGTTAAGGGCCTCTTTTTTAGATTCTGTTCCCGCCACCATAGCTGTAATGACAATGGCTGAGTCTCCCACTATTATTGGATTCCTAATTCTCAGCCGGTTCAGAATGATGGTGCCTAAGTAGAGGCTGTAAGCTTCTGCCAAGTTGTTAGACATTTGGCCCAATCCCCATTCGTAGCTTACAAGAGTTTTGCCTTGGCTGTCCTTTATGATACCCCCTGCTCCAGCTTCCCCCGGGTTATTTTTGGAGGCCCCGTCGAAATGCAAAGTAGGGCGATTCTGATCTAGGATCCATTGACTTACTTCTTCCTTTGTGCCTCTGAGCTTCCAGTGTATTCTTCTCGTGCAAGCTTTGGGGTGTGCTAGTTGATTGTTGCTGTAGTTGATGCTGAATTTGTTATACCATTCCATCTCTTCTTTGTGCCAGCTTGATTGGTCTGGACGAGCGACCAGGTTTGCACTTATTGTTTTAGATATGAGCACTGTTGTTTTCGCCAGTATGCGGGTAGGAAAGGGCTTCTTGTCATTAAAAATAAAGTTATTCCTAGCTAACCAGATTTGCCAACTAAGGGTAGCTGGGATGCATTTCCACATACGGATGATATTGTTTTTACCTTTCTTAGGAAAAGGATAACATTTTACCCAGTTTTTTTGAAGGGAGGATAGCTGATCAAAAGTCTCTTCAATTTTCATTAGTTTGACTATCTGAGTCCAACAACTTTGAGTGAGAGGGCAATGGAAGAATAGATGGTGGCTACTCTCCTCCTCAGTGCGACAGAAGCAACAAATTGATGGCCCCAAGATTCCTCTTTTCCTTAGATTTTTAGCTGTAAGCACCTTTCCTTTGAGGAGAGTCCAATTGAAATGTTTGACCTTTGGTATGCATTCTGATTTCCATACAGTTGTGAAGAGGTTCCATTTGGCTGTCGAAGTGGATGCCTGGAGGAATTTGTAACCATCTTTGACAGTGAATTTCCCACCGCTTGGGTCCCATATATACCTATCTTCAGCCCCTCTGTTGGTGGGTGCAGCGCCTGTGAGGGAGACCTTAAGATTAAGCCATAGTTCTCTGAGTTCATTGGGAATTTGAAGGTCCTTCCAGCCCTGCCAGGTGTTTTGATCCCATGTTGAAATATCATACAAGGAGGTTAAGTTTTTAGCTTCCATCCAAATGTGCAGAGGCCTGAGATTTTGGAGGTGGTTTCTTGGTCTGGCACCCATGATTCTATCAGTCCAAATATTGACCTCCTTGCCGCTTCCAGGTACTTTGGAAATGTTCTCTCTAAACTGAGGAAGGAATTTTTTAATTAGCTTCCAAATAGGGGTGCAAGATATTTCAGCTATTGTTTTGGAAAGTAGATTAGAATTTGGTCCGTTCAGGTATTTCCTCTTCAATACTTCCACCCACCAGGAGCCTTTGTCGGTGAGGATTCTCCAAATTAATTTAAAGCCCATAGCCCGGTTGGAGAGGCTCGAAATTTTAATGGCGAGCCCACCTTTGTCATAGGGAAGGATGACTTGATCCCATTTGACAAGGCTAAATTTCTTAGATTCTTGCTTTCCCCCCTGCCAGAGGAAACTTCTCATTAATAGTTCCATGTGCTTATGTGTACTAGCGGGAGCCAAAGTGACCGCATATTGGTAGATGGGGAGAGCGGAGAGGACAGCCTTTATAAGGGTCGTTCTACCAGCCAGATTTAGCCAAGAAACTCCCCAACTTTGAAGGAGACCTCTCATCTTTTCTATGTGTTTGGCCCATATCTCAGCCTTAACTGTTTCTTTGGCTAAAGGCAGACCAAGATAAGAGAAGTAACTCCAATTCCTTTGCACTGGAATGTCCAGAATCAGAGAGATTCTTTGCCTGATTTGGTCAGAGACATTCCAGGTGTAGATCTTGCATTTTTTGTTATTCAGCATCCCTCCAGAGGCAGCTAGGAAGGCGTCCAAGACTTTCTTGAATCTTTTTGCCATTAGGCTTGAGGCTCCCCCAATGAGAAGGGTATCATCCGCAAAGAGCGAATGATTAATCTCTTTAGTCCCTCTTTCTATACCAATTCCAGTGATCTCTTTTTGCTTGCGGAGTTTTTCTAAGTGAATACTCAGAGTTTCCGCCATAATGATGTATAAGAAAGGGGAGAGAGGGCAGCCTTGCCTCAATCCCCTGGTGCTTCTAAAATACCTGCTTGGGCGACCATTAATCAGAGGAGCAGTCCAAGGATTGGAGATACATCCAGAGATGATGCTTATAAAGTTTTTTGAAATCCCGAAATTTTTGAGAACTGTTGTTAGGAAGTGGTGGTCGACTCTATCGAAAGCGTTTGCCATATCGAGTTTGATTATCATTCCTCGTTCCTTCCTGCTGATGCTGCTATGAATTGCCTCTTGAATAAGTATGACATTATCTGTGATTTTCCTGTGGGGAACAAATCCCCCTTGGTTCTCTGAGATTAAATGAGGAAGGAGCTTTTTGAGCCTATTGGCAAGAATTTTGGTTACAATCTTGTAGGAAACATTACAGAGGGAAATTGGTCGGAAGCGGTCAAAAGAACGAGGGTTAACGTCCTTAGGGATGAGAGTAAGATGTGAGGATTTTGTGTTTTCTCCCATCTTGTGATTTTTAAAAACATTTTTGACCATCCGCACAAGGTCTTTTTTTATTGTGTCCCAATGATTTCGGTAAAAGGCCACCATAAAACCATCAGGGCCCGGAGCCTTGTCCTATTGCATACTAAAGGTTGCCTCCCTGATTTCCTCTTATGTGACCTCCTGATCCAGATCTCTGTTTTGAGAGTCTGAGATTTTGTTCTCTACTGCGCTGAGGAAGTCAGAGCTGTCCGACTGCTGGGGGACTGCTGCTAGAAGAGATTTAAAGTGATTGAAAGCCGCCTCCTTAATTTCATCTTGGTCGCTGTACTCTTTCCCTTCTGCCTCTATTTTATCTATCTGATTCCTGGCGCGCCTGAGCTTTATGTTGTTGTGGAAGAAAGAGGTATTTTTGTCTCCAGCCCTCAGCCATAGGCACCTCGATTTCTACCTTTGCTCCTCTTCCTCAGCTCGATTTTGTCTATATAGCTCCCTGTACATTTCATTTTCATGGATTATATCTTCATTTGTGGGTTGGTTGTTCTCCTTTTCTTTGTTCCACTGCTCCATCTGCGTATACAGATCCGCTTTTTTCCTCTTCTCCGTTGCTGCGTATTCCTTGGCCCATTGTTTAATGACTGCTCTTAGGGATTTTAATTTGGTTTCCCAGATGTAGTGAGGCGATCCCAACACTTCCTTTGCCCACTGATTTTGAACGAGGGAGCGGAAGTCTTCTTTATAATCCTAGATTTTATTGTATTTGAAGGGGAGGGGCCCCAAGTTTCTCCCTTTTTCCATGTTCATCACCACAGGTTTGTGATCAGAGGCCGAAGCTTGAATGATTTTACTCTTGATGGAAGAGAAGCTTGCTGCGATTCTTTCCTGCACGAGAAATCTGTCTAACCTCTCTTTGATATTGTGGCAGCCTGTTCTTTTGTTACTCCATGTATATTTCTCGTTGAAGGGAGGTATGTCAATGAGATTATGAGACTGGATTATAGCCTCCAGCGCCTCTCTTGAGGGGTCCGAATGAAAGTTTCCTCCGAGCTTTTCATCCACATTTCTTATGAGATTCAGATCTCCTCCCAGAATTATGCTACTGTCGTGGGAGGACTGTAAGTCTAAGGATAATGAGTCCCAGCACAAGCATACTATATTATTGCATTATAAAACACGGTACAATTTTCATGTTGCATGGTTTGATGCTTAAAGTTTTTACATATTTATGTTCATGAATATGTAGCAATGAAAGTAAATTTTCTTTTAGTTGGTACATTTTTCATTCGATCATTCTTATAATGTTAGTAGATGATTTTTGGGTTTTGTTTAAAGTGGTTTTGTCAATTTATTTAAAATGAATCTATTAAAATTGCAAATTACAAAACATGGTACATTTTGCATTTGAATGAATCTTTTAATTTGGTGTAGATGTCTAAAAGAATCATAAAAATTACATTATAAAATATGGTATGTACATTTTGCATTCACGTATAGAAAGGCTACTATGGATGTTGGTTGATAGTTAACTTTTAATAGAAAGTTGTTCATGCACAAACATACTACAATATGGCATTATAAAGCATCGTACAATTTACATGATGCATGGTTTGAAGCTTAAAGGTTTTACATATTTATGTTCATGAATATGTAGCAATGAAAGTAAATTTTCTTTTATTTGGTACATTTGGCATTCAATCATTCTTATAATATTAGTAGATGATTCTTAGGTTTTGTTTAAAGTTGTTTTGTCAAGTTATTTAAATTGAGTCTATTAAAATTGCAAATTACAAAACATGGTACATTTTGCATTTGAATGAATCTTTTAATTCAGTGTAGATGTCTAAAACAATCATAAAAATTGCATTATAAAATATGGTATGTACATTTTGTGTTCATGTATAGAAAGGCTACTCTGGATGTCGGTTGATAGTTAACTTTTAATACAAAGTTATTCATGCACAAATATACTACAATATTGCATTATTAAACATGGTACAATTTACAAGATGCATGGTTTGATGCTTAAAAAATTTACATATTTATGTTCATGAATATGTCACAATGAAGGTAAATTTTCTTTTAGTTGGTACATTTTGCATCCAATCATTCTTATAATGTTAGTAGATGATTCTTAGGTTTTGTTTAAATTTGTTTTGTTAAGTTATTTAAAATGAATCTACTAAAATTGCAAATTACAAAACATGGTACATTTTGGATTTGAATGAATCTTTTAATTCGATGTAGATGTCTGAAACAATCAGAAAAATTACATTATAAAATATGGTATATACATTGTGCATTCATGTATAGAAAAGCTAATACATTTTTCATTCAAGTATGAAATTGTTTAAGACCAGAGAATGTATACATATAAATTACTTTCCGTGCATGTAAACATAATATCAGTAGCATCAAATCCTCAATACACCTACATAACGGGCAGTATACATATAACTTTGTCACTCAATACAAGACCCAATGAGCATCACCTTCACATCATCATATTCTTAAGAATGTACAACTTAAGAGTGCACAAAAAGACAGGCTAATAATGTACTTGAACTCTAAGTTCTCAAAGATGAATCCAAGGAGAATAAATTGTTGGGCATTTCAATTAAAAATTTCTAATGGAATGTCATCCTCAATGATCCATTCATGGTCAGATTTTGAGATTCTCCATTTTTTAACTTTCAATTTTTTTTTTGGTTGAACTTATATCAACTTTATGCGCACTGACATTGGATTGATAGTCTTGAAAGTAAAAATTACTCTCAATTTGATGAGTTTCTTGGAAAAAATAACCTTTCAGTATAATAGACCCTCTTTCATATATAAAACTATTATTATCATAGTCTTCCAATAACTTCATCTTTCGTTCAGTGCACTGCATCGAAAAATACTTGACATTTTCTATGTTGTTGATGGGTGCAACTACAACAAAAACATCTCATGTACAATAAAAAAAGTGCAAATTCAGATCATAATTAACATGAAATTAACTTTACCAACATGGAATTTATTTTATTATCTATTTCTAGATCTCTATATTTTAACTATTATCTCGATACTTATACACAATGATTTTAAAAACATAAAACACACACACACACACAAATATCTATATATATATATATAGATATATATATATATATATATATATATATATATCCTTTTAAGGAGATTGAAGTGTTACCTTCTCTAACAAGATTAGAAACTCGATCACCTTCAGATGATACTATAGTCTTCTATAATTCCATCTCTTCGAAGCTTGCAACTGATATTTTCCCTTCTGTATTTAGTTATGTATGCTTCCAAGTTTTTACATACATATTGTTTTCACAAATATGATTGGATTGTGTGTCATTTATGCAAACAAGAAAAAAACAGGAATATTTTCTTTTATAAAATGCAAACACATTTCGGTAGTCCTTTGTTTTAATTGAATGCAATTTTCGAGTCCATTTTACTATTTCAACTTCATATGTTATCAATCTATCTACATCTTGGACTCCAATATGCCAAAAAACCTATAGTAAATTAATACAAGAATTTAAATACATTATTTAAAATACAATTTATATATCAAAGATAATCATTGTGATATTATTTAAAGTTTATAATCTATAAATGTTTAAAATTAGAAAATTATTAAAAATTATCATATATTAAAACTATATACAAGTTAATTTGTATAAATGTGCATACCTACGAACCTTCCTTGATGGGTTAGTCTCATGGCTTAGTGCAACAACGCACCATTGAAAAACATGTTTAGATGAGACAAGTCAGTTTGCACAGTGGTCCATTTGATATATTTGAAGTGCTCGTTTTATACATGCCCCTGCACCATCATGTTATCCTTTTCCATGACCAATCTCAAAGAAATTCCAACAATGTGTAATGTGGTTTTTCTTGTGAAGATAACACAACCAAAAGAATGATTGTGAATATTTGAATTGACCTGGGCATCCATCTAACCATATCCAATGTTCATTGAATTTTCTTCCGCAACCTTTCAATGAGTCATAAATCTTATCAAAACAATGTTGTACAAAATGTGTATCATGTGTACGATCATCGCTGATATAAAAGTGATATTCTTTAATAACATGTCGATTCTCACTAGTGCTTTCTATATGATCAAAATTTTGTGCAGCATGTCTATATAGAATATGGACAAGCATAGAGACTTGGTCATAATGATAATATTCACTCTATATTTCATTTTGTGGAACAAATGTGTAGTTCTCTGCAAAGTCAACTATTAACTAAATATTCCCTGGTGGAAAAATTTCATGGGATTTTTTGAATTGTAGGTCCTGCCATCGAGCTCTATGTGTATTCTTAGTGTACTTATAGATTTTTGTCTCAAATTTCTACAAAATACTCTATCACAAAAATTTCTTCTTGTAAATCAATCCTTTTAGTGCTTGTACTATTATTTGAACTAATCGATTTATGTATATATTCATATCTCTTCCATTTCACTTTTAGGTTAGAAAATGATTGATCATTTATATCAATAGAATATTTATAGTGAAATAAAGTCAAATTTCCACACTGACCACATTCTTTACCACCAACACATTTCTTTTGGTAAAATAATTCATGACTTTCTCTTGCACATAGAATTTTGGATATGAAATCATTGATAGTTGAAGGAGGAGGTGAATTTTTCCAATTTTTTTTACCAAAATTAAGGAAGGTGTCATAATATAATTGAAATTCCACATGATAACAACAACAACAAGTGTCGCATAGAGTGATAGGTTTAACATACCATGGTTTTTGTTGCACAAAAGTATGGATTGAGACATTAATTTCATGATTCTCTTCTATGAACTTATTTAAAAACTCTATCCAAGTGGTGTCCAAGATATGTTTTGCATGTTCTTCATACTGATTTTGTGTTATTCTTCGTCACATCACATCCCTTGATTTTGGCGAAACACGTGAATTTTTCATCCAATATTCATATATCATTTTTTAACATCTTCTTCAAGTCTATTTTTGTATGGTTGCCTACAAATAATTGTCCAACAAGTGAGCTCATCATTTACATCTATTTGCAATTGGAAATTCCTATGTTTGTGTAATTTTTTTCATGAGGTCCTTAATTCTTTTGCCATAGATTTTACCAAACAATTTTCTTTAGTACTTGATGAAACCACTTCCATTTTTATTGCTCTACGTGAATCTATATTAAATTTCTTTCTAGATCTCCCGATTGATTTCAAAGCACTATGTATATTTTGAATCACATTTTCCTTCATATTTTTATCTTTCATTGATTTTATAATACCCGATAGTGTTGTAGCTTCTTTTAATTTCTTTGATTTTAAGAGACCTGTCAAAATTTGAGCTTGAACTGTCAAATCTTCATCTTTGAAAAACTTATCCATAATGTGCTTAACATGATATCGTATAACATGGTCAGCTTTTTTATCTCCATATGTGTCAGTGTCAACATTTTCTAACGTCTCATCATCAATATTGATTTCATCTGTAAATATAAGAATTTTATGTAAATGGATATAAATATTCATTAAATAATTAAATTAAAAAATACAGTTTGAATGAAATTGAAACTAAAAAATATGTATAATTTCAATAATACACATGACATATATATACAAACCTAATGGTGATTCAACTTCTTCACTTGAATCTCTTTCAATATCTTCAACAACATCATCAATCATTGGTTCATTATCTTTTTCACTTCTTCTTTCAACATTTTCAATCTCATCATCAATGTTATGAGGAATATCTGTCTGTTTACATTGAAAAATATTTTTCAAATTAGTTCATCAAATAAAATTTAAATTTCACAATGCACTAATTAAATTTTAAATATCATTTTAAATATTGACATTTACATATCTACTTCAACTTCTAGTTGAGATTGATTTTCCCTTTCAATATTTAAGTGTTCTTCCTTCTTTCTTTTGTAATAGTTTCTCGAGTATTCTCTACGAGACTCAATGTCTATTATTCAATCATATTTTCTCTTGCAATTTCTTTGATTTCCCATGATAATTCAATCTATATAGATTTTTAAAATCCAACCCAAAAAAACCAATTTCAAAATCCTGCAAAAAAACTCACTTTCAAAATTTCAACCAAAAAACTCACTTTAAAAGTTTAAAACAAAAAACTTACTTTAAAAAAACTTCACTTTAAAATTCAGCCAAAAATATTTACTTTCAGAAAAACTCACTTTAAAAATTCAACCCAAAAAACTCACGTTAAGAGTTTAGTCCAAAATATTTACTTTAAAAATTAAGCCTAAAAAACTCACTTTAAAAATTCAGCTCGAAAAATTTCCTTTAAAAATTCAGCCCGAAAGATTTAGTTTAAAATTTTAGTCCAAATGAGGAAAGAGTGTGAAATAATGTTTCAGCTCCATTTATTTCTATCGTTTAGTCGAAACATTTTTTTCGGAGGGTCACAATGTTTCCTTTTTGCGGTCAATGGAAAATATCTGCACATTTTCAGCCAAACTTTTAAAAAAATTGGCCTAACTTTTAAATTAATTCGGCCAAATTACTTTTCCATTTATTTAATGGGCATCGACAAAAAACACAAGTTTGACCGAATGTGTTTTTAGTTCATTCGAACTACTTTAACCTGCAACTCTGCAACAACTCGACTCTAGTCACCTTTTTCCAACTTCAAAATGGTTATACTCCATCAAATTTGGCCAATTTACTTTCAGAACCAATATCAGAATTTTCATAAATGAATATACTTTCAGTAGATATAAATTTTATGGAATTTCATAGATATTTGCTAATAAAATGTGTGCAAAATTTTTTTGAAGGTCATTATGATTCAGTGAAATCAAAATTCTCTATCTTCCAAAATACACTATAAACAAACATGAAAAATTTATGGTTTATTACATTGGTCCATGTTCTATAATGGGCAGTTTTTAGATTTTTAGTTTTTAACTAATATTTTGAGAAACTTGATGCTATGTGAAACATCTTCAAAATCTGTAGTTTTTTCATATTGTCTTAATTCAATAAATTCTAGTAATTATGATGTGTATCAGTTGGTTTGTATAAATAATGATATCGAAGTAGAGGTTGTCTAGATTGTTGCAACACATTTTTTTTTTAAAAAGCCGAGTTAAAAAATAATACACTAGTGCCAAAAACCATGACTTTTAATGGAGCCCTTGACTTTAAAGAACACAAAGTCAAACAATTGCTAAGTTGACATAATAAATGTAAATAAAAAAATTCCAAAAAATAGTAATATAAAGCTAATAGAATTTCTCACAAGTTTTCTTTTTATTGTGAAATGAAATTCTAAACAGAAAAGTTGCTTTGACATGCCAAAAGTTGAAGAACTTCTAAAAGTGATATTTATTTCTCAAAAAAAGGGCAAAAAGTGTAACCCAACTTCACATTTTCACCCCAAAGACATTAGCAAAGGCTTTGAAAAGGAAAATAAGCATTAATTGAGATTTTATTTATCAAAATAATGGAAAATAGGAGAAAAAGAACATGAAAGGTCACATGTTTCATGTGAGGAGGAAACTGAAGGAAAAATAAAGGAAATTGAAGAAAATAGAGGTCTTAATGAAACAAAGGCTTTTAAGGATCAATTCACAGCCTTTTGATAGTTTTGAGTTAGAGCTCTCTCTATACTTTTTCTCTCATACTTTGGCACACATGGAGAATTCTTGGAGAACTCTAGCATTGGAAAAAGGAAGGAAAAGGAAGGACAAGAAAGATAAGGAAATCAAGGATCAATTAATGAAGAGTTAGATCAAGCAACTACAATGGGATTAATTGCGGTGATCGAGTTGAATGTATGATTTCATTGCTAGTTTTGGCATGCATGGTGAATGCATATGTGTATTTGGTTCTCTTGTTGTCATTGACATGGGTTTTTCTAGGTGTGACAGTGGTTTTAGCTTTGCCTTGCCATTTCCGGATAGCCATGGTGTGATGGGGTGCTTTCATTTGGTTGAGATTTGGATTTCCAGATGGTTTTAGAACCGGGAGAGGTGGTCTAAGGAAAAACTCCCAAGGGCCTAGGAATTCCTAGACTGGGAATGGCAGGATTGTGGTAAAGCCTGACAGTGGAGAGAGGAAAATTCCTCAAGATATTGGTGAAGAAATTCGGAAGCATCCAAGCTTGTTTAGGGTCTAGTGATCCCTTGACCAGTTTTGGCATGATTGCGGTAAATCTTGGTAGAGTATGTTTCTTTGTTTGGACCTAGGAATCCCTTGATTGGTAATGGAAAGATTGTGATAGAGCCTAGTTGTGTAGGTGCTTGATTCAGACCTAGGAGTCACTTGACCGATTTTGGCTGGATTACAGTAAATCATGAGGAAGACCTAGTTGGTTTTTTGTGAGTCCCACATTCATGCTTGGAATATGGCATGGGGGTGATTAGTTGAAAGAAAGATTTGGTTCAACCCAATCTATGGCCAGGTGGTACATGGAAGTCAGTAACTTGGTCAGAGTTCACATATGCTAATAAGAGCTCTTTTCCTCTTGCATTTTATGAGTAAATATACTTGTTATGACGTGGTTTTGATGGTTATTTTATCATTATTGTTATCTTGGTTATATGTTGGTTATAAGCATGATTTTATGGTAGATTTTTGTTATGGCTCTTATCATGTTTTGATTGGTAAATGATTGGTTATTGAATGCATGACCTAATAGATTTTATTGTAGCTATTAGGAGAGAGCAATATAAATTCTTGACAATTTTTAAGTATAAGACCCATTTGTTCAAATATGTATTTATAACATGCAGATTACATGTTCACAACGTGTTTAACGAAACGTCTATCATGGTTACGCCTGGTTAGGCCAAGTTCTCGGCTAAGTTTTGCATTGATGGCTTTTCCCTTGTGTCATTCATCATTCTAGAAAGTATCAAGTTCTAAGCAGAGGTTTAGATCCTAGCATTTAAAATGTGGCTCAGATTCTAGGGTCGAATGCAAAGAACTAGGAATTATAGTTTCAGTTGCCAAGACGCAGGGTTATCCATGCGACTGGAGGGTTATAGTTGTTGGCTTTCATTGTTATGAAAGAAACTAGGAGTCCAGATCACTAAAAAAGCAAGTTAACTTAAGGTTATGGCACCTGGAGTGGTTGTTGGGCTCCTAGAGGTTCTGTAGCTCCCAAGGAAGGTCATTAAAGTTTTAATTTGTCAATTCCACTTCCTTAACTATACCTAGGATTTTGAGCCATGTCATAATAGCCATTAGCTCATATTTACCTTGACAGGGCACTGAAAATGGATAAATATGGGAGGGGTGGTTACATGAAGGTCCAACTTTCAATCCCAAAGTGATTTAAAGTTTTCCTTAGTGAGTTTCCTTCCACAGCTAAGGAAAAATTATGAGTGATAACATATAGAGTGTAAGTAAATGGTTCTATTAAGTTCTTTCCAAATAATTCCTACATAGATTGTAATATTGGTGAACCAATCTCTTTATGTACACTAGCTTAAGTGTATTTGAAGTTGTGATTTTTGTTAAAGATTCTTTGTTTGAAGTTTTCAAAACTTGAATTGACATAATAAAAAGTGTGACGTGTGAAGTATACATTTAAAATTATTTTTCATTTTAATATAAAAGTAATAATTTATTTGAACTTGTTAATGTTAAAGAGCTGAAATGAAATTAATCTTTCAAATCGAGATATAACTCTTTCTTCCACAACCGATTCTCACTGTGAAGAAAAGTTAATCGATCTGCTAAATACATGGAATTTGGAATATTAACTTTGCTCCACAACCCTTGGATACACAAAATTTGCAATATCCAAAAATAACTACAAATGACAACAACAAATAAAAGCAATATATTTTTATAGCAATCTTTTTGTATTTGGAATAAGTTGTAGAGATGGAATTGAGTGATAACAAAATCATCATTTTCTATTTTAAATGGATTTTAAAATTCAATTCCTCTTTAAATACTTCTATATTTTGTTAGGAGATGAAAATCAAACATATTTTATTAAGGAAGTCCATGTTTACATAACACTAATATACATTGAATTTAAGGGAAGTGTTTCGAACATATTCGAGAGAACAAAAAACCATATCTCAATATGTTTAGCAAAAATTATAAAAAAAAATGTTGTAGCATAAGGTTCTATATACATGAAGTCCTTGTAAAAACATAATCCATATAATCCTATCATAAAATAGTAAAGTTGTTTGCATTAAAAAAGTCCCATGTTGAAAACGACATTGTGTAATATCCCTAGTGTTATCGGGAAAACTAGTGTCTATGCAGAGTTGCTAGTCCCACTAAGACTGGTAGCTATCTTAGAAACAAACAACCTAAAACTAGTTTCATTTTCGTTTATGAGAAGTAGATAAGAGGGGAACAAAGGAGACCAACCTCTGTCTTGCGCTTGGTTCCTTGCTTGATTCCTCTCCCTTCTGATAGATCTTTGCCACTCGCTTCCTCGTCTACCCAGCTTCAAAGAGAACCCGTGGAATCAAAGCAGCATAACACTATCCAAGAACAAAGATCTACTATCATAAACAATATAGGACCAGATATATATTGACCACACAAATGCATATATAATAAATCATACAAGAATGTGGAGGAAAACTTGAATAGCTTTATTAATATCAAGAATAGCAAAGAGGATTACAACCAATTGTTCTGACCCAACATCATCCTCTCAGCAAGAAAGCCCTTCTTCACCTCATGAAAAGCTTAGATCACCCAACACTATGATGTTACACCAAGAAACAAGCAGCACTTCCTTACAAGATACAAAATTCCAGCCTCTGGATCTTTGGGATGAGGGATCCATATATAGATGTTTGCAAGGGGGGTGAGTCAACTTCTGAGATTTGATTAGTGTCCTCTCTCTGATAGTTCTTGATTCCACTTGGAGATTGATGATCTCTTACTCATCCCTGGGCGAATGCAGAGAGGCAAGTGTCACATGAGAAGTTTCTGGAAGATTCCATGATCTTCCACCTCGCAAATTGACTCTGCCATTTGTCCACTCTCGCCCATCGCACCCCATAGAAGGGATTTTCAGTATGCATCGCACCTCCCATGTCCATTTAGGTGGGATGCATCGCATTTTTACCATGGAGCAGGTGAGATGATCCAGTTTTAACCAGTTCTGAGTAGTTTTTCATGGAGAACTTCTGGGAGATGATGTAATCAGTTGACCTTGCTCTTTTAGGGGTTGGAACAACACTTTTAGGGACTTAGGAGCCCTCGGTTTATGGACATATATGATTGGGGTTGCAGTGCCCAAAAATGTCTATAACAGTTGCCCCCTAAAGCATGAGGTCGTTAATCTTTTGATGTCGGGTGAAATGATTTATCATGATGATACGAAGTTTTCTCGAGCTGGAAGGCGACCTGTAATAAGATACAATACAATACATTATCTTCATAATATTTTCATGATCAGGCTGAGGTGGGCATTCCCATGCTCAGCTTTATAAATTCCTTTTCATGTACATAAGACAGAAAATCATCTGAATGTAGACTGATGATTCTGGTAGAGCCATCATCCCTTAGATTGGATGATTATCTGTGCAGCAATGATGTACATTTGATGTCTTTATTTTCTAGAATATATATCGCAACCTGGATGGATGAAGCTAGATCCGAGGTCTTCAATCTCATTCGATCTTCACTCAAAGTACAAGTCGATCCATGTGAGAGATGTTCTGGAGTCGAACATGGAAAGGCATCGCCTGATTACCAACCAATGATGTAAGTTGTTAACAAGCGCGAGAGAAATCACCGATAATGATGATGACCCTCAAGGTACTACAGTACAATTCACGTGGTGTGAATAAGGAACTTGGCATTGAACAACACGCAAAATCTTTCGGTCGAAGGCCATTGATGTAAACCTGTCGTCGGAAGTGAGAAACTTGCCACTGAGGCATGCAAGCTTCAAAGTACTGAAAGGATTGTTCCTAGATCGACTTCTTGGATAATGAGATGATGTCGAGAAGAAGCGATCCATCATAGGAGGGCCTTAGTGAATCACACATATATGACACGGAATGGAGAAAATGATTTTAATGGAGGTGAAAATGATCTGATGATATAAGGTTCAGGTTGGTGGTCATGAAAGAATGGAGCTTGAATGTATTGCAGTGGATGAGACACAGGTGAATTCTCTGAGCGACTTCTCTTGAACATACCGGCGACACTGACATGATGGATTTGTAGCGTTAACTCGAAATATGGATGGTGTGACGGACCAATGGTGATATGACCAGTGAACGGAACAACCCAACCCGACTTGGATGCGGAGTGAAAGTGTCATGTTCAAGAGCGACTTGCTACCAATAAAGTTTCTTTAAGTTTTCTTCCCAATTTCTCCCCAATCATTGCTGACCAGTACCTCTTTATTTTTGTCAAGCTTGAGGAGGATAACATATGCTTTTTCTATAATTTTCCCTTCGGGAAAACCCATCACTATGTTTTAATGAGCCTAGCGATAGTGAAACTCATTCTTGTCTGTATGGACAAGTTTGTCGCTATTCGGTTTTAACGATTTTAACGACAAAGATAACTCGATCCTTTTCAATTTTAAAGAGTCTGAAAAGGGACGTAAAGAAAAATCCAACAATCCTTTTTCATCGTATAATCCCTTAAGTCCGAAAAAGTATAAAATAATACAAAAGGGATGAATTTTCGGTAATTTTAACGAGCCGAACAAAACAAGCGCTCGATATTTTTGTGTAATAATCCCTTAGGTCCAAAAAGATTAAAATCTAAAGGAGGGATAACACTTCCAATCACTTTAACGAGCTGGAGAGGCCAATTTCTCAGCAATCTTTTCATATTTTACGAGTCAGATGAAAAGAGCTTAAAGGAGACTCATTTTTCGAGGAACGAGTGATAAATTCAGGTAGCAACTAATTCCAGGTAAGGTTTGGATTTTTCCAATCACGACAGTGTCACAAGGATGGCTAACAGGATCACTCTTCGCAGCTGTTCCTCAAAAGGGGTAAACAATCACATGGAGGTAAATGATCGGCCAATACAGAGTGGAGGTGATGATGAGAACACGACCAAGGCTTCAAAGGCTGATGATAGTGCATTCACGATGGTTATTTCCGGAAATTGGTTCATTTTTTAATGAATGAGCTTAAATTCTGGGGGAAACATTTGCTCACTGCTTATGTTTAATTTTTAACGAGCTTGAACTCCACATAAAAACTACTCGAGGCGGGTTTATTTTTTAACGAGCTTTAACCCTGCGGTAACACTGCTCATGGCAGGTTTATTTTTTAATGAGCTTGAACCCTGCGGTAACACTGCTCATGATAAGTTTTCATGCCCCTAGAATAATAACACAAATCGAGGTGCATGCCCCCCAAGCTTCATTGCATTCATCTTGGTGGTTGGAATGAAGGTTTACCTTTGAGATCTTCGAAAGACTCGACTTTGATTTTACGAGATCGTAATCAAAGACTCGATTTGGAAAGGGAGTCGTTTCATTTTTTAATGAGGTTGACACAGTAAAAGAATTATCCTCATGACTCCTTGTTTCATTTTTTAACGAGGTCGACACGAGATAAGGACCATCCTCGAAATCCATCATATATACAGTATTTGATAGAAAATCAAAAGCTGAAGGATGATTAAGGTTGCTGGAATAATCATCGTGGTAATCCGGAAGATGGGAGCGATGGTGGTAATCTTCCCATGGTGCCTCACCTATCATCATTGATTGAATGATTCCTTCGTCTGTAGAATCAATTACGCTACTTCTTTGTAAAAGAGAACTGAAAATGGCTCACAATACATAAAAAAAATTACAGTTCTTTGCACAATGGAGGCGGAATAATGGCAAGGAAGGGGGTTTCCACAGAGGTATACTGACTACAAACAACAAAACTCCTGAATAGAGCTGAAAAGAGTGAAGAAAAACCAAAGTCTGGAGGGAAAATTAGCCTTCTCTAACCAGAGCACCTGTTACACAGGGATTCCAGTATGCATCCCACCTACAGCACACACGAAGTGTGATGCATACTGATATCCTTGAAGAGAGGGTGCGATGCTACAGTGCGAGACTTTTGATCCAGTTATTGATCACAATTTGCAGCACAGTTTAGGGATTTAAGCCGAGCAAGTGATAATAAGTAAATAAATCACAGAGGTAGATCTAAGGAGGTTACTAGAGCGACCACAAGGGCAATTAGAGAGTTTTTAAATTGATTGTTCAGTTCATAAAAAAACCCGGAGATAGACTGAAGCAGCATTGATCTACTTTTCACTTGCATAGCAAATGCAGTTCGAAGGCTAGCTGGCTTGACTTCAGGCTCCGTCTATAAGTTTATAAAGCAAACAAATATAGACAAACAAACAATCTATTCACTCCCCAGTGGAGTCGACATTTTGTTATCGGGAAATCTAGTGTCTATGCAGAGCTGCTAGTCCCACTAAGACTGGTAGCTATCTTAGAAACAAACAAATTAAAACTACTTTCGTTTTCCTTTATGAGAAGTAGATAAGAGGGGAACAAAGAAGACCAACCTCTGTCTTGCGCTTGGTTCCTAGCTTGATTCCTCTCCCTTCTGATAGATCTTTGCCACTCGCTTCCTCATCTACCCAGATTCAAAGAGCACCTGTGGAATCAAAGCAGCATAACACTATCCAAGAATAGAGATCTACTATCATAAACAATATAGGACCAGATATACATTGACCACACAAATGCATATATAATCAATCATACAAGAATGTGGAGGAAAACTTGAATAACTTTATTAATATCAAGAATAGCAAAGAGGATTACAACCAATTGTTCTGACCCAGCGTCATCCTCTCAGCAAGAAAGCCCTTCTTCACCTCATGAAAAGCTTAGATCACCCAACACTATGATGTTACACCAAGAAACCAGCAGCACTTCCTTACAAGATACAAAATTCCAGCCTCTGGATCTTTGGGATGAGGGATCCATATATAGATGTTTGCAAGGGGGGTGAGTCAGCTTCTGAGATTTGATTAGTGTCCTCTCTCTGATAGTTCTTGATTCCACTTGGAGATTGATGATCTCTTACTCATCCTTGGGCGAATGCAGAGAGGCAAGTGTCACAGGAGAAGTTTCTGGAAGATTCCACGATCTTCCACCTCGCAATTGACTCTGCCATTTGTCCACTCCCGCCCATCACACCCCATAGAAGGGATTTTAAGTATGCATCACACCTCCCATGTGAATTTAGGTGGGATGCATTGCATTTTTACCATGGAGCAAGTGAGATGGTCCAGTTTTGACCAGTTCTGAGTAGTTTTTCATGGAGAACTTCTGGTAGATGATGTAATCAGTTGACCTTGTTCTTTTAGGGGTTGGAACAACACTATTAGGGACTTACGATCCCTCGGTTTATGGACATATATGATTGGGGTTGCAGTGCCCAAAAATGTCTATAACACCTAGACTCTACGTATTTACTTTTGGAGTTCACGTGAAAATATTATTAACATTCTCCAATCACTTAGAATCAAGAATCAATTAGGGTTTTGACAGTTTTTGGAAACTACCATTTCATTCTTTATTCAACATGGATCTATTCTCTGAATAATTGGTGATAGCACCATTCGTTTTACTTTAAAAGGATGTAAACATGAAAACAATGTGGTTTAGAAGAGGAAACATTTTCCTCAGAGTTAAAGCCTCTAGATTTGATCACTAAATTTTGAGCATAGCTTTAAGCATTGGAATTTTTCGAATTTCTTCTTTACAACTTCAAATGTTGACACTAGGTTCACTGGTGAAAACTTTGAAGAATACATGGATTTCACCGTGAAGAGCCTTGAGCAATAAATCCAAATGCGAGAATTGTGATTATATGTGGTCATTTTAGGGTTGAATACAAATAATAGTGGTATATTTTACAGTGATATTGGCAACAAAAACTGTGGCAGTGGGTTCTCTGTGTAGTCGACAACACTTACATCGACAACTCTGCAGAAGAATGCCATGATATAAACATGGAATATATTCTTGAAGCAATGCATGATTTATGAACTGGTATACCTCAAGTATGAATACCTAGCAACTTGTTAACAATGACATTACAAGTGCTCGTCTATCAATATATTTGGGAATAACCCTGAATCGAGACATGGCTTGAACATGATGTCCATTGACACCAATCACTTTTACCAAGGTGATGGTGAGTTGTTAATGTTTTTTTTGTCTGGTATGTTTATTTGATGAATATGATTATGTCATGTTATTGAAATACAATGTGGTAGGAAAGTTAGGTTCTCATTGTAGTGACATTCAGTTTGACTAGTTACTTGGAAGTGGTCATTACTGTTGGCTTGAAAATTTGAGGCTTATAAATGACACCTCCATTAGCTTCAAAAGTTAGGGGTGAATTATTAAGATTTGATGCTTACTCCATTTATTTCTACTGTCACTAGATATTTCATTGGGGTGTCAAGTACTTGTATTATTATAGTCATCGGCTAAGGCATAATCACTCCAGAATTATAATGAAAATACATTTTTTCCCATTCCATAACAAAGAACAAGAGAGGAGGACATGTACTTGGTTTCCAATCATTCGAGTTTGTTGTCGCAGCTTGATGAAAGTACCACCTAAGCATGACGGAAGAATGAAATCCCTCACAGCTATCTAATCATGCTTTTTGTGTCGAACTTCATGTCGTGATTCCTCTACCAAGCTTTGCCAATTTCAGCCCCCTCTCTAAAAGTTGTCTACACTTAACAAGTGAAATTCCATTAAAACCTAGTATTTTAAGTTTCAATACAAATTTCACCTTAAACAAGGTAAGGTTGGATTATGTTATTCTTGAAGGTTGTATTATGTGATTACTAATTATTTTTATAGGCATGATCATAAATTGAAATGAATATTGACCATTATTTGGTAGAATTAATATCTATGTACAAATATTATTCCTGGTCTATATGAAGTTGTTATAATTAGCTAAATTTAAGATATTATGTTCAATTGAATGCTTGTCGATATTTTGACTCCATTGAATAGATTGCAACATTAACGTAGTTTGTCTATCATAAAATAAGACTTCTATATTAATATGTACTCTACCGTGTTGATTAAAGAAAGAGTTCAACATATTTTTTGTTGTGTAAATAACCATCTACTCTTCTACATTTCTACCCTCACGTAAGTCAGGAAAGGTATTCAGTGTATAAATAAGCATCTATTGTTCTACTTTTCTACCCTCATGTATGTTTCTAAAGGTTTAGAGTTTATGGATGTAAAGAGTTTAATATAGCCATGGTTGAATAATATCACATACTTCTAAATAAATATGAGGTCACCATGGAGAATTGGAAGGTCATGATAAAACTTTGTAAAAGTTGTTGGCTTCGCATATTGACTCTTCAATTTATTTATTTTTAAATTTGAATCTTAAGATTTATTGAAAAATAGAGAGATTTTGATTATCTCACTTGATTTATTTGATGAAAAGGGTCATAATCTTTTGTATTTTGAAAAAATGATATTCTATATAATTATGATGTTAGATCACTGATGATAGTGGTTGTAGGAAAGAATCATGACTTTCATAAAGAATGGTGATAGTTTCTAAACTAATCTCTTTTGCATCAATCGGAAGATGGATTATAACTAATACTATTGTAGGTGACGAAGTCATTATGAATCACTATTGTTACATACAAAGTGAAAGTCTGTCAACTATAGTTTACAATGAGTGAATTATTGCAGTAAAAAATTGTGCTATGATGACATTGTACTTGAGGAACAATGGGATAAAGTGGTTGAAAAACATGGGGACTTCACTAAATGAATCTCTGATATATCACATGCATTCATGACATACTATAAAATACCCTTAATTTGAATACATATTGAAAAATAGCTCTAAAAATCACATTATTTAACCTCCTACCAATACTAGCCCAATACACCTTCCCAATTTAAAAAACCCTACTTTCATTAGATATTGTAGGTATCCATTTTTTCATTAAATTTGAGCTCCATTTTTTATACCTTGTAATATAAAAACCCTTTACCCCCTACATATACTCCAATATATTATGTCATGTTTTCTTCAATATATATCCCCTAATATGAATGCATGTGGTATGATATTGCTCCCCCATTGAAGCCCTCGTGTTGAAAAACATGACATCATGTTTAATGTAATGGACTCTAGTTAATTATGTTTGAATCAAAGGCTATGTTTATTTCTGTAAAATGTCAAAAATGGACAAGAGATGGAATCCCTTGCTTGCTATTGAGTGAGAGGTGAACTTTGTCACGAAATATTTAAAAATATAAGTATTTGTTGGTTTTTCCCTTCGGGGTTTCTAGAGTATATCAGTGTCCATTTATGTGTTTTTCTATTCAATTATTTTGATGATATTACTACCTTTCATGATGTTGAAACTTTTATCATTAAATATGTTGTTAGCAAACTTGATTAGATGAATAATGTGAATGATGCAAAATTGTTGTTGAAAATATTATATTAACAAGTTACATTAATGGTTATTACTTTATGAGAATTTCTATTCCTTTTATAAGCTTCTTTCACTTAATTATAATGATTATATCATGTGATTATTAGTTAAGGAGTATGGAATAAGTCATTTGGGAATATTACATGCAAGTAGAATTAATAAAAAATTATAATCTTGTGTATTGTGTAGAAGGTATATAGAGGGATGTTACACATTGACTCTATGGAGAGAAAATATTAGACGAGAGTGATGGACCTGATCTTGTATATGTCTACCTGGAAATAAAACATGTACTAAATCATCCCTGCCAGCATAGACAGAACCTCATGGACTCAGCCCACGTGGCCTCTCTCCACAAATGACTATGCGGGAATTACGTGGCAATTAATAATGAATAGCAGATTTCTTTTGGATACAAACTGATTCGCCGATAGTTGAATTTATGGATTCTGTAATTGTCCCTTGTACTTGTATAGCTGATTGGTACCTTTGCCTCCCGTTTGTTGCCAACTATCCCCCCTCGGACTTCTCGTCCCACCTAGGTATGGGCAATCAAACCCTCACTATGGTCATTTGGTTTGTGCATTCATTTGAGTTCCGTAAGTTCTGCGTGCTTGGTGGTTTCTGGAGGTTTCGACCTGGGATTCTATTGCTCGTCCTATGACTCGAAATGTTGCTTGAACGTTGCTCCTCCTGGTCCATTGACAATGTCGACCCGGTAAGGTCTGGTCTCCCCTGTTCCTGTTCCTGTCCCTGACTATTTACTGGTTGACTATGGTCCGCAGTTGCGTCTATGTGCTTCCTGTAAATAGCTATAAGAATTTATAAGATTTCTCTCAGTCTGTCTCTATATTCAATTACTAGTTAGGCTGCTCCAAATGTTTGTTCTTAGGTTTCTGTTTATCCTTTCTCGTTCGTGGGCAGGTTATGGGTTCAACTTTCTTCGGCGCCTTCGTCAACCCACAAGGTAGGTTCTCTGGTTCTATGCTATCAACATTTGCTTTTCCCTCACTCAGCTATCTAATGTTTCAGCTCCTTCATGAGCAGGGTATTTCTGGTGTAACTACTCGAGCCACGGCTCGCCAATGTTAGGTAAGCACTTATGGTTTTATTTCTCTATCACCCTGTTATATAATTTGTCTCTCCTTGCATACCTTTCCTTGTTCTTTTATGACACTGTTATGGTGATTGTAGGGCTGGTTCCTCGAGAGGACTTGGGGCCCGGTGACTTGGTTGGCTATTCGAAGGAAATCAAAGCATGGTGGCTTGGTTGACATGGCTTGTCACGGGTAGCAACATTTCTATGTTCTGGTCGCTGTTGTTTGTTTTTTTGTTCAAGTTGGTGTGTCAATGGCTGGTAGTGCCGCTGACAGTTACAGTCTTGGCTGCTAGGGTTACAATTGTTATTTCTCTGCCTCACTTCTGTAGTTGTGTCGAGGGTTTCTAAACCAGGGTGTTATCTTGTCCGAACTTTGTCAAGGAATTTTAACACGACATCTGCAAATGTTGAATGATTATGTTTTGATTGATATATATTTATAAAATGAATGTACAGAGATTTCTTTTTTCCCTTCTGCGTAAATTTAGACGCATAGGATTATAAATATTTGTCTATTGTGCATACCTGGCTAGGTCTGAGTTTAATCTCCACCTGTCGATTAATTTTTCAGTTGGGTCTTGATGTTTCTGCTTATGGGTCTCTCGTAAACTGAATGTAGTCTTTCCTCCCTCATCCTGGGGGTTCTTTTCGTGTGTTGTCCCGAATTAATGCTCTCTTGGACCAGCGTAGCTTGGTTCGCATGTAATTACTCACCTGTGAATTTTTAATCACTTACAGAAACTATATTGTACACAAAATAAAACTGAACGCTATATTGTATAACAATTCAAACTATTTAGGGACGCTAGAGAGGCTAGAATGAACATAATTTTCTTATAATGATCATTTGCTTCATTACCCAGAATATCAAAGAAGAAGAACTACTGTGTTCTGTCCCCCTTTTAATCACTGTTAGATGGCTATCCGTTTCTTCTCAACTGCTGTCGGTTATGTTTTGATTAGTTACATCAGTTTTTGTTCCAAACATTTTCTTTGTCGTTCGTCATTAACACAAAGACAAAATTTGTTGTTTTAAAGCTCTAATCCTAACTAATTATAAGTTCTAATGTTCCTAATTACTGTTCAGTTACTTGACTCTTACAGCTTAATCAAATAGAAGAAAAAAAAACAAACACATTATCCCTTCAGTGAATTTACTCCTTCGTCCCGTTCAGAGACTAAACAGCCTTCCTTGTGTCTCGCCCTGTCAGTCAAATGCTCCTGCATCAGGCTCCCGGGGTAAGAAAAAATCATGGCTCTATTCCATGAGCTCCTCCATAGAATAACTAGCCTTCTGTATCTGCGCCGCGTCGAGCCACGAACTGTCCTCGATTGGACAGTTCTTCCACTTGACGAGGTATCATAGATACTCCTTCCTGCGAGTCTTCTTGGCTACCTATGTATCGAGAATCTTCTCGATCTCATGGGGCTGAACTGAAGGCATGTGCCTCATCCAAGAACTGTCTCCAACTTGGGTGTCCCGTTCTGGCCATACCACACTGTCGTCCTCTGAGTTGGCAGTATATGGGAACAGGTCTGCCACATTGAAAATAGGTGATATGCCTATATCAGGTGGCAGCTGGATTTCATAAGCGTTGGCTGAGAACTTACACAAAATCTTGCAGGGACCAATCTTCTTAAATTTTAGCTTATTGTATGCGCCCTTAGGAAACCGTTCTTTGCGCAAGTGTGCAAGGACCTCGTCACCGACGTTAAATTGGATTTCCCGTCGCTTTAAATCTGCTTGTTGTTTGTACCTCTGCACGCTGTCCTGCAACTTTAGCTTCACCCGTTCATGCAGTTCACTCATCGCTTCAGCAAAATCCTCTCCATCAGCACTCCTCCACTCCAACTTTCCCAAATCTCGTAGTTCGTGTATCCCCCGAGGATGCATACCGTATAAGATTTGAAATGGACTATGTCCGGTGCTACGATTTGGCGAATCGTTATAAGCGAATTCTGCCTGAGTGAGAGCACAATCCCATAGCCGTGAATTTTCCCCAGTCAAACTCCGTAACAAATTTCCCAAACTCCTGTTCACCACTTCCGTTTGTCCATCAGTCTGCGGATGATATGCAGAACTGAAGTTCAACTGTGTGTCCAACTTTTTCCACAGGGTGCGCCAAAAGTGTCCTGTGAATTTTACGTCCCTGTCGGAAATAATAGATCTGGGTAGGCCGTGTAATCTAACAATCTATGTGAAAAATAGGTGAGCTACATGCGTGGCATCAATAGTTTTCCGACACGGAATGAAATGCGCGATTTTTGAAAATCTATCGACCACCACCATCACTGAGTCATACCCCCGCTATGTTCTAGGCAGTCCTAAGACAAAGTCAATGTTGACTGAGTCCCACGGCCTGCTCGGAATAGGTAGTGGTGTGTAAAGTCTAGTATTCTGACTATGTCCTTTCGCTAGTTGGCAGACTTTACACCTGTTCACATATCGCTATACATCCCTGCGCATTCTGGGCCAGTAATAAAAGTGTCCGAGCTGCTCCAAAGTTTTGTCTATGCCGAAATGACCGGCTAGACCCCCACTATGTTTCTCCCGTATAATATTTTCCCTCATCGAACAGTCCGGGATACATAACTGTCCACCTCTGAATAATAGTCCTTCCTGCAAATTGTAGTCCAACCATGGACTTGTATTTCTCAGCACGGAATTTTGGCAGGCTTCAAAGGCTTCCTTGAAGTCTGTGTCGGTCTGGTACAAATCCTTTAAGTGTTCGAATCCCATCACCTGTATTGTACTTTCCTGTAAGAGCAAAGCTCTTCTGCTCAAGGCATCTGCCACTTTATTGGCTTGCCCACTGATGTGTTTTAGCACGAAAGTGAAACTCTGTAGATACTCTACCCATTTGGTGTGCTTATGGTTCAATTTGTGCTGTTGCATTACATATTGCAGTGCTGAATTATCAGAAAATAATACAAACTCGTTGCCCAGCAGGTAGTGTCTCCAATGCTTTAAAGCTTGGACCACGGCATAAAATTCCTTGTCATACGAGGAATATTTCTTCTTGCTCTCATTCAATTTCTCACTAAATAATGCGACCGGTTTGTCCTCCTGACTGAGCAAAGCACCAATGGCTGTCCCACTTGCATCACATCGAACTTGGAAAATCTTGCTGAAATCTGGTAGCCTTAGAATCAGCCTCTCTGTGATCTTTCACTTCAAAAGCTGAAAACCGTTCTCTGCTGCTTTGGTCTAACAAAAAGGTTGACTGGCCTTTTTGATGGTGTCTAGCATTGGCACGCAGATTTCACTGAAATTCCTGATAAACTTACGATAAAAACTCACCAACCCATGAAAACTACGTACCTCAAACAAGCTGTTGGGTGACGGCCAATTGACGATGGTTGCGATCTTTTCTGGATCCATCTTCAATTCATTTTCCATGATTACAAACCCGAGATAAACTAGTTCTTTCTGCAGGAAAGTACATTTCCTCAGGTTTATCAGCAATTTGTTCTATTGTAACTTCTCTAGCACTCTTCGAACATGATGTAGGTGCTCTCCCTTCGTTCTGCTGAAAATTAAAATATTGTCAAGATATATGATCACAAACTTGCCAAGAAATTCTTTTAACATCTCATTCATCAACCTCATAAAAGTACTAGGAGCATTGCTCAAACCGAATGGCATGACTAGCCACTCGTACAACCCTTCATTGGTCTTGAAGGTTGTTTTCCACTTGTCCCCTTCTCTGATTCTGATATGGTGATAACCACTTTTCAGATCAATCTTCGTGAAATAAGCTGCCCCACTAAGACAATCCATCATATCGTCCATTCTGGGTAAGGAAAACCTGTACCGAATGGTGACTTTATTAATAGCTCATGAGTCCGTACACATTCGCCATTCTCCACCCTTGTTAGGTGCGAGTACCGTTGGCACCACACAAGGGCTCAAGCTTTTCTGATTAGCCCCTTGTCTAGCAACTCTTGCACCTGTTTCCAAATCTCTTCATTATCTTTCAGGCTCATTCAATACGCCGCTTTATTTGGCATGCTTGCTCCTGGTATGAAATCGATATGATGGCTAATACTCCTCTTGGGAGGTAACTTGTCTGGTAAATCATCAACGACAATTTCCTTGAACTCCTCTAACATCTCCTGAATATCTGTAGGCAATTCTGACATTTCTGTGTGCAGCAACACAGTCTTAGCTCTCCTCACAACAGCATAGTTCACTTCATTCTCCTCAATCTGTTTGATAAACTATTTTCCACCTACTAATAAAGCTTTTATTCCACTCGCTTTTGCTGTATCCTCCTCTTTGATGGGTACAAGCGTATGCTTGACTCCATCTTTCACAAATTTGTAACAATTCGTCTTCCCATCATGTACCACCTTCCGATCATACTACCACAGTCTCCCCAACAGTATGTGGCACACGTCCATTGGCATGATATCGCAGACAACCTTGTCCTGGTACTTGCCAATGTAAAATTCAACCTCGCATTATTCATCAACTAATAGCTGGTGGCCTTTCTACAGCCATGACACCTTGTAAGGTGTGGTATGCTTAAGTCACTTCAATCCCAGCTTCTCCACCATCTCGGTGGCAACCAAATTGTCTGTACTCCCGCTGTCTATGATCAATTTACAGCACTTTCCATGTGATTTGCAAACTGTTCGGAACAGTGCCTTCCGTTGGGTCTGCTCAGCCGTCTCCTTGGCTGGCTTCAACAATACTTTATTTAAAACCAAAGCCTCTCCTGTTTCTGCCACATTTTCCACCTCCTGGGGCGGTGCCTCAGCTTCCTCAGGCTGTGCAACAAATGTTCCCCTCTGGCCAGCATGCTCTGCTTTTGGTCATTCGAAGGATCTATGCCCCCACTTGTGGCACCTGTAGCACTGGACATTAGCTCCCCTTCCTCGGCCATTCCCTCTTCCTCGCTGATATGGCCGACCTCCTCTCGTGCTATCTCCCTTCTCTGCTATTCCTGAAGCCCTGGAGCTGCTGCCCTCTTCGCTGTTAGTGGCAGTTCTCCCTCTGTCGTAGGACTGTCCTCGTCCTCTACCATTTCCCTAGCCTCTCCTATTATTCTGTTTCCTGTTAATCTTTTCTTCAGCCTTTACAGCACTTTGAAAGGCTTCTTCTATGTTACGCAGTGAAAGAATACTGATCTCATCCAGTATTTCCAACCTCAAACCGTTCACGTATCGCACTATCTTCTCTAGAGTATTGTCAGTATAACCAGCCCTCAGGTTTACACGATAAAACTCTTCTGTGTATTCCTTTATGGTCATACCCTTTTGTCTTAAATTTTGTACCCGTCAGTAAAGCTCAACCTGATAATCTTTAGGCAGGAATCTGCCTTTCATCTTTTCCACCATCCTTGGCCACTTCTTTATCGGTAGCTTGTTCATTCTTCTTCTGTCCGCCTGGACATTGTCCCACCATAAGGCGGCATGTCCCTTTAACTTGGTTGTAGAAAATCTAACTCTTTTGTCCTCACCGATCTCTTCATTTTCAAAATACTTATCTAACTCGCTTATCCAGTCCAGCAGGACATCTGCGGACAGACTGCCATCATAGTTAGGAATCTCTGGTTTGGGTTTGCTGCTGGCTAGCAATACCGATCTCAACAGTTTTATCTCGAGGGCTTCTTCGTCTGATCTGTCTGCAGCAGCGACTGCCTCCTCCTCGCTGTCATCTCCAAGTTTTGGGTCCCTTCTCCTTCCTTCCTCCATTGCCTCTACGTCAGTAGTAAGGGTCCTTATTTCTTCCCTCAAGCCCTCATCGGCTACTCTGCACACACCTCTTCCACATCCTCGTCTTTGAACCTCCATATCCTGATTCCTTCAACTCCTTGCTCTGATACCACTTGATGGACTTAGCCCACGTGGCCTCTCTCCACAAATGACTATGCGGGAATTACGTGGCAATTAATAATGAATAGCAGATTGCTTTTGGATACAAACTGATTCACCGACAGTTGAATTTATGGATTATGTAATTGTCCCTTGTACTTGTACAGCTGATTGGTACCTTTGCCTCCCGTTCATTGCCAACTGTCCCCCCTCGGACTTCTCGTCCCGCCTAGGTATGGGCAATCAAACCCTCACTATGGTCATTTGGTTTGTGCATTCATTTGAGTTTTGTAAGCTCTGCGTGCTTGGTGGTTTCTGGAGGTTTCGACCTGGGGTTCTGCCGCTCGTCCTCTGACTCGAAATGCTGCCCGAACGTTGCTCCTCCTGGTCTGTTGACAATGTCGACCCGGTAAGGTCTGGTCTCCCCTGTTCTGTTCTTGTCCCTGACTGTTTACTGGTTGTCTATGGTCCACAGTTGCATCTCTGTGCTTCCTGTAAATAGCTATAAGAATTTATGTGATTTCTCTCTGTCTGTCTCTGTATTCGATTATTGGTTAGGCTGCTCGAGATGTTCGTTCTCAGGTTTCTGCTTATCCTTTCTCGTTCATGGGTAGGTTATGGGTTCAACTTTCTTTGGCACCTTCATCAACCCACAAGGTAGGTTCTCTGGTTCTATGCTATCAGAATTTGCTTTTCCCTCACTCAGCTATCTAATGCTTCGGCTTCTTCATGAGCAGGGTATTTCTGGTGTAACTACTCCGGTCACGACTCACCAATGTCAGGTAAGCACTTATGGTTTTATTTCGCTATCACCCTGTTATAGACTTCGTCTCTCCTTGCATACCTTTCCTTGTTCTTTTATGACATTGTTATGGTGATTGTAGGTCCGGTTCCTCGAGAGGACTTGGGGCCCGGCGACTTGGTTGGCTATTCGAAGGAAATCAAAGCTTGGCGACTTGGTTGACACGGCTTGTCACGAGTAGCAACATTTCTATGTTTTGGTCGCTGTTGTTTGTTTGTTTTGTTCAAGTTGGTGTGTTAATGGCTAGCGCCGCTGACAGTTACAGTCTCGGCTGCTAGGGTTACAACTGTTATTTCTCTGCCTGGCTTCTGTAGTTGTGTCGAGGGTTTCTAAACCCGGGTGTTATCTTGTCCGAACTTTGTCAAGGAATTTTAACACGACATCTGTAACTATTGAATGATTATGTTTTGATCGATGTATATTTATAAAATGAATGTACAGAGATTTCTTTTTTCCCCTTCTGCATAAATTTAGACGCATAGGATTATAAATATTTGTCTGTTGTGCATACCTGGCTAGGTCTGAGTTTAATCACCACCTGTCGATTAATTTTTCGGTCAGGTCTTGATGTTTCCGCTTATGGGTCTCTCGTAACCTGAATGTAGTCTTTCCTCCCTCGTCCTGGGGGTTCTTTTTGTGTGTTGTCCCGACTTAACGCTCTCTTGGACGAGCGTAGCTTGGTTCGCATGTAATTACTCACCTGTGAATTTTTAATCACACACAGAAACAATATTGTACATAAAAGAAAACTGAATGCTATATTGTATAACAATTCAAACTGTTTAGGGACGCTGGAGAGGCTAGAATGCACAGAATTTTCTTGTAAAGATCAATTGCTTCATTACCCAGAATATCGAAGAAGAAAAACTACTGTGTTCTATCCCCCTTTTAACCACTATTAGATGGCTGTCAGTTTCTTCTCAACTGCTATCGGTTATGTTTTGATTAGTTACATCAGTTTTTGTTCCAAACTTTTTCTTTGTCGTTCGTCATTAACACAAAGACAAAATTTGCTGTTTTAAAGCTCTAATCCTAACTAATTATAAGTTCTAATGTTCCTAATTACTGTTCAGTTACTTGACTCTTACAGCTTAATCAAATAAAAGAAAAAAAAAAACAAACACATTATCCCTTCAGTGAATTTACTCCTCCGTCCCCTTCAGAGACCAAACAACCTTCCTTGTGTCTCGCCCTGTCAGTCAGATGCTCGTGCATTAGAACCATTTTAGCTCATTTTAGATAGAGCATGTACATATTTATTGTGTTATCTATGAAAATGAGCGAAATTTATTATCTAGTGAAAAAATCGCCGAAACTCTCAAATACTATGTAATCAGTTATCCAATAGAGGAGGTGAGAAGGTCCATCCCTCCTTTATCTAGTCGAGTGTGAAATTTATGTCACCATAAATGTGTATAGAATTTATCTCAAACCAATTGACACAATATAACATACCCCAAAGCACATATACCTCTAGTGATCAATCTAAATCCTCGAACCTCTAGAGATATGGCTATATAAACTCCATTATATCTTACGATTTCAATAATCAAAGCCATTTCAAAATTCATAGTGCTATTCAAATTCATACGAAATTTTAAATAAATAGTAAAAACAAATGGGAAATTACAAATTTAATTTTAAAATGCTAAAGAATCTATAAGTGAAGATGAACCAAGAAGAACCACCTAAAATAACAAGAGTTTGATAGTGTTTCCGGAGGCATGCCTCATAGAAACCTTGATTTTCCTCGAACCTCTACAGATATGGCTATATAATTTCCATTCTATCTAACGATTTCAATAATCAAAACCATTTCAAAATTCATAGCACTATTCCAGTTCATACGAAATTTTAAATAAATAGTAAAAACAAATAGGAAATTACAAGTCTAATTTTAAAATGCTAAAGAATCTATAAGGGAAGGTGAACCACCTAAAATAAGAAGAGCGTAAGTGTTTCCCGAGGCCATGCTCAAATAAATATTGATTTTAATTGTACACCCGACAAATCCACTTAAGACTTTCAATCACAAACGCAGATTTCAAGTTATAATTTTTTCGGAACCCCAAACGAATTTCAAATTTCAAAATTACACCCTCGTGAAATTATGTATTGAAATAACGATCTATTTTTTCTATGGATAGGAAACGCAGAAGAGACAAAATATAATAATAATTAATTATCTCATGTCTTCTTCCTCTCCCGTCGCTGCACACCCCAAAGAGTCATCGCCGCCTGATCACACCGGCTCACCTCCTCAAATCTGAAAGACCAACACCGATTGAATTCGAAGGGGCAGCACCGCATAGAAAATTATATGTTTATTTGATGTAACTGACTTAATTCCTGTTATAAATAGAAGGGATCAGCAAGGCAGATATCATCCACTAGACTTTCTCATTTGTTAATTAATTTATGCAGTTGTAGCTACGTTTTGGAGTGTTATGCTGAGACAAATACTGAATATTGAATCCGTTCGGGCCAACATTTTTGCCATTTCAAGGGTGTCGCTTTAGAGTGTTGTTGCGTTGTTTTGCTTGGAGAATCTCGTCCTGTTATAGTTTACTATGATATGTTTGCTCACATTCAGTGAGGTGTTCGAGAAGGTCCGTTTTGTGGCAAACCACCAGAACCGAGACAGTCTACGAAAATTGGTGCACTAGTGCGCAACGTTGGAATCTGGCGACTTGTCCAATCAAACCGAATTTTGTCAATACTATTGTAATTTTCTGATTTAGAGTCATTTTGCATTTTGCTGGAATTTGCGAGTGACGTAAATATGCAAGTTTAGCTGTGTATGTTGGAGATCAGATGCACAACAAACATAAAAAAATCATATACACAGCTATTAAAAACACATGCACAGGAGACACAGTTTTTTAACGTGGTTCACCCAACCAATCTGGGCTACGTCCACCAAACATAGGCATCGGCAATCTTATTAATCAAACAGGAGATTACATAATTAATCAAATCCTCACAAACTCTCACACACCAAAAACAATCCGTATGGATACCTATTTTATATCAAGGAGAATCTAACTGCCTCATAAATCCTCTCAACTCAAATTTAGGATGTATTAACTCCCTTCCAACAACCTGGAGCTAATCTAGCAACAAATTCCTGTTGTTGTCATCTACTGAGATTTTTGCCTATTTTACATAAAACAGAAAATCTCAACAATCTCCACCTTGACAACAATTAGCCTGATGCCCTATTCTTTATTATTTTATCTTTTCTGCAAGCCAAGAGAAGCCAAACACCAGCATAGCTTCTCTAACAAAACTGGTTTCGTGAACATGTTTGCACAATTCTCCTTTGTATGCACCTTTTCAAGAGAGACTTCTCTTTCAGTGATAACCCGTCTTACAAAATGGTACTTGATCGGTATATGCTTTGATTTACTATGATAGGCCAGATTCTTAGCCAAATGTATTGCACTTTGACTGTCACAAAATAACTTGATGTTGTCCTGCAACCTACCAAATTCACCAAACAAACCTTTCAACCAACTCGCTTCTTTGCAAGCATGAGAAGCAGCAATGTATTCTGCTTCAGTAGTGGATAAAGAAACAATGTTTTGTAGCTTTGACATCCAGCTTATAGCTCCACCTGCAAAAGTAAAGACATACCCTAAAGTTGACCTTCTCTTATGCAAATCACCTGCAAAATCGAAATCAACATATCCGAAAACAAATTCACTACTCTTATTGTAAGTGATACAATAACTACTTGTGCCTCTCAAATACCGAAGCACCCATTTCACTGCTGACCAGTGCTCTTTACCTGGATTTTCCATATACCTGCTGACAACCCCAATTGCATGTGAAATATCTGGTCACGTACACACCGTCGCATACATTAAACACCCTACTACATTAGCGTATGGAATTCGGGACATAAATTCCTTTTCTTCATCTGAATTAGGACATAAACTCGAAGAAAGCTTGAAATGGGAAGCGAGAGGGACTGACACAGGCTTCACGTTATTCATACCAAACCTCAAAAGTATTTTCTCAATATACTTTTGTTGTGATAGCCATCGCTTACCATTGCTTCTGTCTCTGAAAATCTCCATGCCCAAAATCTGTCTTGCTGCTCCTAGATCTTTCATATCAAATGTCCTTGCCATCTGAGCCTTCAACCTGTTGATTTCTTCTATGCTTTTGCTTGCTAAAAGCATATCGTCAACATACAATACCAAGATAATGAATATGCCATTATTTAACTGTTTAAAATAAACACAATGATCATATTCACTTCTAACATATTTCTGACTCAACATGAAAGAATCAAACTTCTTATACCACTGCCGAGGCGACTGCTTCAGGCCATATAATGACTTCTTGAGCCTGCAGACAAATTTCTCATTGCGATGCTGAACAAACCCTTCCGGTTGTTCCATATATATTTCCTCATCTAAGTCTCCATGTAGAAATGCAGTCTTAACATCTAATTGCTGCAACTCTAAATCAAGCAAAGCCACTAATGCTAACACAATTCTAATTGAAACAATTTTAACCACTGGTGAAAAAATCTCATGAAAGTCAATGCCGGCTTTCTGAGAAAACCCATTTGCAACCAGCCTTGCTTTGTACCTGTCTTCCGTATCATTCACACCCTGTTTCAGCTTGAAAACCCATTTACACCCCACAGTTTTCCTGTCTTTCGAAAGCTCAACCAGATTCCATGTGCCATTCTTACCTAAGGCCATCATTTCGTCCTTCATGGCTGCTTTCCACTTGTCACTTTTCGAACCTTCTATTGCTTCCTGATAACACAGAGGTTCATCGTCATTAGCAGTAAATGCAACAGAAGTTACATAATCATCATACCTTCTCGGTGGTCGTTTGATTCTTGTTGACCTCCTTAAGGATGTTTCTGGCGCTTCCTCGATTGGCTGACTACCATCTGTAGGAATTTATTGACGATCAGTATCTGAGACCTGTTCATGATCTAGACCTGCACCCTGTTCATGATCTGATTTTGAAACCTGTTCATGGCTAGTATCTGAACTATGGTCATCATGACTATCATTAGAAATGCTATCAAACTGAATGTGTTGAAAGTCAGATACATCATCCTGTTTCAATCTACTATCTACATCTAACTGTACAAGAGAGGATTCATTAAACTTTACATCTCTGTTGATGATGATTTTGCGGGTAGTAGGATCCCACAATCTATATCCCTTTGTTCCAACACCATACCCAACAAAGATATACCTTTTCGAATTTGGATCTAATTTAGTTCGCTGATGTTTAGGCAGTAGAGCATATGCATCACAACCAAACACTCTGAGTTTAGAATAGTCACAAGGGTGTCCTTTCCATACCTCTTGCGGAATCTTGTAGCCTATTGCCGTCGATGGAGATCGGTTTATCACATAACAAGTTGTTGCCACCGCTTCCGTCCACAACTCCTTTTGCAACCTAGCGTTACTCAGCATACTCCTTGCTCTCTCTAGAAGAGTTTTGTTCATGCGTTCAGCAACTCCATTCTACTGAGGAGTATAAATCGTGGTCTTATGTCTCTCGATCCCTGCATCCTTGCAATAGCTGTCAAACTCCTTGGAAGTAAACTCACCACCATTGTCAGTTCTTAAACATTTTATTGTTCTACCAGTGTTGTTTTCTACCAATGCTCTAAACTGCTTGAAAACTAAAAACACATCAGACTTCATTTTCAACATGTAGACCCACACTTTCCTAGAAAAATCATCATTGAATGATACAAAATAAGACAAACCACCATATGAAGTTGTAGGGCCTGGACCCCAAACATCTGAATGGATATAATCAAGTATTCCTTTACTAGTATGTTTGCTTGTTTTAAATTTTTGTTTACTTTGTTTTCCAAACAGACAATGCTTACAAAAATCTAACTTTCCAGACTTTAGATTTGGAAGTAACTTGCAATCAGCCAAAATTTTTAACCTTCTTTCACTCATATGCCCCAATCTTTGATGCCATAAATGAATGGAACTACTGTCATGTTTAGACACCGTAGACACATAATCTGTCCCTGTACTTCCTTTTAACTGAAATAGATTTCCTACCTTCTTAGCTTTCATAACTAGTAAAATACCTTTGTAAATTTTCATTACTCCACCTTGAATTACAATTTTATAACCATCTGAATCAAGTGCTCCTAATGAAATCAAATTTTTCCTTAAATCTGGTACATGCCTGACATCAGTTAATATTTTTGTTGTCCCATCAAACATTTGCAGTTGTATGCTCCCAATTCCCACAATATTACATGTTACATCATTACCCATGTACACAACACCATCATCAATTGATTTATATGTCGTAAACCAGTCTTTATGAATACACATGTGGTTTGATGCACCAGAATCTAACAACCAATGTTTACCATGATTTGACACATTAACTGATAATACTTCATCACTCATACCTGAACCAGATGTCGAACCTGTATCTGTCGTATTTTCCTCCTTCTTCTCTGTCGAAGAATCTGCTTTAGAAGCTTGCTGCTGTCGCTTCCAACAGTCCTTCTTTAAATGCCTGATTTGCCACAAAACCAACACTTTAGCTTACTCTTCTTCCCTTTCGACTTTGAACGTGAGTCGCTCGGCCTCCTGGAGTGTCTTTCTTTCGAACGACCTCTAACCATCATAGCTTCTGATGTAGAGGTTTCAGAATGCGACCTTCTCCTGCTTTCTTCCGATAATAAGGATGTAACTACATCATCAAACTCAATAATTTCTGATGAACTAAGACTTATAGAAGTAACAAAATGATCCCATGATTCGGGAAACGAGCACAATAAAGTAATAGCTTTATCCTCGGATTGAATATTTACTTCTATACTTTGTAATTGCACAAGAAGAGTATTAAAAGCATTTAAATGATCAACAATCGATGTACCTTCCTTCATTCGCAAACTGTACAACTGTCGCTTTAGGAGAATCCTATTGGTTAAGGATTTAGTCATGTACAGTTTCTCCAGTTTTGTCCACAAACCAGAAGCTGTTGTCTCCGACACGATATTAAACAGGACATCATCAGCCAGACACAGTCGAATTGCGCTTATCGCTCTTTCATCCATCTCGCCCACTCATTATCTGTGATGTTGTAAGGCTTTTTGGATTTGCCCAACAACGTCTTTGCCACACCATGTTGGACAAGCAAATCATACATCTTCACCTTCCAGATCTCAAAATTATTTTTGCCATTAAAATTCTCAATTTCAACCCGGGCACTCTGAGTTTTTGCCATTTTGTATCAACCAAAAAACACAATAATCTCCAATATCCAACTTTTAAATACCAGCAAGAAAGAAAAAAAAACTGCCTATGCCTTATAGCCTTTGCTTTAAAAAAACAAACTTTTGGTGTGTGAATTACAAATATTTAAAAAACCACCGCCCAAATATTTAAAAAACAATTTTCCTGCTTCTGGCCCAAATAATCTACCAATTTACATAACACCTATGAATGCTCCAAAAGCTAAAGAAACAAAATCCACTGGTATTTTAAGAAGAATAAAATGAAGAGCACGACAACGCTCCGAATTTCGTTTGTCCTTCACGTTTTACAAAACTTCTGTTGGATGAATTCAATTACGCACCCAATTCCCAGCACCTTGCTCACACCAGCAATCCACGCACGCTGCCAGCACTCCACACAGCTGTTGAATCGTTTTCTAGTGGCAACGTTGCAGGTTACTTCCATGCAGCAGTGCAATCAGGTAGATTCACGCATCAGCAGTCCTCTACGCAGGCTTGTTCCCTGATCTGCGTGCAGGTATTAGTTTCATACGTTCCAACAATCAAATGGATACAACATCAGTTCAACTCGGCCAGCTTTGATCCACCTTCAGTCCGGTCCAGCAGCACCACGCCTCCAACTGCTCTAATACCAATTGTTGGATATCAGATGCACAACAAACATAAAAAAAGCATATACACAGCTATTAAAAAACATGCACAGGAAACACAGCTTTTTAACGTGGTTCACCCAACCAATCTGGGCTACGTCCACCAAACATAGGCATCAGATATCTTATTAATCAAACAGAAGATTACATAATTAATCAAATCCTCACAAACTCTCACACACCAAAAACAATCTGTATGGATACCTGTTTTATAGCAAGGAGAATCTAACTACCTCATAAATCATCTCAACTCAAATTTAGGATGCATTAACTCCCTCCCAACAACCTGGAGCTAATCTAGCAACAAATTCCTATTGTTGTCATCTACTGAGATTTTTGCCTATTTTACATAAAACAGAGAATCTCAACAGTGTACACATATTTCAACACTTTGGAAGTTTTTTAATCTTGAAGGTGAATGTTAGGTCACATTAAGAAATTGAACAGACACTTTTTTTTATCTGTTACATCACAAGGAATCAAGATGTGGCCACGAAAAGTTTCATTTCAAAAGGGACTAATGCAATTCGTTGAAGGTCAAACTTGCAAAGGTGACATGGATAATTTTTTGTTTTTCAAAGCCCTTTGTAAGTTTGAGAGACAATATTGTTTGAATTCATATTAAACACGTGAATTATCCTTGTGAAGTTTGTTTTTGAAAAATGATTCATACGTTGTATACATAAAAGGTTTATTATGGGAGTTAAAAGGGCGTTTTAAGGGTGTTTTTTTTTAAGAGTACACCCAAAGTATTTATAAGGGTATTTGAAAGTTATCTCGATCATTTTGTAGTTTTTTCCTTGAAAAGGAACTGAAAGATTACACTGCGAAAGTTCTTTTAAAATTTCATTTGAAGATTTTAATTATTTGTGATAGATGGCATCAAATACCAATACTATTCAGTGAATTCTTATTTTAACAAAGAAAAGTTATGATTCCTAGTTTATTTGAATGAGAATATTTGTGCGTTCTCATGATTTTTGATATGTTATTAATGGGTATCTTGAGCTTACTAATGAGACAACAGAGATGGCTCTTACAAATGTTGAACGAACATTGTTGAGAGAGAATAGAAAGAAAAACAATAAATCTCTTGGCCTTATTCAACAAGGTTTAGATGACGTAATGTTTTCAAAAGTCTCAAATGTAGAATATTCGAATAAGGCATGGGACACTCTTGAATCCTGTTATGAGGGTGTAGCGAAAGTAGAGAATGTCAAGTTGCAGAATTTGAGAAAAGATTTAGAGAATTTGAAAATGAAAGACAGTGAAACTATGGATGCTTTTATGACTCAAGTCATGAGTGTTGTTAATCTATTATGAAAATATGGAGAAGACCTCTCAAATAAGAGAGTGATCAAGAATGTCCTTCGAAGTTTTCCAAAGAAATTTGAAGCGATTGTTGTATTCATAGAAGAGCTCAAGGACACAAGTTAATTGCAAATTGAAGAGTTGACTGGTACATTGATTGCACATGAATCCAAGATTTCAAGATATGATGATAGCACATTGGAGAATGCCTTCAAAACTCAACTTCAATTTAATAGAGGAAGAGGCAAAGGAAGATCGAGTAATAGAGGAAGAGGTGGTAGAGTTGCTGATTAAAGATGTCTACGGGATAATTATGATCATGAAGAGAAATCTCAGCAACATCCTTCTAATTTAAGGGGAGTTACAATAGAACCTGGCATCGAGGAAATCAAAGGTATGATATGTCTAAAGTTCAATGTTATTATTGCAAAAGATATGCTCATTTTGCTACTAAGTGTTTGAAAAGGTAGGGCGATGTTGGTAAGAAATTTGCACACATATCACAAGAATTTGAAGATAGTCAAAAGCTAGTCTTTATGATGTGTAACATGACTCAAGAATTTTCGAATGATATTTTCTTTTTAGATAGAGGCTGCAACAATCACATCATTGGAAACAAAGAGTTTTTTTCCAATCTAGATACCAGCATTCAGTTTAAAGTCAAGTTGAGTAACAATATGAAGATATGCATTAAAGGTAAAGGAGTGATTGTTGTTTATACTAGCGATGGTGATAGAAGAACAATTTATGATGTGTATTATGTACCTAGATTGAAATGAAATTTGTTAAGCATTGGACAATTAATAGAGAAAGGGTATTGAGTGTTCTTCAAGAATAATGTGTGTACTATCATTGAAAAATATTCAAGAAAGCATTTGATAGCAAGAGTAGAAATGACAAAGAATAGGATGTTTTCGCTTATAATGAGAAATGAATTGTCTCCCTCCTTGAATGCTTATAAAACTAGGAATTTCGATGAATCATGGTTATGGAATTTAAGATATGGCCATTTATATTTTGGTGGTATAGATTTACTATAGAAGAAACGAATGGCGGAATGGTTACCAAATATTCAACAACCGAAGAGCTCGTGTGAAAGTTGTATACTTGCAAAGCATCATAGACATAAATTTGTATCTAGAGTTTCATATAGGGTGAAAGCTCCATTGGAGATTGTTCACACAAATTTATGTGGACCAATGCAAACACCTTCTTTGGCTGGTAATGTTTACTTTTTGACATTTATTGACAACTACAGTGGAAAAACATGGGTTTATCTTCTGAAATAGAAATCTGAAGCATTTTCTATATTTAAAATATTTAAAGCTATGGTTGAAAAGGAAAGTGGAAAGCATATTAAAATTTTGAGATCAGATAGAGGTGGTGAATATATGCTAACAAATTTCATTGAGTTTTGTCAATCGAATTGAATCAAAAGGCAATTTATTGCACTTTATACTCCACAACAAAATGGAATAGCTAAATGGAAGAATCGAACTGTTATGAATATGGCTGGAAGTATGTTGAAGGAAAATCATCTACCAAATGAATATTGGGGAGAAGCAATAGCTTGTGCCGTTTATATTCTTAACAAAAGTCCGACTAAGAGCATGAAGGATCAAGGTCCCGAAGAAGCCTGGAGTGGTAAGAGTTGTCATATATCTCATTTAAGAATTTTTGGTTGTGTTTCTTATGCACATGTTCCTAAAGAATTGAGAAATAAGTAACATGATAGAAGTGAGAAATGTATCTTTATTGGATATACTAAAGAGTATAAAGCATATAGACTTTATAATTCCATCACCAAGAACTATATTATTAGTAGAGATGTTGAATTCGAGGAAGAAGAAACTTGGGATGGAAGCATAGATAAATTTGTTGCAAAGTGAGCCGTATTATCTCATGGAGTTGATAATGAAGATGAACACGAAGTACAAGGTAGACAGTTGATTCCATATACACCTATTGCAATCACTTCAGTAAGCCAATCACCAAGAGTTAATCCATTACAATTCAAAACACCGAGAAATCATGACCATAGTGAACCATCAGGTTAGGGTAGATAACAAACAACAAGATTAGAGGTAAGCAATGAATCTAATCCTAAAATAGCTACATTGAAGAAAAGAATTAAAGGTCAGAATACTATAACTTTAAAGGAATTGTATGAGCAGAATGATGAAATAGATCAAGTTTCAAATTTTGCATTACTTGCGTATGATCTAGTAAATTCTGAAGAAGTTGTGAAAGAAAAAGTTTGGATAAAAGCTATGGATTAAAAAATTGATGCTATAGAAAGAAATAATACTTGGGAACTTGTAAATTTTGTGAAGTAAAAATACTATAGGTGTTAAATGGATTTACAAAACAAAAGTGAATGTTGAAGGTGAATTGAAAAGAATAAAGCAATACTTGTAGCTGAGGGGTTCAGTCAACAACCTGGTATTGATTATAATGAAACTTTTGCACCTGTAGCTAGACTTGACACAATAAGAATGGTATTAAATATCGCTGCACAAAGTAAATGGAAAATATATCAGATGGATGTTAAGTCTGCATTTTTAAATGGTTTGCTGGAAGAAGAGGCTTATGTGAAACAACCTCGTGGATATGAACTTAATGGTCAAGAAGATAAAGTTTACAAATTAAAAAAAGAACTCTATGGATTGAAATGAGCACCCCAAGTGTGGTTTAGTAGAATTGATTAATATATGAATAACAATGGATTCATCAGGAATCCAAGTGAGCCAACTTTGTATACAAAAGTAAATGAGGATGGTAAAATTTTGATTGTGTGCTTGTATGTTGATGATTTGATTTTCACTGGAGATCTATCAATAGATGGTTTTCATACAAGCATGAAAACATAATTTGATATGACTAATTTAGGCCTAATGAAATATTTTCTTGGTATTGAGGTAACTCAGTCAGAAGATGGTATTTTCATTTGTCAATCTAAGTGTGCAAAGGATATATTGAAAAGGTTCAGGATGGAAAATGGTAACGCAATTGTAACCCCAATTTCAATTGGTATAAAACTCAGTAAGGATGATCAAAGTTCACATATTGATCCTACCTTGTTCAAACAATTGGTTGGAAGTCTGATGTATCTGACTGCAACAAGGCCCAATATAATGTTTTCTATAATGATTTTGCAAGTAATATTGATGACAATAAGAGCACATCTGGGTATTTGTTTAGTTTTGGTTCAGGTGTAGTTTCATGGGCATCAATGAAGAAATCCATTGTGACTCGTCGCCGCTTGATCACACCACCTCACCTGCTAAAATCTAAAAGGCCAACACCGATTGAATTTGAAGGGGCAGTACCACGTAGAAAATTATATGTTTATTTGATGTAACCAACTTAATTCCTGCTATAAATAGGAGGGATCAACAAGGTAGATATCATCCACTTGACTTTCTCATTTGTTAATGAAATTATGCAGTTGTATTTGTGTTTTGGAGTGTGTCTATCTCGAGTGTGTTTGTCTCTGTTTTATCACAAAACACAAATTAACATACAAAATACATGAGCTGCAGCTCTTCTATTGATCACATAAAACTTGATTATTACATTGAACCCGACGACTCGCCTAAAATAACTTAACATATAGACACTTACTAAATTAAACCTTTCCAAATATGAAACAATGTAAAGTGAGCTAAAACTGCTAATATTGGACTAGACTTAGCTCACATTGAATCTACTCAACTCGAACTCTAAATCGAAACTACACTTCATATGGGAATAATTATTATTTCCAACATATTGAACACTTGGAAACAGATCCCAATCTCGAATATAATAATATGCTCTCCATGTCATAATACAGCCTCCAGGACCTGGAAATGAACCCTTGGAAACAGATCCCAATCTCTAATATAATAATACCTGCTCCATGTCATAATACAACCCCAGGAAATGGCCGCATTACCACATTAAAGATAAACATGGAAACATATCTTGATCTCTAATATAATAATATGGCTCCATGTCATAATACCAACTCCGAAGACCAAGAAATCACCACATGACCACATTAAATATAAACATGGTACAAACTCGAGCACATTCCAAAATATACGATATGAGAGTAAAATATTGAGAAGACATTAAATTTTTAAGGCAGGTAGCTTTCAGTATCTTGGTCCATTACTCCTACCAATTTCTAAATGTCTAAATGTTGTATGATTAAAAATATTAAATTATAATTAAAATTTAATATGTAATTTTATATGAATTGTTAATTGAATGTTTATTATTTTTATAATGATAACGAACTTTCTTAATCTAAGAAATATATAATTTTGTAATTGATAATTATTAAAATATTTTGTTAGTGATGTTGCTAAGTCTTGATGTTTATAGACTATTATTATATCTTTATTAATTAATAATTATTAAGATATTTTGTTAATGATGTTCCTAAGCCTTGATGTTTATAGACTATTATTATATGTTTATTACTAATTATTATGTATTGATTTATAAAAAAATTTATTTTTTAAGAGTTAACTAAGGTTTAATTAAAATTTAATATGAATTTAATTTTACTATGAATTTAATTTTAATATAAATTTAAAGATTGAAAGAGTAAATTGATACATTCTTGATTATTGTTATTTATTCAAATATTATTTTAATAATTTTTAGGGTTTGGTATACCATTAGGAGAACTAAGTGATAATGGGGCACGAAACATCTAGGAGAAGGTAGAATCCCTAGTTAGAGTGGAAATCCAATTATCACTTATTTTCCAACCATCATCACGATTGAGGTTGTTAGGGTGTTTTCCTATTTCAATAGATTCTCTAAATTTTCTATGGTGCTAATGATCAATTTTGGCTACAACACAAGAGTTTTCGATACAAATGTGATGTTTGGTTTTGCTAGATTGCTTAGCCAAAGCTGAGGTTTTGGAACTGTTATGCTTAATGTTAGCAACATGTTCTTGAATCCTAGTTAATATAGATCTTTCAGCCTCCCCAATGTAGGCTTTGCCACAAGAACAAAGAACCAAATAAACCCCTTTATGGTGTTTAGGATCAATAGGCTCTTTTACCGATTTCAGACATCTGCTAATGGTATTCATGGGTTTGAAGGTGGTTTTTATATTATTCTTTTTTAAAATGTAAGAAATCTTATCGGTGGGGCCTAGTATGTACGGAAGGTGAACCTTACTAGCACAATCATCCATAGGTTGTTTGTTTATAGGATTCTCCACTTTCTTGAAAGCTTTGATTCCTTGGTGGCTTCTATATCCATTCTTTTGAAAAACATCCAAGAGGTGGTTCTTCTCTTGATCAAAATGATCGTGATCTGAAATACGCACAACCTTGGTTGCTAGAGTGTTAAGAACCACGAGTTTCTGAGAAGGATGATGGTGAGAGTTGGCATGAAGGTAATGTTCTGTGTGGGTTTTCTTACAATAGACCTAGTGAGATATTGATCCATCTTGGTTTCTCTTGATTAGGATGTCAAGAAAGGGAAGACTGCCATTCTTTTCTACTTCCATCTTAAACTTGATAGAAATTGATTGACTGTTAAGGTGCTCTAGGAAAATGTCCAATTTTTCTTTTCCATGAGGCCAAATGACATAATTGTCATTGACAAATCTTTTCCAAATCTTAGGTTTTAAAGGGGAAGAATCAATGGCCTTAGCTTCAAAATGTTCCATGAACAAATTGGCAACGATGGGAGACAGAGGTGATCCCATGGCCACACTGCAAGTCTGATCATATATATCATCTTTAGAGCTGAAAAGGATAGATTTCAGACAAACTTCTACTAATTTAGTTGTGTGAAGATCAATGATTTTGTGGACTACTTCCATGGCTTCATCTATGGGAATATTGGTATAGAGAGTTTTTACATCAAAACTCACCAAGATGTCATCTTGGTATAATTTTATCTGTTTGATCTCATTGATGAAGTGATTGGAATCTTTGACAAAGGAGCTAGTGTTCCCCACCACAGGCTTAAGTTTGTTAGCAAGATATTTTGCGAGATAGTAAGTGGGACCTCCAATGGTATTGACAATGGGTCTAATGGGGATACCTTCTTTGTGAATTTTTTATTTTTATTTTTTTGATATTTTAGTGATACCTACAAAATAATATTATATTTTGATTACCCATAAAAACGTCATTGCAATTGTTTGAAAGATTGGGCCACGCATTCAACAAGAAGGAAAAATGGATTCATTGTATTTGAGGAATGATGTCTATGAGATAAAGAGTAAATGGTCCTATTAAATTCTTTCCATGAATCATGCATAGATTATATGTAAATGGTTCAATTGAATTCTCTCTCTATAATTCATATAGAGAGTGTAAGTAAATGGTCCTATTAAATTCCCTCCATAAATTTTTTATAGAAATTATAATACTGTTGAACCAATGTCATTTATGTATTATTTTATGGATACTTGAAATTATGGTTTGTAAATAAAGATTCTTTGTTTGAGATGGGTGCAACTTGACTTGACATCATTATTTTTCATTTTCATATAATTTTTTTTTATCCTAACTTTTAAATATCTAAAAATTTAAATAAAATTAATCAAACTTTTTCTTTCAAATTTTAATTTGATTCCATATGTCGAACAAAGTTAATCAATCTATTAAATGCGTTGAATTTGGACTATTAAGTTTGTTCCATAACCATTATACACAAAATTTGCAATATCCAAAAATGACTACGAATGACAACAGCACAGCAATATAGTTCAATAGCAATCTCTTTTGAGCCATGTTTATTTTTATTTTGACTAAGTTGTAGAGCTGGAATTGAGACCTAACAAAATTATCATTTTATATTATAAAAGGATTTTAAAATTCAATTCCTCTTTAATAATTCTATATTAAGATTTGAATAATCAAAACCATTTCAAAATTCATAGTATAGTAACGAATCCCCATGCTTTAAAATTCACACGAAATTTGTGAAAAAATGTGTCTACAGTCAAGGCATCCTGCACGTTATGGCATCTGTCATGCGACAGTGTGCACCGTAGCATAGCCTCTTCCGGTGCCTATGCCGTCGGTGGTTCGTTGACTCATCGCGTGCATGCCCTGAGACCAAGAGAGGTATTCCATAGTTTACAATACACAAAATGGCCTGAAAGGCTCGCCCCCCTTTGAAATCATGTTGAAAGTCCTCGGCTCTGACTCTCCTTGTGAACCATCATTGTTAATTATATAAATCTGGGTTTTATGCAGCCAGTTATGCGTTCTACCTCTTCTGATAAGCTGTGATCTGTGCAATTAGCATCCGAAATATCAGCGAAATTTGGTAAAGTATTGGCAGAGCTCGATGAACTCAAATGGAGCTACCACATCTGGCGGAAACGGAGGAGGGAATTCAGCAGCACCCAAAAGGCAATCAAGGCGACCCATATGTAATTTCTTCCCACCTCTGTAAACTGTTTTGTGAGTTAAGAAGATATCAAGATTTCAATCTGGGAATCATCTGTATAATTTCTTCCCACCTCTGTAAACTGTTTTGTGAATAAAAAAGATATCAAGATTTCAATCTGGGAATCATCTGTGTAATTTCCCGCCTCTGTAAACTTTTTTGGTAAATAAAAACGATATCAAGATTTCAATCTGGGAATCATCTGTATATCTCTGTCAATCAAAGTCCACCTAGTTTTACATTGGTTAACTGATTAGAAGAAGATATGCATGAAACTTAATTTTGCTTTACTTCTGCCCATATTCATGCCTAACTTCTTATGTATGAATTTTTTTTTGATAATCACATCAAGATTTATTTAGAATCCACTATATAGTGTGATTCATCATCAGTATGATTCATTTTGTCTCTATAATAAATCACAAATGAATTTTGTCTTGATCATAAATCACAAATAAATCTTGATATGATTATCATTTAAATATTTTCTTAAAAATTAAATATAGATGACGAAAGCCTAAATTAAATCATCTATAATAATACCATTCTTTTCTGTTTTTTCTTAACTGTATAATAAAACTCTTTGTTTTTTTTATAAAACTTTTTATTTAGTATTTTTACTTTTAATAAATAAATTCCAATTCATTTGTTTTTTCCAATTTTATGCTTTTTTCTCAGAATCAATTTTAAACAATTACTGGTCATGTTGTTATTTTCTATATTTACTTTTCCAAAATTGGTATCAAATGATTATTGGTATCAATTTGTGAAGACCATAATTTGGAAAATTTGGCAAGCTATCCCTTCATACACCAAGATCAAATATTTATTTCTGATTTGAACTGTTTATCATTATTTTGATTTCAATGTGGATTGTATATCATTTTGGACTCTTACACAAAGAATGTATTATGATTAGTACATGTCTTCTGAATATTTAGTCGAAACAATAAAGAAGTTGACAGCACTGAAGTATTCATGAAAGTTTGGTTTACACAAAATTGGCTTCGGTCGGATGTTGATGTTAATAGCTAGATGTGTGTTCTTGTTGGATGTTGATGTTAATGGTTAGATGCATATATGGCATAGATTTTTAAAATTGATAAACCGATATGGAGTGTTCCGGTGTAGCTAGATGTAGATGAGTTCAAAGTTAATACGAGGATCTTTCCACTTTTATGTTGTGAAGGGGACACTTCACTATAAAATATATTAATGTGAAGTTCACTGCATCCCAAATCTACTTCGTTTCAAATCATGCAACATATTCTCTTCTAATCATGCATGCCAAATTTTCTCTTAGTTTAGAACCAACCTATGGTATTGTGTAATTTGTGGTACATGGTTTTTCTAGGGATGATAGAACAGTGCCTTTTATAAGCATATAGTTTGTTTAGTTTGGCAACCTTTTATTGAAGAGGTCTACTATTTCTTGTGCTGCCAGTTTACAAGTTCACTCAACAGGAGCTCCCTGCATGTAAGCCAGTTTTGACACCAGGATGGGTAAGTTCGCATCTGTGACAGTATCATATTCCTTAGCTGTTAACCATAAAAGCATACAGTGATGCAATTAATGCCGGAGATTATTTTAGGTCAACTTTGCTTAATCTATATCCTCGCGATACAGGAAATGTTTCAAGTTCACTTATACTATTTATTGCCTTCTTAAGATATTAAGGGGTTTTTGAGAATACATTACAGCATAGCCATCCTGAATTGATTATCTGATTTTAGGTCATGGCAATCTTCATATTAGTGGCAGCTATCTTCATCCCCCTTGGAGTTGTTTCTCTAATTGCATCGAACAGTGTATGCACTCTTTATCTTAGCATTAATTTAGCATTAATGTCTATTTAAAGTTTTATTGTAACTGCTACAAGACCCATAAAGAACATTTTTCACTTTCATATTTTATGTTTAAAGTAATAGTTTCTTTCATTTTCAGGTTGTGGAAATTGTGTACCAATATGAAACAGACTGCCTACCTCTGGAGTATAGAGTTAATAAGGATGCCAAACTGACCTATATACAAGATAGTACGATTCCCAAAAACTGCAGTCAAATAATAAAAGTGAGGGATTCATCCTGGTTCCTGATTGCTAGTATTCAATTTTATAGATTCATAATTTTCTCATCTCAAATTTATGAAATAATAGATAGCACTGGATGAAGTTAGCTCTGTGACAAATACTTACTAACGTGAAGGTATTATCATAACTACAACTATTTACAGAAAATGTAACAGAATATTTCTCACACTCTACAGGTGCCAAAGAATATGACACCTCCAATTTATATATATTACCAGCTTGATAACTTCTTTCAGAACCATCGTCGGTGAGTTGGCATACATGAAATAATATGCATATTGCATTTGTTGTATATACTTCTTCTCATGTGTGTTTTTGTATAAGGCAGAGATTCCTTTGGTACATCAATATCGTTGAACCTGAGTATAAATTGTAATAAATCTTAAAAGTGACATGAACATAAAGTGCAAACTGCCTTTTCCAGGAAGAGAACAAATGATAATAAATAAATGGTGACAGATTAATTGAACTGAGTCTTACACAGTCAAGCAAAGTAAAATGATTAATTGAATGAGCCTTACACTCTCAAGAGAACTGATAATAATAGTCTAATTTTCACCCAACCTATTAACATACCTGGCAACCTTGTTTATCCAGGATTTTATCTGCTTATGTGAAATATTACGCGGTAAAGAAGCTAGCAGAAACTCAATGTTGTCATACAGAATATGGTTTTAAGAGAAGTCATTTCATTAATTGATTAAAAAAGATTTATAACAATCTAATTTATAAAAATAATTTATATAAACTTTAGCACTTGATTTAAAAAGATTTACAACCATCTAATTTATAAGAATAATAATAGAAGCTTCTAATAAGTGATCCCACACAACCGGAGTTCCAAAACTCCTCAACAGAATATCCATACATGATTAAAAGTTTTCCCATGAAATAACCCTTTTGTGATTTTATATGGCCGTACTGATTGCTGACTATGACATTTCTTTTGTATTATAAACTTTTGCAGGTACGTTACCAGCATAAATAACGATCAGCTAATTTATGCGGATAGTGGGAATACCACAACAGGTTGTGACCCTGAAGCAACAGCTGGAAATAATCTCTCAATTATTCCATGTGGCCTCATAGCTTGGAGTTTGTTCAATGATACTTACAACTTTTCCAGAGGGGGCATATCATTGACAGTGAACAGGAAAAATATTTCGTGGAAAAGTGATCGTGAACATAAATATGGAAAGAACGTTTTTCCCACGAATTTTCAGAATGTAACTCTGATTGGGGGTGCTACTCTCAATTCATCTATCCCTGTAAGTGGTATCCTTGTTTAGGTCTTTTACAAAAGTAGGTTGGCTGGTTGACTGATTGCGTTTAAGGGGTGGTAAATATGAGGCTATGTTTGTCTGATTCTTTATAGCATTGCAAACAATAGCATCCAAACACTAATTATGATTTCGTTTCTATTTTATTATTGTTAATTATGAATTAATTATACCGAAAATAAATAATAATCAAATTACTTGTAACACTAATATAAATAAAAATTTGTCTTCATAGCTAGTTCCTTGTCATAAATTTTCCAACTGTTTATTAAAAACATTGAATTTTGGCTATTGTTAATGATAAAAGAAACACATAGTCAGTGATTACTGTTGTTTACTGGTTAGTTTGGATGAGCATGGCAGTTAAGTGGGCAAGAGGATCTTATGGTGTGGATGCGACCAGCAGCACTTCCAACCTTCAGGAAGCTGTATGGACGGATTGAGGAGGACCTCAAAGAAAATGATAGCATTACAGTGAATTTGTTTAATAATTATAATACCTATACTTTTGGTGGCACGAAGAAGGTGGTACTTTCTACCACCAGTTTCCTCGGAGGGAAGAACAACTTTCTCGGGATATCTTACCTAACTGTTGGAGGTCTCTGCATCTTTCTGGCGATGGTCTTCTTCTTTATGCATATGAAGAAGGGAAGGTACGTGATTTTAGTGTGTGGCACAGTTTATGCTAGTCACTTAATGTTGGTACATGTAGGTCAAAATGGGTTTGATGCAGCATTGAACATGTTCTCCATATAAATTTTAGTCCAATTTCCACTTAATAAAGGATTTTATTTAGGTAGCATTGATGTTGATGAATTTAATTAGCATGTTTTTGTTTAGAGGTATTAGTCCAATTACTATAGGATTTTATGTATTTTATTTAGTTAGTACTGATGCTGGATGAATTTAATTTTGGTTGTAGATTTCTAACATATTTTGTAACAAGGAAATTTTCATTGTTCTAGAATATTCTTAAAATCAACCATTGAAATAAGAGTAGTTATTAATCTAAATAAAATAGAAAAAATAATTATGAATCTAAATAAAAATAACCTTTTAATAACTTAGATCCAGATTACCATTTTAAGTGTAATTTTTCTGGAGAAGATGCTCTGATTCTTTTAATCTCTGTTCACAATATTTGGCGTGGTAAGGAAGCTAATGTTGATTATTTTTGTTGGCAGGCCTTTGGGTGATACTGCATATTTATCATGGAACAGCAACAGCCCAGAGGAAAATTCTAGTTGAGGAAGTCATTGTAGTTGTAGTACCAGGTTCTCTCACCTGTATCCTTCATATTTGAAACATACATGATGGCATGCATATAGGTTTTGGGCACCTCTATGAAATTTGAGATAATGGATTCACCAAACCTTGAACATATATAGCCTCCATATATGCTTTGGGTACCTCTATGAATATAGAAACAACAGAATCTGTTGCTTATTTTTGACAGTTTTGGCTTGGTAAATCTGCTGTTTGTAGGTTCATAAAGATGCCCAGAGAATATTTACATGCCATTCTAGTCTCAAATATGAATACTGTGGATTTGAAATTTTGTATTCAATTCATATATATTCAAAAGATTCGTTACAGCAAATCCGATAAGCAAAAATATTGCCAATTTTATTTGAAAAATTATATGCAATGCAGGAGTTTGTGATTGGAAAAAGCACCTATAGGATCATTTCAACTCATGAACACGGTCATCAAAATGAAGAAAACGTCTTACCTTTGCGTTTAGAAAAATAAGGCCACTAATCATTCTTGAGTGACTAAGCAGTCAAACGTTTTTCTTTGTAGATTTATTTCAACCAACCATGGATGTTAGATGTCTTTGTTGATAATTTTTTATTTTTAATATAAATATAGTTTTAAAATTTAAATATTTTAACTTTTATATATATATATTTATTTTATTTATTGTTAATGTAAAATGTCTGTGTGTTTTTTAAGAGATATTAGGTTTAAATATAAAAAGGTAGAGGATCTATATATCTATAGAATTTAGTAGTTAAACTACTTGCTTTTTGTTTCAAAAACTAAAGGATATCATGTATCAATTTGGTGTATGGTTATTATTACTATTATTATTATTATTAAATATGAAACTTTAACATTTTTTTATATTATAGAAATTTATAAATTAAACAATTAATGCACATTTTTTGTTTCTATACTTTCAACTTTACAAATTAATATAAAATATTATACTACAATAAAAATAAATCACTTCTCTTAGCAATTTAGGGGAATAAAAGTTGTATAAATGTTACACTGCTATAACCCTTAAGATAGTATGAGCACATATGGTAGTTTTATCATAATGTCATTACATGTCAAGCTTTCCAAATCCATGCTAAGAAAATCAAAAGAAAACTTAACCACCAACTCTTATTAGGTTGGAATCACTTGGGTATTTTTCCCAACAAACTCTTTTTTGTGGGTTTTCCCACTGAGAAATACCTTCCAAGCTACCCAAATTTCAACAATTTCAATCCATGTTAGGGATCTATAATGGAAAGTTCATGCGTGTTTCAATATGAGAGACAAAGTGATGCAGGTCTACCCTGCAAAACCCAGAATCTCTCCATTCTCAGTGATATGCAAAACCCTTCTCGACTAATTGCCCGAGTAATTCTTCAAAGTCCGAGCAATCTTGCAAAACATCATATGCGGAAGCTCCTTTATATTATCACTCAACTAAATCACATATGGCTGGATCTTAAAATCAAAATTCAATAAAAAAAAAACTGTGGCCATGCTTAAAAAATTCAACCTGGCAAAGTCATACCACACACATCGATTTCATGTATACTAAGATCAACGAATACCGCTACCTTTACAATCCAAATGTCAATTAACCTACCAACGGTTCAAACTTTCCAAAGCATTACATATCCTTCCAGAATTCTTTAAACATACCGTTCTGCTCGATCATATCCACACAGTGACCTTTGGCTTCTCATTATCTCTATCAGACGCTCTCTGGCTCTGCACTGAAACAGAGTTCTACAAATTCACCACAGAATCGCACAGTAGTTGAGACCTTCACTGCTCAATGCCTTCGGTTTGATAAATCAGTTGGGTTTTAAAACCACACTGCCCTCTTTGTTTATAGACCTGTGCTCTACGCATTGGTTTATTCCAACGTTTGGGCAACTGCATCTACCATTATTTGAAGTGAGGAACTGATGGTCATAACCATAAATCTGTATTAAATACTATTGGTTAAAATAGCAAAGAGCCAAACCCTATATCAATTGACGCAGCAAACAATTGATGGCTATCACATGCGCATCGATTTCTTTTTGCCAAAACGATTCGGTTCAGTGTTTAACAAAATTGGTTACAGATTTCTTTAACCAGTGCTATTCTCAGATACACCACCAATTTAGAATGTATAACCACGGCATATACTCACACCAATCAACGATTCCATGCAAGGAAAAAAAACACTTACAGTTTACAGATGAGACATATACTGTTAAGAACCGATTTACTCAAAGGTTACTCCTGCGTACATTCTTGAACTAATTCCATGTGCAGAATCTCATCACAAAGGTTATATAAAACCGAACATATTCATACAAAATCGAATTCAATAATGTGCATATGGATCAAAAGTCAAATTCTTCAGAGTTAAAAACAACAATTACAAAGAGCCTCTTGTTCATGGCCATATATTCAAAATCCATGGCCCTTTCAGCTGTTCATAGATTTACAGGAAAAAAAAACCCTGTCTACTACCTCTGTCCCCCTGTTCTATTCTACCCCAAAAATAAATTATACCTCAGTCACACCTAACTACTTCTTTCCACACAAGAAAGAATTAGTTATTTTTATTCAGTTATAACTCAACATTTAACTAAACTAGACCACTTTTAACTACCTACGCTTATTGAAATTAACACAAATTTACAACCAAGTCTTTCTCAAGTCTTGCATTTAGCCACAACATGTGACCACCCCGTCACATTGCTGGCCCAAGTCTAGATGCTCTTGCATCAAACTCTCACACTTGAAAACATTCATGATCTCCTGATCATGTGCTTTCAAGAAGGAATGAAGACAAATTCCTCCTGGATCCCAGACATTGTCCTGGAGTTGTCCATATGCTCTGCTCCTCCATTTAGGCGGCATGTCAGCTGCTTCCTGCTTCATCTTCCTTCTCTAGTCAACATCAAAGTTGCAAACCTCTTGAAGCTTGTCAGCTTTAGAATCTGCAGCTTCTGCCTCTGCAAGCAAATTTCTTGCTTCCTCGATATCTTCAACCTCAAGTGTTGCAGACCATTCCTCCCTGGCAGAGGCAGCAACTAATATAAGTCTCTCACATCTTGCCATTTTTGCATTTCTTTCCTTTGAAATAATGAGATTTTCAGCCTCCTACAACGCAGTAACTTTGCCTTTTATTTCTTCCTCCAGATTCTGCAAATCTGACAAAGCCCCCTCCATTTTATGGCTGACATCATCCTTCTCCAAGCTCAATGCCTTTGCCTCAGCACCAACCCGGCCATCTTCCATGAAATTTCTTGCTACAACTGCCACTTTCTTTTCGGATTCTAGTTCTGGACCCCTTTTATCAATGAACAACAGTTTTTATTTCATGGAAGTGATCCCTTGATTGAGGTTAACTTTGGCAGATGAAAGCTCCTGAAGAGATGACCTTGCAGCTGCAACCTGCTGTCTCAACCCTTGGACTTCTTGTGAAATTTGTTCCTCCTTCTCGGCCAGTTTCACCTTATTTTCTCTGGATTGAAAAAAGGATGAAACTATCAATTTCCTCAAATCCACCAACTCTTGAAGTACCCTTGCCTCATCCCTAGCATTGTCAGCCAACCAAACGAGGTTTACCCTCTTTTGGTCCACTGAGGTAAGCAACTGATCGACTTCCATTTTCTTCATGGAAAGAATTTCAGAGTTAGTCTGCAGTTGGTCTAGTACACACTGTAGTTCTTCAGACTTTTCTTTTGTTCCTATAAGATTTTCTTCAAACTTGGACACTCTATCAGAAATCCTTTTTTCAACACTTTGAATTTGCATATCACTTTCTGATATCTCTTCTTCCTTAGCTTTAACCAAGGCGAGCAGATGTTGCAGCTCTTGCATCAATGTTTCTCGAGTATTAAAAAGGATTTTTTCCTCTTCCATGTCCTCCCTAACAGAATCATTAATTGATTCTCTGAGTTTTGCATCTGCATCTTCAATTATCTTCAATTCAATATCAGTTTCCAATTTCTTCAGCTCCAAAGCTTCTTTCTCTAGTTGCCACTTTTCCATTTCGTTGGCAGCAGTGTTTTCTGCCTCTTTAATAAGAGTATCTACAGTTTCTATAACCTACTCAAAGATGTTTAAAAGGTCATAATACTGACCACGGATGTCATCACAAACAGTGAATTTCTTTCCATTCGAAGAAATCTCCTCCAGTAAATCCTTTGCTTGCAATACCATTTGAAATGCACACGTTCTGCGTATGTTTCCCAGATTCTTGAAGTCTTCCATCACCTTCTTTATAAATTCCAATCTTTTATTTCCTCCTTCTATTCCATGTTGTAGCTCCACCTTTATTGAATGAAAATCAATGGGTTCAACAACCGAATGATTCACCAGATCATTCACTGAGATGGCCTCAATAAATCTAATTTTTTTGACTGCTGTTTCGGTCTCTTCAAGCCTTTGGGTGGCATCAGGACCATTTAGACAAATTCTTTTAACTCGCTGAAAATCTTTTAATACTTGACTGCTCACCTTTCCTGATGCTGCGAGCCTTTGCCTCCTGATCTGCTGCAACCTCATTTTCTTTATGTTCTCAGTCTCTATTTCCAGTTGATCTTCTTGCTGGTCGTCTTCATTAATTCTCCCTTCCTGCCCTAGCTGGTTGCTGCTGTCCAGCTGCTTCTTCCTTTGTCTCACACATTTACCACTCGCAGCAATTGGAATGCTTAATGGCATACTTGTTTCAAACATAGAACTACCTGACATGTGGAGCCCATCATTCTCAGTAACCAATTCCACATAATTTCCACTGCTTGGTGCTACAGGCTGCCCAATCTTCTCTAATGTTGATGGCTGAAAGCTAAAAGATTTTTCATCTGCATCATATTGTTGCTTTGTCTTTGGACGAATGCGAGTTTTCTTTGGAAATCCGGACTGATGGTGTTGATCCACATTCCTAGAGAAATCTGACTCTGGCACAGGTACAACTTTTGGCAAAGTTTTGGTTCTCCGAGTCAAAGTACTGGGTGAAACTTTCATATCTTGCATTATAATCATAGGAGCTTCATACAGAGCAGTAGTGTCAGAAATTCCTCTCCCTTTCACATGGCCCTTCTGTTCATTCGCCTTCATATGATGATTTAGGTCTTCCTTGCTCACATTGTTCGGCCTTAGAAAACTTTCCTGTATTCCTTGTTCATATTTCGCAACATTGATAGAGATATCACAAACATCATTCTTTCCAAAGTTCCTTTCAGCTGCAGTCACATCCGAAACTTGAATGGCATCACTATCGGAATGGGTGTCCTGCTCTTTAAGAAGACCATTTTTCTCACTGAGATTTGGTCGACTTCTTTCATATTCATTGGTAATACAGTTACCATTGGCAAAGCTACCGCCAAGAATATTTTCTATCTTGCCAGGAGCAACATGTAATAATTCTGAATTTTTATTTTGACTGACAATGACCTGCTCTTGCTGCATAGCTTTAGATGCTACTGGCCCACTAGATATGGTTTCACCTCTAGGATTTCCTCCCTCCTGAAATGTTGCAGCCCTTTTGCTCAACTCTTCCAGTTTTGCAAGAGCTTTTGCCTTCTGCTATTTTGTTCTCTTCGCCTCTTCTTTTTGAGCTCCTCTCTCTACTGCAAATCCCGAGTATTTATCTTGTGAAGCTGTCACATTGCATCCTCCTTAGTAAATCTTGTAGTCACATCACAATTGTCAGCTACAAAAATACAAGGTTTTACATTATCCAGTCGTTCCGGATTTACCTAATAGTTCAACAAATCATCAATGATCTCCCCTTTTGTTTCTTCAATGGAAAACTCCACCTTCAATTCAGTTGCTCTAAGTTTTTCATGTCTCAATTGTATACTCATCATCTACTTGAGCTTCCTCAGCTCTTCTCTTAACTGCATGTTTATCTGTTGATATTTTTTTTGTTGTAGCCTCTGCCACTTCACTCTTTTCCTCATGGTCCAACCATGTCTCTGGTCTTTCATATTCTCCTGTAACAACTCCATCAATAACCCAAGTTGCACTGCTATCTCAGTTTTCTCTTTCTCATACTCTTCATCAGTCAACTGCTTCAATATGCCATTTGCCTTGGCATCTTCCTTCTCCCTCTTTCTGTTGTGGCCTCTTTCTGAACCTCTGCTCTCTCCTTTATGACTTTTAGTAGTCATCTTCCTCGCCATGAGTTTCTCACCCATGAGTTGCACCAAGCTTCTACAATAGCAAACTCTCCTGCTGCCACTTACCTCACCAATCATTCCCTCCGGATCTCGTCTTTTGGTAATCACCGGTCCTCTACTGGAACCTTTCGAGCATTTCTCCACTGCTCCTTCAGGCTTCACTCATCTGCAACTTTATTCAACCTCTGTTAAATCTAAAGGTTCTGCCACATTCACTTAGAATCCTTTATTGGACTCCTCTATCACTGCTCTACTGCTGTGATCTGCTTCTTCCCGCTGAGACTTTCTTCAATCTGCTTGTAACCTGAACTCTGCAAACAACTTTCAAACGAGAGCAAATATCATCTAATAACTCACCATCAAGATCCTGTTGATCTTGCTTCACTTCCTCAACTGCACTTGCATATCTGCACTGCAATCTTCATCAGTTCCAAAATCTGTTCTTAACACATGCAATTAATTTAACTAAAAACTTAAATCTCCACACAGAGCTATTCTAGCTCTGATACCACTTGATGCAGGTCTACCCTGCAAAACCCAGAATCTCTCCATTCTCAGTGATATACAAAACCCTTCTCGACTAATTGCCCAAGTAATTCTTCAAAGTCCGAGCAATCTCGCAAAACATCATATGCGGAAGATCCTTTATATTATCACTCAACTAAATCACATATGGCTGGATCTTAAAATCAAATTCAATAAAAAAAAAAATTGTGCCCGTGCTTCAAAAACTCAACCTCGAAAAGTCATACCACACACATCAATTTCATGTATACTAATATCAACGAATACCGCTACCTTGACAATCCAAATGTCAATTAACCTACCAATGGTTCAAACTTTCCAAAGCATTACATCTCCTTCCGGAATTATTTAAACTTACCCTTCTGCTCGATCATATCCACACAGCGACCTTTGGCTTCTCGTTATCTCTATCAGACGCTCTTTGGCTCTGCACCGAAACAGAGTTATGCAAACTCACCACAGAATCGCACAGTAGATGAGACCTTCACTGCTCAATGCCTTCAGTTTGATAAACCAATTGGGTTTTAAAACCAAACTTCCCTCTTTGTTTATAGACCTGTCCTCTATGCATTGGATTATTCCAACGTTTGGCCAACTGCATCTACCATTATTTGAAGTGAGGAACTGATGGTCATAACCATAAATCTGTATTAAATACTATCGGTTAAAACAGCAAAGAGCCAAACCCCATATCAATCGACGCAGCAAACAATCGATGGCTATCACATGGGCATCGATTTCTTTTTACCAAAACGATTATGTTCAGCGATTAACAAAATTGGTTACAGATTTTTTTAACCAGTGCTATTCTCAGATACACCACCAATTTCGAATGTATAACCACGGCATAAACTCACACCAATCAACGCTTCCACGTAGGGAAAAAAAACACTTACAGTTTACAGATAAAACATATACTGTTAAGAACTGATTTACTTAGAGGTTACCACTGCATACATTCCTGAACTAATTCCATGTGCAGAATCTCATCACAAAAGTTATATAAAACCGAACATATTCATACAAAATCGAATTCAACAATGTGCATATGGCTCAAAAGTCAAATTCTTCAGAGTCAAAAACAACAATTACAAAGAGCCTCTTGTTCATGGCCAGATATTCAAAATCCATGGCCCTTTCAGCTGTTCATAGATTTACAGGAAAAAAAAACCCTGTCTACTACCTCTGTCCCCCTGTTCTATTCTACCCCAAAAATAAATTATACCTCAGTCACACCTAACTACTTCTTTCCACACAAGAAAGAATTAGTTATTTTTATTTAGTTATAACTCAACATTTAACTAAACTAGACAACTTTTAACTACCTACCCTTATTGAAATTAACACAAATTTACAACCAAGTCTTTCTCAAGTCTTGCATTTAGCCACAACATGTGACCACCCCGTCACATTGTTGGCCCAAGTCTAGATGCTCCTGCATCAGAAAGCATGCAAATTTGAGATTTGGAAGGGATAAGTGCTTAACAAGAACTAGTAAGATATATTAGATCTATACATTCTCTCTCACATAATGAGAAGGGTTTTGCAAAGTTTTGTTCTCATAATGAGAAAAGAACATTCCATAAGTAGAAACCTCTACCGAACCAAAGAAAGCTTCCATAAAAGAGAAAAAGTCACATTATAAGATGTTTATTGAAATAAAAGAGACAACTATCTATTCATATCAAATAGCTCAATATTTAAGAATGATAGTTGGCCAGTATACCAACCATATATAAAATAGAAAAATAATTGTTTCCCTATATGTTAGGGTCTTAACACAACTCAAGTTAGCGAACTTGAGAATCCCCTTTCAAAATTTTAAAAATTAAATCCTTTTCATCCCGATATTTCTTCAAGATAATCTTGAATCTTTTGAATTTGATTGATGATTTTAAAACATGAAATATTTTAATTAAGATCCATGGTTTAAATGCATCCATTAAAATCCCATTTCAATGATGTTGTCAAATTTTTATTCATCTCATAATTTGGTTTTCTCACTTGTATCATATTCCATGCATTTTAGTTTTGAGGTTTCACTTTCTAAATTTAATTGAGAAAGAGTATGCATACTATTACCTAAGCTTATTGAACTTGTCTTACATCTTTGGCTGAACTAGAATTGCGTTTCAGGAAGAATAAAAAAGTTTTTCAATTCAAGAAAAATAATGCTTTAAAATGAGGCTCAGGTTCTCGTTTAAAAAATGTTTTTGCGTGTTTTCCTCTCTTGACTAAATATGGAAAATTTAACCCTTGCAGTAGGATATAGATAAGCTTTTGTGGATTAAAACTTAACAAAACTCTCACAACCCAATTCCAAGACCCACAATTGTGAAAACATGTGGTTTGAATCCCTTGCAAATGAAACATGTTGTAATTTATTGATTATGAACACCTCGGGATTTCAAATACCCATGTGTGTTGGGTTAATATTAAGTTGATCATAGAGTAGTTAGGTTAGCCTTAATGATAGGTTTATCATTTATGGTTTATGGACCAATGGTGTGAGATAAACCATGGTATCACATATAACGAATCCTATTTAATGGCTTGGAATATTCCATTGTAAAATGCCTCAAGTAGTTTTATATTTTTTTTCTTAGCCAAGTAAAGTGGCGGTTTTCTCTCTCTTTTTCTCAATTTTAACACGCAGTGTCAGAGTTGGCATACCTAAAATCTTCAACTAGAGTGGTCTAATGGTGAGATCCATGGAGACACAGATATGTTGGAGTGGCATACGCAAGAATTAGGGAATGCATTACAAGGATTAATGTGAAGTATTTGAAAAAGCACATTAACAAACAAGTAATCAATGAAAGAGTGCTTGATTTAGCTATTTGTATTTTATCATATGAGGGGTATGATGTATTGATGCACAAGGAATTCACCTTGTTGACCAATATCTTACCATGTTCATTCATAAAAGAGGTTTGAAAATTGTGAAAAATAGGTAAAAATAGGGTTTATTTTTATTAGAAATATGTACTAAGAGTGGTTTTCAACTAAATTATTTTTGGAAGTTTTTATCAATTTCTAGTGAGACTAGAGATATTCTTTAGTTTGATTCATTCTTTATATATCTCCTTAGAAAAAAAAAAATTGGATATTTGCACAATGAAGATATTAGTGTTTGAAATTAAATAGCCTCTAAGATATATAAATAAGCTTGAGATTATTTCAAGGTATATTTTTTTAATATTACATAAAATAAGTTTTTTTTTTTGTAAGCTGAGGCGATACTCTGTTTTTCCATTACTGAAAATAAAAGACATTACAGATATAGGCAGATCTCAACCCGCCCTTAAGGGAAACCGGGTTTCTTGACCATCTGAAGTTTTTAAAAGCCATCCAAAAAAAGTATATTACCAGTCTATCTATCCAAGCTAAATACCCCTCTATTCTTGCTATAGTCAAACTGTTTTTTCTCTGAGTCATTAACATCTAATATTCCAAAAAACAAAATAGAAATATATAAAAACCTCCTTGCAACAGCTCCATCTTCTACTGGTTCATTGTATCTAGCTTTGGCTCTCTCTCTACCTTGACTCCCATTCCGCCCGCTTGAAGCATCTGCTGAATCTCGTCCATCTTTCTGTCTTGCATAAGTAGAGTGACCTGGATATTCTTCAATTCCTCTTTCAGGGTGGGGATTCCTTGGGCCAATTCGGCCATTTCCATGGCCACCTGCTCCATTGCTTTGGCTAGTAACTGCTTCATTCCCCAGTAAACATGTAACGATTGTTTATACAGGGACATTCTTCCTCTCATATGCCCCGGGTTAGGGAGGAACCGCTCCCAATCTTCCATTTCGGGATCTGAAATCTCCTGCATGGCTTCTTCCTCTAAGTGATCAATTATCCTTCTGATATTCGGATTTGTATCGTGGTAATACGCTTCTTCTGCTTCCTGTAGCTTTTTCCTCATGTCTTTCTTACCTCTTTTTCTGCCTCTTACCTCACTAGCTTTTCCCTCCTCGTGTTCCGGTCTTATGCCCCTACTCCCTCGACCACCTCGTCCTCTAGTCCCCCCTCTGCCTCTCTGGTTACCGCGCCCTCGCGTTCCTCTGCTCCTTACTCGTCTGCCATCCTCCTCTTCTTCGTCTTCTTCCTGGTCCTCTTCCTCGACTTCTCGGTCTCCCGTTCCAGTCTTGTTCCCCTTCAACTTACCTTCTTTTCCAGCCTTTGCTCGTCCTGGCTCCTCATCTATAATGTAATTCCGGATGTCAAACTCTTCCTCTGACTCGTCCGGGATTGTTAGATAGATCTTCTGCAGGGCTTCCTCTACTGTGCTCTTTCCTTTCTCTTCTGGATTTGCCGCCTTGCTTCTCGTCCACCTTCCTGCTCCCCTTTCTTGGTTCTCTGCCATTTTCCTTGCTCTCTTTTGCTTTCACTGACTTGCCTTCGTCTGTTGCGATTTCCTAATTCTCCCCCTCACTTGGCTTTGGTTCACTCCTGGTTTCTCCCTTTGCGTCGTTCTACTGCATGCAGAACCTATATTACCCCTGCTTTGCCACCTTTTCTTCTTGAAACATCTTTGCTGCCTGTCCTCCTCATTAATATCCTTTCCATTTTCTCTATCATGATGGCTAGCGTTCGCTGTCTCTCTGACAATTCCACCTCTCCTCCTCGGTACCTTACCCACTTTTCTCCTTGGGATGATCATCCTTCCCGTGGGCTGATTGATCCCACCCTTCATGACTTGATCTTCATATACTTGATCCTGCGGACGCTCTGATCGATCATTGATTACCCTGTCCTTTCCCCTCCTTCCCATAATCGGGAGGCGTCTAATTATTCCTTTCCTGTGCGGTCGCTTCATTATGATCCTGACTTAGTAGATTATTTAACTCGATCCAGCTTGGATCATCCTTTAATGATGTCCAGCTGCCATCCACTATCCTGTTCGAACCTTCACTTCCCCAATTGGCCAATAGATCAGCTGCGCGGTTTCCGGTTCTCAATACATGGTTTATTATTGTATATTCTATCCTACTCAGCAGTCCCTCGATATCCTGGATTATCCCTGCTGTCCTCCAACTATTCGTTACATGATCCCATCTCTTACCATCCCTTAATTTCCTTAACATTTCTATCGTAATTTGGGAATCTCCTTCGATTTCAAGATTCATGTACCCGTTTCTAACTGCTATCCGGAGTCCATGATGTACTGCCCACAATTCCGCTTCGTTGTTCGTCATTTCCCCTCCCCATTCAGCATACACCCACCTTGTATTGCCTCTGCTATCTCTGAAAATGCCTCCCAGACCTGCTTGTCCCGGGTTACCCTTTGAGGCCCCATCGAAGTTTAATTTAATCCGTCGATCCCCGGGAAGTCTGAAATGGTTGGGGCTCTGCATGCCAGTTCTGATCCTCCTCTCTGTATTGGGGTAGACCATCTTAAATTCCATATTCAGTTTTGAGACTATTCTCTGCTCCTCCGGGTTCAACTTCCAATCTTCTTCCTCCCAAACTTCGGACAAAACCGTTTCTTTAATTGACCTGCATATTTCATCCCAAATTCTCGATTCTTGACAGCTTTTATCCCTAAAGACTCTTCGATTTCGCTCTTTCCAAATCGCCCATATTACGAAACCTACCGCCAGGTTCCATATTCTTCTTACGACTTTGCTTTGGAAATTCCCCTTTCCCCATTGAAGCAGAGTATTCCTGATGTTGTCTGGATCCCTTTTTGTCATACCAAAGAGCACCCTAATTTCTTCCCACAAGCTCTGAGCATATAAACATTTGTTCAATAAGTGCTCCTGAGTTTCTATTTCCTTGCTGCAGAGATTACATCTTGATGGACCATTCATTCCTCTTTTCTGAATATTGTCCCATGTCAGGATCCTTCCTCTGCTCACCAGCCATACGAAAAATGTTACTTTTGGCCACCATTTTCCTTCCCAAATCTTTTTCCATTCCATTGGTTCCTCCTCTCTTTCCTCTTTCGTTGCCCAGTAGTATGCTTCTTTTACTGTGAAAATGCCCTTCATCGCTTTACCCCATCTAAGGATATCCTTACCTTCTCTGATCTTGATTTTCCTCGATTCTATTTCTTTGGTATACACTTGCCCAGCCTCCTGGCTTATATTGTCATCCCATTCCTCCGGTCTTTTCCAGACTCTCCATATGTCGTTTAATTCTTCTCTTTTCCAATAGTCCCTCACATATTCCATTCCTGCTCTTTGCGCTTTTTCTTGGACTTCATGAAGAGTTTGGATCCTATCCAGATTGTCACGCTGTTGCCATCCTTCCTCCCAAAATCTTGCTGAGCTTCCTTCACGGATTTCCCAGAAGGCAAGGTTCCTAACTATATCCCTATTTCTACTTGCTAAATCCCAAATTTGTGATCCTCTTGGAGTTTCCTCTATTCTTAAACGCCCTTCAGTTGTATCAGGCATGTCATATTTTTGATTCCATATTTTTTTCCACACATCGGTTCCCCCCTGGACCCATCTCCACCATAGTTTCGCCCCTAGAACCTTATTTACAATTTCTGGATCTCTTACTCCCAGGCCTCCTTCCTCTTTCCTCTTGATTACATTCTTCCATGAAACCAGAGTCCATTTCTTCTGTTGCTTGGGACCCCCCCATAGAAATTTTCCCAGTATCTCTCTCATTTTGGAAAAAACTCCTTTGGGAGCGGCCATAATAGACAAGGGGTATATGGGGATAGATAATAAGACCGATTTTAATAGGACAATTCTGCTTGCAATGTTCAGCGATCTGAACGACCAACTAGCTAATCTTTTCCTGATTTTTTCCAACAAGCTCTGCCAATTCTTCATCCGGTTAGGGTTTATATCCAGTTGGATACCCAAATACTTAGTGGGTAACTCTCCCTGTCTAAAACCTAGAATTCTGGTTAAATGGGCTTTGATAGACTCAGGCGAATTAAATATGAAAGTACAAGATTTATCTTTGTTAATCTCCATACCTGATGCGCTCATGAAGACTTCTAAGACCTTCTTGAAATTTCTCACCTCCTTAAGTGACGCTTCTCCAAATAGCATCAAATCATCAACAAACTGTTGATGTGTGATGATCAGATTATTCCCCCACAACCTCATTCCTTTGATTCTCCTTTCGCTTACTTCCTTTTTGAGTTTTCTACTTAATCCTTCCATAGCCAAGATGAATAAGAATGGGGAAATTGGGTCCCCCTGCCTAATTCCCCTGGTGGCATTAAACGTATATGTAGGAATACCATTGACCAAAATTGAGAAATTCGGAGTAGAGATCATGCTGACTATCCATTCAATCCACCTGCTCTCAAAACCAAAAGCTCCCAAAACCGCTCTGAGATAGTCCCAGTTCAATCGATCATAGGCCTTGGATAAATCCAACTTCATTAGCATCCCTTTCTGTTTTTTCACCTTTAGGGAGTGTATCACCTCCTGAGATACCACTATACCATCCAAGATTTGCCGACCCTCCACAAAGCCAGTCTGCTCAGGCACAATTAAGTTGGGTAGGAGAGGTTTCAACCTTTTCGCAATCAGAGTGGATATAATCTTGTAGATGACATTACACAGGGCTATGGGTCTAAAGCCCTGTGGCTCCTCCGAGATATTACTTTTAGGAATCAGGGTCAGAAAGGTCGAGTTTATTCCAGGCCATATTCGCTGTCTCATTCGTGATTCTTCCACGGCCTCCAGTATCTCCTTTCCCATAAAATGCCAACTAGCCTGGAAGAATTCCACTGTATACCCATCCGGACCTGGAGCCTTGTTCCTGCTCATATTCATCACTACTTCTTTTAACTCTTCCATGGTTACTGCCCGCATTAATGCTTTGTTTTGTTCCTCTGTTACTAGTCTTGGTATCTCCCTGCAAATATTATTTATTGCTTCTCCTCTATCCCTTTGATTTTCTGTCAGGATCCCTTTATAGTAATCAACTAGAGTCTTTTCTATATCCTCCTGTTCTATTACTCTTTCTCCTTCAGCATTTTTAATAGAAAAGATTCTATTTCTCTGTCTGTTTTGGATCATAGCTTGATGGAAGAATTTTGTATTCCTTTCTCCTTCCCTTAACCATTTTATCCTTGATTTTTGTCTCCACAGAATCTCCTCCTGTTTCCTTCTCTCTTCCAACTGGCTTATTATTCTTCCTTCCTCCATACTCTTCTCTTCGTCCCTTCCTTCCAGGATTATTTTTTGCTGGATTTCCTCCATTTCTCCTTCTAATTTCTGCTTTGCTTCCATAATGTTCCCAAATTCTTTCCTATTCCATTCTTTTATTCTCTTTTTAATTTCCTTGAGCTTCAATTGTATAGTATGCATTTTCCCCTTACCCCTGATAGTGCTCTGATTCCACCAATCCTCCAATTTCTTTATGAATTGGGGGTCTCTAAGCCAGAAAGATTCGAACCTGAAGGGCTTCTTCCCCTTAACCTTCTTGATATCGATATCTAATCTTATGGGCCAGTGATCAGAACCAAGGCTAGGAAGGATTTTAGCTTCAATAAACACATCGCGATTCAAAATTTGCTCTGAAAGCAGGAATCTATCCAGTCTAGAAGCGATTTGATTCTGTCCTCCTCTTCGATTGTTCCAGGTATGGACCCCATTAGTTGTATGGATATCTACTAACCTCAGGTCCCTAATCATGTCGTTGAACTCCTCCATGTTCTGGTCCTCCCTCCTTATTCCCCCTCTCTTTTCTCCTAGATCCCGTATCATATTGAAGTCCCCTCCTATTATCCAAGGAGTATTCGGGATTAAGCTTCTCATGGTGTGGATATTCTTCAAGAAATCTTTCCGTTCTCTATAATTATGGGGCCCATATACTCCTGTGATAAGGATTCTTTCCCCCATCCCCACTAATCTAAAAAGGCCTGAAAGGATTCTAGGCAGACTAAACCAATTTTCAAAAATTACCTCCTCCGGGTTCCACAAGATAGCCAAACCCCCTGTTGTTGCTACTGCATCCAGGGCCATAACCTCGTATCCTAATTTCAATTTCTTTACAATTTCTGCCAGCTGCTGGCATTCCATTTTCGTTTCCTGAATTACCATAATGCTTGGCTTATCTTTCTTCACTCTTTCTTTCAAATATCTCTGTTTCCCTTTACTATTTAGTCCCCTAATATTCCAGCTTGTAACAATCATTTAAAACTTTTTAGAAGTTTGTTGAAATACCTCTGACAGAGGTATCACCCTTCCTGAATTTACTAGAATCTCTCCCACTGCTTGGATTGATTCATTTATCGTTCTTCTCCCTTTTTTCCTTCCACCCTTACCATGGCCGTCCCCTTCTAGGCTTTGGGATTCCTGGTTTCCTGCTTGATCTGGCCTGTTTTCTGTAAATCCTCCCTTCTTCTCCTTATATCTTTGAAAGGTTTCTTTATACAACTGTTTCTCTTTTTCCGGGATGAATCTTTCGTCCAATTTTTTCCATTCATTGAGTAATTTCTTCATTATCTTCTCTTCCTCTGTACCCACTTCTTTTATATTCTCCGTACCTGTCATTGATTGTTCTGCTATATTCTCTTGTCTTCCTCCCGCTTCCCCTTCAGTTTCTCTGCTTGGGCTCATGCTTTTTCTTTTTCCATCCTTTATGATTTCCATTGGAGTTGTCTCATTAACCTCTTTTTCCTGTTTTTCTCCCTCAAACTCCTCTTCTTCCTCTTGAAGGATTTTGAACTTGTTTTGACTTTCGATTGATGAGTTTGTTTCCTTGGATTGAGGTTTTGATGTTCCCGGATTTGGCTTCCTTCTCCTCTGTACCTCCCTGAATTCATTTTCTTCCCCTCCAGATCCTTCTCCTTTCCTTATTTCCTCCCTGTTGTCCTTCTCTGCCTCCACTGTTCGATTTTGTGGACATTCCCTTGCGAGATGTCCATATACGTGGCATCTCCTGCACCTGAACGGTATATGTTCGTAATCTATGGGCTGCTGCCATATTTCATCCTGATATTCAAGCTCAATGGATTCCGGTAAAGGGTCTGCTATGTTCATGTATACACAGATCCTTGCATAAGAAGTATATTTTCCTCTTTTCGTCGATTCTGCCACCTTTACAAAAGTACCAATCGAATTTCCAATTCCTTCCAATATTTCAGGATCCCAAAATTCATCCGGTAGCCCAAATAATCTGACCCATATCGGGGCTGCCATTATTTTCTCCTCATCAGGGTTGTATCTATCTTCCCAATATCGTATGAACAAACCCGCATTGTTCATGAAGTGTGGTCCCTCCTCAAAAACCCTTTCCTTATCCTCTAGGTTTGCGAAGATGACTGTAAAGAATCCCTTGGCCCCCAGTTTGAGATCTATATGCCCTCTTGGTCTCCATCTCTGCTGAATCCATCTCGTGAGGTCCTTTTCAGATGGCCAGTATCCTATAAACTTGCAAATTAAAGCGTGATCTCTCATGTAGCAGCGGTAATTCTCCAATTTATTATTTGGAATCACATACCGTGGCTTTTTCTGTGCCCTAGGAAGGCACCTGTTTATCATCCTTGCTTGCCATTTGTTTCCCAAGACTGGTGTTTCCCTGCTTATTTCCCGCACCCCCCCTTGCCCATCTTCATTCCCTGTATTTCCTAACATTGCATTTCTGTAGGAGGGGATCTCTCCCCTCCCCTGCCTTTCTCCCATTACTTCTCTCAGTCCTTCCCCACCCTCTATTCTTCTTCAATCTTTTCTTAAAGCTTCGAATTTACCCAGCCGTAACCTCTACGGTCGCCTGCTTTCCTTAATCCGCCTCGGTCTGCTCTTTCTCCACTGTGTTCCTGCGTCTCTGAAACCCTACCGTCTACCCACAGTCGAATCCGCTCCCGCTCCCGAAACCCTCATCCTACCTCTCGTTCTTCTGGTAGGTATTATTAGAGCCGATAGAATCTGATTCTTGAATCACTATGCTCATAAAATAAGTTTAAATATTGAAAACATCTTTCAAAATTTTATCAATTTATGATTTTCATGATTCTTTACTTTTAACATCAATAACAATTTAAACTTTTTATTGATCTAAGAAGCTCATTCTACAGATCAGTATGAGGGAGATGTGTAATTTTGTCCCTCCTCAACTTGGAGTTAACACATGTCCCTTATATAGATATATATATATATATATATATATATATATATATATATATATATATATATATATATATATACTTTTTATTGATCTAAGAAGCTCATTCTACAGATCAGTATGAGGGAGATGTGTAATTTTGTCCCTCCTCAACTTGGAGTTAACACATGTCCCTTATATATATATATATATATATATATATATATATATATATATATATATATATATATATATATATATATATATATATATAGATATAGATATAGATATAGATATAGATATAGATATAGATATAGATATAGATATAGATATAGATATATATAGATCTATATATATATATATATATATATATATATATATATATATAGAACACATGTAAACATCAATAATCTCACTATGGCCATACTAGGAGAAGTAGTAAAAATATTTTACTCTCACTCTCAAACCATAAATAAAATATTTAGATGTTCATATGAAAAAACATAATATTATATAAACTTTATAGATAGATAAAGTAGTTGAAAAAAAAAAAAAACACACTATATACATTATATAAAACAATTTAAAAAAATGAATAAAACATTTTAAGCAATCTAACTATTTTATACAATGCAACTTAAACAATGAAAAAATTAAAAGTGGTTTATATATATATATATATATATATATATATATATATATATATATAGATAGCAGATTTGGAGTTCCTTTTTGTACTAGGTCGTGGAGCAGATAGAAGTCGTAGAGTGCTAGACATGGAATTTTCCATCTTAACCAATGATCTAGCAAGCGCTGAGAAGGATCAAATCTCTTGAGGTGTTTAACCTCTTTTAGAGTGCAAAACTTGAATACAATGCTCACACCTCAGATTTAACCCCTATGGAAACTTGACATATCCCTAATTTATATATATATATATGTATATATATATATATATATATATATATATATATATATATAGGGATATGTCAAGTTTCCATAGGGGTTAAATCTGAGGTGTGAGCACTGTATTCAAGTTTTGCACTCTAAAAGAGGTTAACACCTCAAGAGATTTGATCCTTCTCAATGCTTGCTAGATCCTTGGTTAAGATGAAAAATTCCATGTCTAGCACTCTACGACTTCTATCTGCTCCACGACCTAGTATAAAAAGGAACTCCAAATCTGCTATAGAGGATCCAACGCCTGTAGTGATGTGGACCTTTCCAGGCTAACCTTATGTATGTGTCATGTGACACCCACGATGACATAGTGCAACAAAAGCGATGCCGTGTGTTGCATGACTGATGTGCCACATCAACATCCATGTCATGTCTCCTTTCCACATCCTCATAAGCTCTTACATGGAATTCCACGTTGCCTCAATTGGCCTACGTGGCCTTGGTCGATTGCGCTTAACCCAAGGGACCCACATGGCTCAACCATCTTATGTTTTCTGACAAAATAATGTTATGAAAATTTTTGGATCAAGATGTATCTCACCATTACATATCAAATCATTCACATTCCCCGGGACATAGATTTTCTTCTCCTGACACCATGCCACAATGCCACAATGCATCAGGACTGTTTGTCTACTAGGTGCGACACGACGTGAGCTTTCATGTCAAATAAGGGTATAGATTATTATCATGCGCCTTTCAATAATATTGAACAGGTGCTAAAAAAATAGCTCAAAATTCAAAGTTGTCGGATTGATATGGAACCTAGACGACTGCATAGTGCTCATTATCCTAAATCTGGCACAACTCATTTTGTGCAAAATTGACACCGTATGCTCCCATAATCATGTTCTGTTCACTTTCCCAAACAGGTGAATTTTTTAAAAACATTGATAGCCGAGTTAGAAGTCCATACTGCTGACGTGGTGGTGACTGGGCAGGTGTATGTGGCAGGTTCAATAGTCAATATTCTTCGATGAATCGTATAGTGCTAAATGACACATTCTCATTGGTTTTGTTTTGGCGGTTTTGATTGGTTGGAGTGGTGGCCAACCACAGTTGACTGGTGGCCTAGCCAGAGGCCACCATGTGGTAGCCCAGGGGCCACCAAAATTATGGGTCAAGTCTGGGAAGAGGCAACGGGAGTCAAACCCACAACCAACAACAACTGAGCAAAGTCTTCTGCCAATACACCATACACATGATTCTTAATATATATGGTGTGCAGGTTTCATTTGAATTCAAACGCATGTCTATCGGAGGAGGGGCTAGCCCACGGGGGTTGGCCCTTGGTCGCACCTTTACCATGTAACCACTAGCGAATGGTGTAGGGGCCTCACCAGGCAGGGCAGGTCGTTGGCCTTAACCATAGGCATGTGGCCCCCCGAGTGCCCAATTTTTTTGGAATTTGGGCGTTAGCAGACATTTAAAGTGTCCAACAATTTTGCCCGAATTTCAGCAAAATGGTCACTTCGTTAGCATGTTTTGGGGTAAATTTGTAGGATGGTGCCAGATTTTGAGGAACTTGTGGCGTGATTAGCAAAAGATTGGGAAAGGCCATAACTTCTGGAGTTTTTGACCAAATTAGGAGCAAAAAGAGGCGACACAAGTATTTTTGGGCATTCTGGAGTCATTAGAACAGGTTTTAGAGATTTCTGAGCACTATAAACTAATGTATTCACACTTTTGAGCATAATAGAGAGGGCCAAGCCATTGTAAGGTAGACCAAGGAGATGTAGCCCAGGAGGGGTGAACTCCTTCATCGTGTGTTGCTATAATACCGTTTATGGTGATGTTTATGTTTGTTATATGTTGTTGTTCAATCATTTTTTTATGTTAATTTTCACATAAAAATTACATAAAAGCACTCAAAAACCCATGTTTAAACTTGCAAATAATTCTATAAATCCTCAAGCACATTTAACATATTCTGAAAATTTTTAGAACATCAAAACATATTTTCCCAATGAGATCAAGTTTTGGTATCAGAGCTCTTGGTTTTACTTGTGCAAGAAGGATTTAACTATTTGCAAGTGAATGTCATGCTTACAAGGTTGAAACTCAAGAGAGGAGAAGGGAAGTTGGTTGAAAGTTCTGAAGTTGCATCAAGGGTAAGGAGGGCAAGGTTTTCACAATCTCCACCACTAGTTCTTCCTCAAGTTGCAGTCGAGACTCTAGTGACCATGTCTCATGAAGGAGAACCTACAAAAATGACAGAGAATGAGAAGGTCTTCAGGAAGGCTTTCTTTGATATGACAGAGATGGTGAAGGTCCTCTGTGAAGAGAGGAATACCAGACTATAGGGTGAAAGCTCCAAGCCTCACAAAGGAGAAGGTTCTTCAAGAGGAGGTAATGGAAATGGAGGTAAACCTCCACCCTCTCCACCATATTCTTCATCTTCTTCTTCACAATCATCTTCACTCTCTTTCACTAACACAACCCTTACACATACTCATCAACATAACTCGAAAGGAACTGGTAAATCACCCTTGTTAAAACTTGATGTTAAATTTGAACTACCCATGTATAATGGTGAAGTGAATGCATAGAAGCTTGACATTTGGGTTCGTCAGTTGGAGATCTATTTTAGAATTCAAAACCTTGAAGAGGATGACATAAAGATTCAATTAGCTTACTTAAGGCTGGAGGGTGCAGAACTAGTATGGTGGGAATCAAAGACACAAGAAGAGATAAAAAACATGGTAAGATCTCAATCTCTTGGTCTAATTTCATTGCTGCAATTAAAAGACAATTCTACCCTCTAGCTTATATGCAGAAATCCATCATAAATTGGCAGAAATTTAGGCAACTTAAAGGTAAAATGTGAAAGATTACACCCAATAATTCAAAAAAAGGTCTCTAACATTAGGTATAGATTTGTAATCACAAGACACGTTTCTGAAGTACATAGGGGATTACATAGTTACCTTAGGCATACTATACTTATGTTTAATCCCAACAATCTAGATGAGGTGTGTGTGCAAGCCACTCATCTTAAGGAAAGAGGGAAAAACACTCTAGAAGACGGTAGTAAAAATCCATTTAAGGATAAAGGGAAAGAAAAGGGTTTTAAAGGGAAGGGAAAGGAAAATGAACCCATTAAGAAGGAAGGAGAGAAATTAAAATGCAAGCATTGTTCCAAAGAGGGTCATAATGAAGCTCATTGTTGGAATATTCATCTCGATATGAAACCAAATGAATTCCACAACAAGGGGAAACAAAAGACAACTACAACCACTCAACAAGATTTGGGATCCGATTCGAGTGATGAAACTAAAATTACAGCCATTGGTATGAAAGGAAGAGAATCAGTTGCTAGCACTAGTACTTCAAATTTACACAATGAAACTCCAAATGAAAATAAGAGGATAAAACGTTTTTACATAAGGGTGATCTCAAAACATAGCAAAATTGATACTCTTTTTGATAGTGGCTCTCAAGCCAATCTCGTCTTTGAAAAAGTTGTCAAAAGTTTTAACTTGGAAACCATTCCACATAATAAACCATATCCACTAGGATGGCTGTGTGACAATGCACAATTGCATGTAACTAGAAAGTCTAAACTGAAATTCGCCATTACTACAAATTTCATAGATAAAGTAGAGCTTGATGTTGTTCCATTAGACATATGTGGTATAGTTTTGGGCAGCCCGTATCTCTATGACAGAAAAGCTATCTTCCATATACATGAAAACAAATACCATTTGTTCAAAGATGGATTATGATATATTGTGAGAGATCATAGCAAGAAACTGAATCCTTCACTTGTTAATGTGGGGCAGATGAAAGGACTAGTGAAATCAAGCAAGAATTTTGTGCTTCTAATGATCAACCCCAAAAATGATGTTGATAATTAAGCTTTTAAAGGTTTTGATTCAAGATTGAAATCTAAATTGGTTGATGTTGTTAAGCAATATGATGAGATGTTTCAGGAACCAAAAGGATTGCTTCCAAGAGAGGAATCCAACATGAGATACAGTTGCAGAAAGATAGTCCTCTTCCTAAAATTGGCATGTACAGTATTTCTGTGATGGAAAGTACAAAAATTAAAAAACAAATTCAAGAGGTGTTTGATAAAGGAATCATCATGCCAAGTTCTTTGCCATGTGGTTCACCTATTGTTTTGGTACCAAAGAAGGATGGAACATGGCGCATGTGTGTGGACTTTCGTGCATTGAACAAGATTACAATAAAGAATCATTAACCACTGCCTATAATAGATGATTTACTTGATTAATTGAAAGATGCAAAGTATTTTAATAAGTTGGACTTAAGGAGTGGATACCATCAAATTAGAGTTGCTGAAGGAGACATTTGGAATACAACATTCAAAACTAAACAAGGTTTGTTTGTATGGCTAGTTATTCTGTTTGGTTTATGTAATGTTCCTGCTACCTTCATGTGTGTGATGAATGATGTGTTGAGACCATTTATTGATGATATTTTTATAGTCTACTTAGATGACATATTAATTTTTAGTAAATCTCGTGATGAACATGCCATGCATGTGTGAAAAGTACTTGATATCTTAAAGAAAGAATAGTTGTATCTAAAGATGTCAAAGTGTGAGTTTGGAAACACTTCTTTAGTTTACTTGGGTCATATTGTTGGAGAAGGTGAGTTGAAAATAGATCCCTCCAAGGTTGATGTCATTTTTAATTGGCCAAGGCCAAAGATAATTATTGAGGTAAGAAAGTTTTTGGGAGAAACCCAATATTGGAGGAAATTCATTGCTAACTTTTCTTCTATAGCAACTCCTTTGCATGCATTGACAAGTGTGAAAAAGGTTTTTCAGTGGGGAGGAAAATAGAAAAAGGCCTTTGATGCATTGAAGGAAAAGATCATTTCAACTCTAGTACTTACACTTCTAGACTTGAGATAGACATTTGAGATCCAGACTGATGCTAGTGACTATGCCATAGGTGCGGTTCTCATGCATCATGGTAAGCCTATATGTCTTCATTCGGAAACTTTCAATGTTGCAGTGATTAATTATCCTACATATGACAAGGAATTGTATGCATTGGCGCAAAGTGTGAAAAAGTGGAAACATTACTTGATAGGTAAGGAAATAATCATTCACACTGATAATCAACCATTGCAATACTTGCAGTCTCAATCTAAGTTGCAACAAACAAGGCACTTCCGATGGATGGGTTTTCTTCAACAATTCCACTTGGTAATAAGGTATAAGAAAGGTATCTACAATAAATTTGTTGATATGCTTTATAGGTCTATTATTAGTGTAGCTACTTTACTCAAGCATAATTTTGTTTTGTATGAAAGTTATATTAGGCAATATGTATTAGACAATGAATTTCAGGATGTTTATGTAAGCTTGAGTCAAGGTAACCAAGTAGAGGAATTGGATTATCATTTTAATGATAACTTGTTGTACCATATTGGCAAGCTTTGTATTCCAAAGGGAGAAAGAGTCAACATCATAAGAGAGGCACACACTTCTCTTATTGCTGGTCCATTCAGTGTAAGTAAGACAGTGGCACATCTACAGAGGTATTGTTATTGGCCTCGTATGCTTGAAAGTGTGTCACATTTTATTAAAGGATGTTCATTATGTGCAGTCAGTAAGCCTAGCAATAGGAAGTTAGGATTGTACACACCACTTCCCATTCCTTCACAGTTGTGGGAGAGCGTTTCTATGGATTTTGTAGGAGGTCTTCCATTGTCAAAAAGAGGTCATTATTGTTAAGGGATAAATTCCCCTAGGGTCTTGGGTTGATACCCTAGCAAATCAGAGGTTATTTAAAAGAGAAACACACATTTCATACAACCATGATGCTAATATAAAAAAGCTATACGAAAAAGGGGTGCACCTGAGGGTCCTTCATTTGAGAAGATCCAATTAGGGTCTAAACCCTCTTGGAGTTCCTTTTAGTCCTTCAACCTGCAAAACAAACAATTCCAGAAAGTACAGTAGTATATTGACCAAGCATCATAAAGAAATCATCTTCATAACATAAGGAAAGGTAGTTAGTTATACAATTAAAAACAACCATTCACATATGAATTATAACATTGACATCATGAACATGAAGAAGATTTATATCAGGAACAAGACAAGTGTTTCTTTTATTATAAATAACCAAAGCACAGAAAGGAATGATTTCACTTGATTTGTCCTTTTGCAGGCTCCAAGCAGAACCGTCCTCCAAATTCGTCCAGTGTCAAGCCTTCAACGAACTCCTTCCATGACTTACTCCATGATCTCTCAAGTAGAAAGACATCATCACACAAGGAAACAAGGGTTTCCTATAAATGGGGAAAGTGCTGGAAGCACAAGGATCTTTAGACCTAGTCAGGGAAAATCTCAGCGTAGTGATCTTTCTCTCTATTCTCTCCTCTATTAGGCCTTACCATTGAAGCCTTTTTATACTTCTCTCAAAGTAGTTTTTCAGTTGGGAATTTGTTGGGAACAGTTGGGCCATGTGCACTAATAGGTAATCAGCTGGTAAAACCCGCAATCTCTGCCCGAAATTAAGGAGTTTTAATTTTGTTTAATTGTTTTAAGACATATACGTGGGTTGGGTATACACAGACCCACGTACACACGCATTTAGCTCAGGGAAATGTCGCGTATAGGGAGTAAAACACTATTTTTTTTAATATTTGGACTAGGTTTGGAAGGAGGGGTTGCCTTAGGCGATGAGTGCAGCGTCACAAACATCAAGAGTGAGGTTTGGAGCTATAAAAATTATTATTTGTACGTAGTTGTGGATAGGTTCAACAAAAATTGTATTTTGATTCCATGTAAAAATAAAATTACAGCTAAACAAATTTCTTAGTTATTCTTTCATAATGTATGGGTACATTTTGGATTGCCCACATCCATTGTTAGTGATTGAGATTCTCGCTTTGTTAGGAATTTTTTATCAAGCTTGTGGGGATTCATGGACACCAAATTGAAAAAGAGTACATCATTTCATCGACAAACATATGGTCAAATATAGGTGGTGAACAGGACAATGATACATCTTCTTCATGGGTACTGTAGCAAGGATCCTAATGTTGTGGGATGAAAATTTTCACTATATTCAACATGCTTACAACTGGGCCAAGCACTCTTCAACTCAAACATTGCCATTTGTGGCATGCTTGAGATACTTTCCTAAGTCTCCTTTGGATTTCATTTTTGGAAAATATGTTGCTATTGATGGTCATAGTGACATAGACAAAGCAAGAAGGTTCATTGAACAAATCCAATTGGTACACCAAAGAGTTCAAGAACATCTTGAAAAGAGTCAAGGCAAGTACAAAGTAAGGCACGACAAGAATCGTGTAGATCACAAGTTCTGGGTCGGTGATGAAGTTTGGCTTCACATTAGCAAAGAGAGGCTCTAAGGAGAAGGTAAAAAGCTAAAACCAATTAGATATGGTCCATTCAAAATTTTGGAAAAGATTAGTAACAATGCCTTCAGGGTGGATTTGCCTTCATATATGTAAATTCCTAATGTTGTTAATGTTGAGAATTTAAGGCTGTATGAGCCTCCTTTGATTGAAGATCAAGGAGAAAATGTCCAAATTCCTTCCATTGAGGACTTTTCTCCAGAATATTTTGGTAAACTACACAAAGACACCATTCTTGACAAAAGAACAAGGTCTTCAAAATGAGGGAGTGTGGACTACCTCCGAGTGGGGCTCAAGGAAACAAATCCTTCAAAGGCTAAATGGATCAAGATTGGAAAGGTGAGGGAACTGCACCCTCACTTGCTGGACAACTGAAAGTGATCTTTTGGCGTCCAAAAGGCTTCCAGTGGGGAGGAATGATCAAGTTCTCAAAAAAATAGCTCAAAATTCAATGTTTTAGGATTAGTGTGGAACCTAGACAATCATGTAGTGCTCGTCATCCTAAATTTGGCACAACTTGTTTCGCACAAAATGGACACCATATGCTACCAAAATCATGTTTTGTTCACTTTCCCAAATAAGAGAATTTTTTTAAAAAATTGACAACCCAGTCAGCAGTCTATACTATTGACATGGCACTAATTGGGAATGTGTATGTGGCATCTTGAATAACTAAAATTCTTCATCAAATCGTATTGTGCCAAGTGGCACATTCTCATTGGTTGGAATTCGGCTATTGTGATTGGTTAGAGTGGTGGCCAACCACAGACTCAGACGCGGCCCAGCTAGAGACTACCACATGGTAGCCCAGGGGCCACCAAAATTATGGGTCAAGTCTAGGCAGAGGCAGCGGGGATCGAACCCGCGACCAACAACAACTGAGAAAATTCTTCCACCAATACACCATACACATAATTCTTCATATATGTGGTGTGTGGATTTCATTTGAATTCAAACGCAAGCCATATCGGAGGAGGGGCTAGCCCACAAGGGGCCGACCCTTGGTTGCACCTTTACCATGTACCACCACCAAGGGGTACAGGGGCACAGCTAGCGGGGGTGGGCCGCTAGCCTTAGCCCTGGGCATGTGGTCTCCCACATGCCCAAATTTTTTGGAATTTAGGAGTTAGCTGACATTTAAAGCCAGAGGCCACCACATGGCAGCCCAGGGGCCACAAAAATTATGGGTCAAGTCCAGGCAGAGGCAGCGGGGGTCGAACCCGTGACCAACAACAACCGAGAAAATTATTCCGCCAATACGCCATACACATAATTCTTCATATATGTGGTGTGTGGGTTTCATTTGAATTTAAACGCATGCCATATCGGAGGAGGGGCTAGCCCACAAGGGGCCGACCCTTGGTTGCACCTTTACCATGTAACCACCACCAAGGGGTACGGGGGCACAGCCAGCGAGGGTGGTCCGCTAGCCTTAGCCCTGGGCATGTGGCCGCCCACATGCCCAATTTTTTTGGAATTTAGGAGTTAGCTGACATTTAAAGTGTTTGACAATTTCGCCTGAATTTTGGTGAAATTGTTGCTCCATTAGCACATTTTGGGGAAAATTTGTAGGATGGTGCCAGATTTTGTGGAATTTGTGTTGCAATTAGCAGAAGATTGGGAAAGGCCGTAACTTCTGGATTTTTTGACCAAATCAAGAGTAGAAAGAGGCTACATAGGCATTTTTGGTCACTTTGGAGCCATTGGAACAAGGTTCATAGCTTTCTGAGCATTTTAAACTAATGTATTCACACTTTTGAGCATAATAGATAGGGCCAAGACATTAGAAGCTGGACCAAGGAGACGTAGCCCAAGAGGGGTGGACTCCTTCATCATGTGTCGTTGTGATATTCTTTATGGTGATGTTTATGTCTATTGCATGATGTTGTTCAGTCATTTGTTTACGTTAATTTGCACATAAAAATTAAATAAAAGCACTCAAAAACCCATGTTTAAACTTGCAAATAATTTCATAAATCCTCAAGCAAATTTAACATATTCTGAAAGAGAATTTTAGCACAACGAAACTAATTTTCCCAGTCAAATCAAGTGCCCATGCTCCAACAATAGTGATAGACCATACACCAGAAGAGACGAGGCATGCCTTGAAAATTCTCACTGAATGATAGGAAAACACTTTCCCTACCCTTTTTCAACAACACCACTACAATATAGCCAATGCATACCATTCGAAGATTTGGGAAATTTTCGTGAGTGCTTTCAAAAAAAATCCCCATCATACAGAACCTTTTATTGAAAGTTACATTTTCTTGTGAAAACATGAGCAATGCATATTCTAACAACTTTGCAAACGATCAACATGAAACAGGGAACAAATAATCATGAAGCACACAAACAAACGAAATGATAACGAAGTTCAATTAGTGTGGACTACGTCTTTGGGCCTTGGGTCAAGAGTGGGGAGGCCGCTTCATTAGTTGTTGCAGGAAGACTTTTGGGTGTGGAGCCTGATTATCTTCTGTATTCAAAGCTATTACTGCATTGGATCACCAATTCGTAATGGGGCAGCAGTGCCGCCCGTAAATTATATGTTGCAAGGGGGCTGGGGGGGGGGGGGGGGGGGGGCGGCTGCAGGAGTTGGGCAGGTTATATAGTGATAGTCAGAGTGCCATACATCTTGCAAAGAAATTTGCATTTCATTCCAAGACTAAACATATATAGCTCAAGTACCATATCATATGGCCATCATTGGAAGATGGACAGTTGAAGATGGAAAAGATACACACTAGCCAAAATCCTGTAGATATGTTAACAAAAGTTGTAACCAGGGAGAAACTGAGATTCTGCTCAGTTTCAATTAGTCTCCAAATATGATGAAGAAGATGAGAAACATACAGGTCCAAAGTTGAGTCGTTTTCCAGCAAATGAAGCACTCGTGGAGTTGCTATAATGAATTTCCAAGTGTGATATTGTTGGGTGTGGAGCCTGATTATATTATGTATTCAAAGGTATCGCTACATTGGACCCCAGTTCATAATGGGGCAGCAACGCCGCCTATAAAATATAAGCTACAGGGGGGTCCAGTGAGGGGTGGCTACAACATTTGGGAGCCTTCCCTAGTGGGGGGTTTGGGGGCAGCACCCCCGAAGCTAAAAATAGATGTAAAATTTCCTTGTAAAATGTTGCAATTTCATAGTCAATCTGGGTCGTTCATTAGGTGGAGATCTGACGGTAGAAGTTATCTTTAATTTAGGGTTTTTTCCCTAAAAGGAAACCCCTCGCTATATATGAGGGAATTGTATTGCATCTATGTATATCTGTATTCTGAGTGAGGAAGAGAGAGGAGATTGAGAGAGAAGAGAGCATTATAGCGAATCTATTGTAGGTTGTATCTCTTTAGTTTGTTGGATAATATAAAAGGAAGGATTGGTTATTTCTCCATGTACGTAGCCCAAACTAGGTGAACCACATATATATGTGTCTCTCTTGTTTTATGGTTTTCTGTGTTTATATTTCTGCAATATTTTATGTGTTCCACTGCTCTGTAATATATAATTTTCTAACAAAGAATATGAGTACACATATATTGTTTTGTCAATACAAGGATGTACACCCTTATATACAGCGGCATGTCTCTCCACATGACGTTATCGTATAAGAACTCTCACTCATAAAGCTCTCCTCCAACATGAAAAAGGAACAATCTCTCACATAAAATTGCATACAATGATCCTCTCACAAAGTGGAATACATGGATCTAAAAGTCAAATCATTATCTCAGCAAAAATCAAATGAAGACATGACAACAAGGCATCAAGTTATACCTCTAAGTCTGAGGATGACCTGGAAATCAGCTACTCAAATGAAGAAACAGTATGCACCATCATGTTCTTGGCAAAAAAATGTGAAATCTGAGTATAAACATGACCCCTTTCTACCTCGATCAAATCTGGGCCTCTCGGGAGTCTTAAAGATTCCTCAAAGATTCTCTTCTGTGAGCTGAATGAAATTTGGATGCTCATATGAAGAAACGGATCATGTCATCGTGTTATTTGCAAAAAATTGAGTCATATGAGTATAAATTTGGCCTGGTTCTAGAACTGTCAATTTTGGGTCTCCAAGGAATCTTTTAGATTCCATACAGATTCCTGCGTCAAGGTTCCACCTTCATGGTTTTTCCCTCAACATTCTTCCTTTGTAAAATACACTCCTCATATCAGAGAACCATCTATAATATTAAACTCGTGTTGAAATTATGATTAATGTATAAACTTGGCATAATTATGATACCTTCAAAAATTGGCTCCCAGGGAATCTCCAAGATTCCTCAATGATTTTGCATAACGAATATTTTGCAGAACATTCTAGGGAATAATCCCCTAGAATATTCTTTGTCTCAAAAATTGTTACTGGCCCAGGATAAGTTCCTTTTCGTGGCCCTACTCATGGTTCCTTGGTTTTGTTGAGTGAACAATTTTACTCAATGCCTAAATAACTGTTTTGTAGGTATATTTTTCAATGAGGTCATTGGGCCGTTTTGGTTGGGTAGTAAAATAAATGGGGGTAAGCCCAGGTTCTAACCCCGTGACCTCCCCAAGATAGTCCTCATTCATAACATTTTTGGTGTGGTGGCAGGTTATTTGGAGCTTGTTATTAAATGGGGAATCCTATTGGTGGGATGACCCACTGGCCAGGACATGTTTGATCCTTGCCATCCCCTCCAAGTCTAATAATATGGCCATATGGTCATTGGACCTTTATAATTATACAAACGATAGAGGGTTGGTCAGGTCTGTCGGGCCCACCCACCCTTTTTTAATATTTTTTATTTTTTCTTCTAAACTCAATGAAAAGTTCAACCACTAAATTTTTAAAGGTCACTGGAAATTTTAAATAGGGGACAATTTCGCCATTTACAACCACTAGAAATTGTCATCGTTAAGTGCCATTCTTTTGCTTAGTTAACAACCAACAAATTTAATCTAACCTCCAATTTTAGCAGACCTCCAAATTTAGTTGGAACTCTGCTAAATTTACCCTATGGGGCATAGTTGACCAAAACTTTGACTGTGAATACCTTGAGCATACAAACTCAGATTTGAGAATCATTTATGCCATTGGAATCAGAATGATGAGCTCTACGTTATGGTGCTAGTTTCAATTAAATTTGAATACTTTTATTTCTGAGCATTTTTGAAGCCATTTTTTTTTTCTAAGCATTTCTAGAGCCACTGGATCATTCCTCCCTACTGAGGGGATTTTGACCCTCCAAAAGCATGAACGCAATATGCAATCTATGGTACTCCCTCGTCTGCACAACAAGTTCCCTAACAAGACACACTTCCTTCTCCTTCACCTTTGTCCTTCAAAGTCATAAGTGATGAACTGACACTTGCATCTTACACAAGCCTGAAATACATCTTACAAAATATATGTTATTTTTTAAAACATGACCCAAGAAAAACCCCACACTTTCCAAGAGTTTATAATATTCTCCATGGTCAAGTTTACATTTGACTCATAACAAAACCCAATACCCGAGTTATCAACAAAAGGCCAAAAGCATCATCATGTTTCTTTCGTAACTGATGGAAAACACTTCATCACTTTTAGAATCATTTCACAACTTGTGATTTACAAAATGAGGCCATGACAAGCTACTATCTCTAATAAAACCATATCTCACTTACAAAAGTGAATGGGTCATAATTTTAGCATTGATTCTCTTAGAGAAAAGCTTCATCGACTAGTCCTTCTTCCTTCATAGGTTCTTTCCACCTTTGGCCGCTTCTATGGATGGAACTCCAAACATGTGGCTCTCTAATGTCCACCTCTATTGCAATGACTATAAAAATTCTTCTTCATCCAAACTTGCTTGACCTTCTTCCTTCCCTTATGTGGAGAAGGCATTTGATGTCTTATCCTCTTTCTTGTTTTCATTCAATTCCAACACTCGACAACCAGATGGTTATACAAGCCACAAAAACAACATGGTTTTCTATGCCAAAAATTTTGTTCACTATTACCAGTTTTCTTGTAATCAAAATGAAATTAGAATACTGATACTTTTTATACCTTACTTTAGCCCTCTATTTTGGATGCTCACTTCCATTTGGAAATGACCTAAAATCACAATCACTGGAGGATTGTGATGTAATCTCTGCATCCTTCATTGTATCACACTTGTCACCTAAAGAACCTCTTGTCTCTTCCTTTTTGACATAGCCCAGTCGTGCATGTCTTCGTAATTCCACCACTTGGATGAGATTCATAACGCCTTGCCCATTAGCTCCTAGGCCCCTGCCTTCATATCCCATCTTCTTCATTAATCTTGAACCAATGCATGTAGTGTGCTTTTCAAAAGCACCCAAATCATCATCATCATGTGAAAATGAAACTAAAGAATTACGAACATTGTTTACCTCTTAATTAGGTGATGATGGCTTTCCTAAGTCCTCGTCGTACTTCAACATTTCCAAGGCCTATTTTGTGGCTCATAGCTAAATTTTTAATCTCTGCTTCTCCTCTTCTACTTCTTGTAGAAGTCTCCTCAATTAAACATTTTATGCTTGAAGCCTCTGATTGTTCTCTTCATCTGAATGATGAGAAGAAGATGATGAAGAAGAATATTCACCCAAATATGGAGATGGAGCATTGTCCTCTGCTCTCTCTTCTCTTTTTCCATTTTTCCTTGTAATTTGCATACATTATATCTACCATGTTTTTCATATTATAGAAGGTATCATAGAGACCTTTGTGATCCTCCATTTTCCTTCTTGCATGCTCAATTAACAATCCTTTGAAAAATGGTCAGATCATTCTGATACCACTCAATCTTAGATATTTTCATGAGTTCTTTCAAACAAAAATACCCATGATATAAGATATTTTACCAACACTTCATTTTCTTGTGAAATTCTGGGCAATCCATATCCTAACAACATCAAAAAATAATCAACATGAAATAAGTAACAAATAATCATTAAGAACACATCAATGCACTATATGATAATGGAGCTCATTGAGTGTGGACTATATCTCTAGGCCTTGGGTCAAGAGTGGGGAAGCCACTTCATTAGGTGTTGCAGGAAGATGATGAATACACATATATTCTTTTGTCAATACAAGGATGAACCCCCTTACCTAGAGTGGCATGTCTCTCCATGAGATGTTCTCCTATACGAAATATCACTCATAAAATCTCTCCTCCAACATGACAAAAGAACAATCTCTCACATAAGGTGGCATACAATTATCCTCTCACAAAGTGGCATACATGGATCTCAAATTAAAATCGTTATCTCGGCAAAAATCAAAATAAGACATGGCAACAATGCATCTTATAACTCCAAGTCTGGGGACATCCAGAAAATTAGCTACTCGGATGAAGAAACAACATGCAATTGATCATGTTCCTAGCAAAAAATCATGAAATGTAAGTATAAACACTACCCTTTTCTGCCTCGATCAACTCTGGGATCCTTGGGAATCTCAAAGATTCCTCAAAGATTCAATTTTGTGGCCTAACTTAAATTTGGCTGCTCAGATGAAGAAACTGATCACGCCATCATGTTCCTTGTGAAAAATTGAGTCAAATGAGTATAAAGTTGTCCTAGTTCTGAAACTGTCAATTTTGGGCCTCCAGGGAATCTTTCAAATTCCATGCAGATTCTCACATCAAGGTTACACCTTCATGGTTCTTCCCTCAACATTCTGCTTATGGAAAATCCACTGCTCAAATTAAAGAATCGTCTGCACCATCAGAATCTTGGTGAAATTCTGATCAGTCTGAGTATAAAATTGGCATAATTCTAATACCTTCAAAAATTGGCTCCTAGGGAATCTCCAAGACTCCTCAATGATTTTGCATCAGGAATATTCTATGGAATATTTTCTTAGAATATTCTCTGTCTCTAAAACTATGTCCCTCTTGGGTTGAGTTCCATTGCTCAGTCTTGCTTATGGTTCCTTTGTTCTGTCGGGTGAATGAAATTCTCAATGATTAAATGATTATTTTTTAGGCGAACTTTTCAATGAGGTCGTTGGGTTGTTTTGGTTGGATGGTAAAATAAGTGGGGGAAGGCCTAGGTTCTAACCCAACAACCTCCTTGAGATAGTGCTTGGTGTGATGGCAATTTATTTAGAGTTTGTTATGTAACGAGGACGCCTGTTGGCGGGCCAACACATTGATTTGGGTAGGTTTGATCCTCGTCAACCCCTCAATTAGTCCAATAATATGGCCATTTGGCCATTGGGCCATTGGCCCTTTATAATAATACAGTTGGTCAAGGGTTGGGTGGGTTTATTGGGCACAACCACCCTTTTTTAATATATATTTTTTAATTTTAATTCAATGTAAAGGTCGACCGCCAAATTTTTAGAGGTTAGTATAAAATTTAAATAAGAGAAAAAAATTCCTTTTTTGGCCACCAAAAACCATGATTCATCATTAAGTTCCATTTTGTCGCTTAGTTAACAATTGGCAAATTTTGCCAGACCTCTAATTTTAATGGACCTCCAAATTTGGTTGGTGCTATTGAATTTAGTCGGTGAGGCCTAGTTCACCAAAACTTTGACTGTGAATACCATGAACATACGAACTCGAATATGAGTTTTTCTTGCACCATTGGAATCAGGAAGATGAGATCTACGTTCTGGTCTTTGTTTCAATGAAATTTGAAGGCTTTGATTTTTGAGCATTTTTGGAACCATCTTTGATTTCTGAGCATTTCTTGAGCCACCTGGATCACTCGGCTAGGGAGGCACAATGTGACATCAATTGTTTTCCATCCATTAACAAGTAGGCCTCTGACTCTCACTCTAACCTTGGCCAAAATCCAAAATTCTCTTATATACATATATTTGTATATATGAATTCAACATCTTAATAAACTAGAATATGAGTTATGTTCTCTATGCTCCAAGTATTATATGTTGTTTACGTATACATATATCAATTTACCTCATGTTACAGCTAAAACCAATCATTGGCCTCCAACAACCTTCAGACAACCGAGAATCCTTGGCATTTCTAGTGCATTAAGCAATGGAAATCACCTTTAGTGATAATCAACTAAAGTTTTCAGGCAATCACATAGGGATTTGTAAATAACACTATTAGTCATGCAATGCCAACAATTATAGGGCTCCAAGACCTTCTTAACTATGAAATCATACACATAAGACATCTCATCGGAGACCATAGAAACATCACATTCTTTTCATGTTTAGCACATTTGATTCTAGAATACATGCAATAATTCAACACCATTCCTACTGTAAGGTTAACTAAGTACATCTAGCATTCAAGAGTTCTCAATTAAGGAGTTTTTAAATAGAAGACATTTTCATAAACATAAGGAAGTATTAACAAATTTATCAAACTAAGGAAATCATTCACATAATCATCTCATTATCAATAACCAAGGATGCATATTACTCCATAAGTGTGTATAGACCATTATTATATAACAACATTAATCAATATTCACACTGTAGAAATATGCACAACATTATAAGTCACTTATCTTAATAGCTAAATGATTGGTAACTAAGAGAGGGAATTCAAGTCTCCAACCACCTATAGGCCAACTACACTACAATATTTCTTGAAGATGACCACCCCCAAGATGGATTCAGAGTTTGAGGAGGTAATTTCTCAAGGGAATTCACATTGATTCCAATCACTCTAATCACACAAGAATCCAAAGACCACCATGTCTCCACCTACTTAGCACATGATCGTATCCCATAATGTCTACACATGTTCAACCAAGAATCAAGAGCACACTAAATCTCCTTATCCTAACCCCAAAGATATCAAAAACACACTCAGTTTACCTGATGCTAAGCAAGAATATAGAGTAAATTATGGTCCACTTGCTCCACCTCACAGAACTCTATAATGCACAGTGTCTCTACCAGCTTCTTCTCTTCTCTTCCCTTATTTGTTATCCAAACTCACAAAGTTAACAATCTGATATTTATGAATCCGAGGCACCCAATAATTCTACCCACTTAACCCAATGGGAATGTAGACTATGTTGTGTCTCCACCTACTTTTGTTTATGTAACCGTGCTCTTCAGTATGTTCTCACTCTAACGCCAATGCTCGTGTTCAATTTTCTTCTTCTACCCCACGATTTCACTCACAATTCCCATATGCCTCACCTAGAATATGAGAATTCATAGCACCGAAGTTATTTTTGTGATCCTTTCCAATATCAACCACACCTTTCCTGCATAAATTTCACTCCTTGAGCATTTCCTGAATATTGATCTCAATGCCAATTCAAATGAATCCCCCCGTCTTTCTCGTTGACTCCTCTTTTCTTCTGCCAACCTTTGGTCTCCCCTTTTGTGTGTTGACGACCCAACACATCCCTTGAGGGAAGAGGTTGTATGGGCTTGTCCTTCAATCAAGAAGCCCATATTCAACCTCCATGTCTGTTGTGTAGGCCAATAAAAACTCAGTTAGAAAAAATATTTTTCATTAAATGAACAACCTAAATTAACCATTTCCCAAGAAACTCCTTAGACCTATGAAGTTGTATCCACTCCTCTCAAGTATTCATTGTGTTTAGCATCACATATTCAATGTAATTATTATCTTTTCATTTTAACCTTGAATGTCACTTCACTTTTTATCAAAATACTTTTACCAATATGTATATGTATTCACCGTTATTATTTCCCTCGTGGCTTAATATGACTTATGAGATTAATATGACAATGATTTTGGCATATCTTTTGTGGTCATTGTTATATATTGTGCTCATTATATATTTATTGACTTCTATTTTATTATACTCATTATAAGGTTCTGGACTCACATGGTATATGCATCTTTCACCTATGTGGTATTAAATTGTTGAAACGATGAAACTTTATCATTACACCTTATTGTGGTATTGTTGTCTATCATATTAATGTTCATCACTCTATAAATTTCTAAGCGTTACGTGAATTATTCCACTTCTTGTGATTTTGCTTCATCAAAATAGACCCTAAAGAGCAATAACTTATGCCAACATTTTAGTGCCTATGCCAAAATTCCAGCTAATTTGAATATTAAGATCTTTAAAAAGAACAATATGAGCTCCACAACCACAATCTTGTAATTTCACAGCTCCATCAAATAATCCTATAGGGATATTTTCCATGTAATTCATGAATTTAGACTTCATGTGATGCAATTTGCATGGGATAGGTCCATATTCATTAAAATAAGCACATATTTAAAAACTAGTTCTATCAATATTATAAGGAAAATTGTTAAAAGTAAGGGAATTACTACAACTCCAAATTCCAGAGAAAAGTAAAAAAGGAATGGTCTGATAATAATTGGAATTTATGTGCCATAACCGAATCCAAGATGCGATAGAAGTGTATTCCAATGAAGCATTTAATGATAGGCATTGTAGGACCCTACCCCATATGGAACTGGCAACAAAGCAGTTTATGAGTAAATGAAAAGTCGTTTCATTTGACTCATTGCACAAACAACATCTACCTAACTTGGGAAAAAATATTTTGATTAAATTTTCCTAGGTGAGGATCTTGTCTTCCCACGTAAGCCAATCGATGATCTTTTTTTTTAATGGCATATTCCAAGACCAAATAAGCTTAAACCAAAACATGGATGGTGTAACATACCAAAAAAATAAAAAAGATTAAGAATTACATCCACTGAACTATATATATATATATATATATATATATATATATGTTTACTTTTCATTTTAACCTTGAATGTCACTTCACTTTTTATCGAAGTACTTTTACCATGTACCCACTATTATTATTTCCCTCATGGCTTAATATGACTTATGAGATTAATATGACAATGATTTTGGCATATATTTGTTGGTCATTGTTATATATTGTGCTCATTGTATATTTATTGACTTCTAGTTTATTATACTTGTTATAAGGTTCTCGACTCACATGGTAAATGTATTTTTCAACTATATGGTATTAAAGTGTTGAAACAATGAAACTTTATCATTACGCCTTAGTAGTCACTATAGTAATCGAAATGGGTCACTTTAGCATTACTTTGTTGGAATTTTCTGATAAATCCCATAACAAACAGACAAAAAATCGCACTCTGTTTTTACACAGAAAAACAGAAAAATTCGCTTGCTGGAAACTGTGTTTCAGCAACACAGTTTTTTTTTCAGTTGCTGAAACAGGTGTTTCAGCAACGGTGTTTCAGCAACGTAATTTTGACGTCAGGTAATTTTTTGAGTTACGAGCTGTTTCAGCAACGCTGATCGTCGTGTTTCAGCAACGATGACAGTATAACAGCAACAGGAAAAATTTAACTTGTATTTATCAAAATAAACTAACTGTTACAGATTTGTCTTCCTCATACAGAGGGAATTTCAAAAACTTCTATTGCTGAACATCTACTTCAGAAATTCACTAAGGAACGATTCTGTTCCACACAGATGAACATAAAAAAAAAACAAATTACATTCAAATTTCTGCACTGCTGTGCATTTCACTCTTCTGAAATTATTCTTCTTCCTCTTCTTCACGCTGCTGCATGCTTTCCTCTGCTCTGTGTGATTCTTCAGCTGCTGCTGCTGCTTCTTCTAACGCTGCTGCTCTCTCTTACTTTTCAGTCCCTGCACTGCTGTGCAAAAGGGCTTCTTTCATGTGAGCTCATGCTGCTGCACATTCTTTCTTCAAAACACAGAAATTACATTCCAGCGCTGCTGCGCTATATTGCTAAACTCTTAACACTGCTGTGTGCTGCATTTCCATATTCACTAACAGAAAACTATACTCACGCTGCTGCGTGCTCTCCTCTGCTCTCTATCTTTCTCTCTAACCTTAAAAACAGAACTGCTGTGCGGTATTTATATGCTGAAAAATATCTGATTAAAACAATAAACTATTACAAAATATCTTCTAATGTTTATCTCAGAATTTATTGCAGCAAGGCGGTGATGCCTTTATCAAAATCAAGTCGGCTGTCTGCAGGGGAAATCAGCTGAAACTTTAATGCATATTTATGTGCAAAAATATCAAAGGCGACTTGGCTGCACCGAACACCTTTAACATTTACTGCAAATCAGATTCCTGTGCAGCTGTTCATTGTTGCAGTTGGAATTAAATTCCAACACTCCCCCTTAATTTCAACTGCTGGGCATTCAATTGTACCCAAACACTTCCTCTCATAGAGGAATTCACCAACTGCTTCTGATGCAGTTCCACAACCAATTAAAATTGTCTTCCTCTTAATAGAGGGGTTTACCTGAGACTATGCTGAAAAGCATCTTCCTCTCAACAGAGGGATTCACCAAGGAACGCTTCAGTTCCACAACCAATTTCTGTTATCTCAGAAAATTACAGTTTCAGCCACACAGGCTGTTGCTGAAACACGTGTTTCAGCATCTGGCAGACAGTTGCTGAAACACGCCTGTAGAATGCATTGTTGCTCCAAAACACAGCGAGAGAATCTTCCTCTTAACAGAGGGATTTCAACATGCCTACTTCAGAGGCACTTCAATCTGTCCAAATTGACACTACTGTGTCTGCCTGATATTTTACACTGTTGTGTGTGAAAATATCTTCATTCGCATTGTTCTTCACAATGGCACTCAGGTTGCAATATGCTCTATACTGCTATTCATTACAGACTCTGTCTTCTCCTGAAAAACATTACACTGCTGTGTGTAAAACTTTCAATACATTTATGCTGCTGCATATACAGCTGTCTTAGCACTGCTATCTCAGCAACTCTCTATCAGCACTCTGTTTCAGCAACTTTGTCTCAGCATTGCTGTCTCAGCAACACTGTCTCATTATGCTGTCTCAGCAACTGCTGTTTCAGCACTCTCTCTATCACTGCACTGTTGTGCATAAAATAACTTCTCAAATTGCTCTTGCGCTGCTGCGCATTCCTTTCACATTTAACAACAAAAATACGCACTGTGTGCTCCCCTTCATTGATTACACTCGCACTGCTGCTGTGCCACTACCTTTCATTTCTTCAACAAAAATTTTCATGCTGCTGCATTTTCTTATTTGCATTGCTGTGTAAAAACACATTTCTTCATTCTCTCTTAGTTCTGGTTTCATTTTCTTCGCACTACTGTGCTTCTCCTTCTTGCCATCACGCTGTTTTGCGCTGCATTCTCCACACAACAAAAAAAAAATTAACATGGGGTGCTGCCTTTTCTTTTTACACCCTTGCTTCACACAATCTTCAGCTTCATTTTTTTTTACACAATGCACTACTGTGCAATTCCTTTGGCTTTCTGCTGCCACACACATTCTCATTCATTCAGTGTGCATTAAAAATCTGCTGTTTTATGTTCTGTCTTCCCACTGCTGTGAGGATCTTCTTGCTTTGAATACTTTTCTTCTTGCGCTGCTTCTCTTTACATTTCAACGCTGCCATCTTTTCTTCTTTATGCATTTCTGTGCATATTGCATAAACACAAAGCAAAAACATTGTTGATTTCATCACTTCTGCATATTACCTTTTAGAGGGATTAACAAAAGTTTCATTTGCAACTGCTGCGCTGCAATACATCCTCCATCAACAAATGACTGTTAATACAGTTCAGCAAACAAAAATTTACAAGCTCCCCTTTAGTGTATGCTTTATCTTTTTTCAGCAGAATCTTCTCAAAAGAAACTTAGATCAGCTAGAGAGCTCAAGGGACTTTCGGACTGTGTTTTCTTCCTCCTCCATACTTGTGTAACTTTCTTCTTTTGCATGGGTTTAGCTTGTGTAAAGGCCCATGTCAAGTTACAGTCACGTGCCATATGCCCAATGTTATGACACTTGAAACATTCAACATTGTTCATGAATAAAAATTCATGATTTCTTCTTGCAAAATTATTTCTTGGAGATTGTCGAGGACCACAACATCTATCTCCATAAAATGCTCTACAGTCTTTTGCCATATGACCAAAGTTTGAACAAGCATAACAATAACCAAGAAATGAACTTTGGTACCTGGGAGATGGAGGTTTCGTTGATGTACTTCTGAAGCCTTGCTGCCTTGAGATCCTTTGTTGATGACCATTGCATCTTGCCTCTTTGACATCAGCTACATTTCTTCTTGTAGCTGGTTTTATGCTTGGAGCAGGATTTCTTCTATTGCAGCCTTCATTTTTCTCCTTGCCTTTGCTGGAACTAGGAGCATCATACCTTCTTTCTGACTTCTTCACATCTCCTTTGCTTAAAGCATCCTCATCCTTCTTTGAGGGTTCACCTACATACCCAAGTCCTGATTTATCATATGGAGATCTGTGATAGCTGAGCATATCATCCAAGGCTTGAGAGCTCTTCATGATCTTGTTCATCCCTTCAACCTTCTTCCTGAGGAGGACAATCTCTTCTTCTAACTTTTCACATTCATTATTTTTCTTTGCTAGTTGTCCCTCAGTTTCTTCCTTGCTACGAGTAGCTTCAGCTGCTACTATTTTAAGGGAGATAATATCAGACTTCATTTTGGAGATTTCTGCTTGACTGCTCTCCATTTTCTTTTCAGCTCCTTTTGCCTGCTTCTTGGCTTCTTGTAGTTCGGACTTAAGGGAGGAGACCTCTGCCTTGTACTGTCCAATCTCTTCTACAAGTTTGTTCACTCTTATGTGCCTTTGTTCAAGTTGCCTTGACAAGGCGTCTTCCTGCTTTTTTGCTCTGTTCAACTGATTTGTCATAGACATGACTTCTTCATGATGCTTCCTCTTGCTTTCATCAAGTTCCTTCTTAATCTTGGCAAGCTCTTCATCCCTTTCTTTTACTTGAAGCTTGATGAGGTCAAGCTTTTCATTTTCAGCTCCTATGATGGGTTCTTCTTGACTCATTGTCATGGTCAGTGCTCCCTTTGCATGAAGGTCATGCAGTCTCTCCCATATATCCTTTGCTGATGTATATTTTCCAAGATTCTTCTTCACTGAATCGGGGAGACCATCCAAGATAGTCTTTGCTGCTTGTGCATCATACTCCATGGATTCTTTATCCATATTGTTGTCATCAATCACTGACTCCCAGACTTCAATCCCTTCAAACATTAGGAAAGCCCTCATCTTTACTTCCCATACATCAAAGTTTCCATCAAACTTTGGAACTTCAAATAGACTGTAGTCTAATGGATTGCCTTCTAGTTTAGTAGAAAGGGGGGACACATTTTTAACAGGTCTGGAGGCTTTCTTCTTTGACCTTGCCATTCTTATTCTAGGCTTTAAAATCTCTGACTGTGTTTTTAAAATCACTGATTGTTTCTTCAATAACAACACAGAAAATATTCTTGAAAAATACCTTAGATTCTTTCTTGGCTGAGTCTTCACACTGCTAGAGAAGTTGCTGCTGCAAGAAATCTTCCTTCAGCTTCTTTAACACTTCAAAGAGCCTGGACTAGCTCTGATACCATGTTGGAATTTTCTGATAAATCCCATAACAAACAGACAAAAAATCGCACTCTGTTTTTACACAGAAAAACAGAAAAATTCGCTTGCTGGAAACTGTGTTTCAGCAACACAGTTTTTTTTCAGTTGCTGAAACAGGTGTTTCAGCAACGGTGTTTCAGCAACGTAATTTTGACGTCAGGTAATTTTTTGAGTTACGAGCTGTTTCAGCAACGCTGATCGTCGTGTTTCAGCAACGATGACAGTATAACAGCAACAGGAAAAATTTAACTTGTATTTATCAAAATAAACTAACTGTTACAGATTTGTCTTCCTCATACAGAGGGAATTTCAAAAACTTCTATTGCTGAACATCTACTTCAGAAATTCACTAAGGAACGATTCTGTTCCACACAGATGAACATAAAAAAAAAACAAATTACATTCAAATTTCTGCACTGCTGTGCATTTCACTCTTCTGAAATTATTCTTCTTCCTCTTCTTCACGCTGCTGCATGCTTTCCTCTGCTCTGTGTGATTCTTCAGCTGCTGCTGCTGCTTCTTCTAACGCTGCTGCTCTCTCTTACTTTTTCAGTCCCTGCACTGCTGTGCAAAAGGGCTTCTTTCATGTGAGCTCATGCTGCTGCACATTCTTTCTTCAAAACACAGAAATTACATTCCAGCGCTGCTGCGCTATATTGCTAAACTCTTAACACTGCTGTGTGCTGCGTTTCCATATTCACTAACAGAAAACTATACTCACGCTGCTGCGTGCTCTCCTCTGCTCTCTATCTTTCTCTCTAACCTTAAAAACAGAACTGCTGTGCGGTATTTATATGCTGAAAAATATCTGATTAAAACAATAAACTATTACAAAATATCTTCTAATGTTTATCTCAGAATTTATTGCAGCAAGGCGGTGATGCCTTTATCAAAATCAAGTCGGCTGTCTGCAGGGGAAATCAGCTGAAACTTTAATGCATATTTATGTGCAAAAATATCAAAGGCGACTTGGCTGCACCGAACACCTTTAACATTTACTGCAAATCAGATTCCTGTGCAGCTGTTCATTGTTGCAGTTGGAATTAAATTCCAACATACTTTGTGTGATCTTGTATGACTTATATGACTTATAGCTTAATGTTTCTTTTGAGTCGACTTTTTACGGCCAATGAAATTTCAGTTTCAATTTTCATCGTCTTATTTGGCCTCATACTGAGGCATATGAGGCCAAATCTTAGGGTAAAATAGATATTAAATCACCATTTGAAACAATATGAATTAATATTAGCATTAAATCTTAAACATTTTATGTTAAAGCACATGTACCACTGCTACAATACAATAGCATATGTACCCCTGCTACCTCATGTACGCCTGCCACCACATGTACCACTGTTACATGTACTACTACCACCACATCTATGCCTTTTGTGAGCATGTAATAGGTACCAACTTTCCTCTCTACTGTGCATTAACAATATTAATATTTCTTTGCTTAAAGAGCTGCAATAAAATTCAAATTCATTCACTTGAATAGGTAGAGAACTCACCGGATGAACCAGGCACCAGGCGCAGGGACTAACTAGTTCTTATTGCTAGCTGAAGGTGGATGGTCTTCAGGCGGAGGGAGGAACAGAGCGAGTGTTGGTCAAACAAAGATGGGTGGTCTTTGCTCGATGGTTGCTGTTTGCTGGGAGAATCCACCAAGATCACTCATCCCTGGAACAACTGGTGCTTCATCCCTAATATCCGGCACAATTCCAGCTTGATGCAGATGAAGATGATAGAACAGTTGATGGTGTTATAGGATCGATAGCTAATACCCCATCAACAATTATGGTGGCGCTAGTACCTCATCTAGCCAGAACCAATAGGTTATCTCTTTCTTGCGTGATATGAACAGAGCTTCAGGCAAGCAGCTTAGCCAAGGCAATAGCAAAAGTAGTAGTTCTTCCATGGCATGCTCAGAGAAAGACTTCCTCCATGGCATAGCTCAGTCATTCAACCAATGAGAATTTTTTGTTCAATCTGTATCAAGCTTCCTGGGTGCCCGCTGCAAAGGTGTAGCTCTGCTGGTAGTAACCCAAAATTCATAAGCGTCCCTCCTGGAGCACATCGTTGTTAGTGTTTAAGGGCAATGTCCAGGGAAAAAGTTCAATACCTAAAGGCCAGGCTTCTAGTAAAGACCTATTTATTAAGCCTCTCTATCTTTTTCGTTCAGGCGTCTTAATCATTTTTTTTCTCAACATTCTGTTATATACGTAATTAACCACCACTATGTGGGAGATGAGCTCCTACAGCACTGACCAGAGCTTCTAAGCGATTACCTATCCCCATATTCATAGCTAAGCTGAATAGTTCATTTTCATGCGGATGAAACCATCCTACTCAAAATAGAGAAAGTTGTTGAAAAGCCAAAAATGCTTACGCAAAATCGAAAGAAATTCTTATTCTGGTGGCCTCAATTGCTCCAACAACTCACAGGATTACAGCGAAATGACAGAGCCCTTCATCATACTATTAGCAACCAAAAATTTGGTATGATCTTCGAGCTATAAGCTATACTCTCCTCAGAAGGTATGCTCCATTCCGCTCATCTGCTTCTAGCTAAAATAACCAGCTACGCTATCCTTGCAGAAGGTATTCCAGATCTTTGCAGCAGAGTCTTGAAAGATAGAACTTTGGACTAGTGGCTCGCCCTCCTATCCATTCTTTTATTTGCTGGCCACCCTACTTCCATTCCACTTGCTTATCGTTCGGTCGGGGTAAATAACCAGCTACACTATCCTTTAAGTTTCCTTCATTCAAGTTAGAATGAATAGCAGCATTCCACATGACAGCATTTCCACACTACCAGCAGCAAAACCGGCACTATGTCTCCTCCAGTTTTCATGACAGTCGAAAGAACCTCAGCTCATGCTCGCTGCTACTGTAGGTACTAACCAAGCTTCCAAGTTTTTTCACTCAGCTATCCAACATTCAAGATTAACATACAATGGTACTTGTCACCATTGTCCTACTCTTCAGCCATGTTTCGATCATGCATTATGCGTTATGTTCAAACAGGTTTCTGTGGCACTTGGCTTGTCTCTCGTGGTGGGGCCAAAAACCCTGCTAGCCTTCTCTTACTAAAAAGATTATTATGAAACATGAATATTTAAACTATATCCCTGCTGGCAAGATATTGGTTGTAGCGTATGTTCTATTGGCAATACGTTTTCTTGTTTACCACACATCAGGTTGTCGTAACAATTACATATACTTGCTTGCATCTTTATTTTCTTTATTCTTTGAATATCAGTCGAGTTATCGAACACCACGTCTCTTGTTTGATAACTTCTTGGGAAGGACAACCAGCATTCCATCCACTCCACTACCAGATTTGAATTTGCAACGTGACAGAGAAGCGGCTGTAAATTTTAAACCAAACATTTAGATTTTTTAAATAATTCTAAAATTATATCATTTCAAATTCCTAAATATTATGGTCACAAATGATAATTAAAAGCAGTTAAAACTATTGATTGATCAGGTATAGGAGGCTTTTACGTCCAAGGTTTTCTGAAATTTTTGCTTTTAAATTTTGAAGTTATTTTATTTTTATAAATTTATAATTTTCAAAGTACCAACTATTACATCACTCTTAAAATTTGAAATATATTTTTGACCTTTTTATGTTCAACTAGGTTTCTGTCACGCTTGGCTTGTCTCTCATGGTGGGGCCAAAAACCCGGCTGGCCTTGTCTTAATAAAAAGATTAAACCACAATTTCGTTGTTGGACAGCAAATCTTTGCTGGCGGGATACTGCTTGTAGTGTTTGTTCTATTGGCAATATGGTTTCTTGTTTACCACACATCAGGCCATCGTAACAATTGCATACACTCAGGATTGCTTGCATCTTTATTTTCTTTGTTCTATGATTATCAGCTAAGTTAACAAATTGTATTCTGTATGTTCTGTGTAAGAGGTTTCCTGTGTCATACATTGATATTTTCATGAATATTTAATAATCTTTATATCTATGTTCCGGTTCTTGTACTCGCAAATGTCTATGTAATTGCAAAGAGATGCAGATTTTTCCCGTACAAGAGGCAATTCAGATAGTATAAACTGTATATGAATGTATCTGCCAAAAAAACTGAAACCATTTTTTGTCCATAAACCTTAATATGAACTGCGTAAGCCAAAAATATATAAAACCAAGAAACTGAAATTGGAGAATAAATTTGAGTATAAACGTTAGCTAAATCTGTAATTATAAGCTGATTTAAACTACGCAAAAGTTCTGGAATATTTAGACCTTGCACATTTAGAAAAAAACGTTAACCCATATTAAACTGCATTATCTGAAACAAAATTTGATTATGGTGAGGCGCGCAGGAGATGTTTTAACTCCATCCACGCAGTTCAGGTATACCGAAGCTGGTGGGCTTGGCTGCATCTGCTTCTGGGACTGCACATGGAACTAGTCCACTCACCTTTGCTTCTGATTATTCAAGTTGACGGGTAAGGGAAATTGCTTCTAACTTAGATCGCTTAGTGGGCTACTCGAGAGAAACTGAGCTAGGGCTTGCTTGCCAACCATGCAATCCTCAACCACCCGCTCACTGTACTTAAAGCAGGGACTAGCTGCCGTGCAACACCTCTTGTTTTGGTATGGTTGTCCATCGTATTAATGTTCATCACTCCATAAATTTCTAAGGGTTATGTGGATTATTCCACTACTTTCGATTTCGCTTCATTAAAATAGACCCCAAAGAGAAATAAGTTATGTTGACATTTTAGTGCATATGTCACAATTCCAGCTAATTTGAATTTTAATATCTTCAAAAAGAACAATCTGAGCTCGACAATCACAATCTTGTAATTTTGCAGCTCCATCAAAGAAGCTTGCAGGGATTTTTTCCATGCAATTCATGAATTTAGACTTCCTATCATGTAATTTGCATGGAATAGGTCCATATTCATTAAAATAAGAACACATTTAAAAACTTGTTGTATCAATATCATAAGGAAAATTGTTAAAAATAAGGGCATTTCTGCAACTCCAAATTCCCTAAAAACTAAAAAAAGGAATGGTCCTATAATCATTGCAATTTATGTGTCATAACTGAATCCAAGATGCAACAAAAGTGTATTCCAACAAAACATTTAAAGATAAGCATTGTGGGACCCTACCCCATATGGATAAGCAGTTTATGAGTAAATGAAAAATATCTTCATTTGATTCGTTGAAAAGACAACATCTACCTGATCCGTGAAAACCTCTTTTCATTAAATTTTCCCAAGTGAGGATCTTGTCTTCCCACGTAAGACAACCAAAGATATTTCTTTTAAATGACATATTCCAAAACCAAATAAGCTTAAAGCAAAACATTGATGGTGTAACATACCCAAAAAAAAATTACATCCACTGAACTATATATATATATTAATTATTATCTTTTCATTTTAACCTTGAATGCCACTTCATTTTTTATCAAAATACTTTTACCAATATGTATTATTTCCCTCGTGGCTTAATATGACATGAGATTAATAAGAAAATGATTATGGCATATATTTGATGGTCGTTGTTATATATTGTGCTCATTATATATTTATTGGCTTCTAGTTTATTATACTCGTGATAAGGTTCTTGACTCACATGGTATATGTATCTTTCGGCTATATGGAATTAAAGTGTTGAAATGATGAAACTTTACCATTACACCTTATTGTGGTATGGTTGTCCATCATATTAATGTTCATCGCTCTATAAAGTTCTGAGGGTTACGTGGATTATTTCACTTCTTGTGATTTGGCTTCATTAAAATAGACCCCAAATAGAAATAACTTATGCCGACATTTTAGTTCCTATGCCACAATTCCAGCTAATTTGAATATTAAGATCTTCAAAAAGGACAATTTGAGCTCCACAACTATAATATTATAATTTCACAGCTCCATCAAAGAACCCTACATGGATTTTGTCCATGCAATTCATGGATTTAGAATTTTTTCATGTAATTGGCATGGAATAGGTCCATATTCATTCAAATAAGCACATATGTAAAAAATAGTTATATCAATATCATAAGGAAAATTGTTAAAAATAAGGCCATTCTTGCAATTCCAAATTCCGAAACATGGAATAGGTCCATATTCATTCAAATAAGCACATATGTAAAAAAATAGTTATATCAATATCATAAGGAAAATTGCTAAAAATAAGGCCATTTTTGCAATTCCAAATTCCCAAAAAAAACAAAAAAGGAATGGTCCTATAGTCATTACAATTTATGTATCGTAACCAAATCCAAGATGCAACAAAGGTGTATTCCAACAAAACATTTAAAAATAAGCATTGTATGACCCTACCCCATATGAACCTGGTAATGAAGCAGTTTATGAGTAAATGAAAAATATCTTCATTTGACTCGTTGCATAGAAAAGATCTACCTAACCCATGGAAACCTCTTTTCATTAAATTTCCCTGAGTGAGGATATTGTCTTCACACGTAAGCCAACCAAAGATATTTCTTTTTCATGGCATATTCCAAGACCAAATAGGCTTAAACCAAAACATGCATGGTGTAACATACCAAAAGAAAAATTAAAAAATTAAAAATTACATCCAATGATGAACGAACTAACTAACTATATATATAGATATATAATCTTTTCATTTTAACCTTGAATTCCACTTCACAATTTATCAAAATATTTTTACCAATATGTATATGTAACCATTGTTATTATTTCCCTCATCGCTTAATATGACTTATGAAATTAATTCCCTCATCGCTTAATATGACTTATGAAATTAATATGGCAATGATTTTGGCATATATTTGGTTTTCGTTGTTATATATTCTGCTAATTATATATTTATTGACTTCTAGTTTATTATACTCGTTATAAGGTTCTCGACTCACATGGTATATGTATCTTTTGGATATATGGTATTAAAGTGTTGAAACGATGAAAATTTATCATTACACCTTATTGTGGTACGGTTTTCCATCATATTAATGTTCATCGCTTTATAAAGTTTTAAGGGTTCGTGGATTATTCCACTGCTTGAAATTTGGCTTCAATCACGCCTTTGGATCCTTAGGGTTTGATCAGACAACAATGGTTGATTAGGATTGTTTTAAGGTAACTACCCCGCCCTATTTCGTGCTAACAGTTCACATATGTGATGCCTCTAACGACGAGACGGACTCTATGTTGGCTCAAATCCTAACCCATCGATTCTCATGACTTTTGTTCGATCTATGGGTTATTTTTCTATCCTTCAAGGTTCCTCCCTCGTTGGTTCTAGTTTGAGGTTCTCCAAACCATTGTATAGCAGTGGAAAATTGAAAGGTTTTGTTCCATCTCTTGGTAGTTAGGTTTCTTCTTATGCAGCTTGGTCCAACATTATCCAGGTTGGTTATATCCACTATGATCTCTTTATTCATTGCTTTGTATCATTACGAGCTTCAAACACTAACTATGTCATTTTCTTTGCAGGTGAAGAGGCTTACCTTCAACCCAACAAAACTATAGGTAAGCCCATTTCTGACTTTTGTTTGTAACTTTCTTTTATATTTCTAAATTCAAATAGTAATCTGGACTCCAATTTCGTCTGTTCAGGTGTGACCTACAGGCTCTGTTTTCTCTGGATTATGCAATTCTTAGTTCTTTCAACATTGCATGAATTTTGGTTTTCTCAGAGTTCAGGTGCTCATTTTGACATCCCCCTCTTGCGCAAGGTTTTTTTTAATACTTATTTGTCTTCTGGGAGCGACATTGTCAACTCCGGTATTTTAATTTTTGAAAATGGCTAGTCATCCTTAGTGTTTTTAATGCTTTTGTATTTTAATAATTCACAAGGGATTCTCCAATGGGAACCTCAAATGGAAAAACAAAAAATTTGTAGTACCCATAGAGAGTTCTAAAAGCGGTTTTACATATGTCTTCTTCCTTCATTTGGATTTGATGATACCCCGAACGTAAATTAATCTTAGAGAAGACAGTAGCCCCTTTTACTTCATCAAATAGAACATCTATCTTGAGGAGGGGGTACTTATTCTTAACAATCAATTTATTTAATTGTTAGCAGTCAATACAAAGTCGCAACATACCATCTTTCTTTCTAACAAAAATGACAGGGGACCCCCAAGGGGACACACTAGGGCATACGTCCTTCTTGTCCAATGGCTCTTGCAACTGCATTTTTAATTCAGTAATATCTTACATACTCATACGGTAAGGTGCTACAGATACTGGAGAAACTCCAAGAAATAATGCAATCGTAAAATCTATGTCTCTCTTAGGAGGTAACCCTGGAATTTATTCATGAAACACATCAGCAAAATTTTGTACAATAGGTAAATTTTCTAAGGCTGCAGTCTTATCTTTGGAATCAACATATCTCACTTGCACAACATAAATTTGACGTCCTTTCCAAATGCATTTTCTAACTATGAGGTTGTGATCAGGCTTAATTTCATAGTTCTTCTAGTTCCTTGTATGTCTTGTTTAATTCCTTCTTCATTGATAAAGCTAAGAGTTTTATCTTTACAATTTATAAGAGACTATTATTGTTCAAGCCAATCCATAATTATCAAAATATCATAAGACCCCAAAGGTAGGACATTTATATTTTCCCTTATAGGCTAACCAGCCAACTTAATAGAGCAATTATCCACCTTGGCCAATGCTCTCCTTTTAGCCCCAATGGCTAATTGTACCATCCAAGGATTCTTAAATTTCATAGTTTGCAAATGATAGGATTCCACTACCTTGGGACTTATATAACTTACACTACCTCTTGTATCAATTAAAACAAATTCAAGGTGATTAAAAATATTACCTTCAAATTCCATCATTTTTTATTGGTATTCTTCCTCATGATCTTCTAATGCAACATTGATCTCAGGTATATTCATGGAAATATCACTTATAATGGATGCTTCTTGGATGTATGTTGATTTCTCTGTCTTCTTATGGAGGGTGAAATTCTTTTCATACTGAGGTTTACCACATACTTGTAGTGGGGGTTTACTTAACTGCTCAAATTCGTATTTGTTTGATTTTTCAACTAGTTTGAATTTAGTTTGAAACTTAGATCTTTGTTGAAATCTGCGTGAAACCCTATATTGCTGACTTTTAAATCAACCCTTGGAATTTACAAATTATGTACCCTTAACACCTTGGGAAATTTTCTAACCCTTTTTTTCTAGCCACCTTTTTGTATTACCCCCCTTCTGCTTCATCTATTGATAACATATTCAAGCTTTATGCAATGCCTCATCCATAGTTTTAGCACTATCGAATTCCAGTCGCTCTTTCGTAAACATGAGAAAACTACTTACAAATCTTTGTACCTTTGTCTTTTCGTCACGTGTGTAAGGAACATATCTCAATAGGGAAGTAAACTTAGTTACATATTCATCCATTGATAATTGTCTTAACCGAATATCATGGAATTATTTTTCTTTGTCATCGTAGAATCACTCAGTTAGATACTTATTCTTGAAATACTGTTGAAATATACTTACCAAGTAATTCCCTACTCATCAACACTTTGAACTGCTCTAACCTCTTCCCACCACATGGTCACTTTTCCTTGTAATTTTTAAATTAGCAAACGTGCCTTTAAAATTTCATCATATTCATAAAGTTGAAAATACTTATTGATGTTTGCTAACTAGATCTCGGAAGTCTCTTCGAATTTTCCATCAAAAGTTAGGGTTTTAATTTTTCTAAACTCCCCTTGCAATTCTCACTTCTACCTTTTTACTCTCTTTTTCTCCTTTTCATGAGAAGTATCTCCAGATCCTTCTTCCTCTATTTCTCTTCCACCTTTGGATTCTCATGTATTGCCCCTCTCAAGAGGATTTTTTTATCTTTTTCTATGAGATTCAACCATGTTCCATTATCAATAGGTTGGGTTGAATTCCTTTGGTTTTGTCTGTCAGTTAAAATTTTAATGATTCTTTCTTGGCCTTGCATTAACTATTCGTTATCATCTCTTAGCTTTGCCATTTTTGTTCTTAGTTGTGGAATTGTTTCCATTATCATAGCAGTAGTGGTTCGAGACCCATCCCTTAACTAAACCCACATCTATGGGTTGGTTTCTAGAAATAATGATGGACCAGATCCTGCTACTAGTCTCAATGACATCACATTCATGACTCCACTTTCTATCTCTCTCTTTCTCTCTACAACATAAAAAACAATCTTATTATTGACATGGTTACCAAATTAGGCCATAATGTCGTTACCATGGATCTGATACCATCTGTAGCATACCCAAACATTAAAAAAAAAACATTAAAATTTATATCCACTAATATATATATATATATATATATATATATATATATATATATATACACTCATCATAATATTATTCTTTTTATTTTAGTGTTGAATTCCACTTCAAATTTTATCAAAATACTTTTATCAATATGTGTATGTAACCACTATTATTATTTACCTCGTGGCTTAATATGACTTATGATATCAATATGACAATAGTTTTGGCATATATTTGATGGTCTTTGTAGGAATTTACAAGGTAAGTTCCTAAGATAGAACACCAAAGGACATTGCTCACAAACAGATCACAGAGAAATGCACCAGTATTCTTGACATGGTTAAAACCCTCAAAGAGGGAAACAGTCCACAGCCTGAGCCAACACAGCCACCTCAGGCAATTTATTAATAAAAGAATGAAAATTTACATAAGCTTCTCTCATGAATGGTCACCCTACAAGTGCCCCTCCATGCTGTTTAAATAGGGATCATGGACCAATCAGGTGTTAAGTCATGGATCAAGTGTCGGTAATATAGAGGAGAGAATGAACCGTCGGATCACTTCATGTCTAGAACATATCACGATCGTCGGATTGTAAGTTACAAAAGTACATAGTAAAGAAACACACTTTACCTAACTCTAAACTAGACCAAGTTATACTTAACTATTTCCTATGTGTCGTAATATATTAACATCCCCCCTTAAGAACAACTTGGGATAGGATTGAAGGATGTACAAATATGACACAATAGGAGAAGGAAGGAGGCATTAGAACCTATCCCCCTTTACTGACAACTTCCTGAACTCCAACCATAAATCGAAGTTTAGTAAACGTCGCCTGTGTGAGAGCCTTTGTAAAGATATCTACTACTTGATCATCGGTTGAACAATATTGCACTTCAAGAACATGGTCATGAAAGAGCTTTGAAGATGCATTTGAATCTCCCGATCCATGATACCTGTGAAAAGATTGGAAGAGGTTATTGTTATTTGGCCCATACTTGAGAAAAGCCTCTTTCATTTTCCTAAAATTTGCCTCTAGGTAATCTGAATTTTTTTTGCAAAAGGATGATTAAAATAGAGTATTTGTGCAGCACTGGGTAGAGAACAGTCTAAGTAGCACTCCATGCTCTATATGGTTGCACACCTTCTCTGGAAAAATGGATCAAATGGGTAGGCTTGAAATTGATGTGTGATGGTGTAGAACTCTTGAAGTATTTTCTCTAACTCTTGCAAATCTCCTAAATGGTTGATACCCACCTGCGCAGCAACCATGACTCCCATTAAATTGAAACTCCTTCATGCTTTTGGGGTGTTAGCAACCTAAATCTGCCTTAGGCTGAAGGAAGGCAAAAATTAGGGTAACCACAGACCACGCTCAGTCTAGTAGCTAGCCCTACCAGAGCAGGAGAGGGCTCTCTTCGAGTCATGCTCAGTGAATAGATAATCGAAAATGGTCTGAGATGACTTACAATGGAATATTTACCTTAGGCTAGTAAGTGAAGAGGGATTCGGGAAACAATTTTCATGAATGACCGAGCTTCTGGGATGGTATGGGACCAACGGTCAGCAAAGAACAGAGAATTTAGTACAAAGGCACAGATTATTCCGTGAGGCAAGGTAGGCGGAAAATGTAACAAGTTAGTTTGAGGTACCGTGACATGAATAGATTTCTTAAGAGAGTGAAAAGGGCATAGTGACATGAACCCTTTTCACCAGAAGAATAACACTTAACATGAAGTTTTCCCACAGGCAGAGTAATAAAACTGAATTCTACCTAATCTCACTCAGAAAATTTCAGTGGAAATGAACATGAATTGAATTATGAAACATAACGAAATACATATGAAACATAAGAGACACATTTGCTACACTCACAACCATAAGAATCTCATGAAACAGAGTCGTTTCCTTTCATTAATTCTCTGTCAAAAATACACAGTGAAGAAACAAAGTTTCTTTCCCACAGTCTCCCAGAAGTTACAAGCCAAGAGATAGAATGCCCAAGGGTTTGGGAGTTACTCGAATAATTGCAAAATGAGATTGAGAGCCAACCATAAGCTACAGGTGCAGCACTACAAACATGACATTTGGCTTGAGTGACCATTTGCCTTCCTTCACCACTTGGATAGAGGCCAAATCTAGAGAAAAAACACTTTAAAGGCCGCCTTTGGTGCCAAAAAACCAAAGTGTAGATGAGCAGGCCCACTTGGAGAAGTCACAAACCGAAATTTCGCGAAACGGAAGCAAATTGGGCAATTTTTCCTCTGTGCACCGCGCCATTTTCTTTGTGCACCGTGCTACTATAGGGCCTATTTTGGGGCCCTTGAAAGTGTCCAAAATGTGCCCAAGTGGGCTTGTTGGAAAGCCTGTCCTGTCTACTTTCTAACCCCACTGGAATTTTGAATTTGGTTCTCATTTGCCGCTCCAAATATTCATTCTCCCAAGACTGCTTCCTGTGTGTCAGAAAAGGGGTAGAGAGGCCATTTTTGGGTGTTTTTTGACCTTTAGCATACTCATACCTTGCCAAAAATTCTTTTCCAGACACCAGTAGTCATGATTTTCCATGTTGAATCCAAAAATGCAAACCATTCCTCATTTGGAGCTCTATAATTTTAGCGCCGCACGCACAGGGAGAAAATCCTTGTTTTTTGCCCAAAAAATTACCATGTGACCAAAAATTCCCCAAATTTCTTGAAATTTGGGCTGGAGGTTCCCTATGGGGTGTTATGATGGGCTAAGGAAGCCTCAGCCAAGATTCAAAGTCGATCTTTCTCTTTTGCCTCTTTTTCCTTTCTTGTTGCTTTCCTCAATTTCGCTTTCAAACTCCTTATTCGGGCCTGTGCACTCATGTTTCACACCCTGTAACGAAAATCCATGTGTCTCAGTAGAGCAAGGTCCTGGTCGGCCTTGTCCAGCAGCCTCTCCAAATGCATGTTGACCCTCTCAAGGTTGGCTTCCCGATCTTCATTTATTTCTTGCTCCAAATATGTGAGCTCAACCCTTCTTCTTTGAGTAGCTTGGCGATGCTCACGAATGTTTTGCAGATCCATAATCATCTACTGATCCTCAAGCTGCTTGTTTCTCTGCTCCAGGTACTTCATGTTCCACTTGGCCCTCTCCAAGTCAAGGGGTAAGGACTCAATCACTGATTGCTGCTCCTGGATGATCTCTATAAGCTCTGCATTTGTTGGTTCTGCATCTGTCTCATCATCATGGAGGAGAACGAATTCGGTCTCTCGCTCACTTGATGGCCATTCCTCCTGCATTGGTTCCTTACCCTTGCCCTGCTCCTGTGATGCTGACGTCGGAAGTGAGGCCTCTTCCTCCCCGAGTGGAGATAACACTCGCTTTGCTGCTGCAAATAAGGGTCTACTGCCTCTTTGATAGGTGATGTATGCTGGCATAGTAGCAGTCTAATGTCGCTCATACTGATGGGATGGGCCACCTATCTCATGCTCTACCTCTGATACTACCTGTGGAGTGCTGAAGAAGTGACGGGAGATGAAGTCCTCCCAAGAAATACCCTGCAATTCCAACTGATGGTCCACCAAAATCCGGATAAGAGCAAAGTGATAAACACTGTTGAGCTGTTGTCGAGGGGTCTTGTGTTGCATGAAATTTTTCATCCTCTCTATGTTCCCGCAAATGAAAAATGGGAGGTTCATCATCCGCACCCTGGTAAAGTGCATGAACAACCTAATGTGATAGGCATAAAAGCAAGAAAACCTCCCCTCACAACTGAAGTACTTCATGATCAATTTCATGAGCGGAGCATACTCATCTCTCAAAAATCTGAATGGAAAAACTTTCGTGAGCTGGCTCAAACAGCTGGCCTTAATGTAAGGCTCATAATGATGCCTCTCCACCTTCTTCTTCTTATGACACTGTTCTCCAATGTTTGGCATGCCTGTTGCCACTGAAATGGTTTCGGGTGTCAATGTGAAAGTGACCCCAGCCAAGATAGACTGCCCTCCATGTAGGTGAAGTGCAAAAAGACGGGCCAACTCATGATGAACTCTGACATTTGCCACCCTCTAAAAAAATTTGAAACATGCTAAATGCTGGAAACATGACATAGCAAGAGGGCATGCCGGCAACTTGGTGATGGTGTTTGGCTCATCTCTAACATGTTTGCCACTCCGGCGATGTCTTCTAGGGGCCTATTCTCTTGAAGTTGTATCACTGTGGTTCTCCTCCTCATATTATGATGAAACATCGGATGCCATAACTGCTGTTTTGTAAACTGAATTTAGGCTGCCCTTTGATTTAAATGAAGCTAGTAGTTGCTTTGACAATCTGCCACCAAGGGGACAATTAAAAAGGGAGGATTAGGATGGGGGATAATATATTGGAAATAGGGGTTTATAGGAAAATTTTATTTAGGGATATACAAGGGGTTTTGGGGTATTTTGATGGGGTAGCGTTTGTGTTGTTGGAAAGGTAGGGTTTGGGTTTTTTGACCAATATGAGAAGGGGGAAAGGGAGTATGATTTTGGTAGTGTTAGGGTAGTGATTATGAGGAAAATGGCATAGGGGAATGAGTAGTGGGGGTAGGGTAGGAAAAGCACCTTGGTAGCAATATCACTATAGCGCAAACCCTAGCATCATGGTTTTCTTGATGTCTTCTTGTGTTTGTTTTATAAAAAAAAATTGCATTTGATTATAGGCATAAAACCATCGTATTTCTACCAAATTTGATGCACAGGTGGATGTAGGTTGCCTACCTTGAAAATAGCAGAGCTCCACAAAAATTTGGAGTGATTTGGCAATGTTTTCAGCCCTTGGTCTGTGTGCGTCGTGCACAAAACCCAGTGCGCCGTGTGCTGGGTATGCGCCGTGCCTGTGGTAATTTTCAATGGTGGGTAGGCTCGATGTGTGCTCTGCGCTCTGAGATCACCCAAAGTTGCTCCAAATCGCTCTAATTCTTCAACTCACGACCTTACACCCTTCTTCCAATCCCTTGCTTGCACAATGAGCTTGTTATATGGTGATATTTGTGTATATAGGCTTGGAGGTCATTTTTAAATTAACTTTTTCAAAAACCCACTTTTCTAATGTCTTGTTTCAACACTTTTTTCACTGACTTTAATACACCCTGATTTTCACTTTTTCTTTGGATTTTGGGCTCAAATGATGAAATTTTCGACACTTTTCGCAGGGATTGCATGACAGAGAACTTTGGCCACAGAAACCATGACTGCACCTGAAGAAATCAATTGTCGACTCTTTTTGAAAATTTTGTCATAAATGACACTATTTGACTTTTCTTCAAAACTCTGGAAAATTTTGTCATAAATGACACTATTTGACTTTTCTTCAAAACAGAGTTTTGAAGAATAGTCGAAGTCTGTCAATATGATGGTGAAACTCTGCGAATCATTAACATTGCAAGAGCATCCCTCTGGCCTGCATGGCTTTACTGGACCTATTTAAAGACCAAATTGATCAATCCCTAGACCTAATGACCAAAGATGACTTTTGTCCATCAAAGGATCAGACCTTGACTGTTGTGGACTTTTTGATTGTTTGACACAAAGACATAAGCCAGTAGGAGCCAGACATGAGGGGAAATGACTAGTATGATCTTCTCCATCATATTATGGCATGCCCCTAGTGGAATGCAGTTGAGTGAATGGAGCGAGACACCTAAAAATGAAATGCATAAAGAGTTTTGATCTCTGACGGAGGACTGACCAGACCGACTCTAACATTGTCTCCAATGGGGGATGGTAGCTCTTTGGAGGTGCCAAGAACAGCAGATCTCTGGAGGAGCTAGACAGTGCCTTTTTTCCATTGGGCTATGGAGTCATCATTTCGACAAACAACACAAGACTCTGACTTATTTATGAAACTGAAATGACCAAGAAATTGACTCAAAATTGACATTGAAATGACTCGAAAACTAACTTGACAGACTGAAACAAAACTAAAATAAAAATGGTATTTAAAATGACAGTGGAAGCAGCGTTAATAAATCAGCAGTGGTACCGCTTGAGTAGCCGACCATTGATCGGCCCTCCCGGACAATCTTACCCATTCATTTCCTTCAGAAGAAAGGCATTCTGACCCCTATATGCTGCAATTTTGAAAGGACCTTTCCAAATATTTTCAAACCTTTTGTGCTTACCTTTCTCTTCATTCCTTGCATCCCACTTCAGCACCACATCATCCAACTGAAATCTATCTGCCTTTGCTTTTCTGTCATAGATTTTTTTTATTTTCTCCTGCAATTTGGTTGTGTTCTTGAAAACTTCTTCTCTTGTCTGCTGCAAGTGGATCATTTGATTCAACCTTCTCTGCATGGGATCTTCTTCACTTCTTGCCTCCTGAAGAAGTCTGACTACTGGAGCAGCAAGAGAGGTGGGGAATACTGTGTCAACTCCATAAACAAGCTCAAACAGTGACATACCAATGGATTTTTTTTGACTGATCCGATCTGCCCAAAGCACATGGACCAACCTCTTATTCCAGCTCTTTTTATTTATTTCCAGCAGCTTCTTGATGATGTTGACCAATGTTTTATTAGAAGATTCTGCCAATCCATTGCCTTACGGATGATAGGCAGTTGAATGACCCAAAATGATGTGATACTTATGACAAAATTCCACCATCCTTTTTGATTTGAAAGCTGTTGCATTATCGGTGATTAAATTATTTGGAAAACCAAAGCGAGACAAGATGTTATTTTCAAGAAATGAAATGATTACCGTATCTGTAGCTTGTCTGGTGGGAGCTGCCTCAATCCATTTTGTGAAATATCCTGTCGTTGTAAGGATCCATCTATGATGTCCGGAAGAGGCGGGATGAATTTCCCCAATGAAATCCAACCCCCACTACTGGAAAGGAGCGCTCACCTCAATGGGATTAAGTGGAAAAGGCTGTAATTTCTCTTTTCCTTTGAAAATCTGACATTTATGACAGTGCTTGACCATCTTATACACATCAGCAAACAAAGTAGGCCAGTAGTACCCTGCTCTCAAAATTTTGTTCATTGTTGACTTCCAAAAAAGGTGATCACCACACTCTCCTCCATGGAAATCCTCCATGAATTTCTTTGCCTCCTCTTCCACCAAAAAATTTAACAAAATGCCACTGGGATCTTTCCAATACAGTGCAAAATTCAAAATGCAAAACTTGGCAGCCTTCAATTTGAGCGTTCTCGCTCTGTTTCTAGTTATGCCGGGCGGTGGTGACAGATTTTTCAGCACATATATTATATTTGAATACCATGGAGACAAAGCAAAAATTTCAGATACCTGAATTGACGTTCCTTCCTCATTCTCATCGGACATGGCAGCGATCAGATTTATGTCTAAGGCATGTAAATATGATTCGGCCATTAACTTCACCAATCCTTGTCCTTTGACCAGCTTTGTGGGCTTTATTTCCACATCATATTCCAGCAAAGTTGCAATCCATTTGCCTCTTCTCCCTTCCGAATCGGTGTGCACTAAAACATCTTTTACAACAGCATTAGGAAGATAGGCTAGAATGTGAGAATGTAGGATATATACCCGAAAATCCTTCAATGCCTTCACCAGTGCCAGGGCTTGCTTCTCAATTATGATGTACTTTAGCGCCGCATCTCTTATAGATTTGCTGAAGAATGCAATGGGTCTTTCATTATCATCTCTTTTCTGCAATAATACCGCTGCCATAGTGTGTTCAAAAGCAAATGAAAACAATATGAAATCCTGAGTGTAGTTCGGGCTGACTAGAACTGGAGCTGAAGAACAGGCCAATTTGAACAAATTGAAAGATTTTACAGCCTCGTCTGTCCATTTCACTTGGCTTTCCTTCTTGAGCATGTTGGTCATCTCTCTTAAGTGTTCAACAAGATTAGGCACAAAGCGACGCAGAAAATTCATCTTACCATTGAACGATTGAATCTCCTTTTTATTCCGGGGCAGATCAATTTGCTAAATTTCTTGCACACGTGCTGGGTCAATATGAATGCCATCCTTTGAAATGATGTGCCCAAGTAATTTTCCTTCCTCCATGGCGAATAAGCTCTTCTTAGGATTCAGCGATAAACCATATTTTATGCACTTTTGAAGGATAGTTTTTAGGTGATGCATGTGCTCTTCATTAGATTTGGAAAACACCGTCAAATCATCCAGGTACACCACCAAAAACACATCCTTCTCATTCGCAAAAGCCATGTCCATTGCACACTGAAATGTGGCACCTGCATTCTTTAAACCGAAAGGCATTTTATCATAATGAAAGGTTCCCCATGGAGTGGTGAATGTTGTCTTGTCTCGGTCATCCGCATGGACAGAAATTTGGTTATATCCAGAATAACCATCAAGCAGTGACATACGAGATGCCCCCACTACTTGTTGAAGTGTATGGTCCATCTTGGGCAGTGGATAGTTATCCTTCAATGAGACTTTATTTAGATTTCTGAAATCAATACATAGACGTATCTCATGGTCTTCTTTCGTACGGGCACTAAATTAGAGATCCAATCTGAAAACCTGATGGGCACAATGATACCTGACTTGTATAACCTGTTTACCTCCTTTTCAATAGATGGTAGCAATTTTGGATTTATCCTTCTCAGCTTCTGTCTAAATGGTTTTTGATTGGGCTTGATGGGTATTGTGTGTTGAATAATATTGGTATCATAAATCTTTAAATCAGAATAGTCCCAAGAGAACACATCTGCAAATGAAGCCATCAAACTGATATATTTGTCCTTGATATTTGGCGGCAATGCTTTAGACAATTTTACCAACTTAGGATTGGCAACTGTTCCGATGTTGACCTCTTCTACACCCTTCTTTGTTGGTTGTAATGTTGGCTTGCGGGCTACATCATCCTGATCAAAAAGATCTTCTAGAGGTATCAAGCCTTTAGGAATGACGTTATTCTTTAGCTGCCACACGTCCATTTCATTGATCTACACTTCATCTGTTACACCATTCCCTTTTCCATCATCGTTTTCTACATCAATTGAGGTTTCTTTGAACTTGCCTTTGTTTAGCAGAAAATCCTTAATCTCCTCATCATCTTGAAACACTTGCCAATATCGTTGATTGTCTAGAATGGTTGGACGATGCTTGACATGGATTTCGAATTTATTGCTAGAGTTCATGGGGATCTTCAAACTGCTTGCTGCCTTGGCAAGAGCATCAGAAATACTATTTTGTATACGAGGCACACATGTCAAGGTGTATTTTGAAAATAACTTTAAGATGTCTAAAACTGCTTTACGATAGGCCCGCATCCTAGGATGTTTTGCTTGATACTCACCTCTGAGTCGCCATATACCAAAATCCTTTTTGCATTCAGCTTTCTAAGAATCTTCAGGCCAGCAATCAGAGCTTCATACTCAGCTTCATTGTTTGAACACTCAAAGGCCAGCTTGTAAGAGCAAACCCTCACGCTACTAGGCACTTTGTTTGGGGCGGAGAAAGGGCTGCGTAACCAAATTCCAATTCCAGCGCCATCATTTCCTACTACTCCATCAAAATCCATGGTCCACAAGCCTTCTTCCTCCTCTTGTAAGTGCTAGAAATCTATTTGTTGTGCTTTGTCTGCTTGCTGTCCATTACTTTCAGCTGATTGCCCAACTTTTTTCTGCTTTTTTTGTCCCTTTCTTCAAAATTTCTTTGAACTTTTATGTTATTTCCGGAATCTCATCTGCTTCTACTATCTGACTATCTATATCATTTAAACTATCTGAAAACAAAACAAAAGACTCTAAATCTGCATGTACATAGTTAATAGGATGATTTATAGGTTTCTCCTTTCTTGTGATCATATATTTCATTTTGTGTTCCCGATATAACTTCCTCATTTGTCCAAACACTGGGATTGTTGCATAGGATAAATCTAGCTGTAGTGTCCCTTTCAATTTCGCTACCCAAGACCTAGAAAGAAGCATGCAAAACCTTGGAGGAATATCTGTTACCACCACATCCATCAAAACATTTTTCATGGGAAGCTGATCCAAACTCACAACTTAGTCTTTGATGAATCCTATACATCTTGCTCTGCTGGAATTGAATGAACAGAGATCATGATATTGCCAGATGATGTCCAGACCAAGCTTATCCATGATAGCCTTGGGCATGAGATTGTGAGAAGCTCCAGAATCGAACATGGCATTGTGTAACACAAAATCATGCAATATTAAACTAATATAGAAGGGTGGCACATCACTATCAGTAGACTCACCATTCGATGCTGGTCCAAAAATCATTTCAGGCTGATCATCTTCTACATTTACCATGTCAGACATTGGGTCCAAATTCAACATCTTAGATATTTGTCCTCTATAACTGCTATTCTTCATTATTTCAGTCAAGGGGATGGATACCTTTAACTTAGAAATCTCATTCTCTAAGCTAAAAGCAGGATTCTTTTCTACCTCTTTGACTGGGATCTCTTTCTTTTCCTTTTCCTTTGATGTAGCTTGCTGCTGTGATTGTTCTGCTGATTTTGATTTGCTTCTCTCCGAACCAACCACCTCTTTTCCTTTTCTTTGTGTAGCTAATGAATCATTCTTTGCTGTTTCAACCTCCTTCTTTTTCTGAATTGGTTTGGTCGGCACATCTCTATTTCTAATTGAATATCGCTACTGCTGTGCAGACAGAGAATTCATATACCCCCTTTGATACTCCTCTGATTCCTCTTCTAAAACAATGTCGCTAGCTAGAATGAAATTTGTGTCTTGGTGTGCAGCTGAACTCACCGCACACTCTTCTTCTTCGATAATGTAAGTAGGCAGCTCATCTGGAGTAAAGAGGTGGTTTTCTTTGCCTATTACATTCCTGTCCTCATCTAACTCTGGTCCATACACAAAATTCTGCTGCAAAGGTGTTTGTACCAGTTGTTGTGCTGTCTGCTCTTGGGTTCGCTGATCTCTCTGTCTTATTCTATATTGTGGCTACTGTTGGCCACGGAAGTTAGGATTCCTAACTTGTGGCTCAGGCTTGTCGAGCTTCACCCTTTCAAGCATCTACTCTACCTTTTTGAGTAGTTGATCCATTGAAGAAGACTCTTCTTTCACAGTGATTTTCTTTTCTGCTTTCGCTCTAGCTCTTTTGGACAGCAGGTTTGCTTCAACGCTGACTGCAATTTTCTGCATGTCTTCCATTGTGGCCGGTTCTCTCTCTCTTAATTGGTAGGCCATGTCAGCATCGAAACCATCTGGAAACTTCATCATAGCTAGTCCTATAGGTGGCTTTAGATGATCTGGAATTTCTTTATAGACTGCATTAAATCTAACACAATAATCTTGGACCGACTCACCAACGTTTCGTTTGATTTTTTCATATTCAGCTAGAATTTGAAGGGGATTATTTTTCACTTCCCATTGATTTAAAAATTGTCTTTGTAGTTCAACCAAGGTAGTGATACTTTCTGCCGACAAACCTCTGAACCATTTCCTCACATCACCTGCAAATGTCTGTACAAAGAGTCTCATTTCCACATTCTCCGCATCGATCTCATGGAGTTCATAGAAGTCTGCCATTTTGTCTACATGTTGCTGAGCAGTAATGCTGTTAGGAGTGCCATCAAAAAACGAGATTTTACTTTGATAATCCGTTGGCATATCATCTAGAACTTGGGGTGCAAAACAGGAAGCCATCATTCTCGGTGGATTTGGCCTTAGAGGTGTTGGAGGAGTGTGAACAGTTTGTAAGGGGCTAGCAATGGAGTTTGGGGCTGTGTTGCAATATAATTATCGATTGATCGGTTAGCTCTTTCTGTTTCCAAGTCTACCAAAAGTTGCGGATTGGGGACGGTAAAATCAACAGCCCTTTTGGATTTAGACTCAAACAATGATATCTCAAATCGTTTGTCAAACTCAAGCTCTTCAAGATACTCAAAAATGTCGTGACATGAATTGGATTTGAACACGGGAGTTATGGTGCTTTCTTGACGAAGGAGTCTCGGGATCAAATTGGGGTTTTCATAAATATGAGGAGGATCTGGGTCTGGATTGGCTCTGGTATATCATCTTGAAGCCAGCGTGCTATTGAGAAAAATCACAGGACAAAACCAACTTACTCAGCCTTTCCAATCCTAAGCTCATCATCCGGAAGCTTAGAGTTATTATGAAACAAGGGGATTTGATTTCAGTTTTTCCCCAGTATGGTCGCCACTATGTTAGCACCTAAATATGCCTTAGGCTGAAGGAAGGCAAAAATTAGGGTAACCACAAACCACGCTCAGTCTGGTAGCTAGCCCTAGCAGAGCAGGAGAGGGCTCTCTCCGAGTCACGCTTAGTGAAAAGATAATCGAAAATGGTCTGAGATGACTTACAATGGAATATTTACCTTAGGCTAGTAAGTGAAGAGGGATTCAGGAAACAATTTTCATGAATGACCGAGCTTCTGGGATGGTATGGGACCAACAGTCAGCAAAGAATAGAGAATTTAATACAAAGGCACATATTATTCTGTGAGGCAAGGTAGGCGGAAAATGTAACAATTTAGTTTGAGGTATTGCGGCATGAATAGATTGTGAAGAAAGTGAAAAGGGCATACTGACATGAATCCTTTTCAACAGAAGAATAACACTGAACATGAAATTTTCCCACAGGCAGAGTAATAAAACTGAATTCTACCTAATCTCACTCAGAAAATTTCACTGGAAATGAACATGAATTGAATTATGAAACATAACGAAATACATATGAAACATAAGAGACACATTTGCTACACTCACAACCACAAGAATCTCATGAAACACAACCGTTGCCTTTCATTAATTCTCTGTCAAAAATACACAGTGAAGAAACAAAGTTTCTTTCCCACATTCTCCCAGAAGTTACAAGCCACCCAACCCTTTGCAAATAACTTGCATACAATATATAGAATGTGTAAAGAAGAGATAGAACACCCAAGGGTTGGGGAGTTACTCGAATCATTGCAAAATGGATATGGAGAGCCAACCATCAGCTACAGGTGCAGCGCTACAAACATGACATTTGGCTTGGGTGACCGTTTGCCTTCCTTCGCCACTTGGATAGAGGCTAAATCTGGAGAAAAAAACACTTCAAATTCCTCCTTTGGTGCCAAAAAACCGAAGTGTATATGAGCGGGCCCACTTGGAGAAGTCGCGAACCGAAATTTCGCGAAACGGAAGCAAATTGGGCAATTTTGTCTCTGTGCACCGCGCTAATTTGGGGCCTGTTTTGGGGCACTTGTAGGTGTCAAAAATGTGCCCAAGTGGGCTTGTTGGAAATCTTGTCCTGTCTACTTTCTAACCCCACTAGAATTTTTGAATTTGGTGCTCACTTTCCCCTCCAAATCTTCATTCTCCCAAGACTGCTTCCTGTGTGTCAAAAAGGGGCAGAGAGGCCATTTTTGTGTGTTTTTTGACCTTTTGGAGACTCATACCTCGCCAAAATTTCTTGTCTGGACACCAGTAGTCATGATTTTCCATGTTGAATCCAAAAATTCAAACCATTCCTCATTTGGAGCTCTAGAATTTTAGCGTCATGCGCACAGGGAGAAAATCCCTGTTTTTTGCCCAAAAAAATTACCATGTGACCAAAAATTCCCCAAATTTCATAAAATTTGGGCTGGAGGTTCCCTATGGGGTGTTATGATGGGCCAAGGAAGTCTCAGCCAAGATTCAAAGTTGATCTTGCTCTTTTTCCTCTTTTCCTTTCTTGTTGCTTTCCTCAATTTCGCTTTCAAACTCCTTATTCGGGCTTGTGCACTCATGTTTCGCACCCTATAACAGAAAGCCATGTGTCTCAGTAGAGCAAGGTCCTAGTCGGCCTTATCCAGCAGCCTCTCCAAATGCATGTTGAACCTCTCAAGGTTGGCCTCCTGATCTTCATTGATTTCTTGCTCCAAAGATGTGAGCTCAACCCTTCTTCTTTGAGCAGCTTGGCAATTCTCACGAATGTTTTGCAGCTCCATAATCATCTGCTGATCCTCAAGCTACTTGTTTCTCTGCTCTAGGTACTTCATGTTCCACTTGGCCCACTCCAAGTCAAGGGATAAGGACTCAATCACTGATTGTTGCTCCTGGATGATCTCTGTAAGCTTTGCATTTGTTGGTTTTGCATCTGTCTCATCATCATGGAAGAGAACGAATTCGGTCTCTCGCTCACCTGATGGCCCGTCCTCCTGCACTAGCTCCTTACCCTTGCCCTACTCCTGTGATGCTGATATCGGAAGCGAGGCCCCTTCCACCCCGGGTGGAGATAACACTCACTTTGCTGCTGCAATAAGGGTCTACTGCCTGTTTGATAGGTGATGTATACTAGCATAGTAGCAGTCTCATGTCGCTCATACTAATGGGATGGGCCACCTATCTCATGCTCTGCCTCTGATACTACCTTTGGAGCGCTGAAGAAGTCATGGGAGATGAAGTCCTCCCAAGCAATACCCTGCAATCCCAACTAATGGTCCACTACAATCCGGATAAGAGTGAAGTGATAAACATTGTTGAGCTGTTGTCGAGGGGCCTTGTGCTGCATGAAAATTTTCATCCTCTCTATGTTCCCGCAAATGAAAAATGGGAGGCTCATCATCTGCACCCTGATAAAGTGGATGAGCAACCTAATGTGATAGGCATTAAGGCGAGAAAAGCTCCCCTCACAACTGAAGTAATTCATGATCAATTTCATGAGCAAAGCATAGTCATCTCTCAAAAATCTGAATGGAAAAACCCTCGTGAGATGGCTCAAACAGCTGGCCTTAATGTAAGGCTCATAATGATTCCTCTCCACCTTCTTCTTCTTATGCAACTGTTCTCCAATGTTTGGTATATCTGTTGCCACTGATATGGTTTCGGGTGTCAATGTGAAAGTGACCCCAGCCAAGATAGACTGTCCTCCATGTAGGTGAAGTGAAAAAAGACGGGCCAACTCATGTTGAACTCTGACATTTTCCACCCTCTGAAAAAATTCGAAACATGCTAAGTGCTGGAAACATGACATAGCAAGAGGGCATGCCTGCAACTCAGTGAGGGTGTTTGGCTCATCTCTAACATGTTTGCCACTCCGGTGATGTCTTCTAGGGGCCTGTTCTCCTGAAGCTCTATCACTGTGGGTCTCCTCCTCATATTCTGATGAAACCTCGGATGCCATAACTGATGTTTTGTAAACTGAATTTAGGCTGCCCTTTGATTTAAATGAAGCTGGTAGTTGCTTTGACAATCTGCCACCAAGGGGACAATTAAAAAGGGAGGATTAGGATGGGGGATAATATAATGGGAATAGGGGTTTATAGGAAAATTTTATTTAGGGATATACAAGGGGTTTTGGGGTATTTTTATGGGGTAGTGTTTGTGTTGTTGGCAAGGTAGGGTTTGGGTTTTTTGACCAATAGGAGAAGGGGGAAAGGGAGTATGATTTTGGTAGTGTTAGGGTAGTTATCGTTGGGCCTTAGTTTTGGTCTTATTTTTGCTCAAAGAAACTTACTTATCCATCTATTTTCCATCCATTTTCCCTTCATTTATCCCATTTTGATGTATATTTGATATCCATTCAGGTATTTAATTTTAATTTTTCAATTTCTAAAGTTTTTATGAAAATTTGGTTTTTTAGTGCAAAATTGGCAGATTCAGAAATTCCTGTAATAGCTCTATGGTTGATATGGTTTCAGGACACTTGGGCACGAATGGAATGCATGGATGGACAGCTTGGGAACTAGGACTAAGCCAACAATGCTTAGTTCGAACAGAACAAGCTTTATTAGGCCCATTTGGTGCTAGTCAATCATGACTAGTCATTCAGAAATCCGATAGAAATTGGTCATCTTTCTTGGGATGGGAGTAATGAATTCGACGTAGATAGGTGGACGAGAGTAGATGGGTTTGTTTGAGTGAATATAGATCAGTTTGTTTCATGAGACTTCTTATTTAAAGCCAAAACTTTGATGGCTTATGTATTGACTTATTACATACTTTTATATTGTGACATCTTTGGATTAAGGAGTTAATTTGAAGACTTGTGTTATTATTATTTTGCTTTTCAATGCTATGTATGTGTGACTGAATTTAAACTTCTGATATCACCTCTCAAGTGTGCAAGGCAAGGGTGGAGGGCCCCCATTCCAAGCTAAGTACACTTCCTTGTTAACTAGTTTTATTTCCTTGTAATCTGGTTATTGTAGCACTAGTTTTTCAAAGCTTTATTTTAGATTTCTTTATGGTTCATGCATAGTGATTGATTTCATTATTTAATAGCTTATTTATCACTTTATTGAGTTGGAAAAATAGGTGTTCAAGTTGGGCATCCCTTCTACTAAAATGATGAATTAACCTAGTTTCCTTTGTTTGCATGCAAGTAGTTTCTTATTGAGATTTTGATATTGAGATGAATGAATTATGATGGAATACCTTATGTGTCTCTTAAGTTAAGAGATTATTTCATTAATAATTTATCCATCTTAAGTTCTTGGTTTTAATCTCTAATTCATTAAGTGGTAATTGAGGTGAAAGTGGACTTCTTGAGTCAAGAACCATTTCAATGTTTTTCCTCTTTTTAAACTGATTGAATTAGAGTTATAAAATGTATTACTTTTAGCTTTTGAATAAATTATCTTTCAAGGTTTGATTACATTTGATCTTCACATATAGTGAACTTGCCTCAAAGCATAAACAACCCGAATTGATAAGAAATAATTGTGTTAATTTAGGTACACAAATTAGCTCAACATTTTGGCGCCGTTGCTAGGGAGGCAAATATCGGCATAGTCAATAGAAAGATAAATTTCAAAACAACAAAAATATTAGTTACATTCCTTTTTAGTTATGTTTCTTTATGCCTAGATATAGAGATCCTCAAGGTAGATTTATTAAAAACCACCCACAAATAGAGATAGGATCATCAAACACCCCAGTTACTGGTAATCCAATAATTGAGGAATTGGCAGAAAAATAAAGAAATCGACAAAGATTAACTTTGATTGAGAGGCAAACTTTTTTAGCTTGGGAAGCAAAGAAAAAACAATCTTCAACTTTTGGAAAGCAAAAAGAAATTATCAAAGGAAAACAACCTCTCTTTCCATCCATAAATCCTCCTATCTTCCAACAACCTGAAACTCCACTCAAAATTGAAACAAATAAACCAATGGCAGAAGAGGGACATGGATCTGTTATTTTCACTCCTGAACAAAGAGTTGAATATGAAAGACAACAAAGAGAATGGAGAAGAAAGAGAGAGGAGGAGGTAAAACAAGAAAACGATAGAAAGATAGAAAACGATTGGAAAATACAAGAAGATGGTAATGATCAAGAGACTACCTTTAGCTTTCCAATAGTAGACACAAGTGCAATATTAGGAGAAGAAGTGAAAATGAAAAATATTCCACCTTCTGTATTGCCAAACTTTTATGGAATGTCCACAGAAGATCCTGATGCATTTATGTTTGAATTTGATATTCTGTGTAGAACATATGGATACACTGATGACATTCATAAACTTCGTCTTTTCCCTGCAACATTAAAAGCAGTAGCTTTGAAATGGTTTATGGGTTTAGAAGAACAAACAATAGCTTCTTGGGATGATATGAGATCCATCTTCCTTAAGAAATATCAAGCTTATTGTAGATCTAGAGATTCAAAGGAAGATGTTTTCAGAATGACACAACAAGAAGATGAAAGTTTAGAAGAATATTCGGAAAGATTTGCATATAATCTACAGAAATCTAAACAGCATCTCTAAATCAAGAAAACGTTCGAACAATCTTTCTCAAGGGTGTAAGGGATGAATACCTTGACATCTTGAATGTGATGGGTAAAGGAGACATTTCAAACCTACAATTCGATGAAATTGTTGAGTTATGTCAAAAATATTCTAGAGGAAGATCAAAAACAGGAAGAAGAGAAGCAAGTTCAAAAGCAGCAAATTCAGCTGCAGGAGGTATAACAAGAGCTGAAATAGGAAGTTTATTGGAAAACTTCAAAACAGATCTTTTGAGTACATTAGGGACACAAGTAGATGTGCTAAAGGAAAAAAAGAAGAAAGAAGAGAAAGAACAACCTCTAGCAATCTTTTGTTCCAAATGTAGAAAGAAACATCCATTGAGAGAATGTCCTTTAGATAGTGTTCAGGTTTGTGGTCTTTGTACAGAAAATCATTCCACAGAAAATTGTCTAAGATTGAAAGAATTACAAATGAACTCAATGGAAGAAGTGCCAGGAATAGAAGGTTTCTATTATGTAGCACCACGAAGACCATCGCAACCTAGGATGCCTCAACAAAATCAACAGCAATTCCCTCAACAAAATTACCTCTATCCACCTCAAAATCCTTGGACCCCTCCAATGCCATGGCAAGCTTGGCCTCCACAATAATATTCACAACAGGCTGTACAAGGTTGGAGAGGATATGTTTATGGAAACCAGCCACCTCAACAGTATCAACAACAATACCAACAACCATTTGCATATCCACAATATCCACAATTCGTACCATTTCAAAAACAACATTCTGCATATCTGCAATCCATCCCATTTCCACAACAGAATCCACCACCGTTGTTGACCCAACCACAATAGTTACGGCTACCCACAAATCAACCCATACCAACTCAATTACCAGCCCAACCAATGGCAAATCCAAATAATAAGGTGGACAAATCTGCATACACTATAGAGGAAGCAGCATGTTTTCCCACGTATTCGATTCTTCCTCTTAATGATGTTCATCTAAGGTCTGGAAAAGTTCTTAAAAGGGATTCTCCTCCAATCATAGAAGAACCAACTGAACAAGGAGAATCACCTGAAACATCACAAACTAAGATACAAATTCAGAAAGGAACAAACATTACAACACAAACACCACCTTATCCTGAAAGGTTAGTGGAACAACAAAACAAAATAACCCTTCCTGAATCTGATATCCTAGATGAGTTAAAAAATGCTTATGTAAAAATTCCTTTGTTAAAGGCAATTAAAGAAATACCAATATATGCTAAAACAATAAAGGAATTGTGCATTAGGAAATCAGAGAAAAAGAAGAAGGATCCTACTACAATCCAAGTCATTGGCAAACTAGCAAGCCTCATGTCTACACAAACCATAGTAGAGAAATATATTGATCCTGGTATCCCTATGGTTACTATATCAATAAATAATTTCTCAGTACCAAACACATTAATAGACTTGGGAGCAACTATAAATGTAATGACAATGGAGACAATGAAAACATTGCATTTAAACAACATTAGATCAACTTCTACAATCTTAGAACTAGCAGATAGATCTAAAGTTGTTCCTGAAGGAATATTAGAAGATATCATAGTCTCTTTGGATTCATGGGAGTATCCTGTTGACTTCCTTATCTTGCAACCAAAAGCAAATTTGGGAGGACATCCTCTAATCTTAGGCAGACCATGGTTAGCTACCGCTGATGCCTTCATAGGATGCAGATCAGGAAGCATGATTATTTCACATGGAGATGAAAGGAAACACATTGCTCTTTATTCACCTGCACAATCAACTTCTTTAGAATCAGTACTTGAATCTCAAGAAAAACAGCAAACTAAATCAGTTTTAAGTATAAATCAATTCTTGATTTTAGAGAAGAAGAAGAGAATGAAGACTTAATGGATCTTTTCATTTCAGAACCAAGTATTTCAGAGCAGCTTAGAGAAGTCCAATATGAAGCTGCAAGTAACCTTTTGAATCAATGCTTTCAGGAAACTTGTACTATTCAAACTCTGCGGAAATCTTTTATAGACATCTTTCCTGTAAACACAATCTCCAATCCAACAATAAAAACAATTGAGGTATATCCTGGAAAACATCTAAACATTGGAAACGAATTGCAATCAGCACAAGAGCAAGAGGTAATTTCATTATTACAGAAATATTCAAAAGATTTTTCCTGGGATTATACTGACATGCAAGGAATCCATCCTAGCACATGTATCCACCACATCTATACAGATGATCAACTTAAACCTTTAATACAACCACAAAGACGAATGAATCCCATGATGAAAGAAATAGTGAAAGAGGAACTGCAAAAATTGTTAAATGTTGGATTCATCTATCCTATTTTAGATAGCCAATGGGTTTCTCCACTGGTTATTGTACCGAAGAAAAATGGAAAGTGGAGGGTATGTGTGGACTATCGGGAACTAAACAAGGCTACACTAAAAGATCATTTTCCTCTACCATTCATTGATCAAGTGTTAGACTCATTAGCTGGGAAGAAATTTTTCTCCTTCTTGGATGGGTTTAGCGGATACAACCAGATAAGTATAGCAACAGAAGACCAAGACAAAAAAATATTCACTTTCCCATGGGGAAGCTATGCATATAATGTTTTGCCATTTGGTTTATGCAATGCACCTGCAACTTTCCAACGAGCAGTGCTTGCAATATTTGTTGATCTAATTCATGAATGTGTAAAGGTTTATATGGATGACTTCACAGTTTATGGAAACACATATAATGATTTCCTAAATAACCTTGAGAAAGTTTTGAAACGATGCATTGAAACAAATTTGTCATTAAGCAATGAGAAATGCTATATGATGTTGACAGAAGGAATAGTTCTGAGACACCATATTTCTTCTTCAGGAATTAAGGTGGATCCAGCAAAAATCCAAGCCCTGGTAAACTTAATGCCTCCTACAACACAGAAAGAGGTAAGAAGCTTCTTAGGCTATGCAGGCTATTATAGACGATTCATTGAAAACTTCAGTAAAATAGCCCAACCTGTGTTCAAACTATTAGCAAAAGATATTGAATTTCACTGGACAAATGATTGTCAAAATGCATTTCAAATTCTGAAAGAGAAATTATCATTTGCACCCATTCTTCGTGGGCCAAATTGGTCTTTGCCATTTCATATATCAACTGATGCATCGGATACCGCGATAGGTGCCTCTCTTGGCCATAAAGAGAACTTGTTCAATTATGAAATATACTTTATAAGCAAGAATTTAACACCTGCAGAATTGAACTACACAGTCACAGATAAATAAATGTTAGCCGTTATACATGCAATAAACAAATTCAGGCACTATATAACAGGATATCAAGTTTTCATTCATACAGATCGTTCAGCAATCAAATATTTGATGAATAAACCCATCACCAATGGAAGAATAACAAGATGGTTACTGTTATTGCAAGAATTTAATATCACAATACAAGACTGTCCAGGTAAGGAAAATCAAGTGGTTGACTTTCTGTACCGCATACAATCACCCAACGATCCAAATCCGGTTGCAGATAACTTTCCGGATGAACACCTGTTTGCCATCACAGTAAAAACACCATGGTTTGCAGACATTGCAAACTATTTATCTTCTAGAAAGTTTCCAACTCAATTCACTAAAAAGCAAAAACACAAAATTGTTAGAGAAAGCTCTAGGTATAGTTGGGTAATGGTGATTTATTTTATATTGGTTAGAACTTGATAATTAGAAAATGTGTGCGAGAAGATGAAATATTAGACATTCTAAGAGCATGTGACGATGAACCATGTGGTGGCCATTTTGCAGATAAATGAACAACATATAAGGTGCTGCAACTGGGCTATTACTGGCCATCCATCTTCAGAGACTCTAAGAAATATGTCAAGCAATGTGACAGCTGCCAGAGAATAGGGAGACCAATCACAACAGATGAGATGTCGCTGAAGCCACAGGTCCTCATAGAACCATTTGAGCAATGGGCACTTGACTTTGTTGGACCTATCAATCCACCATCAAATGGAAAGAGGTACATCTTAGTATGTACAGATTATGTAACCAAATGGGCAGAGGCTAAAGCAGTGAACAGAGCAACAGAAGATACAGTGGTCACCTTTCTTTTTGAAGAAATCTTTGTCAAATATGGAGTACCTAGACAAATTGTAACAGATCAAGGAACACAGTTTACATCAAAGCTGGTACGAGATCTAACAGAGAAATACAAGATCAAACACAGGAAATCTACACCATATCATCCTCAAGCAAATGGGCAGGTTGAATCAACAAATAAAGTCCTAGAAAATATCATGACAAAAACAATACAGATGAACAGAAAAGATTGGTCTGAAAAATTAAAAGATGCACTATGGGCCTACAGAATCACATGGAAAACAACAACTGGTTTTAGACCATACCAGTTAGTATATGGGAAAGAGGCCCTATTGCCTATAGAGTTTCAGATACACACATACAGACTAGCAGCTGAACTAGGACTAGACTTGACAGAAGCACAACAACAGCGGATCATGGAACTGAATCATTTGGATGAGCATTGTCAACAAGCCATGGAACATACTACACTGGTGCAACAACAAAGAATGAAGTGGCACAACAGATATATCAAAACAAAGACATTTCGCAAGGGAGACTGGGCATTTCTTTTGACTCGAAATTCAAAGACTTCAAAGAAAAGTACACAACACACTGGCTAGGCCCATATGAAATTGACAAAATCTTTGACAATGGAGCAGTCAAGATCAGGACAATCGACCAAGACTCCACCTCATTTATAGTGAATGGACATAGGCTCAAAGTTTATAATAGGCCTATCAGTAAAGAAGCATTTATGAAACAACTGATAGAAGATACATAAATGGAACTCATGGCACACCAAGATCAGCCATCTTCCAGTCTTGTAGTTGAATAAAAAAAAACAAACAAAAAAAACATATAAAAAATATAAAAAAAAACATAAAAAAAACATATAAAAGAAACAAATAATTTGTTTGCAAGTGAAAACCAGGTAACTGGCACTTGGCAAACACGAATTCATAGGGGAAAATCAGGGCAACTTGGACTCTATGAATTCCTTATTCTTGTTCTATTGTTCTTAGATACTTTCAATGCTGGCACTCTCCACCAACAACTGACTTGAGGACAAGTCACATCTTCAACAAGGGGGAGACTTGCATCAGATCTTTAGCTGGAAAGCTGAAGTATAGAAGGAACTTGTATTGTCAACAGAGGGACCTGAAAGACCTGCCAATGTCAAAACAACATGTGCATATTTTGTAAGCAGTGCAGAGGGACCTGAAACAAAGAATCATTACAGAGGGACCTGACTAAAAATTCAAGAACCAGAGCATGAAGAACAGGGAGCAGCAATAAAGTTTACTTTTTGATCCATCTACAACATCTGATCAATTGATATCATCCCACTTGTACAGCCATCATCCAGGGGAGTATATGTATAGTCATTTTGTGCTTGAAAATTCAAATTTTTCTTAGAAATTTTTAGTTTTTGTTAAGTTGAAATTAGTACCTGAGGATATTCATTATCATTCATATCCTATATTCCCTATACATATCATATAACCCTTATACATCATAACCCTATTCCCTTTCATTTCCATACATATTCCCTACTTTCATTAACCCTATTACCCCTAAGTATTTTTCTTTAAGAGCTTAAAAAGACCAAACTGGGACAGCTTTCAACCTGCACATACAACTCAAGCATTAGTGATGGTGATAATTTTAAATATGACCCAAGATGCTCATTTTAAACTTATAAAGATATGCTATACAATTCAAACAAAACTCATGCGTTATATGGAAATCAAAGTTATTATATACCATATCAAACTATATACCATAGTTCAAATAATGAATGCGCTATAGTCATATATATAACCCGAAGCGCATATGATATAAGGTTAATACATATGGTATATGAAACAATGGTGCATAACATATGGTATATGATATAAGTTATAATGAAGGCATATGAAAAAGGCGCATATGATATATGGTGGACGGCCACACGCAAACCATATGGCACGACTGTGCATATAAACATTGTGGCAGGGTGTTGTTAAAACGTAATTGCATACACATCATTACAAAACAAGCAATGCTTGAATATCATTACACGCACACGACGATGGCAATAATGGTAAACATAGCAGCAATGAATAAACGATATACCCAAAATGACAAACGGCCAGCACACAGGTACGAGTTCAACACGATGGCATGGCAACTGGTTGTCATTAGGCAATGCACTGTGCAAGGGTTATGCGCATGCCATTCAAATGAAACGATGATTTGGCCATCCTCATGACACTGTCACATGACTGGTCAAACAAGACAGCCATACCAACCACGCATTATAAACACCAATGAATAAGAAGCGCACAGTACACCCATGAAACGGTCATGAACCGACTGAGTCCTTGCGTTGCTTAAACCATATTCCTCATTGTCGAATAGCTTAGAGAGATGGTGTTTGGAGCTGCAGCCTAGTGAAAAGGAGGGTGAAGTGAGTTTAGGCGAATTTAAAGAAGGAAATCATCCCGGTTTTAACGTTCAGTGACCACCGATTTTCGGGATTCAATCAGGTAATGCAATAGTTGTTTAAGCTCGACACACAATGGAGTAGAAATTATGAATTATCTGTTATTAATGGTTACGTTACTCTGCCCTTGCCACCAGTCAATTGAACGACTGAACAGGGATTTGGAGCGCCGAATATTCCTCAAGCACTCATTGATAACAGGTAACGCCGAAACCACAGCATCAAATCAGTTGATTCACTGCGTAAATCTTGGCATAAACTACTAGTGAATCGCACTGCACTTAAATGAGAATGCATTGCATGGTTAACATGTTAGGTTCTGGCATTTTATGTGGAGTTTTAACAGCGTGCCGTGTTCACAACAAAATCTATTAACAGAGGAGGCACGAAATTTGACTGTTATGGCGGTGATTGCTGAATGAATTGTGCGCGCTGTTGAATGCGCATTGTACCTTGTTTTGCTTCCACACCTTGTTTTGTTGCGCGTCGTTCCATTAAACCTCAAACAACAGTCAATCCAATATATCATATGCCAGAAACGACATGAGTCTTTGTTATGAACCCTTGCTGTCTGCGCATTGTTTTTTTCGTTGAACCGAAACAGGGGATTGAAATGTCTAAGGGCTGAACGAACCATGCCATGTGAAATTTTTGGTTGCCAAAGGGAGTTCGATTGTCGAGCCATTTACAACTAAATGCGCTGTGTTTTTGTTTTATCATCTGTGTTTTGAGGCCGAGAGTATGTTTATAATCCTCAACCTTTCATGCTGAGGCCGAGAGCCTTTTTGCAAATTTTTATGATATAGCCAAGCGCATTTTTGTAATTTTTTTTATGATGAGGCCGCAAGCATGTTTACAATTTCCAAAATTTTGTGATACAGTCGAGAGCTTTTTTGTAAATGTTTTTGATTAGGCTGAGAGCATTTTGGAAATTTTAAAAAAACTTTGATGATGAGGCCGAGAGCCATATGCATGTGAAACACTCCTTAGTTTTCTTGGTTGTACATACACAGTAAACGATGGTTTGATTTTGGCAACAATATAAGGCGATGAGCATACATGGACATTGTTTGCATATGTATTTTGTTTTCAAGAACAGAGATTAGCATATTGATAGGGGTATATAGGTGTTTGCTTGCATTGAACAGGGAACTAAAACAATGTTGTTGCAGAGAGAAGAGTAAACAGAGGTTAAGGAACTCAGAATTAAGTTGATTGAGAGGAGGAAGGTAATCTTCTTTGCTTTCAAAATTTCATTTTGAAAACAAAAAAATAGTTATATTTTTATTGTCAAGATGAAATTAGTAACAACAGAGGAATTCATTCACTGGTTTTCAGAAACAATGTCAGTCAGAGTAGAGCCAAAATTTCAGATAGAGAGCTGGGGGAAGGAAACTATAGAAAAACTTTACCAAGCAAGGATGATAAGCTTTTTACAAAAATTCGATGGCCACTCTGAACAGATAACGAGGGACTTTATAAATAACTTCAGTCAAGACCAGACACAGGTAGGAGATGTCATTATTCCTGTAACCCAGGAATATCTTTCCCAAGCTTTAGATCTACCCATGATAGGTGAGAAGTATTACAAAGGCCTGCATTTCAAGGGGAAATCTTGGACTTTCTTTCTTGAGAAGAACTAGAAAGGGACATTTGATAGAACAAAAGGGATACCCAGGGAATGGTTCAATGAACCATGGGGTGAGTTGGTTTTGTTCATCCAGAAGTTTTTGACTTGTGATAGAGGATATAACATTGCCCACTTGTATCATGTCAGACTTCTGCAGCATATTAAAGGAGAGAATAGGATTAACTTGCCTTATTTCCTATATAGGAGCCTTTTGAGAATGATTGAAATAGTAAAACATGAACATAGGCCTAAAGTGGGACAGATTTACAACCAAAGATTGATCAAAATCCTAGTTGAGTATCAGGTGAGGTCACAGGGCATAGTGTGGAGAGAGTTCATGTCTAAAAATCAATTCATTGAACAGGTTAATGAAGTACAGGATAAAACAGAGCAGGAAAACAGAGGATTGATGAACTCACCCTTGTATCCCAGAACAAGAGCTAAACAACAGAATAACATGGCCATGCAGGAAAATGAAACATCTGTTATGTCTATTCCTAGAAGATTTAGGAATAAAAGTCTCATTGATTTAGACAAGGAAGTAGAAACATTTTCCCCAAGACAACAAGAAGAAAATGATATTGCACAAGAAGTATTTGAGAAGGATTCTTCATATGATGATGCAGCAACAACATCACTAATGAAAACAACACAAGATTTTGAGAGAGAAATCAATTTGGGAAGAATCAGGGACTTAACTGACCAATTGGAAATTAGCAAAATCTTAGAGAAACAATTAAAAGAGGAAAACAAGGCAAATAAGAAAGATAATGCTAAATTGGTTAAGGAAAATGAAAAATTAAATGAAGAATTGGGGAGACTGGAAAGGAAAAATGATCTACTTTCTAAGCAAGCATTTAAATGGCTAAAGGAAAAGAACATGTGGCAGGCAAAGTATGAAAAACAGAAGGTCAAAGCAGCTTTGTTCAGGGAAAGACATGACGAAGGTTTGGATTGTTTGGTCAGGGCAGTACAACAAGAAGCATCTATAGGTACAACATCTACTACAAAGAGAAGAAGGTCAAAGAGGAGTAAGCAAGCATGGGGACATGCTTGATGATAAGCAAGGGAGAGATGTTGGGCCTTAGTTTTGGTCTTACTTTTGCTCAAAGAAACTTAATTATCCATCTATTTTCCATCCATTTTCCCTTCATTTATCCCATTTTGATGTATATTTGATATCCATTTAGGTATTTAATTTTAATTTTTCAATTTCTAAAGTTTTTATGAAAATTTGTTTTTTTAGTGAAAAATTGGCAGATTCAAAAATTCTCGTAATAGCTCTATGGTTGATATGGTTGCAGGACACTTGGGCATGAATGGAATGCATGTATGGATAGCTTGGGAACTAGGACTAAGCCATCAATGCTTAGTTTGAATAGAACAAGCTTTATTAGGCCCATTTGGTGCTAGTCAATCATGACTAGTCATTCAGAAATCCCATAGAAATAGGACAGTTTTGAGATTCTATAGGATTGGTCATCTTTCTTGGGATGGGAGTAATGAATTTGACTTAGATAGGTGGATGAGAGTAGATGGGTTTGTTTGAGTGAATATATATCAGTTTGTTTCATGAGATTTCTTATTTAAAGCCAAAACTTTGATGGCTTATGTATTGACTTATTACATACTTTTATGCTGTGACATCTTTGGATTGAGGAGTTAATTTGAAGACTTGTGTTATTATTATTTTTCTGTTCAATTCTATGGATGTGTGATTGAATTTAAGCTTCTGATATCACCTGTCAAGTGTGCAAGGCAAGGGTGGAGGGCCCCCATTCCAAGCTAAGTACACTTCCTTGTTAACTAGTTTTATTTCCTTGTAATCAGGTTATTGTAGCACTAGTTTTTCAAAGATTTATTTCGGATTGCTTTATGGTTCATGCATAGTGATTGATTTCATTAGTTAATATCTTATTCATCACTTTATTGATTTGTAAAAACAGGTGTTCAAGTTGGGCATCCCTTTTACTAAAAAGATGAATTAAACTAGTTTCCTTTGTTTGCATGCAAGTAGTTTCTGATTGAGATTTTGATATTGAGATGAATGAATTATGATGGAATACCTTATGTGTCTCTTAAGTTAAGAGCTTCTTTCATTAATAATTTATCCATCTTAAGTTCTTGGTTTTAATCTCTGATTCATTAAGTGGTAATTGAGGTGAAAGTGGACTTCTTGAGTCAAGAACCATTTCAATGTTTTTCCTCTTTTTAAACTGATTGAATTAGAGTTATAGAATGTATTACTTTTAGCTTTTGAATAACTTATCTTTCAAGGTTTGATTACATCTGATCTTCACATATAGTGAACTTTCCTCAAAGCATAAACAACCCGGATTGATAAGAAATAATTGTGTTAATTTAGGTACACAAATTAGCTCAACAGTTATTATGAGGAAAATGGCATAGGGGAATGAGTAATAGGGGTAGGGTAGGAAAAATACCTTGGAAGCAATATCACTGTAGCACAAACCCTAGCATCATGATTTTCTTGATGTCTTCTTGTGTTTGTTTTATAAAAAAAAAAATTTGCATTTGCTTATAGGCATAAAACCATCGTATTTCTACCAAATTTGATGCACAAGTGGATGTAGGTTTCCTACCTTGCAAATAGCAGAGCTCCACAAAAATTTGGAGTGATTTGGCAGTGTTTTTGGCCCTTGGTCTGTGTGCGCCGCGTGCTGGGTATGCGTCGTGCCTGTGGTAATTTTCAACAGTGGGCAGGCTCTGTGTGCGCCGCGCGCGATGAGTCCACCGCGCTCCTACCTGTGTGCGCCGCGCGCTCTAAGATCACCCAAAGTTGCTCCAAATCGCTCTAATTCTTCAACTCATGACCTTGCACACTTCTTCCAACGCCTTGCTTGCACAATGAGCTTGTTTTATGGTGATATTTGTGTATATAGGCTTGGAGGTCATTTTTAAATTAACTTTTTCAAAAACCCACTTTTCTTATGTCTTGTTTCAACACTTTTTTCACTAACTTTAATACACCCTGATTTTCACTTTTTCTTTGGATTCTCGGCTCAAATGACAAAATTTTCGACACTTTTCACAGGGATTGCATGAAATAACACTTTGGCCACAGAAACCATGACTACACCTGAAGAAATCAATTGTCGACTCTTTTTGAAAAAAAATTCATAAATGACAATATTTGACTTTTCTTCAAAACAGAGTTTTGAAGAATAGTCGAAGTCTGTCAATATGATGGTGAAAATCTGCGGATAATTACATTGCAAGAGCATCCCTATGGCTTGAATGGATTTACTGGACCTATTTAAAGTCCAAATTGATCAATCCCTGGACCTAATGACCAAAAATGACTTTTGTCTATCAAAGGATCAGACCTTGACTGTTGTGGACTTTTTGATCATTTGACACAAAGACATAAGCCAGCAGGAGCAAGACATGAGGGGAATGACTAGTATGACCTTCTCTATCAGATTATGGCATGCCCCTAGCGGAATGCAACTGAGTGAATGGAGAAGGACGCCTAAAAATGAAATGCATAAAGAGTTTAGATCTCTGACGGAGGACTGACCAGACCGACTCTAGCATGGGGAACCCTTGATCACAAAAACTTGACAATGAAAGATAATGACCTTTGAGGCTATGATAGCAGCAATGGTCATAGGATCAACTTATTCAAAAACTAAAAATTAAAGGACATGGAAAATACATTTGACGATGAAAACTACTGACCCTAACATTGGCTCCAATGGGGATGGAAGCCTCCTAGTGAGGTGCCAAGAACAAAAACCATAGACTAGTAGCCTATTCAGACCATTGGGAAATGGATTCAAACACTAAAAACTAAAAATATGACTGACGCACTAAAAACTTAACTATTGAGTGACTGAACTTACTTATGGCAGCAGATCATTGGAATCTCAGGGCCTTCTACTTGGGCTTCAAATTCCAATGAGAACTATCCACACCTGCTGAAGATATATATGCACTCATGTGAAATGATCCCAACAATGTAGCCAATCAAGAAAATGGCTACTTGACTGCTTTCCTTTTTATTTTGTTCAGACGGAAAGAAAAATCTGAGAGATGACCCAACAACAAGAAATTTGAACCCAAATTCAAAATTTCTCCATTTTGAGAAGCTAAATCCACCGATTAATTTTAAGAATATTGCACATTTCTCATTCTCTAAACTTTGGAACGTAAATGCAAAAGAATCCCAAAAATCATGAATATGTCCTTGTTGATGAACACAAGGAAAAATGGAAGCTCCATCTATAACTATTGGTTGTCCATGTTCTATGTAGTGAGCTCTAAGATCATCCCCAAAAATATCAGCAGACATTTTGTTTTGACTTTGAAAGGAGTGAAGAGAAACAAGTTCTTTCACATGATCCTCCTGCATATGTAAGAAGCTACCAAAAATGACTAATTCACTGCCTAATTTTTCCATGCAAACAATTTCCTAAATATGATTTTCGTAGACTTTTGCATGAGAGAAAAATTCAGTAGAGATATGACATGAAGGAAAATTTGAAACATTATCTTCATCCCTGTTTTGGTCACATGAAAGCTGAAAATCTTGCTTCAAATCATCATTAAAATCATGAGATGTAAGATGGATTTCATCATGAAAATTTGATTAGTCTTTAGTCACGGAAGAAAACATTGTTTGTTGGAAATGTTCTTGTGTATCAAGGCTACTAAACTCTACTAGTTATTCCTCATGATCACTTAATAACTAATAAGACTGCTACAAATTTTCTTCAAATTCAAAAGACAAATCATAACTTTCTAGATCATGATGTTGATCTATTTCATTTTCAGGCAAGAGAGAAGTTACCATTTCTTCTTGGTGATAAAAAGGGTTCTCATGAAGGGCCTATAAAATTTCCTCATCCATGAACTCATTATCCTCATATAAGCTTTCCAAATTTTCAATGAAACTCTCAAAATGTCAACAATAATTTTGAACCAGCAATAAGGATGGATAAGGTTCGTTAAAATTTTCAAGGAACAACGTTACAAAATTATGTAAATAACATAAACTAGCAGTTGGTAATTTTTCATACCATGACCTTAGCTTTCCTTCCACAATAGCCATGAACATCTTCATGAGACAATCTTCATGCCATTCAACTTTAAGCCTTCGTGAATTCATATGAAATTTGATAATTTGTAAAGCAACATCATCACCCTTCTCATCTTTGAACTTTGGAAAATATGATTTCCAATCTATGCAAGGCATATGATTTGGAAAACTAGGTATATGAGCATGATTCATAGGCGCATACGTCACAGCTAAATTGATCTTGAAAACTCAAAAATTTGGGTTCTTCTTGATTGGGGTCGCTAAGTGAAAGGTCCAGCCTTGTAATATCCAACTGCTATTCACCATTGAAAATTAGACTTGATACTTGTCATTCACACCTGGGGAAAAATGTGACCTTTCGCTCCTCGACAGCGACGCCACTATGTTAGCAATTCGTAAATTTCTCCACGCTGAGGAGATAAATCCTAGAGGTAACCACAAGCCTCTTTTGGAGCAGAATCTAGCCCTTCTAGTCTAGAGAGGACTCTCTCTGTAGGTTCTTTCAGTCAATTAAACAACCAAGTTTTTCATATTTTAGGTTAGCTCTTAAGCACAGAAGTAATGAATTTGTTTTATGTTTTTAAAATTTTAATGACAAAGTGACATAGACATGCATTGGGCATCCTTTTTTAGAAAATGTCAATGATTAAAATGGGATAGTAAGAAGTTCTTTACTAAGGGAAAGATAGCCAACACTTTGGATCTTTAAAATCAGTTGTAGTATATGGTGGAGGAAAACAATATTAAAATCCACTAAGCATAAAGCATATAGGGATGAATTTTATACTTAGTTTCAGATGAAAATCATGAAGATTAGTTGAGAGGAAAACAAATAACCTATCTTAGATGAAATCCACTTTCATCAACGTCTTTCAAATAATAAAGACAGGCGATTTATGAATAACTGAAATAAATGGACTATGAGTAACTGAAAGTAAAAGGAAATATAAGAACAGATGAAAACGCATCACCAACATATGTTGACACAGGAATTCTTGAAAGAAATAACTCTGGTCTTCTTCATTAATCACTGAAAAAATCACAACATACACTAAATTTTGTCTCTTGTATTTTCCAATCAATCCTTTCTTCATAGTTTTTGGTGGTCTTAAATACATTTTCAACACAACAGGCCCATATGACCAGATACATTGCACCATATATCCACTGAGTCAATCGAATTAAAATAACTTATAAACATCATGTTTTATTGAACAAGAAAAACTAAACAAATCTAACATAAAAACTGTAGTTTTTATTCTTAAGAAAACACAAATTACTTTATCCTATCTCTAAGCTAATCGCCTATCCATTCATTTTATCTTTATCACTAGCATCACAATAGCAAGGTTGAAATTTGATGGGTTGGATTAGGACCCATCTAATGTCTTGAGCTATTGGGCGATTTAAATGTGAGTTAAATCCCTCTCATTATTGTCAACCTGAGGTTTGTAGAACTAACGAGGTATACCTATACTATATGTACTATGTAGTTATTTATCATAATAGAATAATCTAATGTAATTGAAACTAGCTACAAGTTTAATTAAATCAATCCAATCCAAACGAAACATAAAGAAAATAAAATCACACTTGTGTAAAGGAAATCACACTTGCATAAATTGAAATCACACTCACACTTGCATAATTGAAATCATGCTCAAACTTGCCTAGTTGAAATCACACCACACTTGCATAAATGAAATCACACTTGTAGAATTGAAATCACACTTGCTAAATTGAAATCAAAACACACCTGTTGAAATGAAATCACACTTACTAAAAGGAAAATCACACTTACTAAAAGGAAAATCACACTTACATAAAATGAAAACACACTTGCTGGAAATAAATAAAATAAAAAGACTACACTGTGGTTGATGGGGATCCTCCATTCCTCAGCAAGCACACTAAAAAAACTATCACATATTGGAGATCAAAGTGGCAATATGTATTTCATAAAATGAAGCTACAAGATATTACAAGAATTCTCTTCATCACTTTACAAATCACATCTTGGATGGAACTTGGAACCTCCAACTAGAAACTAACACTAACACTAGCACTTAACCACCAGCTACTTAACAATTGACAATTTACAAACCTTTTCATGATGGGTACACTCCTATTTATACAAAAATTGAGGATAACTATACAATAAATATAGATCCTTAGATGTCCTCCTAAATCCACATTTACCTCTTTTGGTTACAACCAATCTCCTAAAAATGTAAGATACAAATCGTCTCAAAATTCTCTCATCCATGATTCTTCTCCGTTGAATGTGCATAGTTAATGATCCATATCTTCTACAATTATTCCAAAAATCCTCATGAGTTGGAAATTGAAATTTGAATTTGTGATAGGATGACCAAGTAGGAGCCCTCTAGAATCTCCAAGTAGGCCTATAATATCACAAAATTCATAGCACTTTTAGATATATATATATATATATATATATATATATATATATATATATATATATATATATGAAAAAATGTTAATCTCCTAATATTTAATCACAAATTCACTTATAATACTTCAAATCAATGACTTGGAAAATAATAGTAATAAACCCATGTGATGATGAAAATGGTTACTAATCTAGGGTAATGGAGTTACAGAGTTACAGAATGAGGGTAAAATGATGGAAATGAAGATGAAAATGGATGACATTTTTGAGGTCCAACACAAGCCTTTCAAAAATTCGATTTCACAAGTTGAATTTCAAAACACTTCATGATTATGGCAGTAAGAAACTATAAAAATGGATATCCGAGTAACCCCCGTAACTCCAAAACGATAGTACTTTTTTAAACTATGAGATAGGTTTCTGTAGATGAATTTGTTTCAAGAAAAACCTCTTTTAGTTTCTTCAAATTATTCCCCATATCCTCAGCAAATCCTAGACTGTAAAACAATGGTTAAAACAAGGAATTTGCACAGTCTCAAAAAGATGCTTTGAACATGCGTTCGAATCTCCCAATCCATGACACCTATATAAAACCTGGAAGAGGATATTATTATTTAGCCTGTCCTTGAGAGAGGCTCTTTCATTTTCCCAAACTTTGCCTCCATGTGATCGGAAAATGTTCTGCAAAAATATGACTAAAACAGAGTATTTATGCAGCACTAGGAAGCGAATAGTCTGAGTAGCACTCCATTCTCTGTATGGTTGCACACCTCCTATGGAAAAGTGGATCAAATGGGTAGGCTTGAAATGGTTCTGTGATGGTGTAAAACCCTTGAAGTAGTTTCTACAACTCTTGCAAACCTCCTAAATGGTTGATACCCACCTGCGAAATGGTTGGGCAACGACCATGACTCCCATTAACTTGAAACTCCTTCCCGCTTTTGGTGAACCCTTGATGACAAAAAAATGACAATGAAAAATAGTGACCTTTGAGACTATGATAGCAGCAGTTGTCATAGGCTCAACTAATTATAAAACTGAAAATTAAAGGACATGGAAAATACATTTGACACTAAAAACTATTGACCCTAACAAATACCTCTATTGGATATTTAGGGTTTGATCAAAAGACAATGGTTGATTGGGACCATTTTGGAGTAACTACCTATCCCTCCTTTGTGCTAATTGTTCACATTTGTGATTCCTTCAGCGATGAGAGGGAGATCTACTCTAGCTAAAACCCTAACACGTATGTTCTTATGACTTTTATTCGATCTATGAGTTATTTGTCTATCCTTCAGGGTTCCACCCTTTCCAGTTCTAGTTTGAGGTTCTCCAGACCAATGTATAGCGGAGGAAACTTGAACAGGTTCCATTCCTTCACTCGAAAATTGGGTTTCTTCTTATGTGGCTCGATCCAACATTGTCCAAGTTGGTTCTCTTCAATATGAGATCTAGGCATTGTTTTGTGTCATTACGAGCTTCAAACACTAACTTTTCCATTTTCTTTGCAGGTGACGAGGCTTTCCTCCAGCCCAAGAAAACTACAGGTAAGCCCATTTCTTATTTTGGTTTGTTTGTATTTTTCTTTTCTTTTTTTATTTCTCAATTCAAATAGTAATATGGAATCCAATTCCATATGTGCAGGTATGAAATGTCAACGTTTTTTCTCTAGATTACGCAGTTTTCAATTCGTTCAACATTGCATGAATTTCGGCTTTCTCAAAGTTGTGCTGTTCATTTTGACATTACCCTCTTATGTAGGGTTTTGTTATTACCTATTTGTCTTCTGAGAGCGACATTGTCAACTCTGGTATTTTAATTTGTGAAAATGGCCAGTGGGACTTAGGGTTTTCAATACTTTTCTATTTTAATAGTTCTCCAGGGATTCTCTAGTGGAAACCCCAATTGGTCTTAAATTTTTGTAACCCTCCATTAGTCAAAATGGTCAACAAGACTGGTTCTTTTAATTTTATATTGGTAATATTGTGTGTAGATGGTTTTGTCTCAGTCAACGAGCCTTTTGGGTACATAATAGATTGTTAATTTTTGTGTAAACAAAGTTTGAGATAGATACGTCTCGATGAAGGGTATTAGCTCTGATGTTTCTATGTTATTTGTATAGTGTGATCTAAGTTTACAACAATAGTCTTTTGACAAGTGGAATTTTGTCAATGGACTTTGACAAGTGGAATTTTGTACATGGAAATGGTAAGTATATGTATGTACATGTCCTTCTTTCAACCCATGATTGTTGCTTCTAGTATTTGTCTTTCATTTTTATTTTTTAATGTTTTGGAATTTATAATGGTCATATTTTGGATTCTTGTTGACGTCAAAACACTTGTGGTTCTCGATAGCCAATTTTGGTTATTTGTTGAGTGCTAAGAGTTCTCTTATGGGTAGTTACACAATGGTTTATTGTTATTCCTTTCCAAGAATTCTTATACAAACTATATGCATGCTTACTCTATTTTGTAGCCATTTAGTTAAGTTTACATTTTCTCTTCTCTACATAGATTTATTTCTATTCTACTATACTACTTTATTTTCCAGTGGCAACACCCCCTATGGATGAGGGACTGAGCCTGGGCTACTGGCAAGCTCGGTTTGGCCCAGGCTCTAACCCAACTCGTATAGGTATTATCTTGGTTCACTTTATCTCTAACCCTTACTTATCTGGATTAACATATAAACCTCATCAGTTTCATACATAATGCACAATAATTATTAGCCCTATACAGTCCAATCCAAGTTTAATTTATAACTTGTTATACAATTACCAATGCACTGTATTGTTCACAGTATGAAACCAAAGTTACACAGGTCTTGCTTTCTTAAGAATTGTCCTTGTGTATTTACCCAAAAAAAACTTAGGAACTATTACAAAAGGGAAAACTTCTAGTTGTCAGTTAGAAACTAACCTCTATGAGTCTATTATACTACACAAATTACCGATCACCACAAAATCAAAGTAATTCATTTACTTTCATTCATTCATAAGCACAGGTTAACATTTGCATTTATTCTAAAAGAAATTGTGACAGAAACATTACATCGAAATACTTATTTGTTCCCTTATCCAAGTTATTTCCAAAACTCCAAGGAAATGAATCCTCCTCCCAACCTGTGAGACCAATCACACATTGGGTCTTGCCCCGAGCCAATTCCACATCTAGAGTAGTTCATAGTAGTACCAAATACTATACGGTTCCAACCAAACTTAGTCCAGAGTTCTCAGTCTGAGCCAATAGGCCTCATCTGGAAATTCCAGTGACTTAACTAGCTCAGGAATTTCTTGTATTGACAAGGCCCTATCAAAACTTTTAGATTTGCAGTCTCTCCTCCACGGTGCCTCACATTCCTCTCTTATCCTCTTGACTCCATCTTTTCATTTGAGAAGCTTTATTCCCTAAAAGGTGTTGGGCAAGGTAAATGCTTGACCCATAACTGATAATGTGATCTTTTTAAACATTGCTCATCCAAAATGCTTCTATAACTAACTGCATAAACATTTATTCTCTTAATAAATAAAATAAACTATTTAGTAATTAAATATTTATTAAGTTACCATGGCATGTTACATATAGATAGATCACTGGATTAAAGAAATGAAATCATAGATTTTTTTGACAAGAATTTTATACTCGATAGAAATACACCCCATTTAAGAGAATCAGGGGCAAGGGGCATTGCCTATTGAAATACATGTTTTATACAAGTTGTTTGTGTAATCATTCCAAATGATAAGCATATAATCCCAATTCTGCAACTTGTTTTCAACTCGGTAGCCAGAAAATATTTGAACTTCAGTTTTTTTTTATTATTTAAATTTATAAATTATTCATAAATTGAAATTCAAAATATCATTTTATATAAAAACTTAAAAGATTAAAAAAATTTAAATAAATACTCAACGGTGGAAAACATAAAACATTTATATTTATAAATTGTTTAATAATATAATCACTATCATATTAAATTATACTTTAAAATATCATTTCATATAAAAATTTAAATAATTTTAAATGAATACTTCAAGTCATCTTATGATGATGAACCACATTGGTTGGTTCAAATGCGAAGACAGGCCAAAAAAATTCTCCCATATGATTTCTGTCATGTTTCAGTGTTTTGAGAAATCACCAGCTTAATTTTTAAATGCTAAAAAATTTGTAAAGGAAGATGAATTTGTGAAAATAACAAAGATCAAAAGTGTTCCCCGAGGCAAGGCTCAAAGAAACCTGCTCGAGTTTAGATGTACTGCCCGCAAATCCGCTCAATACTTTTCAATCGCAGACGTCGATTTCAAGTTATAATCTTGAAAATATTCATTTAACAAGTGTCAATTTTTTTAATAATTTTCCTGAACCCTAACGAATTTCAGATTTCAAGATTCCGCATTATGAAATTATATATTATGTATTAAAATAATTATCCAGTTGTCCCATTGCTTAAATATTCAACTCCTGTAAACAGATCCCAATCTCTCGTATAATAACACCAGCTCCATGTCGTAATACCAACTCCGAGGAGCAGGAAATGGTCACATGGCCACATTAAAGATAAACATGGGTATAAACTGAGGCACATTCCAAAATATAGGCGATGGGAGTAAAATATTCAGAAGTCATCCAATTTTTAACGCAGTTAGCGTTTATTATTTTGGTCCCCTGCCCCTACCGGTTTCTCACTGAAAAAAACCTTGCGGTTTGTATTTACAAATGTTATCTATCTACCAATCTTCAGTGTTTCTATTGCAGATTTGTTACTTCTTACTATATATTTTTGTATTTATTGCTTATTTCATTTACTTGCATTTATTACTTAATTTGTTTGCATTTATGAATATTACTTGCATACATTCTTTGTATCGACTTAATATTAAGAAATCACAATATGCACTAAGATTCAAATTTGATTCAATCTAGGCATGATTTTTTATTATAATTAGCATTTATCCATTTTCTTAAAAAAATAGTGTTATTCATGTGTTATTTTGTAGATGGTATTGACCATCATAATGTATATGTGCACTAATCATTAGGTTTATAAGTTTACTTGAAAAAGATATTTGTCAATTACATTTGTTTTGTGAGAAATTGAGTTGTTAGAAGTTTTAAATAATAGTTTTCTTGTTTTTTCCAAATTAGATATTATAGTGATATCTATAACATAATATTGTATTTTTCTTATTTTTAGAAAAACTCATTGCAATTGTTTGAAAGATTGGACCACTTTTGAGAGATAATGTCCATGAGAAGAAAGAGTAGACAGTCATGTTATATTCTCTCCATACTCCAATATAAATGGTTTCAATATGATTCATATATAGAATAGGTAAATGGTCCTATTAAATTCCCTCTGTATAATGCCTATAAAATTATAGAACTTGTGAATCTCTATTATGTGTATTTATTCAAGTCTACTTGAAGTTGTGATTTATAGATAAAGATTATTAATTTATAATTTGCACAACTTGACGCAAAAAAATATATATATATATAAAATATACATTTCAAATTATTTTTCATTTTCATATAAAACTAAAAAAATTATTTGAACTTGTGATAAAATTAATATTTTAAATTAAAATATAACCTTTTCTTTCCAATTTGATTCGTAATGCGAAGCAAAGCTAACCAATCTGTTGTTAAATACATCAATTTTGAAATGTTAATTTACTCCTTACACATTGAATACAATACACAAAATCTGCAATATCCAAAAATAACTATGAATGGGAAAGTTGCAATATACTATTATACCAGTCTCTTTTATTTCAAAAAAATTGTGCAGCTTGCATTCAGTCGTAACGAAATCATCATTTTATATTACGATTCTATCTTTATATGATTCTATATTACGATTTCAATAATGAAAACCATTTCAAAATTCATGGTAGTAGAGCTGCCTTCAAATTCATAGGAAATTTGTAATATATATATATACACAGAGACCCGAAGAGAGGTATTCAATAACTTATAATAAACGAAAAGCCTTAAAAGGCTATTCTGATGCTTCAGCTCGCCACCCTTTTCATGTTGAAATTCCTCGGCTATGACTCTCCTTGGAAACAATCATTGGGAATTTCTGGCTTTTACGCAGTCAATGTGTTCTACTTTGTTTTTTTTCTAATAAAGGTTTTTTTTTAATTAAGGGGTGCTACCTTTTAGAAGAAGGGTGGTTAATATATTATATTAATTACATCATGGTTACATCATCTAACAGCAACGTATCGTGTCTCATTTGAGATTGGAACTTAGAAGAAGTGTGGTTCATATATTATATCAATTACATCATGGTTACGTCATCTAACAACAAAGTATTGTGTCTTATTTGCGATTGGAACCTAGGTGGGGAGGTTATTATTAAACCCTCCCAGCCACCCGGCATAACATGAAACGCTGTGATCTGTGCAATTATAAACGTACCTCATCAGGTTGATTTCTAAAGAAGTGTAGAGAGTTGTTACAAGAGGGATATAATGCGGTGCGGCCATGGCTCCTCCGTCACAGAATACCGTGCATGTGGTTTATTCCCCACTATAATGCATAGTTCTTGCTTGGTCACTGGGCATTCAGTACCTTCTACCAAGATTGATGGTATTTACCTGCATTAAATTGTTTCCTTATGAACGGCTTCTCCTCATTGTCTCCTCGGTAGATGGTGTTTGCCATGGTAGTTCCATTTCGAGTTATTTCGTTGAATATATAGTTTTCGGTTTGAATTGGATTCTAGGCTCAATCTATAACTCATGATTCCAAGAGCTCTTATATCATCTCCTCCGATAAAGAGGCATCCTGGCATCTACGTGCTGCTACCAATAAAGAAACACTGCATTTCACATGTATGCCTCCATCGTTATTAATTGAGCCATAATCTCTGTATTCTGCTTGCTAAATGTGATTTCTAGGTAAAAAACTCAGTGTTTTTTATGGGTAATTGCTTATCGAGCTGGTTTATGGTATATTTCCTGATTTTCTTTTTCTGGGTATATACTCATATGTTGGTTTACATTAATTTCCCTGTTCCTTTCTGTGACTTGCACATTTCTCTGTTTCATGTTATTTGTCTTTGCTTTCAGGGCTTACTATCTAAATCTCAGTCTATCTATCCTCCTAGCGCCACATGTCGTGGGGATTTCAAGCTTTTAGAGACATTTTATCAGGGTTCTTTTCCATCAGGCTATCTACAAACCAAATTGACTGTCATTTCCCATCGTGGCTCAGTTTTTCAAACTTCCTAATTATCTCCAGTCCCTGCAAGCAGTGCGGGTTTCAGTTCTGTAATCTATGGTTTGTCTGTAACTGGTGTTACTGCTGCTGTTTGAATTTCGGGTGCTAATTTTAGATCTCTGGTCGCCCATCACCATGACTCTATGATTTATCATTTCTTTTACTGGTTTCTCTCTCCTCTCTGTCTGGATTGTCAATTTCCTCATCGTCTGGGGATCTTCCGCCATAGCCCACCACCTTCGTCGTCTCAGTTCCTTTCTCGACTCTCTCAATTTGTCTGCTGATTTTTGTTTTCCTGGGTGGTTTTTACTTTTCCGGTGGGGGTAGGGTGGTTCCGACCATATTTGACAACGCATATCATTTAATCCATTCATGTCATCTAGACGCATCTCAAGGTGTATATTAACTCTACATCAGTCCATATCCGGCACAACATTCCTTTTGTCAGTTTTTAATTAATATTCCTTTTTTGCACTGTCAACTTGGCGGCGTCCGACCTCTCGATTCTAAATATTTATGTACCTCACATGCTCCCGGATCGCCTCTTTGTTCGAGAATTGGTGATCCCAAGGCTGGTGGTCCATTCATTGCATCAAACATTCTCCTTCCCCTAACGTTAGGACTGCAGATCTGTACTACACTGTCAGGGTTCGTTGAATTATACACCACTTCTTTCCTCAAGAACCAAGCCCATGGCAGATTATTCCATTGACGTATCTACCACCTCTGCACTTATTCGTGCCACCATGGAAGTCGAATCCCGTCGTATTGGTGGTGATATCCACATCCGCCAAAGTAGTCCCCGATCACTTTATGCATGGCGCAATATCTTGGGTGATGACAATATGCCAGATGTCGCTCAGGCGCATCTTGATCAGATGGGTGGCGGGCATGCACTTCATCATCGTTGTTCAAAGCATCACTCCATAAAAACTACTCCACCACCTTTGGCTTTGGCTTTGGACAATGATACCCTGGCCGACCGTATCAATAGTCTCCAAAAACGCGCTCTAGTTGGTAGATGGTATTTATCGGAGATGGAGGACTCAGAAATGCATAAATGGATAGACAAGAAATGGAAATCTATGCTAGGGTACTTGCCTATGGTAGTGAGGCTACTGAAGGGATGGTACAACTTTCATTTTCTCAGTCAGGAGGACTTGGAGAAAATCAAAGCCATCCCATGGATTCATGGAAAAAGCTTCCTTGCCCTCCACAAATGGTACATCGGGTACAATCCTCTTCGCAATACACCCTCCAACAAATTGGTATGGGTCAAGTTACCTGGTCTTCCACTTGAATTATGGACCAAACAGGCACTCTCTGACATTGGCAATGCCATCGGCAAATTTATCTATGTGGACCCTCGCTGCCTGGGAGCATAGGACAAGAGGGTTGCCTGGATTCTCATTGAGAAGGATTATCGAGGTGGTTTTCTAGACCACATCGAACTTCATTGGGGTGACACTTTCCTCCAGCAAAGGCTGGACTATTGGGGGGTTCCCTTCAGATGCTATTTCTGCCATAGAACTGGCCATATGTGTGATCAATGCCCTTTTCGACCTGGCGGACGCTTCCATGGCAGAAAATGCTTCAATGGTGCCACGGTGTCTCGCTCTGATATGGATCATCAAAGTCTCAATGGCAAATGGACTATGCCACACAATCATCAGCCACATCAACCAATTATGCATTTGCTCCAAAATTGCCACCTTCCACATGCTTTTGATTCAATAGTTTCTTCACCCATTACCATCCCATCATCCCCAAATCAGATTTTCCTCTTTCTGACAACCCACCAACCTTCATATGTCATCTGCCACTTGAGCCTACCACTAGTGAGGACATTCCAACTCCTTTTATAGCTCTGCATCCATATCCGGACATTCCGTCCAACTTGCAAGTAGCATACATTGCCCCTCTCGCACCACCTCGCTGTCAATCAAACGATAAAGGTACATGTCTCAGCATTACTCCACCAAATTCACCTACAGCTTCGCCTACAAATTCTGTCAGGAGTGACCTGGACTTCCTCTTACAAAGGAAGACTCTTGATCTTCGTACCCTCACTATCCATAAGCCTAGGGGTCAATCATCTCCCCACATCAGCGCAACCTCGACGGGCAACACTACTGTGCGAAGAGAGAAAAATCGTGGCAGTCACCATTTTCGGGGACATTCTAATAAAAATCCATTTTCCTCCCCATTGGACCGGTTTCTTGTTGACATCCCCATTGCTGACATCTCCCCCTCATGGGCCCTTAGAGCACGGCTGCCTGAGAAAGATCTTCCATGATGTGCATCATCTCCCTGAATATCCGGGGTCTGGGGACTGCCCCAAAATACTTAGCCCTCAAACACCTTTTGTTGTCTTTATAGCCTTTCATTATTCTTATTCAAGAAACGATGCACAATGTTCCCTGCACTATCCAATATTTTGGAAAATGTTTCCGAACTAGTATATATCTGCTACTGCTGTTGTGGGTCTCTCGGGGGGTCTGGTGGCCTTATGGGATCCTAGTTGGATCAAGATTAAGGCCTATGAATGTTTTGCTGGTATCCTACTGGAAGGTAGTATTCGTGGCCTGCCTGGCCATGTACATATCTTAAACATATATGCCCCGTACAGAGATAGAGGGAATTTCTGGGACTGGTTCATATCTTCTGGTTTGATGGACCTGGAGTCACTTATTATAGCAGGGGATCTAAACTGTACTATCAGTCTGGATGAAGTATGGGGATGTTTCAGGAAAGTTGATCCTCTTGCTGGGAAAATACAAGATGCCATCCTCATGAACAACTTTGTGGACATTTTCCCCTCCAAAATTGCCCCTACTTGGGACAATGGGCGCACTAGCTCTGCCTACGTTGCAAAGAGACTGGACCGATTTCTGATCCATGAACAATTGTTGGACCGTCTGGGGGATGTTCGGGTAAACATCATCAGTAACTTCATATCAGATCATAGACCCATCACACTGCAATGGAGGAAAATGGAACTTCACATGGGCATCCCCTTCAAATTCAATAGAACAGTCTTGGAGGACCCTGATTTTAATAAACTGGTGCTCGAATCTTGGGGCAGTTTTGGCTCTGCAGGGACCTCTCCCATGCACAACATCCTAGAGAAACTTGACTCCCTCCGGGGAACTGTCAAATACTGGCAGAAAAAGAAAATCAGGGACAACAGAAAGGAGCTTATTGATATCCAAAAAAGTCTGGACTCATTTCATTCCTCCATGTCCACTCATTATCTTCCTGCTCACATCCTCTCAAACATTCAATCAATGGAACTCAGGAAGAAGTAGATCCTTACTATGGAAGAATCAACATGGTGATTAAAGAGCAGAGCACTATGGTTGAAGGAAGGTGATCGCAATACAAAAATATTTCACAGATATGCTAACCACCGCCGTAATATAAATTCCATATGGGAGATTATGGACTCTGATGGACGCATACACCAAACTCAAGAGGGGATAAGTGATGTTGTTGTACAATTTTTTCAAAAAGCTTATGGAAACAATGAAAACACTTATGCTGAAGACATGGTTTGGGGTACTGATCCATACCCAATCATGTATGATTCAGAGAAAAATGAGGATTTTTTTATGGAAGTCTCTGAAGAAGAACTATTGGGCATTCTTAAATCGTTTAAGAGTGACAAAAGTCTTTGTCCTGATGGATGGACAATCGAACTTTTCATTGACTTCTTTCAAACTTTCAAAGTTGACCCTCTAGGAATGATTGAGGAATCCAGGACCATGGGCTTCATCCATCATAAGATAACTTCCACATACATCGCCGTTATTCCTAAAAACAACTCAAGTAAGGGTTTCACTGGCTTCAGGCCTATTTCACTGTGCAACGTCACTTATAAAATAATATCGAAGACTATTGCTGGGCGTTTTCGCAGAACTTTCTCATGCTTCATCTCCCTAGAACAACATGGTTTTCTTTTGTGTAGACTCATCCATGATATTGTGGCAAATTCACAGGAAAGTATGCACTCGATTCACACCAAACAACTTGAAGTTGCTATTCTTCAGATTGATCTCCAAAAAGCATATGATTGTCTGGACTGGGATTTTCTCAGACTAGTCCTTAACAAGATTGGTTTACAGCCCAGATGTATTAACTGGATCATGGCCTGCGTGGATAATGTAAACTATGCTGTCATTATCAATGGATACCCAACAAGGTTCTTCCGGGCTGGCAAGGGTCTTCAACAGGGATGTTCGCTATCCCGTCTATTATTCATTCTGGTCATGGACTATCTAAGTTTGCATATTAAAAAAACGGTCCTCGAGGATCAATTCCAACCATTGAAGCTAGAAAATAACATCAGCATTTCTCATAGCCTCTTTGTTGATGAAATCCTTATAATCGATATGCTCTGCCGTTTTTCTTGGTTATATTTATTTCACATTTTTAGTGGATTTGCAAATGCTTCAAGGCTGATCATGAATATTAATAAATTTGTTTTATATTATGGTCAATCTAACTTGGAGACTATTGCATATATCAAAGGCTTATTTAGAATTGAGGCTAGGCCTATACAAAATGGCTTGAAATATCTTGGTTATCATCTCAAACCCACCTGCTATAGAACCGCAGATTGGAAATGGCTTGCTGATAGGTTCTACAAAAGAATCTTTGGGTGGGAATTTAGATGCATGTCCTTAGGGGGACGGGTTATCCTTACACAAGTCGTTCTGTCACATTTGGGTGTCTATTGGGCTCATCTTTTCCATATCCCTGCCTCCATCATTATCGATATAAACCGTCTTATGGCAAACTTCATCTAGGCGGGAAGCCACAGTGGAAAAAAATACCATTTGACCAAAATATCAAATATCACTCTCCCAAAGGGCATGGGAGGTTGGGGCATTATGGACCTTCGTCGTTTCGGTGGGGCATTGCTTATAAAATCCCTCTGGAGGGGCTTGTTTGGAGCAGGCACATGGAGCAAGATCATCCAACACAAGTACCTAAAGAATAAAGACTTCAGTGTTTGGTACCGATATGGCTCTATTGGTATCAAACAAGGTTCGGCAATCTGGCTAAGTTTCCTGAAAGTTGAGAAGTATTTTATTCACCATCTCGCATGGAAATTTCAGTCAGGCAATAGCATTCTTATTGGCATTGACCCAATATTGGGTGCTGGTATAGATTTCACTATTTCTAACAGTATCATCCAGCACCTGAATGAGCATGGCATTTTTTTCTAGGGCCAAGTTATAAATGGGTGGCAGGGTGCGCTCCCCATATGGAAAAGTGCCCAAGATTTGGGGTTCACTAGCCAAATGGAAGGGGAATGGATTCAGACTATTTCAATAATGAAGCAGCTTGGCATTTTCCGAACAGGAACACAGGACAAAATTGTATGGTCGGGTAAAATGGCATTTGACAACATTATAGTGGTGGACACATATCATACTCTATCAAATATGGTCGCCAGACAAGGGGATCATCAAACTCTATATGCCTTCTGGAAAACTAAAGCTCCAATAAAAGTTATACTTTTCACATGGCTTGTATATCATAACAAAAATCTTGTATGGGTGAGTCTACAGAAAAGAAATTGGCATGTCTCGGAATATGCTCCATATGCAAAAATGATACTGAAGATAATGATCACATCTTTCTGCATTGCCAATTTACTATTTAGGTATGGAAAAAGATTGCTTCCCTATTTGGTTTCCCATACATTCAACACACTTGCATCAGAGACTCATTAAAATGGTGGAGTACTCAAAAAACTGCCTGGCAGGCCATCCCTCTTTTTCTCTTCTGGGCAATCTAGAATTGGAGGAACATAAGTATATTCCAAAACTGTAGGGAAGATTTCTCTCTAATAATTGAAAGAATCTCCTCCAATCTTTCATTTTCTTTGCACAGTCAACATGCTCTAATATCAGTCCTAAAATGAAGAATAATGTTCAGTTCATATACCCTATGGGGTTTTTTGATGGGGCTGCCCAAGGGAACACCTGTGCATGTGGATTTTGGATTGCCATGACTGCTGATTTGTCATACAGGGTTTTCTGGAATTGTGGTAGTGGTACAAATACCAAAGCTGAAGCATTAGCACTCTGGGGGCTCCTATGGTTCAACAGTTTCCTTGGGAACCCCACTTTGCACATATATGGAGACTCTAAGATTATAATTGAACAAGTCATGGGGAGGGCATCCATCAACAACCCCATGCTTCAAGGATGGCTGGAAAGGATCGAATTTCTATGGCAACGACAAGGCTGCTCGACAATCCAGCACATTGGAAGGAACCTCAACAAGGAAGCGGACAGATTATCAAAGAAAGGATTACAGGGATTGATTGGCAAATGGTATCTGGAGATCACTTGGGAGCAGAACATTTTTGATATGGGGGACTTTCCATACCCGGGTTAAAAGCCTCTCTGCATGGTTTTCACCCTCTTTTTGTAATTTTGTTATATATGTCTATAATCTTTTCATTGCAGCACAATATGTCTATAAACTTTCATTGCAGCACATTGAGAGAATGTGGGACACAGACATGATTATTTATGTTTGGAAGATATAGCCTCTCTAGAGATATAAGTGAATGTCTTCTAAACTGTATTAATCTTTTCAATTCTAGGTTTTGGATGGTGATCAAAACACCATATTTTCATTATCAGTGAACTGGGTGGTTCACTATCAATCTATAAATGGTTGATTGTATGTACTATCATATAGATTTTGCCTATAATATATCATCATGCTTTTTTCTTACTGAAAAAAAAAATAAACAAAAACAACATACCTCATCTGGAATATTACCAAAATTTGGTAAAGAATTGGCAGAGATCGATGAACTCAAATGGAGCTACCACATCTGGAACAAACGGAGGAGGAAATTCAGCAGCATCCAGAACGCAATCAAGGCCACCCAAATGTAATTTCTTCCCATCTTTGTAAATAACAAGATATCAAGATTTCATCTGGGAATCATCTGTCTATCCTGTCAATGAAAATCCACCTGGTTTTACCTGTAATCATCTGGTTATGATCTTATTACATTGTTTCGCTGATCAGAACAATATATGCATTAGACATCATTTTGCTCTAGTTCTGCCATGAGAAATATTTTTTATTTTTCTCTATCGACTTTTAGACATTTCGACTTGCCAGCTACCAATTTCAATTTTTTATTTCAACATGTTTATAACATTTAATTAGATTGCAGATTCCAGAAAATTTAGTTAACCTAAGCGAAGTAAAACAATTGACTTCCTTCATATGTCTCAGATTTCCTAAAATTTCAGAAATTTACCATCAATATAAAGGCAGCTGTAATGTTTTCCGTTCCAGATGAAATTGACTTTATATTCTTGGGATGAAAATGCAATTTTATATTTTAAAATTAAATAATAAATAAATGGTGACAAGTTAATAATTAAATCAAATAATAAATAAATAATGATTTTATTATTATTTATAATATAATTTTAACTGTTTTATATTTTTAATTTTATTTAACCAAAAAAATAATTTACTGGCCAATGAGTACAAATCGGTTTGTAATGGTGCTCTAAGTATTAAAAAACTATTAAAAGCAAAAATATTGTCAATGTTATTTGAAAAATTTTCAAATAACATGAAATGCAGGAGTTTGTGATTGGAAACTCATTAACATAGTCATAAACAATGTGACAAGGCAACTAACCATTGTAAGTTATGCACACAATGATAAGTTATTCAAACGATGATGTCGAATAATTGTAGAGGATGTAATTGTTAATTTCTGTGTAGAGTGAATTGAATAAACCATACTTGTCAGATTTTAGTTTTTAATTTTTTTGTTTTTTAATATATTTATTGTTTAAAAACATGGATATCTTAATTTTTTATATACAAATTTATTTTATTTATCATTAAGGTTAAATGTATGTGTTTCTTCTTAATATGCTATAGATTTAAATCTAAAGGGGTAGAGTATGTATACATTCATATAAAATAGTAGTCAAATCAATGTGTTAAGATGAGCCTCTTGTCTCATAAAAAAGGGTATCATACACCAATTTGATGTATGGTTTGGCCATGACCTTAAAATTACATTATTATTCTTAAGGTGAAACTTGAAAAAACAATATGGTATAATTTTTTTTTATAATCAAACAATTAAGATACATTCTAGGTTTCTTAGATCTATTCTATGTGAACTTTCAACCTTACAAGTTAATATAGTATATTAAATTACAATAATAATACATCAGTTCGCTTTAACCTAATTTCATGGAGCACTTTAAGAGAATAAAATCCTTATAAATGTATTTTGATACTACAATGTTATGACCCTTAGGACACACTTTTCCAGGCATATATCTTATTACAACATAGCATAATAACAACAAATATATTCCTTTATTTTCATGATTAGTGTTAAATCACTTAACCAATTCAATATATGTTATGTCAAATTAGTATGAACAAGAGATGAAGTATGGGCACATACTGGAGCTTTATCATAAAGCCATTACAAGTCAAGTTTTCCAAATTCCTACTAAGAAAAGCATAAGAAAACTTGAACCATTGACTCCTATCTTTTTGAAATCACTAACCAAGTTTATTAATTCACTAAAGATCATAAACATGCTACTATCACCATCGACATTTCCCCCTTAGCACCTACTCTTGCACCCCACAAATGTATAAAATGTCTCCTTCTCTTGTCTTCCATAACAATAATAACAAGTAGCAATTGGGTTTCAAAATTCTACAGAAAACATGCCATCTTCTCTCACAAAAATTGTTAAGAATTAACATGGGGGAGACAAGACAAGAAAGATGGCCAAAAAGGATTAAGGCCCTTGTGCTTTATTCTATTTATCTCAAAATATGAATTTATAATACATCAATTGTGCTTCTAGATCTTCTATATTTAGATCTAGATCAAACTAACAACTCATTAGTGGATCATTGATCCGAACTTAAACAGGAACACAACAACTTAAAGATATAATCATAAACAAAAAGATCCAACAGAAAAACACTTCATTTCTTTTCTTTAATTGACAAATATTGAACTATGCTTACAAACAAAATGGAAATAAGATACCTCGGGCGATGGTAGCTTATCTCTAAGAAGAGATGTGGTGGATACATGCCTCTGAACTATGTTACAATGAGGCTCAAGGGGTTATTTATTATTGGAAAACATGAGAAAATCCTAAACAACCAAAACCCTGACCCCAGTAGATGTAACACCAAGAGTTTGTGGACTTTGTTGGGGTTAGTTGGGCAGCCAACTTCCCAGGGTCATAACTTGGTCATATTATCTCTATTTGGCTCATATGATACTTTGTTGGAAAGGTCTCGCCGAGTACTACAGGTTTCATCGCAAAAAGAAGCTTATGGTAGACCCCAAAAAAACACTGTTTAGGGGGTCAAAAATGCTCTGGAAATTCAGGACCTGAAAAATTCCTAAAAATAGTAAATGCTGAAATGAACAAGGAAATAGATTTAACTGATTGGGGGTCTAGGTGGAATAGCTGGGTTGCCACCAATATCCACCTAGATCATTCCTCTCCCTTATGAAGTAATGATCTGCATTGCCTGCAGAGCTTCCATGAGGTGAGGAAATTTTTGTTGAACCTAATCCCTAGTGAACCACTTGCCCTCATGAAGGAGTTGGCCTACTTTGACAACTCGATATAATTGTATCCTCTGTTAGCGAGTGTTCTTGATCTGTGTGTCCATGATCTGATCATTTGTGGCATGTTCCATATAGTCTGCGTTGAGCTCTATTGATGTGAGTTGTTCTACAATGTCATATGTGTCCAACAATGGTTGAAAGTATGGTCGAAGGCGATCTACATTGAACATTCAGTGCAGACCAAGGAATGGTGGGATGCTGAGCTCGAAGGCATTGTCACCGACACCCTTGGTGATGGTGTATGGCCTATATCAGAGTGAGTGAATCTTGCGGTGGGGTTCAGCAAGGCACTTCTTTTGCAAATGTAGCCAAACTTTGTCGCCCACCTGGAACTTGTGCAGCACTCGATGTTGATCATAGCACCACTTATACTTAGCATTGGATCTTTCCAATATATCATGGACCTGTTGGTAGATGTGTTGAATGCACTCAATGAAGTTGTTAGCCCTTTCAACTTCGGACTGAACGTGAGTCGAATCTACCTGAGTGGCTGCAAATGGTATGGCCACATCAATGGGGAATAATGGTTGAAATCTCAGCTCTACCTGAAAGGGGTTATGGCATGTTGAGATGTGGAGAGCTTTGTTATAGCTGTGTTGGACATAGAGGAGACTTTCATCCCATGTGAATGGATGCTTTGAGTTGTACATGTGCAGAATGTGTACAATCATCCTGTTCATAACCTATATTTGGCCATCAGATTGGGGATGGAAAGTCGTGGACTTATTAATTTTTGTATCAAACATCGACCAGAGACTTGACCAAAATGCATGATGAACCTCGGTATTGCAACAAGAATAATGCAACTCCCAAGGCTACTGACTTTAATTATCAACCTGGAGTTCATAAAAACTTAATAGGTATTGGTACTATATGTGCAGCATGCAATGTGTCCTTCCTTTGCTGTCATGAGAGAAAAGAAATGCTGCCTATTTGCAAGAATGAAAGACTGAATTTAAAATTATTGTAAAGTAACATGAAATCCTTTATCTACTTATTAACACACTTTGATTGCAAAAGAACCCTTTTTTAACCCTATTTGTCACATGTGATGTTTTAATTAATATAAGCATGAAATGTGATCTAGAGTGTACTAATTGCCATGTGGACGTGTAAATATAAAAGAACTCATTTTTCTAATAGTTTTTCTTTATAAATGCAAATGTTAATCTTTCCTTGATGTTTGGCAGGGGAGACAGGTGTGGAGGAAGAGGGGTACAATGATTTTGATGACTTGGAGGTCAAGTAGGGGCCTAATCCCAGCTTCAATAATGATTTTTCTCAATTTGGGCTCAAAAAAGGCTGCTACAGGATTTCCTATAAGATGTACTAGTTCTCCTACAAGATGCCCCTGTTCTCCTACAGGATCCCCTGTTTTACTACAGGATGTTACAAATTTACTATACGAAATTATAATTCATCGAATGACCAAGAAAATCAAATCCAAATTGGACGGGACACATTTTTTTATTGACTAGGATGTCTTTGTAGGTTTTAACCCCGTACAAAAATTACCTGCATACTAATTCTAAAACATAGAAAATAAACAATGCGAGAGCATAACACATAAAACACATATACACAAAGATTTTCCCCTGGATCCCAAAATCGGGACTACCAGCTTGATTTTTCATTATGTTCCTTTCATTGTTACAATACATATTTATACATGCCGAAGCATCCAATATCATGGACTGAAAACCATCATGTCCAAAACCATGGACCGAAAACCTTCACGTCCAAAACCATGTGTGAAAATCATGCACAAAACCATAGGTAGGTCCGCCCAACCTAACATAGGGTCCAAAAACAAATTTTCCTAGGGTGCTACCCTGGACCCCATAGAGTGGGGTTACCTACACCCCTCAAACCCCCTGTGACCCCCCTGCCACACTATTGACGCAACGAAGGGGGGGCTCTGCCCCCCTTCTAACCCCCTGGTTAACTACGTGGGCTAGTCGTGGAAAGAATATAACACAACCCAACAGTCTTAGGTCTCCATTCCAAGTGGAATCACTCAAAAATACCTCCGTTAATCCATGCTAAAAAATAGCAGAAAATTACTAGTCTAAAATCTAGAAATTTGAGAACTAGTGAGCTAGTAAAACCATCAAATGCCCAACCTAATTAAGTGAAAATTCATTGGGGTAAATTTTTTTATTAAATATAATGTTTTTTTGATCTAATGCAAGTGGAACCAACTCAATTGAAGCTTGTTATAATACTCTAAAAAATAGCATAAATTTACCGTTCTTTGCCACAAAGGAGTTCAAGAAATCTAGATTTGTAGCTCAATGATTACTATGACATTCCAAAGCTTTTCCAAGGATGAAATGATGCTTGTGATCTTGTAAAAGAACTTATATCAACCATTTAACCCAATCCTACAACAAGAAATAATTTATACTAAATGTAGAAATAGAAAGAAATAAAATAAGAGACGCATGTGAATAAGAAGTGAGAAGAAGGAAATAAAATGATACAAAAGGGCTTTGAGGCACCTGGGATGGCCAAGCCCAAGGAAACTCAGAGACCTATGGAGGATAACAAGATTTAGAAGCTGAACATGACACCAATCTTCATTATTTTCATCAATACAATTACATCCCTGTAAGAAAATATATTGTTGCTGCAAAAGTACGAGTTCTCTCCACATGAAAACTAATGAAAAATATTTCCCTAGAGGAAATTCGACTTGGTACTTATAAAAAAAATTAGGAATCATTCTCCATGAATGGCGGAAGCTTTCCCCACCAAAATTCCTTGATTAGTGGATCTGGTTCCCAATACTAGGAATCTGCATTAAATGGCAAGGAACACATTCCTAGATCTTTTCAATCATTGGAGTTCCACAATATGTGCCATAATTCCATAATATCTTATTGATTTATTATTTAATAGTGATCCTCCTGTAGTAGGGAGCAAGTCCCTAAATTATCTCCTCCTCCAAAGCTTTATAATCTGCCCAATATTCTCATAATATTCCACAAAAATAAATAATATTAGGCACAAATATGAAATTATTTCAAAAACCTCCCCACTGAATATATTAAAGGTAAAAATACATAATTTATCTAATGCCAAAAGAGAGATTTAATGTGTTGAAGGATGGTCATAGGCCTTAATTTATGTTTAATTTAGAGGCATGGACCCTAATTTATATCTAATTTAGAGGCCCATCATACCCCCTGCTGAAAGTGTTTCTCATCCTTTGACCAACTTAGTGACCTCACTATGCCTCATTCATGGCCCTAGTGGCCTCTATCTTGTGCATTAAGAATATTGGATGTAAGTTCCGCAACGAAAAACCCAAAAACATATTTGTGAAAAGAAAAGTCCTTGTTTCTTGAGACCATTAGTTTGCCTTCTTCCCCTTATTCAAGATGGTTCTTGAATACTTTTCAGTTTGGCAAGGTCTTCCACATCCTTATCAACCTTCTGCTACCTTGTTCCACCATTTGGAAACCTCTGAAACCTTCAAAATGTATTTAGATGAGAAATAGGATATCTTGTAGTAATTCCTATCAAAACTATAGGAAACCTTGTTCGAACTACAGGAAACCCTTTTTGAGCATAAATGATAGTCTGAAACTAGGAAAGGCCCTCAACTTGACTCCCATGCCTTTGTATCATTTCTATAACATCTTTTAGGCCTTGGAAAAAAGCTAGAAAGATATTAGAGACCTCTTGGGAAGCTTCTTTTTATCACTGCAGTTTGAGTTATGTTTTGATGGTGAATCCCTCATTTCCTTTTGTTGCCTTATTTTTCTCTCTTGTGGCCTAGATGATTGCCTAATGGCCTTGAAGTTCTCTATTTTGATTAGGTCTCTCTTAGGCACTCTCATTTTGGGTTTTAGCACAATTTTTCTTCCATCCTTCTTGTAGCAGCATTCTACCTTCCTGTAGTAGTCATTCATTCTTCCTTTAGAGTCTTCTAAGTGTATGGGAATTATGAGAAATGATGTAGGTTTGTGAAAATGGAGAGGATGCTATGTTTTCTTTTTCAAGAAATTTTTAGGGTGAGATAGGGTTTGTTTTTGAAATTATGAAATGGGATGGATGAATGATGGATAGATAGTGAATATGAAGTGGATAGAGGGCTTGAAGGGCTGTGGTGACTTGGCCTTTTACTCAAATTTCTTCTCTTAAATGATGTCCTCATTCCTTGAAATCATCACGCTTCATAATTTTACTTTTCAACATTAGATGAGTGAAGGAGTGAAATGCAATTAACTAGTCGAAGGTGGTTGTGATTGCTGACCCATCCTTAGATTATAAAACCTCATCTCTTATGCATTGACAACAAGTTTCTAACTATAATATGCTCAAAGGAAGAGGTCAAGAATATTGCATACCTGTACCTACCTGATGGTTGTTGGAGAGACATGCATGTTGCTGCTGAGTTGATATTGTTGTGTTTCTCATGACTCAGGTACATCTTCTTGACTGCCTTTTTCTTTTTTGTTGATCTTATTTACCTAATGGGTTGTATTCTTGTTGATGTGCAGGTGATGGCTTCCTTTGTTGTTGTTGAGCTCTGGAGGAGTTTCATTGTGCCTATAGTTAAGCTTCTCCTATTTCAATCATGGTGTTGAAGGTTACGCTTGGAGCATGTTGTTACTTCCAAATAGGTTGTTGTAGTTGTGTTGTGGCCACCAACAACCCCCCTTCTTATTTAGTGTTATTACTAATACTAAATAAGTGGGCAACCTTAGTCAAAAAATTAAAAAAATCAGTTAGTGATTGTAATTCCTTTTTAATAAAAATTACCATCATAAACTTAAGAAAATATCCTTATAAAATCCAAAAAGCTTAAGTTTCATGATGAGAAAAGATAAAATCACTCCGTAAAGAAGATCGCATTGCAAAAAGGATATCAGATACCTCCATATAGGCAGAAGTCTAAAAAGTGCGAGGTTGCGGCGCGAAACTCCATCACATCGCATGCATTAAAGAACACTCACGCCAAAAAGCCTCAAATCGCCGATATGCGATGACGCCGATCACAAATCACACACCGCAGAAAACAGGTTAACAAACAATGCCATATGCTAACAATATGTGATATTGTGATTTGTAATGTCGCGAACATGCGATGTTGCGACATAGCGACTGTGCGATATTGCAGTTTTGCGATAAAGTGGCACGACTATGCGATAATGCGATAAAGCAAGTTGTCATGATTCTGCAATATTGCGATCTGCGATATTGTGAAGTAAATCGCAAAATTGCTCCATCGCAGATTTTTCTGGCTCATTATTCAAGAAAAACTTTTCCATAAAAACGAGACCTGGTTATGTGCTTTAATGCTAATTAATAAGGTAGTTGCCAGATGTTAATGAAATATGGTTTTGTGTTTTTAGAAGAGCCATTTCACGTATGATGGTACATTTTATGTGTCCTCGGCATTTAAAGCTTTCCCGTCACTATTTCTTATCATTACTGTTACCTCACTTGTAATCTGCAGGAATGAAGAACAAAAGGTTATACGAAGCAGTATACAGGAAACTATGGGGAAGAAAGGCAAGTCTCTGATGCCGAAGATAAAGAAATAGTGCCCTTGTACGCGGACACCACATGCAACAGAGACACGGGTATTTCCACTTGGGAAGGCATGTATAATCTACTTGAGGAAGAAAATCCCAAGGTAGTGGGGTTTACGGCTATTACAGGATCACAGAATTCTTCTGAGGCATCCATAGCCTATTCATTCCTGCATCGGATAGCTACAAGGCCCAAAATTCTCTCATATACAGTCATGGTTAAATGGGTACTAAACGATGCTGATATCAGAAACAGATAGTTTAATGCTCAGGGTCAAGAGCTCACGAAATCATTATTTTTTCAAATTTTGAGCTTTATACCCGATAAAAGAAGAAGCACAAAAGGCGAAAAACGCATCAAGGAAGCCCGGATCAAGAAACAGAGGCAGTTTCCGATGCACAATTAGCATCTAGTGCTAATCGCGCATCGCTAAGAAAAAATTCTTGAAAAGGGAAGCTTCTGATTGCTCAGTCACCTGCAAACCCTGAAGATTGCAAGAAAGCAACGATAGAAACAAACTGGAAATAGAAAGTTCTAGAAAAGGAAAAAGCAATCCAAGGGTTAACAAAGTTGAACTGGGATTATTACTGGGCATACTTGGTAAAGCCACATAGTCAATGGATGACTCTCAAGTATATCATCGATTCTACTGAGAAGATGGCGCCAGCTCTTGCCGATTCTATTTACTTAGCTCAGCTAAAACTGGAAGACAGTCAGCCGACTCTACTCAAGCAAATATTGAATGCTTGTGACATTAAGGAGAAAATAAGAAATAGTTAGATGTTAGATTTAATTTTAGAAATAGTTTTGCTTTATTTTTGCCTAAAGAAAGGATAGTCATTTAAACTGTATCCTAAATTTTTGTAAATAAGTTATTTTTAGTTTTAGTTAGTAGTATTTAAACCCTTCTCATGCATTTAGAGAAGGGTCAAGAAATTTATCAAAAACTTATCCCCAGAACATGCACTTTTGTACCCTCTGAGGAGGTTTTGATGAATGGATGGAACAGGATTTATTGATATTTTCATTTGTTATCTGCTACTGATGTTGCACTTCTGTACTCTTAGTGGATGTTAGATCAAGAGGAGATAAATCAGTATCGCTTGAAGCTCATGAGTAGGACTAGTTATAAATGGTATTTCTATCTCTTAACTATTTCTGCCTGCGTGTTAGAGTGATTCTCAATTCAGTTGTTTATATATTAATGTGTGAATGCCTGAGTTATCATTTGGCACTTTTGTATGGTGATAGCTATTTATTTATGCTTAGTGTATGAATAGATAATTATGCGATATGTCTTCCACAACTATTTCGTCTAACTTTTTATACGAAGTGGTTCATCTTTATTGAATTCTTTTCTCATAATAGCTGAATGATCTTTATACCAGTTGTTATTTGAAATCTTTTTAGATCGCATAACAGAAAGATTACACCCCGGGTTAGTGTATATTTAGATGTTTCTGTTTTATTAGAATACAATTGCATGTCATTAGATTAAAGTTAGAGTTAGAGCATCTTAATTAGGAACTGTTAGACCAGAAATATCAATCTTTCTCACACACACACTTAAATTGGGAAATTGGTCCCATATCCCCAGTCGGACCTGCTATACCAAACGGAAAAGGAACTACCAACCAAGGTCTGGACCAGGCGGGTATCCCCCTTGTTATAGACCCGATTTTCAAGGCTTCAACATAAGTGGCACTAGAAGGAGGGCCTGAACTGTGAATGGCAAGCAAATCTAAATCTAAATACCATTTTGAGAGTAAATCACCCTCACCATCTCCCCCGACTTCTCCATTGCATTTAGAATCGTTAAATCTAGAACTAGAAGTCGCTGGATCAACAGTCGCTGCTACAAACCCTGACATTTCAAAACAATCTACTATTGAAACTCCTGAAGTTGAATCTTTGATTCACAATCTTCAGCAATTTTCTATATCTCCTCAAAAATCTGATAAATTTGAAGGCAACGTGAATTCGCAATATAACCCTGCTCATCCTCTTACCAGATTAAAGAGTGAAAAGTTTGGTGTTTAACCAACCGAATTACCTCTACCTACAAGGAAGAAAGCAAGGAAGTCTCCTAAAGAATTTGATAGTGGGACTCTTTCATCATCATCATCCATCTCAACCTCTTCACCGCGAAGTCAACCATCCACCCCTCCACTTTAGATCATTGTCCATCAGCCTACTGGAACTTCCTCAACTCCTTCTCATCCATCTGGAGTCATAATATCCTCATCTTCCCAACCACAGGGATCATCTTCTGCACTTCCCTCTGTCAGTAGTTCAGCAATGGCCCAAACTCCATGGAATAACCCAGGGGTAGTCTTAATGCCTACACGCTTGAGTCAGATACCGCCCATCCTAAAAAATGGCTGCCTAAGTTTAATCCTGAAGTAGCCATGCTAGCGGAAGAACATATAAATAACTTTATGCTATCCATAAATCTTAATGGAGTTACCAACGAAGATGTTGTTGTTCGACTATTTCCTTATACCCTGCAAGGAACAACCGGATCATGGTATTTCTCATTACCTTCTAGGTCTATCACTAGTTGGGACATCTTCCAAGAATAATTCCTAACCAAGTTCGGTGATGACAGGTCTACAACGACACTGATAAATGACTTGTCAAACCTTAGGGCCGATTCAAGAGAACCTATCAAAGATTTCAATTTATGTTTCAATAAAATCTTAAACAAAATTCCTACTGCTTCCCAGCCTAGCGAAGAAGTGCGAAGTGAATGGTACATCACTGCTTTACCATCAAACATAATAATCTTTGTTGACAGGGCTAACAAAACGACCTTGGTTGAAAATATGAAAGAAGCAATACCAGTAGAGAAACGTATTATGGCCCTAGAAAAGAAAAAAGCGATAGAAGAACGAAAATCTAAGAAGGTCTCTTTCAAAGAATATCCCAAGAAAAAACAATTGAAAGATCCATTCAATTTAGAAGGATTACAAAAAGTTTTGAAGACCATGTCTAATGAGATGGTTGAAATCAAGAAACAAGTGGCAGAAACTTCTTCGAAAAAGCCATACAGAGATTTTAAAAGAAACCCTTCGACTGATTCAAAGCCCCCCAATGCTATTACAAGCGCTGAATCTGAAGAAGAAGAAGAGGAAATCGCTATGGAAGAGAAAACCGATGAAGAAGAAGTTGTAGAATTACAAGGTATGTGGGATTTCATCCTCCCACAACAATAGGATCAAGAAGCATTCCCGGTTAGTACACGAAGTAGAAATCAGCTTGATCCTCCTCAAACTACCCCTAAGCCAAAGAGCGCAAGCTCGGCGACGAAGGATAAAGTCGCAACTAAGAAAACGACATCTAAAGTGACTCAAAACAACCCAGTCCAAAGAGATTCATCAACTCCATCTAAAACGTTGATCATTTCGGATGAAATGGAGTATAATAGCATAGAAGACATAAAAAAGACTAGGGCCAATATTACTTTTTACGAATTGAGCAAGCTAAAACACCAACAAAAAGTACTTTTGAAAGAATTACATGTTGTTCTAGTATCACCTTTGCCCGCTGCTGTAATCTCTAAAGCTTCCCATGACATGGGAAGACCTCCAACTAATGCGATGAATAAGGTTGATCCAAATGATATCGCCTTAATTGGAGGAAGATCGAGATCTCATACTCCCCCATTTCTCCTTCCTTATGAAATTTTTAATAAAAATGTGCATAATTGCTTAGTGGATTCTAGAGCTTCATTGAATATCTTACCAAAGTCAATATGCACAAAATTGAACGTTCAACCGAAAAAATTTGTTGTGCGCATAGCGCAGCTAGATCGATCGCAAGTCGAAGTGATTGGCAAATTAAATCAAGTTACCATAAGGCTATCATCTAACCCAAAGGTATGTCAAGTTATTGACATTTTAGTTGCTGATCTTCCAGAATTTATGGATTAATTCTTAGCAGAGATTGGTCAGAAAAACTTCATGGATACTTCGCAACTAACTGGTCGCACATGTGGCTGCCCTACAATGGTAAACCAAATCAAATAAAAGTTGAATGAGAACGACATCAGAAATACATAGTAACGGAACTCGAGGGGGAAAATGAACCGGTAGCATATAATTCTAGCATCATTGGAAATTACTTAGTAGATTATTTCCTAGGAAATTTTAACGCTCATACGTCACCTTACTTAGAACATTCTATTTTATCTCAAGTCGAAAATTTCTCTCAAACATATAGTTCTAAATGTATTAATTTCTTAGATAGTCCTGTAAATAAATCTTTATTTTGGAAATTATTTTTTGATGGTTCTAAATCTAACGAAGGAGCAGGAGCAGGATGCGTGCTAGTTAGCCCAAAAGGAGATAAAATTATGTTAACTTGCACACTCGAATTTGATTCCACCAACAATACAGCGGAATATGAGGCTTTATTCCAAGGGTTGTACAAAGCAATCAGATTAGACATCAAATACCTTCAAGTTTTCGGAGACTCTGAAATTGTGGTCAGACAGGTACGTAATAGTATACATTGCTTATCAGGTCATTTAAAACATTATCAATCTTTGGTTCAAGATCTGACTGAGCACTTTATAGCATTTAATATTTCATCAATTCCTAGACTCCAGAATGCAAGTGCAGACCTTTTAGCTAACGTAGCTTCTAAACTTATCCTTTTAGAAGATTTTAGTCCAGATATATTCTCAATAGAATTAATCTTCAGACCATCTATTCCTGATAACATTACAAATTGGAGAATTTTTAACGACGATATTAACATCGCGAGTTTTCTCACATCTGAAGGATCCTACACTGGTCAATCAAATAGTTGACGAAGACCAGCATGACCATCAATTGCAATAGGATAGCACTAACAATGCTATACCTAAGTCGGTAGTCAAGTTAGAAGACATTTATGATTTGAAAGATCAGTTTAAAAGATCTACCAATTCGAAACTCCAAAGTTCAACTTTGAACTATGAATTAGTAAATCTAGGAACTGATGCCAAACCACAGAACATCAACCTAGGCCTTGGCCTAGCTCCTGAAGAAAAATTAGCATACATTCGCCTTTTTAGACAATATAAAAATGTTTTTTCTTGGAACTATGATGAACTCAAAACTTATGATACCTCCATCATTCAACATACTATTCCAATGATCGATAATGAAAAACTTGTCCAACAGAAGTTAAGAAAAATCCATCCCAATCTAGAAAACCAGATCAAATCTGAACTCAATAAACTATTGAAAGCCAAAATAATCTTTCTCGTTCGACATTCTAAATGGGTCTCCAATATGGTACCTGTTAGAAAGAAAAACGGAGATATTAGAATCTACATTGACTTTCAAAATCCTAATAAGGCCTGCCAAAAGGATAATTTTCCTTTACCCCCCATGGAACAAATACTGCAGGTAGGTGCGGGCTTAGAATTAACATCATTCTTGGATGGATTCTCGGGATACAATCAAGTGTTGGTACATCCCGATGATCAATTAAAAACTACATTCAGAACCAAATGGGGCACATACACATATCAAAAGATGCCATTTGGTTTGATTAACGCGGGTGCCACATTTCAGAGAGCCATGGACATCGCATTCAAAGGTTTAGTTAATAAATCTGTAGTAATCTATTTGGATGACATAACGGTCTATTCCAAGAAACGAAATAATCATCTCAGGGATTTAAAACAAATCTTCCAACGTTGTTTAAGGTATGGGATTTCACTGAACCCAAAAAAAACCTTTTTCGCATTAAGTGAAGGAAAACTTTTAGGATTAATAGTGTCAAAATCTAGAATTCACATTGATCCTGACAGAATCAAGGAAATTTCCGCAATACCCCTACCTCACAACAAGAAAGCCATGCAATATTTTCTTGGCCAGATCAACTTTGTAAAGAGGTTTGTTCCAGATTTTTCAAGAATTGTGTCTCCTTTATAAGCAATGATAAAAAAGAACTCGAATTTTAAATGGGGCCAAGATGAACATGAGGCATTCAATCTGATCAAGCAAGCAGTTATTAACGCTCCATCTTTAGCAACTCCAACTTTTTCCAACCCTTTTATTTTGTATACATTCGCCTCAGATAGATCATATGTTGTGATTCTCACTCAAGAAAATCAAGATAAAGCAGAAGCCCCAATTTCTTTTTTCAGTTCTAATTTACAGGGCGTTGAACTGAATTATTCAGATGTGGAGAAACAGGCCTACGCCATTTTCAAAGCAATCAAATACTTCAGACCTTTTCTACTCAAAACCCATACAAAAATCATTGTACCATTTCCAGTGGTAAGAAATATTTTATTACAAAAAGAGGTGGGTGAGAAAAGGGCCAATTGGGTTACTGCTTTACAGGAATATGACATAGAAATCAAACCAGCAACATTGTAAAAGGTCAAGGCTTTTGCAAAATGCTGGACGGAGCATCGCTAATATCTGAAAATCCATCTGCATAGGTACAAGTGTGCGAGGTAAGCCTAAACTATGTTGAGTCATTATACGCTGATATTATTTATTATCTAAAGAGTGGATATGCTCCTTCACACCTCGATCATACCAAGAAAAGAGCTCTAAGGTTGAAAGCCAAACAATATCAGCCCGTGAATGATATTCTATTTAGAACAAATTATGATTCTGTTCTCCTTAGATGTCTTAAGAAATCTGAAGCTGAAAATTTTTTGTAGGAACTCCACGATGGGCCAGCAGGCGGACACTATGTTGGAGATGATACTGCACATAAAATCTTACGCGCAGGCTATTACTGGCCCACATTATTCAAAGACTCGCACAACTATGTGAGGAAATGTCAAGTCTGTCAAACCGCTGCTGGGAGACAAAAGAAACTATCCTTGCCACTACAACCAGTCAACATTGAGCAACCTTTTGATCAGTGGGGATTGGAAATAATAGGTGAGATCGTTCCTCACTCTTCTAAGCAGCATAGATATATAGTTACATCAATAGAAAAGATTTTCAAATGGGAGATCTAGTTTTAAAATGGGACAAAGCTCATGAAGAAAAAGGGAAACATACAAAATTTCAACGAATGTGGCTTGGTCCTTTTCAAATTGTAGAAGTCATAGGTCCGTCTACTTTCATATTACAAGATTTGACAGGGAAAAGACATTCTTTACCTGTTAATGGTCAGGTTCTCAAGAAATATTTTCCTTAGAAGATTATTCTTCTGTTTTGTTAGTTAGTTTTTATTTTTATAATAAAACCAATTGTGAATAGTTACATTAGGCATTTACAAAAAAGACACCAATTCTCTTTCAAATTTTGATCTTTCGCTTGTATAAATAGCAAATATTTTGGAAAATTGATCTTTATTATTGAAGATACAGTTAAAAACTCTAGCCTAGATATGATACTAGTTTCAACTTCATAAAACTTGATGAAAACAACCTTTAGTGAGAAATTGTTTTATATCAGTGCAATGAAAGGTATCAATAACAAAATAAAGATTCTCTGTAGAACAGCTATTTCCAAAAACTCTACTATTGTCTTCCAGAGCTATCAAAAGGAAACAATGACTTCCTCCCTACTAAGGAAATCACAACTTTCAGAGGAACAATCCAAGGATACACTTTATCTTAAAGAGTAAGAGGTCTCATCACGAGCCGGCTTATCATAATCACAGATATTATAACTTGTTGACTTTGCCAATACTGCATACCACAACAGGGAAATGACTCAAGATTGTTGCAATCAAAAGGCAAGGGGTCTCATCACGATCCAGCTTGTTCAGCAAAGTTATAAATCAAGTGAATGACTGTGTCATAAATTGACTAGCAAACCAAGACATTGTTCTTTAAGAATAAAAGAAAATCAAAGCAATAAGTGTGGATGTGGATTCTTCTTTGGGAATTGTGGGTTTCTTTAAGTAGGATACAGGATCGTTGTTAGGTAAAAGGTAACCCTGTCGAGGCTATAAATGCCTGTTGGCAGGAGAGGCTCTACCTACGACAAATGAGCATATTTAAAACTAGTTTACAGAGAAGACTTTGTTTTATTTTTTCAAACCAAGTAATGACTGATGTAAATACAAGGACTAGCTAGAGGCATCAAATAATCAAAGTTGAAAATAGTTGAAACAAAATGTCATTGACAGGTTAAAGCAAAATGTACTTTATCTTTCTATAATAAAGTTTAACTTTCTGGAAAATTTTCTATTTTGGAAGTCTAGAAAATTCAAAAGAAAGACAGAGATAACTGGTTCTTCCAAATGAATCGCCAATTGTTGTGGCCAACAACAACCCCCCTTCTTATTTAGTGTTATTACTAATACTAAATAAGTGGGGACCCTTAGTTAAAAAATTTAAAAAATCAATTAATGATTGTAATTCCTTTTTAATAAAAATTACCATCATAAACTTAAGAAAATATCCTTATAAAATCCAAAAAGCTTAAGTTTCGTGATGAGAAAAGATAAAATCACTCCTTAAAGAAGATCGCATCGCAAAAAGGATATCAGATACCTCCATATAGGCAGAAGTCTAAAAAGTGCGAGGTTGCGACGCGAAACTCCATCGCATCGCATGCATTAAAGAACACTCACGCCAAAAAGCCTCAAATCGCCGATATGCGATTATGCCGATCAAAAATCACACACCGCAGAAAACAGGTTAACAAACAATGTCATATGCTAACGATATGTGATATTGCAATTTGCGATGTCACGAACATGCAATGTTGCGACATAGCGACTGTGCGATATTGCAGTTTTGCGATAAAGTGGCACGACTATGCGATAATGCGATACAACAAGCTGTCATGATTCTGCGATATTGCGATTTGCGATATTGCGAAGCAAATCGCAAAATTGCTCCATCACAGATTTTTCTGGCTCATTATTCAAGAAAAACTTTTCCATAAAAACGATACCTGGTTATGTGCTTTAATGCTAATTAATAAGGTAGTTGCGAGATGTTAATGAAATATGGTTTTGTGTTTTCCAAAGAGCCATTTCACGTATGATGGTACATTTTATGTGTCCTCGGCATTTAAAGCTTTCCCGTCACTATTTATTTTCATTACTCTTACCTCACTTGTAATCTATAGGAACGAAGAACAAAAGGTTATATGAAGCAGTATACAGGAAACTATGGGGAAGAAAGGAAAGACTCCGATGCTGAAGATAAAGAAATGGCGCCCTTCTACACAGACACCACATGCAATAGAGACGCGAGTATTTCCACTTTCGAAGGCATGTATAATCTACTTGAGGAAGAAAATCCCAAGGTAGTGGGGTTTACGGCATTACAGGCTCACAGAATTCTTCTGAGGCATCCATCACAGAGCTAGCCTGTTCATTCCTGCACCGGATAGCTACAAGGCCCAAAATTCTCTCATATACAATCATGGTTAAATGGGTACTGAATGATGCTGATATCAAAAATAGACAGTTTAATGCTCAGGGTCAAGAGCTCACGAAATCATTATTTTTTCAAATTTTGAGCTTTATACCCGATAAAAGAAAGAAGTGCAAAAGGTGAAAAATGCATCAAGGAAGCTCGGATCAAGAAACAGAGGCAGTTTCTGATGCACGATTAGCGCCTAGCACTAATCGTGCATCGCTAAGAAAAATTTCTCGAAAAGGGAAGCTTCTGATTGCTCAGTCACCTGCAAACCCCGAAGATTGCAAGAAAGCAACGATAGAAACAAACTGGAAACAGAAAGTTCTAGAAAAGGTAGAAGCAATCCAAGGGTTAACCAAGTTGAACTGGGATTATTACTGGGTATACTTGGTAAAGCCACATAGTCAGTGGATGACTCTCAAGTATATCATCGATTCTGCCGAGAAGATGGCGCCAGCTCTTGCCGATTTTGTTTGCTTAGCTCAGCTAAAACCGGAAGACAGTCAGTCGACTCTACTCAAGCAAATACTGAATGCTTGTGACGTTAAGGAGAAAATACAGAAATAGTTAGATGTTAGATTTAATTTTAGAAATAGTTTTGCTTTATTTTTGCCTAAAGAAAGGACGGTCATTTAAACCGTATCCTAAATTTTTTTAAATAAGTTATTTTTAGTTTTAGTTAGTAGTATTTAAACCCTTCTCATGCATTTAGAGAAGGTTCCAGAAATTTATCAAAAACTTATCCCCAGAACATGCACTTTTGTACCCGCTGAGGAGGTTTTGATGAATGGATGGAACAGGATTTATTGATATTTTCATTTAATAGCTGCTAGTGATGTTGCACTTCTGTACTCTTAGTGGATGTTAGATCAAGAGGAGATAAATCATTATCGCTTGAAGCTTATGAGTAGGACTAGTTATAAATGGTATTTCTATCTCTTAACTATTTATGCCTGTGTGTTAGAGTGATTTTCAATTCAGTTGTTTATATATTAATGTGTGAATGCCTGAGTTATCATTTGGCACTTTTGTACGGTGATAGGTATTTATTTATGCTTAGTGTATGAATATCTCATTATGTGATATGTCTTTCACAACTGTTTCGTCTAACTTTTTATACGAAGTGGTTCATCTTTATTGAATTCTTCTCTCATAATAGTTGAATGATCTTTATTACCAATTGTTATTTGAAATCTTTTTAGATCGCATAACAAAAAGATTACACCCCGGGTTAGTGTAGATTTAGATGTTTCTATTTTATTAGAATACAATTGCATGTCATTAGATTAAAGTTAGAGTTAGAGCATCTAAATTAGGAACTGTTAGACTAGAAATATCAATCTTTCTCACACACACACTTAAATTGGAAACTGGTCCCATATCCCCAGTCGGACCCGCTATACCAAACGGAAAAGGAGCTGCCAACCAAGGTCCGGACTGGGTGGGTATCCCCCTTGTTGTAGACCCGATTTTCGGGGCTTCAACAAGCTGCCATTTTTTTTTAATGTTTGTGTCCTTTCTCTGTTGGAGGGTAAATAGGTATTGGAATGAGTGGGAGGTGTGGCCATAGAGTGAAATGGTCATGATGGGTGTTGGCTAAGATGTGGTGAAGTCAATGTCCTTTTTTCCTATCCCAAAATAGGCTTGCATCATAATTTTTCCATCAGACTACCTTTCCTATAGATTTTCAGAACTTCCTGTAGTACCACAAGAAACTCCTATAGTAATTCAGGACAACCTCTTGTAGCAGACTTGTTTTGTGCATATCTCCCAAATGGTAGAATGGTTTGACCTAAAACTTTCTAAGAATGTTTCCATCATCATTATGAACCTCCCCATTAAAAAAAAAAAAAAAGGAAAAAAAAAAAATAGAAAAAAAAAATAAATTGACAATGGATGCACGGATCGCGAGAAAAACTAAAAATGGCTGAAGTTGATGGAGGTCAATTTCTTGGGAACCGTGCACTAAAATTTGTTGAAACTTCTTGGGCATGTTACCATCATCCATATGCATCTCCCCATAAAAAATCTTTTTAAATGGATGCATATTTTTCAAGTTATGGAAAAAATAAATTTATGCTCTACGTATTTTTGTTTCCTGTAGTATTTTGGGACAACAAGGAAATTGAGTGGGAAAAACTTAAGAATGATGGGTGGATGGTGGAAATAGATGAGGGTGATAGATTGGCATGGCCTTGCTATTTTTGGAGCATTTGAGCAAAGGAGGAGAAAGTCAAAATTTGACTTCTTTTAACTAGGTTTGACCTATTTTTTCTTTTGTTGGTGCCAACTTATTTTTGTTGCTTGCAGATGCTGGAGGGAACCTACATTCATCAGAGAGATACATGGAGCAAATATTTATTATTATTATTATTATTTTTTGGGCCTACTAGCCGCCTCAATAAGGTTTTAAACTAGTAGGTTTACCTAGGCGCCTCAAATGAGATTTTCACCTAGGATCTTTTTTTTTTTCTCTTTTTTCTTTTTTCCAACACATTGACCACCTCATGGAGGTTTTCAATCAATGAGCCAATCTGAGGAGCCTCCAAGGAGGTTTTAACCTTATATTTTTATTTTTTCTCTTATTTTTCATTTTTTTTTCTACCCTACCCTACTTGAAAAACAAAATCACTTTCAAGTATAATAATACTTCCAATGGATCCATGTGCACATAAAGATGACAGAAAAAATAACGTGGAGGCTTGAAATGTATGGTTTGACATGTACCTGGATTTCAGAGACCAAATGATTTGACTTTGAATGGAACAAGCATAGTTGAAGAAGAGAGTGATGCTCCATCTTGTTGATTTTCTGGAACCAAACCTCAATATAACTTTGATGTCCTTGGTTTTCTTCCTTATCTAGATCATTCTTCATGTCTTCTTCTACCATGACCTTCAAATATTCCTCTTTTTTTTTTTTTTTTTTTTCTCTTGAATACAAGGAGGTTTTGATGGTAACCATAAGGGAGCTCTCTCGATCTCTAATTTTAATGTCTTCTCTTCATCAAGTGCAACCCATGATTCTGTGGTCTTCTCATTTGAATCTTCTTCTTCTAGATGTGGTCCTTCAATGATATCAAGATAATCCCTTTTTTTCAATATTCTTCCTGAGCTATGGTGAATACCATTGATCTCAAGAGGAGATGTTTGGAAGTGTTGTACCTCAACATTGTAAGTGGGCTGAGCTACTTCAATGCATAGGTTTGGAAATAGTGGTAGAAGTAGTTGAGTGGGAGTGGATATTTGAGATGTATGTGGTTGGGGTTATGGTTGTGGTGGAGATGAATGGTAGGGATAACATGGAGTTGGGTATGGAGGATATTGAGGAAAATACTGAGGAAATTATGGATGGCTCCCATAAGTTCCTTCCAACCTTGTTGCCAAGATTGGTTTTGGGGTTGAGATGGCCAATGTTGCCAAGGAAAAGGTGTGCTCCAATTACTTTGAGGTGGATATGCATAATCTTGAAATTGTGAATTAGGTTCTTGCATCATACTAGGTTGACTAGGCTGCCATGGTCCTCTTGGAGGTACATAACATAGCTGCATTGGCAATTCACTTGCTCCATTTTCCTCTTGGTGAACTTCCTTCAACCTTGGTAATGAGGAGAAACATTTAACATCATGTGATTCTGCATGGACAACACGAATATCAACATCTTCTTTTTGCTCATTTTGTATTCTTAACATTTCTACTTATTCACTTAGATTGCTAAGAATTTATGTTTTAAAGTTATCAAGCAAATTTCCAAGTTTAGCTTGACTTACTGATCTTGATGTTGATTTAATTACTCTTGCCCTTCCTCTTGATATGTGTTCACATGTTTCACAAATTTCTTCAAATGATAATTGGTATACATCACCTCTACTCATGAGATCATGGAAATCAATCCATTCATCCCTAATTGTTCTAAGTAAGAGGGTTTTTAGTGTGTCGGATCCTAAATGATGTAGTTTTTCCCTCTTAAAATTATACATGAACATTTCTATTAGATCCTTTGGACTCTCATCTTTTTTTTTTATTCATTCTAAATATTTCTTCTTTAAGATCATGGCCTTTATATTTTTTTAGAAATATATTTTTCATATTATTCCATGATCTTATTGAATTTGTTCCTAAACTCATGAACCATTTAAGATCTCTATCCTTCAATGTTGCCGGAAACAATCTCAAGTTTTGAATTTTTAATAAGTAACCATAAGATCTACAAACGATTTCAAATCCAAAGAGAAAGGTTTCCGGATCCTTTGACCTTAGACCATTAAATTTTGGAAGAAAATATGGAGGGATGTTCTTCATGTGCACATTGATATTAGTATCTTGAATGGGGAATCTGGGAGGATCTTCCTCATTGTTATCTTCTCCATCCATTTCTTCTACATTATTTTCCATCTCTTCTTCTTATTCTACCTGCAAAAGTGGATGGTGATATGACTGTTACTGCACCATGTGACCAAATGGGGGGTGTCATGCGGAAAGAGTCGACAGTGCGGACACAACCAACCTCCCTAGAAGCTTAAGGCTTTCTAGTGACAAAGAAGACAATTAAGAGCAATCCTTCTCTAAATATGCATTTATCATATAAGAAATCAAGTGTTTAGATCCTACCTGTAACCCAACGCTGTTGTAGTAGTCCAGCCTCGTCGATCCGGATGAGCTCCTCCTTCTCGTCGAAACCTGCATTCACTAACAATCAAACGATTAAATAGCACCTGAATATCTCATAAAACAAAACATATTTAACATACAGACCAAGGAGTATATGAAACAACTCATAAATAACAAATTGTTGAGAAGAATGGACTTATTTGTATTAATAGGAAACAAAAGAAACCATTACAACCTGAGCCTTGGTGTTGTGCAGGTCCCTCCCAGGGTCCAGCAAGAGTTTTCCTTTACTTTGATCAGCTCACCCACTTCCAAATGAAACAAGAAAGGATGGGAATCTCTCCTCACAAGCTTCTACAAGGAAGTCCTAATTCCAGCAGCATCTACCCTTAGGAATGTTCATCTTTCAACCTCCCCTCCTTCTGGTCCAATGTCTGTATTTATAGTGCTCTAGAGGAAGTTAATCAGGTCCACCATCAATGGGATAAGCCCCTCTTTGGATGGGATAGCTCCTCTCTTGATGGGATAAGTTCCTCTTTGGTAGGGATACATGAACCATCTGGAGGCGCTCCATACACGTCAAACAAGCTTCTATAATGCTCTAGAAATGACCACAAGTAACTTTTTTGGAGTGAAACTTGCGCCTTTTGACCTTTACAGGAGTACGCACCCATTGCTTTACAGACAGAGCGTACAAGTACGCAGGTATTATGAACTTGGAGTGCGTACACGCAGGTAAGGCTAAGAGAAACTGCGTACCCAGAGATATATAGATTTTTAATGACTTTCTCTCTTTCTTGGAGTTTGACATGAGGAGCAGAGGTATGAGACTTGCCAAGGAGGATAGTATGACAATTGATGGAGCCATACTAACTGCAAATAGTCATGGTGACAAATTTTAGTGTAACAGATTGCCCCCTAAAGTGCGAAGCCTGTAGTAGATAAGGGTTTCATATCATCTAGGAAGGGTGAAGTACTTTATCATTCCAAGGATTATCTTGTGGAGAGCCCAGTCGGAACCTGCAAATTTTCAACACAAAATACATATATAAGATCATATCATCGCTGAGGTAGGCATTCCCATACTCAGATTGAAAACTTTAACTAACAATCTAACTACTGCTCCGATACAGGAATGATTTTGCAGTACATCACAATCATAGACTCATGTAGACACAGTATGGACGCAGCCATCTGTTTATGATTAGTCTACTATATAATGAATACAAAACTCCTCGCAGCCTGGATGGTGGAAACTAGATCCAGGGTCTTCATTTCTACTTCCCGAATTGGTACGATTCTATCCATGCGAATGAATGAGTTGATGTCGAACATGGTAGAAACCACTTGATTACCAGTCAATGATGTAAACTGTTAACAAGCATGAGAGAGACCACCAGTGATGTCAATGGTTCTCAAAGTACCCAGTACAATCCATGAGATGTGAATGAATGAGTTGATGTCGAACATTTCACGGAATCCTTCGATCGAAAGTCAATGATGTAAATTGTCGTCAAAGGTGAGAAACCTGCCATTGATGCATGCAGACTTCAAGGTACTGACGATTCCTAGGTCATCTTTCTAGATAATGTGCTGATGTCGATAGAAAGCGACCCGTCGCAGGCAAGCCCACAACACGAAATCATAGATCAAGTTGAAGAAATGTAACTGTAAGGACTGACTCAGGGATGGTCAAAATGGATGACGAGTATTTTGCAGATGAATGTTTATTGCAGAGACCTCTTGAACACATAACGACACGACAGATGGCTTGGTGACATTTGACCCAAAGTTAATACCCGGCTAAAGACTTTCAATGTGGTTTGATCAACTGTGAAGCAAAGGATTTCCCAACCCAGGTGAATGAAAAGTGTCGTGTTCAAGAGTGGTAATAAGGCTTCTTCTGAGACAAAGGATAACAAATGGGCTCATTTTTCTCTCTTTTCCCCCACCATTTCTGGCAAGTACCTTTTTATTTTTAACAAGCTTGAGGAGGATAACATATGCTTGATTATAAGCTCATCCTTCGGATGAGTCCAACCTAGTTTTGATTCGAACCCTAGGAAGGAGTGGTTCGTTCCTGTTTGTAATTGAACAGGCCCTTTACTGTGAAATTTTAATGAGCCCAGTATAGGAGAAACTCAGCGTTTTTCAATTTTAGAGAGTCTGAAAAACTTAAGAAGACTCCAGGTTGAACTTTTTCGTAAATTTGTGTCCCCCAAGCCCGAAAAAGTATAAAATAATACCTGGGAGAACCGCTTGATCTTGCGACCAAGGAGTACTTTCATGATTAGTGCCACTGACCTGAAAAGTAAAAAGCGATCAAGGACACGTCGTTTTATTTCCAGTATCGAGTTTGAAACGACAAAAACCCGGCAATCGTTTCCTGTTTTTACGGTCAGAAAAGGGCTATAAGGGGACCGTCTTTTAATTCCGTTTTAACGAGTGTAAAAGAAACACTCGGCAATCTTTTCATATTTTGAGAGTCTGAAAAGGGCTTAAAAGAGAACTCTAAGGTTTCACTTTTTCGTAAATTTTAACGAGTTCGAAAAAATGATAAAAATGTACTCATGGTTTTCATTTTTTCGTAAGTTTTAATGAGTTTGAAAAAATGATAAAAATGTACTCATATGGCCGACTTTCAATTTAATTTACGAGCAGGAAAAGACGGAAAGAACTCGGCATTTTCATTTGTTTTACGAGAATGAAAGATAGCAAAATAATCTCGGGATTTTCATGAGTTTAACGAGTCTTGAAAATAACTGAAATTGACTCAAGATAGGTTTCATTTTTACAAAAGCTTGAAACAGAGCAAAACTATGCTTCAAAGTAGTTTCATTTTTACACAAGCTTGAAACAGAGAGAAAACTGTGCTTGATGCCCCCTAAGCATAACTGCTAGAGCGCATGCCCCCCATCTTCATTTCATTCAACCAGTTGGATGAAATGAAGGTTCAGTTACGAGATCATTTGAAAGACTAGACCTAAAACTGTAAGAAAATTATGCAAAAACTGAAATAACTAACCTAAATACTTAACATTTATGAGATCTAGTCAATCTCTCGACTCAAGTAGAGGAGGATTTGTTTCATTTTTTAACGAGCTTGACACAGGAAAAGAACTATGCTCGGATTCGGTTTCATGTTTACGCAAGCTTGAAACGAAAAACTATGCTTGTTATAAGTTCACATGCCCCCAGCATAATGACGCAAAACGAGGTACATGCCCCCCAAGCTTCATTGCATTCAATGAAGTGGATGGAATGAAGCTTACTTTCAAAATCTTGGAAAGACTTGTGGGAGTTGTTTCATTTTTTAGTGAGGTTGACACAGGAAAAGAACTATCCTCAAAACCCTTGTTTCATTTTTTAAACGAGCTTGACACAAGATAAGGAACTATGCTCATAACTACTCTCTACAATCTACCTAACAAAAAACTCTACTCTAAAAACCTTGATTCATTTTTTAACGAGCTTGACACAAGACAAGGAACTATGCTCTAAAATCCTTGATTCATTTTTTAATGAGCTTGACACAAGACAAGGAACTATGCTCATGACTACTCTCTACAATCTACCTATTTAACCTATCATTGTTTCATTTTTTTTTTTAACGAGGTTGACACAAGACAAGGAACTTTCCTCGTAAATCCTTGATTCATTTTTTAACGAGCTTGACACAAGACAAGGAACCATGCTCAAGACTCTTTGTTTCATTTTTTAACGAGCTTGACACAAGACAAGGAACTATGCTCAAGACTCCTTGTTTCATTTTTTAACGAGCTTGACACAAGACAAGGAACTATGCTCAAGAAGTTCGCATGCCCCCAACATAATAATGCAAAGCGAGGTACATGCCTCCCAGGCTTCATTGTATGCAACCAGATGGATGGAATGAAGGTTTACTTTCAATATTTAACTTGAAAAGGGAATTGTTTCATTTTTTAAGGAGGTTGACACAAGAAAAGAACTATCCTCATACCTGATTCATTTTTTAACGAGGTTGACTCAGTAACAGGAACTATCCTCATAACCCTACTTTCTACAATCTACCTACATATCCTAAAATCTACCTGATTCATTTTTTAATGAGGTTGACTCAGTAACAGGAACTTTCCTCACCATCCTATTTCATTTTTTAACGAGGTTGATACAGGAAAAAACTATCCTCGCACACACTGATCATGGCTTCCAACTGGAAGAAAGACATGTCAATGGACACACCTTGATCATGGCTTCCAAGAGGTCTTCATCAGAAGGAAGAATACTTCTCTGGAAGGAATACATATCAAGGGACTCAAAAGGGATAAGAACATCGTGTTCATGTAATCCCATCGAGTTTTCCATGTCAATTACCGGATCTAAATCAATGGAAGATGAGCAAACAGTGAGAGGCTCACTTACATCGGTAACTGAAAACACGGGACCAGTTGCCACATAATTAACCCGTGGCAGGGTAGATACCACTTTAGAATCAAGAACATTTAGGGGTGTCATATTATTGCTAGTTGAAACAAGACTAGGGAACGAAAGCTGGTCTACAGTCACAATACTGCCATTGTGAGGGAAAGACATCACGCGAAAGATTGTCGATACGACAGCTTTCATTGCATAAACATAGTCTCGCCCAAGGAGTAAATTGAAATCCAAGGGACCTCGAACTACCATAAGATCAATACAGACAGTTTTACCTTCCAAGGTAATAGAAAACTTAGGAAGGATCCCTAAAGGTTCACTAATGGTTCTGTTAAAAGCTTTCAGATTCTGCGTAATAGGTGCAAGCTGAGGGGAACCCAAAGCTTTCCAAACAGTTGAGGATAAAATACTAACAGAAGCACCTTCATCTACCTGAGTATGATGTATGTCCCTACCACCAGCCTTGACAATGATTTGGAAAGGGATGGAGGAAGGAAGACGAGGTTCTATCAGTCTATTCCAATCAAAGGAAAAGACCTCAGTGCTTGGAGGGGGTTCTGTAGAAACAGGTGAAATGCCCCCCGGCATAGAAGAATCTGATGTAACAAGAAGAACCTGAGCGGTATGAAGTTCACTCTCTAAAGGGAAAGTGGGATCGACTCTTTGTGAAATTGAATCGACCACTTGATCAACTAATGGATCATCAACCTGAGTGACATGAGTTTCACTCTCCAATGGAAGAGTGTGATTGACTGTACTTGAATTTAGATCAATCACTCCGTCAGTTGACGGTAGGTTGGGAGAAATTTTACGGTAACCAGTTGGAAATTCTTGCTGTGGAATAGTAAGGTTTTCCAACAATGTTGAGGCTTCATCCATGTGAGGGCAAATGTGAGTTTGATGACTCCCATTGCATAACTTACAAGGAAACCTAACTTTACCCTTTTTCCCAGGAACCTGACTATCACTGGTTGATGGATCAATGGAAAGTTGATGAGATTTTTCTGACCATACTTCCAAGACCTTTGGAATACCAGGACAATTGACAAGGAAGTGGTCACCCTTACAAAGCCTGCAAGGGTATTTGGGTTTACGATGCATGTCGGAGTTTTCCTCAACACAACTAACACTTACAGCCACGGTTGGTTGGTTGACTTCTTTCTTATCTTGCTTCTTCTTCTTCTTCTTCTTAGCCTCCTGGTTACTAGCATCAAGGCTTTTACCAGGCGAAGAGGAAGAAATGGAGGAAGAAAAATTAGGCGAAGAAGGTAAAGGGTCAACAGAAGGTTGATGATGTTGAGATGGTGAACTCTGTTGAGGTGAAGCATCCGGTTGAGGTGGAACAATTGGAGTACTTTAGGCCAACGAAGTTGAAAATAACCATATCGGTAATCCTATTGTAAATCCAGGTAATGACAAAGTAGCCATATAAGGAGGACCAACATTTCCAAAGTAAGGAAAAGTACTAGGATTCTCGTTAGGAGGGGTTCCTAGGTTGGTAAATTCCGGAACATTTTCCATTATATCCAACTTCAATGAATTTTATTAACACTTAAAAACTAAAATTAACAATTCACAATTCACACCTAACAATTAAAATTCACAATTCACACCGATGGTCTCTAAAAGTAAAAACAAACAAATTAACACGCGCTATCAAATCTAGGAGTCAAACCATACACAAACAGTAGCCTTCCGGACCGAAAACACTAGTTTGAGATGAAACCCAACATCGCCGAATTCAGTACAGAAGTGGTGGGTGGAACAGTTACCCCGGCAACCTGCTTAATGAATAGACCAGCACAAGTTCCTCCACTTTAACCGTCTCGAGTGAAGTGAACCCCCCGTAAAATCCAAGTGAGTCTAGCCGACGTTTGCTCCAGGTACAGTGGGATCTTCCCTCCACCGTCACCTCGGGTAGAATCCTAAATATAATGGTCACTAAGGTCACCAACAGCAACAAATATACCTGGGGGAACAGTCTACGACCCGATAGCACGCAAGGGCAGAGTAACAAGCTCAATCCCCTTGCCGGCTCCTTGACAATAATCCAAGGTTTACCGACAAGTGACCCCAGGCTCCTCGACAATAATCTGAGGTTTACCATTTGTAATATGTGCGTATCTGGCGTCTTTCCCAATGAAGGAGGATTGATCCCCTCACTGGTTCGGACACGGTCTCGTGCTTCTCCTTTAAGAGGAGCTTTCCCAGAGCATAAACGTAACAGCTGGATTTATCCTACCACAAGATGAGCTACTTGTTTGGTTTTGCTGTCTTGGAGAGTTAATTACTCTCCTACTCCAAGACACTAGCCTAAGCTATGTTGGTGAATCAGAGCCCTAGAAATGTAAAAATTACTAGATGAATTTTAATTAAGCACTATGTTATTAAGGCTGTTATTACTCAAATGGGTAAATGGATATGAAACCAATGGTGTTATGACCCGACTCAACTGAATGCAATCGAATATGATATTGTGATCTTTTCAATTCGATGAATCCTAATTAAAGTAAGGAGAGAGTTTCCATTCACTTCCAACAATGCAAAAAATTGATCACTAAGAGAAAATATAACAAATTCTCTAATGCACTAATTTCATCAAGAAAAACTAATGCAAATCAATTCCAACATATTTTTTTTATTTTTATTTTTGTGTAAATTCAAATCAAAGAAAACTGATCTAAATCTACGATTGATTTTTCAGAACGTAAACTATGCAATTGTAATCTATGCACAATTCACTTGAAAAGTATGCAAATGTAATCTATGCACATTTTTCATTCATATTCTGAAAATGAGAATTCTAATTATGCAAATGTGATCTATGCAAGAGAATTCTCAAACACAAGACGATTCTAATGTAATCTAAGAACCAATCAAGTGCAAGTCGAGAAAATTGGGTGAGAGTTCCAAAGATCAAAACATAAAAACACTCAAAGGCGATTAACACTCATACACAATTTAGCCCCCCCCGCGAATGAGGGGGAAATTTTTTTGCAAAAACACAAGCAAAAAGATGCAAAATTGTGAAAGGACTGAGAGAAACCTCCAAGTAATGACCAAAGGAAAACAAATCAAGAATTTCTCAAAAAAGAGACTCAAAACACCCATTTGATAAAAGCTGAGAGCAAGAATGCCAATGAAACAAGCTTAGGTGAAGATTTATGGCAGATAACCAGTGGATCTGGGCAACAAAAACAAATTAAAAACAAAATCTAAAAGGCAAAAAGGAGAAAATTGAAATTTTCTCAATTTTGACAGGGTACGCAGGCAACCTGTTTGCATAGGTGCGGGTACGCTCTGTGCACACAGTCGCAGTGCGTACAAGTACGCACTGTGCTAAACTCAAAGCCTGTGTACTGCTGGCAAAGCTAAGAAAAATGAAAATCTAAATTAACCCTAAGCTAACCCACCCAAACACACAGTCAGACAGCCAAAAATCAGAAAACAAGCGCTTTTTCTCAGACCAAAATATCAGACAAAGGAAAAATCATTCACATCAATGGAGTTCCCCAATGGAGTCGCCATTTTGTCATGCGGAAAGAGTCGATAGTGCGGACACAACCAACCTCCCTAGAAGCTTAAGGCTTTCTAGTGACAAAGAAGACAATTAAGAGCAATCCTTCTCTAAATATGCATTTATCATATAAGAAATCAAGTGTTTAGATCCTACCTGTAACCCAACGCTGTTGAAGTAGTCCAGCCTCGTCGATCCGGATGAGCTCCTCCTTCTCGTCGAAACCTGCATTCACTAACAATCAAACGATTAAATAGCACCTGAATATCTCATAAAACAAAACATATTTAACATACAGACCAAGGAGTATATGAAACAACTCATAAATAACAAATTGTTGAGAAGAATGGACTTATTTGTATTAATAGGAAACAAAAGAAACCATTACAACCTGAGCCTTGGTGTTGTGCAGGTCCCTCCCAGGGTCCAGCAAGAGTTTTCCTTTACTTTGATCAGCTCACCCACTTCCAAATGAAACAAGAAAGGATGGGAATCTCTCCTCACAAGCTTCTACAAGGAAGTCCTAATTCCAGCAGCATCTACCCTTAGGAATGTTCATCTTTCAACCTCCCCTCCTTCTGGTCCAATGTCTGTATTTATAGTGCTCTAGAGGAAGTTAATCAGGTCCACCATCAATGGGATAAGCCCCTCTTTGGATGGGATAGCTCCTCTCTTGATGGGATAAGTTCCTCTTTGGTAGGGATACATGAACCATCTGGAGGCGCTCCATACACGTCAAACAAGCTTCTAGAATGCTCTAGAAATGACCACAAGTAACTTTTTTGCAGTGAAACTTGCGCCTTTTGACCTTTACAGGAGTACGCACCCATTGCTTTACAGACAGAGCGTACAAGTACGCAGGTATTATGAACTTGGAGTGCGTACACGCAGGTAAGGCTAAGAGAAACTGCATACCCAGAGATATATAGATTTTTAATGACTTTCTCTCTTTCTTGGAGTTTGACATGAGGAGCAGAGGTATGAGACTTGCCAAGGAGGATAGTATGACAATTGATGGAGCCATACTAACTGCAAATAGTCATGGTGACAAATTTTAGTGTAACAGGGGGGGGGTTGGGTTGGTGTTGGAGATTTTTTATTTTTATGATTGAATTTAAACTATAATCAATGCAGTTTTCTACTTTTGAAATTAAATATGCCTAATGCAAATATTTTTTCTTTTTTGCACAAAGTAAAAAGAAATTAATCAACTAGGGAAGTAAACAATTCATACTTTGACACCTCCCGACAATGGCACCAAAAAGTGATGAGCCTCGATATTGCAACAACAATTCTGCAACTCCCAAGGCTACCGACTTTAATTATCAACCTGTGGTTTGTACAAACTTAAGAGGTATCGACACTATATGTACAACATGCAATGTGTCCTTCCTTTGTTGTCATGAGAGAAAAGAAATGTTTCCTATTTGCAGGAATGAAAGACTGAATTTAAAAATGCTTGTAAAGTAACATGCAACCCTCTATCTACTTATTAATACACTTTAATTGCAAAAGAACCCTATTTTAGCCATATTTTCCACATGTGATGTTTTAACTAATCTAAGCATGAAATCTGATCTAGAGAGTACTAACTATTGTGTGCATGTGTAAATATAAAAGAACTCATTTTTTTAATATGTTTTCTTTATAAATGCAAATGCTAATCTTTCCTTGACCTTTGGCAGGGGAAACAGGTGTGAAGGAAGAGGGGTACAATAATTTTGATGGCTTGGAGGTCAAGTAGAGGCCTAATAACATCTTCAATGATGATTTTTCTCAATTTGGGCTCAAAACAGGCTGCTACAGGATTTCCTACAGGATGTACTAGTTCTCCTATAGGATCCCCTGTTTTACTACAGGATGTTACAAATTTACTATATGAAATTATAATTCATCGAATGACCAAGAAAATCAAATCCAAATTGGACGGGAAAATTTTTTTTATTGACTAGGATGTCTTAGGTCTCCATTCCAAGTGCAATCACTCAAAAAAACCTCTGTTAATCCATGCTAAAAAATAGCAGAAAAGTACTTGTCTAAAATCTAGAAATTCGAGAACTAGTGAGCTAGTAAAGCCATCAAATGCCCAACCTAATCAAGCGAAACTTCAATGGGGTAAATTTTTTTATTAAATAGATTTTTTTTTTATCTAATGCAAGTGGAACCAGCTCGATTGAAGCTCGTTAGAATGCTCTAAAAAATAGCATAAATTTATTGTTCTTTGCCACAAAGGAGTTCCAGAAATATAGATTTGGGAATAAGAAAGCTAACCCAAGTAGCTCAATGATTACTATGACCTTCCAAATCTTTTCCAAGGATGAAGTGATGCTTGTGATCCTACAAAAGAACTTACATCAACCATTTAACCCAATCCTACAACAAGAAATCAGTTATACTAAATGCAGAAATAGAAAGAAATAAAACAAGAGATGCATGTGAATAAGAAGTGAAAAGAAGGAAAGAAAATGAGATGAAAGGGCTCTAAGGCTCCTAGGATGGCCAAACCCAAGGAAACTCATAGACATATGGAGGAGAAAAATATTTAGAAGCTGAACATGACACCAATCTTCATTATTTTCATCAATACAATTACATCCCTACAAGAAAATACAATGGAGCTGCAAAAATACGAGTTCTCTCCACAAGAACATTAATGAAAAATATATCCCTAGAGGAAAATTCGACTTGGTACTTATACAAAATGATTAGGAAACATTCCCCATGAATGGAGGAAACTTTCCCCGCCAAAATCCCTTGATTAGTGGATCTGGTTCCCAATACTAAGAATCTGCATTAAATGGGAGGGAACACATTCCTATATTTTCTCAATCATATGAGTTCCACAACATGTGCCATAATTCCATAATATCTTGTTGATTTATTATTTAATGGTCATCCTCCTGTATTAGGGAGAAAGTCCCTAAATTATCTCCTCCTCCAAATCTTCATAATCTACCCAATATTCTCATAATATTCCAAAAAAATAAATAATATGAGGCACAAATATGAAATTATTCATAAACCTCCCTAATGAATATATTAAAGTTAAAATTACATTATCTAATGCAAAAATAGAGATTTAATGTGCTAAAGGATGGTCATAGGCCTTAATTTATGTTTAATTTAGAGGCATGGGCCTTAATTTATGTCTAATTTAGAGGCCCATCAATGCACTCAGGAATATGTTGTTCTGATCTGAGACAATGGACTATGGGATCCCAAAGTGTACCCACACTCGCTCAAAGAAGAGCTTAGTAGGGGCCTCTACTGTGATACTCTTCTTGTAGGCTACCATGATGGCCATCTTAGATAATTTGTCGACGACCACGAAAACACAGTCGTTGTCGTGCTTAGTAGAAGTACTGACATGTAATCCATGGAGAAAGATTCCCAAGGTTGGCTAGGATTAGGTAGAGGAGTATACAAGCCTTGACTCTTGATGGTTGGTTTGGAAATGGTGCAGGGGGTGCAGGATCTAATGTACTTCCCAACATCTTGATGAAGCTTCGGCCACTAAAAATACTTCTACAATACCGCCACTATTTTCTTTACTCTGAAATGTCTAGCGACCCGACTGTAGTGCACCTCTGAAATAATCTTGGCACGCTCACTTGAAGGAACACAGATGTGTCCCAGGTGGCATAACACTGCATCCTGAAGGTGAAAATTTTGAACTTGCTTCCCTTCCAGGAGTGTTTGGTATATGCTTATGAATTATGGACCGCTCTTGTAAAGATGTGCCACCCTGATGTCTCGTGCCCACAGGAGTCGAGCACAATGATCATCCCCATCACTGGTGGTCGGCTGAGGAAATCAACGACGTTATTGGTGCTTCTCTTCTTATACTTAATTTTGAAATGAAATTTTTGTATATAGGTGGACTATTTCTAATGGTGATCGTTCTGCAACTTCTCTTGTGTCTGTATGAATTGTAGAGGGCGGGGATCTGTGTGGATGACCATTTCCTTCCCTAGAATGTAATTCTTCCATTGTCGATGGGCCTACACAATGGAATACATTTCTTTGTCGTAAGTGGGGTACTTTCAGACTGTTTCTAAAAGTGTCTCACTATGGTAAGCTAATGGATGCCCATACTGAGTAAGAACCACACCAATAGCATAGTCAGAGGCATCTGTTTCAAACTCAAATGGTTATTGCAGGCCTGGTAATGTGAGCATTGATGCAGAACAAAGGTGATTCTTCAACTCAAAGAATGTTTTTTGTTGGGTTTCTGACCAAAAAAACTTTTCTTTCACTCTACCCTTGGTGACTTGACTTAAAGACCAAGTGATATGAGAGAACCCCAACATGAACCTATGGTAGAAATTGGCAAGACCCAAAAGATTTTGGAGCTCTATTATAGTGGTTGGGGTTGGCCAATCCTGAATGACTTGTATCTTGGATGGGTCCACATGTACACCCTTCTCATTAATGATGTATCCCATATATTGAACCTAGTTCAGGCCAAAGCTACATTTCTCTAAGTTAGCACACAGCTTGTGTTGTCACAAGGTTTGAAGGACATGTTGAATATGGTGGAGGTTCTCTTCCCAACTCTGGTTGAAGATGAAGATTTCATCTAAATACACCACCATGAATGCATTGGTTGTTGGGTCCCTATAATACTAGTGATTACCCCATTACTATTGTAGTTATACCCCTTATTTATATTGTTGTGCCCCATAGAATCCCTCTATTGTTATTTTTGTGGCTTTATATTATTATTGTTAGGTCGGCTGGATTATATTGTGACTCCTTAGACTCCTATATATAGAAAGGAGGTTTTTCATTTGTATCATCCAAGAATTGTTCATTTATGTAGTGTAAAGGAGGTTGCCCCCTCGAAGAGGCTGAATTCTAAGGCGTTGCTCTATCTTTTTTGAGCTGGTTTCATAACATTTGGTATCAGAGCTTTGGATTCTAGGGTTTTGCTGCTCCAAACAGGTCATCATGGCATTTTCGCTATAACTTTTTTCTGTGACGTTTCAGAAGTCGCAAAAAAAACCCATTTGAGAAGAAATCGCGTTGAACCGTGGGTCTGAATTTTAGAGCTTTTCGCACGATATTTGCGAAGATATGATCTGAGGAAGTTGGTCTTTTTGCAGAGTTCTGAATTACATTCAAAACAGGTGACCTAGGGAAAATCGTCATAAATTTCTCTCTGGGGATCGGATTGAAATTTCGTAAGAAGTTACAGAAAGAGGACGGACTATAGTTTCTTGTGTGTGTGTTTCAGATTCAAAGGTTGAAACAGTGATTCGTGGTACGTCGTACAAGTTTGCTCTACTGAACTAGTCTAAAAGAAAGTCACTGTGGGAGATTTCACATAACTCTTCCTTGGAGAATCGAATTTGGCTCAGACTTGTGGCATTGGAAAGAGGACGCAGAAGGCTACTACAGGTAGCAATTTCAGAATTGGATGATCTGAAATTATAGAGATACATCAGATTCAATATCAGGCTTCTATAAAGTGAAGAAAGGTGTGTAGTTTTTTTTTAAATTTTTGTGTAAGCTTGGTTTAACGGAATTCAAAGGGCATAGTAAAGCATTATTATCGGTAACTGATGCCCCGAGGAAAGAAAATGCAAACACCTGGTAAGAAACCTGAAAGATCTAGCATGACTCATGAGGAAGAGGAAGAAATGCTACATGATATATCAAAATTACAAGAACACGTGCAACAAATGTCACGCTCACAAAAGCTAACAGAAGCTAAGATAAGTGGCGTGGAATCTAAGATAAATGGCATGGAATCTAAGATAAAGGGCATGGAAGCTAAGATGGATGATTCGAAGACAGATTTGAAGACAGACATGGAAGAATTGAAGAAGTTGTTACAAGAAAGGGTCACTAAAGGTGAAAAGGTAGTAAAGGAAACTCATGATGAGAACAAAAGAAATGTTAATCATGATTCCATAGACGCTAATGTTGGATCGAAGAATCACCATATTCCAAAAATCGACATGAGGAAGTTTGATGGCAAGGATCCCGCCACATGGATATTACAGATGGAGCAATTCTTCGATCTCAATAATGTGCAAAACGCACAAAAGGTACATATGGCAACTGTACATTTCGAACCAAATCAGTTTGTATGGTATCAATGGCTTTGCTCTCGTAAACAATTTATCACTTGGGCAATTTTTACGGAAGAATTGATAGCACATTATGAAGATACAAAAAGCAACGCTTTTTTTAGCCAATTGATAAGTCTCAAACAAAAGGGTTCAGTAATGGAGCACATTGAGGAGTTCCAAAAATTGAACATAAGGGTAAAAGATATTCCAGAGGAGCATAGGATTGATGTGTTCATAGGGTCTTTAAAGGATAATATCTAACATGATATTTGCCTTTGGGAACCTGATTCATTAGAGAAGGCATTCAGGTTAGCAAGAAAAATGGAAAGCAAAATTATGGCAACCAGGAAGCATACCACTCACAACTATAAAGACGGAAGTGTTGTTGCCCCTAGTCTTCCACAACCTATAAGGTTGACACCACAACAATTGGAAGAAAAAAGATCAAAAGGGCTTTGTTATAGTTGTGATAGAAAATACACTAAAGGTCATAAGTGTGCTGAGAATAAATTATTCTACATAGATTGTGAAGAGGAAGAAGAAAAGGAGCAAGAAAGGTCAAAAGAAGAAGATATACTCCAGGAACAAAGCCTAGATGAAGAACAAATAAATCCGACCATATCTTGTAATGCATTGGCAGGAATTACCACTCCTCAAACCATCAAGATAGAAGGACAAATCAAGAAGAAAAAGGTAATAGTGCTGATTGATTCAGGAAGCACCCACAATTTTATTCATTGTAGGGTAGCAAAAGAATTGAATTGCTTCCTATATCCAGCACCAGAGTGTCAAGTGATGATTGCAAATGGAGAAACAATAAATTGCTCTGGAAAGTGCCATAATATCAAGCTATCCATGGGAGAATATGTATTAACTAGCCCAATGCTTTCCATTCCAATGGGAGGTGCTGATGTTGTACTAGGAGTCCAATAGCTACAATCCTTGGGTACAATAGCTTTTAATTTTCAAGAACTTTTCATCAAATTTTATACGGAAGGAAAGGAAGTTGAATTAAGGGGTATTGCAGGGAAACCAGGAAAGATAATCAGCTCTAATGGCATGAAAAAGCTTCTAAAAAAGGAGAAAAGAGGTGTAATTGCACAATTATGTTCGCTAGATGTTTCCACATTGGAATCATCTATTTCTCCAGATCTCCAAAAAGTCCTGGACAATCATTCCAAGGTATTTGAGACTCCAAAAGGCCCCCCACCTATGCGTGATCATGATCATGCTATTCATCTGATTCCAGGAAGTGTTCCTCCAGACATTAGGCCATACAGATATCCCTATGTCCAAAAAAGTGAAATTGAACGTATGGTTGCAGAAATGCTAGATGCTGGTATAATTCAACCAAGTCAAAGTTCTTTCTCAACTCCAGTAGTATTGGTGCACAAGAAGGATGGATCATGGTGCATGTGTCCGGATTATAGGGAGCTCAACAAGCTCAGTATTAAAGATAAGTTCCACATTCCTGTTATTGATGAATTACTGGATGAATTGCATGGATCAATTTACTTCACCAAGTTGGATCTTCGTTCGGGATATCATCAAATCAGAATGAAGATTGAAGACATTCCGAAAACGGCATTTAGAACTCATGAGGGTCATTATGAATTTTGGTCATGCCTTTTGGCCTTACCAATGCACCTTCAACATTTCAAGGTTTGATGAATTCAATTTTCAAACCATTCCTTAGAAAATTTGTGTTAGTATTTTTTGATGATATACTAATCTACAGCAAGTCTTGGAAGGATCATGTTGAACATGTTGACAGGGTGCTACAACTATTGGAGGAGAAACAATTATATGCAAAAAGATCCAAATGTTTCTTTGGAGTCCAGGAGGTGGAATATTTGGGTCATATTGTATCTCATGAAGGAGTTAATGTAGACCCTAGCAAAATTAAAGCCATTAAGGAATGGAAAATTCCCACATCCATAAAGAATCTGCGAGGATTTCTTGGGTTGACCAGGTTATTATCGCAAGTTTGTTAAGAATTATGGGAGAATAGCAGCACCTCTAACAACATTATTGAAGAAAGATTCATTTTCATGGATTCCAGAAGCAACAAAGGCCTTTGAACATCTTAAAGAGGCAATGTGCCAAGCACCGGTCTTAGCTACACTGGACTTCACAAAAACCTTTATTATGGAATGTGATGCTTCAGGAAATGGAATTGGTGTTGTTCTAATGCAAGATGAAAGACCCATTACTTTTGAAAGTCGTCCAATCAAGGGAAAGTTTTTAAGCAAAGCTATTTATGAGAAGGAAATGTTGGCAATACTGCATGCACTTAAGAAATGGCGACCCTACCTAATGGGAAGACACTTCAAGGTAAAAACGGATCATGATAGCCTTAAATAATTTTTAGAACAAAGATTATCCTCTGAAGAGCAACAAAAGTGGGTCACAAAGATGTTGGGTTATGACTTTGAAATCATCTACAAAAAAGGGAAGCAAAATGTGGTGGTAGATGCACTCTCAAGAAAGGATGAGGATGTGGAAGCATTGTTATGTGCCATTTCTATTATCCAACCAGATTGGATAAACGAAGCAAGGGAGGAATGGAAGAATGACAAAGTGTGGGCACTTATTCGAAAGCTACAACAAGATTCCAGTACTTTTGATACATATAGCTGGCAAAATGATTCGTTATGGTACAAAGATTGCTTATACCTCTGTAAGAATTCCCAGCTAAAACGAAATATTCTTGTGGAATTGCACACTTCTCCCTTAGGAGGGCACTCAGAATTTTTAAAAACTTACCACAGGGTTAAGAAGGAATTTTTTTGGGATGGCCTTAAATCAAATATTCAAAAGTTTGTGGCGGAATGTTTGGTTTGCCAGCAAAATAAAGTTGAAACAATTAAGACACCGGGTCTATTACAACCTTTATCCATTCCAAGCCAATGTTGGGAGGAGGTTTCAATGGATTTTATCACAGGTTTACCCAAGTCTGAGGGAAAGAGTGTCATCATGGTGGTAGTTGACAGACTTACCAAGTATGCACACTTTTGTGCATTATCACATCCATTTAAAGCCAGTACAGTTTCTACTGCATTTATGGAAACAGTTCAAAAGCTACATGGAAACCCAAAGATTATTGTAAGTGACAGAGATCCCATTTTCACTGGAAATTTTTGGACAAAATTATTTTCTTGTCTTGGTACTCAGTTAGCTCATAGCTCATCTTATCATCCTCAATCTGATGGGCAAACTGAGATAGTAAACAAATGTTTGGAAGGATATCTTCGTTGCTTTGTATCTGATAAACAGACACAATGGGTCAAATGGTTGCCTCTGGCTGAATGGTGGTATAACACTTCCTTCCATACAACAACAAAAATGACCCCATTTATGGCACTTTATGGGTATCAACCACCATCCATCACATCATATTTAAGAGAAATTCTAAGGTTCAGGCAGTGGAACATCACATCGAACATCAACAACAAGTCCTCCAACTCTTAAAGGATAACCTCGTGTTGGCACAAAATAGAATGAAACAACAGGCAGATCAACATCACTGTGAAAGGAGTTTTTATGTAGGTGATTCGGTATTCCTACGGCTACAACCATATACGCAAATGTCCCTAAAGCAAGCTAAGAAGGATAATAAATTATCACCAAAGTATTATGGTTCGTACAAGGTGTTGCAAAAGATTAGTACTATGGCATACAAATTGGAGCTTCCTGCAGCTTCTCGATTGCACCCAGTTTTCCATGTTTCATGTTTAAAGAAGGTTATAGGTGACAAGCTCCCAATTCAAACAATATTGCTAGAACTTGATGAGGAAGGAAAAATTATATTGGAACCGGAAGCAGTCACAGAAACAAGAACTCGACAGCTACGAAATCGATCAATTTCAGAGTATCTTATCAAGTGGAAGAACTTATCCGCTGAAGATTCCACATGGGAGGATGAGAATTTTATGCAAAAGTATCCATAACTACTCAAGCGTTGAGGACAACACTTTTTTGAAGGAGAGGGGCATGTTGGGTCCCTATAATACTAGTGATTACCCCATTACTATTGTAGTTATACCCCTTATTTATATTGTTGTGCCCCTATTACCCCCATATTATTATTTCTGTGCCCCATAGAATCCCTCTATTGTTATTTTTGTGGCTTTATATTATTATTGTTAGGTCGGCTGGATTATATTGTGACTCCTTAGACTCCTATATATAGAAAGGAGGTTTTGTCATTTGTATCATCCAAGAATTGTTCATTTATGTAATGTAAAGGAGGTTGCCCCCTCGAAGAGGCTGAATTCTAAGGCGTTGATCTATCTTTTCTATCTTTTCTTGAGCTGGTTTCATAACATTGGTGAAGGGTCGCAAGATGTCACCCACCAGTCTCATGAAGTTTGCATGGGCATTCTTCAACCCGAACAGCATGACAAACCATTCGAAAAGGACCTCCTTGGATTTGAAGGAAGTCTTCCACACATCGGAGGGTTCAATAGGCACCTAATGATAACCTTACCTCAAGTCAATCTTGCTAAAATATTTGGCCCCTTTGAGCTGATCCATAATGTCATCATTCTGCGGGATTGGGTACCTATTCTGGACAATGATCTTTTTTAGCACCCAATAGTCAATTTACAAAGCCTCCAGGTCCCATCCTTCTTCTGTACCAATACAATCGAGCTCTCACAAGATAATGAGCTTGGCCTGATGTGCCCTTTTTGTGATAGTTCTTGAATCTACCTCTTGATCTCATCATTCTCCATAACAGAGCTTCAATAAATCGGTCCATTGGGCAGCGGTGCGCCCGGGGTGAGATCAATGGAGTGCTAGACGTGAAAGTGCATAGGTACCCCTATGGTTGAGGAGAAAATATCCTTGTACTCCTCCACGACCTTGGCCATATGTTGTTGCTTTGCAAAGGAGCACTGCTTGGAAGCCGTGGCCACAACCTTCTTCTTTCCCTGGGGGCGAATCATAAGGAAAACAAATTTCCTGGTATAGGAAATGATCTTACTGCATTGCTTTGCAGTGATAAAAGAGATGGCGGTAGGCGTGGCTACCTCCAGTATCATGTACAACTTATTAGCCAAAGTAAAAATCACAGAGTAAGGTCTAGAATCATATACGGCAAGTCACTTCCACAAGTATGGTTGTCCTAACAATACATCACAAACTTCAAGAGTAGAATCATCAAACAATACCTCATTTGTGAAGGGCTTGATATTGTAGGGAAGGTGACATCACTCTCTCATGCGAAGATCTCATCGTTGGTGAAGCCACTCAATGGTGTACGTTTGTTGATGTGATTTAGTCTTTAGGCTCAACCGCTTCACAACCTGTGTTGAAATGAGGTTCTTTTGGCTCTCGTTGTCAACAATGAACTGCAGCGGAGAACCCTTCACCCACATCTATGAGTGGAAGAGGCATTCCCCCTCCTCTGTATCTTTAGGTTCAATCTTCTGGATCTTGGTGGTGGTCATAGTGGCGCTGGGCTCTGCATCAATGATATGCTTCCCTTTATTAGTTCCCTTATCCGGTTCTAATTCAGAGTAGGAACCCACGTCTGATTCGGAAGGCTTCAGCTCGGCCACCAGTGACTGCTTGGCCCAAAACTCACTTGTATTGTGAGTGGAGCTCTTATGGATCTCACACCATTTTCTTGTGTCCTTCTTCATCTTCGTGGTGTTTTTCTTTGCTTGTGGCTTCGACGGGCTATCCTGGGTAACCCTGCCTTGGCTTGGTCCTTTGTTTTATGGTTTGAGAGCACCTTTTCCTTACTTTGGATTTGTAGATCCAATTTTTTTAACTTCTGCTCAATCTTGACAGTGTATCAATACGTTGTGCCAAGCAAGGAATTTCCAGGAAATCCATCTCGTCCTCGATGTACTTGTGTAGATAGTCGTTGTACTTGAACACCAAATGCCACTTAGTATCCTTGATACCCAGCTTCATGCGAAGGATATGGAAAATATTTGTGAACTCTGGCACATCTTGGTCCCTTCCCTACCATATCATGGTCCACTTTATGTATGTGGCTTCATAGCTCCCGACAGGGTAATATTGTTCCTTGATGGCATCTCGGAAATAATTCCAAGTGGGTGCGGCTGAAAATAGCGAGGGTTCACTCTCGTCCTTTTTTTCATAGTAGGTTTCCCACTAGTCCTTGACGTGTGGGAAGGCTTTGAGAGTTCAAAAGTAACCTTTTCTCGATTGGAAAAGTCATGAACTAAAAGATATCCTTCCAAAAGATTTAACCATTTATCTACATCGTCTGCATCTATCAGGCCTTCGAATATGGGAATATTGAAGTTAACTTGTACCTTAAAAGGAGTGGCGACTGCAGCATGGCTGCTAGATGAAGACGCATCACCTGTGGGTAGCCATCGAACGATCTGGGAAAATTTATCCATCATCACATCCCTCTGTCACTCAAGGGATTCCTCAAGAAACATTTTGAAAGGATCTCCTTCCCCCTCATCTTTCTTTTCTTCCACCATGGGAGGTCATCGGGTTTTGCGAGGCTGAACTTGCAATGGTTCAACTACATTAATCCCTAACTCCTTATACCCTGACCTCGTTGGGTACATGCAAAGAAAAACGGAGAACGAGAATACTGCTCTAATACCACTGATCCGAACTTACACAAGAACACAAAAACTTATAGATATAATCATAAACACATATATGCAACATAAAAACACTTCATTTCATTAATTAAAAACTACTGAACTATGCTTACTAATAGAATGGAAATAAGATAGCTCGGGCAATGGTATCTTATCTCTAAGAAGAGATGTGGCAACTACTTGCCTCTGAACTATGTTAAAATGAGGCTCAAGGGCCTATTTATTATTAGAAAACATGAGAAAACCCTAAACAACCAAAACCCTAACCCCAAGAGATGTAACACCAAGAGTTTGTGGGCCCTGTTGGGGTTAGTTTGGCAACCCACTTCTTGTGGTCGTAACTTGGTCATATTATCTCTGTTTGACACGTACGATACCTTGTTCGAAAGGTCTCATCGAGTACTACAGGTTTCACCACAGGCCCTTTCCTATAGCTATGGGCCTGTCGTAGACCCCAAAAAACGTCGTTTAGGGGGTCAAAACAGATTTGAAAGTTGAGGACCCGACAAACTGCTAAGAATAGTAAATGTTGAAATTAAAAAGGAAACAAATGAAACTAACTAGGGGGTCTAGGTGGAATAGGCAAGTGGCCACCAATATCCACTTGGATCAATCATCATATAAACTCATCAAGATGAGAAATCCAAGTCATGACAATTATATTTTTGGACTTTGTGATTATCTAGGGACTCATATTCTAACATTCCCCCCCTCAATTGCAACTTTGAATAATTTTACAAATAAATTTCCTTATCTTAAAATTTGAAACTATTGAATTGAGTTTAGATGAAGATATGCCTAAAAAACAACCAATATTAAGCATATAGAAGTGATCATCTACTATATTTGAATATATCCATTAAAATGATTATTGAGAAGACAAAATGCTATGTTGGAATTCTCCATTGTTGATTGAATGTTGATTGCTTTGACTAATTTGACTTTTAGTAGTTGATTCTTGAAAGGATCCAAGCTGGGGATTTGAATTCTTTAGGTGGTGAATTTTCTTGGTTAACTGCTAACCCATTTGAAATCATCAATTTACTCCCCCCCTTAACGTTGTATAAGAGTTTCTTTTATCATTTTTCCTCCTCCCCCCCGCCCTTTTAGGTGTGGAGAATACCATCTTTATTTCGAATAATTAGTTGAAGAGTTTTGTTTTGTTAATTAGGAATCTTTGTTTTTACCTATGTTTTGACTAGGTTGTAAGATTGGTGTAGTTTCTTCACTTCTTGATTCCATCTTTGAACATTTATACACCCACATTAAATTAATTTCTTAGATTTCTTCTGCTCTCAGCATATTTTCGATAAGTGAATTGCCTTCCCACAATGAAGATAAGGATGAGGATCATAACACTGACTCTCCATGCATCCATTTCTTTGAAAATGCTAATACTTTTTATCAATGCTCTTAACTTCATCACGAAGCCCTACACTCATAGACTTAATTGGTTTGGAGAAATATGGAATATGAAATCTAACAATTTTCATGTAACACAATTCATACCTTTTTTTTTAAAGAAATTTCTTCCCAACGTCTCACAACCATCCTACAAAAATCATTTTCTTGTTCTTTTTCTTCTTTACAATGGCTAATACTACTAATATTATGTGCTTGATTCATTAAGCCATCTATCTCACATTGAGCATTAATCATTTCAATTGCATCAAATTTTATTATTAGTTTAGATGTATCACATGTTGCATCAAACTTTTTAATAAGATCTTATATATTACATGTTGCATCACTCTTGTTTATGAGTTGTTTTGTGCCACAACTTGCATCAATTTTCTGGATAAATTGATGTGTATGACAATATGTATTAGCCTTCTCTATTATATATTATGTATCACAAATTGCATCTCCCTTTACTGTAGATGATGCACCAATCATATCATCAATATGATCATGATTTTCTTTTAACTTAGTCGAAGAGAATCAACCAATTGGTCCTTCATTTATATTTCCCTTTGAATATATTTTGTAGTTGTTAGTTTGTTAACCATTTGACCAATTATTGTTTGATTTTTCTTTAATTTTCACTCAAGTACTTTGATTTTATTATACAATTCATGGTTTCACTATTGCCAATGTTTAATTTCCTAAGAAGCATTTTGAAGATGTTTTCCTCAATCCATTTTTAATTAAATTATTTGTTTTTAACACTCACATTTTTATGTGACTTAAGGGTGTCAAGTATTCCCGATCATGCACCCTAACATTTTCTTACAATCTTGAATTTGATGACTCACTTTAATATGGTTGCATTGAATTGAATAATGATTGAATTACTTGACTTATCCCCCTTCAAATAATTATGTACTAATGCACACAAAATCACATAATTTGTCCTTAGACCCCCTTATTCCATTTTGAGGTGGTATTAGACATGTGAGACAAATAAAAATATGATTTTCTTATAATATTTTCTTTCAATCACAAGAATGTATAATAAGAAAAGTAGAAGGATATTGAATTTCAAGATTTAGTTCAGCTTTCAAACCTTCAACCTTTCACCTATGACAATATAACAATTTTTCTCTCTAAATAAAAAATTCCAAGCTTCCTTACATATTAAATATCCTCCAAACTTTTTTCCTTTTAAAATGAGAGAAATATAAAATATCACCCAAATTACTATTGAATGTTGTAGGAAATAAGAATCACTTGTTGGTCTATTTTTGGATCATAATCAGCATATGAACACGCCATTCTTTCTCTAAATTATGTTGGTTTCTCTTTCATGTAATTCAATACCTCTAAAACACTACCGAAAACCCAATTGCATGGCTCTACGTGTGATTTCACTAGTCAACAAAATTCTATGAAATTTGGCAAAACAACCTGCAAATCTAGAATTGCGTTGATTACAATAATTCTTCAATTTACCCAAATATTTTGAAAAGTGCCAATCGAACAATTCTATCAAAATTGTCCCAATTAGTGGATATGAAAACCCAAAAAAAATTGAATAATGGAACTTGAACAAAACCAAAATTACCACCACCTAAAAACCATGCTAGAATTTTCCTAAGACAGATAAATATTTCTATTTTTCACTAAACATATATCAATGAAAACCCTTACCATATATCCATTTCTAGAATAGATATTTGAATTCAACTCTTAGAGGCCAGATGAATTTTTCTACAAAAAATGTAAGCATTGACCTCATCAGCCATAGTACTAAGTTGTCGGTGTATCAAGCCACTTATTCAAAGGAAACCATAGCAAATAAACTCATATATGTATGCATTTGTGGTGTGAACATCTATGTGCAATTAATAAACAAAAATTAGCCCCCATTTTTCTTTGCAAACATAACTAAAGAAAAGCAGTTTGTGGAAAGCTCAATGCTCAGATTGTTGTAGATTCCAATTAGCCAAAAAATTCAATGCCTTGATTGTATGAATGCCTTTGATTTCATATTTTAGCTACCTTCCATTGTTGATCAACATATGTGGTTCCTTGATCATATTGCTTCAGGCTTCAATAAGAACAAAACTTGATTAAAACAAACTGATAGAACTCGATCTAGAAACCATCAAAGATTGGGCTATCAGATTGTGGTGGGATTTCCAACAGTGAATTTTAAATTCTTAATTTGAAACCTCGTCACCATTTTTTTCACACTCAATGTTCTCATCATCATGGCTCTCATCTTCAGTTTTTACATATCTTAACTACCAAAGGCATATCTCACTAGATAATTAAGAAAAACATATTTAACTAGATAACTCACCATATCTCAAATAAAAAAAGTGGACCTTACACCCTTTGTAGTGTATTTTAGCTCTTTACCTCGCTATTCATGGCTCTGATACCATGTTAAGAATTAGCATGGGCAAGATGAGACAAGCTAGATGGTGGAAAAGACTTAAAGTGCTTGTGTTGTATTCTATTGATCTCAAAGTATGAATCTAAAATTCATCAATTTCCCTTCTAGATATTCTAGATCTAGATCAAGATCACACTGACAACTCATCAGTGGATCATCACAAAAACTCATCATGATAAGAATTCCAAGTCATGACAACAGTATTCTTGGATTCTTTGATTATCTATCAATTCACGGTCTAATAAAAACTATAGGTAAAATGTGTTATTTTTTCCTCTAACATTTATCTCAAACCTTAGCCTTCTTTCCTTTGTGAGTGGAAACTCTAACCATAAATGTTTCCCTAAAATTCCTCCAAAATCCTAGTGTCCAATACAAATATATAAAATATGCATGAAGAAAATTACAAGAAGGCATGTTTTTCCTAATATCACATTTCTAACTAGAGCACATGAGTATAGGTGTGATCAAATGAATTTATCCTCCCTCTATTTATATGGGAGGTGAGGGGGGCCTTTACCATGAAGTGGACCTAGTCCACTACAAACTAACCAACTCTACATAAGATACATCAACATGTGGAGCACTCCAACTCTAGGTGATAGCATGTTAACATCCAATTATTTCATATTGAACAATCAAGGCTCCAAGGATCAAAACTACTCTAGGTCTACTCCACCTAAATGATCAATCCCTCAACCACTTCATTGCTAGTTAATTCCTTAACCACTTCATTGCTAAGTTAAGTCCTTATGCAAGTAATTAATTTTGTCAATGCCATTTAGGGTTCAAAAGCCTCCTCCAAAATGTCTAACACTCATCCTCCAAAGTAAGGCATCCTCTAAGAAACCAAACAACCCTCTAGGTGGTGATTAGGAAGAAAGTCGCTAAGCTTCATAGGTCTCCAAAACTCCAAAAAGAATGAATACACCTATCCATACAAGGCCTAACAATCAACAATCATGTCAATTTCACTATGTTTGTCCATCATGGAATGACCAAGGGTAATCCATACACCATGGTCCATATATTACATGAAGCACCCCAGAGCATGATTTAAACACTTTTAAAGTAACCTCAAAAGCTAATTGTCCCTCTTTACAAAGAAAATGTTTTCAACACCAATATTCTCCATCTACAACCCAACCAAACCCATCATTTACAAATCTAAACTAGTTGTATTCATAGAATCAACCATTTAAATTTGGAAACAAATTGTCACAATATTGTCACAATCCTCCATCAGAACATCATATCTTGCCTCCTCAATACAATTGGAAGGCTCACGAGTGGAATAAACCAATACAATATTGTTATCGGGAAAACTAGTGTCTATTCAGAACTGCTAGTCCCACTAAGACGGGTAGCTATCTTAGAAACAAACAAACTAAAGTCACTTGTGTTTTCCTTTACGAGAGATAGATGAGAAAGAAGCAGAGAGTACCAACCTCAGTCTTTTGCTTGGCTCCTTGCTTGTTTCCTTTCCCCTTTGACAGAATCTCGCCACTCCTTCCTTACTTGTCCCGCTTCAAAGAGAACCTGTAGAGTCAAAGAAGCATAATACCATCAAAGCATAGAGATCTATCACTGTAAACAACATAGGATTAGATATATATTGACCATACAAATGCATATAACAACACAATATTCAAAGATATACAAGAATATGGAGGAAAACTCAAATAGCTTTATTGATATAAGTAGTAGAAGAGAGAATTACAACCACTTGGTCTGACCTAGTGCCATTCTCCTAGCATGAAAGCCCTCTTCACCTCATACAAAGAAAGATCACCCAACAATGTCTTCAAAGAGAAACCAACAGCACTTCCTTGAAAATTACAAAATTCCAGCCTCTGGATCTCTTGGATGAGGGATCCATATATAGATGTTTACAGGAGAGTGAGTCAATTTCTGGGATTTTGATTAGTGTCATTTCATTGATAGTTCTTGATTCCACATGGAGATTTCAGATCTCTTACTCATCCCTGGGTGAACTCAGAGAGGAAAGTGTCAAATTCAGCAGTTTCTAGAAGATTCTCTGGGTTTCCACCTAGCAAACTACTTGTGCCATTTGTCTGCTCTCGCTCATCGTACCCTATAGAAGGGCTTTCTAGTATGCATCGCACTTTTTGCATGTGGCAGGTGAGATGCATTGCACCTTTAGCACTCGGCAGTCTGTATGGTCCTGCTTTGACCAGTTCTGAGTAGTTTTTCATGGAGAACTTCTAGGAGATGATGTAATCAGCTGACCTTGCTCCTTTAGGGTATGAAACAACACTTTTAGGGACTTAGAAGCCGTTGGTTTATGGACATGTATGATTGGGGTTGCAGTGCCCAAATATGTCTATAACAGTTGCCCCCTAAAGTATGAGGTCGTAAATCCCTTTTGATGTCAGGTGAAATTCTTTATAATGAGGATCTGAGGTTTTTCAAACTGGAAGGTGACCTGTAATAAGATACAATACAATACATTATCTTCATAATATTTTTCATGATCTAGCTGAGGTGATCATTCCCATGCTCAACTTTGATAAATTCATTTTCATGTACATAGGACAGACAATCGTCTGTGTGCAGACTGATGATCCTGGTAGAGCCATCATTCCTTAGTTTGGATGATTATCTGTGCAGCAATGATGTACATTTGATGTCTTTATTTTCCTGAATATATCGCAGCCTTGATGGATGAAACTAGATCCAGGGTCTTCGAAAATTGTTCAATCTTCGCCCGAAGTACAAGTCGATCCATGTGAAAAGATGTTCCGATGTCGAACATGGAAGGACATCGCTTGATTACCAGCCAATGATGTAAGATGTTAACAGGCGCGAGAGGAATCACCAATGATGATGATGACCCTCAAGGTACTGTAGTACAATTCACGTGGTGTGAATAAATGAGTTGATGTCGAACACCACGCAAAATCTTTCGGTCGAAGGCCATTAGTGTAAACCTATCACCGGAAGTGAGAAACTTTCCATTGAGGCATGCAAGCTTCAAAGTACTGAAAGGGTTGTTTCTAGTTTGGCTTCTTGGATAATTTGCTGATGTCGACAAGAAGTGACCCATCGTAGGAGGGCATTGATGGATCCCACATCTACGACATGGAACAGAGCAAATGATTTTGTAGAGCTGAAAACGATCTGATGATACAAGGTTCAGGGTGGCGGTCATGAAATAATGAAGCATGAAGGTATTGTAGTGGATGAGACACAAGCTGGGTAGGTGAATTCTCTTAGCGACTTCTCTTGAACATATCAGCGACACTGAAATGGATTGGTAGCGTTAGCCCCAAAAGTGGATGGTATGGTGGACCAATGGTGATATGATCGGTGAACGGAATAACCCAACCTGACTCAATCATGGTGATGGAGTGAAAGTGTCATGTTCAAGAGCGACCTGTTACCAATAAAGTTTCTTCAAGTTTTCTTCCCAATTTTCCCCAGTCATTTCTAACCAATACCTCTTTATTTTTGTCAAGCTTGAGGAGGATAACATATGCTTGTTCTATAATTTTCCCTTCAGGCAAACCCGTCGCTATGTTTTAACAAGCCTAGTGACAGTGAAACTCTCCCTTTTTTGAATTGACAAGTTTGTCGCTATTGTTTTAACGAGTTTAACAACAAAGATAAGTCGGTTCTTTTCAATTTTAGAGAGTCTAAAAAGAGACAAAAGGAGACTCCAATATTCCTTTTTCATAATATAATCCCTTAAGTCCGAAAAGGTATAAAACAATGCGAAAGGGATGACTTTTCGATAGTTTTAACGAGCCGAACAAGATAAACGCTCGATCTTTTTGTGTAATAATCTCTCAAGTCCAAAAAGATTAAAATATAGAGGAGGGATGGCACTTCCAATCACTTTAACGAGCTGGAGAGGCCAATTTCTCGGCAATATTTTCATATTTTATGAGTCAGATGAAAAGAGCTTAAAGGAGACTCGTTTTTTGAGGAACGACTGATGTTTTCAGATAGCAACTAGTTGTAGGTAATGTTTGGAAATTTTAAATCACGGCAGTGTAAAGAAGGTGGCTAATAGGATCACACATCGCAATTGTTCCTCAAAAGGGGTAAACAATCAAATGGAGGTGTATGATCGGCTAAAAAAGAGTGGAGGTGATGGTAAGAACACGACCAAGGCTCAAAAGCTGATAATAATTCGATCTCAATGTTTATTTACCGGAGGTGGGTTCATTTTTTAATGAACTTAAACTCTGGTGGAACATATGCTCAGTGTTAGGTTTAATTTTTAACGAGCTTGAACTTTGCGTAAAACTGCTCATGCCAGTCGTATAATAAGGATGTCTCATCGGTAGGTTCATTTTTTAGGGAGCTTGCACCATTCGAAATTTTGCTCCGACTCCTTTTATTATGTAAGCTAGGAACGACCAATCCTACGAGTTTAAAGGGTTAAGAACCTACAAACTAAGAACACAAATGGTCTCTTTTCACTTTCACGCAAAAAGGTTTGCATGCCCCCAAGTATAGCGAAGTAGAGTTTCCTAGGTTACCCCTCAATTTGCAGACAAAACATTTGTTTTATTGGGAAAGGCCTACCTTTTCCAAGTTACCCTTCAATTTCCAGACAAAACATTTGTTCTATCGGGAAAGGCCTACCTTCTAATAGAGGTATCTTATTCTAGTCTAATCCCATTTTCCTAAACGGACGGGTGTGTCAGACCAATCATATATCCTCCGTGGAAACCTACCCTATACCTGAATTTTTTTTGTCGAAGCAGACCAGGGTGCATGCCCCCTGGGTTTCAATCACAACCACCGAATCACTCGCATTCATCAAGTGGAAAAACTGGAAATTGATGAGACATTCCTTGTGTAAAAATACCTGTTAGGGATGGCATTTGACTATTAGCTGTGTGTGAACCGGTGAATGAAAGCTGGTCTACGAGCTAGATCATGCTGCCTTCATGCGGAAAACACATTACTCGAAAGAGTGAGGATACAATAGCTCCCATGCTATAAATGTAGTCATGCCCAAGGAATAGACTGTAATCTATAGGTCCTTGGACTACCATTATGTTCAGATAAACGGTTTTCCTTCTCAAAGTTATAGGCAAACTTGGAAGGATCCCTAACGGTCAACTAGTTCCTTTATCGAAGCCTGATTTCACATCTTAGGCAAAAGCAATGGTGAACCAAGCACTTTCCAAGCAGTCAAGGAAAGGATACTCACAGAAGCCCCTTCATCTATGATGGTACTAACCATGACCATTCTATAAGTTTGCACTATGATTCGAAACGTTACATTAGACAGTAAACGGGGTCTGCCTAGTAGGTTCCAATCAAAGGAAACAACTAGGATGCTTGGAGGTGGGACCAAATAAACGGCCGGATTCAACTCTGATGGCAGATTTCCCCCATGTTCATCGGAGTCCGTGTTTATGAAAAGAATTTGAACAGTGTCATCCTCATTCCCTTTGGTGACTGTATCATCTGAAGGTAACTCCTCTGAAGACAAGATGGGGTCAACTGCCGTCTCGACCTATTGACTTTGGTCCGATGTGGACTCAGAGGGTTCATCTTCAATGATAGGTGCTTCGACCGACAACAAAGGTGTGTCAATTGGATTTTCAACTAGCAATGGACTCGGCAAGAGTTTATTGTATCCAAGAGGAAGTCGCTGCGGTGACGCAGGACGATTATCCAAGACTCTCTTAGCTTCTTCCAGGAAGGGACAACGATGGAGGGCATGATCGCCTTCACACAGTCTGCAGGGAAATTTAGATTTTCCTTTCTGTCTGGTGACTTTGTTTTCACTAGTTGACGGTGTACTCTCAACATGATTGTCAGAGGTTGATGACACCGAATTGTGCAAGTGGGGAGACCAGTCCCTTAAGATCCGTGGGATGCAAGGACAATCTCGATGATAGTGGTCTCCTTTGCAAATGACACATGGAGATTTAGGTTTGGACGGTGCAGTGTGTGGATTTTCGCTAGACGATGCATGGTTGCCCCTTTTTGCCATTGGCTCCTTCTTCTTCTTCTCCTTCCCTTTCTTCTTCTTCTCAGTTACTTGGTTTTTAGTTTTACCAGCTTCACCAAGTGAAGAGGAAGAAGAAGAGGGAGAAACAAACGAAGTAGAAGGTTGGGGGGTAACTCTAGTATTATCTAGTTGTTGATTTGATTGCTTAGGAATCACGGTGCTTTGAACGACAGTGGCCGAGAACAACCATACTGGCAGGCCAATTGTTAATCCCAGGAGGGACAATGTGGCCATATGAGGTGCACCAACATCTCCCCAAGAGGAGAAAGGACTAGGATTTCCCCCAAGGGGAAATCCTTGGTTGGTGGACTCCATTTTCTCAACCCAAGATCAACGAGGGAACAGTGACGTTATTCCGTTTAAAATAAATTTTAGACGCTTTGACACAACTTGCTTTTTCACTTTTTAAGAGTCGAGAAAAAGCTAAAGATGACTCTAGTCGCCTTCGATTTTTAATGAGCCTGAAGTGACAAGTGTTCAGATGGACCTTTTCCTTTAAGGAATCTGAAAAGGAGCGAAAGAGACTACTCTGGAAATCTAGACAGAGGGATTACCAAACCAATCGCAAAACTGCAGAATACTTTTTACGGTACGGCAGTCAATCTTCCCGAATGCTGTCTTCAGTGCATTGCAATCGATAGGGCGGCAGACACGACTTCCTAAGGATAAAGGATATAGCCTATTATGGTCTCCCAATATATACTCGACGGTACGTGGGAGCACAAGTCCGTACTGGCACTTGTCGTCTCAAAGAGGAGGAATCACCCAACCTACGATGAAAGCGACAGTTACCAGGCTTTACAAAGCTAGAATACGTCTCTAGCCTAGACTTCTAGATGTTGTGCATTAGGTTCCAAAGCATTTTTATGTTCATTGAATTTATTTTACAATTGATCTTTCTTAAGAATTTTGCCTTTAAGGTTCACCGCGTGATGTAGATATACAACTCTTAAATATGCAATCTAAGATGATAAACAGTCGTTTACTCTTCTTTTTTTCAATGAAAATCCTAGCTACTAAGGTAAGAGAAACGAAATCCTTTCAACATAGAGCAGAGAGCAGACACTAGATGCACTGTCCTAAATCAACAAGCAGTCTAAATGAAAATGCAGGTGCATGTATTTGTTTTCCACTTTCTTAATGTGTGAATGACAAAAGGAATGCTAAATACAAATCTGAATTATCTCTTCTTTCAAAGCGACAATACTAACGATTTTCTTTTCAAAAAATGACAGGAAGGCAAGACGACACTTTGCGATTTTGAATTGAAAACTGCTTTCGACACTTGAAATACTATAAATTCAGATCAAATACAAGAGTAACAGTGTAATTGACTATCAAAAAGAGAAGGATTCTTTTCTTTGACTGAAAACGACACTTGCGACACTTTCAGATCAAAATATGACAGTTCGATTAAGCTACTATTTTGTAAATGAGAACTGTGAATGGCGAAAAATAAATAAAGACATTCACAAATATTTGTACAATGGAGGCTTAATGATGCAAAGGAAGGGGGTTTCAACAATGGTCTACTGATCATAGACAGCAAAACTCCTGAATAAAACTGAAAACAATGAAGAAAAACCAAAATCTGGAGGCAGAAACAGTCTTACCTGATCATCGCACCTGTAACACAAGGAAACAGGGATGCATCTCACCTACTACACACGGGAGGTGCGATGCATCCAGTCTGCCTAAAGGAGAGGGTGCGATGGACGAGGAACAAGACTTTAGCTTGGTTTTTGGTCACAGTTTGCAGTTTAGTTCAGGGATTTAGTCCGAGCTAACGATAGTCAGTAAATACAAAGTATAGGGCTGATCTAATGAGGTTTCTTGAGCTACCTTTAGGGCACTTAGGATGTTTGCAAGTTAGTTGTTTAGTTCATAAACAAACCTGGAGATTGACTGAAGCAACATTGATACTTTGCACTTGCATAGAAAATGCAGTTCGAAGGCTAGCTGGATTGACTTTAGGCTCTATCTGTGGTTTATGAATCAAACAAATAGAGACAAGCAATCAAACTAATCGCTCCCCAGTGGAGTCGCCATTTTGTTATCGGGAAAACTAGTGTCTATTCAGAACTACTAGTCCCACTAAGACGGGTAGCTATCTTAGAAACAAACAAACTAATTGCTCCCTAGTGGAGTCGCCATTTTGTTATTAGGAAAACTAGTGTCTATTCAGAACTGCTAGTTCTACTAAGACGGGTAGCTATCTTAGAAACAAACAAACTAAATTCACTTGTGTTTTCCTTTACGAGAGATAGATGAGAAAGAAGCAGAGAGTACCAACCTCAGTCTTTTGCTTGGCTCCTTGCTTATTTCCTTTCCCCTTTGACAGAATCTCACCACTCCTTCCTTACTTGTCCCGCTTCAAAGAGAACCTGTAGAGTCAAAGCAGCATAATACCATCAAAGCATAGAGATCTATCACTGTAAACAACATAGGATCAAATATATATTGACCATACAAATGCATATAACAACACAATATTCATAGATATACAAGAATATGGAGGAAAACTCAAATAGCTTTATTGATATAAGTAGTAGAAGAGGGAATTACAACCACTTTGTCTAACCCAACGCCATTCTCCCAGCATGAAAGCCCTCTTCACCTCATACAAAGCAAGATCACCCAACAATGTCTTCAAAGAGAAACCAACAACACTTCCTTGCAAATTACAAAATTCTAGCCTCTGGATCTCTTGGATGAGGGATCCATATATAGATGTTTACAGGAGAGTGAGCCAGTTTCTGGGATTTCGATTAGTGTCATTTCACTGATAGCTCTTGGTTCCACATGGAGATTTCAGATCTCTTACTCATCCCTGGGCGAACTCAGAGAGGCAAGTGTCAAATGAGCAGTTTGTAGAAGATTCTCTTGGTTTCCACCTAGCAAACTGCTTGTGCCATTTTTCTGCTCTCGCTCATCACACCCTATAGAAGGGCTTTCCAGTATGCATCGCACTTTTTGCATGTGGTAGGTGAGATGCATCGCACCTTTAGCACTGGGCAGTCTGTATGGTCTTGCTTTGACTAGTTCTGAGTAGTTTTTCATGGAGAACTTCTGAGAGATGATGTAATCAGCTGACCTTGCTCCTTTAGGGTATGAAACAACACTTTTAGGGACTTAGGAGCCCTTGGTTTATGGACATGTATGATTGGGGTTGCAGTGCCCAAATATGTCTATAAAAAATATTATTATCATATCTCATAGGAGGTATACTTTCCATTTCTAAATAGTTAGAAACCCTAACATGCACTTGTTCTTTATTCAATGTTTGGGTAATCCATTTCAACCTCATACATATTAGGCTGAAAGGTGAGGGAACATTCACCTCCAATCTCACATTATCTACTCCTAAATTTAACTCAACTCTAACCTTTTCATCGACATATGGAGCAACAAACTTCTCTCTCCCTTCAATCTCTGAAGAACAACACTATGAAGTAGAAGATCTCACGTACTCATCAAAATTTACATCTCAACTAAACATGATGTGATGGAGCATTGATCCTATACAATGTAGAAGTATCATTGTATCCAACAACAAAAAAGGATGTCATCACGACATCTTAAAACTTCAATAAATGGTAAGCATGTGTTAATTTAAATGAATCTAACTATAGATTATTAACCATGTACCTAACTATATCATCTATCAAGTCAGCTTCACGAGCCAAAATTTTCAAGAACTCATGACCATGGGCATATCTCGCATGCACATCAAAACCTCCAACAATTGGAGCATCAACATCAGCAAGGTCAGCTCCCTCTTTTTAAGAGAATCCTAAAGAAAGAGTATCATCATAGTTAACTCCTCTCTAAGAGAATCCAATAACCATGTATTTATACTCTACAAGACCCCCATTAGTTGCAAGCTTGGAATCAATTACTAATTTCAAAATAGGTTGTGAACCTAGCCCCATGGCATCCCACCATACATGCACTATAGGTGTCTCCTTAATGTTATAAGGCTCATTCAACTTCTAATTGGAATGTAAAAGTGTTATATGATTAAAAAGAAACATGTATATACCACCATTTAGGACCCCTTTGACCAAATTATTTAGAATTGCTAGACTACAATCATTTATAATGAAATTTTGTTCTCTCAAATATAATTTTGCACTAATTTTCTACTAAAAGAGGAATTAAATGAATATTTTTCTTCAAGCCAAGTATAAAAAAATCACCATTCAACTCAAGAAACTATCTCTTTCTCAAAATTCACACAAAAATCAAGTTTCCCAAAAACATTCACAATATGAGTTACCAAGGTATGAATTGGAATGTCACAATCTCTAAAACACCAAGAATAGTCATCATGCCAATTTGAAGCACACCTCAAAGAAAAAAATATGAACAATACATGTCAAACTACCCTTACCCAATCCTCCACAAATAGATGAAGTACTAAGCCTAGGTACAATCCAACTGAAATATCCAACTCCTTATGAATCCCTTGTAGCAATATAAACAAATATACATTTGCAACAAATTCAATGTAAATGTTGTTTTCAGCTTTACAACTTGGCTTTCGATCATATTTGAGAGAGTGAATAAGTCCTCTAATTACTAGATTTTGGGTGAATATTTTGAGTTGAATCTAACTTATAAATGTTATCAACGCGTAATGTTTTTGTGCAAAACAATTTTTGAAATCTAGTTTACACCTGATTTGAAATCTTGAAATTGACTAGTGTGTGTTGGTAAGTTCTAATGCCAATTTGTATTGTTATGTTTTTTAAAATGGTTTATAATGAGAAAAAATGATTTATATATTGTTTCCAACAATGAAATTATAGATCAGTAAACTTTAAAGTTGGTTGTTGATATGGAGATATGGTACATACTGGTATAGAAACTAATTATTGTATTGGTGAAGGAAAAAATGTAGTACCTTATAGCCTCAATTAAGCATAAAAGGGTCTCAAATATGTTACAAAGTGGAATCAAAGAAGAGTTCAAGCACTATACCTACATGGGGTATCAACTAGGGCTCTTGATTATAGAATTAGGGTTTTATGGCTCAAAAGAAATGAATGACAACGACTTTAATGCCATGTTAAGCTAGCAAACATGTTATTCTTGAATATGTGAATACTAATTATTATATCCACACTCAAAACTATATGATATTGTTGATTGAATAACGTCATATTATCCTTATGGAAGTGTCTAAACTATGGTGGATTGTTACTACCATCAAGACTAATGATGTCAAACCTTTAGAAACTCTAACATGTTTTAATATTGTGCATTATTGATTGTTGAGTTTGGTGGTTTATTGTTAGATGAATTGAACACCTAGAAGGATAAGAACCCATGTGGTTGATGGTACTTATCCTTACTCATTGTCTATGGTTTTAATGCATGGATTGACGATAGTATCCTTGTCTTTAGAATGGCTATCATTAAAAGCTAAGATACTCTTCACTTATGGTGATGCATATCACTATTGAAATCAAATTTTCTTATGACTATTATGAGAGAGTTTAATAGTTTTTAAAATATCCATCTTGGGTGTCACATCATATTGTTGATGTGATTTAGTAGTAACATTCTTAAGAATCATGTATGCATATGAAAGAGAAATTTCCTTATGAATATAACTTTTTTGAGTGAATCTCTTATTCATAAAGAGAAATGTATATGTCTATTAACATGCATACATGAGCATTGATATGAATGCATGAATGAGTTGATTGTGGAACAAGTAGTACTTGTTATGTTTTGGGTAATGCCACTATTACATAGTTGAACTCATCTTAAAGGTTATATTTTGAATTATAGTTTTGAGTGGGTCATGTGCTACTCTTTAGAATGAACTAGCATGAAATGCTCCTATAGCAATTTTGCAAGAGTACAAGTGAATTGTGTGACATGATATTTGAGATATGTTTACTTGTTGTTGATACTACCATATTAAATAAACCAAAAAACTTGTGATTATGCATTTGAAATACCATTTGAAACTTTTCATTTGCATAATGGTAAAAATCCATAAAATATATTGATCTTAAGTATGAGTTGAAGTTGTATGAATTTTCTTTCTATATTATGGGTAATGCTAACACTATATGGTTGAGTTTAGTATGGAATTCATGGTTTCAAAGATGTTTAGAGAGAGTATCAAAAGTGTTTTATTGAATGAGGATTATGTAAGCATGATTGCATTTTAATGAATGTAAAATTTTGTAAAAATAGATTGATTTCAAGTTTTACTAAAATACATTTATGAGAAGGAATTTGTGTAGGTAATGCACATGTGCATGTGCACATATGTATGATTATACAAGTAATGCTCAAAATAAAGGCTTATATACATTACACATATTTGTAGTATAGATGCATGGATTTTACTATGAGTATTTGAATGAATCTGTTTAGAAATATTGCTCTAAGAGGGCAGTAAGCCACCCCTTAGAAAGATATGGTATTTAAAGCTCACCTAGAAAGGGAAGAGGAGTATTTTGTGTAAGGTAACATGCAATAGGTTTTCTTTAGCTAATGATTATGATTATGATTATTTCTAGTATGGGTAAAACATTTCCCTCTAATATGGGTAAAATGTATTATAATAATATGTCTTACTCAATGTTTCCCCTATTTTCACCCTTATATGAGATATATGTGAGTGAAAAAAAAAGAAAATAACCTTCATATATTAACATAGAGTATGGTGGCCATTGTCATCATCACATATCCTATACTTATATTATTATTATATTATAGTATATATCTTTTAAAATTATATTTTTAATTTATTCTATTATATAATCAAGGTTTAATTATTTATTATTATCATCATCATATACCATATTCACATGATTATTATTTTATATTCATATGATTATTATTTTATAGTATATAATTTTAAATTTAAATTTATAAATTATTATTGACACTTCAAAAAATTCACCTTCACGATATGATTTGATATAAATACTTAAAAAAAATTAAATAAATAGATAATTATTTTTTTTAATTAGATATTATAGTGATATCTCTAAAATAACATTATATTTTGATTACCTTAAAATTATACCACTTATCTTTTATGAAAAAATAGTTTCATTATATTTGAAGGATGATGGGTTAAGCTGAATATTTTTTACCTAATTCATATATAGAATATAAGTAAATAATTTTATTAAATTCCATCCTTATATAAATGGTAACATTTAAGTGTACTTAAAATTTTGATTTATAAATAATTTTTTTGTTTAAGATATACACAATTTAACACATTCAAAAATGTGATAGATAAAATATACATTTAATATATATATATATATATATATATATATATAAAAAAAAAAAAAAAAAAAAAACTGGTTCATATTAAATAGCTAAAATAAAATCAATCTTTCACAATAAAACATTACTTTTCTTCATAGCTACCAAATACGCCCGTATCGGAAAAATAAATACGGAAATTCGACAATTCGATTCGAACATCGAATAATTCGATCAAAAATCGATTCGGCTTAGTGCATGGATTTACAGAAAATTCATGGTTTATAGCAGGGATTTGTTAATTTGTGTTCTTTAGAATGGTAAGGACAGTAATCTTTAAGCACAAAATAGATAGTTGTCTAATGGCAGATCGGAAATGGAAAGGTTGAGGGATTATAGATAGGAAATGAAAACAAATTTTGAGTAGGTAGGAAATGGAAATAAATTTTTGAGAAAATTTTCCAATTTTCAATTTAAAGGATTTAAAAAACTGAGATAATAAAAAAATAAAATCTTGAAAAGTAAATTTTATAATAATTAATTGATTTTCTAAATATAATATATTTATATTAAGAGAAATCTTATAAAAATATTTTTGAACTTTTAATTTTTAAATATGTATTAATTATAAAAGATTTTAGATAAAATTTGAAATTAAGAAAAGGTAGTTTTGAGTTTAGAATATTTAATTTTTAAATAAATATTAATTATAAAACATTTTTAGATAAGATTTGAAAGTAAGAGGGAAGTTTTGAATTTTGAAAAGAAAAGAGATTTTGGAGATAAGACAAATGTGATTATAGTTTTGATAAGTAAACTGTAGTTTTAAAATTGTTTATATTGATTAAAATTATTTAAATTTCAAAATGAATAGGAAAAAATTGATAAGATATTATTGTTACAAGAAAAAATATATATATATATTTAAATGTTTAAGATATCTATTCTCGAATTTTTTTCGAATTGAAAATTTTCCAGTCGAATTTTTATCGTATCGTATCGAATTCGAATCCGAATTCGAATTCGAACTTGGTAACTATGCTTTTCTTTTAAATTTGATTAATTAACCAATCTGTTAAATACATTGGATTTGCAATATAAATTTTACTCCATAGCCATTGAATACGCAAAATCTGTCCAAATAAATACAAAAGACAACAGCATAGCAACATATTTTTATAACAACAATATCTTTATAGAATGATTTTAAAATTCAATTAATCTTTAAATAATTCTACATTATGATTTTAATAATCAAAACCATTTCAAACATAAAATTTGCACAAATAAATACAAATAACAACAGCATAGCAACATATTTTTATAGCATTTTTTTATTTGGAATGAATTGTGGAGCTGGAATTCAATCGTAACACTATCGTCATTTTATCTTATAAAAGATTTTAAAATTCAATTTATCTGTAAATAATTATATATTGCGATTATCAAAGAGTATCAAATTCATACGAAATGTGTAAAAGAATGTATACAGAGTCACGCATCCCGCTATTCCGGCGCTTCAGGCTCGCCCCCTTTTTCATGTTGAAATTCCTCGGCTCTGACCTACTTGGAAACAAGCATGGTTAGTTATATAAATCTGGGTTTTATGCAGCCAATGAGTTCTACTTCTGATAAGCCATGATCTGAGCAATTAGCGATGTAACCCATCCGAAATATAAGCGAAATTTGGCAAAGAATTGGTGGAGATCAATGAATTCAAATGGAGTTACCACACTGGGAGAAAACGGAGCAGGAAATTCAGCAGCACCTAAAAAGCAATCAAGGCGACCCAAATGTAATTTCTTCACATAAGTTGTCAGTTTTTTTGGATAGAAGTTTCTTTTTATTTCCTTTATACCACATATCTATATTTATTGAAATATGCGTAGATATTGTTACAATTTTTATCTCAATATGATATAAGATATATCAAGTATGACAGCATTCTTGCATGTCCAGATTCACTTCAAAAATAAAGGAAAGAAGCGTTTTGACTTATATATTAGGTATTTAATGCCCTCAGATCAGCAAGCGACTTAACGCGATAACACAGTAGCAGGCAAATTCGGCATTAAATAATATTTGCCCGCTCCCGTGTTATCCAGCTAAACGGCCTGCTGCTCTGAGGGCATTAAATACCCAATATATGGCAGGTTAGCTCCAGCCATGCATTGATGTTTAATTTTCATAAAACACAAATTTAAGTGGTCATGGCATATCTCACATTCACCCCAACACACAATGCATCTACAAGGCCTGTTGAAACCCTACTTGCTTAGATTCTTCCCAACACAATGCATCCCTAATGCATCTACAAGGCTTGTTGAAACCCTACTTGCATAGATTCTTCCCCAACACATAATGCATCTAGAAGGCCTGTTGAAACCCTACTCTCATAGATTCTTCCATGTGAGAATATTGTTTTGCCACACCAGCCATCCGAAATATTTGAGTTTCAAAGGCACATATGCCAAGACCATACCTTCAGAAACCGCCATTTTTCCATTGAACCCGGTTGATCAAGAGTTATATGTTTGTAGACTTCTTCAATAGAGAATTCCTGCACTGACCTCCCGTCCCATTTAAACAAATCAGCCTTATGCCTGAAAGAGATCTTCGCCATGTACAAATTAAAAATATATTTTCCCCATATCTCTACTAATCCCAACTCAGTAGAGCTTATCCAAGTAGAATATAGATATTTTGGATCCCTATCATCTGAATTTATTAGGCAAATTTTACTCATGTCGTGAAGGCACTGGGTGATAACAATGGGCAGAGTGATTTCCCTGAAAACCTCTAATTGGATCCATCGCTATTTCCACTGCAACTCCCAAACCAATCTCCCAGCGCAGATTACGGAGAAGCCACTATTTTAATTTCATGAAGCAATACCCTATGTATGAACCATTTTTGGGTGGAGTCTCGGTCCCATAATCCATTCATGAAGTGACAGATTTAGATTTTTTAGACTGTTTTTCTTAATGATTTGTTGCAAAAGACCAGATCTGAATATAACTTGCTAGAAGCTCTTTATAACCAGTGCCCATCCAAATTTCATGATGTTGTTTAAACCCCATTGACCTTCCTCTTTCTTAATGGAATTGATTTTCTTAATGACTTGTTTGGCATCAAATATAAATGCATCCCATATATAGAAATATTATTTGATATAAAGAATTTTTCTTAATAATTTGTTTAGCATCAGATATAAATGCATCCAGGCGGAAACTTTAAGTTGAAACCAAGGTAGTTGAATCCACAGTATATTGGAGAGACATCAATAGAAAAAATATAATTGGGTCGTATCGACTTTGATGGTACAGAAAATGGAAATCTTGTATCGGTACTAAATTCGAATTTTGCATTTTGGTACACTATGAATCTAGCACTGCTATTTTACTTTTTTGACCATATATAATAACATATTTAATATTTGATCACATCCACTCATAACAGACACGCCCTCCTAATAAAATCTCGAAGACTCACGAATTAATTAATTTTATTTTTGTGAAAATAGATTATTAACATGTATAAATTAGATAAGTTTTTTTTTTTTTAAATACATTAATAACACATAAATTAATTTAATTATTTATTATAGGAAATTATGTTTATAATGTATATATTAAGTACAATTAAACAAAATTAATGGAATCTTATTAGGTGTTTATTGGTAATGCCATCGGAAAATTTGTTTATGTGGATTTTATTCTTTAGAACTCGGAATAATCGTAGCAGTTCACATCATTTTGGTCAAGAGACATGGTAGTTTAGGCCCCAAGCCAAGCCTCAATGGACTGTAAGTCGTGAGGATATAGCGTCTTCTAGCCGTGGACTGTGAAGCCATACACCAATTTACACCAAACAAACAATATCCTTCAGGCTCCAAGGTATGTTTCATACATCTAGTGGATGTTTTTAATTCCTGTGAACTTTTGGGTCGTTTATCTATCTGAATTATTGGCATTATTCCCTATTCATGCCTTTGTTTATGAATGTCGTGTTTATGGGTTGCATCTGGAATGTTTCTTCCGATTTCCCTTTTTCTTTATTCTTCTAGGATTTGGGTCTTGATAGCATGATGTTATTCAACCTCCTACGCTCTGTTATCTGTCACATATTGCTTATATTTTCCCTTGCGTTATATATCCTCTTATGTATTTATATGATCTATTTACACCCTCTGAGACATCGCCCATATGCCATCCGTGCCTAATAAATTTTGGGACGCTTGGTCGATTTATTTCTCTAAGGAGGGACCTTGTCTGCTCTTTAATATTTTTTCATCCATCCGGGAACAGTGGTCGAGTATATGCTATATCTCCAGACCATGCAAACACTTTGGTTTCCGAGTATGTAACTTCTGGGTGACCTGCGAAGGTTGTTATTGTTGATGTTGCAGCGGAAGGTCTATAATTTTATTCATTCGTTGGGTTTCTCACGCCTGAATTGGTCATTCGCCTCTGGGTTTTTGCCTGGCTTAGTATTTCTAGTGCCAGAATTGCTCTATTCTCGGGCGGTTTTCATTTCCTGGGGACTGGCGGGTGGCATTAACTTCTGGGATCACTTCACTTTTACGACATCTGCCTGTTGGAGACTTCCCCATGTGCCCTAGGATCCTCATATATCATCCATTTATATCTGTTTTTATTCCCCGTGTCAGTTACCGCCTTTTTGCCCAATTTGGATGACCTTCTGGTGGCGTACATATTTTTGGTTTTATGTGGTTTTATTCTATCGTTGTGAACATTCCTTCCAATTCCCAAGGGGGATGTAGTTATTTTTGGACCCTGCATATTTCTTTTCATAGATACCCACCTGTACTTCTCCACTTATTGCTAGCAGACAGAGCCTTTGGGATCCGTTTTGTGGTCTTTTCGAGTTCTATGGGGTTATGGAAAGAATCTACTCTGACTCATCTGCCAACGAGGCTATTATCCGAGCCACGATGGATGTTGAATCACACATCCTGCACTCTGCTGGTGCTGACCATCGGGAGGGCCCACGATCACTGGATGTGTGGCACAACATTCTCGGTGATGCTCGTATGCCAGTTGGCGACCATGCATCCCTCCTATAGTAGGGTGGCGGACATGATGCATGTGGATGACATTCCCAACATAGGCATCGTTCTATTAAAACAACCATCTCGCCACCTGCATTGTCTTTGGACAATGTTGTACTAGTTGATAGGATTACTAGTCTGCAGAAACACGCTCTCATCGGAAGGTGGTACTTCTCGAAAGTTAGTGACACAGACATGAGAAACTGGGTTGAGAAGAAGTGGAAGTCGATGCTGGGATACATGCTGACTGTTGTGAGGCTTTTGAAGGGGTGGTATAGTTTTCATTTTCTAAGTCAGGAGGACTTGGAAAATATCAAAATAGTGTCATGGATTAATGGCAAGAGTTTCCTGGCGCTTCATCACTGGTACATTGGATACAATTCAGTTCACAACACGCCACAAAACACGATCATCCGGATGAAATTTTTGAGATTACCAATTGAGCTATGGACAAAGAAGGTCCTTATGGGTATTGGTAATGCCATCAGAAAATTTGTTTATGTGGATCCTCGATGCTTGGGGGCTCCAGACAAACGGGTGGCTTGGATCTTGATCGAAAAGGAATACCGTGGTGGCTTTTCGGACCATATTGATTGGCACAATGCCCACGTTGGCCGGGTGGACGACTACATTGTAGGCCTTTTTCTAGTGCATATTTGAAGTCTCAATTCAGGGGTGGCCGACCTGCACAAAGCATGCGACATGGATATTTTGCTTGGCAAGATATAGGTATTACCCTTGGCTCTTATCCTCCTCGCTCTCATGCTTTTGACTCCTCATTAAATGGTTCATCCCCCATTTTGGTTCCATCTTCTCCTATATCTTCTTTGAAGTCAAATTTCTCGACCCCCTCTAGTCTTGTTACTCGTCCCCGTAAGCCCTCTCCGTGATCAATCCATCCATGTCTGGAAAACACACCACCTTTCTCAGCTCCATACTCAACTCACGACATTCCCTCCACCTCTCATATCATGTACATTCCATCTTCATCACCTTCTCTTTTTGCTAACCAGACTAAGGGACCTAGAAAAAGTGTAACTCCACTCAACTCGCCACTGGACTCTCCGGCTAACTCAGTTGGAAGTGACCTAGACTTTCTTCTTAATAGGAAATCATTGGACTTACAGACCCTCACCATCCACAAGCCATCTGGCTCTTCTACCCCCCACGTTAGCCCTACCTTTGTTAGAAAATTATATATTATGGAGCAATGGAACACATTAAATATTGCAGAAATATAAACACAGAAAACACATAAAACAAGAGAGACACAGATATACGTGGTTCACCTAGTTTGGGCTAAGTCTGCGGAGAAACAACCAGTCCTTCCTTTTATATTATCCAACAAACTGAGGAGATACAAGCTACCGCAGATCCGTTGTAACACCCTCATCGCTCTCAATCTCCTCTCTCTTTCTCACTCAGAATACAGATCTACATAGACGCAATATAGTTCCCTCATATATAGTGAGGGGTTGCCTTCTAGGGCAAAAAACCCTAAATTAAACATAACTTCTACCTTCATATCTCCACCTAATGAATGACCTAGATTGACTAGAAATTACTATACTTTTACAAGGCAATTTTACATCTATTCTTAGCTTCGTCCCCCCTTGGACCCCCCCTGCGAGGAATATTTTATGGGCAGCGTTGCCGCCCCATTTCGAACTAGGGTCCAATGCGGCGATGCCTTTGAATACAGAAGATAATCAGGCTCCACACCCAACAATCTCCCACTTGGAGACTGATTATAGCAACTCCACCGCTGCTTCATTTGATGGACAATTACTCCTCTTTGGACCTGGTTGTTTCTCATCTTCTTCATCATACTTGAATACCAATTGAATCTGAGCATATTCTCAGTTTCTCCCTGGTTACAACTTTTGCTAGCATATCTGCAGGATTCTGGCTAGTGTGTATCTATTCTAGCTTCAACTCTCCATCTTCCAACACTGATCGTATGAAATGGTACTTGAGCCGTATGTGTTTAGTCCTAGAATGAAATGATGAGTTCTTTGCAAGAGGAATGGAACTTTGGCTATCACTGTATAATGTGCCCATATCATGCTCCTTACCTAATTCACCCATAAACCTTTGTAACCAAATCTTTTCTTTACTAGCCTCTGTAGCAACAACATACTCTGCTTCTGTTGTTGAAAGTGCAACAACACTTTGGATTTTTGAAACCCAACAGACAGTTATTCCACCTACAGTAAATACATATCTTGTAGTGCTCCTCCTATTATCTCTGTCACCTGCCATATCTGCATCAACATATCTCTGTAGAGAAATGTTTGAACCACCAAAGCATAATGCTTGATTTGTGGTACCTTTCAAATATCTGAGAATCCATTTCACTACCATCCAATGTTCCTTTCCTGGATTGTTCATGTACCTGCTTATAACTCCCACTACATGTGCAATATCAGGCCTTGTGCAAACCATTGCATACATTAAGCTTCCAACTGTTGATGCATATGGAACTTTAGACATATAATCCATGTCTTCTTGGGTCTTTGGGCACATTTCCTTACTAAGTTTAAAATGGCTAGCAAAAGGTGTACTAACTGGTTTTGCATTGTGCATATTAAATCTTTTCAACACCTTTTGTATGTACTCATTCTGAGACAATGTTAGTTTGTGATTTTTCCTGTCTCTAGTTATTCTCATACCAAGGATTTGTTTTGCAGCTCCCAAATCCTTCATTGCAAATGAATTTGCCAATTTTCTTTTGAGAAAATTTATTTCCTGCATGTTAGACCCTGCAACAAGCATGTCATCTACATACAATAACAATATAATATAGCTGCCATCATTTTGCTTTTTCGGATAAACACAATGATCAAAGTGACATCTAGTATAACCTTGTTCAGACATAAACTTGTCAAATTTTAGATACCATTGCCTTGGAGCCTGTTTTAAGCCATACAAGCTCTTCTTCAACCTGCACACTAGTTTCTCCTTCCCTTTTACCTCATATCCTTGTGGCTGTTGCATATATATCTCTTCCTCCAAATTCCCATGGAGAAAGGTTGTCTTTACATCTAACTGCTCAAGATGCAAATCTTCAGCTGCTACTAGACTTAGAATAGTTCTGATTGAAGTCATTTTAACAACAGGAAAAAATATTTCATCAAAATCAATACCTTTCTTCTGTGCAAACCCCTTCACCACAAGTCTAACTTTGTACCTCTGTTTTCCTCCATCTTCTTCCTTCAACCTGTAAACCCATTTATTCTTCAATGTAGTTTTTCCTGCAGGCAACCTGACTAAGTCCCAAGTCTGGTTATGCATTAAGGAGTCCTTCTCTTCTTCCATGGCTAGCTCCCACTTCTTCCTACTTTCAACCTGCATTGCTTCTTCATAACATTCGGGTTCACCAGAATCAGTCAACAATAAATAATATAATGAATGTGAGTATCATCCAGGGGGTCTACTTATCCTGGTAGATCTTCTAACACCACTTTCAGGTGTTTGGGGTGCCTAAATGTTGTTGTGGTGGTTGTTGATTATTATTATTTTCAAGCACCTTTACTTTTTCAATGATCTCATCAAGGACTGCATATTCCTTGTTTTCTTTTTCTTGTTTCTTTTCCTGCAACTGATTCTTATACAAGACCTTTTCATTGAATATTACATCTCTTCTCCTAATGATTTTTTGTGATTTTCGTAATCATATAAGCGATAACCAAAATCATTAACACCATATTCAATAAAGGTACATTTCTTTGACTTTGCCTCAAGCTTTGTTCTATTTTCTTTATTAATATGGACAAAGGCCTCACAACCAAAAGGCTTTAAAAAAGAGTAGTTTACCATTTTACTTGTCCATGCTTCATCTGGAACACCACCATCCAAGGAACTTGAAGGCCCTTTGTTTATTAGATAAACAACAGTATCTAAAGCATCTGCCCAAAATTGTAAAGGAAACCCTGCATGCAATCTCATGCGCCTTGCACGCTCCATGATTGTTCTATTCATCCTTTCTCACACACCATTTTCTTGTGGTGTTCATGGAACAATCTTCTTCCACGAATTTCATGCTCTGAACAGTACGTATCGAACTCTTTGCTACAATATTCACCTCCATTGTCTGATCCGAGACACTTCAATTTCTTTCCTGTCTCAATCTCAACCAAAGCTTTCCATTTCTTGAAAGTATCAAATACATCAGATTTATTCTTAATACAATAAATCCAAGCTTTTCTAGTTGCATCATCAATAAAAGTAACATAATAGCGAGAGCCACCTAGAGATGATACGTGAGCAGGTCCCCATACATCTGTATGCACAAGCTCTAATTTTTTGCTCTTCTTTTCTTTCCCAACTCTCAGAAATCTAACTCTCTTCTGTTTTCCATAAATGCAATTCTCGCAGAATTCCAAATCAACATTCTTCAAACCCTGCAACAAATTCCTTGAGTGAAGAATCTTTATCCCCTTTTCACTCATGTGTCCGAGCTTATGATGCCATAATGCTGCATCTGCTCCTTTGGAAGTTAAAGCATTAACAGAGTTAGAAATACCATTGCATAAATACAATGTACCAACCTTTTCACCTTTTGCTATTACCAAGGCTCCTTTGGTGACCTTCCAAGCTTTATTTGTGAAAGTTGTCTCACAACCTTCACTGCCTAACTACCCTATTGAAATCAGATTTTTCTTCAAATCTGGAACATGCCTTACCTCCTTTAGTAGCCATTGGTTTCCATTCTGCTGTTTTACAAGAACCTTACCCATTCCAACAATTTTACAGGGTTTATCATCACCCAAACGGACTTGTCCAAAATCTCCTTGAACATAGTCATGAAAGTATTTCTTATCAGGTGTGGCATGGAATGAGGCCCCTAAATCTACTACCCGGGAATCAGTAATATTTTCGAAAGAAAGAATCAAAGCATCTTGTAACACCTCACCTGTCACATTTGCTTCATGATTGTTTTCTTGTTGTGCATATCCTTCTTTTCCCTTCCGAGATCTACAGTCTTTCTTTAGGTGTCCTTTCTTTCCGCATTTGCAGCAGACTATCCCTGATCTGGACTTGGATCTGCCTTTCCTTGATTTACTGCGATATCCTGAGCTCTTTCCTCTTTCCATTTTTCTTCCCCTGGACTCTGCACTCAAAGCATTACCCGATGTCTCACTGAAGCTTTTTTTCACATTTCCTCGCTAAGGATAGCACCGATAACATCATCATACTTTAAAATACTAGATCCAGAAACAGACTTACTAATGGCCATTACTAAACCATTCCAACTTTCTGGCAATGAGCACAAGAATAACAGAGCTCTAACTTCATCATCAAAGTTTACCCCTACAGAACATAACTGACTTGTAATAGTATTAAAATAATATAAATGGTCTGCAATAGATCGACCTTCCGACATCTTCATACTAAATAACCATTTCATAAGAAATACCTTGTTTGAGGCCGATGGTTATTCATATAGTTTCTCCAACGCCTTAATCAAACCCTTTGTCATTGTTTCCTTCGAAATGTTGAAGGTGACCAACGCTGCGAGGCACAACTGTACAGTTCTGAGTGCCTTTCTATTGAGAAGGCTCCATTCTTCATCTGTCATACCCATCAACATCTTTGTTTTTCCGCCCAATGGTAGGTACAGATATTTTTGATACAGATAATATTCCATCTGTATCTTCCACAGCGAGAAGTTTTGGCTGTTAAATTTCTCGACCCTAAACTTACCATCTTCCGCCATTGCTACCGCTCGAACCAGGAATCCTTCTCTCCTGCGAGTTTGTTAGCCAAAAAAGACCTTTGGCTCTGATACCAGTTGTTAGAAAATTATATATTACGAAGCAATGGAACACATAAAATATTGCAGAAATATAAACACAGAAAACGCATAAAACAAGAGAGACACATATATACGTGGTTCACCCAGTTTGGGCTACGTCCACGAAGAGACAACCAGTCCTTCCTTTTATATTATCTAGCAAATTGAAGAGATACAACCTACAGCAAATCCGTTGTAACACCCTCATCGCTCTCAATCTCCTCTCTCTTTCTCACTCAGAATACAGATCTACATAGATGCAATACAATTCCCTCATATATAGTGAGGGGTTGCCTTCTAGGGAAAAAGACCATAAATTAAACATAACTTCTACCGTCAGATCTCTGCCTAATGAACGACCCAGATTGACTAGAAATTACTATATTTTTACAAGGCAATTTTACATCTATTCTTAGCTTCGCCCGCCCCTTAACCCCCCTGCAGCAAATATCTTACGAGCAACGTTGCCACCCCATTTCGAACTGGGGTCCAATGCGATGATACCTTTGAATATAGAAGATAATCAGGCTCCACACCCAACAACCTTTGCAAGTAACATCACTTTCAGGCGGAAACAAAACTGTGGAAGCTGACATTTTAGAGGATGTCCCAGGCCTAATCCACTTTCCTCCCCAATGGACTAATTTTTGGTTGATGTGCCCATTGCTAACATCCCCCCCCACAGGCCCTTAGAGCATGGCTGGCCGAGCTGAAGTCTCCATGATGTTCATTATGTCCCTCAATATACGGGGTTTGGGGGCTACCCTGAAATATCGATCCCTCAAGAGTCTTTTCTTCTCTCTCCATCGACATATCATTCTACTGCAAGAATCCATGCACTTTGTTCCACATGTTGTTCAATATTTCCAGAAAATGCTCCCGGAATGACATATTTCTACTATTGTGGTTGAGGGTCTCTCGGGTGGTTTAGTGGCTATTTGGGACCCTAGGTGGGACAACATTAAAGCTTATAGATGTTTTGCGGGCATTTTGCTTGAAGAATATATCCGCGGAATAGGTGGCCGCATCCACATTTTGAATACTTATGCTCCATAGAGAGATAGGGCCATTTTCTCAGACCAGTTATTTTCTTAAGGTATTATGGAGTTCGCCTCCCTCATTATTGCAGGGGATTTAAACTGTACAATTTTTTTGGAAGAAGTATGGGGGAGGTCCCAGAGGATTGACGCATTGGCGGGGATGTTGTGTGATGCTCTTCTAGCACACAACTTTGTGGACATTTGCCCAGATGAAATGGCTCCCACTTGGGACAATGGTGGAGCTAGAGAGGCATATGTCGTCAAGAGATTGGATTGGCTTTTAATGCATGAGTAGTTGGTTTCTCATCTGGGAGATGTGCACTTGAAGACTATCAGTAATTTTCTATCAGATCACATATCTATCACACTTGTATGGAGAAGGTCGAAGATGCGACTGGGCATGCCATTTAAATTTAACAGTACTTGGTTAGATGATCCAGAGTTTAACACTCTGGTGCGGGATACATGGTTTCGTGATTATGAATTTGGATCTCCCCCTATGATTCATATACTAGACAATCTAGAGACCCTCCACGGGGAGGTTAAAAACTGGCAGAAGAGGAAAAATCAGTCTGTGGAAAAAGAAATCAATGATATACAAAGTGAATTGGACCTCCTCCTCCCCTTGATGGCCACAAATAATCTTCTTGAAGCTACCCGTTCACACATTCTGGAGCTGGAATTAAAAAGCAAAAGAGTCTTAGATATTGAAGAAGCCAATTGGCATTTAAAGAGTCGGGCTATCTGGATTAAAGAAGGGGACATAAATACAAATATTTTCCATCGTTTTGCAAACCATAGGCGCAATTCAAATGCTATATGGGGGATAGATGATGTTGATGGAAAACATTTCCAGTCACAGGAGGAGATATCCAAAGCCGCGACCTCCCATTTCAAAGAGGCATATGGACGCAACGAAAACATTGTTGTTGAAGATCTCATATGGGGGATTGAACATTTCCTGACTATGTACGACCAAGAATCAAATGATGCGCTGTTTAGAAGCATCACTAAGAATGAATTACTCGGAGTCCTTAAATCTTTCAATGGTGATAAAAGCCTAGGGCCGGACGAGTGGACTATGGAACTGTTCACACATTTTTTTTATCTTTTCAAAAATGATCTATTGCACATGGTAGAGGAGTCAAGACTCACTAGGGAGGTTCATCATCGTATTAAATCCACATATATTGCTCTTATCTCGAAGCGCAATCCTCTTACTTTTTTTGCGAACTACAGGCCAATCTCGTTGTGTAACCTTATCTACAAAGTTTTCTCAAAAACCATTGTTGGGCATATGCGGGGTACTCTATCTCGGCATATATCTCCCGAGAAACATGGCTTTCTATAGGATAGAAAAATTCATGATGTTGTTGCAAATGCACAAGAATGTTTGCATTCGATCCATAAAAAACATCTCAATGCGACCATCTTGCAAGTGGATCTGCAGAAGGCTTTTGATTGCCTGGATTAGGGATACCTCAGGCTGGTCCTATTCAAAATTGGCATAAAACCCGATGATTTGAATGGATTATGGCGTGTGTGGTTAATGTTAATTATTATGTGATTATAAAAGGATAACGTACAAATTTCTTTCGGGCTGGGCAAGGACTTAGAGAGGGCTGCTCTTTATCTTTGTTATTATTTGTCTTGGCTATGGATAATTTGAGCCTGCACATTTCTAAAGCAGTGGAACGAGACCAATTCCAGGCTCTGAAGATGGGAAACAACATCAATATATCGTATGGCTTATTTGTAGATGGCGTACTCATCATGGGTATGTCGAATAGATTTCCATGGTTGTACCCTTTTCATATTTTCAAGAAATTTTCCAATGCTACCAGTTTGTATATGAATGTACACAAATATATTATCTATCATGGAAATTGTGACTAGGACATCATTGCAATATAAAAAAATTGTTTGGAATCGAAGCTGAATTGATGGGTCATGGTATGAAGTACTTGGGATACCATATCAAACCCTGTAAATATAGGAATGCTAACTGGCAATGGCTTGTAGATAGATTCTTTAAGAATCTTTCTAGGTGGTAATATAGATGTCTATCCCTGGGGGGTCGTGTCATCCTTACACAAGTTGTCCTAAATCAACTAGGGGTATACTGGGCTCATCTTTATCATATCCCTGCAGCCATCATTCTCTGTCTCAAACGCATTATGGTTAACTTTATTTGGGGGGGGAGTCATGAGCATAAGAAATATCATTTATCTAAGATGTCCACGATCACTTTGCCAAAGGACATGGGTGGATGGGGGATTCTAGACCTATGTCGCTTTGGGAGGGCGTTATTAATGAAGTCTCTATGGAGGGGTATCTTTGGGTTTGGAACATGGAGTCTTGTCATCAGACATAAATATTTGAAGGACCATGATTTCATATACTGGTTCTGAAAGGGTTCTATTGGAGCTATAAATGGATCGGCTATCTGGCTCATCTTTCAAAAAGTTGCTAAGATCTTTCTCCAACAATTGGCATGGAACATTAGATCGGGCCACAAAATTTTCATTGGTATAAATCACATTTTGGGTGTTGCAATGATGTTATGATCTTGGAGCGGCTAATACATTCCTTAAAAGGAAGAAGCATATAGTTTTGGAGTTAATCCATTTCAGTATGGAGGGGACCATGCCCAGTCTAGAAGAATGCACATGAATTGGGTCTTCTTGGACATTGGGACTTGGAATGGAACCAGATTGTTACCGGTATGCAACAACTTGGGATATGTTGTGCTGGCATGCATGATAAATTAATATGGTTAGGAAAGATGAAGAAATATAGCATACTTGTTGCTGATACATACCACACTCTCTGTTCTGTGGATGCACAACTAAGGGAGAAGCATGTTTTTTTTGCTTTTTGGAAAACCAAAATACCAAACAAAATCATACTTTTTACATGGTTGGTTTTCCATAATAAAAATCTTACTTGGGAGAACTTGCAAAAGAGACAATGGCAGGGACCTAACATCTGTTCTATCTATAAAGAGGAAGCGAAAAATAACAATCACATTTTCCTCAACTATCAATATATGGTTCAGGTATGGGAAACGTTGTCTTCACGTATTGGTTTTCCGTATATTCAATATGATTGCATTGTAGATTGCTTGTATTGGTGGAGCTATCAAAAGTCTGTCTGGAGACCCATTCCACTTATTCTATTTTGGGAAATATGGAAGTGGATAAATATATGCATATTTCATAATTACTCAGGAGATTTCTATAAGGTAATCGATAGTACTTTAATTAATCTTACACTGCATACATCTAATGATTTTTTCTCCCAAGCACCTCGTCACAAGAGGACTGAACTTCAGATAGAATACCATATGGGATTTTTTGATGGTGCTACACAATGGAACACATGTGGATGTTGTTTTTGGATTGCCATCTCAGAGACATGGCCATACATAACTTATTGGCATGGAGGTAGCAGCACCAACACTAGGGTGGAAGCAATGGCCTTATGGGGCCTCCTATGGTTCACCAACTTCCTTGATATCCCAAACATTCATATCAATGGGGATTAAAAAATTATTATCGATCAAGTTAAGGGAAATGCAAGCATCTCAAATCCTTTATTACTTGGCTGGCTCAGAAGAATTGAACTACTATAATGGTTTTTCCTCTTAGTGGGCTTTCCTAAGGTAAATCTTGTGTTCTCTTTGTGTATTGTGATTTCTACTATCCTTAGAGTTTTATGGTTGAATTTTTGAAGTATAATTGCTTAATGATAAACTGGAATTGTTAAAATAATTAATTTATATATATATATATATATATATATACATATATACATATATACATATACATATACATATACATATACATATACATATACATATACATATACATATACATATATATATATATAGATATAGATATATATCATTTGAAATAATTGTGAGTATTTCAGAAATATTGTGCTTGAATCTATTGCACTTAAAAACTCAACATAGATGTGTGAGAATATTGAAAGATCATTGTTGTGAAAGAGGGAAATGATGTAGATAAAATACCAAGTGAGGTAGCTTGCAGGAGATTAAAAAAATACTATTATTTAGATTGCACATGTTAAAGAAGACAACACAATAGGAAGAAATGGATTTGTTACGATTGGGGGAGGAAGAGGCAACAAAAGAATATATGAAGGTGTTGTTGATGACCTTGGAACCATGACGAGGGAAATGGTGGAAATATTGAATGAAATTGAGGTAACATTAAAAAGAAATCACCTCATTAAAACAAGAGTGAAGATGAAGAGGAAAGGCAAGTAGTTATAGAACAACTAGAGGAATTGCAAAAGATGGAGAAAACTCAAATGAAGAAGTTACATGTATATTCTAGAAGTGCATATCAAGAAGAATTAACGGAGTTGATTGAATACATTCAACATTGTCTCAAATGCCATGCAGTTGAATGATTCATGAGAGTGAAGACGACTTGGAGAAGGTTGCAGAGCTATGCATATGATTGATGGTAGTAGTTGAAGATGGAAAAAAGTGAAAGACGAAAAATTGAGAAGAGTTGGTCACTAAGTTAAGAGGTATGTTTGTAGCTTTTATGTTTTGAACATGTTTACAACATAAGGGAAACTAAAGTAGAACAATGTTTCTGTAGAGAAATATTTTAAGTAATTTTGTAATGTGTCCATGAGAGTTAGTGTGTAAGAGAGCATGAGGAAGAAATTATGAAATTTATGAATTATTTGAAGATTTCAATTAGAAAGAAGACTTTGTAGAAAAGATGCATTCATTACAAGAGTAATGTTGTTTTTCATTGAAAGTGGAGGGGAAATAGTTGAAGAGAAATCAAGAGAATAAGTAGAGAGATAAGGATAAGAAAAAATATTTGAGTTGTTGACAAGAATGATGAAAGTTAAGGGTATCCAATTTATCTTCAATATCTGTTAGTTCCTTCTCATCATCAACTTCATCTCATGAGCCCAATTCATTATTTATCCCTTGTCCTTTTTCAATATCCTTGCATTATTATAATAATAAGACCATTAACTCTTAACTAAATATGCAAAACACTCATCCTCTTCCCAGTGACGATTGAATTTAAATTGGCATGGAGAATTATTACAAATACCAACTAACTTTGAAAGAACAAAGAAATGGTGTAAGTCCTAACTAGTACCTACCCATAGTCTCACTCTTAGATTATCATTTAATAATGATTCAAAGATTTAAAAATCATCTATCATCTTGAAAATTATATAAACACCCACCTTCTTATTTCTACATGTGGGAATTAGTGAAGTTTTGAAGTCTAAAATGAGCTTCATAACAAAAAATATTTAACTAATATTTAAAAATAATAAAATAAGAGTTACAAATTTTCAAAGGGAAAGAGAAAACTAGTTTTTTATCATAATTTTGGCTTAACTCTTTATTGGTTTACTCAAAGTTCAATTGTAAGCATATGTTGGACCTGGAATTAAAATGTGCATCCAATGGTTACCCGCTCCACATACCTTTGATAGATCCATAGTAAGATAAAATGGAAATACATGAAGTTTTGTGTTTTTTTTTAAAGAAACATACTTTCTTCATGTATTTCTAGTTTATCTCATTACAAGTTTGTGAAATGCATGTAAAGTGGGTACTCATTAGATGCAGAGTTTAATTCCAAAGCCAATGACTAGCCTACACTTAAACTTTGTGTAAACTCATGAGTTAAGTAAAAAAATATGATAAAAAAATGGTTTCTTTCTTTCCTTCCAAAACCTATTTACCCTTATGGATGACATCATCATCTAGAATCTTATTGGTTCTTTTAAAGTTGATGTGGATAACATATTTTTTGTTTTGAGGGCCATTTTTTACCTAAAAGCCTCTATTGCTTCCTCTTGATTGAAGCCACATATATGAGACCTTTATCATCTACCTTGGACTCATAAAGTATTTCAAAAGGGGATTGGTTAAAGCATTCTCTCCCTAAAATATGAAATATTCATATAGAGAAATTAAGATGTCCTCCCAAAATGTTATTCTCATGATCTAGAAAAATATTGTAAAAGAAATTATCCTAGAAAGGAACTCTATCTAAATAGGGCCCATATATGTTCATGGATCGATAACTCCTTCCCAAATCCTAGGCATGAACCATAAATCCTAAATCTAATACAAATGACCACGATTTAGAACAAAAATACACACTAGTGTTCAAACTAAATATAATCACCCCACATCTACCTTTAGATAAGAGAAGAACTCCGTCAATTGTTTCTTTGCAAGGACATCACATATCTTACCACCTTCCTCAGAATTTAGGCATAAACAAATGATTAGAATCCTACACTTTGATATTTACTTGCTCTAATTTCCCTTCCAATTAAAAGTTACCTACCAAAAAGGAAGATATGATACTTTTTTGGCCTCCATTATTGCCTTTTTTACCAATAACCTCGAGTAAAGATAAACCTCCATTTAACCCCTTTAAGATCACAAACACCTTCTCTCCTTGACCTCAAAAATATAAAAAAGTGGGCCTTCTCCTTCTTTATTATCTCCTATTAAAGGAGACAATACGATAAAAGCTTGGCAAACCTCTTATTAAGAACCTTTCCCAAGTTACCTTCCATAATCACAAAGGTTGTTTGAGAAATTAAATTTCTACCGACAATGAGTAAATGAGAAATCACCCCTTTAGAAACACTCATTTATTTCATCACCAATCTATAAAAAATCATTATAGTTTTCATAAGCTACAAGGTAGAAGGTTATTTATTTACATATCTTAATGATGTACACAAAATTCAAGTAAACGGTAATGCAATGGGTTTTAAGTGAGTTATTCAAAATTATGAGAAACTAGTAAGTTTCAACATTTTCATGGATATGAGTCATAAATTAATGTCAGTCTAAGATGTCTATATCTTGATGCAATGGATGTTAAGTGAAATATTAAAAATTATGAAAAATTAGTTAGTTGCAACTAAATCTTGGGGATATGTGTCATTGATTAATCACTTACTCATCCAAAATAATCTTGAAAATATCTCATATATTGAATTGTCGAAGTTCCCTAATAATTAAATATAAGAGTTAAGCCAAACAAGTTTTGACTAAATAGTTCATAAGACAACCCTTTGTAATTTTTTGTAAAAACGTAATCCTTATTATGAATAAAACTCCAAAATGGAACACATTTGAACAAAAGAGGAATCTTGTGATGCTACATTATTATTATATCAATATCGCAGAATCTAGAATATAACGTATTCAATTTTTCATTGACTTGCTATTAGTTTTTCTTTGACTATAAAAATTTAAAATTTATTCAAAGTTTAACATTATAAAATTAAATTTATTATTTTTAAATAAAATTTATTTCTATTTATCTCAAATATGATTGGTTGAAATGTCTCCCCTCTTATTGTGTAATGATGACAAGAATTGAACTTTGTGTATTTTATTATTAATGACTACGTACTATATCATTAATTACTATGTACAATAAATATAAATAATTTGAAAGATAACATTATATATTAATTACTATGTACCATAAACACAAATGATTTGTAATTATATTCAAAAATTTCATTTTCTCAATGGTGTAAAGTATTAAATGGACAATTTTTATGGGTTTTATTTTTTAATTTATGAAAAAATGATTTAAAAATATAAATTTGAAAAATATATGTAAAAATAACATGTGTACAATTTGTACAACTTTCATTATATCAATTTATACTCTAATGACATGACATGTGTACTATAATATGAGCATTAAATAAAAAAATTGCCATCATTCAATATTAAATAAATAATTAGTAACTTGTTATTATTCTCTTCAATATCAATTATATATATATATATATATTATATATATATATATATATAAAACTAACATCTATCTACAAAAAAATGTTTAATTATATTAAAAAAAATTAATAAAAAAGGTTAAACAAATATTCATATAACTCATTTTACAATTTTATTATTGTTTGGAGTCCATACAACACATCATGACATTACAATATTTTATTAAATTAAGTTGCACAGAATGCTAGCTATGCTGTCTTGTTTCTTATTGAAATTTCAAGTTATTTATATTGTTAATTACAAATGTATATTTAATTTAGTTGGTGTTGTGTTATTAAAGCACTTTTACTATTGAAGCAAAAGTGTCATTAAAGTATTTTTGTTTTGTTATTTACAAATGTATATTTAATTTAGCTCAAAAATTAATTTAGCTGATCAAGTCACCTTTGCTATGTTATGGGTTGAATTTTTGAGACACCTTTGGATTAGACTTTGTCTTAACCTTTGCTATTCAAAAGTCATCAGTTCAATTCTTTAAACATTTTTCAATTAGACTTTGTCGTAACCTTTACTGTTGAAAAATCATGAGTTCAATTTTTTAGACACCTTTAGATTAGACTTTGTCATAACCTTTATTATTTGAATCAGACTTTGTCATAACCTTTTGAATTAGACTTTGTCATAACCTTTATTATTTGAATCAGACTTTGTCATAACCTTTTGAATTAGACTTTGTCATAACCTTTGTTATTAAAAAATCCTTTGTTATTTGGATTAGACTTTATCATAATCTTTGTTATTAAAAAACTCATGGCTTTAATTCTTTAAACACCTTTGGATTAGACATTGTCGTAACTTTGGATTAGACTTTGTCGTGGGTTGGTACCTTTACCTTTCGAGGACCGCCGCCCATTCACACTCGACAACTGTCCAGTGTTCATCGGTTGCATTTATATTTTACATCCCCTCTGCATATATAAAACAGAGTTGTCTGCATACATACCAGTGCAGCGGAGCGGATTCGATCCAATGCAGATTTCAAAGAGGCTTCCACTGTCGGAAAGTCCGTGGATTGCGAGGACATTGGTGGCAGTAATTGTCGTCACAGTTGTGTTCATCTCGTTACAGATATGGCAGGGCCGGAGGGATGGGTCGGGCCTCAAGGATTACAGCTTAGCAGGCTGCACCTCTTCTTCTCCGCTTTCATCCGGTCATGGGGTTGAGCGTGACCAGCAGTGGCTTCCGGGCGAGGTTGCGAGGACGCTTGTGCACTACGCGACGAGCAAGATCCTGCCCCAGCAGAAGAAAGCTGAAATCAATCTCACCCTGGAAGTACTTTCTGTGAGAAGCCCCTGCAATTTCCTCGTCTTCGGCCTCGGCTACGACAGCCCCCTTTGGAATGCCCTCAATGCCCATGGCAAAACCGTTTTCCTGGAAGAGGACTCCAATTGGATACGGAAAGTCGTGGAGAGCCAACCAGGAATTGAAGCTTATCACGTCCAATACCAAACGAAAATGTCCATGGCGGACGCCCTGCTGCACAACTACAGAAGAAATGGATCCTCCTGCAGCCCCACCCGGGCCTTGAGGTCCTCCAAATGCGAGCTCGCTCTCACCAATTTGCCCGCGCTCATCTACGAGACGGAGTGGGATGTGATCATGATTGATGCCCCCCGTGGTTACTTCGATGCCGCGCCCGGGAGAATGTCCGCCATTTTCACGGCAGCCGTGATGGCCAGTAACAGGAAGAAGGAAGGATCCACAGATATTTTCCTTCATGATGTTGATAGGAGAGTGGAGCAAATGTATGCCGGGGAGTTCCTGTGCAGCAGCAATCTGGTGGGATCTTTGGGGAGGCTTTGGCATTTCAGGGTTCCCCCATTTTCCAGGATGAAGCCCACCAGCGGTAGCACTGACGGCTTCTTCTGTCCGTCACCTATGAGCAATAAGGAATAATGGTTGCAGTGTTTACTCATCATGGTATTTCCGACCGACAATTGGGGATGGAGAACAATAAGGCTTAGCCCTTCATCTCTGTTTTCAACAATATGCAACTGCACTTCTTATTTTCCATGTAGGCTTTCCCTGTAGACAAAATGTATGGCAAATTTAGTACATAGGCACCAGTGCATCTGTTTATGACCAGTCCTAAGCCTTACACAGCTCATTAGAGGAGAAAATCCAGATTGCATTTCGCATAAAGAAGGGTATTTAACATTATCTATTTATGTTTAAATTATAAATGTTATTTATGTTTAAATTATAAATGTTTTTTATATGTTTTGATAGGTGTGTGGGACAACTACTAGTTCCTGCACAACAATTGAATAAATGTTTGAATTACCCCATAAATGGAAGTTCAAGAGATGATTATTAACTGTGTGTAATCAATACCAATTCAGTAAATGTTGGAATTACCACAAGACTTGGGAATTGAGTAGTTATCACTTCAAAGTCTAAATATTTGAGATTTTGATGTAAAAGGCATTTTTTCGGCTCTCCAAGATTTGGGCTTCTTATAATTGGTGGTTGTCTGTGATTTAGAGACACTGTGATTGGTTTTGTGAATGAGACAAAGCTCAAGAGAATTACCCATTGATTCGATATACTTTAAATAGGTTGATGTTGAATATCTTTGCTTTGACGATAGATTCTGTGTGGAATGTTTGTTTGTAGATTTTATGTATAGTGTGAGTGTTTTTGCTCTGTGAATTTGATTTCAGGGCCATTGGCAGTGCATGAAGTGGTATCAAATTAACTGATTAAGTGAATCCTGAGAGTACGGAAACTCTTGAATGTGGCAGATGTTTTCAAATAAGAATAAAGCGTTAAGTATAATTTTTTAAGAAGAGTGAGAGGATGTTGAGCTTGAGTTGTAGTTGATTGTGTAGAAACGTGGTAGAAAATTAAAATATTATTATTGTGAAAAGGGAAATAATGCAGATAGAATACTAAGAGAGGTATTTTGCATGTGGTTAAAAAAATAATATTGTTAAAATTAGGTATGTTGAAGAAGATAATATGATCCTTACAAGGAAAATTTTAGGGGTTAATATTTGTAGGTGGGTTAATTTTTCATCATTTAAAAAAAAATGGCCAACTATCATTTTTCTTAAAAATGATTTGCCCAAATTTTGTAGTATAAAATTGCTTTACCTTAAAAATCGTCAAAATTTATAGAGACTATGTATATATAAAACCATTAGAAATTTGAATAAGTTTACAAAAATATCAAGAAACATTTTATGGTTTGCATATTAGGGAGTTGTGAGATTTCCCTAAGTCACTAAACTTTAAGATAAATTTCCATCCTTAAAATTTTCTTTGATTTCTTATGATGGATATAAGGAGAGACAACAAAAGAAAGGATGATGAACATTAAGAGAGGCATGAGGTAAAAAAAATAGTATTGTTAAAATTGGGCATGCGGAAGAAGACAACATGATGAGAAGAAATGAATTTTATACCACATGATGAGAAGACATGAATTTTTATGCTGGATATAGGGAGAGACAACAAAAGAAAATATGAAGTTGTTGTTGATGACCTTGTAGTCATGATGAAGGTGATCATGGAAAGATTAAATACCATTGAGTTAGCATGAAAAGTGAAACATTTCATTTAAAAAAGAGTAAATATGAAAAGGCAAGTTCCTATAGAAGAACTAGATGAAGTGTAGAAGATGTAACAACACAAAATGAAGAAGTTGCATGCATATTCTAGCCATGCCAATCAAGAAGAATTAATGGAGTGGATTGAAGACAGTCGACATTATTTTTAATTCCATGTAGTTGAATACTCCATGTGAGTAAATATTGCTAGAGGTAGATTAAGGAGCTATACATATGATTGACTATAGTATCTAAAGTTAAACGAAAATAAATGAAAATACAAGATCCAAAATTGGGAGGAGATGGTCACCAAGTTAAGAGGTAAGTTTATAGATTTTGAGTATGTTTTGAACATGCCTAGAAGATAAGATTAATTGAAGTACAATAATGGGTATAGAGAAAAAATTTGAATAGATTTGTGAAATGTCCATGAGAGCTAATGTTATAATAGAGATTAAGGAAGAAATTATGAAATTTGTGCATTATTTAAAGTTACCAATCAGCAAGAAGATTGTGGGAAGAAGATGAATTTATTAGAAGAGGCTTGTTATTTTGCATTGAAAGTGTAGGAGAAGTAGATGAAGAAAAGAAAGAGAGTAGGTAGAGAGAGCAAAAGAAAAAATAAATTATTTCAATTGCGGACAAGAATGATGGAAGTGAGAATGGGGTGCATGAATTTGAAAGCATGCCCATGGGCAAAATGCTCGGAGAAGAACAAACATATTAAGTGGGAAAAGGTGAGTGTAGCAATGAAGGAAATGATCTCCATTTGTTATGGAGAATTAGTAATGTTTTAGTGTAGCTCATTATGTTGATATTATGCCAAAAGAGAGTGAAGAAGGATGTGTAATAGAAATCTACATTGAAAAGAATAACATGAAGGAGTTTGTGCAACAAACTGAAGAAGTATTAGATTAACAACTTTCCCAGGAGAATGTATAGGTAGATTAGAGATGTTGTTGCAACAATGGACGATTTTGTGGAAAAAAGTGTTTTTCAATAAGTGGTATTGTAGTATCAAAGTTGCAAGTAGGGAGGTTGCAAAAGTGAGTGATATTGCAGCATAAGATGGTGTCTAAACAAGAATGGAAAGGAATGAGAAATGCCATTACATGAGATGCAAATGACAATAGTTGATTCACTTAATGTTTTACATATTGATTTTGTTGTTGGTAGAATGGAATGTGCCACAAGTAAAAAAGAAGTGGAATATACCAAAGCAAATACTCAACAAGGATGTTGCCAAAGTAAATAATATGTTGAAGTGATGATTTAAAGTAGTAGTTCAATAGAGTAGAAGGTAAATCTTGAGAATTAAGAAGATGAGGGAACAAACTATGTTCATGATCGAGAAGTAGTTGTAATATCAATAGATATTGTTGCAAGGAAATGAAGATGTAGAAAAAAAGTAATGATTTGAAGATGATTATAGCAACAAATTGGTTGTAGACATATAAAAAAATAGTGAGGAGATGCCTTAGAAACACACATTGATGGTGTTTTTCGAGACAATAGTGATGTTTTAGAAGAGAGAGGATGAGGTATTAAGCATCATGGAGAGGAATCATCATGGGGTAGTTAGATATATGGGAGAGAATTTTGTTTCTCATGATGTTTTGGTATGATGGATGTTGTTGCTTGGTCTTTTCTCTAATGGGGAGAGAGAATGTGTTGATGGCTTGAGATTGAGGAGATGATGAATCTATGTTGTTGATGGTGTTATAGTGTCAAATCTTTTGATGTTGTTGTTGTTTCTTAGTGTTTCTTGGATATTTGGATATTGGCCACACATTGATGTTGCTGGAGAGATTACATTGTTGGAAAATGTAACTAGGTTCGGTCTTCATTAAATGTATTTGAGTCATATTGTCAAAAGAATAAAGAAAATAATTTTTATTATTATTATCGTGACTTATTAAAGCATGGGTTTCATGCTTGGGTTACGATGTTTTAGGTCAAAGTCCACATTGAGGACTTCTAGGATTTATTCTGAGTCAATAGAGTCATTTTACTTTTAAAGATACCCTTCTTGGGCTTTTGAATCATGTAAAAAGGTTTTGTATTGAGTCAAATATAATTTATGTATCATCCACATCAAGTCAGCCTAAGGATATTCAAGTTGGACTAGAAGAGATCAAGTTAGCCTAAGGACATCAATTAAACCTCCCTTGAAGCCTATAAATAGAAGCAAGTCGAATTCATTTGGAGCATCTCATCTCAAGCAAGTTTGATATCTCTAAGGAACCCAAAAAAGTGTGAAGTGGGTCTAAGGAAGCCGAAGGAAGTGTGAGTTGGGTAGAGTCTAAGGAGAAGAAGAAAAACAAAATTTCGGTGCCTCACTCTCTTTGTTTTCATGCCCTAGTTTGGGATATTGAAGTCTTCCAAGCTTTCCTGATGCCAAAAGTTGCTTGATGTTGGAAGCTACTTGAGGCCAGAAGCTGCTACATAGTCGAAGTTGCTGGAAGAGAGGTTGAACTTTTGGGATGCTAACTTGGTGTGGAGGGAAGGTTTGGTCTTTCTATGTTGAAGATAATTTCGACAATTTTTTCCCCTCGAGGGGGGTTTTTCCCTGGCATGGTGCCTATATCTGGTGTCCATTATTTTTATATGCTTTTTCTTTGGTAATTTCTTGATGAACGAAAGGAAATAAGATATAAAACTTAATAAGAAGTCAAGAAGATCACAAGTAATTGTCAAGTATAAGAAAATCTTTCTCCCTTTTTGATTTTCTAACATGGTGTCAGAGCTTTGGTGAAGAAAGAATAAAAAGGAAGTCTCAAGCACTTGATCAAGGAACCATTCAAAAGTATTATCTCAGGGAAGGAGACTACTATATTCAAGGAATATGTATAACACAATCAAGGGAGAGAACAAACTTGAAGGAGCCTCAAACTACAGGTCTTGGAAGAAAAGAATTGACCTCATCCTTGAAAAGAACAAGGTACTAGGCTTGGTGAAAGGAAAAGTAAAGAAGCCTACAGATGACTCTAGTGATGTTGACAAAGTAAAATTCATAGAATTAGAATTGTTGGCCATGACTCTAATGATAGAAGGAATAAAGGACAATCATGTCCCATTTATACCCAACATCAATCATACTCAGGAAATGTATGAAGCCTTGTCAAAGTTATTCACTATTAAGAACATTGGTCAAGTGGCAAGCTTGAATAATGAACTAAGGACCAAAATTATGACTAAAGAAGATACAATGGCATCCTTCCTTGTGAATATAACAAGAATCAGAGATGGTTTTGTTGGCCATTGGTGAAATTTTTCCGGACAAAGAACTCGTGACCACCACTCTATTAGGATTTCCACCTACTTGGGGTGCATTTGATGCAGGACTTAACAATTGGAAGGAAGCTCCCACTTTTGAAGAACTATGGACTGACTGCAGCCAAGAATAATTGAGGATCTCTCTAGTTTCCAATCCTGAAGAAGTATATAATTCCTACACTGCTCAATACAAAGGAAAGAAATCAAAAGGACCAAGGAATAAAGTAGACATGTCCAAAGTAGAATGCTATCAATGTCATAAGAAGGGTCACTACAGGTGTGACCATCTTGACAATCCAAAGAATAAGAAAGATATAGATTGTGCTAACATTATTGAAGAAGAAGATCGAAAGAAAGTCAAACCTGAAGAATCTGACATAAGGGACCCACATTATTAAGTCCTTTGTGTCTAGTCCAAGATATTCTATTTTTTATTTTTTGTTTTTTAGAATTTATAGGTTTTTAACATGTTTTTGGAAAAATACATTGTTTTTTTTTGTAATTTTATAGGTATCCCTCGAGATTTGGAGGGAGCCCCCAAAAACTCCCAAAGATAAGTATCTCATTTCCTTTCATATTTTGGTTTTATTTATATTAATACTAATCACAATTCTCCCTCTATTTTCTTGATTAGGAAAACATCTGCTATATTCTCAAGGAGTATGAAAGAGGACTTCTCAAGACAATGTTTGTCAAGGAACAAAGGTATGCTTTAAAACATTGATTTCTTTATAATAAATGTTTATTCATTTGACAATCCATTACTAACATTGTTGTGTCTAGCTATAGTGAATCGTATTTATTCTTATTTTCGGTGATTTATCACTTGATAAATCTACCCCACTCCTATTCTTAATTGATTTTATAGAACCTTGGACAGGTCCTAAGGGTATGCTTATGGAAATGTCTAAAACTCTAAACTACTTAGGGTTATTGAGAAATGTTATTTGAAGTTTTTATTGATGATGTCATGTTTTGGATTTTGGTATGATCATGAAAACCTAACTTATTAGGATTGAATCATAAAGTCTAAAATCTTGAACCTTTGAAAGTTTTGGTAATATTGGGTTTGCTATGTTCCTATATTGAAACCCTAACTCATTAGGGTTTGGTGAAATGTGTAAGAAAGGCCCTTATAATTTCTTAGAAATGATTTCCTTAGTATGTGTGTGTTTGTCAGATCAAACCCTAGTCTAATCAGGTTTGTTGTATGTCTAACTCTTATTGATCTTTGTGAAGTTGGGTTTGACTAATAGACGATATGAAATTCCTATGCATGATTATGAAGTCCTAGATGTATGAGTTGACCTATTTGTCGATGGTCATGAATCCTAGAGTTTGGAACTAAGCTCTAGCCAAAGTTTGTATTTCTAGGATGATAGTATTTATGAAATTTTAGGGTTTTGAAGTTAAACCTTATTAGAAGTAAAAATCTCTAATGATTTAAGATTTGTGTAAGCTTGATGAAATCTTAGTTTTATTTTGGATTTATGATTGATTGAAAAATCTAGGGTTTGAAACTAACCCTAGTGGAAGTTGGTCATGTTAATGACTAAGCTGTGATTGGTTTTGTTTGATTCTCTTGTATGAGATCTAGGATTTGTATGAAACCCTAGTGGAAAATATAACATATTGTTGTGCATGCAATCATTTTTGTGGAAAAAAATGATCCCTATAGTCCTATGGGAGGATCTAGCAACAAACTAGAAAAATATTTGCAAACGTTCCTAATTTATAGCAGAAAACACAAAGGAGGATAGATGACCTACCACACTCTGATGTTAAAATCTGTTGGTGTCGTCCTTGATTCTCTCGCTTCCAAGATCAATCTCCTCTTTGTCGATGTTGATGATTACCTAAAAGGAAAATCATGTGGAGGAAACAAACACATACACGGAAAAAACCATTCCAATATAAACCATATAACAGATCAAGGAGTATTATACTAAATGAGGAATGATAGACACATTTATGGAAAGAAAACACATAATGTATTATTAATAGATAATAAAGGGAAGTATTACAACCACTTAAGCCTTGATGTTGGAAGCCTCTTTTAGGGGAGTTTCCAAGTCCTAGCCAAGACCTTCAAGCACTCCTTTCTCCTTAGCAAAATGGGTAGCATTTAGGCATAGTTTCAGCATAGGAATGCAACCAAGCAATAACCAACTAGCAGCTAAACAAAAGTAGATGGTAGAGGTTTGATCTATAGGGAAGGAGAGGGAGTTGAGGATCCATAAAAGGAGGGAGAGGTTCCACATTTCAAGGGGAAGATCCATGAAATTAGGATCAAGAACTAGGAATGGGAGTTCTCACTCCAATCCTCATTCAACGACAACCATCTTGTCGTTTTCGAGCCTTCTAGTAGGAGAATCTTCCCCTCCATTTTAGGAAAAACTACCTGAAGAGGGCTAGTAACAATGTAAACTTTGAAACGGGAACTGATACTGTTACCCGTTTCGTAGAGATAGCAAAAAAATGACCCGATTTTCAAAAGTGGTGATGCAGAATACACATGTTTTTTTTAGAACATGGTTTTTGGAACTTTAATTTTTTTTCATGTTCAAGGATGAAATCAAGTTTTAGAATGGTAGTGATTTTCATGCTGATTTTAAAAAGTGAGTATTCTGCATCACACCCTTTTTTTAAAAGACCTATTTTTTGACTTTTAATTTTCTAGTGTGTGAAATGTAAAAAATTATTTTCTAAGTTTGATAGTTTTTGAAGTTGTCATTTTATTCATATTTTCTTGTTCTCTATCTTAATTTTTTTTTTTTTTAGGGGGGTTTTTATTGTTTTGCGTTTTTAAATTAGAAAGTCGATAGTTTGAATTTTAGATAATCTACATATTTATACATCCTTAATTATTTTTTCAATCCACATGAAAAAATTGTTTCTAAAAAACAACATTTTTTAACAATGGACATAAAAATAACCATTTTTAACATAAATATAACAAAAAAACTAAACGTTTTGATAATTTTTTGCTAGAATTAACATGTCAAAATCACAATTTTTATACAAAAATATTAACTAAAAATGGTCAAATAATAGTTTTTTTTTATGAATTTCATGTCAAAAAAATAATAATAAGAACTTTTTTTTTCAAAAAATAATAATTAACTTAAAAATCAATGCGAAAATCACAGTTGTGCTCTCTCTTTCTTTCACATACCAGACTCTTGATGGAAATTTCACCTCTTTTGAACTTTTCCAATCTGAGATTAGCTTCTTATCACTTAAAGCACTTGAAATATTTGTAGGCATGAGCTCAGGTGGAGTTCGTTCACCAATGTTTTTTGAAGATACACCTTTAAGACTCTTTGGTCCAGAAAGATTCACAGAAATTTTCCTTGATGCCATTTTCCTAAAAAAAAACACATAAATTAGTAAATAAAAAAACATATTAACTTAAATTAACAACAAAAATATACCATAAATTTTTTATTTGTATAATCAGAATTGCCCAGCCACCTCTAACGGGCAGGCGGGTCGATGGGCGAGCGGGAGGTCAGGTGAGGGATAATGAGACTAAGTGCACAATTAGGCAAGTATGGGCGAGCCCCTACCCATGCACCCCCCACAACCCCCTGACGACTACATTGAAGCCCCGGCCCCATTAACTTATTCCTCTCACGAGAGATCTCTTGTCTGGATTCACTACACATTAATAATTAAAGTAACACACCTGATCCAATCTCCGAAAATGATGATGATGACAAATCCCTCGATATGATTACCAAGTTATTGTACTCCCTGCATCCATCAAATCTGTGTTTTCTCTTTGAAGTAACACGCCTGATCCAATCTCCGAAAATGATGATGATGACAAATCCCTCGATATGATTACCAAGTTATTGTACTCCCTGCATCCATCAAATCTGTGTTTTCTCTTTGTTTCGCTCGCCAACTCTGTATTTCTTCGTGGTCCATCCTTTGCATGCCACGCTAGATGTTTGTTTTCAGCTGAATTTTCTGTTTGAATGAAGCTTCCTAAGCTTCCCCCCCTCCCCGGCCCCTCTCCCCTTCCCTCACCCTACCCCCTACCGTCCCCCCACACTCCCGCGCCACATCCCCTCTCGCCCTCCGCCCCCGCCCCCCCCATCCCCCCAAACGCCTGCACCCCCCCCCCCCCTCATGCCTATTTATAGTGCATTTAAGGTCTACACTAGGCTGACGTGTCTACCCGTTGGGCCGACTTATGCAACTATTAGCCCCCCCCTCATGCCTATTTATAGTGCATTTAAGGTCTACACTAGGCTGACGTGTCTACCCGTTGGGCCGACTTATGCAACTATTAGAATATATAATTAATATTCGAAAAAGGATTTCTCCTCAATTGTGAGGAGTACCATATACCATTGGAAAGGTCACAGAATAATATTTCCAACCATATATATTATGCTCTCATTTGAGCTAGGGAATTGGAGTAAAATTGCATTCAAAGATAGGGTATCTAAATGGGACATCAAAAATCCAAAATTAATATTTCCAAAAAGTGTGTCATATATCATTAGACATCAATAACAACCATTTTCAACAAAAACATGATATAACCTTAAAGTGCTTGCCTCAATCACACATCTCAAAAAGACTCCATCGGCCCACTACTATTAGATCCCAACACTATTGTATCTATTATAAGCACTACGAAAAAAATAGAACTTTCCTTTTTTTTTTGAATGATGTTTTGCTAGAAAAAATGTCTGAATTGATCCCATGGATTTGTAACACTGCACATCATATATTGTAAGAACTTTTAATCCGTAAGTGTGATAAATATATTCTTTATCTTGTTATAATAACCTAGTCTAGTATGCATGTCTCAATTTTTTATGGTATATAAACATTGTTTGAATTAAACCTTGATTCTTTATTACGTTGTTTCATGCAAATCACCCTTCACCAACAATTTCGATAAAGCATGCACCCAATTATTACGTTGTTTCATGCAAATCACCCTTCACCGACAATTTCGATACGTTGTTTCATGCAAATCACCCTTCACCGACAATTTCGATAAAGCATGCACCCGATTTTTTCAAGGCATACAGACGGTGACTCGTCAATCTAGATTAGGTATCAATCAGAAGGTTCTAGTTTTAAACACGGATGACCAATAATCAAAAACTATAATTGGAAACCACATGAACATTTGTTTGGTATATTCACCCCTTGCAAACCCAAGCCTTTTCATTGATGCAATATGAATTTGGAATAAGTTTATTGTTTTATATATTTCACAACTTTGTTTTTTGGTTTAACTCTAACTCTAACTCTACTTAATACCCAACAATTGGTTTGCTTCATATAGTATTTTGTAGTCATTATAGAATAATGAAAAATAAATAGTTTCAAATGGAGATTTTGTGTTAACTCATATATTGAGTAATATCAATTAAATCAATATTTTTAACACTAGATACAAATAGATCCCCAAATGCTGGGCAAAATATAGAGTTATTAAATAGAATATTGGTTATGTAAATATTCTTTGTGAAGTTTTTCTATGTAACGTTTACATACCCAATGTATTCAATTTAAGGAATTAATTCATCATTACCATATACTTTCACTTTCCGCTAATATAAGTTTATGTTGACGTATTTATTTTAGAGAACTAATTAATCGTTAGTCAATTTATATCTGTTATAATATAACGTAAATTAATCTTCCGAAAATAAAATAAAATTTAAGCTAAATAAAAAGTTTAATATAATGCGAAGTAAATATTTTAACTGCCTTAAAATAAAATTTAAAACTAAAATTAAAAGTAAAAATAACAAAATAAAAATAATTTTATAAAAAAGAAAATCTCAATCTCACGCCCCCCATTTGACTAAAAGAGGGGATCTACAAATCAGGGCGTAGAATGCTTCTAACCACTAAACCGGCAACAGGAATATGCAGATGGTGTTTGATTATGTATCAACGGTGCACCTATATATATACGTTTTCAAGATCCATTATGGAATCGTTTTTGTCTTCTTATTGAAATTTCGTAACGTATTTCGTGAAACGTAAGAACGACCTTCCGCTATTTTTAATTTGATTGTATATTTGAGTTAGAAGAAAAGTCAATTCTTGTCACTGTTATGGGGCCTTTTATAACCCAAACCCTCAATCAAATTATAGTGCCAATTCCATCCTGAATTTTTTTTTAGAATTCACGTATATAGCCAGAGGTATATTCCATCCTTGACCAGGTATTTTCCATCCTTGGAATGATTTCTGTGTATGGCCAAAATTATATTCCATCCATGGAATGCTCCAACTGTCTAATATTCAATCCCTGAAATGGTCTGGCAGCGTGTGTAGATGACCAAAACTTTCGGGCATGCTTCATCCAAGAATCTATCTGCTTACGCATGCATTGATCGAAGAAGCTTGGTGTGTTGCACATGATTTTCTTTACAATTTGAGAGTTGTGTTTACAATTTTTTTACAATTTGCCCGCAGCGCCACCCCCGGGCTGCCCCGCCCCGCCCGACCGGCGGCGGGTCGATTCCGGGAATCGACTCACTGTCGGTCGGGCGGGGCGGGGCGGCCCGGGGGTGGCGCTGCGCAATCAGTTGTTACATTTTTACAGGCTCCCATTTCCCATGTACGATATCTGCTTACGCATGCATTGATCGAAGAAGCTTGGTGTGTTGCACATGATTTGCTTTACAATTTGAGAGTTGTGTTTACAATTTGTTTACAATTTGTCCGCAGTGCCACCCCCGGGCCGCCTCGCCCCGCCGGACCAGAATCGACCCGCCGCCGGTCGGGCGGGGCGGGGCGGCCCGGGGGTGGCGCTGTGCAATCAGTTGTTACATTTTTTACAGGCTCCCATTTCCCATGTACGATATCTTCTTACGCATGCATTGATCGAAGAAGCTTGGTGTGTTGCACATGATTTGCTTTACAATTTGAGAGTTGTGTTTACAATTGTTTACAATTTGCCCGCAGCGCCACCCCCGGGCCGCTCCGCCCCGCCCGACTGGCGGCGGGTCGATTCCGGGAATCGACCCGCCACCGGTCGGGCGGGGCGGGGCGGCCCGGGGGTGGCGCTGCGCAATCAGTTGTTACATTTTTTACAGGCTAAGTAGACTGCATGAATTTCATTTCTAGCCGGCAACTATTCCAATAAAATCATCAACCTTGGCATGTAAAGTTATTATGTGTAGGGATAAAATGTTTAATGCTACAAGGGGTATCTCTTCTAGCAGAATCATCAGTCTTGCCCTGACAAGTTAACATGTGTAGGGATGAGATGCTAAAGGCTATCAGGGATATAATTGAAAAATCCGAAATTGACATGCAACGAAGAATTTTGTTAGCACGCCACAAGCAACAGGTCCAAAATCAACTATTAGGAAAGGTGAATCGACAATGAATGAACATGCACAATGACAAAATGAAATATATTGTACATCTAGATTCTATACCGTGAATAGAGAGAGCTTCGTGCTAGAGAACCCTTGGCCCGTCGTCAAGTTTCCAACCATGCGAGACAATGTTCATGAGAACATTGAACATTGAAGTATCCTAGCAACAACTCAAGAAAACACAAGCATGTTCAGCAGCATGGGCCCAGCCTCGCCATTAGCAACAACTCAAGAAAACACAAGCATGTTCAGCAGCATGGGCCCAACCTCCCCATTAATGAACAGGGATGTTCAAATATCAATAACTGCTGAGCATCCGGACATATTCTGCTTAATATGCAAATACCACTATTGGAAAACTAATAACTGTGCTCCAAAACAAGTTTTAGGAAAGGTGAATCAATAATGAAAGAACATGCACAATGGCAAAAGGAGATATGTAAATCTATACAGTGAAGAGAGAAGCGTGATGCTAGAAAACCCTTGTCCCTTGTAGAGTTTCCAACTAAGTAAAATAATGTTACTTAGGAGATGGCAAAAGGAGACATGTACATCTATACAGTGAAGAGAGAAGCGTGAGAATAATTCCAGGAATTATTCGACTTAAAATCTCTATGGCTGGTCTCTTGGAGGCTGGTGTCTATCGCTGTGTGTGGTAAGAACCCGGGCATGGGCATTTTATCTCGACTTTTACGAACCGACGTCAATAAAGAAATTATAGGTATCGTTTTTCATAGTTGCAGTGTTACTACTAAGATAGTGGTGGTTTGTATATACAGAAGAAGTACACATGCTGAACAATTATTGTTATTTGAACATCCCTGTTAATTAATGGGGAGGTTTTTCTTTAGTTCTTCCGAGGGCATTTAATGTTCTCACTAACAATTTTTACCTAATTGGAAACTTTACTATGTTCTTTAGTTCTTCCTACGACATTTTAATGTTCTAAGTAACATTATTTTACTTAGTTGGAAACTCTACAAGGGACAAGAGTTTTCTAGCATCACGCTTCTGGAAATTATGTCTTTTAACACAATAATCTCTAAACTTAATAAAATAAAAATGTGATACATATATATTAAAAAATCATATAAATAAATAAAACAATTCATGGAAACAAACTTTTTAAAATAATGGTCAACCAAACAAATTTACCCTAAGTAGCGTTAAAAAAGGAAAAGGAGCCCTTAATTCCTTTTTTCGGAAATTATGCTAACGTCCTCCACTGATCCATGCAACTATTCAGTCACTCTTTTCTTTTTCGAAGCGCTTTCTTCACATTAATTCTACCCTTCCCCTTGGCGTTCCCAGCACTGTAAGAATTTATTTTTACTGCGAGGTGATTTAGCGCAGAATCAAAATAATTTGACCTCCCGAAATAGAAACAAGGTGACAGAGGTTTGGAACACGAACGAGGATTGCCGCAGTGCGTGCAGGACCTTTCTGCCGCCATGAATCATTCATTCATTGGTAAGTACAATGTTTGCAGTATATTAAAGTGTTTTCATGAATTGGACGACGTTCCTAAAAATTGGGGTGGGCAGATCCATATCCGGGAGGCTTCCCCGAAGTGACAGAAGAGTACCTCAAACAGGGCGATGCCAGGTGCATTGCATTCAATCGCAAGGGCACACTTCTTGCGGGTGAGTTTTCAACACCCTCCCAAAATGTAAAAAATGTAACAACTGATTGCGCAGCGCCACCCCCGGGCCGCCCCCCCCCGCCCGACCGGCGGCGGGTCGATTCCCGGAATCGACCCGCCGCCTGTCGGGCGGGGCGGGGCGGCCCGGGGGTGGCGCTGCGGGCAAATTGTAAACACAACTCTCAAATTGTAAAGCAAATCATGTGCAACACACCAAGCTTCTTCAATCAATGCATGCGTAAGCAGATATCGTACATGGGAAATGGGAGCCTGTAAAAAATGTAACAACTGATTGCGCAGCGCCACCCCCAGGCCGCCCCGCCCCGCCCGACCGGTGGCGGGTCGATTCCCGGAATCGACCCGCCGCCGGTCGGGCGGGGTGGGGCGGCCCGGGGTGGCGCTGCGGGCAAATTGTAAACAAATTGTAAACACAACTCTCAAATTGTAAAGCAAATCATGTGCAACACACCAAGCTTCTTCGATCAATGCATGCGTAAGCAGATAGATTCTTGGATGAAGCATGCCCGAAAGTTTTGGTCATCTACACACGCTGCCAGACCGTTTCAGGGATTGAATATTAGACCGTTGGAGCATTCCATGGATGGAATATAATTTTGGCCATACACATAAATCATTCCAAGGATGGAAAATACCTGGTCAAGGATGGAATATACCTCTGGCTATATACGTGAATTCTAAAAAAAAATTCAGGATGGAATTGGCACTATAATTTGATTGAGGGTTTGGGTTATAAAAGGCCCCATAACAGTGACAAGAATTGACTTTTCTTCTAACTCGAATATACAATCAAATTAAAAATAGCGGAAGGTCGTTCTTACGTTTCACGAAATACGTTACGAAATTTCAATAAGAAGACAAAAACGATTCCATAATGGATCTTGAAAACGTATATATATAGGTGCACCGTTGATACATAATCAAACACCATCTGCATATTCCTGTTGCCGGTTTAGTGGTTAGAAGCATTCTACGCCCTGATTTGTAGATCCCCTCTTTTAGTCAAATGGGGGGCGTGAGATTGAGATTTTCTTTTTTATAAAATTATTTTTATTTTGTTATTTTTACTTTTAATTTTAGTTTTAAATTTTATTTTAAGGCCGTTAAAATATTTACTTTGCATTATATTAAACTTTTTATTTAGCTTAAATTTTATTTTATTTTCGGAAGATTAGTTTACATTATATTATAACAGATATAAATTGACTAACGATTAATTAGTTCTCTAAAATAAATACGTCAACATAAACTTATATTAGCGGAAAGTGAACGTATATGGTAATGATGAATTAATTCCTTAAATTGAATACATTGGGTATGTAAACGTTACATAGAAAAACTTCACAAAGAATATTTACATAACCAATATTCTATTTAATAACTCTATATTTTGCCAAGCATTTGGGGATCTATTTGTATCTAGTGTTAAAAATATTGATTTAATTGATATTATTCAATATATGAGTTAACACAAAATCTCCATTTGAAACTATTTATTTCTCATTATTCTATAATGACTACAAAATACTATATGAAGCAAACCAATTGTTGGGTATTAAGTAGAGTTAGAGTTAAACCAAAAAACAAAGTTGTGAAATATATAAAACAATAAACTTATTTCAAATTCATATTGCATCAATGAAAAGGCTTGGGTTTGCAAGGGGTGAATATACCAAACAAATGTTCATGTGGTTTCCAATTATAGTTTTTGATTATTGGTCATCCGTGTTTAGAACTAGAACCTTCTGATTGATACCTAATCTAGATTGACGAGTCACCGTCTGTATGCCTTGAAAAAATTGGGTGCATGCTTTATCGAAATTGTCGGTGAAGGGTGATTTGCATGAAACAACGTAATAATTGGGTGCATGCTTTATCGAAATTGTCGGTGAAGGGTGATTTGCATGAAACAACGTAATAAAGAATCAAGGTTTAATTCAAACAATGTTTATATACCATAAAAAATTGAGACATGCATACTAGACTAGGTTATTATAACAAGATAAAGAATATATTTATCACACTTACGGATTAAAAGTTCTTACAATATATGATGTGCAGTGTTACAAAGCCATGGGATCGATTCAGACATTTTTTCTAGCAAAACATCATTAAAAAAAAAGGAAAGTTCTATTTTTTTTCGTAGTGCTTATAATAGATACAATAGTGTTGGGATCTAATAGTAGTGGGCCGATGGAGTCTTTTTGAGATGTGTGATTGAGGCAAGCACTTTAAGGTTATATCATGTTTTTGTTGAAAATGGTTGTTATTGATGTCTAATGATATATGACACACTTTTTGGAAATATTAATTTTGGATTTTTGATGTCCCATTTAGATACCCTATCTTTGAATGCAATTTTACTCCAATTCCCTAGCTCAAATGAGAGCATAATATATATGGTTGGAAATATTATTCTGTGACCTTTCCAATGGTATATGGTACTCCTCACAATTGAGGAGAAATCCTTTTTCGAATATTAATTATATATTCTAATAGTTGCATAAGTCGGCCCAACGGGTAGACACGTCAGCCTAGTGTAGACTTTAAATGCACTATAAATAGGCATGAGGAGGAGAATTTCTATCCATTCACTCAAGAAAATTGATTATGTTCTAAGACAACGAAGGAGAAAGTCCAAGGTTCATACCTTATGAACCAAAGGTAAAAGAAGTAAAGCTTAGTTCTAGCCGAGTTGGAGGAATTTTTGTTGCCATACCTACACTGTAAAAGGGTTTTTGGAACACCTTCTGGGAAGGTTTTTGGTTTTGGTTTGGAGGAGGATGAATTCTGGTTTGATCTACAGGTCGAGTTTAAGCCCTATCAGAGATCGAGTTTCAACCCTGTTGGAGACCAAATTTCAGCCTTGTTAGATGCCGAGTTTTAGCCCTATTGGAGGCTGAGTTTCAGCCCTGTTAGGGGTAGGGCGGGGGGGTAAGGGGGGTGCAGGGGGGGTGGGGGGGGAGGGGGGTAGGGTAGGGGGTTGGGGGGGGGGGGGGTAAGGGGTAGGGCAGGGGGGGGGGGTAGGGTAGGGGGTGGCAGGGGGTTGGTGGGGGGGGTGGCAGGGGGGGTGGGGGGGGTTGGGGGGGGGTAAGGGTAGGGGGTGGGAGGGGGGCAGGGGGGAGGGGGGGGGGGTGCGGCCGAGGGGGCAGGGGGGTAGGGGTTGGGGGGGGGGGTAGGGTAAGGGTAGGGGGGTGGCGGGGGGTGGGGGGTAAGGTAAGGGTGGGGGAAGGTAGGGGGTAGGGGTAAGGGTAGGGTGGACGGGGGTAGGGCGCGAGGCCCATGGGGCCGGCGTTAAGGAAGGGGGGGAGGAGTTGAGATTGGAGGGGAATGGGAGTTAGGGGGTGGGCTTATGGGGAGGAGAGTTGTCAGTGATATAATTTGTTCATAATGTCATGTTTTTTTAGTTTTATAGTTGAAAAAATTTCAATTTCTTTTGTATCTAGCATGTTGTGGTTGAAAACATGTTAAATTTATACTTAGGAAAGAAAAATGATATTCTACCAGAAACATTAATGTGTTTTTTCCTTAAAATTTAACTTTGTTTGAGACATAAAAAATTGGTTTTATTAGCATTTTTTAAAAAGTTTGAAAATTGACCCTAAAAAAAAAAATCATTATTCCAGTATCAACACTTTCGTTTTGAAGCTATATTTTGCACGAAATTTTCGTAGTAAATTTCGTAGTCACTGCCATTTTTAAAACACGTTCAAAATTGACACCTAAAAAAAAAAACATCGTTCCAGTATACACACTTTTCGTTTTTAGCACTGTTTTTGATGTTTTTTTGGGGTTTTTTGGCCAGAGTTCCCGTTTTGAGTTTATAGTTCCCGTTTCAAAGTTTACATTGTTTAGTGCATATTTTCCTATCAAAAGGTGTGTTGTCAACGCTAGTCACTAGTTAGACAAAAAGTTACCAACACGGGTTTATTTGCTAAAAGTAGGGCTGGGCTTGCAAAACAAGTTTTTGGACAAGTTCTTTATAATTTCTTCAAATAAAGACTTCTTCTTCCTTCAGGGATGCTTCTCTACATGTTTCATGGTGAATACATTTATTTTGATAGCTTTCATCACTTTGTGACACTTGTGATGTTGACAACACAAAATGTGACACTTAGGATATGAGATCGGGAGTGACAAAATATTGTATAATAGACGCCCCATAAAGCATGAAGTCAAAATGGGAAGTGATGGATGAAATGCTTTAAAAATAAAAGCAAGGAATTTGGAGAACCACCCTCAAGAGACCTACAAATCAAAGATTATACAATATATCTCACATCTTTGATGTAAGTATGCTCGAAGTGTAAGCATCTAACAATACATAGATCTACGGCATGGATGCAGCCATCCAACTAGAAAGGATCATGTGCATCGATCCATGGCATGGATGTAGCCATTCGAATAAAAGGGGGCACGTGTACAATCATGAATACTTAATAACTCCACACAACCTAGATTTATCAAATGAAACCCAAGGTCTTCATCTCCATCCTGATCCAACCAAAGTATGAATTTAACCATGTGAATAAATGTGTCAAAGTTGAACATGGAGAAACCACCAAATTACCAATCAATGATGTGAAGCATTGACAAGCATGAGAGAAACTACCAATAAAGACGAGGGTACTCAAGGTACAACATCACAATCCATGAGTGTAAACAATGAAAATGGATTCGAACACTCGCAGAATCATTCGATCAAAGGCCAATGATGTGAACCTATCGTTGAATGCAAAGAACCTGTCATTGAGGCATGCAAGCTCCAAGGTAATGAAAGGGAGTTTCGAGATCATCTTCTTGGACAATGAATTGGAGTCGACAGGAAGTGATTCGTTAAACAAGGGCCATAATTTCTCCCACATCTCGACATGAAAAAATAGAATTTTTTAGAGTTGGCAAGAGTGATTCAGGATTGCTACAAAAAAGTCAAACTGGGTATAAGTGGTTTGAATTGTAGATGGGACTTGTCTTGAACATATGAACAACACGACTTCATAATTTGGTAGCATATGACTCAACATAGGATCATAGGTCATGGTGATAATAAGATATAATCAAATGAGAGGAAAATGGATTTCCCAAACCTAGTAAGAAAAGTGATGAAGTGAGGATAACCCAAACCCAACACGAGATACAGATAAGTGTCATGTTCAAGAGTGACATGTTTCCTTTATACAAAATACCAGATCTATGTTTAATTCCATTATTCCTCCACTATTTATAGTGAGTACCTCTTTATTTTTAATCGCAAGCCTGAAGAGGATACCATATGCTTGTTGTATAAGTTCATCCTTTAGATGAATCTATCCTAGTATTTTTAATGAGCCCTAGGAAGGAGTAGCTCAGTCTTGTCTCGGTCTCATCATGGTGACAACTCCTTCATCGTTTCAGTTTTAGAAGTCTGACGGAAGGGTAACTTGGTGTCTTTTTCATGTTTAAACTGTTTGAAAAAGAGGCAAAAAGAAAAATCGAGAGGTCATTTTTCATAGATAATCTCTTGAATCTGAAAAGGTAGAAAACAATATTTAAGAGAACCTCTTAGTCACGTGTGACCAAGCTATTCATTTTTTGTATTAGTCTATCTTAGTCCGGCAAAGGGTTAATCTTATATTGAGTAGATGTCTTTTCACTTACTTTTACGTGTTCTAAAAGACAAGTGCTCCACAATCTTTTCATATTTTTGGAGTCTGAAAAGAGCTGAAAGAGGATTCCTCCTAAAGGAATGAGCGGTATATAAAAGGATAGTAATTGACTCTGATCATGATGGAATTTCTCAAAACATGTAAAGGTGAAGAGTCTGGCTAATAATACCACTCATCACAGATGTTCCTCAGGCAAGGGTAAAACAACCAAGTGAAATCGTATGATCATCCAAAGAGATGGTAACGATGGAACAGAAAAACCAAGGCTCATCTGGCAAAAATAGGCTAATGAAAATGGAAATCATGAGAGGTAAAGTGGGAATAGTTTCATTTTTACACAAGATTGAAACATGGAAAACTATGCTTGAGTATAGTTGAAGATGGTTTTATTTTTTCACAAGCTTGAAACATGGTAAAAACTATGCTTGGGTTTAGTTTCATTTTTACATAAGCTTGAAATGGAAACAAACTATGCTTGGGTTTGGTTTCATTTTTACACAAGCTTGAAAAAAAGATAAATTATGTTTGAGTTTGGTTTGCATGCCCCTAGCATAATGACTCTATTCGAGGTACATGCCCCCCAAGCTTCATTTCATTCACCTAAGTAGACAACTGGTTACTAACATGTGGATGGAATGAAGGCTCATTTATGAGATCAAGTAAAGATTCGACTGGGAATTTATGAGATCTAATCAAAGACTCAAATTGAAAGGGGATTTGTTTCATTTTTTAACTGCTTGACAGAGGAAAGGAACCATTCTCATGACATATTGTTTCATTTTTTAACGAGCTTGACAGAAGTAAATGAACTCTACTCCAGGAACCTTGATTCATTTTTTAAGGAGCTTGACACAAGAAAAGGAACTGTGCCCCAAGAACCCTGATTCATTTTTTAAGGAGATTGACACAAGAAAATGAACTATGTTCCAACACCTTGATTCATTTTTTAAGGAGCTTGACACAAGACAAAGAACTCTGCTCTGGTACCTTGATTCATTTTTTAAGGATATTGACACAAGACAAGGAACTGTGCTCCAATACCTTGTTTCATTTTTTAAGGAGATTGACACAAGAAAAGGAATTGTGAACCAGGAACCTTGATCATGGCCCGTAAGAGGCCATGGCTTCTAAGAGGTTCTCATCAGATAGGAGAACAAGGTTCTAGAAGTGATACATATCAAGGGATCTAATGGAAAGATCGGGCTCAAGTGCCCCCAGTACATGTTGCACTATATCACTAACTAGATCATCAATAGACACAGGAACAGAATAGGTGGCCACATAATTAACCTGTGGCAGGGGTGATACCACTTGCATACAAGGACCATTTAGGGAAGATGGTTAATCGAGAGTCAAATTAGGACCAACAAACGAAAGTTGATCAATGGCCACAATTCTTCCTTCTTGCAGGAAACATATCACACGAAAGAGAGAAGAGACAAGATCTCCCATGACATAAACATAGTCTTGGTCGAGGAGTAAATTAAAATCTAAAGGTCCTTGGAAAATTATCATGTCGAGATAGACAATCTTTCCTCCCAAATTAATAGGCAACTTAGGAAGGATCCCTAATGTCTAATTGGTTCCTTTGTTAAAAGATAACAGATTCTGGGTAATGGGCACAAGCTGTAGAGAACCTAAAGCTTGCCAATTAATTGAAGACAAAATACTAACAGATGCACCGTCATCCATGATTGTGCCAGGTATGGGTATATTATAAGCTTGTACCATGATCTCAAAGGGAACATAGGAAGGAAGATGATATCCTGCCAATCAACTCCAATCAAAGAAAGTGACTAAACTACTTGGAGAGGGTGTCATCGGAATGGGAGGACTTCCCTCTTGTATTACGAGAACGGGAGGATCCCCCCCCCCCCCTGTATCATGGGAATAGGAGGATCGCCCCCTTGTACTATGAGAATAGGAGGATTTCGCCCTAATTCTTTGGAATCTGAAGAAACCAGAAGAACTTGAGCGATATGAACTTCACTCTCTACAGGATAGATATGATCAACTTAAATCGGAATCGAGTCAACCATTTTTTCGAACAATGGTTGGTCGGAAATAGACTCATGGGATTCACTTTCAGAAAGAGTGGGATGGATCGTAGATGAGTTTCAATCAATTACTTGATCAACTAGTGGAGGATCAAGGGAAAGCTTCTAATAACCAGTTGGAAGAAAAGGTTGAGAAGCGGTAAGGTTATCCAACACGTTAGAGGCTTCATCCATATAAGGACAAAGGTGAATAGGATGATTCCCTTCACATAACTTACAAGGAAATTTTACTTTTCCCTTTTTCCCATGAGTTTTACCATCACTAGTTGAAGGTTTATCACCAGCATGATCTCCCAAGGCTGATGACAAAGGTTGATGTGAATTTATGGACCACACTTCTAATATCTTGGGAATACTAAGACATTCTCGAAGAAGGTGGTCACCCTTACAAATATTGCAAGGGAATTTCACTTTACGAGGTTTATTGGAATATTTTTCAACATCAATGGCATTTGTAGAAATGGTCGCTTAGTTGGCCCTTTGCCTATTTTTCTTCTTCTTCTTTGATCCAGGTGGATGTTGGTGGCCACCCACCTATCCCATTTGGACCCCCACAACTGTCTCTTTCAGTCTTTTTAGTTTCCTAAATTGTAGCACAGTTTACTATTTTTAGCAGTTTTTCGGGTCCTGAACTTCCGGAGCCATTTTGAGGCCCTAAACGACATTTTTCTGGGATTCTGGGGCAACATGGGTCCTCCCAAAGTGGTAGTACTCGGATAGATCTTTCTAACGAGCTATCGTACGCGTCAAACGGAGATCGTATGCCAAAGTTACGACCCCGGGAAATTGATGTACCAATTTACCCAAACGGGGCCCACAATTTGGCGTTTCATCTTCTAGGGTTAGGTTTCGGGATGTGAAGGGTTTTCCATTGTTTCTCAACAATAAATAGGCCTTCGAGCCTCATTGTAATACAGTTCGGAACAGTTCAGAGGCATGTAGCCTCCACATCTCTTCTCAGAGATAAGCTACCATCGCCCTAGCTGGTTTCTTTCCATTTCTATTTGTAAGCATATTTCAGTATTTTACAGTAATGAAATGAAGTATTATTTCCGCTGCATCTCAATATTTATGGTTATCTCATCTCTGTATTTATGGTTATCTCTGTAATCTATTGCGTTCCCATTTAAATCCGGATCAGTGGTATCAGAGCGGTCTGCTTTTTCTCTGTTTTTCTTTGCATGTCCCCAACGAGGTCGGGATATAAGGAGTTAGGGCTTGAACTGGTCGAACATTTGCAAGACCAGCCTCGCAAATCCCGACGGCCTCCCATGGCAGATGAGAAGAAAGACGAGGGGGCAGGAGATCCTATCAAAATCTTGCTCGAAGAAGCACTCGAGCGGCAAAGGAACGCGATGATGGATAGCTTTGCGCAGATTCTTCAGTGGCTACCCAGAGGCGACGCATCGGCTTCCAACAGCGACTCTGGAAATGCCACACCCTTCAAGGTACAAGTTAATTTTGAAATCCCCATCTTCGAGGGTCAAATAGATGCAGATGCTGTAGATAAATGGTTAAATCTGCTAGATGGGTATTTTTCTGTTCATGAATTTTCAAGTCGGGAAAAGATTGTTTTCGCTCTTCTCAAAGCAGCCCCCCACGTCAAGGACTGGTGGGAAACCTACTGCGAGCAGAAGGATGAAAGCACAGGCTCACTATTTTCAGCCGCACCCACTTGGAATGACTTCCGGGATGCCATCAAGGAGCAATACTACCCTGTCGGAAGCTATGAGGACAAATACATCAAATGGACCACACTGCGGCAGGGACGAGACCAAGGTGTGCCAGAGTTCACAAACATTTTTCATACCCTTCGCACACAGTTGGGTATCAAAGATTCTGAGCTGCATCTGGTACTCAAATACCGCGGCTGCCTACACAGATACATTCAGGAAGAGATGGGGTTCTTGAACATCTCCTCACTCGGCACAGCATACTGATACGCTGTCAAAATCGAGCAAAAGTTCAAACAGAAGAAGCGAGACTTTTGATCTGCAAATCCGAAGCCCAAAGGACAAAGCCAAGGCGAGGTGACCCAAGACAACCCGTCAAAGCCGCAAGAAAAGAACAACACCATAAAGCCGAAGAAGGACACAGGGAAGTGGTGTGAGTTCCACAAGAGTCCCACTCATAACACAAGTGAGTGTCGGACCAAGCAGTCGCTGGTGGCCGAGTTGAAGGCTTCCGAATCAGATGCATGTTCTGACCCTGAGCCAGAACCCGACAAGGGGAATGGCAAAGGGAAGCAAATCATTGATGCGGATCCCAGCGCCACTGTTGCCACCGCCAAGATCCAGAAAGATGAGCCCGAAAATCCAGAGGAAGGGGAGCGTCTTTTCCACTCACAGATGTGGGTGAAGGGTTCGCCGCTACAATTCATTGTCGACAGTGGCAGCCAAAAGAACCTCATTTCAGCAGAGGTCGTGAAGCGGTTGGGCCTACCGACTACACCACACCCACAGCCGTACAGTATCGGGTGGCTTCATGAAGGATGAGATCTCAAAGTTCGCCAGCAGTGCCGCCTTCCCTACAGCATCAAGCCCTTCACAGACGAGGTATTGTGTGATGTTACACCTCTGGATGTTTGTGATGTATTACTAGGCCAACCATACTTGTGGAGGCGACATGCTGTGTATCAGTCCAGGCCTCGTGATGTCATTATTTCTTTGAATAATTCATTATACAGGATACCGGAGGTAGCCCCACCTATCGCCACATCTTTGATCACTACCAAGAAAGGCAACAAGCTCATATCACAGACCAGGAAATTCATCTGTCTGGTTCACTCCCAAAATAAGGGGAAGATCGTTGCTACATCCATGACCCCTGCAAAGGGTTCCTCCATGCAGCAGCAGCAGCAGCAAAGGGATACGGTCATGACAAAACACAGGAACAACTTCTCCTCACCCACATGGGTACCACACAAGTTTCAGGTGGGCAACAAAGTATGGTTGCATCGACAGAAAGAACACCTTACCAGAACCCATCAGAAGCTCAGACCACTCCGACATGGTCCTTACAGCAGTACCAAGGCTATGGGGAACAATGCTTTGGAGCACATCATTCCTCCATTCCTTCGCTTGCACCAAATGTTCAATGTGGACCATCGTCAACCATGCTTCCCACCATCACTGGACACATCAGAGATTGCAGGACAAGTTCAGCAGATGGAGGAACTCAACGCAATGGGGACCATTGCTTCCTAAGGGGGGAGGAATGATCCAGGTGGATGTTGGTGGCCACCCACCTATCCCATTTGGACCCCCACAACTGTCTCTTTCAGTCTTTTTAGTTTCCTAAATTGTAGCACAGTTTACTATTTTTAGCAGTTTTTCGGGTCCTGAACTTCCGGAGCCGTTTTGAGGCCCTAAACGACATTTTTTTGGGATTCTGGGGCAACATGGGTCCATGGACCCATGTTGCCTCCCAAAGTGGTAGTACTCGGATAGATCTTTCTAACGAGCTATCGTACGCGTCAAACGGAGATTGTATGCCAAAGTTACGACCCCGGGAAATTGATGTACCAATTTACCCAAACGGGGCCCACAATTTGGCGTTTCATCTTCTAGGGTTAGGTTTCGGGATGTGAAGGGTTTTCCATTGTTTCTCAACAATAAATAGGCCTTCGAGCCTCATTGTAATACAGTTCGGAACAGTTCAGAGGCATGTAGCCTCCACATCTCTTCTCAGAGATAAGCTACCATCGCCCTAACTGGTTTCTTTCCGTTTCTATTTGTAAGCATATTTCAGTATTTTACAGTAATGAAATGAAGTATTATTTCCGCTGCATCTCAATATTTATGGTTATCTCATCTCTGTATTTATGGTTATCTCTGTAATCTATTGCGTTCCCATTTAAATCCGGATCATTCTTATCCACCTAGTTACTAGCTTGCAGGCTTTTACCAGACGAAGAGGAAGAAGACAGAACAGGTGAAGAAAGAAAAGAGTCAACTTTAGGCTCAACTAGAGGTTGATATTGTTCAGGTGGAGGAGAATCTGGTTGAGAAGCAGTTTGGACATTCGGAACCATAGGGGTTGAAAATAACCAAACTGGAAAACCAATGGTAAATTTGGCAAGGGATAATGTTGCCATATAAGGAGCACTAATATTTTCAAAAGAAGGAAAAGGATCAGGATTCCCATCAGAGAGGTTTCCTTGATTGGTGGACTCAGGAACTGTTGTCATTAGTCTTAGCCTAAGGTCTACTAAGGAGCATTTCCATAGGAAGGATGTTGTGTTGTGGTTAATTAATTGATTTTAGAAATTAACAACAAAAATAAATCAAAGAAGGGAATCTAGGCATAAAGTTTTACCACGCAACCGTGAATTGTAATATACACCTTGGCAAACCAAGGACTTAACATACGACATCCAATCTCCTTGAATGTTGTGTTCGATGTATCAAGGTATACAAGGCGGTAGAATCAGTTACCTATGGATGGATAGCAACCTATAGGGACTCCCAAAATATACTCGACGGTACGTGGGAGTGTACTTCGTAGTAGTGTTAGATAGTGCGTAACTATTTAATGAGAGCGTTCCCACATACTTACCATGTGTGGAGTGCCTCCGATATACCTAAAAGTACTAGAGAACGGTCATATACACTTTCGTACGTGGAACGGGATTTCACCCCCGATATGCAACGCTAGAAACAACAACAGCTCCTACGTTTAACGACATCGAAACACGTCTCTAGCCTAGACCTATAAATGTTTTCAGTAATGTTCCAAATGCTCTTTAGGTTAATTGAGGTAAATTTTAAATTTGATCTTGAATTAAGTTTCAGTTTCAAGGCTCAAAAATCGATGTCACATGAACACACCTACGATGCAACTAATATGAAAAAATGATTCTTTTCATTTCATTGAAAGTTATCTAGTATAGGGAATAAGTTCAAGAATTGATACAAAAGCCAAGTATGCAACAAGTAAAGCTTCCTAACTAGATCTTTCACTTTCACTATTCGAATGCACTCACCAAAAGTAAAATGAATTTCAATTCACTAAAATGCACCTACATGAATTTTTCACTTTTTCCTTTTCAATGAATGAGAATGCACTTCTTTTCATCTTTCAACACTTATCTATGCTCAATGATAATCCCAAAAACAACTTTTCATTGAAACGTAATCTAATGCAATGCGAAAAGTAAACTTTGAGATGAAAGATAAGCAAATGCAAATGCCATTTCTTTTATGGTTTTCAAAAGAACAAATAATTATTTAACTAGGAGAAAATCAATATTCCTTCCACACATACAAGATGAAAACAGTAAATCCAATTGACCCAAAGACCTAAACACTCAACCAAAATTCACTTTCACTACTTCAAACAATGGGATGGACTTTGTCAAGCCAATAAGAAATCAACAAAAATAATGGCAAGCTCTATGCATACAGAGTAGGAGGACACTTCAGAGATTAAGACACACTAGACCTTTTGTCAAAAACCATAAAAAATCTCATTTTCTGGACTAGCTCTACTTTAATGGTCAAAATCCACAGTGGCAGGGGTTTTCAATGCGACTTTAGTGGTAAAAACTCGTGCTAACAGGCTAACAAGGTATTCAATGCACATGTAATGGGAAAAATTAGCCCTGACAATGCGACTATTCCTAGAGAAAATGCGTTGGATGAGAAATACTTAGGAAAATTAAAAGAAACTCGAAGAGACATCCAAATTTGACACTCTAAATAAAATACTACTCAAAATGCGGACCCATAGCGAACCTAAGTTACAAATCACTAGGAGGTTGGCCAAACTAATAAAAAATACCAAACATAAAAGGGAGGTTTGAAGGGCTATAAGCTCCCCAATGGAGTTGCCATTCTGTTGTGCAATCAATACTTTATGTGGACAGAAACGATCCCTCTAGTCCCATGGGAGGATCTAGCAACAAACTAGACAAATATGTGTAAACTTTCCTAGTTTTTATCAAAAAACACAAAGGAGGATAGATGACCTACCTCACTTTGATGCTAAAATCTATTGGTGTCTTCCTTGATTCTCTCACTTCCAAGCTCAATATCCTCTTTCTCGATGTGGATGAATACCTAAAAGGAAAATCATGTGGAGACATCAAATGCATACATATCAAAAACTATTCCAATATAAACCATATAACAGATCAAGGAGTATTATTCTAAATGAGCAATGATAGACACAATTCTGGAAATCAAACACATAATGTATTTTTAATAGATATTAAAGGGAAGCATTAGAACCACTCAAGCCTTAATGTTGGAAGCCTCCTTTAGGTGAGTTTCCAAGTCCTAGACAAGACCTTCAAGCACTCCTTTCTCCTTAGCAAAATGGGCAACATTTAGGCATAGTTTTAGCATAGGAAGGCAACCAAGTAATAGCCAACCAGCAGCTAACCAAAAATAGATGGTAGGGGTTTGATTAATAGGGAAGGATAGGGAGTTGAGTATCCATAAAAGGAGGGAGAGGTTCCACATTTCAAGGGGAAGACCTGTGAAAGTAGGAACAAGAACCAGGAATGGGAGGTCTCGCTCTAATCTTCATTCAACTGCACCCAGTTCACCATTCTCGAGACTTCTAGTATGAGAAGCTTCTCCTATATTTTAGGAAAAAATGCTTGAAGAGGGCTAGCACGGATTTTCCTATAAAAAGGTGTGCTGCCAATGCTAGTCACTAGTTAGATAAAAGGTTACCAATGCGGGTTTGTCTACTAAAAGTATTGTTAGGCTTGTAAAACAAGGTTTTGGACAAGCTATTTAGAATTTCTTCAATGAAGCCTTCTTCTCCCTTCAGGGATGCTTATGAACATGTTTCATGGTGAATACATTTTTTTTTATAACTTTTGTCACTTTGTGACACTTGCGACATTCACGACACAAAGTGCGATGATTAAGATATGAGACTGGGAGTGCGACAAAATATTGTATAACACATATGAATTCTAAAATTTGTTAGATGCCTTGTAGATATTTATTTGTTTGAATTTTTTCTATGGTTTTCATTATGTTGTAGTATGGTATGTCACACCTTTAAAAGAAACACAAAAACACTAGATGGAATGAAAGTTGTTACGAATTAATCTAAGGTTTATGACAAATTCCCTAGAAATATGTTGAAGAGTATGTGTCTCTTGTTTAATTTTGGGTATCTGATATATATAAGGTTTAAAATCTTCTGTAATTCTGATATGGCTAACTTCATGCTTCTACAGATTTGGTTGTACTTTCTATCTAAGTTGTGTAGGTACACAATCTTCAATATGGTGAAGATGTTCGTTGATGGGAATAACTCTGATGAAATTGTTGGAAGCCACAAAATATTCTTTGATGACAAGAAGAAGAATTTGGTCTCCCTGAGATTAAGAGGGAGTATGGATAAAGAGATGCACCCTATTTGAGAGGGAGGGCATATCTTGGTTTTAATTGAAGAATGAATTTCCAATGATATGTTGCTGCATGAGAAGTAGGAAAGGAAAGTGTATGATTGAGGAATATTCTGTCAAAGATTTGGTTGATAGAATTACTATGAAAATTTGAGAAGCAACATCAAGTTGGTTGGAAGACCCCAGAGGTTTGTATTTGATTATGTACATATGAAATTATATTATTTATTAGAGTTGTGTTTGTACAGGTGAATATCTCGAATGATTTGATAGCATGTTGGTTACCAATCAGTTTGATTGGGAGAGATTGGTCGTCCTTGATATGTTGGATCAAGGAGTGTTGAGGTTTTGTGAGTGAAGCATTGCATGGGAGGACATTTTGTCAAAACTTTGTGTTGATGTCTACATCCCCAAGTTGGTAAAGGTGGTGTTGATTATAGAGCTCTTTTTTTGGATACATGCCTGGATATTTGGGTTGATAGTTAGCAAGTAAGTCTGATGGTACCTACAGAGGCTAAAAGCTTGATTCCATCTTAGTCCCACCCAAATAGATTTCCCTGGTCAGGAATCTAGTCCGCGGCATTGCGGTGCCTAAATTGTTGAGAGACCAATGGATAGATTACCCTGGTCAAGAATCTAGTCCATGGCATTGTGCCACCTAAAGTTATTCATCGTTCATATAGTTGAGATCTTCCTTGTACTTGTATGTAATGAATACCTCCCTAGTTAAGAGAGTGTTGGAAAATGTAATTAGGTTTGGCCTTCATTAAATGTATTTGAGTCATCTTGTCAAAAGAATAAAGAAAAGAATTATTATTATTATTATTATTGTGACTTATTAAAACATGGGTTTCATGCTTGGGTCACCATGTTTTAGGTCAAAGTCCCCATTGAGTACTTCTAATATTTATTTTGAGTCAATAGAGTCATTGTACTTTTAAAGAGACCCTTCATGGGCTTTTGAATCATGTAAAAAGTTTTAGTATTGAGTAAATATAATTTATGTATCCTCCACATCAATTCGACCTAGAAGAGATCAATTTGGCCTAAGGACATCAATTTGACCTCCCTTGAAGCCTATAAATAGAAGTAAGCCAAATTCATATGGAGTATCTCATCTCAAGCAAGTTTGATATCTCTAAGGAAGTCAAAAAAGTGTGAAGTGGGTCTAAGGAAGTGTTGCGCTATACAACAACCCCCCATTTCAATTTTTAATCTTAGTCTTAAAATGCTAAATAAGAAATGGGTCCCCTTTAGGATATAAAAAGCAATAAAACTTTTGAATAAAATAGATTTGCCATATTAATCATATACAAGTTGCTTTATGAGTATTTAGGGCTACTCGTCGCAAATCGAAATTCTTTAGAACCCATGAACATCCATTTGGAAAGTTGCGATGCGATTAGAGTCATAGAAAAACCCTCATCGCGAAGTTTTAATCAAAATAAGCCATTTATAAAAAAATACAATTTGATATAACTATCGCGTCTCGCACATCATTAATCCCAAGGAATTACTTATAGTGTTTCGTTAAAACCTTGTGATGTGATAAGGCTATCGCAATTGCATATCACTGATTCATAGGAAAGCATCCAAAACACTCCATTGAAAAATTGCGATGTGACATAATTATCGTATATCGTACTCTCGATAAAAGCGAGTAATAGATACTATGAATACATGCGATATAGGGATAAATCAATTATAAAGAAAAAAACGTGATTTTCCAAGTTTGAAACCCGTCGTCTCCCCATGCCAGCTCAGCACTCATCGCAATCGCAACAATGCAAAGAAACCTTTTGAACGTGGCGCTTGTACCTCTTGATTTTCGATATGCAATGGTTCCACAAATATTAAAATAATACAATTGCTAATCGCAAATCGCAGAGTCACAACACCTGTTCTAAAAAAGGACCGTTACAAAACTTGTGATGCGACATATATTGCTTCAGCATTAAATTTTCACATTATGAAGTTACGGTAAAGCATTAAGGAGTAGTTATGGTTAATTCCTTTAAGGATTTCATTCATGGTAGCTATGTACAATATAAGATCTTTTGCATCTAATGCACATAACTACTTTTAGTCTATAATTTGTGTATTATCTCCTCTCAAGTTTTTTGCCTATTACGCTCCTCTTTCTCATTTTGAGTGTTAATCTAGAATCACACAATTGGTCAAGATGTCTAAGAAATCTCGATAGATAAAGGACCCCATTACATTGGAAGAAGGATAAGCAAAATTTGTGTTAATTTCAGATACTACCTGTCAAGGCCTTGGTAATCTCTTGGGAAGGTACATATGCTTTACTTGAAGGAGAAAATCCAAAGGAGATAGAAGAAGAAGCAACAACTAATCGAACTGATGAAACAGAAAACACACTCAGTGATTTGGCTAGTTCCTTCCTCCATAGAATAACATCTCGTGCAAAAGTTTTACCATATAATGATTTAGTGAGTTGGGTAATAGAAAGTATAAATATAACAGGTAGAGCTTTCTTCACAACCGATGAAAGGATGTCCGGGACATTCAAACCTGAAGATGTCAAAATAATGTATCACTTGCTGGATCCCCAGCGACACTACAACAAATCATTCTTGGAAGCTTTCGCTAAGGAGAATCAGATAGAGTCAGACCCTATCAAACAGTGGAGACATTTTCCTAACAAGCATAAACATGAATCTTCTGGTATGTACTCTGTGGACTCCTTAGCATCTCCATATTGTTATGTTGCTGCTATGGTATGTAGGCTCTTTGGAAGCCCCAATTCTGCTAGATTTTCTATAGAAATGGTTCCATTGATAGAAGCAACGATCAACTCCTTTCATGTGGATTCGGTAACTATTTTATCAGATAAAATGGCCAGTAAAATACTAGATTATAGAAATAACAGATTTGTCACCGCCCGAGTTGTGCCCCCATTCTATATGAGTGCTTACATAATGGACACAATCTGTTTTAATTCCAACTTTCCCATCCTAGGTTGGAAATGGACTGTTCAGGATCCAACCCCCATTCATATTTATCATAAGTACTTATGGAAGTCTGAATACAAGAATCATTTATATAGGATTTGCCATGGTTTCATTTTACCTGTCCATCAAGACATCTTTAATAAACCTGCTCCTTGGCTATCTGACAAGGCTAGCATTGACTTAACCGTAATCTGTAGTTGGTTTGGGGAGGAGAAGTTCACCTATATTAGGGTTTTGGTAGTATTACAGATCCTCATGTTCTTCCACTCTACATTCTAGATAAGCTATTATCTAGGGAAATAGCCTACCAGATAGTGGAAAAAGGGATGTCTAGAAACCTTAAAGAGTCTAAGAAACAAGTGTGGCCTCCATTTCCCCTCCGCTGTGGCACTTACACATTGCATGATTTTAAGCATGCTGAGAAAGAAGTAGAGAAAACAAAGGATTTGAGTCTAGCGGTTATTCCTAAAAGACAATATGATCCAAACAAGGTCGCTTTCAATTTCACAACTCAGGTGAAAGTTAGTAAATTCATACATGAGAATGATGAGTTTGATGACTTATTCACTTCAGCAGAGTTATTCTCAATAGTAAGTCATCTGGCAAGATTCAAATTAGGAGCTGACAAGATGGACAAATTCATGGAATACAGGACATGGAGGTTACTGACAGTACCTCTGGATTTATTAAATACTACCCCTATTATTCAACAAGCAGAGCACACCGGGGAGCAGACTATTGAAAAGATTTCCGGAGAAGGTGAAACAAGTGGAAAGACCAGTGAACCGCTTAGCACAGATGTTCATATTGACCCCATCTTGATTAAAGAATGGGAGCAATTTTATCAACAGATCAAAAGCCAGAGCGATCCTCAAAACATTATCACATCAGCATCGCTCGCAACACAATGGCCCATTGTTCCTGATAGTGTGATTGAAGGAACACCCAGTAAAGACATAGCTTAGAAAGAGATTGAAATAATCACTGAAAATCCTTCTTGAGAAAGTACATTGAATATTGAGAAAATACCACCCTTCAATGTATTTTATAGCCCAAAGCACAGGGTTGTAGTCAAGAGGTAGAGAAAAAGAGGAAAATAGACCAAACATCATCCACAACTCCTCAATCTGAATTTATGAATGTTATATGGAAGGATTCAGAGGTCAATCCTTTTGAGGATTTGACTAAGTTATCTCAATTTGCAGGGGCATACACAGCTGCTACAATTGATAAGGCAACTAAAGTTAACCAATTGATCAAAGAAAAGGATCAAAGGATTAATCATCTTGAAGAACAAACAGTAGTAGAACAATAGAAGATTAATCGGCTTGAGGAACAGTTGGCAGAAGAAAAACAAAAGAATGAGCAGCTTGAAGTACAATTAAACCTGGAGAAATAGAAGATTGACCAGCATGCCATCCAAAAACAACAACAGTTGTCTCAAGAGCTCGAACAACTTCAATTGACACATCAACAAGAAATTAAGGCTAAAGAGGAGCAAATCACACAGCTACAACTCTATATAGAACAGTTCAGAGATTATCCCAAGGTTGAGGAATTTAAGAAGGAAGCCCTAGAGGCAAATAAAGCCTTATCTCAACAGCTGAATCTACTTTTCCATAAAATATCTCTTATCAACCCATTATGCATCATAACAACATCACTGATCGATCAAGCAGTTAATACCAGATTAGAATTTGAGGATGCAGATGATAAGGTCACAAATTACCTCTCCTAGCAAAGCACAGAGGAAGGAAGAGCTGCTAAACTACCAAAAATTCAAGAGTCGCATAAAGAAATATTGTTTTTAGAATGGGAAACACAGTTGATAAAGGCAGAAAGGGCTACCCCTAGGGCCAGGGATATAATGAATAATGTGATTGAGCTAGTGAATGATAATTTATATGGAGCCAATTTAATTTCTGATTGTTCCCAATGAAATCTTCCTAAGGCGAAAATGTTATAAAATCAATGGAAGCGAGATTTGGCCACCAAAGATGAACAGCTCAACAGAGTACAAAGCCTTAATTGGGATGCATATTAGTCCTTTTTGGTCAAGCCACACAGCCAACAAATTACCATAAAATGCCTTGCCAATGTTGTTGATCGCATGATGACCGAGATTTCGGATGTCACATACATAGGACAACTACACTCCAGGATGAGTCATCCTCCAAAAATTCAAAACATGCTCTCAATTTTTCAGTTACGGCTACAAGAAAAGAAATAGATGTGATGAATCTCTTCAGAGGCGATCACAATACTATTTTTGAAATTCAAATCCCAGATTTTAATATGGATAGTTCTAACAACTCTTAGTGATTTTTGTAGACAGTTTGTTTTAATTTTATTATAAAAACCCTTTCATGTTATTTTAGAAAGGGTCCTCAATTTGTATAAAACTCGACTTGAGAAGTTTACACTTATGCACTTCTTAATTTATTTTTTATAAGCCGTGGATTAAGGTTTCAGATTTTTTGTGAAAGAGCTTCATCAAGACCTGCATTTTTGTATCTCCTTGGAGTTTCTAGAATAAGAAGGTGGAACCAGAATGTTACTTACATAACGAGACACAAATGAATTTGGTATTTCTATCACTGTTCTTTTTGTCTTTCTCTCTATGTAATTAGCATTCCATTTGATTTGCTATTGTTGATATACTCACATGCTTCAAACAACTCTATATTATGTCACTTCTGAATGATTTAGAATTGTTATATTAAAGATATATGTCAGCAATAAATATTAGTATGTTATGTGATATGTTTTCACAATTACTTTGTTTAATTTCTTAAACAAAGTAATCATTATTTAAATGCATCTTTCTATGGATAAGTAAATAATCTATATTATTATTTATCTGCTAGGAATCATCAAGAATCACATTGTTATGAGATTACCCGGGTTATATAGATATATCTATATATTTTAGAGTTATAAATTAAATCACCTATCATATTTGTTATACATTTAAAACAATCATTCATAAAACCATACATTATTGGGAAATTGGTCCCATAATATCCAGTCAGAGCCACCATACCAAACGAAGAAGGAGCTGTACTAAGGTCCGGACCGGGTGGTTATCCCCAATGTTGATGCTACGTTTTTATAGGTGTCAACATTTTTGGCACTATAAGAAGGGCCAGACTGTGAATGGCGAGTAAATCTAAATCCATAGGCCATTCTAAGAGTAAAACTCCCTCGCCATCTCCTCAAATTTCTCCTTCGCATTCTAAATCTCTTATTCCTAAGCGAGAAGTTGAAAAGAAAAATATAACACCCACTGCTGAAACCATAAACACACTAGAAAATTATTCTCTTGAACCCCTTGAAGTACAGTCTTTGATTCATAAAGTCCAAGGGTTTTCAATATCCCAAGAAGAGTCTGAGTTATCCCAAGGCAGTGTGACTTCGCAATATATCCCATCACAGCCACTTACTAGGGAAAAGAGTAAAAGACTTGGTATTTCACGAGTTGAATTCCCTCTACCAAGTCAAAAAAGGGCTAGGAAGACACCATCAGAATCTAACAGTGAGACTTTGTCCTCATCATCATCCATTCCATCCATACCATTGCAAGGTCATCCATCCATTTCCCAACTTCATATCATAGTCCAAATAGGTACAGGAACTTCAACATCCTCTACCCAATCACTTTCAACTGTTTTGTCACCCTCTTCTACTGTTAGCTCAATGATGGCACATAATCAACCTCAACCAAGGCCATGGACCAACCCAGGAGTTGTCAAAATGCCTGCACCTTTGAGCCAATTGCCAGCACATCCTGAAAAATGGTTACCAAAATTTAATCTTGACATTGGCCTGTTAGCAGAAGAACATATAAACAATTTCATGTTATCAATCAACTTGAATGGAGTAACGAAAGAAGATGTTGTGGTTAGACTATTTCCACACACTCTACAAGGAGCAACAGGATTGTGGTACTTTTCATTACCACTAGGGTCTATCAATAACTATGATGCTTTTCAAGAGAAATTTCTAACTAAGTTTGGAGACAATAGGTCTACAACAACTTTGATTAATGATCTCTCCAATCTGAAATCCGAATCAAAGGAGCCCATCAAAGACTTCAACTCACGCTTTAATAAGTTGTTGAATAAAATTCCTGCGACATCCAAGCCTATTGAGGAAGTCCGAAATGAATGGTATATATCTGCCTTGCCTTCAAACATAGCCATCTTCGTTGATAGGGCTGCTAAACCAACATTAGCAGAAAATATGAAGGAAGCAATAGTTGTTGAAAAACGTATCCTTGCTTTGGAAAAGAAAAATTCTCTAGAAGAAAGGAAATCCAAAAAAGTTACCTTTAGAGATGATTCAAAGAAGAAAGCAATCAAGGATCCATATGACATGGAAGGTTTACAAAAAGTTCTTAAAACTATGTCTAATGAAATGGTTGAAATAAAAAAGCAGGTAGCTGAAACTTCTACGAAAAGACCATTTAGGAACTTTAAAAGAAATCAACCAACTGATCCTAAACCACCTAATGCTATATGTAATGTAGAATTTGATTTGGATGTTGATGAAGATGAAGATACAGTTTTATCAACTGAAGAAACAGAAGAAGATGAAATAGTTGAATTCCATGGAATGTGGGACTTTATCTTACCCAACTCTGATAATGAAAGTGAAGAGGAAGCTCTCCCAGTAAATACCAGAAGCAAAAGTATAGTAGAGCCTAATCAAGCAAATTCAAAGAAGAAAAACTCAAGTCCTGTTACTAAAGACAAAGTTCCCACAAAGAAAACTCCAGTTGTGTCTCCCCACAATCAACCATCATCTTCCAATCCTCCCTCTACATCTAAAATGCTAGTAGTTTCAGATTCCATGGATTATAACATTGTGGAAGACATGAAAAAGACTTGAGAAAATTTTTCTTTACATGAACTTAGCAAGTTCAAACATCAACAAAAGTTGTTGCTTAAAGAATTAAATGGAGTACCTTCTTCCCCTCTTCCAACTAGTGTATTATGCAAGGCTGCCAGAGGATCAGGTAAGCCGCCATCTGATAAGATAAATGCTACTGATGCTGTTTTAATTGGGGATAGGTCAAATTCTCATACTCCTCCTTTTCTCTTGACTTATGAGATCTACAATAGAAATTTGCATAACTGCTTGATAGATTCAGGGGCTTCATCAAATATAATGTCAGCCTCAGTTTGCTCCAAGTTAAATATTGAGCCCCAGAAGTCTGCAGTCCATATTGTTCAATTATATCGAACTAAGGTACAAGTTTTAGGAGAAATAAATTCAGTTACTATAAGATTATTAGCTGATCCCAGGGTTGTCCAAAGAATTGATATATTAATTGCTAACATCCCTGAGATTTATGGTTTAATTCTTAGCAGAGATTGGTCCGAAAAAATTCATGTTTATATTTTGACTGATTGGTCTCGCATGTGGTTTCCCTATAATGGGAACCAAATCAAATCAGAATAGATTACGAAAAACATTTGACTCATACAGTAACTGAGTTTGAAGAAGAAAATCAACCTGTAGCCTTCAATAATAACATTCTTGGAAACTATTCGGTTGAATCATTTTTTGGGAATTTTAATGCTCAACAATCTCCTTTTCCTGTTAATAGTGTCATGTCACAAATCGAAAATTTCTCCCATACTGATACATCAAAGTGTGTTAGTGTTGCAGATGAACTTGTAAATAAGCCTTTATTTTGGTCTTTGTATTTTGATGGATCAAAATGTAATTATGGTGTAGGAGCAGGATGTATTTTAGTTAGTCCAGAAGGAGAAAAAACGATGTTATCATGTAGATTAGAATTTCAATGTACCAATAACACTGCGGAATATGAAGCATTAATTTAAGGGCTCTATAAAGAAATAGGCATGAATATCCAATATCTGAAAGTATTTGGTGATTCCGAAATTGTCATTAAACAAGTGAGAAATAATATCCATTGTCTCTCGGGGCATCTCAAACATTATCAATCACTTGTTCAAGATCTCATAACTCATTTTCTCGCATTTGACATTTCTCCTATTCCTAGATCACAGAATGCAGCAGCCAATCTTTGGGCTAATGTTTCTTCTAAACTCCTTCCATCCGAGGATTATAGTCCAGATAGATTTTCTATTGAATTAATTTTTCGACCATCTGTCCCAGATAATGTCACCAATTGGCGTGTGTTCAATCATGATGAGGATATCTTAAATTTCTTGACTTCTGAAGGATCTTATGATGATCAGATTATCGATGAAAGTGATCATGATCTTCAATTAAAGAAAAGAATTAATGAAAATCCTATTCCTAAATCTGTGGTCAAGCTACAAGATATTTATGATATCAAGGATAGATTCAAAAAGGTCGCTAATGCAAAACTTCAAAGTTCTACTTTAAGGTTTGAATTAGTAAATCTCGGCACTGAGGCCAAACCACAAAATGTCAATCTAGGACTTGGATTTTCATCAGATGAAAGATTTGCTTTCATCAGATTATTAAAGAAATACAAAAATGTTTTCACCTGGAATTACAAAGATCTGAAAACTTATGATACCTCTATCATTCAACACACAATTCCAATGATTTCTGATGAGAAACCTATACAACAGAAGCTAAGGAAAATTCACCCAAATCTTGAAAGTCAAATCAAAGTAGACTTGAATAAACTCCTTAAAGCCAAAATAATCTTTCCTATCAGACATTCTAAATGGGTCTCAAACTTAGTACCTGTAAGAAAAAAGAATGGTGATATTAGGATTTACATAGATTTTAGAAATCTCAACAAAGCATGTTAGAAAGATAATTTCTCATTACCAACAATGGAGCAGATAATTCAATCAGTAGCTGGCTCAAAGGTAATGTCTTTTCTTGATGGTTTTTCATGGTACAATCAGATATTGGTACATCCGGACGATAGATTAAAGACTACATTCAGAACTAAATGGGGAACGTATGCTTATCAGAAAATGCCTTTTGGTTTGATAAATGTTGCAGCTACTTTCCAACGAGCCATGGATATAGCCTTCAAAGGTTTGATCAATAGGACAGTTAGATGACATAACTTTCTATTCTAAAAAAAAGAGCAATCATCTGCATGATTTAAAACAGATCTTTGAACATTGCAAAAAATATGGGATTTCTTTAAATCCCAAGAAATCATTCTTTGCTCTTAATGAAGGTAAACTCTTAAGGTTTATTGTATCCAAAGATGGCATATACATTGATCCTGACAGGATAAAAGAGATTTTTGATATCCCTTTGCAGCGTAATAAGAAATCTATGCAATCATTTTTGGGACAGATAAATTTTGTGAAGAGATTTGTCCTTGATTTTTCTCATATAGTTTTTCCCTTGCAATCCATGATTAAGAAAAATTAAGTCTTCAAATGGGGACATAACGAAAAAGAGGCTTTTGACTCGATCAAACAAGCAATTGTTAATGCTCTTGCATTGAATACTCCAAATTTTTCTAGTTATTTTATTGTGTATACTTTGGCCACTGAAACATCTTACATTGTTGTTTCAACACATATCAATGACCAGCAAGTAGAAGAACCCATATCTTTCTTTAGTTCTAATTTGTAGGGTGCTGAGCTCAACTATTCCGAAGTTGAAAAACAAGTTTTCGCTATATTTAAGTCTATTAAACACTTTAGACCATTCCTCCTAAAACCACACACTAAAGTAATAGTCCCATTTTCGGCAGTGAGACAATTGTTAGTTCAAAGAGAAGTAGGAGAGAAGAGAGCTAATTGGATAAGAGCTTTACAAGAGTATGATATTTATATTAAACTGGCTAAAATTGTTGGAGGACAAGGTTTTTGCAGGTTATTGGCAGGAGCTTCCAATATTCCAGACCATGAAGTTTCAGATAATATTGCACAAGTAAATGAGATAAGTATCATTAATTCTAAATCTCAATATGTTGATCTGATCTTTTACTTAAAGAATGGATATGCTCCCCCTGAATTCAGTTACAAAAAAAAACGTGCCTTAAGATTAAAAGCCAAACACTTTGAAATCATTGATAATGTGTTATTCAAGAGAAACTATGATTCAATTTTATTAAGATGCCTTGAAAAAACTGAAGCACAAACGGTTTTGCAAGAATTGCATGATGGCCCAATAGGTGGACATTTTGGAGGAGACACTACAGCTCACAAAATACTACATGCTAGATATTACTGGCCGAATTTTTTTAAAGATTCCCATGACTATGTAACGAAATGTAAGATATGCCAAACTGCTAGCGAAAGACAAAGGAAACCAGCCTTTCCTTTACAACCAGTAAACATTGAGCAACCATTTGAATAGTGGGGGCTTGATATTATAGGAGAGATTGTTCCACATTCTTCCAAGCAACACAGATACATCCTCATGGCCACGGACTACTTCACAAAGTGGGTAGAAGCAATTCCACTAAAGGTAGCCAATTCTGATGCAATTATTGAATTTATTGATTAGTTCATCATTACAAGGTTTGGTTTACCTAACGCACTTATTTTTGATAATGCATCTTATTTTTTTGGGAATAGTATAGTTGAATTTGCTCTTAAGAGAGGTTTTAAGTTAAAATACTCTGCAAATTACTATCCTCAAGGAAATGGCTTAGCAGAGTCAACTAACAAGAATCTCATCAAGATTATTAAAATAATTGTTGATCAAAACCAAAAGAATTGGCATAAATATTTAATATTTGCATTATGGGCAGATCACATAACTCAGAAGGCCTCAATAGGTACTTCTCCTTTTAACTTGGTGTATGGGAAAGAAGCTGTAATACCACCAAATTTAGCACTCCCATCTCTAGCCCTAGTACAATTCATTGAAGAAATTCCTTCTTCCTCTATTCAATTGAGGTTTGATCAAATCCTTAAATTGGATGAGGAAAGAGAAAAGGCCAAAATTACTCATGCTAAACATCAGCAAGTCATTAAATCTTCTTTTGATGCAAGTTCTGCCAGCTCAAAAACATTACAAATTGGTGATCTCGTTTTGAAATGGGACAAAGCACATGAAGACAAAGGTAAGCATACCAAATTTCAGAAGATGTGGCTTGGACCATTTTAGATCGTTGAAAAGATAGGCTCATCAACATTTCTACTGCAAGACTTATCAGGAAAGAGAGATTCTCTTCCTGTGAATGGGCTTATCTTAAAGAAATTATTTTCCTAAGGAGGTAACCCCTTCTTACCTGTACATATTCTTTATGCAAGCTAGTTTCTTTTAGAAAATAATGTTGTAAATAGTCTACCATTGGCTTTTCACTATTGAAAAGCTCTTTGAAAGAATATTGTGAATACTTGCTTTTAAAAAGTAGAAACTTTCAAGGAAATAATTACAGTTTTGGAAATTAGATAAAACATGAAACTCTGAGATCCTCTTTAAATTTGTGAAATCTTCCAAACCTTGAAAATACAGTAAATCATTTTGAGTTTTATCAGTTGAGAAAGGTTATTTATAAAAAGGTAAATACTTTCTCCAGCTAAGCATCCACAACTCTAGAATTGTCATCCATAAAATCTTAAGGAGTAAGTCATTCACCCCATCCACTAGGTTTATGATTTTTTAGAGTGTAATTCTAAAATATATCTGATTTAAAAGATAAGAGGTCTCATGACGAGCCTGCTTACCATGATCATAGGGAACTAATTAAACTGACATTACCAATATTGCATATCAAAACAGGGTAATGGCTTATAATCATAAGACAAGGGGTCTCATTATGAGCCAGCTTGTTTAGTTCAATTACAACCAGTGAATGGCATTGTTATCTTTTGGCTCCCAAACTAGGACAATGGCTTTTATCCAAAAAATAAAAAAGTAAAAAATGAAAATACATGTAGATATGTCTTTCTGGATTTATCTTTTAAAAGTTATACTCTTAGATAGATGGGAAACTGAATGATTGATGGTTAAAAGGTAACCCTGTCGAGACTATAGATGTTTGCTGGCAGCAGAGGCACTACCTGTAACAAAAGAGTAAATTTAAAAGCTAAGTTGGAAGAGCCCCCTACTTTATATTTAACAACCAATCAAAGCTTGAAGAAACCAAAAAAGAAATTTTTTTATCAAAAGGTTTGTAAAAGAAATTGCAAAATTGATATTTTGTTTATTCAGAGTAAGATTTTTTTATCTAACCAATTCTTAGATATTTTTCTTTTCCTCAATTGATTCTACTTAAGAAAGTTTTAGAAATTTCATTATTATATTCAGAGATAACTGGTTCTGCTAGTGAATCACCAATTTTTGTGCTATACAACAACCCCCCATTTCAATTTTTAATCTTAGTCTTAAAAGGCTAAATAAGAAATGGGTCCCCTTTAGGATATAAAAGATGATAAAACTTTTGAATAAAATAGATTTTCCATATTACTCATATAAAAGTTTCTTTATGAGTATTTAGGGCCGCTCATCGCAAATTGAAATTCTTTAGAACCCATGAACATCTATTTGGAAAGTTGCAATGCGATTAGAGTCATAGCAAAACCCTCATCGCAAAGTTTTAATCAAAACTAGCCATTTATAAAAAATACGATGTGATATAACTATCACATCTCGCACATCATTAATCCCAAGGAATGACTTATAGTGTTTCGTTGAAATCTTGCAATGTGATAAGGCTATCGCAATTGCATATCGCTGATTCATAGGAAAGCATCCAAAACACTCCATTGAAAAATTGTGATGCGACATAATTATCACATATCGCGCTCTCGATAAAAGCAAGTAATAGATACTATGAATACATGCAATATAAGGATAAATCAATTATAAAGAAAAAACATGATTTTCCAGGTTTGAAACCCATCGTCTCCCCATGCCAACTCAGCACTCATTGCAATCGCAACAATGCAAAGAAACCTTTTGAGCGTGGCGCTTGTAACTCCCGATTTGCGATACGTGATGGTTCCACAAATATTAAAATAATACAATCGCTAATCAAAAATCGTAGAGTCATGACACCTGTTCTAAAAAAGGATTGTTACAAAACCTGCGATGCAACATATATTGCTTCAGCATTAAAGTTTCACATTATGAAGTTATGGTAAAGCATTAAGGAGTAGTTATGGTTAAGTCCTTTAAGGATTTCATCTATGGTAGCTATGTACAATATAAGATCTTTTGCATCTAATGTGCATAATTGCTTTTAGTCTGTAATTTGTGTATTATCTCCTCTCAAGTTTTTCACCTATTACACTCCTCTTTCTAATTTTGCAGTGTTAATCCAAAATCACACAATTGGTCAAGATTTCTAAGAAATATCGAAAGACAAAGGCCCCCATTACAGTGGAAGAAGGACAAACAAAATTGGTGTTAATTTCAGATACTACCTGTCAAGGCCTTGGTAAAATCTCGTGGGAAGGTATATATGCTTTACTTGAAGCAAAAGATCTAAAGGAGATAGAAGAAGAAGCAAGAGCTAATGCAACTGATGAAACAGAAAACAAACTTAGTGATTTGGCCAACTCCTTCCTCCATAGAATAGCAGCCCATGCAAAAGTTTTACCATGTAATGATCTAGTGAGATGGGTAATCAAAAGTATTAATATAACAAACAGAGCTTTCTTCATAGCCGATGGAAGGATGTTCGGGACATTCAAACCTGAAGATGTCAAAAGAATGTATCACTTGCCAGATCCCCAACGACGCTACAACAAATCATTCCTGGAAGCTTTCGCTAAGGAGAATCAGATAGAGTCAGACCCTATCAAACAGTGGAGACATTTTCCTAACAAGCATAAACATGAATCTTTGGTATGTACTCTGTGGACTCCTTATCATATCCATATTGTTATGTTGTTGCTATGGTATGTAGGCTCTTTGGAAGCCCTGATTCTGCTAGATTTTCTATAGAAATGGTTCCATTGATAGAAACAGCAATCAACTCCTTTGTTATGGATTGGGAAACTATTCTATTAGATAAAATGGCCAGTCAAATACTAGATTATAGAAGGAACAGATTTGTCACCACCCGAGTTGTGCCCCCATTCTATATGAGTACTTACATAATGGACACAATCTGTTTTAATTCTGACTTTTCTATCCTAGGTTGGAAATGGATTGTTCAGGATCCAACCCCCATTCATATTTATCATAAGTACTTATGGAATTCTGAATACAAGAATCATTTATACAAGATTTTCCATGGTTTCATTTTACCAGTCCATCAAGCCATATTTAATAAACCTTCTCCTCGGCTATCTGACAAGGCTAGCATTGACTTAACCTCAATCGGCAGTTGGTTCGGGGAGGAGAAGTTCACCTATATTAGGGTTTTTGGCAGTATTACAGATCCTCATGTCCTTCCACTCTACATTCCAGATAAGCTATTAGCTAGGGAAATAGCCTACCAGATAGTGGAAAAATGGATGTCTAGAAACCTTAAAGAGTCTAAGAAATAAGTGTGGCCTCCATTTCCCCTCCGTTGTGGCACTTACACATTGCATGATTTTAAGCATGCCGAGAAAGAAGCAGAGAAGACAAAGGATCTGAGTCTAGTAGTTATTCCTAAAAGACAATATGATCCAAACAAGGTTGCTTTCAATTTCACCACTCAGGTGAAAGTTAGTAAATTCATACATGAGAATGATGAGTTTGATGACTTATTCGCTTCAGCAGACTTATTCTCAACAGTAAGTCATCTGGAAATATTCAAATTTGGAGTCGACAAGATGGAAAAATTCATGGAATACAAGACACGGAGGTTACTGACAATACCTCTGGATTTATTAAATACTACCCCTATTGTTCAGGAAGCAGAGCACACCGGGGAGCAGACTATTGAAAATATTTCCAGAGAAGGTGAAACAAGTTCAAATACCAGTGAACCGCTTAACACAGATGCTCATATTGACCCCATCTTGCTTAATGAATGGGAGTAATTTCATCAACAGATCAAAATGCAGAGTGATCCCCAAAACATTATCACATCAGCATCACTGGCAACACAACGACCCATTGTTCCTGATAGTGCTATTGAAGGAACACCCAATAAATACATAGCTCAGAAAGAAATTGAAATAATCCCTGAAAATCCTTCAGGAGAAATTACATTGAATATTGAGGAAATACCACCCTTGGATGTATTTTACAGCCCAAAACACAGGGTTGTAGTCAAGAGGCAGAGAAAAAAGAGGAAAATAGACCAAACATCATCCACAGCTCCTCAATCTGAATTTATGAATGTTGTATGGAAGGATTCAGAGGTCAATCCTTCTGAGAATTTACCTAAGTTATCTCAATTTGCAGGGGCATACACAGCTGCTACAATCGATAAGGCAACTGAAGTTAACTAATTGATCAAAGAAAAGGATCAAATGATTAATCAGCTTGAAGAACAAACAGCAATAGAACAACATAAGATTAATCGGCTTGAGGAATAGTTGGCGGAAGTAAAACAAAAGAACAAGCAGCTTAAAGTACAATTAAACCTGGAGAAACAAAAGATTGACCAGCATGCCATCCAAAAACAACAGCAGTTCTCTCAAGAGCTCAAACAGCTTCAATTGACACATCAACAAGAAATTAAGGCTAAAGAGGAGCAAATCACATAGCTACAACTCTATATAGAACAATTCAGAGATTATCCCAAGGTTGAGGAATTTAAGAAGGAAGCCCTAGAGGCAAATAAAGCCTTATCTCAACAGCTGAATCTACTTTGCCATAAAATATCTCTTATCGACCCATTATGCATCACAACGACATCACTGATCGATCAAGTAGTTAATACCAGATTAGAATTTGAGGATGCAGATGATAAGGTCACAAATTACCTCTCCTGGCAAAGCACAGAGGAAGGAAGAGCTGCTAAACTACCAAAAATTCAAGAGTCGCATAAAGAAATATTGTTTTCAGAATGGGAAACACAGTTGATAAAGGAAGAAAGGGCTACCTCCAGGGCCAGGGCTATAATGAATAATGTGATTGAGCTGGTGAATGATAATTTATATGGAGCCAATTTAATTTCTGATTGTTCCCTAGGAAATCTTCCTAAGGCGAAAATGTTAGAAAATCAATGGAAGCAAGATTTGGCCACCAAAGATGAACAACTCAACAGAGTACAAAGCCTTAACTGGGATGCATATTGGTCCTTTTTGGTCAAGCCGCAAAGCCAACAGATGACCATCAAATGCCTTGCTGATGTTGTTGATCACATGATGCCCGAGCTTTTAGATGCCACATACACAGGACAACTACACTCCACGATGAGTCATCCTCCAGAAATTCAAAACATGCTCTCAATTTGTCAGTTACGGATACAAGAAAAGAAATAGATGCGATGAATCTCTTCAAAGGCGATCACAATACTATTTTTGAAATTCAAATCCCAAATTTTAATATGGGCAGTTCCAACAACTCTCAGCGATTTTTGTGGATAGTTTGTTTTAATTTTATTATAAAAACCCTTTCATGTTATTTTAGAAAGGGTCCTCAATTTGTACAAAACTAGACTTGATAAGTTTGCACTTCTGCACTTCTTAATTTATTTTTTATAAGCTGTGGATCAAGGTTTCAGATTTTTTGTGAAAGAGTTTCATCAAGATGTGAATTTTTGTATCTCCTTGGAGTTTCTGGAATAAGAAGGTGGAACCAGAATGTTACTTACATAACGAGACTCAAATGCATTTGGTATTTCTATCATTGTTCTTTTTGTCTTGCTTTCTATGTAATTAGCATTCCATTTGATTTGCTATTGTTGATATACTCACATGCTTCAAACAACTCTATATTATGTCACTTCTGAATGATTTAGAATTGTTATATTAAAGATATATGTCAGAATAAAATATTAGTATGTTATGTGATATGTTTTCACAATTAATTTTTTTAATTTCTTAAACAAAGTAATCATTATTTAAATGCATCTTTCTATGGATAAGTAAATAATCTATATTATTATTTGTCTACTAGGAATCATCAAGAATCACATTGTTATGAGATTAACTGGTTTATATAGATATATCTATATATTTTAGAGTTATAGATTAAATCACCTATCATCTTTGTTATACATTTAAAACACTCATTCATCAAACCATACATTATTGGGAAACTGGTCCCATAATATCCAGTCGGAGCCACCATACCAAATAGAGAAGGAGTTGTACTAAGGTCCGGACCGGGTGGTTATCCCCAATGTTGGTGCTACGATTTTAGAGGCATCAACAGGAAGCCAAATGAAGTGAAAGTTTGATGGCTTCTAAGGAGAAGAATAAAATTAAATGTTGGTGCCTCTCTCTCTTTGTTCCATGCCCTAGTTTTCGAGATCGAAGTCTTCCAAGCTTTCCTAATTCTGGAAGTTGCCTGATGCCAGAATTTTCCTAATGCCGGAAGCTGCTACGTAGTCGACTTCGCTGGAAGAGAGGTCTAATATTTGGGAGGCTGACCTGGTGTGGAGAGAAGGTTTGTTAATTGTCTAGGGTGAAGAGTCTCAAATAATACTATTGAAATGCAGAGAATTTTGATTGGGTTTTCCCCTCAAGGGGGGTTTTTCCCTGGCATAGTGCATGTAACTCATGTCCATTGTTTTATGTGATTTTAATTTTGTAATTGCTTGATGAATTAAAATAATAAGAGATAAAACTTAATAATAAGTCAAGAACATCAGAAGTAATTATCAATTATAAGAAAATATTTATGCCTTTCTGATTTTCTAGCATATTGGTTCACGTGTTGCTAGTGATGTTATTGCTACCTATTGATGTGTTGCTCATAATTTTAGTTGATGATATATTATGTTGATGGTTGATGAAGCCTCATGATGATGAGGATATGTATTTTTTATGCTCTATGACATATTGATGTTGTTTCTTTCAATTGATTTTGTGTAGCATGGTGGTGGTTGCTAGTGGGTATAATGACTTTGCTGCATATTCCTCATTATTGATATGTTGAGTGTTCATGAACTAGCATATGATGTTTTCATTACCTCTATTGTTTCTACTACATATGGAGATCTTATGTCATTTCTCATGGAAGGCTTATCTTGGATGCACATGCCATGTATTGCGTTCTTATTGTTCTTTTTGTATGGAGCATATATCTTTGTTCATGGAGGCCATGTATTTCATGTCATATTATTGTATTGGGAATGCTTAGATGAGAGCACACTTATGTGCATATGTAAAATCCATGTACATTTATTGTTCTATCTAGTTGGCATATTGCTTATGGAGAGACCCATGGTGTCTAGTATGTCTTGTCATTAGCTATGTATGGGTCAATGGAAGTCCAAGTCATGTATTATTTTGTATATCTTTGATGTAGCCCCACTACATTGGGTGCATGATGTAAACTTGGGTCCATATAAGTCTTGGTTGATGATAGGTGTAGAGGAGTCATTTTTCAATCCTATGTACTTGTCATAGCTATGTATTTTCTCCATGAATCATTATATTGTATTGTAATTCATTGGATATCTTGTCCAAAGTCAGTTGGAGTCATGGTTCATGAGGATTAGTCTCTCACTCTTGAAAAGGAGGCTTATTGTAGTGAAGAGGATGTCTTGCTTCATTTTAAAAGAGAGTGTGATTGCAAGTTCATTACATGCTTAGGGGGAGCATTTTCATTTTCAAAGATTGCATGGAATTGGCTAGAGGTGTTAGCAGTAGAGTTTCTTGTTTTTCATGCTTATCTTTCAGGAGATACTTCTTGGTTTGCATCTACATGGTGTTGAGGATGACAGAGGAAGTACTTCTCTCTTTTGGTACATTATTGGCATTGTCTTCAATGTTGGTATGGCCCTTTTCCATTGATGTCAAAAGGGGAGAGAATTTGGATGGATAGATATCAGCCTCAGATGTTGAAGATCGGATTGAGGTTGAAATCAATGTCAAAGGGGGAGCTTGTTAGAAATGACGTCAAAAGGGTTATGGTGTTTCTTGTTATATGCCTTGTGATGTTATTAGTCATTTTGATGTGTGATGAGTTTTTGACTTGATGGCATTGTTGGTTGGCATTGATGTCAACTTGGTTGTGGCCTGACTTAGAGGAGGTGTTTTGGAGGTTGGGTAGATATGGTTGCAAGGCATGGTATGATGGCTTGTCATATGTTGAATATGTTTATGATTCATGTGGTTGGAGTGGTACTATATGTGTTTCATATGCTTCTACATGTCTTGGAAGCATTGGATTTGCTGCTACATGTGTTTCTCTCATGTTTATTTTTGATGCTATGATCTCTATTTGTGTGTTTCAGTTTATGCATGGTTAAAGAGTAATAGTTTGGAGAAAATTTATAAGTGCCTTCACTACTGATTCACCCCCACCCCTCATAGTGATCTAGTTTCCAACACCTTAATGGAATCTTCCCTACTTTGCATACAACATTGCCACCTATTAAGTTTGTATAAACCTCGGATTGATAATTTAAATTTGGTAGTCGTGGGAGTTGCAACATTCTTGTTGTAATATAAGATCTCATCATTATGGATTTCCAATAAAATATTTAATGTAACAGCTCCTCAAAATCTACAACAGTCATATCCTCCTTTGCACTAAGTGCCTAGGTATTCTCAGAAAGAGTTCCACAAGACCACCTCTTCTCTTTTCACCTTACTACAAAGCTCCAACTTTTACGTCGACTTTATATGCATACTTCACTCCTCTACAACAACAATTCGAGTTGCTCATGGTTGTTACTTTGCACTATGAAACTCTACATGTATAGATCCTCTATGGTTTTGTAGCTCTTTCGTCTACAACTAAAAATTAATACCATAATAATGAAACTATTCCAATAACCTAAAAACAACTTTGTTAATGAGAAAGGATGTTTAAATATCACCCTCACTCTTGATTACACACCTCACTTTGGTTGTGGGGAATGCCAATTGTTCCAAGAACCTCTTTGTGGCTTTGTCTAGGAAAACGAGGGTCACAACGCTCCACCACACACTTTTAGCTGCTTACTCAACCATTTTTCAAACTAGGCACATTCTACACACATTTCATGCAACACCCATCTCCACTCTTAATGCAAAGATCAGCTCCACTTCACGCAGCCAATTGCCCTTCTCTTTTCATATGTTTTCTTCCATTGATGGTGTTGTACAACACATACACTTCCATGGGATTTAACACAACAACATCTCCCAAAAAAAACACAGGGTTATTCTTTCTTCCATAGATACAATCATGCAACAAGGTCGTCCTCCTACCTCAAATGAACACCATGCAAAAGTGATCTATCACACATTACCAAGAAAATAAATACAATATCACTTTCATAAGACTTACAACAATTTTAGAAGAGTCTGGGTTTCATGCCTCTGCAACATCAAAGAATAGTATCTACAGTCAAATGGAACTAACACTTTGATGAGATTCTAGGCTTGGTCCTCACTAGTGAAATGGCCCTCAACTCCATATCTCAACACACATTCAATCTGTATATTAGTGCCCCAATTCGTTACAATGTTGTTGTAGTGGCTACAACCACCCTCCAAAATTTTGACCTACATCCAATTTCGGAGCCTCCCTTGAGAGTTTCACTTGATGACTGCACACACTTGGGTTCACTCCGTGAGCCCGTGTGAGTCTTTTCATCCACTTTGCTAGTTCATTCTATCCAATTTTTTGCATGTTGATATTGAAGTCATGCTTGCGATCATGTTCTAGTCATGCTCAAGGTCTTTGCTTCATGTGTACATGTTGTGTTCGCTATGAAAGCATATGTTGCACTCACACACGGAGTCACACTCACTATCATGCAAGTGTCGTCACGGTTAATCAACAATCAATCACAAGTGGTGTGATTATCGCTCACACCGTCAGTTGGTATTCTTGAGCATGTGTGTCCTAATGGTTTTGTTCGTCTCGTTGTCAAGTCATGTTGGTGTGTGTTTGCATGATCACATGTGCCTCTTTCACTCATTCACATACTTAGTCATTTTGTTGAAGTTCCAATGACCGGACTCCCCTCTGATAGCCAGATCATCACCCCGCCATTGACTGGATCGACTACCACCCAAAACAGTGCAGAAGCACCAAGCAAGTTATTTCAAGTTATGTTGTCCGCAAGCAATCAATCAGCCTTCAAGCTGGTCAAACAGAGGATTTGACCCGACAGCCACCTCAGGACTCATTCCCCTCAAAAATTGTGCAGAGGCTGCAGACCTTGCCTGCTCCATTGGTTGGGAAAATTGCACAAACAGGCCAGATAGACACCCAATGCTCGTCCCTATCTCCCTCAGAAAATTATGCAGTTTTTCCAGCCAGTCCTCCCAACAGTCAATCGACTGCTCATCTAGAAAAGTGCGTATTTTTCATGAGTAGGCCCTCTACTACCCAATAGTCTGCTCAGCTTAGAAATTGTGCAGAGATGATCAATAGGTTGGCCTCCCAGCCTTAGTGCAGTTTCCCTCGCCAACAGCTCCCAGCAGCAGACTACCAATTCCCTCCAGGAATTGTGTAGTTTCTGCTGCCAAACTCTCAGGAGTTGACTGCTAGTTCCCCTCAAGAATTGATAGTTTCTACTGCCATTGACCAAGTAGCTAGTTGCTAGTTCCCTCCAGGAATTGCACAGTTTTGGCTTCCAGGCTCCCAGATCGTTCCCCCAGAAAATTGTGCAAATCCTGTCTACCAATCCTCCCTGCAGCCTGGCCTGTTCCTCCATGAAATTGTGCAAATTTTTTTGTCCAGCCCCGTTGCTTGCTCGTTCCAGAAAATGCACAAATTTTGTCTACCTTGCTTGTAGCCCAGACTATTCCTCCCAAAATTTGCATAGTTTCTCCTTTCAGCCGAGCCGGACCTCGCAAAAAGTCACTATTGATCCGGATTGCCCATCGTCATCACCCAGTGACTCTTGCGCAATTTTCATCAGCAGTGCCTAGAGCCATCATCCTACCTCACAACCTTACTGCCTCTCCTGGTCACCTACATCCAAAATGATCATGTGTCATGGTAGACTAGGAGGTTTTTGTATTTAAAGTCATCTCGTCATGAGTGGCTACAGGTACAGGTACACCAACAAACATGGCGTGGCGACAAATGGGATGAACAAAGATAATGCATGCAGAAGGATAGGTTCACCAATAGACAAATGAACAATACATGAGAAGAGATGTGCTCGAGAATGGATGATCATGAAAAGACGTGTTTAGACAGACGGATGAGCAAACATGCAAGAGGTACTCACGAACAGACGAACGGATGAACATGCACCTTTCGCGAACAAATAATCCTGTCAAGCCTTCCAACATACAAACAAGGAGCAACATGCCAAAGCGACATCAAGAGAACCAATGACCATCGAAGACTCTGTGCACTTTTCCATGCAAAGGTGAAGCTGTGACACACCATGGAGATATCCATCACCCAGCAACACTACAGCTCGACATGCACACCAGCAGCAACATGAATGTACCAGCATTGTCATGTCGAGTTGTGTCATGAGTCATGTCATCCACATCTCTACTATGGGCCATGTTGTCAATCAATGTAATGTAATGTGGAAGTCCAAGAGACCCGCTTGTTGTACAAAGAGTCATGGAAGTCAAACAGTCATGATGGTAGTCGAACAACCACAAGGGTCAGTTTCACCCTTGGATATAAATACCCCCTCATTTGTACATGCAAAGGACTTTTCACCTCAGCTCCTCCCACATAGCCAAGAGAGTTTGTTATCCTTTCTTTGAGGAGTAAGCAGTGGCTCCAACGCCCCTCACACAGGGTTATTTATGTATGGTTTAAGGATGTGTCTTGGAACTTTCACTTAATTCAGAAGCCTGATAACAGGCCAACACATTTTCACACATGTATTACATTTTTTGTAAGGCTAATCTTTAACACTTGTACTGCATGTTACTTGAACCTATGTTTAGCACTTGAACTAATTCACTTGTTGTAATACACATACATTAATGAAAATGTGTTGTATATGTTTTTAATGTTGTCTCATGATGAGCCTCATAAATGAGTAATTATATGGACTCATTCTACCTCCTAACCTAGTCAAATAAACCATTCTCTTATATTATTGTATGATTTTCTGATTATATTTATGCTTATACAGTGTGTTGAGTTAGTTATGATGCCATGTGGTCTAACATGTATTTAATGCAGACTATTGATGGATTTCGAGGTCAAAGTCAAGGATCCAAGGGTCAAATGGCAGCAATAACTCGAAGTAGACAGAGGAGAGGCCTTATAGGAGGGAATCCCCCTCATTTATTAGTCCTCACTTCAAATTCCCTATCATTCATCTCGGAGTACAAGCAGTCAAATCATGCACTAGAAGGCAGCCGAGAAAGTGGAGGATGATTGATAGTTATCTCGAGTTTTTGGATCCAAGCCTCCCTGATTTTAAGGAAGCTATTGGTAGCTTCAAATGTATAAGTAGAGAGGCATAGTGCCTCACTAGGATTGGATTTCTTTTTCTTATGTAAACTCTGCTCAAATTTCGAGCTTATTTTTTTGTGACAGTTTTATGTAACCTTGCTATTGTTTGGATAATGAAGATGGAATACTTTTTGAGCTAGCACTGAGTTACCTCAGAGGGCTAAAGATCTTGGGTTAGGGCCCAATCCAAGTAGCCAAGCTTCTCTTTACCTGTATTGGTATGTTTACTTTAGTTTGTAGATTAATTTGCTGTTAGATGTATTTCTTTTATGGTTAAGAATCAGTTGCTTTTGATGATTTAGTAGTTTGCTTCCATTTCTGCTTTCTGTAGTAGGTTAAGCAGTGATTAGAAAAGATTCAAAACGCTAGAAATAGTGAATTGGCCTCTCTTCATACCTCTGGGACCATGATTTGAGGCAAAGACCCTCTTGTTGCCCCAAAAACACAGATTTTCCTCATTCATAGGACTTCTAGTGTTTGCAGCTTTTTAGTAGGTTAATAGTCTAGTTTTTCTTTGCTTCAGATCTTCCTTATCATGTTCACTTCCTGATTTTCAATAGTCCTCTTTCATGCTTTCCTTTCTTGCAACATTTCTCAGTATTTCCTTTCATAGATAATAGTTTAGACCATTTTAATGCAAAACTCTGTTTTTCCTAAATGCACTCATTTCATTTGTTGCTTGATCCTCTTGGTTGACTGTCAAGTTACTTTGTAGAAGATCTCTTCCAGCAGTAGGCCAGCTTATTAGCAATCATATCCTCCATCTGATCCATGCCCTACAGGTCTCCCAAACCTCACCTCAATTCTGCCCTAGTTTCCTGCATTTTTCATAGAACTTCTTCCTCTCTCCTTGAGCAAACCCAATCATCTTTCTCTCTCCTGGTGGTTCATGGTAGACCTTAGGTGCCCTAGAACCTCAACCCAACCTTCATCCACCTTTTCCACCCATTCTCACACCCTCAAAATAGTGGTAATTGCTCTGGGCTTCCTCTTGTAGGCCTCCTGTAGTTTCCCTGTTTTCCTCTTGTAGTTTCCCTGTGTCCTCCTGTAGTTTTTCTTGTAGGCTTTCTTTTGAAGGCCGAGTGTGGGAAAAGCCTCTAGAAGGCCACCTAAAACCTCCTAGGACCCATCCACACCATATTCCATCCTCCCAAGCTCTAAAACCACCCTCCAACACCACATGTTCACTGCCACACTCACACACAATAAATTAGATGCAAGTCAAATTCACATAAAAACACATAAAAATCCAAAAATATGTTTTTTTCTTATTTACTTCTAGAACTAGCATAGTTAGATGTTGTTTACTTTCTTGAGTAGGTAATGGCATTTATTTCATGGTTTTCATAGTGTTTTTGGAAAAAGTAGAATTAGCCTGTTAATTAGGGTTTACTAGGTCTTGCTTTACATTCCTGTCTTTTTCCTTTCTACAATCAGAATAGCTTCTGTAGAATAATCCTTCTTTTCTTTCATCACATATAAAGCTTCTTCTGAAATCTATAGATGTTGGCTTGATCTCCTAGTGATCTCACGCCGGCTGACCAAGTGACAACCTACAGTGAGAACTACTACTTGTGCATATAGCACCGATGCTTCCAAGTTTGTTGCAAACTACCGGGTTGATAAAAGTAAAGTTGGCAGGCCAGGAGTTGCAGCATTCTTGCTGCAATACTGGTGCTCACCACTTTTTGGCACTGTTTCCGGGGAAGCGTAAAGTATTCTTTGATTACTGGTTTCTTCTATTTCTTCTTGCAACATTCTGCTAATAGTTATTTCAGCAAAAGTAGGCTTGTTATTTCTTTTCTTTCAAGTTCTGCACTTTCTTACTTTCCTTTTCAATTCTATAAATTTCATTTCAGCAAGTTCATTTGAGCTAGTTGGAATTTGTTTTATTAATTTCAGCTTCTGCAGGTACTATTAGTGTGGGGAAAAAGAAACAAAAGCCAACCAAAAATATTTCCTTTCATGCCTCGTAGGAATAGAGATAACTCAGGAAATTTTTTTCCCAACACCCCCACTACCTCAGACAGCCAACCTTCTCCCTTCTTCGGTGGCTACATTGAAGAAGAACCCTTAGGTGAACAACCAAAAATATTTGAAGAACCTATAGGGGAAGAAAAAGAAGAAAACATTCCTCGTGAACCAATGGCTAAAAACATAAATGCTAGGGGAAATGGAGAGAGAATAGAGGGTACCTTTCCAATTCGGGAGACCAATGGGGACACCAAAATGAAGAATATAAGTCCTTCAGCCCTACGCCACTTCCATGGTCTGACTACAGAAGATCCTGACACCTTCTTGTTCGAGTTTGTTGTCATCTGTCGAACTTAAGACTATGCAAAAGACGAGCAAAAGTTGAAACTATTCCCTTCTACTCTCAAGGATGTAGCACTGCGCTGGTTCATGGGATTACCTGGCAATAGCATCACAACTTGGGCTCAGATGCAGCGGGCCTTTAACAACAAGTATCGAGACTATTGTAGGACAAAAGAGACTAAAGAGGAAATCTTTTGAATGACCATGGGAAGTGATGAGTCCCTGGAAGACTATGAAGAGAGGTTTCAGCTTAATTACAAAAGGGCCGGGTGTACACTTGTCCTTGAGTCTCTAAAGTTGGTCCTGCTCAGGGGAATTCGGGAAGACCTCCTAGACACCCTCCATCTACTGACCGGGGGAGACATCTACCAACTATCCTATGAGGACATAAAGACTGCTTTTAGAAACCATTCTAGAGCAGCCAGAAAGAAAGGTAGGGGGAGTCAACCCATAGCCAGTACCTCTTCTTCCAATTCATCCATTAAAGGTGAAATTGGAACCATGCTGGAAGACTTCAAGAGTGAGATGCTGCAGACTCTTTCCATGCAAATGGATACCTTACATATCAAAAGAAAACAAGAGGAAGCAGAGAGGGCTTTGGCCATTTTTTGCCCCGGATGCACCAGGAGGCATCCTAGGAATGAATGCCCATTGAACTCTATAGAGGTTTGTTCAGGCTTACAATATTTAGACAGAAAAGACTTAAAAGGCTATTCCAGCACTTCAGATTTGCCCCCTTTTTCATGTTGAAATTCCTCGGCTCTGAGTCTACTTGGAAACAAGCATTGGTAGTTATATAAATCTGGGTTTTATGCAGCCAATGAGTTCTACTTCTCATAAGCCGTGATCTCAGCAATTAGCAATGTAACCCATCCAAAATTTGGCAAAGAATTGGTGGAGATCGATGATTTCAAATCGAGTTACCAAATTGGGAGCAAACGAAGAAGGAAATTCAGCAGCACATAGAATGCAATCAAGGCGACCCAAATGTAATTTCTTCCCATCTCTGTAAACTATTTTTTTTTTAAAAGTGAATTGGTAATTTCGGAAAGTTGTTTTGGGTATGATGAATTGTTGATTTTAGAAGATTGTTTTGGTTACCAAGAGGATGGAATTACAAAGATTGCCATTATTTGTCTTAATATCAAGATATTCAAAATTTTGTATTGGATTACTTGTGATCATTTTCAACATGTTTATATTTTTATTTTTCTGTTAAATTACTTGTCATTATTTTCAACATATTCAAACTTAAATCATATAAACTAACATGTCATATGATAATAAAACTCAAAAAAAAGAATTCAACCTACTAACTACCACTCTAGCTTTTCCTTTAATATCTTTGTGAACTATTTTGTAAATAAACAAATATCAAGATTTCGTTCATCTATCTATGCATTAAACTTTATTTTATTCTAGATTTTTTTTTATAAAATAGAAAAATCAACAAATTTTGTATTAAAATAAATCAACTTACATATATCTTATATTCATAAATACATAATCATAACCATGAGACGAGATCAAAAACAAAAATAAACAAAGTATATTAACTAATCACTGATAAATAAATAAATTATAGATAGTTCTCATCATGTCACATGATCTATTGTCAACATTATTAAAAGAGCTCATGTATAAGAGATATTGTGAGAGCTTTGAAGTCTGCCTAAGAATAAAGTAGAGCAAGTGATTGATCTCTCTCATATGGACTGTTAGTCCTAACTTCGATAGAGTGTTATATGGAAAATGATACCTTTTAGAACAACCCCGTCGAAGTTCTGATTCTTTGCATCTAGTTGAATAATAATGGAGGTTTGAAAGAAAACTTTTTAAGCCCCATTGATTTTTCATTAATCTTGTCAATTGTGGTTTAAGTTCCAACTAAACTAATAATATAGTTCTAGGGTTAAGACAATATATACTCCACAGCCACATACATTTTTTTGTGTTGTAAGCTTTTTGGATAGATGTTTCTTTTTATTTCCTTTGTTACTACATATGCATATTTATTGAAGTATGTGTAGATATTTTTGCAATTTTTATCTCAATATGATATGTGATATTATCAAATATGAAAGTATTCATGTATCTCTAGATGTCCTAGAATATAAAGAAAGGAAATGTTTTGACTTCCTTGTATTTCGACTTCCATTGTTTAAAGAATTCTTCCATAGATGTATAGACCCACCCGAAATTGATGTTTAATATTCATAAAACACAAATCCAAATGGTTATGGCATATGGGGAATTGAGAAATAAATTTGAAACGTTCTCACATTCACTCCAACACATAATGCATCTACAAGGCCCGTTGAAACCCTACTTGCATAGATTCTTCCATGTGAGAATATTGTTTTACCACACCAACCATCCGAAACATTTGAGTTTCAAAAGCACATATGCCAAGACCATGCCTTCATAAACAACCATTTTTCCATTGAACCCAGTTGATCAAGAGTTATATGTTTGTAGACTTCTTCAATAGAGATAATTCCCTGCACTAACCTCCCGTCCCATTTAAACAAATCAACCTTATCCCTGAAAGAGATGTTCGCCATGTACAAATTAAAAATATATTTTTCCCATATCTCTCTTAAACCTCCATTTAGTCCCAACTCACTAGAGCTTATCCAAGTAGAATATAGATATTTTGGATCCCTATCATCTGAATTTGAATTAGGGAAATTTTACCCATGTCATGAAGGCACTGGGTGATAACAATAGCAGAGTGATTTTTCTAGAAACTTTTAATTGATGTTAGAAAGATAGAGGAGACAAAACACAAACAATTCACACATAAAACATAAGTTGCTGCTCTTCTATTGATCACACAAAATATGATGAATACAATGAACCCGGTGAAGGGTATTTAAACCTTTTCTAAATAGCTAACTGCCTAAAATATCTTGACATGCAACTACATGCAATCACACACTCAAATTCATATATCACTTAACTCGACTTGACTCAACACTCAAACACTCAATTATGCAATCACTCAGTTAACTGACTCTCTATGTTTAACTAACTCCTCATGCAAGAGTAATTATCTTATTTTAACAATTAGATCCATCACTATTTCCACTACAACTCCCACACCAATCTCCCAATGTAGATTACGAAGAAGCCACTATTTTAATTTCATAAAGCAATACCATATGTATGAACCATTTTGGGGTGGAGTCTCATCCCCATACTTAATCCTTTCATGAAGTGACATATCACTTTTTATATTGTTTTTCTTAATAATTTTTTGCCACTTTTGGGTGGATTCTCGGCCCCATACTTAACCCATTCACGAAGTGAAATTTTCTTTATATTGTTTTTCTTAATGATTTGTTGCCAAAAACTAGATCTGAATATAACTCACTAGAAACTCTTTATGACCGGTGCCCATCCAAATTTCATGATTTTGTTTAAACCCCATTGACCTTGACCTTCCTCTTTCTTCTGGGAATTGATTTTCTTAATGATTTGTTTGGCATCAAATATAAATGTATACACTATATAGAAATATTATTTGATGTAATGAAGTTTTCTTAATAATTTGTTTAGCATCAGATATAAATGCATCCAGTAGGCTAAAATCAATCTTCCTCCCATCAACCACCTTTTATGTACCCAAATAGTGAGTATACGTTCAAACTTTATTAATCTTTGATTAAATATCTATTTGATTTGAAGTTGAAACCAATATCATTTATGTACCCAAGTAGTTAGTGTCCCTTCAAACTTATTATTCAGCTATTATCAAAATATGATTAAATATTTATTTGATTTTAAGTTGAAACCCAGGTATTTGAATCCACATTGTATTGGAGAGATATTAATAGAAGAAAAAAATTGGGTCGTATTGACTTTTTCCCGCAAGAAAAAAACACTGTATTTATATTCATATATATAAATAAGTACATCTGTCATATAAACATGTACATCAAAAAATTCAATATATAGCAAAACTATCTTTTTTTTCCACTGGAAAAATCCGTAATTTTCATTAAGAGAGAAAATTACATATAGTAGATGCAAAAAGCATATGCACTATCAGAGCCTTTAATTCAGATACGCCACGCAGGGTGATCTGGTTTTGTACCAAAAGCATTATATACAGTCAGTTAAACATCTAGCTGATATGACCGCGCAGGGTCCGTAGTATTCATTCTATATATCATATAAACAATAATAGCTTTAAGACATCAGATTTTCAAATCATTATGCGGATCAAGGACTGTTGTTCCTTTGGTATCGCTGATCTATGTAAGGCCTGTGGTAATATCTGAATTCCTCAGATCCTTGCTGTTCTAGTATTATCCATTCGCCTCTGGGTAGTATCGTGGCCTCCTTGGATAATTGATCAGCGCTGCTGTTATGTTCCCTGTAAATGTGAGTACAAGAGATATGGGTAAATGCTGCCTTGAAATTGTGTGCTTCATACAATATGTTGCTGAGTGTGTGTATATGACATATTGAAGAATGATTGAACCAGTTCACAATATTCAAAGAATCCCCAAATATGTTTAGATGAAGACACTGATGTCCCAAAGAGAAATGTAGAAGGTGACGCAAAGTCATAAGTTCAGCAAAGTTGTTAGAACCCACTCCGAGCCCCAATTTGACTTTATATTTATGGTTTTCACTGATGTGTAGTATGAAGCCCCCCCCACAACCGTTTTGGTTTGAGGCTCCGTCGAAGAAGGCCCAAGGGACGGTTCTGTCAATGATAGGGGGAGGATTTATGCTCCGCACCCTAGAGGGAGTGGGTTCAGGCAGTTCTAGATAAGAGGAGATGATGCTGGCTTCTGTTCTAGACCAACATACAGTCTGATTGTCAAAGATATATCTGTTGCGCGCCTTCCAGATATGCCAAGAGACCACCAAGGGTAGGTTCTGAAGCTTGGATCGAGAGTATCTGCTACTCCAGTCTTCCCATGCGCTTTGTAAGTCTCCGCCATTCCAAGATCCAGCAAAACCGATAGACGTGGATAAGTTTAGCCAGAGAAGTCTTATAGTTGTGCATTGCAGGAAGAGATGTACAGTGGATTCTGAATCTGCTTTACACAGTATACACCATGATGGACCATATAGCGCTCTGTGGGTTAAATGCTCTCCCGTAGGTACAATATCCTTGAGAGCACACCAGAAAAATAGTCTGATGCGCGGTGGGGCAGCAAGCTTCCATATATCTCTCCACCATTTAATACTAATTTCGGGCTTTTTATGCTGAATAAGAGAGCAGTATCCAGTCTTCGGGGAGTATATGCCATTGTCTGCCAAACACCATACTAATTCATCAGTCCCCTGTTTTATTCTAATATGAGATTCAGCTAATGCAGAAGTATATTCCAGCCACTCCTGTTGCCACTGAGGGGGAAGATCAAGCTGCGCAGCTGACTTCCATGCCTGTGAGAAAATATTGGTATTTTGTTGGTCTGCGATATCTGCAAAAACCCTGATCTCCCGAGAATGAAGATGTCTGATGAGATCTCTGCTTAGTATATGCCTTCCCCCACTTCCAATCCAAGGGTCTTGTCCAATCCTACCGAGTGAACCATCATTGATTCTCCAAACCAGGTTGTCTCGTATGTGTGGGAGAGAATGAATCAGTGCCTTCCACACCGATGAGCAACCTCTTGTCTGCCATGTAGGTAATCTGATCCAGTCAAGTAAACTCTGAGGCCATATGTATTTGTGATATGAAATATGTGCCCAGAGGTTCTGACTTGTCATTAAAGACCAACCCATTTTTGCCGCGATAGCTTGTGCAAAAGAGGGAAGATCTTTGAGTCCCCAGCCACCCCATTTCTTCGGTAGTGCTATCTTTTGCCAACTTATCCAGGCAAAGATTCTTTTGTCCTGATTGCCATTCCAGAGATATCTGTTACAGATCTGTTTTAAGCGCCCAAGAATGCTCCTTGGTATCCATGCCAGTGCCATCCAAAAGACTGGTGTGGCTTCCAAGACGGATTTTATAAGTATCAATCTACCAGCCCTGGACAAGTATCTGAGACTCCAAACAGTAAGTTTCTTTTCCAGCTTAGTAACCAGCCAAACCCAATCAGCAATTCTTTGGCATGTGGGTTTGAGCCAGTACCCTAAGTATTTGAGACCTCTGTCCAATGGATGTATGCAGTAGGGGAAAGCCTGTTGTGCTACTTGTGATTCTTGTACAGTAGTGCGAGCAAATGTGATAGAGGATTTAGAGTGATTTGCAATCATACCTGTAGCAGAGGTAAAGAGGCGAAGAATATTGAAAAAGTTTCTAGAATCCCGAATACTGCCATCCAATAGAATGAGCACATCATCCACGAATAGTAGATGAGTGAGGAAGCAATCATCTGAGATCCGCAGCCCACGAATGTCTCCGTTCCTTTTTGCCGATGCAATTAGCCTGCTTAATCCTTCCATAACAATGAGAAAGAGCAGAGGTGACAGTGGACAGCCTTGTCTCAGTCCTCGTTCCGAATGAAAGAATGGTGAGGCTGAGCCATTGATGAGAATGCTGAAGGATGGGGATGTAATGCAGGCCATAATCCAAGTGATGTAGTTGTGGGGGAATCCAAGGTGGATGAGCATCATCTTGATGTATAGCCAACTGACACGATCGAAAGCTTTAGATAGATCAATCTTGAGAATGATACTTTTGAGATGCTTTGTCCAGATTGAATGTATTGCTTCTTGTGCCGAACCAATAGCTTCATGAATCTGTCTAGAGTCCAGGAACGCAAATTGTTGAGGGGCAATATGTCTGGATAGAATCGGTCTGAGTCGGTTGGCTATGGTCTTGGATATGATTTTGTACAGGCAGTTGCATAAGGAGATAGGTCTATAATCATCAAAGGAAGATGGGGAGTCAGATTTTGGAATGAGCGCAATGAAGGTCGAGTTAATGGCATGATATAAAGACCCCGAGACCCTGCTTTCCTCCACAACCTTCAGCAAATCTTGTCCCAGAATATCATAGAATGCCAGGTAGAATTCTATGGTCCAGCCATCCGGACCTGGGCTCTTGTCTTTTTTGAACCATTTTAATATGCCTTCAAGTTCCCCAGAAGTAACTGGAGCATTAAGCTCCTCTGCATCATCCTCCTCAACAAATCTCGGAAAGTGTCTAGCTATATTGATGATGTCAGGGAGGTTTGATTCTCGGGGACTCTTATAGAGACCTCTGAAATGAGTTATCCCAAGATGAGCCAGCTTATTGAAGGAGTCAGCCATATCTCCTTCTGGCGTAGGTAATTTCCAAATAGTATTTGACACCTTTCTTCCTTTGGCATAACTGTGGAAAAATTTCGAGTTATCATCCCCTGCTTGTAACCAGATTGCTCTGCTCCTTAGTCTCAGGGATTCCTCTCGCTCCTTTAGAATATAAGCCTTCTGGTTTTCCAATTCAATCAGACGTCCCTTATCCTCTGCTGTTAAGAATCCCAGCCCTCGCTCATCAGTAAGAGTGCTCAATTCTGATTCAATATGTGTGAGATGAGATGTATCCCGGGCATGCTTTTCCTTAGCCCAGTTAATGGAGAGGTGTTTGATTTCTGAGAGATTTTTGCAAAACCCCCTAGCCAAAGATTCTTCTCCATTAATGGGGTGGGCAAGCCAGTAATCAGAGATCATCTTAATGTAGGTCGGGTCTCTCAGCCAGATGTGATTAAACTTGAAGGGGGCCTTTGGTTTTCTGCAAGGCCCTTGAATTTCTAAATATATAGGCAAATGATCCGATATGCCTCCCGATCCTACCCATTGCTTGTAATGGTGCAGCTGATGAAGGAGCGAATCTTTCATGATGAATCTGTCCAGTCTACGGGCCAATGCAGCATCCCCCACCCTTCTATTTCTCCAAGTCGGAAGGAGTTTTTGCATGGGGATATCTACATAGCTTGTCTGCTCTAACAGGTTGGTCATATAATCTGTAATAGAGTCAATTTGTGCCGTCGATCCCCATGATTCTCTGAACCCTAGTGAGAAATTGAGATCACCACCGATGATAGTCTTATCCCCTTCCAATAGAGAGAGGTGTAAGAGTCTCTGCCAGAATTGCTCTCTGTGATTACACGGGCCATATACATTCACCATCCTGAGTTCCATGCCTAGTTCAGCCGAAAAAAAATGCAGACCCAAGTAACCAGTCCCTCCCCAAGTGGCATCGACCCTAATAGAGCGGGGGTTAGTTCTGATTGCTAGTCCTCCAGATCTACCGGCAGCATCTAGGGCTATAAATGACCAACCCGGAGTCAGAGCTTGAAAGGTTTTGGAGATCTGTTCAGCAGAGCAAAGAGTCTCTTGTAGCATAATAATATCAATAGATTCAGTCTCAATGAGACGCTTCAAGGCTAGTTTCTTAGGGGCACTAGCCAACCCTCTGCAATTATAAGATAAGCACTTCATGGAGGAACCCTACGCGGGGTTCGTCCTGCTCTAAGGACCCCATCGATGGTAGATTGCCGCCCAGATACAACCTCCGCCCCAGCTTTCATAATAGCTTTTGAGAGATCAGTTTTCCTACCCCTGGTAGGCAAGGGTCCGACCCCTGACCCAATGATACCAAGACCGGACTGGTGGACCGACGAGTCTGTGATATGAGATCGGGATCGAAGGAAGTATGAGTGAGGAGGAGAATCAGCAGAGGATGATCGGGGGGGGGATGATGAGACAAGAGAGGGCAATGAGGGTCCAGTGGTAGCAATAATGGGCGGAGATGGTACATAGAGAGGAGACTGAGATGGCTGAATAGACGATACAACAATAATATTAATCTGATCAGAAAAGGAGAGAGAGGGATTAAGAGGAGTATCCGTGGCTGAAACTGATCCTGCGGCTGAGCGAGCCCTGGTCATCGGTGGCGTAGAGTGCCTGTGTTCGGGATCCACCACTGGTGAAGAAGCCACCGGAGACGGTCCAGCAGAGATGGGTCGCGATGTAATAGGAGAGGCGGTCCTGGAAGGGGCAGGAGTGTTCCTCGGAGAACCGTCTGATTTCCGAATGAGTGGGCATTCTTTGATAAGGTGCCCCACCTTGTGGCATCGCCTGCACCTGAACGGGACACCCTCATAGTCCAGTATCTGGGTCCTGTTATGTCTCCCCCACTGTAATGTAATCTTTTCCTCCAGCCCCTCCCGAGTATCTAAATGTACCAATATACGAGCGAGTGTCCTGCTTCTGGATTCCACAAATGTGCGATCATGATCTAAGTAGGTGCCTAGAGCATTACCGATCCTGATGAAAACTTCTTCGCACCAGTACTGTAATGGAAGACCTGGCAAACGTACCCAGATTGGTCCGGCTCCGATTTGTTCACGTTCAGGGTCGAATAGTGGGCTCCATCTCTTGAGGAGGACCGGGGCCATTTCGATATGCCAATACCTAGCCAGAACTAGATTCGTGTAGCTTTCTTCAGAAAAATGGAGAGAGAACCATCCCCTTGGTAGAACATGTACTTCTGGCAGATCAATAAGCATTCCTCCCCAAATCTCATTCACCCATTGCGACAGCCGTTTAGCTGAATATGCCCTACCCCAGACATGCCCTACCAGCACAGTACTGGCCATAATTGCAAAATCTCCTAAAATCGAATCCTCTCCAAATCGGATGGTGATGTCTCTTGTAGTAGCCTTAATGCACTTCGACTTCTTCTTGCAAGTACGGGGTGCAGACGGATGGTCGAACAGAGGGTTTGGTACTCCTTCCTGAGGGAAGGGCTTGACCGGCTTAACCTTGGCCGCAGGGGATTCGAAGCACCCTGAAGGGCGAGATCCCGCACAGGGAGTGTGCGACGGGGCCGGATCCAGGGGGTTATCAGACGGATCAAGGAAAAAAGATGGTGATAGAGGGTCGAATGAGGGTGAAGGCAGGGGATGAGAGGAGAGAGTCTGTAGAGTGCCCGGAGATAATGGAGGGGCCTCCAAAGCAGGAGAGTCACAAGGAGGACCGGAAAAGGGCGGAACTGAGCCGTGCCGGGGGAGTGAAACAACGGGCGAAGGATGATCAGATACCGAGCCAGTTGTCGGTGAAGGCGGTGCAGACAGAGAACCAGTTACAAAGCTGGGATTTTGGAATATAACCCTATCCGGAAATAGTTCATCCGAATAGTCCACTGCATCTGTCTCCATATTGTCGGCCATATTGTCCACAGGTTGAGAAGCGAAAGCGACGGGTGTAGTCAGTGACGGTGAGGAGTACAGGGAGCTATGTGCAGAACCGAGACAGGCTTCAGAAAAGAGGTCGGATGCCCTAGACTAACCTTGACCTTCATGAGCGCGACCCTCCATCCTCTCAGGATCTTGTATATATAGCAAAACTATCATCGGAGTATACCTCCGTATATCTTGCCCACATATTGTGTATCATTCTTATCTATCACATCTTCAAATAACAAGAAAAAAACTGGTATATCATTGTTCCCATATATATGAGCACATTAATAACACCATCTACCCTTATCTATAGTGGCCTATATATACAATATTGTCCAAAATTTACAAAAAAACTAAAAATAAAATAGTCCATGAAGTCCATATCAAAAAATGACAGTAATCATTAAAATATATCCCCTATCCAGGAAGTGGAAAAGACCCCAGGTCCATTGTAGTGTTACCCAATTTAAGCTCAATATGCATCCCATCTCTGGTGTCCAATAGTCCCCGCTTAGACAGTAAATCAACATTTTTATTCGTATATGCCCTATGAGAGTTCCATAATATACTAATGCGATTGAGCCATCCCTGTAATTGGTATTGGGAGATATTTCTTTTTCCAAATATATGATCTATGATTACCTTTGAGTCACCAAGTATGTGAATGTTCGGAATGTTCAAGAAAGTAGCAAAATATAGCAATAACCAAATAGCAATAATCTCAGCCTTCATGTTTGTACCACCTCCAACATGCCAATATACCCAGAACTCCTACTCCTCTGACATCCTGAGCTAGAAACCACAACCACATACATCCCTTTGTGCAACCCCATCAAATTATGCAGCCGGAAATATTTCACCAGGCTCCCTCATCTTCTTATGAGTGGCACTTGTATCCTTTTTGTGGATTTTTGTAGAATGATACCATTCAATAATGCGATCCACAACCTTTGAGGAGTGCTCCCTGAAATCTTCAAATATAATCTTGTTACGCCACCTCCATATTTCCCAGCAATATATTAATGGAATAGATCTCCAAATATCATTTTGTTTGCACCACCATCCCAAAAATGTCGAGATATTAGAGAAGACAGTTTGTGGGAAATCTATATGCAACGCAATCTGGCACCAAATCATTTTAGAAACCGGACATCTGAGAAATATGTGCTCATTATTTTCCTCTACCACCTTGCATAATACACAAATACTTGGCCCATGCCAATTTCTCTTTTGGAGATTCTCCCAGGTTAAATTCTTGTTTTTCCAAACAAGCCATACAAAAACAATGATTTTTATGGGCACTTTTGTTTTCCAAAACTTATAAAAATCACATACCTCCACATTGAACGATCCCTAAAGACAAAGCGTTTGATATATATCCACCACAACACAATTGGATAACATCTTACCCCTCCATGCAATCCTGACATCAGAATGTGCCTTGCCTGTGCCCGACCACTATAGCTCCTTTCGAGTCTGAGACCACTCCCCCACCGAATTATACTCCAAACCCATCTCATCAGCAGTGCACCATATAGGGAACTAACCATTCCATGAAGAAATAAGCTAGTTCCAATAAAATATTCCTGAGTTGTGAAGACGTCGGCTCAACTCCTCAGAGAAGGTGATAGAATGACTAATGCCCAAAATGTAATCGAGACCAATCAAAGTTCGGTGTCCCGTACCAAGTGCCCAACATATATTCTATAGAAAACAGTGACTATTCTTCTTGAAACTACACCAAATAGTTGAACCCGTAGAAGTCCCAATCTGATCCCGATGAACCCATACAGCAAAATCTAGATCCTTTAAATATTTATGCTTCAATACATTGCCCCAAATGCCTCCACCAAAGATGCCCCTCCATAATGCCTTTTGTAATAGTGCACTTCCAACCCGCCGCAAATCCAAGATATCCCAGCCCCCCATCCATTTTGGAGTGGTGATGATGTCTAATTTTGTCAAATGATATTTATGTTTAGTAATACCCCCAGACTAGAGATAGTGAGCCATAATCCTATTCAGTTTTTAATGATAGCAACCAGAATATAGTATAGATGTGCCCAGTACACACACAATTGTGTAATCACAAATTGGGTAAGTGTAATGTCTCCCCCCAAAAGAGAGGCATTTGTTCACCTAGCTCAATATCTTCTTATAATACCAGTCCACTAGCCACAACTAGTCTATTATTTTTTATTTTTTGGGCTTAATGTTATATCCCAAGTATTTCAGATCACCCATCATTTTTGCCGCACTGATATGAAATGTATCCTCAATGTGCACAATATCCTCCTAGGTGCAATTCCCAGACAATGTGATAGATTTCAATAGATTCATGTAGAGACCTGATGCTTTCCTGAAACTATAAAAAATGTATGATAAATGGCACCATGCGATTCTACTTATCATGCCCATAATCAATATATCATCCACAAAAAAACTATGGGATACCTTTATATTGTGGCCCATATCCACGGGGACAAAATTACCGGCCCCAATTTCTTGTTTAATATGTGCACTCAAAGCATCCATAGCCAATATAAATAGTAGTGGGGATAGTGAACATCCATGCCTGAGACCCCTATCGATAGCAAAGAAATTTGTAGGCATACCATTAATTAATATAGCATATCGTACATTTATAATACAAGCCATAATCCTCTCCAAATTCCTGGCCTACAAACCAATTTTGTTAAAAACCATTCTCATGTAACCCCAGTCAATACAGTCATATGCTTTTTGTAGATCAACCTTCATAACCGCAACATTTCATTTTCTAATATGAATGGAATGTAGGCACTCCTCGGCAATGGAAACAAAATCTTGTATTTGTCTATTTGGAAGAAATCCAAATTGCTCCGGTGATATAAATTTGGATAGGATAGGTTTCATTCTTTCTGCAATAGTTTTAGAGATAATATTATAAATAAGATTACATAGAGAAATCGGATTGAAATCCGAAAAGGTCCCAGAGGAAGTCCCCTTTGGACAAGAGCAATATAAGTAAAGTTAATATGTGCATGGATATACCCTTGAACTCTTGATTCCTCGATCATAGCCAAAATATTCCCCTGGAATATTTCAAAGAAATGAGTGAATAGCTCGATAGTCCATCCGTCCGGGCCCATACATCTATCCTTCTTGAAAGATTTTAGGATCCCCAAAATTTCCTCAGCAGTAACTTCTTTATATAGCTCCACATTTGCTTCATTATCGAACATATATGGGTATCCCTCCACCCCCTTGTATCTAATCCTCTCCATAATCTCCCATTCACCTCCCATAGGCTAATTGAAAATGTAAATAAGCCGCCCTTGATATATCATCTTGTGTGATGAATTTATTTCCATTAGAATCCTTGATCTCCCATATACTGTTAATTTTCCTTCTGTGATTGGCGAAACGGTGAAAGAGTTTGGTATTATGATCCCCCTCTTGGATCCAAATGGCCCTACTTTTCGGCCTCCAAATTGCCTCCTGAAGCTTCAAAATTTGACTTTGCTTCAACTCTAGTGTGTGTATGTCCACCAAAATGGACGTCGGGGGATTAGAGAGGGTAAGCTTCAGCCGCATTTTCTCCAAGTACCCCGATATCTCCTTTAACTCAAATTTCATTTGGGTCAATTTCTTACGCTCCCATTTCTTGACCACCAATTTAAAATCCCTGAGCCTATTGATGATATTTACCATAGGGGAAATACCACTGGCCTATGGCCACTGCCAACATTCTCGCACAAGAGTATCAAAATTAGGGTCCTATCACCAAGTGTGGTTGAATTTGAATGGATAACCAAAATGAAGGTCCTCCCTTCGCCATAAAAATAAAATGGGCTTGTGATCCGAAACAAAGTTACACATAATGCTAGACTGTACAGTGCCTAGTCTGTCCATCAATTCTTCGTGAATAAGGAAATGGTCCAGACGTTTCGCCACATAGCCATTACCCGTCCATCCATTATCTCAGGTAGGGTTGAGCTTGTGTGGACATATATCGATATAGTTATAGTCTAGCATGATATCTTTGATCATATCCAACATAGAATTAGATCTATTTGAAGCCCCCCATATCTCATTAGTGCCTATCATGAAGTTCACATCCCCCACCAAGATGAGAGAATGTAGATCTAATATCTGGGATGCAACCAATCCTTTCCAAAATAAGCGATGATCTTTATAAGGTACGTATATATTGAGAATATGAATATTCCCTGGGAAACCCCGAACGCAACCAGCAAGTAGGATGCCTGCAAAACAAGAAAAGGCCCCCATTTGAACCCACCCGGGGTCCCATAAGGTAGCCAGTCCACTCGACTGACCCGCAGCATAAGTAGCAACCATGTACCAGTCCGGAAACATTCTCCTGAAATAAACAATCGCCTGTTGTGTAGAGTGCATAGTCTCCTGTATAAGTATAATATATGGTTGAGAGGAGTGTGTTGGGTAGCGGAGGTCCCGCGTAACATTTTTGGGGCTTAAAGCCTATAAAATAGGATAATAATATTGCAAAAATCTCCGAAATATGCGGAGCATGAAATGTAATAATTCAAGTCAAAGGGTTGTTCACCCAAGAAATAGTATAGAATAATAGGAAGTAAGTCGGCCTGCCCTTGGTTCGCAAACCATGGGAATGTATAAATAGAGCATGGATCTAAGGGAAAAAAGTAGTTAGTCTTTTGGATGAATCTTGGTGTTATGGTTGGAAAAAGACAGTGGTTTCTGCGTCTGTAAGTCCGAGTCAGGGTGTTGGTAGATAGGTAGAGGCTCTGCAGCTGTGTGTGCAGAGGCCTAGTAGAGTTCGCAGCTATGTGCGCGGACCCCTGCAGCTGAGTGCATAGGGCGGATCTGGTTGTAATAGCATGGAATTGAATAAAGATAAGTTGCTTCTGAAATACTGTGTTAAATTTGAAATATTGCGGATCTAGTTAATTCATGATTGATCTAACTGTTGGATCTACACATTTATGCTTATGTTGTGAGTTTATGCAAACCTATAATGTTTTTGTATGCACGAACTGGTTATCTCTATTAAATTTTTTCTTAAAGACCCTAAACAGTAGATCTGATTGGTAAAAAACCCCGTAATCATAAATCCTAAGGAATTGCCTTGTTTCAGATCTACGCAGAAGCATAGTGGTGCAAGGCCACAGAACGGCGCGTGAACCTTCCAGACCAAATCAAGACAACCCAACGGTGTGGAAACATGGTTCCAGCACCCTCCCCTGCTACCTCGGGTGAGACCTCACTCTGCGCTCCACGGGCTATTGTTGAAAGGGCCGGTAGTTGCGGGATTTGTTTGGCTAAATAACTCTTCCGAACCTGGGTCAGGCCCATATAAGCCAACAAATGTTTTCATTGCCGGGACCGAGATTTGCCTAAGGGGTGTCTGATGTCGAGACACTGAAATCCTACAAAGAAAGAGTCTGAGGATTGAGTGAATCAGGAGTGGTACGAGTTCATAAAAGATCCTAGTGCACCGACGTGCAAACTAGTAGTTAAAGGTGACGAGCGTGATTCAGTTTCCAGTATTCAAAGGAGCAGGAAGTGAAGATCTAGAAAAATTTTGGTTCGTGGTGACGGCAGTATGGGAAGCACATGGAGTTATAGACGAAAACATCAGAAAGGCTACAGTGGTTAGCGTGCTGCAGGACTGTGCACTGACGTGGTATATAAAGTACTCAAGTGATCACCTGAATGCGAGGATAGCGGATATCTAGGCTGAATTGAAAAAGGAATTTATCCGGCCAAAATCAGAAACACAGTCGATCATAGGGTTGAAGGAGATCGTGATGATGCCTTGTGAAACTACATGGGATCTAGATAAGAGATTGAAAAGTACAATCCATGAGGCAAACATGACGGTGTTAGATGCGCAGCACTATGCGTGGTTTGTGGTGTCATTGACACCACATCTAAGGATGTCACTATCACAACAAAAGATCTCAACCCATACTGAAGCATTAGAGATAGCGATGAGGTTGCATGAAACTCCAATACAGGATCCGGGGTTGGGAGTTCAAAAAATCCACGCACAAATACAAAACCTATGTTTAGAAATACAGAACTTAAAAAAGGAAAAGGCACCCCGGCCAGAGGTCAGGCAGGAAGTGTGGTGTATAAAGTGTAGAAGCCAAGGTCATGATAAGGATCAATGTCTAGTTTTTGCGAAGTATGTGGCAGCGGGGGGACCAACGCTATTGCAACCAGAGGCACAAGCAGGGCTGAGCGCAACACCCTCACTTTGGTACGCAATCTGCCAGGTGGGAGTAAAGCACAACACAGACAACTGTCATCTACTGCCAAAATTTAACTAGACCCCCCAGCGTCTATTTTGCAACTTTTGCCGATCGGTGGGCCACGAGGAGTGAGACTACCGAAGTTATCAATTAGTGATGGACCAGTCACCTGCCTACAAAATGTAGACTGAAGTGTGAGGTTAGGATCTAGCCACGGTGATAGCGCGCGGTGGATTCCAAGGACAAGGACGAGGATGGGGAGGAATGGGACCTGGAAGGGGTTGCGAGTAGCTAATCTGTTACAATTGCGGGGGGCTAGGGCATTACGCACGGGACTGTACCAACTCAACCAGAATATCGTGCCTTTACTGCCAGCAGTTTTATCATGAAATGATAGATTTCCCCACATTGATAGCATAGATACATGAGAAGAGGGCGGCGCAACCTACGACGACATAGAATGTCCAGATGGTGAGGGCCGAACCACGCGAAGAAGACCCAACATAAGCATGGTGCTCAGAAGCGGCGTAGCTATAGGGGAAGAGAAGAAGAAAGTGAACGATGATGATGTCGGGGTTCGCAAGGAAACAGATCTGGAAGCTAGGGAGAGCTTCGCGAAAGTATCTACCCCAGGTAGTAAGGATCAAACTGAGCCGGAGAGGGATCCCTCAATGTTAACTACCTTTTGAGAGGCATGTATGAAATTGCTTCGCGGCAATTGGGCAGTTAAAGGGTTATTATAATTGATAACTAGGTACGTGGGGTCGGGGGAATTTCGTGTGGTCTGAAAATTGGGAAAACAAGCATTGTGGACTGGGTAGGAAATGTGGCTAATGACGTAGATTGGTGACTTTGAGATGGATCAGATCATTATGGACTTGGGCTCAGATGCAAATATACTACCTAAACAGACTTGGTAATGCATGGGCAAACCTACACTACAATGGTCTCCTATTCAATTTTGGATGGCGAATTAACAAAATATTTTGCCCATGGGAAGACTACAAGGAATTACAGTAGATATAGAAGGTGCGAGCACCCGAACGGACTTTGAGGTAATAGAAATCCTGGATGAAACTAGCCCATATCCTGCATTGTTAGGGATAGACTGGGCCATGGATATGAATGGGGTTATCAATTTAAAGAAGCGAAAAATGATATTTGAGAAGAAGTCACTCCACATAGTCATTCTGATAGACCCGGCTGAAGGACCACGTTACATTTAGCCTATGCGCGACGAGGGAAGTGATGATGAGTTAGACTGTATCTACAAAATTACCGCACATAATCAAGATTGGGTTAATCTAACTGCGGGAGGAAGAATATCGTGGGGGCATGCAGAATCCTGCACCGAAGATTCAGATGAGGAGGACGAGCAGTGGCATAATCGGTTGAATGGGGTAACCACGTTAAACTACAACATGATGACTAAGTCATTGTATTGCGTCAAAGCTCAGGATCATGAACTGCCAATGTATGATGGGCTCATAGTAGTAGAGGAATTCCTAACCAAATTTGAAACCGTGGTTCCAGAGCCCCAACGGTTTGATGTGTTGCAATGGGAATTGCGCGCAATGCCTACTCGTTGGTGGGGAACACATGAAGAAACTTTCGACGACTAGTGCAGCTGCACGCGCATGATGCAGATTAGATTTGGGAAACTAGAGCTACAAATAGTCGAGAAATACGATGGACATGATGACCCATGTAGGCACCTTAGTAGATGGGTCCAAGCCTATGGGAAAGAGCCTAAACCCTAGTGGGTACACTTATTCTATCATACCCTGGATGTCATTCCAAGGAACTGGTATATCGAAACCGAGCTCCGACATGGCACAGGCGAGTGGGATATCTTGTGCGAAGGCTTTTTGTTAACGTTTCTCTTTGAAGATCAATGGATGGATACGGTGGACGACGCGTTATAGTTGGTCAAGGCCGCTATTTTCAAGATACCATTGGAACCAAAAGAAGTCATGCAACCAGACTGGTCGCGACAGTTGAGCCACACCCTGGAATGTTACAAGGTGCAAGTAGAAGATGATGAGGATGACCCTAGGAACATCAATATTTCAGAAATAGAGGGGACTCGCGAGGTTCGTGGACTAGAAATTGAGGATCCTGACATCATAGCGCCGCTGAAAACAAAACAAGTAAACATTGGAACAAAGGAAGAGCCAAAGTATGCAATGCTTGGGGACTATTGGACGATGCCATGGTGGAAAAATTCGTCAAACTACTTTGAGAATATCAAGACTTATTCATGACTAAAATCACAGAGTTAAAAGGGATTCTTGGTGACTTGGGAATGATGAAAATAACCCTGAAGCTGGACACGAAGCCAGTGGAGCAGCGGCCTTATCGGTTGAATCCAAAATACAAAGCAAATGTCTGCGAAGAATTGGACAAGATGCCTGGAGTAGGAATAATTGAACCAGTGGAGGAGTCCAACTAGGTAAGTCCTATGGTTGTGCAGGAGAAAAAACAGAAAGGTGAAATTCATATATGTGTGGACCTTGAGAAGGTCAATGATGCATGTGTTAACAATCCATTTTCGACGCCATTTACAGACGAGGTACTGGAAAATGTGGGAGGACAGGAAGCCTAATCCTTTATGGACAGCTTCTTAGGGTATTACTAGATCAAGATTGCACGGAAGGATAGGAGTAAAACAACGTTCGCTACTGAATGGGGCTATTTTCAGTATACGGTAATTCCCTTTGGATTAAAGAACGCGTCGGCAATATTCTCGCGTGTTGTGGTAGCCGCCTTCAAGGAATTCATACATAAGTTCTTAGAGATTGTGTTAAACCTAAAGAAGTGTACTTTCCTCGTCCCCTTCAGGAACTTGCTCGGCCATGTGGTTTGTAGGCAAGGCCTCATGGTGGATCCGGCAAAGATTGTTGTTATACTCAATCTACAAGCACCGCGAAGTGTCAAGCAGCTGCGCACCACACCGGGACACACTGGTTATTATCGGAAGTTAATCAAGCGTTATGTGCAGATTACGACACCAATGGAACAATTGTTGAAGAAGGACGCTACTTATTGCTGGAATGAGGAATGTAACAAAAGTTTGAAAATGCTAAAGGAAAAGATGGCATCAGCTTCGATCTTGGTCTTTCCAAAATGGGACATCGAGTTTCACATACATGTTGACGCATCGTGTATCGCATTGGGCGCAGTACTCACACAAGAAGGAGCGGAAGGAATTGATCACCCGATAGCATTCACAAGTCGACGATTATCCAAAGTCGAGAAGAACTACTCCACTACAGAGTGGGAGGGATTGGCGATGGTGTACGCGCTCCAGAAATACTGCCACTACCTACTTGGAGGACACTTTAAGATGTACACTGATCACTCTGCACTCAAATACTTGGTGAACAAGCCTGTGTTGGGGGGGCGCATTTGCAGATGGTTGTTATTATTTCAAGAATATGATTTTGAGGTCATCATAAAGCCGAGACATCTAAACGTAGGCCCAGATCACTTGTCCTGGATTGAGAATGGCGAAGAGCCCACGAACTTAGAGGAAGGGCTACCGGATGCACAGCTGTATGTAGTACGGGTCGCGGATGGCCATTTTGAGGATATAATCTACTTCTTAACCACAGGAACCACACCACAAGGATATTCCATTCAACAGAAGAAAGAATTGGTGATACGCGCAGCAAATTTTACTGTTATTGCAGGGCACCTCTACAAAATGGGCAACGACAAAATATTACGCAGATATGTACCTGAATTCGAGCGACGTTAGATCTGGCCGAAGCACATGGTGGGGTTGCTGGAGGACATTATGCGGGCCGCACCACATCACAGAAGATTCTTCGCTTTGAAATATGGTGGCCAACTCTACATCAAGATTCGAAAGCGTACTGTCAGGCCTGCGACGTATGTCAATACACTGGGAAACCATTGTGGAGGGATGAAATGCCGCTCAAGCCACAAATGACGCTGCAACCATTTGAGAAATGGGCGATCAATTTTGTGGGACCGATCACACCTCCAGGAAAGATGGGGGCATGCTATATTATCACGGTGACAGACTACTTGACTCAATGGGTGGAAGCATAACCGATTAAAGACTGTACGACCGCTACAGCTATGAAATTCTTGTTCGAGAATGTGTTAACACGATTTGGATGTCCAAGAATTCTAATGAGTGACCGCAGAATGCATTTTCTCAATGAGACTATCAGCGCGCTCACTGAGGAATTTTAGATATATCATCAGCAGAGTACACCGTATCATCCGCAAGCAAATGGGACCGTTGAAGCATTTAACAAAATTTTGGAGACAACATTGACCAAGGTATGTAATGTGCAGCAAAATGACTGGGATTTACGCATACCTACTATGTTATGGGCATACCGAACAACCTGCAAAAAATTGATAGGCTAGACACCTTTCCGGTTAGTCTATGGCAAGGAAGTCGTCATGCCCATGGAGTACATTGTACCTGGTTTGCAAATAGCAGCTGCGATAGGTATGGTAGACCACGTGACTTTGGAAGAAAGGAACGCACAACTGGAGGAACTGGAGGAGGAGCGATTTCTGGTCATCAGCAAGTACAAAAGCAACGGGAGAAGGCTTGGCATGATCGCCATATCAAGATGTGCACGTTCAAAGAAAATGATCTAGTACTACTCTATGACAGTAAGTTCGAAAAATTTCCTAGTAAGCTTCACATGCACTAGTTGCGACCTTATGTAGTCAGAGAAGTTACAGATGGAGGCGCGGTCCAACTTGCTAAGCTCAATGGAGACCCCTTCCCGAGAAGAGTAAACGGTAGTCGCCTGAAGCTCTAAATGGGTGGGCTGACTGCCTAACTAACCATCCGGAGGACAATCTCACCGCTCCAGCCAGTTGAAAGAGAGCGCAGGATGGTAAAGCAGTCTGGGGAGCAGCTACGTGACAACCGGGGTGCGCATAGATTTTATCTGTCACAAGGGTTGTAGATGCGTGGAAAGGGCTATGCTACTATAGCGACAAGCAGAGAGGTGACCATTGCTTTCATTATTCATGACAAGATGTCTAAGTTATGGCAAAAGGGAGCAGGTGGCGGGCAATTAAGAGATGGGGTAAGAGCCAGATCTGGAAAAATATGCCACAGGCTGAGCATGAAGGCAGCAGAAAAGGTGGGAGCCAATGAATTTGAATTTCAGAACACTTATAAATCACAGGGGGCCATCCACCAAACAAGTTACGCTTCTGCAAACCATGAGCTATTGTGCCTTCCCGCCACTATGGAACTCTTCATTATTGATGCTCAAGGAGTGAGGCTGAGGGTTTTGATCTGGCCATTGGAGGTGTTGGGCATTTCCAAAAAGGATGGTGGTGACAGTTGCGGGCACTGCGCAGAGTTCAGCATCGCCGGTAGGGGATGTGCTAAAAATTTGTAGACACGAAGCAGAACTGGTCTGGATGTCGCTGCCTCAACCATGGGTTGGATGGCAAACCATGAAAGTTAAGGGAAAGGCTGTAACTATGGAGACAAATGATGGAATTGTAGTTAATATGTCGTCTTTGATGCACCTTGAATATTGGGATCCCGCGGACAGCAACAATGGTCTTGCAAAATTGCAACACAAGCTATAGCAGAAAGTGCGTATAGAAGATACGAAATTGGAAAATGGTTGCGTTGGTATGAGGAATTCCTGTATGCGGCACCTAGCTAGAGCTAAAATCCTATGAGGGGGTGTTCTGTGTTAACCGAGTAGAGCAAAATGAACAGTATCGGTTGCGTGAAGTGGTAGCGGCACTGGAGCAGGAGCTGGAAGAAGCATTGTAGGAGACAAAGAGGGAGCATCACGTCACTCACAAGAAGGTGAACCGCAGAGCCTAAGTAGCGTGTATCGCCGCACTGACAAGTGACTCAGGACGAGTCACGATGATTGTGTTGGGGTCTGTTGGATAGCAGAGGTCTCGCGTAATAGTTTTGGGGCTTAAAGCCTATAAAATAGGATAATAATATTATAAAATCTCTGAAATATGTGGAGCGCAGAATGTAATAAATCAAGTCAAAGGGTTGTCCGCCCAAGAAATAGTATAAAATAATAGGAAGTAAGCTGGCTTGCCCTTGGTCTGTGGACCATGGGAATGTATAAATAGAGCGTGGCTCTAAGGGAAAAAAGTAGTTAGTCTTTGGGATGAATCTTGGTGTTATGGTTGGAAAAAGACAGTGGTTTCTGCATCTGTAAGTCCGAGTCAGGGTGTTGGTAGATAGGTAGAGGCTTTGCATCTGTGTGCGTAGAGGCCTGGTAGAGTCCGCATCTATGTGCGCGGACCCTGTAGCTGAGTGCGCAGGGAAGATCTGGTTGTAATAGCATGGAATTGAATAAAGATAAGTTGCTTCTGAAATACTGTGTTAAATTTGAAATATTGCGGATCTGGTTAATTCATGATTGATCTAACTATTGGATCTATGCATTTATGCTTATGTTGTGAGTTTATGCAAACCTATAATGTTTTTGTATGCGCGAGCTAGTTATCTCTATTAAATGTTTGCTTAAAGACCCTAAACAGTAGATCTTATCGGTAACAAACCCTGTAATCATAAATCCTAAGGAATTGCCTTGTTTTGGATCTACGCAGAAGCATAGTGGCGCAAGGCCACAGAACGGCGCGCAGACCTTCTAGACCACATCAAGATGTCCCAAGGGTGTGGAAACTTGCTTCCAACACCCTCCCCTGCTACTTCGGGTGAGACCTCAGTCCGCGCTCCGTGGGTTGTTGCCGAAAGGGCCGGTAGATGCGGGATGTTTTTGGCTAAATAACTCTTCCAAACCTGGGTCAGACCCATATAAGCCAACAGAGTGCAACAAATCTTTGAGAGCCAAAAATTTAGGAGCGGTCCCTAGTCCCCTAATGTTCATAGAAATAATGAAATTCATGGCAAACCCAATGGGGCTGCATTTTCTCTAAGTGCCCAAGTGGGAATGGAGGTATCAATAGGAACATTAACCAAATCATTGGATACAATAAGACAACATGGGATAGTCTTAACACGACCCCGAAATTGTTGGTTGTCCCTACCCTTTTTATGAAGAACAGTAATGTTACCCGCAGAGTTTGGACTGATATGTGGAGATTTTGCACCAGGGGGTTTATGGATGGTGAGAGAGCAGAGGTCTAAGGTCCTTTGTAGTAGGAGGCCATCCAGGTCATTATCCACCGAATTGGTAAGGGAGGTACCACTGAATTGGTAAGGGACGTAATAGGAGAAACGTGGTGACACAGGTCCTGGTGTCAGGGGAAGTCTGTGGAACCTGTGGAGTAGTGATATGGGGGATATACATGATATGAGATGGAAAGATATCACCATGTGACATCATGAGGGGAGGCATCACCCCAGATGAGGATGGGTCCATAGTAGAATAAGGAATATTTTGGTCCGACATGGGCAGTGAGTCATCCGACAGAGCAGTCACAATACCCTTTGAGGAAGGGGAAGTGGGAATCTCAATAGGCATCGGATTTACATGTTTAGGTGACAACAAGCCAACAAGAGAACAAGGGAGAGAAAAATGTGGTGTACCTAATTTACGACGTATATCACCCACGGTTTACCAAGCGTCATGCCAGTAGTGAACACAACATTTCCGCCACCTTCAAAGACTAGGTGTGCATGTAATTTGCATCGATACGTAGTGCACCTACCCCCCAGACGACGCGGACATTGAGCCATCAAATGGCCTCTATGGTGGCAAATAAGACATCTAAACGGAATACCCCAGAGGCCCAATCTTTGATGCAAATGAGTCTCCCCCCAGTAGATTTCAATATGATTAGGGAAGCCCCCATTATAATATTTTTCAACCAATATCCAAGAAATACGCTTTTCCCATGCACCCAAACACTGTGGGTTGATGTATATAAATTTCCTAACGGCATTACCTATATCCACAAAAACTTGCCGCATCCAAAATTCAATAGGTAAACTTGGTAATTTAACCCAAATCAGCATATTTATGGGCGTCTCCTTCAATGGGTTAAAGCCAATATACCATTCATGGAGGCTCAAAAATCCCCGCCCTCGAACCCATGGAATTCTTTTGATTTTCAGCAAATCTTCCTGGCACAGAAAGTGGAAGCTATACCACTCATTCATGAGGCACACCACCGACGGTATATAACCAAGAATGGATTTCCATTTAGTTTCCACCCACTTCCGCATCTCACCTTCCACCATAGTAGTAAAATGCCATCTTCCCATAAGTGCCCTTTTTTGTAGAGTGCTCACCCAATCGTGAAGAACATCATAACCAAAAATGAGAATAGGTGCACGAGAGAGAATTTTAATAGAGTGGCCATGTCGGGAGCATTGTTGGAAATATCCACATGGATCCTAAGATGGATTGTGTAGTGCATGTGCCCCACCTAGCCCACCACTATATAAACTGATGTGGCCCCTATCCCCCCCGTCGCTCGAACCATCCTTGAGCGTCGATCCATATGGGTTCCTGCAAGTGACTCCGCCTCCAAAATGGCACGGATAAATGCCTCTTGTGTCGAGGTATCTGATTCAAATGGGTCCATGTGATCCATCATGTGGGAAGGAGTGAAATAAAGTCGAAAAGACAGAGACTTATTGTAAAAATAGATATGATGCACAGTGATCATCAGGAAATATGTCACGGAGAATTCCCCCGTAACGTCGGGATCCACACACTATACAAATTCCAATGCAAAATTCATGACATGTACTCCCCACGTATCATCCAAGAAAAAACCGTCGGCGGAGATGAGCACTAAATAGGAAGGTGGGAGACGCGACAATAAAATAAAGATTTAACCTTAAATGGACATGTCACCCACATCATCCCATGTCAAAGACATGAGGTAAATGGTAATACTAAGTTAATGGAAGACCAAACCATGTCCCATCACATATAATTCACCCCAGCGCCCCGCCCATTGAAAAAACTCAAATCAAGATCGAAAAAAAGTTAGTGAACAGAAAATATTACAGTCCCGGGAGAAACCAGAGCAGGCCTATAATCATGCAGGCAACAAAAAATCAATAGACCATCAACTGCAGCACCCTATCCTACATAGCAACAAATACAACAACATCCCCTATAGAACCACCACCTATTGCAAAGTCTAAAGCCAATTTCTTTGCAAAGTTGGAACATAATGGTACAAAAAATGGAAATCTAGTAACAGTACTAAATTCAAATTTTGAATTTTGGTACACTATGAATCTAGGATTGTTATTTTAATTTTTTGACCATATATAATAACATATTTAATATTTGATCACATCCACTCATAACGGACATGCCCTCCTAATAAAATATCGAAGACTAACGAATTAATTAGATTTTTTGTGAAAATAGATTATTAACACGTATAAATTAATTAAGATTTTTTTTTAATAGATTAATAATACATAAATTAATTTAATTATTTATTATAAGAAATTATGTTTATAATGTATATATTAATTACAATTAAAAAAAATTAATGGAATCTTATTAGGTGTTTATGAAGTCAAAATTTTCTTATAATTTAAAATAAAATATTGTTATAATAAGCACTATCACATTAATAAATGTGATTGATATATGTCGTTAGGTCTATATCAATCACATGAACAACAATATTAACAAATGTAATGGAAAACAACAATAAACATTAATAATATTAATATAATATTAATATTATTTTTATTATTAAAATGATGACTATTATTGTTGATTAATATTATTGGTATTTTTAATAAATATTATTATTTTTATTGTAATAATAATAATAATATTAAATTAGAAGAATATTTGGTTGAAAATAAGAAGGTGCAGTTTGGGCTCTGCAACATGATCTAGGGTTGGCGTTAGGGTTTGACATTGGATACCATGGTGGGAGGCGCAGGGGGAGTGTTGCTCCCTCCTATAGTCAAGCAGTCACAGATAGAAGCAAGGACGCTAGAAAGCAGCGTTTCAAGAAACCTTTGGAGAAGACAATAGAGGCAAGTAACACAGAAATATTGGGAAGAAATAGACCTCATGAACAGGAAGGGGATCAGCAGGAAGCTAATAAGGAGAAGGAGAAAGGGGGTAGCAGTAAAAAAACCACTTCTATAAGGACAATTAGGGTATGAAAACCTAATTCAAACATCATTCCCTAGGTCATCTTAAGCAACCCAACGCTACAAGCGCATAGGGATCATATGGCGGAATATGCAGTTATATGCAAATTCATGGGGTTATGGCCGACGGAGAGGGCGCTGCACATATGGATAAGGAGCCACTGGAAACCAAAGGGAGAAATAAACCTTCATCTGGGATCTAAGGGCTTCTTCACAGTAGTGTTCACAAGCCTAGAGGATAAAGATAGAGTGTTCGAAGGAGGACCATACTTCTACACGGCTGCAGGCCTCTACATGCGGCCATGGATGATGAACTTTGTCCCAAAACACGAAACATTCACATCAGTACTGGTACGGATCAGAATATACTCCCTTCCTCTAGATTATTAGCTACCAGACTCTCTAAAAACAATAGGCAACAAATTGGGGCATTTCCTAAAGATCTCAGATGCGACTCTGAAAGGAAAATACACCTCCTTCGCCCGGATCTGTATGGAAATGTACTTACCTGGAGCACTTCCGGACGCCATAATTTTAGAAGTATATGATGAAGAATGGGTGCAGGCGGTAGACTATGAGCACATCCCATTTAGGTGTCAGAAATGCCATGAACATGGGCATATGTACAAAGACTTCCCAACAAAAAATATGGAGAGAAATGTGAAAATAATGGCAGATAAAAATCCCGAGGGTTTCACTAGGGTTGGGGGCAAAGGGAAAGGCAGGAAGTGGCCACAAAAAAGATCAATGAGGAAAGACAAAAAAGCCACAATAGCTTTAAGATCCTAGAAGAAGAAGATGGAAATAAAGAAACAAACCAAGAAATGGAGAATATTATCACTGAGAAGGAAAGGGATGCTAGCATGGAAGATATCATAGAAAATAGACAGAAAAAGGAGGATCTACCAAGCATTCTGGAGATAAGTAGGGACCATGAGATGACTCCAAGTGAGGCAGGAACAGACGACCATGAACTGCAAGAGATTCTAGAAAGGGAAAATCTAGATCTAGAGAAATTTCTGGAACAAGGGACGACCAAAGGAGTGGACTCCCTGCCAAAAGAGGAATATGATAGGGTTCAACAACTCTTCCTATGGAGATCACAACCAAAGGGCTCTAGAGTCAAAATAAATCATGAAAGTTAGGAGCATAGAGGGGTCAAAATGATGGAGGAGATACAGGCACAATCTCCAAAGAGCCCAGGCAGGAAAAAAGGAAGAAAAAGACAAAAGGAGTTGCTGAAAGAATGTGGGAAAATCTTGATCAACTCAGGTAAGATGAAAGATCTCACCAGTTATTCCTTTACAAACCTTTCTTAATGAAGCTCACAACCTGGAATATTAGAGAAATAGGAAATAGAAGGAAACAAAGAAATCTTAGTAATAAAATAAAAGAAGAAAAACTAGATATGGTTTTTATTCAGGAGACAAAATGTTCGATGGATAAGATTAGAGAAATTCATAATAAATGGCTAATCAAGTATGAGTATTTATAGGTTAAAGAAAATAACTCGGTCTTGAGGGACAAAGTCCCCTAGGGTCTTGGGTCAATACCCTAGTAGAGCGGGGGTTATCTACAATGAAAAACAAGCATTCCATACAACATGATACTAATATAAGCAAAATACGCGAAGAGAGGTGCACCTGGGGGTCCTTCGTTTGGGTAGATCCAGCCAGGGTCCAAACCCTCTTAGAGTTCCTTTCGATCTTTCAACCTACAAAACAATCAATTCAAGAAAGCATAGCAGTATATGGACCAAGCATCATAAGGAAATCAACTTCATAGCATATTGAAAGTTAGTTATACAATTGAAACAACCATTCATATGTAAATCATAACATTAATATCATAAGCATGAAGAAGATTCATATCAGGAACAAGACAAGTGTTTCTTTTATTATATATAACTAAAATAGAGTAAGAAATGAATTCACCCAAGTCTTTCTTTTGCAGGCTCCAAGCGGAACCGTCCTCCGGATTCGTCCAATCTCAAGCCTTGAACAAACTCCTTCCATGACTCACACCAAAGTATCTCAACTAGTGAAATAACATCAAAGCTCAAAGAAACAAGGGTTTCCTATAATGGGGGGAAGTGTTGAAAGCACAAGGATCTTCAGACCTAATCAGGGATAATCTCAATAGAGTGATTTTTCTCTCTATTCTCTCCTCCTTAGGCCTTCCCTTTGAAGCCTTTTTATACTTCTCCCAAAGTAGTTTGTTAGTTGGGAATTGGTTGGGAACAGTTGGACCACGGGAACTAATAGGTAATCAGTAGGTAAAACCCGTGATCTCTGCCTGAAATTAAGGAGATTTACTTTTTTTAAGTGTTTTAAGACATATACACGGGTTGGGTATACACAGACCTGCATACACACGCGTTTAGCTTAGGGCAATGTCGCGTATAGGGAGTAAAACACTATTTTTTAAGTATTTGGACCAGGTCTAGAAGGAGGGGTTGCCCTAGGCCATAAGTGCAACATCACAAACATCAAGAGTGAGATTTGGAGCTATAACAGATGCCCCCTAATATATGAGGTTAGAAGGGGTACATGATGGCCGAAATGTATTAAGTAAGTGCATGGAAAGGAAACCTATCAAAAACTGAGAAAGACTTCACCAGAGTTCAACCTGCCAAGCCACAAAAGGAGATCAGAAAGAAAAATTTTCTGAGGTGGGTATACCCATGCTCAGAGAAAGTAAAGCATGTCCGCATATCAAGTACAAGCGAATCCACTAAGTATATAAGAATAAAATACTGGAAAATACATAATGGATCATCTGATCATGATCGAACAAGTACATGTTTGAATATCACATATAAGAACATCAATGATGCTGAAGGATGAAGCTAATCACTGATATCAAAGACTGATCCCAAAAGTACCAAATGAACATGATGGAGTAAGATGGTACTACACTGCAAACTCAGGTGCCAGCATATACAATGTCGCCATGAATGACAACAACATATAAGGTGGAGTGGTATCCACTAGCAACAACAGGAGCAACTTTCAAGTGAACCAATGAATGCTGATGCAACCTGAGGTCTTCACCGACCACCATGGTACATTTCTACACCATGGGAATAAATGATCTGAAGTCAACCATGTGAGAAATCATTTGATTACCAGTCATTGATGTATACCATTAACAAATGCAAGACTACTCATTGATAATGATAATGAGCATCAAGGTACCCAGTACAATTTAACAAGTGTGAATAGATGAGCTCGAGTCGAACACCTGTAAGAATCTATCAATTAGGAGACGATGATGGTTTCCCACTATCGATAGCAAAGGATTTGCCACTAATGACTGCAAACCCCAAGGTACTGCCAAATGGACTCTAGATCTTTGCCCCAGAGCAATGAGTTGTATTCGATAGGGAAAGATCCAATAGAAGGAAGGGATTAAGGCATCCTTCATCAATCTAGCACAAGTGTAACCCATAGGCCAATAATGTGGAAGGAATTGGACGAAAAAAGATGTAGTAACCCGACTGAAACACATTTCTGGTGTACACAAGATGTGGCTAGTGCACGACAGAAACCCTCTGAACCAACCAATAATGAAAGCTAACATAGAGGCGAGGTATCCACCAATAGGGTCAAATGGAAACCAAGGTATTGCACAAATCCCAATGTGTGATAGTGTAAGTTGATGTCGAACACAAGGGAAACCACTCAGTTAAAGACCCATGATATTGATCGATGCTGAGAACAAGGTGGCCTATCAATAATAAAAATAGGGCAAGGATGCGGCTCTAGGCCTGTCCTCAGAGAAAGATGTCGTCGTCGATAAGGACAAGAATCGCCAGCAAGAAGTCAATGGAGACCTTCTCAAACTAGCACAAGTAAAGGACCAATATAACTGATGTGATGATAGACAAGACACTGACAACCAGGGATGGACGACTAAAAAATGAGTCAAGAGACACCACAAAGAGGTCGTCTCAGGCTAACTTCCCTTGAACAAAAGCAAAACTCAATGTGACTACGTGGCAGCATATGATAACTCTGTATAAGTTCGTCATGCAGGAGGCACGAACGAACCCTCCATATGATTGGAAGAGATAACCAATCAAGGGAGAACTAATTCAATAAAAAGGTTAAGGCATACCTAAGTCAAACTAAATCCCGCCCAAACAGAGGAGACTTTGTTTTGAGTGCTTTGTTCAAGGGCGACACGACTGACTCTAGCTGCCAACAATAAGTGGAAATATTGTCCCGTTCCCACTCTTTTTGGAATATATAATTTTTTTGTCTTTTTTTTTAAGCTGGAAAAATAATAAAAGAATGCTATAGTACAGTGGAAAGAATGAGTGTCGGTGAAACAGATGATCTAGTTCCTGGGATTGGAACAATCCTATGCTCAATGCAGGGAGGTGAAAACTGGTCAAAGACACTCAAAGGTGTGTTCCTTCCACGGGTCAAGGTGTGTCAAGTTGCAGAAGTTAAGGGAATGCAAGTTTGACTTTGCAGTCATCATGGTCAAAAGTTGGCTTAAACACGAGTCCAAGTGAAGTCGGCTCAAGGCCAAAAGGTGCAAATGGCAAAAATGCAATGCAGTAGTACAACTCAACACAAAGGAGCCTCTAGGGTATAAGGCCAAAACAAAGCGAAGAAGCAAGGAGGAATGAGTCTTCATCGCATAAGTCATGGCGGGACAAAAGAGGACTCTTGAGCCTAGGGATGAAAAATCAACATGAGTGCCAAGTGACAACAAGGTACTAACTAGGGCACCCATGATAAGGTAGGCTCTACCACACAAGTCATGATACTTCTAAGCAATGAGAAAGTTCTCCACCATAACTTGGTGGGGTCAATCCTGAGGCCACCTAACCTATATGCCAGTTTCGAGAACCAATACCTGTCAGAATGGACCAACCATGAAAATTCCCAAAGCAAAAATCTTCCAAGTTTTGTAAACATAAATAGGAACACTAGACAAGAAGTTAATACATCCCACATATAAAATTCATATAAAATCTTGTGTTATAGAATACAAAACTCGAAAATGCATACCTTCTATATACAATATGGTACAGGGAACCATGCAACCTTGCGGCTTACGTATAATAGTTCTTCTAGAAAAACCACTTGCAAGGATCAGGCCAAGGACTCCTTTGGTAGTCAAAATTCATGGCTTCAAAGAGTTCCTCCTGTGAAGGTGTTGTGTTGTACAACAACCCCCCATTTCATAAAATTTTTCTTTAAAGTCATAATATGAAATGGGTCCCTTTTAAACATAGATGTGTGAATAAATTGGTATTAACTCATCATTAGAAAAAACCCTCATCAAAAGGTCCGACTGAAATGTGATATACCTTTCAAACAATGATAAAATAGGTCTTTTAAACAAATCATAAAGCTTTTTATTATTACGATAAAGCGATCGCAAGATCACATATCACAACAATAAGAAAAACATATATAAAGACCCATTGAATTACTCTGATCCGAAAAGGGAAATCGCTATCGGATATCGGGGAAAGGCAAAGCGCATCGTATATATAAGGCACTTGCCGCATTCCTCCGATGTGATAAAAGGTATTGCTATCGGCAATCAGCTGTAGCAGTCAATTCATTAACTGTGACACCTTCAAATCTTCCGATGCGATAAGGCATATCGCCATCGGCGATCGGCGATTTCGCAATAGCGTAAGTAATGTGACCCGAGCCCTTTCCCGATTGCGATACATTAAATCAAGGCACGTGTTTCTAAGCATATTAAATATTGGCATGCATTATACCACCTTTGGTGATTGAACGATATTTTGGACTATTATTAAAACCCTCCCTTTCACGTCACCAATCATCAAATGTGATTATCCACCAAAAATCTAAGCCACGCTCGAATCAATTATTCACCATATAGACGTTATGATGGATATTTAAAAGCTCCCTTATCATGATTGACAGGTGAAGCGGCCAATTAATGAAGCAGTTATGCCGAGATTTTCCACTTAGATTCTATCTGCGGCAATCTCACTATGATCTTTGATTATTCGCTCATAGATATAACTCTTTGATATTGGCTCATGTTATCTATTTATCTATATCACGTTGGTTTCATTCCTTGTGTAGAATTCCGTCAAAATAACAACTTTTAAGCAAATGGGAAAGAAATCCAAGAGATCCGCAGCAGCAGCGGCCCCTCCAGTAACAGTCCAGCCCACCAGTGACCCAGGACCAAGCAAAAAGGGCCTAATCTCAGAGACTACATGTCTCGGCCTTGGAAATACAAGATGGCAAAGCATCTATAATTTAATTGAGGCAGAGGAACCAGAGGAAGTGTTGGAAGAAGCTACTGCAGGCTCAACTAATAAATCAGATGCCTCCCTGAAAGATTTAGCCGACTCATTTTTGCACAGGATAGCAGCTCGGGAGAAAATTCTTCCTTACACTGATGTGGTCAGATGGGTGGTCGAACAAATTCCAGTTTCTAATAGGACATTTTGCACAGTTGATGGAAGATTTTTTGGTTCATTTCAGCCTGATGACTTAAGGAAAATGTATCATTTGCCCGAACCTGAAAAGAAATACAACAAAGCCTTTCTGGAGAAATTTGCAGAGGAGAATGAGACGGAATCAACCCCAATTAGACAATGGAGACAGAATCCTGCAAAGCACAAACATGAATCATCGGGTAAGTACTCCGTGGATTCCTTGTCATCTCCTTACTGTTACGCTGGGGCAATGATGTGTAGGATATGGGGAATGCATGATTCAACAAAATTTACTATCGAAATGGTTCCTTTAATGGAAGCGGCTGTTAGTAGTTATGTCATGGATTGGGTGAATATATTGTCTGATAAATTAGCCTCTACAATTCTTGATTTTAGATTCAATTCACGCAAAACCACCAGGACTATTCCCCCCTTCTATTACAGTGCTTATGTTATGGATATGCTTTGCTTTAATTCCGAATACCCGATACTTGGGTGGAGGTGGACGCCACAGGACCCTAAGCCAATCCACATTTAACATCAGATGTTATGGAAGGCACATTATAAAGACCACTTATATTAAATTTTTAATGGTTTCATGTTGCCTATCTATTATGCCATTTTCGATAAGCCTGCCCCAAGGATTTCTGAGGAGGCAGAAGTTGACTTGACTGCTGTGGGGAATTGGTTCGGGGAAGATAAGTTCATATATATAAGGGTGTTTGGTATCCTCACAAGACCCCATGTCCTCCCATTGTATGTACCTGATAAATGGTTGGCACGACAGTTAGCTTACCAAATAACAACCGCTGGAACATCCAAAACTCTTAAGACTTCTAAAAAGCAGTCATGGCCTATATTCCCTTTGAGATGCGGTGTTTATACTCTACTTGATTACAAACATGCTGAGAAGGAGACAGGAAAAATAAATATGCTCAATCTTGCAACCATCCCTAACAGGAAATTCGATCCCCGGAAGGTTGCCTATAATGTGCTTGAACAGGCCAAACTTACTAAGTTTGACCATGAAAAAGATGAATTTGACGACCTATTTTCTTCAGCAGAATCATTGTCTCAGGTTAAAACATTGGCCAAGATGAAATATAATGATGAAGGACTGGTAGAATTCAATAGGCTCAGAGAACAGAGGTTGCAAACTCTGCCTCTGGACTTATTGGCTACTACACCAACAACTAAGTCAAGCGAGCCTGAACAGAAGATTATTGACGAGCCTCCTGCTACAGAGAAAATTCTCGAAAAGGGAAAAGAGCCAGAGAAAGGAAAAGAGCAGGAAACAGAGCAGGAGAAAGAAAAGAAGCAGGACAATGAAGTTATTGATTTAGAGGCTCAAATTGATCCCAAACTCCTCAAAGAGTGGCAACACTTTGAATCTATTATAAGTAATCCCGAGACTTCACAAGGATTCGGCACACCCCAAGTAACAGTCAGTCAAGAAACAACCACGACTACGGTTCCAATTGAAGGGACTAGCGGCCTACCCATTAGCAAAGATGCGGAAATAATTCCTAAAGATCCATCCTAAAGATCCATCCGATCAGATTGTTTTGCAGATAGAAGACATACCACCATTATATGTTTTTTACAGTCCCAAACACAGGGCTGTGGTGAAAAGACAGAGGAAAAGGAGGAGACTTGATCAATCTTCCCTTTTGCCAGATCAAACAGAGATGGCTAATGTGGTGTGGAAGGAGGAATTTAACCCTTTCGATGACCTTATAAAACTTTCCCAGTATGCCGGAGCGTATTCGGCAGCCACCATGGATAAAGCCTCGGAAGTAAGTAATATCCTTAAGGAAAAAGATCAAATAATTGGTTCATTGCAGTCACAGGTGTCTGAAGCACAACGAAAAATAGAATAGTTAGAACAACAACTATCAATACAGCGGCAGACAAACAACCAATTAGATGAGCAATTGCTCAAAGAGAAACAGAGGATAGACTTGAGCGCAGTATAGAAACAAAAGGAATTGTCTGAAGCATTGGCCAGATTAAAAGCGATGAATGAACAAATGAGCAAGACTAAGGATGAGCAAATCGCTCAACTGTCACAAGAAGTAGAAAAGTTCAAGAGCCTTCCTCAAGTAGTAGAGTTCAAAACTGAAGCTCTACAAATCAATAAGGCATTGATTACACAGCTAAAACTGCTATGTCATAACATTTCTCTGGTTGAGCCTCTTTTTGAGATTAATACATCAATAGTTGATAAATCAGTTAAAGCTAGGCAAGATTTAGAATATGCCAATGAGACCTTAACCAGCTTTCTTGCTTGGCAAGACTCCCGTGAAGGACAAGCTGTGGATCTGCCCAAAATTCTAGAGTCACACAAAGACATCCTTTTCCTAGAATGGCAATCGTAACAGATGAAGGCAGAAAGAGAAACCTCAAGATGTCAAGTATCTACTAGCAATTTAATTGAATTGGTCAATGACACTCTTTGTCTATCCAACATGATTTCACAGTGTAATCCAGGTAAATTGACACCAGCCAAAGCCTTGGAACAAACATGTAATCAGGAATTGGAAAAGAATGGAAGACTAATTGCTGGCATCCAAAGTTTAACATGGGATGCGTTTTGGTTTTTCTTAATTAAGCCATATAGTCAGAGGGTCGCACTCAAATGTTTAACTGATGTGATCAGTTGCATGATTCCCGAGATCCAAGATGCCACATATTCAGCCCAACTGTATTCTCATCTAAGTCGCCCTCCAGAATTGCAACCGCTGCTAGATATCTGCCAACTTAAGCCGAAGGGAGATCATCCGAAACAATGAATCATGCTGTCGACTGAGGACAAGCCGATTTTGAGGAGATATTCATAATATAGTTGTACCAATTAAATAACACTTTTATTTTGTAATTAGTTAGCTTAATTAGTATTTATAGGCCCTTTCATGCATTTAGAAAGGGTCCTCAGTTTTTGTATAAACTCAAATCAGTAAGTCACACTATTGTGCTTCTGATCTATTTTTTATGAAGGCTGGGTCAGTATTTTGAATTTTGACGAAGAAAGCTTTGATGACATGTGCACTATTGCCTTTTGTGGAAGTGTTTCTAAGTTAGAAAAAGGAATTTGAATGCGATTGATATCGGGAGTGATTCAAATAACATATGGTACTATTATCTATGCTCTTGTGTCATTCTTTTATGTGAATCGACATTTGTTTAAATTTTGCTATCATTTAATATATGTATGTGTTTTAACATCAATCCTTGTACTTTTCACTATTGAATGTCTAAGGACTGTTATTCTTTCAATAATAACTATATCTATGATATATATGAGGAATAGTGTAATAATGTTTGCTTGATTGCTTTGTTCAACTATTTGGGCTTAGTAATTATCATATGAATAAACATCTTTGTTTACCAACAAGAGTCATCTATATGCCTGTTTGTGGATGAAGACCATCAAAAGTTACGCTAAAAGCAGCAATTTCTCGTGATAGGATAGTTTTTTATAATTTTACTTTTAGATTAAATCATTCATCCATTATCATTATATATTAGAGAATCAATCATTTATCCATCCTATTTACCAATCATTGGGAAACTGGTCCCATTATATCCAGTCAGAGCCACCACACCAAACGAAAAAGGAGCTGCCTTTAAGGTCCAGACCGGGTGGTTATCCCCGATGTTGATGCAGCGATTTTCGAGGCATCAATAGAAGGCAAATAAAGTTCTGAGAAATCATGAGAACTACAAGGATCAAAAGAGGGAATTAAGGGGTCCCATGTCCCTATAGGAAGAATATCTCGGTCAACTGTCGGGACCAAGTCCCAAGAAGGAGAATAATAGGTCAAAGGATCTTTCTCAGAAGCGATTAAACATTGAGGATTTAATGCCACATAATTCACCCGTGGTGGGGTATAGTCTACTTGAACACTCGGAACAAACTAAGGGGAATTCTGCAGTAAATTCGAATTAGGGTGGTAGTTATCAGATACAAGCTGATCAATAGTGACAATATTCCCTTCATGAGGAAAGCACATCACTCAAAAGAGTCAAGACACCACAAAATTCATGGCATAGACATAATCACGCCCAAGTAGCATATTAAAGTCTAAAGGGATATCAACCACCATCATATCGATTAAGACAGTCTTCCCACCTAAAGTAATAGAAAACTGAGGAAGAACACCCATAGATTCACCAGGTCTTCTATCATAGGATAACAACTGACTCTGAGCTATCAACAACGTTGGGGAACCCAAAGGTTTCCAAGTCAAAGAGGATATAATACTTGCAAAGGATCCTTCATCCACCATACATCGATAAATGTTTGTGGAATTAACTATGACCTTTATTTGGAAAGGTGCAGCGGAAGGAAGACGAGGCTCGACAAGGCTATCCCAATCAAAGGAAGCACTCCTAGAACTTGGAGGGGGAACATTTGACGAAACTGTAATGTCCCCTATACTAGAAGACTTTGTGCTAGAAATCAAATAGACTCTTTTGTTAGGCACTTCACCCCCCAAAAGAGGAGTGTAATCAGCCATTGATTACACTGGCTCAACCACATTATCAACCAATGGTTGATGGGATTGATGGGAAACCATATCAGATCTAGGAGTAGAAGTACTTTTAGACTTGGACCATATCCTTTGCACCTCTGGAATACGATGGCATAAATGAGTAAGATGGTCTCCCTTGCATATCTTACAAGGGAACTTAGGTTTAAAACTTCTACGTTCAGGTTTCTTATCAACCTCCATTCCGCCAACATGACTAGCAGTGGTTTGCGGAGAGTCCTGAACATGACTTACAGAGGTCGGTGACTCTTTTCTAGTATGACTTGCAATGACTAGACTTATGTCCCCAGCATGACTTGCAGTGGTTGAAGGCTCATCTCCAACATGACTAGTAGAGGTTGATGATGAAGTGCTAGTATGACTTGCAGTGACTAGACTCGTGCCCCCAACATGACTTGCAGCGGCTGAAGGCTCATCTCCAACATGACTAGTAGAGGTTGAAGATGAATTGCTAGTATGACTTGCAGTGACTAGACTTGTGCCCCCAGCATGACTTGCAGCGCTGAAGGCTCATCTCCAACATGACTTGCAGAGGTTGATGATGAATGGATAGAATTATTCTTCTTCTTCATCTTCCTCTTTCTCCTCTTTTTAGATTTCTTATTACAAGAAGGAGGAGAAAAAGGAATCCCAGATTTCTCTTTGAAAGAAGATGAACAATTAGCACCCATGTGATGCCCTTGAAATAAAGCATTCATCTAAGAAGCTTCAAGAACATCAGGAATATTCGAAGTGGACCACAACCAAACTGGTAGTCCAACATTCAATCCAGGAATATTCAAAGTGGCCATCAAGGGAGTACCAACATTTCCAAAGAAAGGAAAAGCACAAGGATCCCCTTTTGGGAGGGTACCTTGGTTGGTTTCCATAGGAATATTGGCCATATCTAACTTATTCACAGAACCTTCCCTTACGGGAATGTAGAAATGACTTTTCAAGGAAGATAGATACACAATCAAAACCTTTGCCCTTGAGGAGGCAACTCCACTACTTCCGAAAGAATGACCAAAAGCCTTTCAAGATCGGCGGAGTGGTAAGTCAGTCACTCAGGATACAAAGTCCAAAAAGTGACTAGACAAAAATACCTAAAGCCAACTATATACAAAGAGAAAAGAGCACTCAACTATAAAGTCCCTAAAAGATACAATCAATCAATCAACTTCCAAGTATTTCCGCTCCGGGTGACGAGGACCGAACACCAAAATACAAGAAAGTGAAGTAAGGGACCTTCCGAAGATAGTCTGGGATAATAACAGCCCAGGCCTACCAGCGAAGGTATCAGAGGAAGTTACGCTAACCTCCAAACAACAGCTTGTGCTGGTGCAAGCCCTCGAGCTTCACAAGGGTGCCCTCCAGAAGTACTACTGAGAGTGATACAACGTCGACCTCAGGTGCCATAGGATTCCCCTCCACAGCCACCTGTGTAGATCCCTAGGATAAGCAACTAAAGGTACCAACTCATGTCAGAAGCCAGGCGGAACAGTCATGAGGTTAGATCCGACAAGTAGGAGAGGGGGTATCTCTCTTCCTTATCTTCAAAAACCCTCGTGCTTAACTCCCAGATCCAGAGCTTTCTTGGTCTCCCTAATGCTATTGGATTTACACTCTTTATTCAGACTTCTATGTTTGACAGTTTAGAGTGACCTTGGAGAGTTTACTTTCCTCTCACCTAATCCAAGGCCCTAAATATCCTAAAACTTGTTGATGTGTCTAAATTGACAATAAAAAAGCTCTAGTATATTTTAATTAGCGCTTGATTTTAAAGGTTGTTCTTTTTAAGTCAAGGGTATGGAAGTGAAACTAATGATGTGTGTATGACTCAACCAAAATCAAAGAAAAAGTAACTACATGAATGCAATCATTTTTCTTTCGATGAACAACAACTTCTACTCAGGTTCTAAGAAACACCTAGAAAGCAAAAAACTTCTTTTTCTTTTCTTGCAACATACTTCACACACGAAAAAACTAAAATTCTTTAACAATGCAAATGATCCTAATGCAAGGTATAATGAAGATGCAAGAAACTTAAGATTTCTCTAAAGCAAAGAATGAAAGAAAATTGTTTGTCACTTTTAATTAGCCACTTTGGTGTTTATATAGAATATAAGTTCTTAATGCAAATTTTCATTCAAACACTAAAAGCAAATCTCAAGACAAACAAAATGCGCTTTTCTTTCGCAAAAAGAAACCAAATCAAAACAAGGCCAAAGAAAGAAAAAGCCAAGTTTTCAAGAAGTTTTCTTCAAAAGCAACAACAAAAAATAGCTTTTCAAAAGTGCTCCAAATACTATTGAAACTTTGAGACTGAAGAATAGGCAACAAAAACACTTTGCAAGTTATCAACTCAAAATGGGTGAAAACTCAACAAAATAGGTGTTTCAAGATGCTCTCAACAACCAAAAAGCAGCAAAAAGAGGTTGGTGACAATGATCAAAAGATCAAGAAAGAAAACTCTGAAAATCGTCACTCAACAACTTTCAAAAACCAAGAAAAGCAAATGGTCACAAGATGTAGTTTTGACACGAAGCAAGAAGGTCACAAAGATAAAGTTCGCCACAAAGATTGAAACCAATCTTTTTTCTATGGAAGACCAAAAGAGCCAAGATTCTCAGAGAGAAATCTCATGTGCTTGAGCACAAATGATGACACTTGCAACAAAGCAAAACAAGACCAAAACTTTCCACAAACGGATAAAATTCGAAATTGGAAACTTGCTGTAAAAACAGAGACTAACAACCAAACTTGAATGCTCAGGAAACCCTCAGACCAGCAAACAAATTTACTGAACAAGAAAGATTTGGAAAAATCTTGGAAATTAGGGTATACGCGACTGTGTCAATGCACAACTACGTGTATACGCTATTCAGCCCAAAGAAACCTACGTATACGCGGATTCATATGGGGAAACTTGCGTACATACGCTTCTGTAAGCTGGAAAAGCTCCGTATATAACATTTCACAAGAAAAAAGCAAAAAGGGGGTCTAAAGAAAATGTTCAGACTTAAAGTCTGTGTTTTTATAGGAATAGACAACTCAATCACAGCAATAAAATCAAAGGCTGAGCTCTGATTAACCCAAACTAGGAACAACAATATTGTTGTCCCCAGCGGAGTTGCCAATTCTATTGAGGGACAAAGTCCCCTAGGGTCTTGGGTCAATACCCTAGCAGAGCAGGGGTTATCTACAATGAAAAACAAGCATTCCATACAGCCATGATACTAATATAAGCAAACTACGCGAAGAGAGGTGCACCTGGGGGTCCTTTGTTTGGGTAGATCCAGCCAGGGTCCAAACCCTCTTGGAGTTCCTTTCGATCCTTCAACCTACAAAACAATCAATTCAAGAAAGCATAGCAGTATATGGACCAAGCATCATAAGGAAATCAACTTCATAGCATATTGAAAGTTAGTTATACAATTGAAACAACCATTCATATGTAAATCATAACATTAATATCATAAGCATGAAGAAGATTCATATCAGGAACAAGACAAGTGTTTCTTTTATTATAGATAACTAAAATATAGTAAGGAATGATTTCACCTGAGTCTTCCTTTCACAGGCTCCAAGTAGAATCGTCCTCCGGATTTGTCCAATCTCAAGCCTTCAACAAACTCCTTCCATGACTCATACCAAAGTATCTCAACTAGTGAAATAACATCAAAGCTCAAGGAAACAAGGGTTTCCTATAATGGGGGGAAGTGTTGAAAGCACAAGGATCTTCAGACCTAATCAGGGATAATCTCAACAGAGTGATTTTTCTCTCTATTCTCTCCTCCTTAGGCCTTCCCATTGAAGCCTTTTTATACTTCTCCCAAAGTAGTTTTTTAGTTGGGAATTCGTTGGGAACAGTTGGGCCATGGGCACGAATAGGTAATCAACAGGTAAAACCCATGATCTCCACCTGAAATTAAGGAGATTTTTTTTTAAAGTGTTTTAAGACATATACGTGGGTTGGGTATACACAGACCCACGTACACACGCATTTAGCTCAGGGTAATGTCGCGTATAGGGACTAAAACACTGTTTTTAAGTATTTGGACCAAGTATGGAAGGAGAGGTTGCCCTAGGCCATGAGTGAAACATTACAAACGTCAAGAGTGAGATTTGGAGCTATAACACTCGGCGGGGGGGATTCTTATGCTCTGGGATCCCAGGAAATTTGGAATCCTGGATGCTGAAGCGCCCAAGAACTATCTTTCTTTGGTATGTCAACCATTAGGTGATCAGAAGATATACATGATCACAAATGTCTATGGACCTCAAAGGCTAGAAGATAAAATTAGGCTACTTACCTCCCTTGAGGAACTAAAAGAAAGACACCCTAGTATGCCTTGGATCGTTGTAGGTGATTTCAATATGATAAGATCTCTTACAGAGAAAAAGGGTGGTATCAGATAGCTAGGTAGAGACTCCATGGCCTTCCAGAACTTCATAAGGAACATGGGGTTAGTGGACACTGAAACAATCAATGGGACCTTCACCTGGAACAACAAGAGGGGAGGGGCTTCACAAGTCACCTCTAAACTCGATAGATTTATTATTTCAGAGGACCTCTTTCTTTTAGGCCCTACCATGTCAGCTTCTATTCTTCCCTTTGGAGGTTTAGACCATTGGCTTGTATAACTAGAAGCCACTTTTATGGATACACCAAGAAACAGACCCTTCAGATTTGAAAATGCCTGGCTCTCTCACCCTGAATTCACCAGCAATATTGACAAATGGTGGAGAGAGGATCTGAACCTTCAAGGCACTAGAATGTTCATGCTCCAACAGAAAATTAAACATATCAAATCTAGGCTTAAAGATTGGAATAAAAAGGAATTTCGCAATATATTCAAAGCCAAAAGAGAAGCTGAGCAAAAAATCCAGGAGATCAATCAAATCAACATCATAGATGGCTTTACCAAGGAGCGGAAAAAGCTAGCTGACTCTCTGCATGAAGAATGGGAAGATCGGTGCAGGCAAGAGGAAATTTTTTGGAGACAAAAATCAAGGGTGTAGTATATTAGAGAGGGAGAAAGAAACATGAAGTTCTTTCATAAATCCACCATGGATCACAGGGCACACAACAAAATCACAAAGCTCAAAGATTCTCAAGGGAAAGAACTCGTCTCTCACAAAGATATGGAATATGTACTTTTTCAACACTTCCTCAGTATAGCAGAGGAACCTCTGGTGGAGAGATCCAGGTTCATCAACAATTTGACTCAGTACATCCCTCAACTGGTTACCAAATAGGACAACCACAATTTTAACAGGCCAGTGTCAGAAGAGGAGGTCAGTGAAATCATTAATGAAATGAAAAATGGAAAAGCTCCAGGCATGGATGGATTCAATGTATACTTCTTCAAAACCTACTGGAAAACAGTCAAACAGGATATCCTTGAGGTGGTGGAAGACTCAAGAAGATCCAAAAAGGTTCTGCAGGCTCTTAATGCTTCCTTCATAGCTTTAATCCCAAAACAAGAAAAAGCAATGACTCCGGATGGCTTCAGACCCATAGCTTTATGTAATGTGGTGTACGAAATTATTTACAAGGTGATCGCCAATAGACTCAAGCCCCTCTTACCAGCTCTCATCTCATAAGAGCAAACGGGCTATGTGGAAGGAAGACAAATCCTCAATAACATCATCCAAGCTCATGAGGTGGTACACTCTGAAAAGAAACAAACAAGCTAGTATGATAATTCAGCTGGACCTAGCGAAAACCTACGACAGGCTAAGTTGGTCTTATATAAGGGCAGTTCTTAGAGCATATGGCTTTGAACAAAACTGGATAAGATGGGTTATGGCACTAGTTACCACGACCAATTTTTTTATCCTGCTTAATGGCGCTTCTTCAAGAACTTTCACACCCTCCAGAGGTCTCAGACAAGGGGATCCACTCTCACCCTTCCTCTTTGTTCTCATGATGGAAGGGCTAGGCAGAGCGATTAAAATGGCAAATGCTGAAGGAAGAATCCAAGGTATCAAACTCACCTTGGATGGAGAGGCAAATACTCATCAACAATTTGTGGATGACACAATGTTGCAGGGCATACCCACAGTTAGGGAAGCCAGAGCGATCAAACAAATCTTAAATGACTTTGTTATGGTAGCTAGCACAGAGGTAAGTCTCAACAAATAAAAAGTTTTTTTCTTTAACACTGACATTGCTATTTAGAGAAAAATCACCAGGATTCTTGGGTTTCAAAGGGACCAGTTACCTTCCAAGTATCTAGGCATACCACTCATAGATAAGCCTCTAAGCAAGGGAGTATGGGAACCAATAATAAATAAACTTTAGGACAAGATCAGAAAATGGACATGTAGGTCTTTAAATTTGGCAGGGCGCCTTGTGCTCACGTAGGATGTCTTGCAGACAATTCCCATTTTCATTTTCTCAGCTCTTCCTGCTCCTAAAGGAGTTCAACAATAGATCAAGAGCATACAAAGGGATTTTCTATGGGATAGAGGAGAAAAGAAAAGGAAATGGGCTCTAGTGGCTTGGGACAAGATCTGCAAACCCAAGAGCCATGGTGGTTTGCGGCTTCATGACCCTAAAACCCTTAGCAGAGTTTCGAGAGCTAAACTCTGGTGGAGGTGGATCAACGAATCAGCAATCCCCTGGGCCAAGCTTTGGAAACAAAAATATGCCAAGAATTGGCAGGAGAAGGATCATATTCAAATGTCAGGGCATATTAAGGGCTCCCACATTTGGAACCTTACCTGGGAAAATAAAGGTATTGTTTAGCAGCATAGTTTATGGGAGATCTGAGATTGGAACCTGGCTCGATTTTGGGAGGATAATTGGCAACATGAACCCAATGTCTACAAGGATGAATTAGCAGCTCTCAAGCATAATACCAATAACAAAGGTATACTCATGGTAAATTACTTCTAGGACCAGGTAAGGAACAATGGAAAATGGAGAATTTGGAAGGATCTAGACCACAGTGAAGAGAGCCCTCTGAAGGCCCAGGCAGACTCTCTTGCTTAGGAGCTAGAACATAGGAGGATTTTGGTATCCTCCTTGCTTGACCAACTAAGATGGGGAAGGAACACCGAAGGAAACTTCAACCTCAAAGAAGCTAAACAGGTAATAACAGGGTTTAACTACCAAAACCCTGACCAAGTATGGAAGAATCTTTGGCAGAGCCCCCACTAGATGAAAATAAAGTTATTCATTTGGCTAGTTCATCAAAGGAAAATTTTAACTTGGGAGAATCTCCTGAGAAAAGCCTTTGCTGGCCCATCCAAATGTTACCTATGTGGCTTACAAGAGGGGACGATGGATCACCTTCTCAACCTCTACCCTTTCGCCTATACCGTGTGGGAATGGGTGGCTTCAATATTCAGACACACTGATAGGGATAGACTCAGTATCTCCAACACTTTGAAGAATTGGAGGAAAAAATTCTTAGGGAATGAAATCATCAATAAATCCTGGACTCTGGTTCCAAGATTTTTTATCTAGGATGTTTGGAAAGAATGTCATAGTAGGATCTTCAAGAACATAGCAAGCAAGCCCCAGCACATAGTTGATCAAATTTTAAGGCAGCTCAAAGACACAGTCAGAAGCTTGTAGTGGAAACTTCCCAAGGACCCTCGTCTGCCCCAAGATGCGTGTATACTACTACATTTGGGTCTCCAGTATATAGGCCCACAGGGCATAATTAAAGGTGTGAGCCAAATAAATGCAGATATAAATATTTGGAAGCCTCCTCCACATGTTTTCCTAAAAGTCAATATAGATGGAGTGTTTAAGCTCTTTGATGTATTTATTATGAAAATGAACTCTTGGAATGCAAAAATGATATATATGCCAAGGATTTAACTCTTGATTTCAAAAACCAATTTGTGATGTTGCAAACTTTGACACTTCACTCTGAAACTCTGTTTTTTGCTTCCTTTATGATTTTTTGAGCTGAATGATGAACCTCTTGCCTTTTTGTGCAGGGATAGCTATCATTGGATTCGAAAAAGGAGACCAGGGCCGCGCTTGAAGAATCTCACAACTTAAGGAGCTTTGAGAATTACATATTTTGTTACAAAGATAAAATGGACAATTTTTCTTCAAGACATAGTTTTGAAGAAAAATCATGATCAAGCATATTGATGATGAAATTTATATCATGAAAACTTATTTCAAACCTCCCTCATATGCCTGCTAGTATTATTGGACACTTTGAAGACAAAATTTGCGAAACCCTAAACCTAATGACTGACATGACTCTTGGCTGACCAAAAGACCATCCATAATGACTGTAAAATTGACTTTGATGAACTTTAATGATCAGACACGAAACAACAGGTACATGACATGAGGGAAGTATGGAGACAAGACCCTTCTGTCAGAAGATCGATGCTCCTAATGGAATGTAGATGATCGAGCTGAATGAGACACCTAAAATGAAATGCAACAAAAGAGGTTTTGATCTCTGACGGAGGGCTGAATAGACCGACTCTAACATTGGCTCCAATGGGGATGGTAGCTCCTTGGAGGTGCCAAGAACTACAGATCTTTGGGTGAGCAGACAGTGCCTTCGTCCATTGGGCTATGGAGTCGATGACTTGACAAAACCACACAAGATTTGTTAACTCATTTATTGACTGAAAATTGGACTCAAAACTAAAATTGAAAACCATAATAAAACCAAACATGACTAAAACATAACTAAAAAACCTACTCTAAGTGTTCTTTTCACCCTCGATCAAGTGAAATGGAACAACCAATGCAACCATGTAAGCATCCTAGCTGCTATTTGAATTCTCTGCAAGTGCTCGCTTAGGAACAACAAGAGAAAACTACTGAATGACAACTCCCATGGAAATTTGGAATCAAGTTGACTGCTGATAAACTTGCAAAGAATGAATTGACTGGATGACTTCAAGAATACTGCGAAAGGATCTTCATAAGCATAGCTATTGATTTCCATTAACACATTACTTCTTTGGTCCAAGTAATCTTCATAGCTAGATATTAAGATTTTTCTCACATTTGTGCTGTCTTTCTTTGGTGATAGCAGCAGGCTATCAAAAGGGTCCTGAATTTCGTGAATAACCAAACTTTATTGCTGATTCCAAACAAAACAAAAATATCCTTGATCAATCTCCTCATATGACTGCAAACTTTGATCTGAGCTTTGTAATGAAAAATATGTTAAACAAGACAATGAAGGTGACCTTTGAATCAGATTATTATCAACATTCTCTTCTGTCACATGGTTAGCCAATGGGGAAGAAATTTTACAGCAAACATCATCCAACACACGAGCAATAGGATCATCAAAAATTTGAGAAGACTGCTGCAATGTATCCATTAAAACTGTATGACATCCTACTGGCTGTTCATTTTTTTCTTTAGAGATATTATGAAGATTCTGCCTTATAAACTGAAATGCTTCGAAACAAAAGGGTACAAAATCCTCTTGCATCATTAAATCATGTATTTCGGCTTCCACGCCTTCATCTATAATCTGACCTTCATCCTCAACATTAAGACTGAGAGATTGTTGATTTTCTACAGGCTGCTCATTTGAAGATTTACTATGCAATTTACCCTTCAAAAACTGAAATGATTCAAAACAAAATGGTAGGGAGTCATCATGTATCGTTTGATCATATGTTCCAGCTTCCATGTCTTCATTTGCAACTTGACAATCAATGGCTTTCGGGGACTGCAATGCTGAATATGAGAAGTCTGGAACAAGGTTTTCGTTGCCCTCAAGAGGGTCAAAATCAAGACTTGTTGACAGTTGATTTTTGATTGCATGGAAATGGTCTCTGATGAACTGAAATGAATCAAAACAAAATGGAAAAGATCCTTTACTTACTTCAAAATTTACTGCACTTTCCTCGTCATTGTCATAGCTGATATGCATCAGTTGATCACTGTATTCGAGCTGCTGTAAGTGAACTTCCTCCTCCCACAAACTAGCTACTGATTTGTCTGCAAGATTAGCTTCTGTTTGGAGAACATAATCATCATCATCATGCTGATCAAACTGAGGCAAATCATTAGTATAAAACACATCATCAAGCATACATGTCATATCAACAGTTCTCTCTTCTCCAAGATGATCTATAAGACAATCATTATGACAACTAGGATAAGAAACAAAATGTTTTGGATCAGCAACTTGTTCTTCTTCAATCAGCAAGCCATGGGCTTGAACATTATTCTCATTCCTTGCGGTGATCTTCTGCATCATCTCTTCCACTGCACTTACCAAAACGTCAAGCTTTACCTCTAGAGATGTTGATTTCTCCGGATCTATGTTTTTCATCTCTTCTTCTTTCAACCTTGCCCTTCGGATCCGCAGATGAGCCTCTACATTTACTGCACTGTTCTATATCTCTTCAAGTGTTGCAATATTCCTTTCTCTCAACTGAAACTCCATTTATGGATCAAAGGCACCCGGATAGTGCAAGAGAGCAGATCTAGGAGGAGGCCTTATATCAGCTGGTATCAAATAATAAACTTGGTTAAATCTGGCAGAAAATTGTTGTACTGTCTCCCCTGACTGTCTTTTCAGCTGGTTATACTCTTCTATAATCAAGAAAAGGTTTTGTCTTACCACCCACTTGATGAGGAAAACTTTGACGAACTGCTGGAAATCTGAGATGCTCGCATCAGGCAGGGTTTTGAACCAACTCTTCACTTTGCTTTGCAAAGAAAGAGCAAAAAGCCTTACAGTGACATCTTCTTCATCAACTTCAAAAAGGTCTAGAAAAGTCTCAACATTTTGAACATGTTGCTCAGCGTTGACATTCTTACATTTACCACCAAACCTCGACAAGTATAGATCATAGTTTTTGGGGAAAGCATGAAGAACAGAAGGTAAAACAAGAGGTTTATACCTATCTGGGATTATAAAAGGTGTAGGAGTATATACAAGAGTGACGGGATCAGATTTGTTTTCTTTAGGCTCATCATGCTGAAGAGAGTCATCATGAGATGTGGGAAAAGTAAGGAGACCAGGATCAAAGGGAAACTCAGTATTTACACCTTTTGAATAGGTCGAGTGAAGATTTTGATCACCTTTATCATACAACAAATTCTGAAAAACTTTCAGGACAGCTTCAAGAACAGCAAAGACTTAATTTACAAGAAAGCAGAGTAGATCCTGAATACCATTCCACTTTGGATACCTGGACTTTGTGTAAGATCCTTCCATTTTCTTAGAGAAAGAGTTAGTCCTCTAGTGGAGTCTTTACAGGAGTCACCAGGTGAATGATTTCAGCCTTCTTATGTCTGATCGTTGTCCACCATAAACAATCAGATCTAAACTTGGTACATGTATTGGGGCAATTAACAAGTTAGATTTCACGTTTACAAGCTAGACCTGAGATTGACTGAAGCAACGTTTATCTACTTCCGCTAATGCAAAGCAAAAGTGTTTCGAAGGCTACCTGGCATAACTTTAGGCTCTGTCTGTAGCTATAAAACAAATGACATCAAAAATCAAACCATTTTCTTCCCCAGTATGGTCTCCACTATGTTAGAGCTTAGATTTGCCACAGGCTGGAAAGGTAAGGGTCTAGGTCCACATCAAACCACACTCAGCCTCGTAGCTAGCCCTACGAGGACAGGAGAGGGCTCTCTCCGGGTCGATCTCGGCAAAAGACAAGTGACGGGGCTCAAGATGACTAAAATAAAAGCTAATTTTAGGCTAAGTATGAGGTATAAGGGTTTGATTTGAGTTTTTGGGGGTTTTGTGCTGGAAACAGGGAAAGGAAAATTGGGCTCGGGGATGAGGCATAGTTTCTGCAGAGTTCTGATTGGGGCAAGGAAGGAAATCGTTTTGATGCTTTAAAGTGAGAGAATGGATAGATCAGACTGGTGAGGAGCTAAGGAGAGCAAGAGAGTCTCAATAATTCTCCTTAAACAGATGAAAACTTGGAAATTTAAACAAATTCAAAGGTAGAGCATAGAAGTTAATGGATTCTACCTCAATCACTCATTTATTCAAATTCAGAAGAAGAGACAGGAAAATGATACACATAACAATGATGAACTTACAATTACTTAGAGAAGAACACTATCAAAACATAAAGCTTCATGGATCCCAAACAGTGCTGCAAAACCCTGGTCTTTCCTTAGCCAAAAATGCAGAGATAGAATGTACAATGATATGCCAAAGAAATCCCTAGTGTCCAACCCTGAAAATGACATAGGAATTACATGATATAGACTAGCCCAACCCATTCCCTTGCCTCTAGGGGTCGAGCTCATCATTCTAGGAGTTCTTTCAACCAATTCTAAACAAAGCACTAAAATCTAGGTAGTCAAACAACTTACCCCTATATGCTAGGAAACTGATTCATTCACTCACATTTCACCTTTTGGTGAATGAATCTTCTAGAACAAGTAAAAATGTGCCAATATTACATCATGGTTATCAAATTACATCATGAAAAGTCAATAATAACGTTAAGAAGAAAAACTGGCCAAAACTAAGCGAATTTCTGAGGTGAACAGTGAAAAATGGGCAAAAATCCTCTATGCGTCGCACGTGATTCTCTATGCGTCGCGCCACTTTGAGGCTGATTTTGAGGCACTTCCTGAAGTCCAAATTGAGCCCAAGATATCTCATTGGAAATCCCTGCCTGTCTACATTCCAACCCAAGTGGAATTTTTCAATTTGGATGTCATTTGCCCCTCCAAAACTTCAATCTCCCAAGACGGCTTCCTGTGTGTCAAAATAGGGGCAGTGAGGTCATTGTTTGAGTGTTTTTGACCTCCTGAGGACTTGAAACTTGCCCAAATTTCTTGGCCATGCACCAAAAACCATGATTTTTCATGAAAAATCTAGAAATGAAAACTTTTTTCAATTTGGATCTCCCTAGCAAAGGCGCGCGCCACGTGCCGTGGCGCATAGGGAGAAAAACCCTGTGTTAAAAATATCTGTGTGTACCACCTTTTTGCAGACCAGTTTTGAGGACCTTCCCAGTGTCCAAATTGGGTTCAGGATAGCTCATTGGAAAGGTGTTTGATTCTAACTTCCAACCCAACTAGAATTCTTCAGTTTGGAGTTCATTTGAGCTGTCAAAAATCAAATCTCCCAAGACTGGTCAAAATGTGCCAAATGAGGCTGTCTAAAGGCAGAGTGCTGTTGCAGTCAACTTTTGAATGCCTTCCTCAACTCCAAATTGAGTTGATGATAGCTCATTGGAAAGATCGTTGTGTCTAGTTATCACTTGACTCATCAAGCAAGTCATTTGGCCAACCAAGCTAGGAGAAACCTTGATTTTCCCAAGGTCACTCCAGAGGTGCATCAATTCTCCCGAGGCAACTATATTTTTGACATTTCTCTAAAACCATAACATATGTGTAAAATATGAAAGAGGGTTTTCTTCTTGGGTCATTGAAGGAAAAAAACCTCTCTCATATTTTCCAAATTCATCCTTTCTAGCTCAGAAATACAATTTGAATAAAAACCATCCCTTTTGTGTGATGAATGGCTTGCTCCTTGGAATGACTTCTCGACAAATGATGGAGATCTGATGTTCGATGATAAGAAATGACCTCATACCTTTTGATATCCCTTACACCTCCTCTACTTAAATATCTCTGATCCCATAGCCGACCCTAGCTCAGTGGGAGAGGAAATTAGGGTTTGGGGATTTATGGTTAGGATTCTAGGGTTTTAAATTGGGAAATTCTCTGAAAGGGAATTTGGGATATGGGATGGGCTTTTAGTAATTTTAGGGGGTTATGGAACAATGAAATAAGGGACAAAAGGAATAAGGGAGACAAGAGAATGATGGAAAGAGAAAACTTGGTGGCAAATAGTTGATAAAACCCTAGGCAGCCATTTTTATATGAGAACTTTGACATGGTAGGGTTTAGACCATCACCATTGATCAATCACCATATCATAGGACAAATTTGAATGAAATGCAATGATTGAGGCTCTACCTGGCAAATCCGTGCGAATTATTGGCAATTTGGAGGAATTTTGAGCAGTTTCGGGCCTTTAAGTGTATGCGCCGCGCAGGACGCCCAATGCGCCGCGCCTCCCTAGTGCACCGCGCCAGTGTTGTTTTACACTGCGAAATGCGGCCCAATGCACCGCACCTGGTGGGTGCACCGTGCCTCCTACCCAGTGCGCCGTGCCGCTAAATTGGAGTGATTTTCACCCAATAACCTCACTTGCTTACCAAAATTGCTCTATGTTGCTTCTCCATGTTTCCAATTTAGCTCTTTGATGTATTTAGTATGAAAATGAACTCTTGGAACACAAAAATGATATATATGCCAAGGATTTAACTCTTGATTTCAAAAACCAATTTGTCATGTTGCAAACTTTGACACTTCACTCTGAAACTCTGTTTTTTGCTTCCTTTATGCTTTTTTGATCTGAATGATGAACCTCTTGTCTTTTTGTACAGGGATAGCTATCATTGGATTCGACAAAGGAGACCAGGGCTGCGCTTGAGGAATTTCCCAACTGAAGGAGCTTTGAGAATTACATATTTGTTACAAAGATAAAGTGGACGATTTTTCTTCAAGACAGAGTTTTGAAGAAAAATCATGATCAAGCATATTGACGATGAAATTTATATCATGAAAACTTATTTCAAACCTCCCTCATATGCCTGCTAGTATTATTGGACACTTTGAAGACAAAATTTGCGAAACCCTAAACCTAATGACTGACATGACTCTTGGCTGACCAAAATACCATCCATAATGACTGTAAAATTGACTTTGATGAAATTTAATGATCAGACACGAAACAACAGGTACATGACATGAGGGAAGTATGAAGACAAGACCCTTCTGTCAGAAGATCGATGCTCCTAGTGGAATGCAGATGATTGAGCTGAATGAGACACCTAAAATGAAATGCAACAAAAGAGGTTTGATCTCTGACGGAGGGCTGAACAAACCGGATCTAACACCATAAACATTTAAAACTTGATTTGAAAGCAATTTTATATGCCATGAATCCGTGAAAACAAGGAGTCGCCCTCCATTTGAAACAAACCTAACCTATGCCCTTCATTTGAAAATAAATCTAACCTCCCAGGACCAAAGCAAACCTCACACACCACTCCCAAAACCAAAAAAACCAAAAATGGGCCACTACAAATGAATTTAACATTGTAAATCAGAAATCTGGCGATTTTAAGGGAATACAATCTCCCAAACCAGGTGCAAATCTAAAAATCTGGTGATTTTAAGGGAATACAATTTCTCAAACCAAGCGAATCGGGCCAAATGAAGCTTCGCTTGGTTTATCCGCCATTTTCTATTTTGGACTAAAATAAAAAAATGAATTATTTTTAAATAAAAATGGGGCTAACTATATGAAAAGGTTTTTTAATAAAAATTTCGCCCTTCTAAAATGCAAAACCCCTCAAATTTACCATGTTTGTCCATCACTGAATGACCAAGGGTAATCCATACACCATGGTGCATATATTACATGAAGCACCCCAGAGCATGATTTAAACACTTTTAAAGTAACCTCGAAAGCTAATTGTACCTCTTTACAAAGAAAATGTTTTCAACACCAATATTCTCCATCTACATCCCAACCAAACCATCATTTACAAATATAAACCAGTTGTATTCATAGAAACAACCATTTAAATTTGGAAAGAAACTGTCACACAATTGTCACAATCCTCCATCAAAACATCATATCTCACCTCCTCAAACAATTTGAAGGCTTACAAATGGAATAAACCCATACAATATGATTATCATATCTCCTAGGAGGTATACTTTCCATTTCTAAGTAGCTAGGAACCCTGACACACACTTGTTTTTTATTCAATGTTTGGGTAATCAATTTCAACCTCATACATATTAGGCTAAAAGGTGAGGGGACATTCACCTCCAATCTCACATTATCAACCCCTAAATTTAACTCAACCCTAACCTTTTCATCAACATATGGAGCAACAAACTTCTCTCTCCCCTCAATCTCTGAAGGAGAACCCTATGAACTAAAAGATCTCACGTACTCATTAGTATTTACATCTCAACTAAACTTGATGTGATGGAGCATTGATCCTATACAATGTATAAGTATCATTGTATCCAACAACAAAAAAGGATGTCATCACAACATCTTAAAACTTCAATAAATGGTAAGCAGGTGTTAATTTAAATGAATCTAACTCTAGATTATAAATCATGTACGTAACTATATCATTTATCAAGTCAACTTCATGAGCCAAAATTTTCAAGAACTCATGACCATGGGCATCTCTCGCATGCACATCAAAACCTCCAACAATTGGAGCATCAACCTCAACAAGGTCAACTCCCTCTTTTTGAGAGAACCCTAAAGAAAGAGTATCATCATAGTTAACTCCTCCCTAGGAGAATCCAATAACCATGTATTTATACTCTACAACACCCCCATTAGTTGCAAGCTTGGAATCAATTACTAATTTCAAAATAGGTTGTGAAACTAGCCCCATGGCATCCCACCATACATGCACTACAGGTGTCTCCTTAATTTTATAAGGCTCATTCAAATTCTCATTGGAATGTACAAGTGTTATATGATTAAAAATAAACATGTATAGACAACCATTTAGGGCCCCTCTAACCAAATTATTTAGAATTGCTAGACTACAATCATTGATAATGCAATTATGTTCTCTCAAATATAATTTTGCACTAATTTTCTGCCAAAAAAGGAATTAATTGAATATTTTTCTTCAAGCCAAGTATAAAAAAATCACCATTCAACTCAAGAAGCTATCCCTTTCTCAAAATTCACACAAAATTCAAGTTTCCCAAAAACATTCACAATATGAGTTACCAAGGTATGAATTGGAATGTCACAATCTCTAAAACACCAAGAATAGTCAACATGCCAATTTGAAGCACACCTCAAAGAAAAAATTATGAATAGTACATGTCAAACTACCCTTACCCAATCCTCTACAAATAGATGAAGTACTAAACCTAGGTACAATCCAACTGAAATATCCAACTCCTTATGAATCCCTTGTAGCGATGTAGACAAATCTACATTTGCAACAAATTTAATGTAAATGTTTTTTTCAGCTTTACAACTTGTCTTCCGATCATATTCGAGAGAGTGAATAAGTCCTCTAATTACTAGATTTTGGGTGAATATTTGAGTTGAATCTAACTTATAAATGTTCTCAACATGTAATGCTTTTGTGCAAAACAATTTTTGAATTCTAGTTTAAACTTGTGTTTTTTAAAGTGGTTTATAGTGAGAAAAAATTATTTATATATTGTTGTCAACAATGAAATTATAGATCAGTAAACTTTAAATTTAAGTATAGGGGGTTTACGCAGTGCATTATATTAGATATCATTTTTGGGATTCAACTGCGTTAAGTAAGTCATTCACGTATGACCATTTCCATGAGAGCTAGTCGTAAGTGACTAATTTCTCATGATTTGAATAGTTCACTTAGCACTCATTGCATCGGGTGATGCTCACAGGGGTGAAGAAGTGGGATTGAAACTGGTGAAATAAATCACATAGCGTCAATCATCACTTCCAAGGCTTGCACCCGGTAACCAGGACTTCCCAGGAGGTCACCCATCCCAGATCGCCTCTGGCTCAAGCACGCTTAACTGTGGAGTTTTCCCCACAATCAAGCCCACTTAGCTTGCTACCCCATTTGCAAAACCTTAGCAAGTATTCTGCCTCATGAACCATTCAAGTAGAGATCCCTTCACTCTTTTTGAATTTAAGTATAGGGGGTTTACGCAGTGCATTATATTAGATATCATTTTTGGGATTCAACTGCATTAAGTAAGTCATTCACGTATGACCATTTCCATGAGAGGTAGTCGTAAGTGACTAATTTCTCATTATTTGAATAGTTCACTTAGCACTCATTGCATTGGGTGATGCTCACAGGGGTGAAGAAGTGGGATTGAAACTGGGGTAGCAAGCTAAGTGGGCTTGATTGTGGGGAAAACTCCACAGTTAAGCACGCTTGAGCCAAAGGCGATCTGGGATGGGTGACCTCCTGGGAAGTCCTGGTTACCGGGTGCAAGCCCCGAAAGTGATGATTGACGCTATGTGATTTATTTCACCAGTTTCAATCCAACTTCTTCACCCCTGTGAACATCACCCAATGCAATGAGTGCTAAGTGAACTATTCAAATCATGAGAAATTAGTCACTTACGACTACCTCTCATGGAAATGGTCATATGTGAATGAATTACTTAACGCAGTTGAATCCCAAAAATGATATCTAATATAATGCACTGCGTAAACCCCCTATACTTAAATTCAAAAAGAGTGAAGGGATCTCTACTTGAATCGTTCATGAGGCACAATACTTGCTAAGGTTTTGCAAATGGGGTAGCAAGCTAAGTGGGCTTGATTGTGGGGAAAACTCCACAGTTAAGCGCGCTTGAGCCAGAGGCAATCTGGGATGGGTGACCTCGTGGGAAGTCTTGGTTACCGGGTGTAAGCCCCAGAAGTGATGATTGACGCTATGTGATTTATTTCACCAGTTTCAATCCCACTTCTTCACCCCTGTGAGCATCACCCGATGCAATGAGTGCTAAGTGAACTATTCAAATCATGAGAAATTAGTCACTTACGACTACCTCTCATGGAAATGGTCATACGTGAATGACTTACTTAACGCAGTTGAATCCCGAAAATGATATCTAAAACTTTAAATTTGGTTGTTGATATGGAGATATGGTACATGCTAGTATAGAAACTAATTATTGTATTGGTGAAGGAAAAAATTTAGTACCTTATAGCCTCAATTAAGCATAAAGGAGTCTCAAATATGTTACAAAGTGGAATCAAAGAAGAGTTCAAACACTAGACCTACTTGGGGTATGAACTAGGGCTATTGATTATAGAATTAGAGTTTTATGGCTCAAAAGAAATGAATGATAATGACTTTAGTGCCATGTTAAGCTAACAAACATGTTATTCTTGAATGTGTGAATACTAATTATTGTATCCACACTCAAAACTATATGATATTGTTGATTGAATAATGTCATATTATCCTTATGGAAGTGTCTAAACTATGGTGGATTGTCACTACCATCAAGACTAATGATGTCGAACCTTTAGAAACTCTAACGTGTTTTAATATTGTGCATTATTGATTGTTGAGTTTGGTGGTTTATTATTAGATGAATTGAACACCTACAAGGATAAGAACCCAAGTGGTTGATGGTACTTATCCTCACTCATTGTCTATCGTTTTAATGCATGGATTGAAGATATTATCCTTGTATTTAGAATGGCTATAATTAAAAGCTAAGATACTCTTCACTTATGGTGATGCATATCACTATTGAAATCAAATTTTCTTATGACTATTATGAGAGAGTTTAATAGTTTTTAAAATATCCATCTTGGGTGTCGCATCATATTGTTGATGTGATTTAGTAGTAACATCCTGAAGCATCATGTACGCATATGAAAGAGAAATTTCCTTATGCATATAACTTTGTTGAGTGAATCTCTTATTCATAAAGAGAAATGTATGTGTCTATTAACATGCATACATGAGCATTGATATGAATGCATGAATGAGTTGATTGTGGAACATGTAGTACTCGTTATGTTTTGGGTAATGCCACTATTACATAGTTGAACTCATCTTAAAGGTTATATTTTGAATGATAGTTTTGAGTGGGTCATGTGCTACTCTTTAGAATGAACTAGCATGAAATGCTCCTATAGCAATTTTGCAGGAGTACAAGTGTTATGTGTGACATGATATTTGATATATGTTTACTTGTTGTTGATACTACCTTATTAAATAAACCAAAAAACTTGTGATTATGCTTTTGAAATGCTTGTGATCATGCATTTGAAACTTGTCATTTGCATAATGGTAAAAATGCTTAAAATACATTGATCTTAAGTATGAGTTGAAGTTGTATGATTTTTCTTGCTATATGATGGGTAATGCTAACACTACGTGGTTGAGTTTAGTATGGAATTCATGGTTTCAAAGATGTTTAGAGAGAAAGTATCAAAAGTATTTTATTGAATGAGAATTATGTAAGCATGATTGCATTTTAATGAATGTAAATTTTTGTAAAAATAGATTGATTTCAAGTTTGACTAAAATACATTTATGAGAAGGAATTTGTGTAGGTAATGCACATGTGCATGTGCACATATGTATGATTATACAAGTAATGCTCAAAAGAAAGGCTTGTATACATTACACATATTTGTAGTATAGATGCATGGATTTTCGTATGAGTATTTGAATGAATCTATTTAGAAATATTGCTCTAAGAGGGTAGTAAGCAACCCCTTAGAAAGATATGGTATTCAAAGCTCACCTAGAAAGGGAGGAGGAGTATTTTGTGTAAAGTAACATACAATAGGTTTTCTTTAGCTGATGACTATGATTATGATAGGTTTTCTTTAGCTGATGATTATGATTACTACTAGTATGGGTAAAACATTTCCCTGTAATATGGGTAAAATGTATTATAATAATATGTCTTGCTCAATGTTTCCCCTATTTTCACCCTTATATGAGATATATGTGAGTGAAAATAAAAGAAACTATTGATTGAAACATATTATCATAATATATCTTTATCTAATAACCTTCATAAAGTATGGTGATCATTGTCATCATCACATATCTTATACTTATATTATTATTATATTATAATATGTATCTTTTAAAATTATATTTTTAATTTATTCTATTATATAATTCAGGATTAATTATTTATTATTATCATCATCATATATTATATTCACATATTCATATGATTATTATAAACTTATTTTATAGTATATAATTTTAAATTTAAATTTATAAATTATTCAATAATATAGTTATTGACACTTAAAAGAAATCACCTTCAAAATATCATTTGATATAAATACTTAAAGAAATTTAAATAATACATAGTCAATAAAACATAAAACATTTCAACTTTGATTTTTTTTTTTTTTTATATAATTTATATTTATAGATTATTTAATAGAATTTTAAACAAATACTGAGTAAGGTAAAACGGAAAACATATAAATTTTCATTCTCCTATTTTTCTAAATTTATATTTATAAAGTATTCAATATTGTAATCACTACGGTAAAAAGTTAGTCTTCCAAATATAATTTATATAAAAATGTAAAGAATTTTTAAAAATTACTTAACAAGTGGAAACAAAAAACATCTAAACTTTTATCTTTCTATTTTCTTAAATTTATATTTATAAATTATTTAATAATATAATTTCTAACACATAAAGTTAACTTGCAAAATATCATTTTATACAAGGAATTAAAGAATTTTAGATAAATACTCAATAAGTGATAACATAAAACATTTAAATTTAAATTTTCATCTTTTATTTATTTTTAATTTATATTGGTAAATTATTTAAGTGAAAACAGAAAACATTTAAACTTTCATTTCCCAAATTTTTTTTAATTTATATTTACAAATTTATTTAATAATGTAATCAGGCATACAAAAGTTGGGTTTCAAACACATCATTTTATAGAATTTTAACTAGCATTTGCATCTGATGTTGCAAAGGAAACGCCGTAAGGCATAGAGTGTGGAAGAATAGGGACATGTGAATGGGCATTGTTGAAAGCAAGGGTGGATGATAATGAGTTGCAATTGGAATTGTTAGTTATGTGTATGCTGAATATAGATATTTTGTAAATAATAGTGTGTAGAAGAATAGTGACATGTGAATGGACATTGTTGAAAGCAAGGGTGGATGATATTGAGTTACACTTGAAACTATTAGTTATGTGTGTTTTGAATATGGATAAGTAATAGTAGTGTGTGGAAGAATAGAAACATGTGAATGGACATTCTTGAAAGCAAGGGTGGATGATAATGAGTTATAGTTAATGTCATATAGATGTTATCCATTATTCATGTAGCAGTTGTTGTTTATGTGAACATGTTTTTGTACATTATTTGAAGTTTTTTTTTGTATTTAGAGATTTTGTTTTTGCATATGTTACATATTTAAGAATGAATTGTCACTTTTAAAGAGGGCACACAAGGTTGCTAGCTGTCACAAAATATTCCACTGACTATAAATATGATTTTATTTGTTGTATAATTCGATTTACCATCGTGTGAGTAAAAATTAAATGTCCTTTTCCTACTACGTGGTTCTGTCAACTAGGGGTTTCCAAAAATACAAGTGAATGCCATCAAACTCCTCAATGAAATCAAACTCTCGGTGAAATTTTCGTAAATATAGGGATGCACAAATACCTTAACTTTCCAAAACTCTATTAAAATGACATTTTTCACTACTAACTTCATATGAGATGTCATGAACTTTCTTTTGGATAAAACTTCGAATGTGTTTTTAATATCCCAATTCATGTTTTGTAATGCTCGCTTTTAAAGGCTTGAAATGCAAATTATGGTTCAAGCCACAAATTTATAAGGAACATATGCCTAGAACATGCCTAGGACAACCAATGCAAATTATATCTGCATTATTTATCAAATCTTGCTTAGCAGAAACACTTGTGATAGCTATCAAATTGCCAATTTTTCTATCTTCAACTAAACCCCTCTAACAATACTGAGTTTGCCCAAGAAAGAGCAACTGGAATGAAATAACAAGTTGAATATCATCGAAAATCTATACCTCTGATGGTATATGATGGCTGAAATGTATTATAAAGATACACTTTTGCCAAAGATAGTTAAAATAATGCTAGAAAGTAGCAACCACAAGCTTAACTGACAACCTCTGCCCACTCATTTCCATTCAAATCCCATGGCAGCAAGGCCTAAAGTGCCTACCAATAAAAAATTGCTTCGATGAAATAAGTTGAAAAAGACCCCATCCGAGAACATACGATACGAATACTTTCTTCCCCTGCCTGTCATAGACCAAAAAAGGCCACATATCATATACAGTAAATGTAAATGTGTCAACTGAGAGAGCAAATTACCCAATATTATAGATCAAGTCCTAACACAACTCCAAAAAAAGGCCACATATCATATACAGACCCAATTACCCAATATTATAGATCAAGTCCTAACACAACTCCAAAAAAAGGCCACATATCATATACAGTAAATGTGTCAGCTGAGAGACCCAATTACCCAGTATTACAGATGAAGTCCTAACACAACTCCATTGTCCTACGAGCTGGGTAGAATGGGAATGGTCACTGCACCAAACCCCTTTTTCTTGAGTACAATATATCCATTATAGTAAGTTTTAGATTAAATTTAAAACATGTTAATTAAATTTTAATATGAAATTTTGATGGTTATGAAGATGAAGCATTAATAATATGATTCCTTTCTAAAAAATTGTTTATAATTTTGTTAATATAAAAATGAAAAATTAATATAATAAATTGAATTAAACTGTTTTATTATTATTATTTTAATTTAATGTTTCGTTATGCATACTAAATATTTTTTCATATAAAACTAAATTTTAAATGTTTACTCATTTACAAATACTACAACACATACCCCTTTTTCGGATTGATGTTTATGAGTAGTAGGCCAAAACTTGCCAAATGCTTCAATTTATTTTCCAAAATTTCAGAGATGCCTATTTGAAAACCCTTGATATATTAGTGTTTGATCTGAACAGGTTTCGAACATACTGGTTGTTGGGTTATAAAGATTTCTGTAAATTGCTACCAAGCAAGGAAGAAGTCAAAAGCGGATTGGTATTAAAACCATGGCCGCATGTCAAGGACTTGTGTTCTTGTCCCCAAATAAGACACTGCAATTGACATATGAGGGTGAATTTTATGAGGTACTCATAGCAAAAGCCCAGCTCTCCGCCATAGCAGAAAAAGGGGGCATACCCTCATCTACAGATACTATAAAGCAAATGTAGCCACATTTTGAATATTGCTATAGGGGCTTAGAGAATACTATATTGCAGGCTGTAAAGACTCCACATTCAAAACAAAATGGAAAGATAAGATGAGAAAAATATTCGATCATAAAGCAATAGAGAGTATAGTGGAAGCATGGGATCCTTATAGTTATTGTTGGTCCTCCTTAAGCCTTGCTAGGATTGGTGGCTTAGGTAAGAAGAGTGATTTTCTAGGTATCATTTTCATTTTTTTGCTCCTATGGGGCTTCTTAGATTCAGAATTTGAAGGGACCCAACATGGGAAAAGTGTTGTTTGGTGGCTTGGGCGTGTAACACATGAACTGGTACCTAGCCCCAGACAACTCGAGAGTGTACAAATTTTGAAGGACGAAGGATAAAAAGGAGTTATTATTAGAATTTAAAATACCCTCTTAACAAACTCTACCTGGGATTTCTTGAAAGTTTTAATTTACCAGGCTCTGCATTTCATCAAAAGATAAGAGCCTTAGTGTAAAAGATGGATTGAAACTGAAAAGTAATGAACTGTTATCATTTTTTTCCATTCTACCAGAGTCACAAAACATGTATGTACTAGTTCACTCTAAATGATGCATGATTTATTGCAGAGATGGTAAAAAACTCAATGCTAATTTCTTTTGATCTCACCGAAAATTTGCATTTTAAAATCTTCTAAATCTATTAAAATAGTAACAATAGTACAAAATTATATCCTATTTTCCAGTGATCAGGAACTTTACGGCCCTAAAAGATTTATTATGAGTAAAATATTATATTTTCATTGTCTTCTAATAGTTTTGTGTGAACGAAATCCAAATTTATTTACGGCCCTAAAAGCTTTATTATGAGTAAAAGATTCTAATTTCGTTGTCTTCTAATAGTTTTGTGTGAACGAAATCCAAATTTCTTGCACCATTCTGACTTGAAGTAAATGCGCAGGTGGTATATGGTAGGTAGACAGATTAAACCTGCAATTGTTTTGGAGAAATCTGTAGAGCTTATCAATCAGTAATCCTTGAAAAAGACCAGTGCTCTTATTAGTCTTCAATGTGATTTTTCCTAGAACATACACAACCTTTGTATTCTTTGCCAATTCAAGCTACTGCAATTTATCATCTACAGAGTAGTTACTTTCTGCCAATGTATTTCTGCTTGCATAACTTCTGTCATGTGAGGAGGAATGAGTTCCTCTGAGCTTGAGATAGTCTTTTATGCTTTCAACAACCTGGTTGATAAATTGAGATCCTTCAATGTTTGGGGCATATTTGTAACCATATTGGGCTACGCATTTATATACACCCTTTGGCTCTAGTTTTCCAACTATAAATCTCTCCTAAAAAAGCATTGTCTTGACTGGAATCATTCTTACGATGACAATGACAAGAACTTCATGCAGAGACCCCACATTCTTTTCATAATGTTCAATAATCGGTGGTAAGCCAGAAATAAGGTCACTGCAGAAGAAACAAGTTCCTGGTACATGTGAATTCACTCGGGTAACCAATCCATTCAAAACTTCTATGTTGAGTTTTCTTCGTGCTAAATTTTTATACTTTTTCTACCTTCCATATTTCCAAGAGAACATTATGGTCAGAAAATTAGGAAGGGACACCAACCTCCCTGTGGAAACTTATTCAATACAGATGATAGATAAACGCCTTCAAAGATAGCAAAAAAATAGAATGAAGGCTAGTATAAGCAAAACATGTATGTTCAAAACCACAAGCATGACCAAGATTACTATGCACATTGTAATGAACATAACCCCAACAACTGCAACCCCTGCACCACCAAATACCTAAAATTATCCTTGGAAACTGAAAAGAATCCATAAAAACTACCAAATTCTTTTGTCAGATATAAATTTGGATATTCTTACCATGTGCATTACCAATTTGTGTTCCATCCTAGAATCCTATGATAATTGCAATGTAGATAACCATGAGAACATATTTAACTTCAGGTGAATAGATTTGACCCTCGTATCCTTGGAAACTCAAAAGAATCCATAAAAACTACCAATTCTTTTGTCAGATATAAATTTGGATATTCTTACCATGTGCATTACCAATTTGTGTTCCATCCTAGAATCCTATGATAATTGCAATGTAGATAACCATGAGAACATAGTTAACTTCAGGTGAATAGATTTGACCCTCGTAATTTTGGGAGGTTTGCACAATCTTCACTCGAGGGAAGCAGTGAAGAGCCATGGACTATTTTATGATTGAGAATTTTGTTGCAATCAATGCTTTACTGGCTATAATGGCTGCTAAAGTGGCAACAATGAACATTGACCAATACACAGGTTGTGGTATTTCTTTGTAAAATGTAGAGCCTATGTCCCCTGGGTTTTTTATCAAATAAGCCGCTTGTCTCGTATATGTGTTAAGTAGAGATGGGTAAACCAACACACAGAAAGCAGCTGCAACAAAGAACCCAAATTTCTCATTATGTTACTAAAACTTAAGAGGATGAAGCACACAGGTATGATGAAATACTAATAATTCTGTCCTTGACATATAACTTGGACCTAGATTGATTTCCTGTTGAAAAGGCCCAAGTCTGCAAACATGGCCTCGGCACCTGGATCTAGTCAAAACAAAGAACTGATGTTAGTGTTTCTATTTGTATAGCTTTAGCATAAATAATTGGGATGAAGTTATGAATTGTGTTTGAGAAAATCATTGGTATGGATTTATCAATTGAGTTAGAAAATAGTTCCAAGTATACATATGATAAAATGAGACACATATCATCAATCAATACCTGTTATACATAAGACTACACCTCCAAGCATCACCCAACCTTATTAGTGATATTCATGAAAGTAATAGTATATATAATATGGGTTGAATGCCTTGAATGCACTAGGATAATATTTCACAATATTATATTGTCCTATCATGATGTTGGTCACGAACCAGGCAATCATTATGGGTGAGAACATGAAGCTAACTTTACTTGTACCAAGTTTTTGAAAAAGGAACAGTAGTAACAGGATAAAAAATGACACGAGCACAACAACGCCTGCATGAGTTAACATACGAAAACATAAATTATGTTAGGAAGTGGGATGCCATAATTCACATTATACACATAGATGATATCATGTTTATGATAGGGAGCTGCATCCCTCCTTCAAATAAACTAACCCATACTGAAAAACTTGATTACATCCCAATATACTCATGGAAGCCAAGCTAATAGTGTCTACTTCGCATTCTTGTATCATCTTACCTTGGCTCATGTTACTGTTCCTTGACTGAATTCCTTGCATAGCTAGCAACACTGCAGGATTAAAAAAGGCATCATAATTTGGAACAAAATCAACATGTGTGATGGATCATTGTAATTTTAATTAAAAATTCTATCAATTTTATTAAAATACCTCAAACATGTTTTATAATTTTAATTAAAAATTCTATTAATTTTATTAAAATACTTCAATTCTGTCTGTGATTCATTATCAGTAAAACTACCGTGAAGGTTTGTGAGTTTTTGAAAGCCAAAAATAGGCACCATGAATTTTATTTGGATCATGATTAGTTACAATGAACAATTATTTGTGGAATAATTTGTATGTTAGGGTTTTGCAGTATGTTGACAGTAAGAATATATTTAATTTGTATGTTAGGGTTTTCCAGTATGTTGAAAACAAGAATATATTTAACACCACTATGCATGCAGCAATTCTTATGTTATGAGCTCTGAAATCATTAAATGTCATTAAATGTTTGATACTATTAGCTGTCATCTTTGCAACAATTGAAAAATGGGTGTCATGATGATGGGTACATTTTTAATAAGTATTTGTGATAAATATAAAGTATTTGTGATAAATATAATTGTCTTTTTCCCGAAACCATGTATCAGTCATCTAGAAATTTAAATTTAGAAAATTTAATATACAACTTAATGTATAATATTATTCTTTTTTGAACTTATTAATATTTCTCTACTCTCATCTCTGGTAACATTGGCAAAGACACCATTTTCAACTTTGAAAAAGACACCATGGGCAGGTAAATCCATTTTCTACAAATAGCCCTGCACCATGTTTTTCGCCTTTATTACTCTATGAAACCGACACTCTTATTCAATGGGAGGACTGATGAGTATTGGAATATTGAACTGGCGCTGCCAGATGCCGAGCAGTCCAGTGGTGAAAGGTCGATGCATGATGGTGATCTCATAGCTTTAATTGAGACGATAAAAAATATGGATGATAATAACCTCAATTCAGAAGAAACTAACATTGTAGTTCAGCTCGAGGAAGAGATAAGGATCAATTGTGTCATAAAGTTTCTAGAAGAAGAAATTGGATTAAAGGAAAAAATAGAAAATAAAATTAGGTCTACAGGATGAAAAATCAGACGGGTTCAGATAAGAAAAGAAAATTAACTGCATAACTGAATTCAGATAAGAAGGGAAAATTAATTGCATAACTGCATTTTGAAGCACAACATAGTGACATATTTAAATATATCTGATGTTGAGTAAAAAAATATCTAATTGAGCCAAAAAGCTCATTCTAGAACATAGTTTGAAAGCTATATATAGGTATGCTTATGCTTGGAATTGAGATGTGCCTTTCCTATTTATTCTTCTAGCCATCGGCATTATGGCCTTTGTCTGCACCACCACAACACAAAAGATATTTCAATCCAAATCTTTCTTTACAAATTACAAAAAAAAATCTCAGCAAATTTGATATTGCAAGCACTCCAATGAAATATAATAAAATCCACAAGATAAGCATAAAATCCTTCCTGTGCAAGAATGCTATGCCACCTTATCTGCAGATACATGGTAAACATTTACTTTCCCCGCACAAAAATTTGTGAGAAAGGAGAAAGGGGACTCTCGTTGGGCTCTGCATAATAAGATCAAGCTCAACATAAATTTTGCTACTGATTTGAGGGGAAAAATTTATATTTGATGTAATTTAAAAATAGAAGAGGGCAAGAAGATTGAATTTATTATGATTATGATAAATCAAATCCTAAACCAAGCAGCTCTCCCTCTATTAAAGTGTGATAAGGGGTGAGTCAATAATTGAACAATGAGTTTAGATACTCAAATTTAACTATAACGAAATCGAATTTTGTACATATACGCATCAAATATCAAACTTACATGTGACTGCGGATTCCAAAATTTAATAGGTGTGGAGTTATCCTTTGGCTACTAAATTTGGGAAACAAATTTTCTTTAAAATGGCATTGAGTAGAATCGAATAGTACCTGTGATATTGTTTTGCTCTGTCGATGCTGCAAGATTTTCCCACGAATTTTATGAGGGTTGTTTTCCCTTATCGTTTTCCGATCAAGTATTCATGGATCCCATAAAGACCCACATTGTTTAAATAAAATGGAAAGGTAGGATCTTACTGTCAGACATGGGATCAGCGGCGGGGCCTATGCATTGGCATAAAGTGCGAACAGATTCATTACCAAGAAGGCAACGAAGAACATCAGTAAAGTAACAAGTACGGTGAAGGCGACCATCTCTGAAAATACCAGAGATGTCGATGTCTAATACTAAGAAAATCAAGAAATAAGATCGTAATGCCAAAAGAACACCCTCATGGCAGTCCGTCCATCCCACACATTTCAATTTTATGAGCAGGAGTGCTAAGTTTGAGGGTTTTGGCTGCGGATAATATTGCAATTGATCCAGCTTGAAATCAGTTTCATAAGTTAGTGCTCCATCACATGAACACCCTCGTGGCAGTGTGTCCATCCCACACATTTCAATTTTTCGAGTAGGAGCGCTAAGTTTGAGGGTTTTGGTTGTTGATAATCTTGCAACTGAGCCAGCTTGAAATCAGTTTCATAAGTTAGTGCTCCATCACATTCTATCAAGAAATGAGAACCGCCACCTACAACTGCCAGTTACAACCACTCGCGTCTAGTCTATGCAAGTTTCTAGCTAGTCACAACTATCACATGTAAATAAACAGATGATTATAATTCAATCGTCTAACGAAATATTGAATGGTGTACAGTGAAGACAGGTAGACAGCAGGGGTGTTCGTCTCAGAGGGAAACGCCTTACGGCGTAAAAATGTCGCGTGATGCCATTAATAGTAAATGACATCCACCCATATTTTAAAATCATTGTGATGGCAAGCCACCGAGAGGTTGATATGGTCGTCAGAATCTTTCCCTGCTTTCCAAGTTATTTCCGGCTTCATCGTGCTGTAAGGAGCCACTATGTTGATTCTCTGCCAAAAAATTTCATCCGTTTAATACACATTTGCCTACTCAATCATCTAAACTTACACTGAAAATAATTACCAGTGAATGATTTAAATATTGGAATTGCTATTCAATCTTTTGAATATACATAAAAAAAGATTAGATGATCTAGAGTTTCTTTACCTCTCCTTTAGCTTTTGGAGGAAGCGTTGCACAGATAATTTTGGCACAATTTGCAGGCATGCCCGCGAAAAAAGTTAAAAACAATGTTAAGAACCCAATTTTCAACCTTGAAAATCTTTTTATAATTTTTCACATTCTGTCGAATAGTATAAACCACATTTGTCAATATAAAATATTTTAGGATCCGCGTCTTGCCTATGGGAAGTCTTTCAGGCTGATCTTCATTGTCAGTGTTCGATGCAGGTTTGGAAAGCAGCGGTTTCAATATCTGTTGGATTTTGTTGATATTAATCTGACATGTTCTTTTCTTGCTCGAGCTCATAGAGTCGGCAAGCCTAATAATGGCTTCTGCCTGCCACGGAAATGACAAAATAAGCCTACGAATAAATTAAAGAATGCCAAGAGAACTAAAGATGCAAACATTTCGCCAAAAAAATATACGAAATTTGTTGCTCAGATCAAAATAGTACATTCTCAGCCCACACATTGTAAACATTCACCATTTCATTATAAAAAATAACAAATTGACCTGTGGACTGCTGCTCGGGGGATTTTGCAAGAACTGATCTATTGCAAATAGTGCTATAAACATGAAGTTGGCTGCTTTTTTTTTTAGATGAAAAAAGCGATATATTTATTTTGTATGGAAATTACATATGTTTCAAAGTCTGCATCTCATAAGAGCATATCAAAATTATATATCCAAGCTAATCTGCAAACATGCATAAAAATCAACCTTGTAACCAGACCAGGATACATTAAAGATTTTCTATGCTAATTCTAGGTTGTTTGTTGTATCTAGATAAATCATCATAGCATATTCTAGCATATGTTAGGCATACATCTGTATTTTTTCACAAACATGAAGAGCAAGATGTAATGCAGAGTAGTTAATCTGCAATAAAAAAAGAGTATGTCTAGGTGTAGTTATCCTGGTGAAGGCATAATCTCGGTCTCCAACCAAGTCTCATCCATCTTAATCTCTATGTGGAGTCCATCGAGATATTCCATGATGCCTTTTTGGAGAGGCAGTCCGCTTCTACATTGAAGTCCTTGCTGTATGGTGGAGTATTGGAGAGGGTTCCAGAGAGTAGAAATCTGTTGTAGCCAACACTGAAGAGAGGATTTGTTGATGTTGGCATTCCCACAGACATAATCAGTGATGACCTTTGAGTCCCCATAAATGTGGATAGTAGGAATATTCGGATAATGTATGAACTAGAGGAGTCCCCATAATACCATGGCCTCAGCCTTCGTGTTGGAGCCCTTTCCTGCCCCCTAGTGTACCAGATATGTTAACTATGGCAAATGTCGGATAATCAATCCACATCCACAACTGCTACACTATGATGCTCCATCAAAAAATCTCATAGGGAAGTAGATATGTGGCCAGATTTGGGGTTTTTGCGCAGTTTATTGGATGTACCAGCATGTATTTTAGCCGAGATTGTGCTTTGAATTTTTTCCATCACCACTGCTCAGCTTTCACGATACTCATTGAAAATAATATTGTTCCTCCACCTCCATATCTCCTAAAGAACAATGGGTGGAATGAAGCCCCTAGTGCCATGCTACGAACTCCACCATTCAAGACACTCTGGAATATCAGACAACAGTGCGAGCTGTAACCCAAATGAGACATCCAAGGTATTCCAAATTTTTGTAACCCTGGGGTAGCTTATGAACAGATGCAAATTGTCCACTTCCGCTTTTCTACATAAAACGCAAAACCCAGGTCCAGACTAGCACCTTTTTTGTAGATTTTCCCAAGTCAAGTTTTTGTTCCTCCAAACTAACCAGAGAAAAAGAGATTTTTTGGTAGGAATATGGGAGCTCCAGAATGTAGAAAACCAACATACCTCAACCTGGTTGGTTTTTAAAGAACATAGTCGATTGTATGTATCCGCCACCATTATATTGTCAACCTTCATCTTGCCGCGCCATATGATCGAGTCTCTAGTCGAGTCTCTATGGATGCTATACCATTGGAGTTGCAGACAAATCAAATTCCAATCCGCAGTTACCTATCCATGCAGACCCAGTGCTGCAGAGGGCTTCCAGATGGGGCAATTATGTTGCCAAGTCGAGATGACTTGATTCCGTAAGTAAATGCCCACTACATTTAGACCGAAAACGAGAGGGTCCGAGAGAGCACCGATATCCTCTAGTCCCCAGATATAGTCCATTCCAAGAGCGATGTCATGACCCATGCCTTGTCTCCATGAAAGCATAGGGAAAAATAGGTGATATATCTTCATGAAACTGCGCCACACCGCTGAACCGAAGTTGCAGCCAATTTGCCCCCTGCACAACCAAACCTAAAAATCTACGTCTTTCAGATATTTATGTTTGATAATTTGATTCTAGATGCCATCACCGAAGATCCCGCGCCAAAACAAAAAAATCTAAACTTTTATCTTTCTATTTTCTTAAATTTATATTTATAAATTATTTAATAATATAATTTCTAACACATAAAGTTAACTTGCAAAATATCATTTTATACAAGGAATTAAAGAATTTTAGATAAATACTCAATAAGTGATAACATAAAACATTTAAATTTAAATTTTCATCTTTTATTTATTTTTAATTTATATTGGTAAATTATTTAAGTGAAAACAGAAAACATTTAAACTTTCATTTCCCAATTTTTTTAATTTATATTTACAAATTTATTTAATAATGTAATCAGGCATACAAAAGTTGGGCTTCAAACACATCATTTTATAGAATTTTAAATATTTAGTGCAAACATTTTTTCATAATCCTATATTTAAATATTCAGAAGTCATCCCATTTTTAACGCAGTAAGCTTTCAGTATCTTGGTCCGTTACTCTTACCATTTTCTCACTAAATAAAACCTTCAACCCAATGCTTAATTTATATACTTTCTCACCACCAAATCCAGAATTGCAGGTTCACATGAAATCTGCAATTTAAAATTTGGATTCCCTCTGAATAATGCATATTTTATTGTAGCTTTGAAAGAAATCAAAATTTGAACTCCAAGTTTCTGGGCCGTTATGCAGTCTCTTTTTATGTTGCATGGCAAATTGATGTGATTCATATGTCACATAACTGTGAAATGTAGTCTGTGAGTTTATGTAAATTCTAGATTTGGTATTAGAGGTAGAGCCAGGATTAAAAGTGAAGTTGTAATTGTGTTTTGGAAAATTATTATTTTAGGATAAAGTATATAATATTATTATTGGCAAGGTAAATAAAAATAAAAATAATAAAAATATTTGTTCAATTTAAAATAAAATATTTTTTTGGAGTTAGGGTTCGGCTCTGCAATGCGACTTGCGCTGTTCCTCAAGTGTTAACCCTATCCCCTGCTTCCCTTCGGCTTTCAGCGATACAGCCACAGAACTCCCGTTGAGTTCTTCACCATGGATTCGCCCTCGGGAGGGGCGGGCTCATCCCCCCCTCCTCATATCGGTACCTCCTCTGACAATACCAAACTCGCAGACACTCTGTTCAATCCAGGCGATCTCCCAGGGAAAGATCAGGGTACAGAACCTGCCAACGATGACGCTGGGAACTCAGCGGCACGTGATGCGACAGCCAATGATAAAGGCATGAACCAAAAGCCCCCAACGTCACAGCCAAAGGCGTCTTCGGCAACATGCATTCCGAAAACTGCAGAAAGAATCAAAGTCGATCTCCCCAGTCAAAGAATCAACAGCCAAATCCAATATATGAGGGATCATGCACTCATAGGCAAGTTCCTCGGATTCTGGCCAACTGAAAAGGCCTTGCATGGTTGGATAGCTTCCAAATGGAAGCCTAAAGGACAAGTCACTCTGCAGCTTGGTCCCAAAGGCTTCTTTACTGCAACTTTCAACTGTCTGGAGGAAAAATCTCGCATATTTGAGGGAGGCCCGTATTTCTTTAACTCTTCAGGCTTGTACCTTCGAGAATGGAAAGAAAGGTTCAACCCAGATAAAGAAGACTTCAGTTGGGCTCCAATATGGATACGCATGTATTCTCTTCCTTTGGAATACTGGAACGAGGAGACTTTAACGGACATAGGCAACAGCCTGGGGGTTTTCATCAAAGTTGCTGAGGAAACCAAAACTCGAAGATACACCTCATATGCTAGGATCTGTGTTCAAATGCATTTGACCAAAGCTCTTGCAGACTCGGTAAGTCTATTTCATGATGATTTTGAATGGATCCAAACAATAGACTACGAGCATATTCCTTTTCGTTGCCGAAAATGCCATGAACATGGCCATATTTTCAGGGATTGTCCTCTGAATCTTCAGCCCAAAACCCCAGTTAATGATACCAGAAAAGACTCTGAAGGATTTACTAAGGTCCCTAATTGCCGACGGCATGCAAAGAAAACTCCTGCAGCCCCAGAAAGCTCCAAAAAACCTGACACCCAGAACAGATTTATCATTCTTACCTCTCAAGATACTACAGAGGATCAACATGTAGCTCCTCCGGTGAATCCCTCTCCCTCCTCAACCTCCCAGATTCTAAAAGCTTCTCTTCCATCCTCAGCCTCCACTCTCACTAGCCTTCCCAACCCGACCTCTTCTGAGAAAATTGTTCCAGAGATCGCCCTGCAGTCTTCTTCAATGGAGCTAGATGCTGCTCTAGCCCTCAGTATTCACGATAATACAATCGAGGAAGATCAGAACACTCTGATAAACATGGATGAGGATCCAGAGAGCGTAAGCCTGGAAGGTTTGGACATTCTCAAATTGGAAACAGCATGCAAACAGAAAGAATACAACACAATACCCCCCTGGGAAATCGAAAGGCTGGAAGGAGTTCTAACCAGAGCTCAGCATAATAAATGTCTAGGTATTCAAGCCGGCAGTCCATGGGATGGAAAGAAAATCTTGAAAGAAATGAAGAAAAGAGGGCGCAAAACGGATTTGCAAAGGACCATTATTATAGGAGAAATGCTAGTGGAATCTGGGAGATTCCCCAAGCTGACAAAGTTCTACAAAGCTCAACCCCATTGTTCCTCATGAAGCTCATTTCTTGGAATGTGAGAGGGCTTAATAGCCCCTCAAAACACAGAATGTTAAAAAACTTGATCCAGCAAGAAAAGCCTACATTAGTTTTTCTTCAAGAAACAAAAAGTAACAGCATTGTTATAGAAAGGATTCTAAATAAGGTCTGGTTAGGATGTCGCTCAGTCTCAGTGGATGCTTCAGGTGCTTCCGGAGGGCTGGCAATCTTGTGGAACCCGCAGGTACTCTCCCTTCAAGACTTTCATGCCTCTCATTTCCTCATCCAAGCCACCTTCCATCTCATCGGGACCAACATTCACGGTCATCTCTCCAATGTATATTTTCCGCAAAATTTACAACAAAAACTGGATCTATTGGACACACTTATAGCTCTCAATTCAAATAGGCAGTTTCCCCTCTGGATTGGTGGCGGCGACTTCAATATCATAACGGCATTGGAGGAGAAAACAGGCGGCAGATCGAAGCTAGAAGGCGACAGTATTGGCTTCAAAGACTTCATTCAAAGCAATCAATTAATGGACATTCAGACTTCAAATGGTATATATACATGGACCAATAAACGGAGGGGACCTCAGCATATTGCTTCCAGGCTGGATCATTTCCTTATATCGGATAATGCCATACACCTGGGTGGGGACTTTCATGCCTCCATCATGCCTCAAGTGGGCTCCGATCACTGGCCCATCATGTTACAATGGACGCGTCCAGGTACAAAGTGCAACAAACCTTTTCGCTTTGAAGCCTTTTGGTTCTCACATCCCAATTTCAAAGCAATGGTCAAAGAGGCTTGGAAATCCTTTATCCCCCCTGAAGGAGCCAAGATGTTCCAGTTCCAACAAAAATTAAAAAACCTCAAACAAGTTCTCAAAATATGGAATCGAACTCAGTTTGGTAATATCTTTGAGCATCGAAAAAAGCTGGAGCAGCAAATGTGCTCACTCCAACAGAATATCATCTTGGAGGGAAGAACAGAAGATCATGCGCAACAGGAGCAGACCCTCTTGACCGAAATTGAAGCACGAAGGCAGCAAGAAGAAATCCTGTGGCTACAAAAGTCCAGAATCTGGTGGCTTAAGGAAGGGGAGAAAAATACAAAATTTTTCCATAGATCTACCATCCAAAGGAGAATGCACAATAATATCGCCTTCATTAACAATCGTCAAGGGGAGAGATTAGAAGCGCATGAAGAAATGGAACAGGAATTCAAAGAGTACTTTCAGGAAATTCTCAGGGAACAACCAGGGAGTAGAGAACAAGCCATTCGATCAATCACGCAGCACATCCCTAAAATCATAACGGAGGACCACAACAATAAGTTGCTCCAATCCATCTCTATGCAGGAAGTGGAAGATGTTATGGCCCAACTTAAGGATGGCAAGGCGCCTGGTCCTGATGGCTTCACAACCAACTTCTTTCATGAGTTTTGGGAGCTCATCAACACAGAGGTATGGGAATTAGTGGAGGAATCAAGATCCATGCACTGGATCCTCCCCTCCCTAAACGCTACCTTTTTAGCGCTAATTCCCAAAGGGGATGAACCCAACACGCCCGACAAATACAGGCCAATTGCATTGTGCAACGTCATCTACAAACTCATATCCAAAGTCCTGGCGAACAGGCTCAAACCTCTTCTCCCTCTTCTCATCTCGCCAGAGCAGACTAGATACATAGAAGGGCGACAGATAATGGACGACATTATTCTTTCAAATGAAGTGATCCACTCTCTTAAGCTTCTAAAAAGGCAGGTATGATTCTTAAGCTAGATCTCTCCAAAGCTTTTGATAAACTTAGCTGGAACTATATCCATCAGATGTTATTGGCATTTGGCTTCAGCACAACCTGGACAAGGTGGATCATGAATCTCATCTCTTCTCCCTGTTTTTCAGTCTTGCTTAATGGTTCACCCTCCGCGCCCTTCCGTCCATCCCGCGGTATCCGTCAAGGGGATCCTCTTTCCCCTTTCCTATTTGTTCTCATGGCCGAAGGCCTCAGTCGCCTGCTTCATTCTGCCATCTCCTCTCACACCCTAAAGGGCATTTCTCTTCATGGTCTTCACCCCTTATCCCACCAACAGTTTGTAGACGATACTATGCTTTTCGGCCACCCGTCAGCTCAAGAGGCTTCCGCCTTCAAGACCCTGCTCAATCTCTTCTCTGAAGCCTCTGGGACCTCCATCAATGCCTCCAAATCACAGCTCTTCTTTTTTCATACCCCTTCCATCACTCAAAGGAACATTGCCAGGATTCTGGGGTTCCCTATAGCCGTGCTTCCCTCGAAATATTTGGGAGCTCCTTTGTTGGACTCAGCCATAAAACACGCCTCCTGGAGAACCCTCCTCGACAAGTTGGAATCCAGACTCTCTTCCTGGACTTTCTGTTCGCTCAATATTACTGGTAGACTCATCCTGATCAAATCAGTTCTCCAAGCTATGCCTCTCTATCTCTTTTCTATTTTGGCAGCGCCCAAATGGGTTCTCAAGATCATCCGCAATCTACAGAGAAATTTTCTTTGGGGATCCTCTGGTCTCAATAGGAAATGGGCTCTTGTCAATTGGAATGAGGTCTGTCAACCAAGATCAGCCGGTGGGTTAGGCTTGAGGGATCCCCTTCAAAGCAACAACACAATGGGTGCCCGCATCTCGTGGAACTAGATATTCAAACCACACATACCTTGGGCACGGCTATGGCAAGAAAAATATTCGCCAGGCAGTCAATGGGACGACCTTATCAGAAGCAGTACAACAACTCCCAGCTCTTCGATTTGGAATGTCGCCAAGCTACACAGTGCCTTTATCCAAGAGCACAATTTTTGGGAAATTCATTTGGGCACCACAACTAGATTTTGGGAGGACTCATGGCAACAACTCCCTAAACTAGCCTCACTCTTCCACAAGCCCATCTGGCAAGCTTCTATGCAGCAAGCTGATCAAATCCATGTTCACCAGTTCTGGCAGCAGCAAACACCCCAAGACTTTCAACTCTGGAAATCAGCTAGCACCTGGCAGGCAAATTGGCAAGGGGAAACCTACACAGAGATCGATCAGGAGCTAAAACACAGAAAGATTAAATACTCGGATCAAAAGGACAAGCTGCGATGGGGACACACGCCAAAAGGAATGTTTACTACCAAGGAAGCATACCAACTTCGCTATCTACCCTCGCAGGCAGACAAGGATCAGCTTTGGGACCAGGTATGGCAACCAGGAATTTGGCCTAAGGTTTCCACTTTTCTATGGCTTTTGAGCAAGCGGCGAATCCTCACTTGGGACAATTTGCAAAAACGAGGATTCATTGGACCTTCTAGATGCCCCAACTGTAATCTCAACTCTGAAACCATCCTGCATCTCATGGATACTTGTCCTCTAGCAACTCAATTATGGGAGAGAACTGCCCAATGCAACAGAAGATTGGGCAGACGTTTGGGAGATATTACAGACACCATCAGAAACTGGCCAAAGCACCCTTTCCAAAGCCTTCTTCTCAATTCACTGTGGAACCTCCTCCCGGGCTTTATCTACTGGATCTTATGGAAGGAGAGAAACAATAGAATCTTCAACAACATCAGCAGGCCAATTGACACTCTGTGGCTTCTTCTTAAACAAAATCTCCAAGAAACTCTTGCTCTTAGACATTGGCAAGATTCGGACCTGCCAGACTCTCCTCAGGAACGCCTCATTCTGAAAGATTGGAACCTGGACCTCACTTTTTTGGCTCAAGCCAAGTCCAGACCCCCAATCAGTTCCACCTCTCCCCTCAATTGGTCCCCTCCTGCTTCCAACTCTTACAAATTGAACTTTGATGGGGCAGCCAAGGGCAATCCTGGGCCGGCTGGTTATGGCGGTGTCTTCAGGAACGAAATGGGCACAATATTGCATATATATCATGGAACAATTGGCAAAGACACCAACAACACTGCTGAATTGGAAGGATTATGGAAAGGTATTTGCATAGCAAAATAGAAAAACTTTTTCCCTCTTGAGGTTGAAGGGGATTCTCTTATCCTAATAACAGCAGCCACAAGGATTCAATCAGGCACTTCGGCAGCAAAGATTGCCTCAAGCTGGAGGCTGCTCAGTAGACTGGAACAAATTGAAGAATGGCTCAGGACTCCCCGGAGCATCACCTTCAAGCATATAAGGCACACTGCCAACAAGGTTGCAGACAGATTGGCCAATCATGGGGTCAATCAGCAGCTCCCATTCTTCTCAGGTCCTCTATGCAACTCACATGATGCACAACTCAAACATGAGTGCACTTCTTTGGTGCAACAGGATTATTCTCTCCCAGATGCGGGTGAATAGTCAAGTTAAAGGTACGAAGGTGGCGTGGAGGGTGGGCGCGTGGCCACTCACAATCGCCAGATGGATTTACAGGAGGAAGGAGACATGGTTTCACACATACTTATTAATTGCAGCATTAATGTTGCCCTCCCTCGATTACAACTTATCTACGATGGCGCCTGGCCTGGACCTCATTCCTGCTTCTCTTACGCGCGCTTTCAGGTTCAACGAGGTGGTAGCTCCTTGTTGTTCCTCAAGCGTCAACCCCATCCCCTGCTTCCCTTCGGCTCTGGTTCAAGGTGCTGATAGTTATCAGCGTGCTCAGTCTCCATTACATCCGGTGTGCTTACTCCTCAGTCGCCTCCTTGCCATTCCCTCTCCGTTTGTTTGTCCTGCTCTCCTCAAAATGCCAATAGAACACACGAGAATGGGGTGCAGATGGGGCAGCTCCCGTGGTCAAGTCTCCCGCCAGCCTTCCTCAACCACTTCGGACCCCTTGTCTAAAGCTTCAGAGTTCTGCTGCAACATATATCCTGCAACAAGAAGTGGCAGGGGCAGGGGAAAAGGGCAAGTCATAGCAAAAGTATGTTCACATCATTCTCACTTGCATACAGCCTGATTCTGCATTCCCTGTTCTCTAGGAAACTCATCCTTCATCGTGTCAGTTACCATCGAGATGTGCGAAAATGCTGTGGGTTCGAGGGAGGTTAATCCTGAGGCTCCTCTGGAACCTCGGATGGCAGACCAGAACGTCTCCCAGCGCAGAGATTCAGGCAGCTCGCCAATTCTGAACTCAAACGCAAACGCTGGCCCAAGCGCACCAGCAGGAAGTGACCCTTCAGGTTTTGAGGCTCATCCTTCTGAATTCAAAGACACAGACCAATTTGGGTGCGAATTGTAGAAGAACAGCCAACAACCTCGGATGAAGATTGAACGAGTCCACGCCTCTGGGTTTTGGTCAGTTGCTGAAGGAAGAAGCTCAATTCGCTCCAGATACATAGTTTTTCATTCTTTTAAGCTCCCAGAATCAGGTCTATATCAACTCTATATGTTGGTTTCCACTATGAGGGTGCATTCTCTTGTATGTTGGTGCTTGTTTGTGTTGGTATTTGTCTAAGAGCTAGTTGTTTACAGGTCAATCTTGGTCATTGTATGGGTCAGTTTTTGGTCACTGTTATGATTCTGAGTCTAATGTTTTCAGATACTTCAAGTCCTGAAGTAAGTCAATACGCAGGTCCTCTAGCAAGTACTTCAAGTGTTTTTTTGTAAGAATTCCAACTCCTTGGCTAGAACTCTCAAGGCATCAACCTCTCTGTAATAACATTTTTGTATCAATATAGGAGTAGACCAATTAAGAAAAAAAAATATTTTTATTTAAAAAAGTAAAGTAATTTTTTATAATAAGTTTTATTTATTAAGTCACGATAACAAGTATTAATGATCAAAATTGATTTAATGTAGGTTTAAATTTTTATTATAAAAAAATTAATTTGAAATAGTAATATTTATTCATTTGTGTTAACAAAAAATATTGTGTTTTTTTACCTATAGTGTTCTATATCATGATGTATATGTACACTAATAACTAGGCTTATAATTTTTAATGTAAAAGATTCTTCTTCTTTTTTAAATGGAAAATTATGTTTTAGATAGTTATTTTTTAAATTAGATATTATAGTGATATCTCTAAAATAATATTATATTTTGATTACCTTAAAATTAGACCACTTATCTTCTAAGAAAAAAATAGTTTCATTATATTTGAAAGATGATGGATCCACAAGTCCCATCTAATTCCCTCAGTATAACTCCTATATAGTATATAAGTAAATAGTTAAGCTGAATTTTTTCTACCTAATTCATATATAGAATATAAGTAAATAATTCTATTAAATTCCATCCTCATATAAATTGTAACATTTAAGTATATTTAAAATTTTAATTTATGAATCAGAGTTTTTGTTTAAAATATACACAACTTAACATGTAATGGGTAAAATATACATTTAAAAAAAATCTACTTTATATTTAAAAATTATTTTAACTTATTCTTATTAAATAGCTAAAATAAAATCAATCTTTCACATTAAAACATAACTTTTCTCTCAAATTTAATTAATTAACCAATCTGTAAATACATTGAATTTGCAATATAAATTTTACTCCATAGCCATTGAATACACAAAATCTGTCCAAATAAATACAAAAGACAACAGCGTAGCAATACATTTTTATAACTATCTTTTTTTATCTGCAAAAAACTGTGGAGCTGGAATTCAATCATAACACTATATTTATAAAATGATTTTAAAATTCAATTTATCTTTAAATAATTCTATATTACGATTTTAATAATCAAAACCATTTCAAACATAAAATCTGCACAACTAAATACAAATAACAACAGCATAGCAACATATTTTTAATTCAATTAATCTTTAAATAATTCTACATTATGATTTTAATAATCAAAACCATTTCAAACATAAAATCTGCACAAATAAATACAAATAACAACAGCATAGCAACATATTTTTTAGCATTTTTTTATTTGGAATAAATTGTGGAGCTGGAATTCAATGGTGATACTATGATCATTTTATATTATAAAAGATTTTAAAATTCAATTTATCTAGTAAATAATTATTTTTTCAGAAAGAAAAACTGAATTGTATTATAATGAGTCTGTATAATAGAGTATTCATATAAAATATGAAAAATATAATCCATAGGATGAGTCTGAACAGAACATATAACCTGGACACAATAGCAGACCTCCCAGCACCAGTTGGGACCATAAAACAGAGATAGTTTACAAACATTTACCATGACAGATCTTGACAGCATAAACATATACAAACATATGCCAGGAGATCTAAAGAGATAGGACAAAAAAGGCACAGAAGACGCCAAAAAAAGAGAGTCATAAATAATTGTATATTACGATAATCAAAGAGTATCAAATTCATACGAAATGTGTAAAAGAATGCATACAGAGTCAACGCATCCCGCTATTCCAGCGCTTCAGGCTCGCCCCCTTTTTCATGTTGAAATTCCTCGGCTCTGACCTACTGGGTTTTATGAAGCCAATGAGTTCTACTTCTGATAAACCGTGATCTGAGCAATTAGCGATGTAACCCATCCGCAATATAAGCGAAATTTGACAAAGAATTGGTGGAGATCGATGAATTCAAATGGAGTTACCACATTGGGAGAAAACGGAGAAGGAAATTCAGCAGCACCTAGAACGCGACCCAAATGTAATTTCTTCCCATCTTTGTAATTTTTTTTAGTGAATGGGTAATTTTGGAAGATTGTTTTGGATATCATAAATTTGTGATTTTAGAAAATTGTTTTGATTATGAGAACGATGGAATCACAAAAATTGTCATTATTTGTTTTAATATCATGATATTCAAATTTTCTACTTAATTACTAGTTGTTATTTTCTTTACTGTAAGAAAAAAACTGAATGTTTTGTATTATATTAAAACCGTACATATATATGATAAACATAAACAGCATCATAGTCTTGATAGTATATCTCTTATCTGACTGATCAGGAAACTAAATATATGTTTCCATTAACTGCGTCTGCCATTATCTATATATTCTCAGATTCTCAGGATGAGCCAGAGAAAACAAAAAATACACTAGAATTTGCTCCATATACAGTAGACTATCGAATGTCTTTTTTATACAATACCATATACAAAATCATATTAAAAAACAAAAAGTTATTTCAAAGTAGTTATCTATGCTGTTGTATTGCTCTATCCTGGCATGTCAATGCCTTCTGCTTATGTCGTTGTACCCAACACATAATGCATCTACAAGGCCTGTTGAAACCCTACTTGCATAGATTCTTCCCAACACAATGCATCCATAATGCATCTACAAGGCTTGTTGAAACCCTACTTGCATAGATTCTTCCCCAACACGTAATGCATCTACAAGGCCTGTTGAAATCCTACTCGCATAGATTCTTCCATGTGAAACCCTACTCGCATAGATTCTTCCATGTGAGAATATTGTTTTACCACACCAGCCATCCGAAATATTTGAGTTTCAAAGGCACATATGCCAAGACCATACCTTCAGAAGCCGCCATTTTTCCATTGAACCCGGTTGATCAAGAGCTATATGTTTGTAGACTTCTTCAATAGAGATAATTCCTGCACTAGCCTCCCGTCCCATTTAAACAAATCAGCCTTATCCTGAAAGAGATCTTCGCCATGTACAAATTAAAAATATATTTTTCCCATATCTCTGCTGAGCCTCCATTTAATCCCAACTCAGTAGAGCTTATCCAAGTAGAATATAGATATTTTGGATCCCTATCATCTAAATTTGAATTAGGCAAATTCTACTCATGTCGTGAAGGCACTGGGTGATAACAATAGGCAGAGTGATGTCCCTGAAAACCTCTAATTGGATCCATCACTCTTTCCACTGAAACTCCCAAACCAATCTCCCGGCGCAGATTACGGAGAAGCCACTATTTTAATTTCATGAAGCAATACCATTTGTATGAACCATTTTTTGGTGGAGTCTCGGCCCCATACTTAATCCATTCATGAAGTGACAGATTTTTTAGATTGTTTTTCTTAATGATTTGTAGCCAAAGAGTAGATCTGAATATAACTTGCTAGAAACTCTTTATAACCAGTTCCCATCCAAATTATTCATGAAGTGACAGATTTTTTAGATGGCTTTTCTTAATGATTTGTTGCCAAAGGCTAGATCTGAGTATAACTTTGCTAGAAATTCTTTATAACCAGTGCCATCCAAATTACATGATGTTGTTTAAACCCCATTGACCTTCCTCTTTCTTCTGGGAATTGATTTTCTTAATGACTTGTTTAGCCATTAAATATAAATGCATCCAATATACAGAAATATTATTTGATATAATGAAGTTTTCTTGGGAATTGATTTTCTTAATGACTTGTTTAGCCATTAAATATAAATGCATCCAATATACAGAAATATTATTTGATATAATGAAGTTTTCTTAATGCAATATATAGAAATATTATTTGATATAATGAAGTTTTCTTAATAATTTGTTTAGCATCAGATATAAATGCATCCAGTAGGCTAAAATCAATATTCCTCCCAACAACAACCATTTATGTACCCAAATAGTTAGTATACGTTCAAATTTTATCAATCTCTGATTAAATATCTATTTGATTTTTAGATGAAATCAAGGTATTTGAATCCACAGTATATTGGAGAAATATCAAGGTATTTAAACTGGTTTTTTGATTATATATGGATTCAACACCCTGAAAAATTCATAAGGCATTTTTATTGTGCAGGGGTTAACCATCAAGCTTGTGATTTTAATAAATGCCTGCAAAATTTTAGAGAAATTAAAACACCAAAAAAACTTCCAAAAAATCTCACTAAAAACAACTCAGACAAAAATAATTAAATCAACTTTAAAGATACAGAAAATGGAAATCTTGTAACAGTACTACATTCAAATTTTGAATTTTGGTACACGATGAATCTAACACGGTTATTACTTTTTTGACCCTATATAATAACATATTTAATATTGGATCACATCCACTCATATCATAACAGACACACCCTCCTAATAAAATCTAGAAGACTGACGAATTAATTAATCTTTTTGTGAAAATAGATTATTAACACCTATAAATTAATTAAGAATTTTTTTTAAAATACATTAATAACACATAAATTAATTTAATTATTTATTATAGGAAATTATGTTTATAATGTATATATTAATAACACATAAATTAATTTAATTATTTATTATAGGAAATTATGTTTATAATGTATATATTAATTACAAATAAATGGTATCCTATTAGGTGTTTATGAAGCTAATTCTTTTTATAATTTAAAATAAAATATTGTTATAATTAGTATTATCACATCAATAAATTTGATTGATATAAGCCAGTAGACCTATATCAATCACATGAATATGAACAATAATATTAGCAAATGTAAAAGAAAACAACAATAGACATTAATAATATAAATGTAATATTAATAATAATAATAATAATATTTTTATTATTATAATGATGACTATTATTATTAATTAATATTACTATTATTTTAAAAAAATATTATTATTTTTATGGTAATAATAATAATAAATTAATATTAATAAATCATATTAATATATATTAATAAATAAATATTAATAAATACTAATATTAATATTAATAAATAATATTACAAATAATTAAATTTAATATCATTTTATATATTCATTATAAGATTTATTTATGTTGGTTTATAATAGTTATTTTAAGATTTATCATAGAATTTTCTCAATATGAAAATCAATCATGGTTTAATTTGATCAACCATACTTAACAATGTGAATCAAGGCTAATAATTATTGATTAATTATAATTAATTAATATTATTAATTAATTAATTAATTAGTATTTTTAGTTATTAATTATTAATTAATTATTATTACTTAATTGTTATTATTAAACATAAAATATTATTGTTAATAAAAAAAAATATTCATTAATCAAAAGAAGAGTACATAGTTATCAAAATGCAAGTAGTCTCACCCAAGCAAGTTTGTTAATCAATCCTATCACCATATTACAAAAAAACATAAGCAAAGACAGATTAGAAGTCAAAATCCTTATAGGCCAAAAGCACCAAAAGACAAACATAACCAAATTAACACATGTGACCATAACACCAAAAGACAAACATAACCAAATTAACACATGTGACCATGCTTAATAATCACGTAATTGACCTTGGCTTGTCCAACGCAGTCCCTGGAGGGGGACGAGGGTGATATGCACACTGAACATGTTGCTCGAAGTGAGCCAGCCACGATTCCAGCTTCTCGACCTTTTCTGCTAGCAGATTTTGACCCCGCCAAACCACCACAATCCTTTCTCTAACATGGCATTGAAAGTAATGCAGTTGATTTAGCATGGCGATGAAAGCCTCATTCTCTTCCTTTCTGGTCCTGTCATATGCTTCCAAGTGATCCACAATAGACTGGTGCAGGTCACGAAAAGCATTATAGTGAATCTATCAACCAGCAACTCCTGCGCGCCCCTGCCTGTAGCTCTGACCCCACACACTTGCTTCATCAAAACAATCCACACTACCTCTCTTATCGACTCCAGCTGCACGTCCACCCCGCACAGAGCTCACACTACCTCTGCGGCCACGAGCTCCCGACGATGCTCTCGGCACACCCCTAGCAACACGTCCACCTCTCTTGGGTCTTTCAACAACCCTACCCACCAGCGCCACCTTCAGCTCGATGTTGGAACCACCCTGATTGGGTGGAGCTCCCCTCTACATCGGTTTGGAGCAAGAATTATGCAACACAAGTCACATAATGAGTGCCAAAGAAGACGCCCCCAAGACAAGACTGACAACGTTCTGCAGAACCTCTCGAGAAGTCGTGAAGCAAAGTGAGTCATACGCCAGCTCCAAATTATCCAGCAGAAGCCTTCCCCTCAGAACTGAAAACCACCACACACCAGCTAGGAGGGAGGCAAGCATACCCAAAAATAAGATTCGTGCCAGAAAATTGTTGGCTCTTCCACTCCACTCACAAGGGAAGCACCTAGGAACAGATGCTCATGCATAAGGACTTGACACCAGAGCACAGACACTTGAGAGACAAACCTAAGCCAATTAAGAGTTGATACGAACTCCACTAGACCTCCCTACAACCTCCGAGACCAATTGCATGCAAAATGCTCTCAATTCCCTGACAAAAGCGAGGAATCAGGGATAGGCAGAAGAACTTGAAGCTTTTTTTTACCTTTCACGATGGAAGAAGCGGCGACATCATTTTCTCCACTACTCTCAGACTAACAAAGGGTTGAAAAACCCAGACACACTAACACTGCTCAAACCATAATGTGCCAGCGTCCACACTACAAATACATTATAGCATTCCATAACCCCAACATTCGTCATTAACCAACTTACCTTATGAGCACACATTCCCGTGGAGGATGAATGAAGGCTCACACGTCGCACCGATTCCCTCATCTTACACCTTATAAAATCAGAAGACTGGCAACCTTTCCTCCTTTCCATCTGTCGTATGTTAGCATTCATTGCAGATGCGTCAAGCATGTCTCAAAGTTCGTCACCCCATCGTGCAAAATAGTATTATTAATACTATTTTACTAATAACAAAAAAAAAAATTGTTTGCCAAGTTCTCTATGTTCCTCCAGGCTTGACGTGTGGCTTAGGAAACCGTGACCCAATGGCATCTAAGTCATCAAAATCACTTGGGTATCGCACTCGACATGGCCCACACTAGGCCTAAGCTGACTAGATTTTAGCATGTCTCCTTCCCCTAGCACATGCACAACAGCCTCCATGAGGTTTGATCCCGGGTGGCCTTGTTGGCGAGGCCCATCGTAAACTAGTTGTGCTACTTGGACTTGACTTATTAATAACAATAATTAATATAAGTTATAAAAAACAATATTTACATTTTAAATAATAAATTAATTATAAAAAAAATACTTATTTATAAAAATAAATAAATAATTATTATTATTATTTATTAAGTAAATATTATTAGAATTGGGATAGTCTCGATGGAGTTGCTAATACCTCCGTGCATTGTATCTGACACGGGCTAGGGTATGTCTGCAAAACTCTGTTGCACCCTCCCCTGCGGACTAGACTAGCTTCCCAATCTCCCACTTGTCGTACCTTTTGAACGTCAATTTTGTGCACCATCCCATTTCCCATTCGCGGCCCCGAGCATATTCCAATAGTGACCCCATCGTGCCCCTCACCGTCTTTCCCTTCTCTTCAGTAAGTCTCTCCTACAACGACGATTTTTTACTTATGGCGGCAGCTGGCGCGAATCTCCCAGATCGGTTATGGATTTGGACTTAGTTGAATATTCTAAAGAACCTATCAAGGATTTCTCCATCTTGACAACCCCTCACTCGAGCACGAGTGATTTTCTCCCCTTTAGCTGTGAATTATCGGAGGTTATTGCTCCCTTACCCTTAATCTCGGGGCCCTCCTATTCAATCGTAACCCTACCTGCGATCCCTCCCTCCTGGCCGGTTGCCACTACCCCTCCCCCATCACCGTCCTCCCTTCAATTTTTGGCTCGTTGCATAGGGTCAAACTTCGTCGCTTTCTCCTCGGGCTACCCACCATTACCTCCATCTGTCGGATCCCATTTCCCCTCATCTTCTTCCCTTGGCGAACCCTCGCTTAACGCACAAGATCCCCCTCCCACGGCATCGATATCATCTCTCCTTTCCAACAATTTTACAGACATACCTCCTCTTTTGGATGCCTTCCCCTCTGGGCCAGGTCTAAACCCCTCAAACCCTCCTAACCCTCCTCGCAGCGGACCACAGGAGGACTCCACCGATGTGGGTCACAGGCCGAGCAAAAGGCTGAAGTGTGTCAAATCTAGGGCACAAGATGTTATTATTAGTTTGGGTGAAGACATACAGTGGGGCGAAACCATGGACACTGCCAACAGAGTCTTGGTTGGTAGGGTTCGGGGTAGGAACTACTCGGCGGCCCAGCTAAAACAATGGACAGCAGAAGTGTGGGGGCAACATTTGGCCGAGCTACCTTTCGTCCAAAATTTTGTTCATCGATGGTTTGCATTTCGTTTCATCCGAGCCGAGCACACAAATTGGGTTTTATCATCCTTCTGGCACATTGAACAGGCCCCTATGCTTCTAAGGCGATGGAACCCTCTTTTCGACCCAGAGAGGGAGAAACTTGGTGCTGGGCCACTATGGGTCCACCTTCCAGGCCTACTGCTACATTTTTGGTTAGAGGATATCTTCAGATGCATTGGGAACTATCTGGGCACCTATCTGGAGTATGAAAAATCATACCTCTCCACTGGAATCATGGCATATGCGAGGATTTTGGTCCATATGGACACTAGAGAGGTGTTACAGGAACAAATCACATTGCGGTGGAGGAATTTCTCATGAACACAAATCCTTGATTATGAGGGGTTCCATTTTAGGTGTAGGTGATGCCACAAGGTAGGTCACTTCTTCAGGGACTTCCCCCTGAATGATAAAGTGAGATCTGCAGAAAAGGGAAGGACAATCCCTACAAAGAATCCTTAGGCACCTACAAACCACACCTCTACTGAAGCAGCAATAAAATGCTCTGACCCTGAAGTAGCAATGGAAGCCCAGGCTAAGGAGACTCTGAAGAAGTGTGACAAAGAACCATATCGCTCACCTTCTCCTCCTCTGACCAAGGCAAGGGCAGCTGCGGAGGTTGTGCAATCTTTGGTTATGTCCTCTTCTAACCCCTGCTCTGTTCATCACACTTTTTCATATGATTTCATAGATGTTTCTTCGGGGTTTCATCAGGTCTCTGCTTTCATGCCCCCGCCTCCCATTTCTTTGTCTTGCTCATTGCATCCCCCTCTGCCCATTTTCTCATTCACTCTCCCATCTTTCCCGGAGGCAACCCCATATTTATCCTCTGATTTTGATCAAGGGTCCCTTTCTCATAGATATCTGCTCAAATCCCTATCTCGTTCACCAGCCCCTAACTCCATTAGCATCAGTCTAGTATCTCCCCCCATCCCCCCGAAGCCTCCAAGAGGCAAACCTTCTTCCCTATCCAAAGCCAAGTTGCAGGCAGGGGAGGAGATTGCCTCGGGGTGTCAACTTGCTATAGATCGGGTTCTTAGAGCACAGAACACCCTGGGCTCATCTCCCCCATGAAACTGCTTTCATTTAACTGTCGAGGGATAGCTATCCCTGAGAAAAAACTAGCTCTATGCAGACTTCTTTGGACCGAACATGTGGATGTCATATTTTTACAAGAAACCCTGGTCCTTGCTGAAGCAATTTCGCACCTTCTAGAATCCATGCTTCCTGGTTGGACCTTCCAAGCTCTTTATGTTAATGGTTGTTCGGGTGGCATTGCTATGGGTTTCAACACCCATACTATCAGACTGTGTAATGTTTGGGGAGGCATTGGGAACATAGGGGTGGACATTTTCTCAGCCGAACTGGGCATTGACATCAGACTTGTTAATGTATATGGGCCATGTCAACACCGTGAAGTATTCTGGAAACAATTATTGACCTCCAATCTTCTGCAATCAGACAACATTATCCTCAGAGGGGACCTAAATTTCTCTTTGGGTTTCTCAGAATCTTGGGGTCATCATGCCCAGATTGACCCCCTATCTGCTTTCTTTGAGAATATCCTGGAAAACCACAGTCTTATTGACATCCCCTCTGTGAAAATCCTACCTACCTGGAGGAATAGAATGATTGGAGAGGACAACCTCGCTAGAAGACTAGATTGCTTTCTTATCAAGGAGCGACTTCTGGATTTGGGTTATATCTACAGACATGGGTCAGGTCAGGAGGTATATCTAACCATTCGCCGATATACCTTTGATATAAGGGGAGGGTTGAACAAACCAAAATCCCCTTTCAAATTCAATTCCACTTGGTTGAAGGATGTAGCCTATACTCGAATGGTATCTGAATACTGGAAGACCCACCCTCCTAATGTTGGTGGAAATATAGTTGAAGGTTTTGTGCATAACCTAAAAGAGCTGAAGAGGCTATCCAAAATCTGGGCACATAACAAGAGAGAATAGGATGATCAAACCCTAAGGGACACTGAATCGGATATTGATACTTTAGAATATGAACAAGGGGGGTCTTCACCTCTAATGAATAGAAGGAAAATATCACCGCATTAATATCTCAGAGAGGCAAAATTCTAAAAGATCGGGAAGAAACCTGGAGGTTGAGAAGTAGAGCAATATGGTTGATGGAGGGAGAAGGTAATACAAAAATTTTCCACAAATTTTCAAATGGCCAAAAAGCTATCAATACCATATGGAAATTGACAAAGGAGAAGGGGAATACTATGAATACCTTCCAGTAATTAGCCTCCCTGGCCACATCCCACTTCAAGCAGATCTACCGGGCACCTCCCAATGCCACTCTTTCTAAAGTCATTCGAGTAGCACAACTATTTCCTTGGTTTGTGGATTAGGAGACCGCTATGGAGCTAAACAGGGAGGTCATTACAGGGGAGCTTGAGGCTACTTTGAAATGGTTCAAGCGTGACAAAATTCCTAGACTTAATGGTTGGTCGATGGTAGGGAAAATTTTAAGAACCACCCTAAATTTATATGTATAATAAATGGGCTAATCCCCATGATACATAAGAAAAATGGGAGGAAATTTTATCAATAATATAATATGTATACATAATTTTTTGGCGAATCTCTCACCAGATTATATTATCTTGTACAGTGATGGAGAATCTTTCACTGAATTATAAAATCTTGTAAGATCTTGACAAATCTTTTTTTGAATAATAAAACATGGTGAAGCCTTGGCGAATGTTTTGTTAAGGTATGAAACCATATATGATAATAAGAAAACATATTCATTAAACTGTAATATACTAAAATACATGTTTGGAAAAAAGAAACATAATTTTCTCTTCCTACAAATTTTTTTCCAAGTTTTAGTGGCCGTGTTTGTCAAGGTTCTTACAATACACTCTTTCATATCCTTCTATTATTTTTGATAATATTCCACAACAAAGTTCTTGTAGGTGTTGATATTGACAACGAGTTTTGTCAAGGTAGGAGAGATTAATCTTTTCTCTACAACTTTTGTCAAGCTACCACTTTTTTCAAGTTATCAAATTTCTTTCTTATTCCATAGACTCCAAGTGCGAGATAAAAAAAACACGTCAAGTTTGTTTACCCCAACACGCCAACAAGTAGCAAGCCTCAACTATATTATATAAGAAAGTATTAGGTATCCCAAAGGCTTGAAGGGGATCTAATTGAAAGAAGTGACCATTGTGAGAATCCTTCCAATCAATATATGAATATATAAATGTAGATTTATTATTATTTTAATTGGAAATCTTCAATTAAATAATAAAATTTAATTACGTCTCTCCCAATCTAAATTTCTTATTAGCATAATTCACTACCCTCATAGGTCTCACATTTTTTAATAGCATTGTAACATGTAGATTAATTTCCTTTTTGGTGAACAATCTCCACTTTTTAGGAAAATATGGTGCAATGGCCCCCTATAGATCATTAGGACAAACTAAGAATAGCACAAAAAATGAAAGGTTGTACAAACTAGCTTATTTTTCAAACAACTAATCCAACATCAATACCTAAACTTTTTCATGAAGATATCATATTGAGAATGTTTGAAAAATGGTGAGAAATCTTCTGCGAGGGTGATGCGGAAAGAGTGATAAGGTTTCATTGTTTTGAATTTTTTTTGTTAAATCAGAAAAAGTTAAAAACCAATATTAATGGAGATATTGGTATTTTTTACTAAATTTTGTGAAGTGACTAAATGTAGCTTTAACCATTCACCTTAAGATGTTTTTACAATATAATTTCCTAAGTCTATTTAATATCTTCATTATCATAAAAACCAACCTATATCCATCTTAACTCCACATCTACCACTGGGATGGAATCTATTTATCCCTTTGAGCACTTAGTAGACCCAGAATTAAGATGGATCTAAGATGATCGAATTTCCCCTTTAAATAGTCTATGCTCACATGAATACCATGGTATTACCATGGGTCAATACCATGGGTTATCATAGACTGGAGCTTAAAAATTACTATTAATAATTTATAAAAATTAATAAAATTAATAATTGATTTTTATTTTATTTTTTATTTTAACCAAGTTAAAATGTTTAACATACATTAAATTACAACATCCATTTTTACTCTTGATAAACCATATTTGATCCCTCTCGGGGCTTAATAGATTCAGAATAAAGATGGATCTATGTTGGTTTAATTCCCCCATTTAAATAGGCTACATTCCACGTGAATACCATGGGTCAATACCATGTGCCATTTTTATTTTTATTAATACTAATATTAGGGTTAATAATGTTTTTTTGCATGATATTAATAATAATCTAGCCCATGGTATTTGGCCCATAGTATTTTTCCCATAGGTTTCACCTAAATATAACACATTTTTTGAGTGTTCCTAAATATAAGGTGACTTATGGAGTAAATATAAAAAAATGTTTTATTTGTACCATACCTATCCTTTATTTATATTTTTATTAATTTACCATACCTCTTTTACAAATATGGTATTTGGCCCATAGGATTCACTTAAATAAAACCTCTTTTTTGAGCCTTCATAAATAGAAAGAGGGTTATGGACTAAATATAAAAAGATGTTTTATTTATTTACCATAGTTCTAGTTTATTTATATTTTTATTTATTTACCATACCTTTTGAGTAAGTATAAGAAGAGGTTTTATTTATTTACCATACCTCCACTTTATTTATATTTTTATTTGTTTACACCCTTGCATGTATATAAGGTGACTTATGGAGTAAATATAAAAAATGTTTTATTTATTTACCGTACCTCTTATTTATTTATATTTTTATTAATTTACCATACCTCTTTTATAAATATGGTATTTGGCCCATAGGATTCACTTAAATAAAACCTATTCTTGAAAATTAGGGCGAATAGAATGTTGTAACTCCTAATTTCAAGGGCTAAATTTACCTTTTTTACCCTCTCCCTTAAAATAAGGTGGGCTATTTGAGGCGATTTGTAAAAATGTACTATGATACAAAATATTCGCCCACTAAAAATTTAAAACCCCTTAATTTCGCCAAAGGACGAACATTCACCCCTAAAATTTTCCATGGTCGGTGGAGTTCTATACAACTTTTTTCAGCATCCTTAGAGAAGATCTAGTTAAGGTCATTGAAGATTTCCGGACCACTAGAAGAATGTATGAGGCCATCAATTCCACTTTCATCATCCTCATCCCCAAATCAGACAACCCTGCCTCCTTTGATGACATCCGCCTAATCTCCCTATGCAACTGCATTTACAAAATCATTGCTAAAATCATTGCCAACTGCCTCTGACCCATCTTTTCCACCCATATATCCTCTGAACAATTTTCCTTTCCCCAAGATCGATAGATACATGAAGCGATTGGTACTTCACAAGAAGTGATGCTCTCCATTCAGACGAAGGAGATGAAATGCATGATTCTTAAAGTGGATCTCTCAAAGGCCTTTGATCGAGTAAGTTGGTTATACCTCCGAATGCTCCTAACCCACCTAGGGTTTCCTTATGAGTTATTAAAATGGATCATGTGTTGTATAACAAACATATCTTTTAGTGTCCTTGTCAATGGAGTGGCATCGCCTTTCTTTCACTCTGAAAGAGGCCTTAGGTAGGGGTGCCCCCTATCCCCATTATTATTTTTTCTTGTCATGGAGCGGCCCAGTAAACTTATAAAAGAAGAGAACAACAAAGTAAGACTTAAGGGAATCAGGATCACTGACAGTTGCATTCTCACTCATTTACCCTTTGTGGATGATGTGTTGATCTTCCTCAATGGTGGTTTAGGGGACCTGACTACCTTACAAAACACTATCACACTATTTCTAATAGCTACAGGCATGGTCATTAATAATTCTAAATCCACCATTATTGCTATAGGTTGCACCCCTCATGAGATATAGTATGTGCTCCAGCACTTTCCCTTCACCCTCCTACAGTTGGAGGACGGTCTTAGATATCTGGGTTACAAGTTGAAGCCCCATGGCTATAAGATAGCAGACTGGACATGGTTAATCTCCAAAATGGAAAGAAGACTCAATATTTGGTACCATAAGTACCTCTCCAGGGCAGGAAGACTTGTACTCAATAAAGTTGTCCTTGAAGCCACTCTGGTGTATTGGATGTCCTTGGCATGGATACCAAGAGGAATCCTCTCGAGAATACAAAATCTCTCGCTTACCCTCCCAAAGAAATGGGGAGGATGGGGTATTAAAAAGCTGGAAGATTTCTCCTCTGCTCTAGCGGCCAAGCTAGGCTGGAAATAGATCACATCAAATAGCCTCTGGACTATGGTGGCTTCTTCTAAATACATAGATCCCCTAAATCTGATGGACTGGCTCCGACAGCCAACCTGGAACAAAACAAGGATCTCTGTCATCTAGAAAGTGGTGCTTAATTCTATGTCAATCATTCGAGAAGGACTCACTTGGAGAATTCAAGCATGAACATCAATGTGCATTAGGTTAAACCCTTGGATTGGGTGTGGCAACGCCCACATGCTGCCCGAAGAGCTCAAGATCCATCTTGCCAATTCAAGTATCACACATATCAGCCACATTGCATACATGGAATGCTCCACCATTTTTTACCAGGCCTAGAAATATGCCCGCAGTCTGCACATCCCACAACAGTGGCATCAATATTGGGTGGACTATATAGCAGCATTAACTGAATCACATATCAGAATTGTAGAAGGGGAGGATGAAATCATTTGGGCACTTGCTAAAAACGGGCGCTACTCCCCCAAAGAGGGATACCTCTGTTTAGCTAATGTCCATAGACCATAATCCATCGAACAATGATGGAAAAGCATGTGGAAACTAAAAGTGCCTCCCAAAACTAGATTATTCATGTGGTCCATTCTTAAAAACAAGGCTCTTACAGGTGACAATCTTATCAAAAGAGCCCAATATGGACCTTTTTGGTGTTGTTTATGTAAAGGCAGTTTCAAATATTCAAACCATCTCTTTCTCATCTACCCTGTCACTATTGCCCTCTAGAATTCTATTCTCTCGACCATCCCCTCCCAGGGCACCTGGGTGGCTTGACAGTTATGGAAGCATGGACCACATGGTGGACCTCCACAACCCCGACCAAGGCTAGGAACCTTCCCCTCCTCATTTGCTGGGAAATCTGGATTGCTCGTAACCAATACATTTTTCATGATATCGTTCCTCACTGGCCCTCCATCACTGCCTGCCTTTTGGAAAATTATCGTACCATTCATGAAGATGATGACAATCCCCCCCAGGCACATTGTTCCTAAAAACATTGACCACTCTCAACCATGGGCATACTTTGACGGGTCAGCATAGGAAGCTGGGTGTGGGGGCGGAGCCATTCTATATCTTTCAAAATCCCATCACTTCCAAATCCAAATGGGCCTAGGTGGGGGCACAAACAACTTTGCAGAACTTATTACTGCTAAATACCTCATACAATTGCATTGGAAAAACATTGCAGAAATCTACAACTTTTTGGGGACTCAAAAATTATATGCAATTGGATTAACAAATCAGCAAACTATTCGGCTTACTCTCTAAGACCCATTCTGGATGAGGCCCACAGTCTCATAAGTTTTTTTGACATCTTTGTTTGTTGTCACATCTGCAGGGAACACAACTCATCTGCCGACCAGTTATCAAAGGAGGCAGCGCTCAGGCCTCGTGGCACATGGCTAATCTAGGCGCAGAGGGATGGAGCACACTATCAGTATTACCATCACCCTTTCATGGACTTTACAGATTAATTGGCAGAGCAGGAGCTTGAATTTTGGTTATTTGTTAATAGTATTATGTTTATATATTATGAGTTTGTATTTAAGATGACAGACATACATACTCTTTGCGTAGAGTATTATTTTGGTAAACTTTATTATGAACATTACTGAAGGGAGAGCCTCCCTGCGGAGTGCACTGTGTTAGTTTTTGTATTCCTCTACTTGAGAGGCACTCAGCCCTCACATACTGCATATGCAGATTGTATCTACAACATGTAATTTGCACTGTGTTAGTTTTTGTATTCCTCTACTTGAGAGGCACTCAGCCCTCACATACTTCATATGCAGATTGTATCTACAACATGTAATTTTCCTCTGATAATGAAAATTATGTTTTTTCAAAGGGGAAAAAATAAATATTATTAAGAAGAAATTGTTATAATTATTATGAGAATGAATTATTTATAGTGTTATATTTATTATTAAGAAGAAATGATTTGATTTTAGGATTTAACAAATTAAGAATTTTTATTTTTTCATTAAATTTTTAAAGTTTATTGAGATGTTAATATTTTATTTTTCTAAATTTTTTTTAATGAAAAAAATATATTTTAACTATTAAATTTAATTAAAATATATGTATTTTAATATTTATAATAAGATTAAAGATCTCTTATATTCAATAAAATTTATTGAGATGGAATGTGAATTTATAAATTTTTATTTTTCACATAACAAAAGTAGGCTTTTAATTATTAAATAATAAATTTACTTAAATTATATATATATATATATATATATAACTTTTTGTTTATAATTTTTTTTTATATTTTTTTTCAATTTTATATTTATTTCAAATTAGCTTTAAATAATTATTATTATCAAATCATCAATGTTATTATTTCCATATTTACCTTTCCAAAATGTATGTGAAATGATTATTTACATCGATTTAAACATCATAATTTGGCCCAAAAAAAAAAAAAAAAATATGTAAGCTATCCATCCTTTAATATACTATATAATAAAAAATATGTAAGCTATCCATCCTTTAATATACTATATAATATGATCAAATATACAATATATGATCAAATATTTATTTCTAAATTACACTGTCTATTATTATTTTTATTTCAATGTGAATTGCTCATCGTTTTGCACTTGTACACTAAGAAAAATTAATACATGGATTCTGAATATTCAGTCTAAACATTAAGTAAGTTTACAGCAACCAAGTATTTATGAAAATTTGGTTTACTCAAAATTTCGTGGGTTCTAGTCGGATGTTGATGTTGTTGATGTTAATGGCTAGATGTGTGTTCTGGTCTAGTGTTGATGTTAATGGCTAGATGGAGATACGACAAAAGATTTCAAAATTGATAAATTGATACACCAAACTAGAGTGTTGCAGTGCAGCTAGATGTAGATGAATTCAAAGTTTATAACCTACAATATGCTCATTCAAAGATATAGAACGTAAGGCCTGCCCTCTGCTTAGGTCATGTAAATCCAAAACAATGGATTTTTAACATTTTATTTTCCTTTCCATTCATTTTGTTGGTTTTTCGGTCATGGTACTGTTATGAGTGGAAGTCCCTGGAGTGTTATGAGTGAACTTCTAAACAAATAGAGGATGTCCATGAAAAGATAGTAAACAACCGAGGGAAGGCATCAACGCAAGCATGGTAAATTGCAGCGTGTTTTCCCAATAGGAATGGACTGCTCATTCAAAGATATAGAACGTAGGGCCTGCCCTCTGCTTAGGTCATGTAAATGCAAAACAATGGATTTTTAACATTTTATTTTCCTTTCCATTCATTTTGCTGGTTTTTCGTTCATGGTACTGTTATGAGTGGAAGTCCATGGAGTGTTATGAGTGAAATTCTAAACAAATATAGGATGTTCATGAAAAGATAGTAAACAACCGAGGGAAGGCATCAATGCAAACATGGTAAATTGCAGCGTGTTTTCACAATAGGAATGGAGTTACATTTAGGTCCCAAGAAAAGTGGAGGTGGGGGCGATGTGTTAGGTTTCCATGGGTGAGGAAGAGATACAATTGTTATCCTGCATAACTTATAATGTTTAAATTTGTCAGGGTTTGTCTCTGTTTTACCCCATATGTTATGGAGGCCAATTAGGATTTCTCTTCACGGTTTGTCTCTGTTTTACCTTATGTGTTATGGAGGCCAATTAGGGTTTCTCTAGCAAGTGGTAGATACTCATTGGATGTTACTGAAATCACACAACAACTAAACTAAAAGCAACCGGACTTTAATTGAAAGTTATTGAAAGCACACAATAGGTAAATCAACACGACTTTAGGTAAAGCAACAGGACTTCTATTAAATGTTATTGAAGTTACACAACTGTAAAATGCGGTTTGTCTCTGTTTTACCTTATGTGTTATGGAGGCCAATTAGGGTTTCTCTAGCAAGTGGTAGATACTCATTGGATGTTACTGAAATCACACAACAACTAAACTAAAAGCAACCGGACTTTAATTGAAAGTTATTGAAAGCACACAATAGGTAAATCAACACGACTTTAGGTAAAGCAACAGGACTTCTATTAAATGTTATTGAAGTTACACAACTGTAAAATGTTATTGGAATATGATTGGGAATATTTTCATATTTAATAGGTAAAATAGTGGTTTTTTTTTAATATTTATATTTTACAGCAATATTATGAGCAAAATAATAAGGTTTTTATATACTTGAGCTTGTATTTAAATATTTATATTTTATATAAATATTATGGGCAAAATAGTGAGTTTTATATACTTGAAGTCTATAAATTATGAGTAATTTGACTAGTTTTGAATAACTTGATGGAAAGTTTCCTAAACCACCATAATAGCTAAAGCAACAAGACTTCTATTTACTAACAGACATTTGAACTTGCCTGCTACAATTTTCAATTGACTTCTTCAACCCTACTTGTAATGTTCATGAGATTTTAATTAGATTGAAGATTCTAAATATTTTAAGACATTTAATGAATTTGAGTTAAGAAAATTGACTTGGTTCATATTCATCAAATTTCAGAGCAACATAAATATAGTTGTAATGTTTTTAATTGCATTTCATTTTCTGAAAAGGTATCTTTTTCTCCCTCCCACAAAGTCGCTAAATGGCAACTTTATGAATAACTATGAGTTCATAGTAAATGACTTTCCTCATTGCATGTTTCCATAAGATTGAGACAACTTCCGTACCTTCTAGCAGGTTGTTCCTTTCGGAACAATGACTTTTACTCTTTCATTGAAGAACAGATCAGAATATATATTGTTCCTTTTTTAATGCAGGGAGTTTGTTATTTAGGTTTACTAACTTCCTTTCATATTGGTTGTGTATATTTACATACCATCAGTATCACCATGCCTTAAAGGATTTTTAAAAGGAAGGTCGGTGATCCTTACCTTTTAAACAATCAGATACATTGATATCCAGTTATTTCTACGAGGACCTTTTCCCTTTTATCTCGTGAAGGGGAAGCAAACCTCACTATAAAATCTAATAACGTGAATTTCATTGTTTCTAGCCTCTTTTGAAATTATACAAAATATTTTCTTCGCATCATCTCTCGAAAATATTCTCTTAGTTTAGAAACAACCCATAGTATTGTGTAATTTGTGGTAAGTCACTGTTCTATGAAACCGTGCGTTTTATAATCACATAGTTAAATATTCTCTTAGTTTAGAAACAACCCATAGTATTGTGTAATTTGTGGTAAGTGACTGTTCTATGGATGATAGAACCGTGCGTTTTATAATCACATAGTTTGTTTAGTTCGGCAACCTTATATTGAAGAGGTTTCTTGTTTCTCGTGTTGCCAGTTTCCAAGTTCACTCAACAGGAGCTCCCTTCATGTAAGCCACTTTTGACACCAAGATGGGTAAGTTCACAGTCGATGGCAGTATGATATTCCTTAGATGCTAAGCATAAAAGCATACTGTGAGGCAATGAAGTCTAGGGCTTATTTTAAGTGAACTTTGCTTAGTCTCTATCCTCGCAAGGCGAAGCATGTTTCAAATTCATATATATTATTTATTGCTTACTCAAGATACTGAGGCTTTTAGAATATATTACAATATAGCCCTTCTAAAGTGATTATTTGATTTTAGGTCACAGCAATCTTCATATTAGTGGGTGCTATCTTCATCCCCATTGGAGTTGTTTCTCTAATTTCATCACATAGAGTATGTACTCTTCATCTCAGCATTAATGTCTATTTAAAGTTTTATTTTATTTTAACTGACAGAAGACCCACAACTAATATTTTCAATTTCATATTTAATATATGAGGTAACAGTGATTTGTTCCTATTTTCAGGTTGTGGAAATTGTGTACCAATATGAAACAGACTGCATACCTAAGCAATATAGAGTTAATAATGATGTCAAACTGGCCTACATAAAAAATAGTACGATTCCAAAAAACTGCAGTCAAATAATAAAAGTGAGGGGTTCATCTTGATTCCTGATAACTAGTATTCAATTCTATAAATTTATAGTTTCTCATCATTAATTTATCAAGTAATAGATAGCAATAATTTATCAAGTAATAGATAGCAATGGATAGAGTTAACTTTGTAACAAATACTCACTAAATGTGAAGATATTATCATAACTACAAATATTATTTACAAAGAATGTAACAGAATATTTCTCTCACTTTACAGGTGCCAAAGAATATGACACAACCAATTTATGTGTATTACCAGCTTGATAGCTTCTATCAGAACCATCATCGGTAAGTGTGCATACATATTATTATGCAACAGTATTTATTGTAATAAAAGCTATACTAATATTTTTTTTAAATTGATAATAAATAAAATGTGATATTTTAGTTTTATATTAACTATATTTATTAGTCTGTTTATGTTAATAAATAAAATATGATTAATTTAGTGAATGAATTTTAAATGGTCAAATAAACTAAAATGATTAATTAAATGAAATATAAAAATTATAATATAACTTTAAATATTTTATATTCTCAACTTTGTCATAATATAGCTATAAATATTTTATATAACTAAATGAAATTGTAATTTTATATTATAAATTTATATTTCTAAATATATAAAAGTTAAAAGTTGAACCGTTTAAATAACCCTTACATTGTGTTAAACCACTGGTTTGAATGTTGGTTTATTCGTTCAACAGGGTAATTTGCTATTAATTACGTGGTAGCACATTGTTAGTGCGACAGCTCAGCCAACTTTTGTAAACTGTGAATGGTACTCCACGTACATAAAAAGCAATATCATTATTAAAAATGTAATTTCAGGAGGTTAAAACAACAACAATATTATTATTATGCCATTTTGAATCCATAATTTCAAATTTCACACAAATCAATCACAATTTATTTATTTAATATTATTAATAATAAAATAAATTAATATTTCATGAAAATAAATAATTATCTATATAAATATAGATTCATGGTTTAGTAATTAAAAATAAACGTAATTCAAATAATCACAATACCATTTTTTATCTGATATATTTTTAATATATTTTTCTTAAGTGTATTGCAGTTTTTGGTATTTTTTAGTAGAATTATTAAGTGGGTGATACAATGAGATTTATCTATTTTTTTAATTCCTTGTCGTTATAAGGAGCAAGCTCCCTACCATCATTGAATCTAGACTCCTCAAATTACTCTAACAAAATAATGATTCACCATGATTGAAAAAAACATTTGCAGGTACGTTAACAGCAGAAACGACGAGCAGTTAATGAATGCCAATAGTCAGGATGAAACAACAGGTTGTGACCCTGAAGCAAAAACCGGAAACAATCTCCCAATTATTCCATGTGGACTCATAGCTTGGAGTTTGTTCAATGATACTTACAACTTCTCCAGAGGGAACACATCGCTTACAATGAACAGGAAAGATATTTCGTGGAAAAGTGATCGTGAACATAAATATGGAAAAAATGTTTTTCCCAAAAATTTTCAGAATGGAACTCTGATTGGCGGTGCTACTCTCAATCCATCAATCCCTGTAAGTAGTATCCTTGTTTAGGTCTTTTACAAAGCAGGCTGGCTGGTTGACTGATTGAGTTTAAGGGGTTGTAAATATCAGAAAATAGTAATGTGAGTCTTAAGATAATGGAGAGATCCAAGATCCCAGTTTTAAATATTTTGTTTGTAATTTAGTTTAGGATGAGATAACTGAAAAATCCAAGTTTCAAATGCATTGTTTGTAATTCAGTTTAGGAAGAAAAAAACATTCTAATAATAATAATAAAATTGCTTATTTCAAAATTATTAATCAAAATAAATAATTATTTAAGTTTTTGTCATGGTCTGTTTTTTCATCTGGTCTTGAACCACATTTATTGGTTCGAAAAGAGTTGACCAAAAAATTCGCTTGAATACAAAAATTATATTACTGTTTAATCTTACTATATTTTTTCTGTTCATTCTAATAAAAAGAAACAGAGAGTCAGTGATTACTATTACCATTGCTTACTGCTTCGTTTGGATGAGCATGGCAGTTAAGTGAGCAAGAGGATCTTATGGTGTGGATGCGACCAGCAGCACTTCCAACCTTCAGGAAGCTGTATGGACGGATTGAGGAGGACCTCAAAGAAAATGATAGCATTACAGTGAATTTGTTTAATAATTATAATACTTATACTTTTGGTGGCACGAAGAAGCTGGTACTTTCTACCACGAATTTTCTTGGAGGGAAGAACAACTTTCTCGGGATAGCTTACCTCATTGTTGGAGGTCTCTGCATTATTTTGGCGATGGTCGTCTTCTTGATGCATATCATAAAACCAAGGTACGTGATTTTACTGTGCGGTACAGTTTATGCCATTCACTTAATGTGTTGGGTACATGTAGGTCAAAATGGATTAATTTAATTTTTGATAATTTTTAAATATTTTGAAATTTAATAGATAGATTTACTATCTTAGAGTTGTTTCTTTAAAATTTAGGTTCCAAGTGACATGACAAAGAGGTTAATGTTGATTATTTTTGTTGTCAGGCCTTTGGGTGATACTGCATATTTATCATGGAACAGAAATAGTTGAAGAAATCTTGCTTAAACAGCTTTCAAGTACATATAGTCATGTTTAAGATTAAACTACGAAACATGTCGAGACTAAATTTCCTATCTAACTGTTAGACCACATCCATGAGAATAAAACATTATAATGGTACCAGATTTCTATCTGTTAGACCACTGAAATCATTATAATAGGACCAGGTTTTCTGACTTGTATCAGATGCTTTATGCTGCCTTCATATCTAACCACATGCTTATGTGAGACTAAAACATTATAATGGTACCAGATTTCTATCTAACTGTTAGACCACTGAAGTCATTATAATTGTGCCAGGTTTTCTGACTTGTATCAGATGCTTTATGCTGCCTTCATATCTAACCACATGCTTGTATCAGGTTTTCTGACTTGTATTAGATGCTTCATGCTGCCTTCATATTTGAAACATGCATATATTCTTTGGGCACCTTGTCGGGTAAATCTGTTGTTTGTACGGCCATTTATGTTTCAAGTATGAAGCTGTAAAGTTTATGGATTTGAAATTTTGTATTCAATTCATACATATTGAAAAGGTTAGTTACAGCAAATCCTTAATGTTTTCTAGGTGTGGAATTCATAGATATGTTAGCATCTGATGTATTAAAACAATGGCCAACCCTTTGCTTCGGCTAAGTTTATTTATGGTCTTTGGTACGTGTATGAGTACACATCGTTTTTGTAAGCAAAAATATTGTGAGAATTAGATTTTCATAATTTTAATATATATATATATAAAATTTCAGAATTAGTGTTTAAAATTTTAATTTATTTATATGAAAAAAAATTATAGAACAAAAAGTGGACAAGATTTAAGACCCATCTGCCCCATTGAACGCAAGCCATCTCAATATAGCAAAATGCAATACAATACAAAAAATATAGATATGAATGAATGCAGGAATACTGCAGTGTGTGGTGGTGCAGGTGAGGTTAATATTGGTAAGTACATAGGTCTTTCCAACGCTATGGAGGACGATGACAGACTTGTGTAAACACTGCTGATGACTCTGCTGTCTTAAACTGAGTGTTTGGCTTTTCATAGCTTGTGAATATTGTCCTTTGCAAGTTCCCATGTACTTAATATATTTTAAACTCACATCTTCCTCCCACTTTCATGAATTCCACAAACATAATGCTCTGGCAAAAAGATAAATCACTCAGTGAGTTTGATTCAAAAGATTCCATTCCATTGATTTGGGTGTTTTATTAATGTAATATAACTGATGCTGCGGCAAAAGATATATCATTCAATGAATTTGATTCAAAAGATTTCATTTCATTGATTTGGGTATTTTCATTAGTTTAATTTTATCATGGTTTATTATTTATTTTTGTCAGAAATTTTTTGAAATAACAAGTTCCAGTGATCTAATATTTTAAATTTGATTATTCAGGGTTATAAATGTATTGTGTATTTAGAAATATAATTTAATAAAAAAAATTAAAATTTTTAAAGATAGAGCAAAAATATATTTTTAATTATTCTAATATTAAAAATAAATTTAAATTGGAAAATTTATATAAAATTTAAAGTGTTTTAATCAATAAAATTAATGAAAGTTGATTATCTTTTATTTAAGCATAGGTTTATCTGTTTTAGAATAAGTCTTCTCAATTTTTAATTTTAATTTAATTATCAATAATTATTAGGTGGGTGGTGGAGATTTAACTTCTATGGAATATTCTAGAATATTCATAGTAGTGTTCACAAATCAAATGTTTAGATTTATCTCAAAAGTTGTCATATTTTTTTTTCCTTTTAATTAAATTGATTAATTGAAAAAAAAAACTAATATGAAAAGTGTCTTATGAATTAAGTTATGTTTTTTTGGGCGTGTGGTATAGCTTATAAATAGATTAATAATCTCCACATTAAATTGCAGATAAGTGTTTTGAAGCTTATTATGGATTGTCAATTTACTAGCCATTTAATTTATAAGGTTGTGCTAGTTTTATTTATTGTTAAGGTTAAAAGCATGAGTTTCTATTTAATAGGTTATAGGTTCAAATCCATAGGGGGTAGAGTATGTACACTACAGACTTTAGTACTCAAATTAGTGTTTTAGATGGGTCTCTTGTTCCACAAACAAGGGGGTATTATAAACCAATTTGGTGTCTAGCTTGGTAGCGATCTTAAAATTACATTATTAAATTACTATTATAATTAAACTTGAAACTTTAATAATTTTTTATATTATAGAAAGTTTGATAATTAAAAAATTAAGGCAGCTTTTAGGTTTCTTTGATCTATTCTATGTGAAATTTCAACCTTATGAGTTGATATAAAATATTAAATTACAATAATAATATATCACTTCATTTCTCTTTCCTTTACCTTTTTACTCCAAAATGGTGAATATCATCATATTGAATCCCATTGATTCTTATAGAGTTTAATTTTGTTGTACATTTTTGTTTTCAGGCCCATTTTTTACCTCAAAATTTATCTAATGCATTATCTACCCTAAATTTGAATCAACTCTGACCTTTACATGGACATATGGAACAACAACCTCCTCTCTCCCTTCAATATTTAAAGGATAACCCTATGAACTAGAATATCTCACATCCTCATCAAAATTCACATCTCAACTAAACCTGATGTGATGGAGCATTGATCCTATATAATGTAAAAGTATCATTTTATCCAAAAATTAAAAATGTCATCACAACATCTTAAATTTTCAAGAAAGAGTAACCACCTATGAATTTGAATTAATCTAACTCTGGATTGTAAGTCATGAACCTAACTCTATCATCCCTTAAGTGAGCTTCACAAGCCAAAAATTTCAAACAACCATGATCATGGGCATCTCTCACATGCACATCAAAAACTCCATTAATTGAAGCATTAATCTCAACAAGGTCAACTCCCTCCTTTTGATAGAATTACAAAGCAAGAGTACTGTGGTGGTTAAATATCACAAGTTGTACTAGGGTTTCAAAATGACATAAACCCTTAGTGATTTTCTCTCCCAAGAGATGAAAATGAAACACTTCCTTCATACCCAGATTGTAGCTTATGAGATAGAATATATATTTAATTATTTATATGTATCATTTTCTATGAACCACCTGTTACGTTTGTTGTAGTTCACCAATAGTGTTTGTTATGAATCCCTTGTACTGATTTATACAAGTCTACATTTGCTACAAATACATTGTACATGTTGTTTAGAACTTTACAGTGGTTTTAGATCATATTTGAGAGAGTGAATAAGTCTTCTAATTAGTATATTTCATGTGAATATTTGAGTTGAATCTAATTTATAAATGATATCAACATTGCACATAGAACTATTTTTGAATGCACTAGTTTAAATCTCATTTGAAATCTTCAAATTGACTAGTGTGCATTGGTGAGTTCTAATAACAAATTGTATTGTTATATTTTTAAAATGGTTTATATTGAGAAAAGTTGATTTATATATTGTAGCCAACAACTAAAATTTTAGATTAGTGAACTTTAAATTTTGTTGTTGATATGGAGATATGTTACATATTGGTATCAAAACTAATTGTTGTATCGGTGAAGGAAAAAATTTAGTACCCTTAGCCTCAATTTTAGGTAGAGAGGAGACTTGGGTATGTTACAAAGTGGTATCTTAGAGGAGTTCAAACACTAGACCTACAAGGTCTATGAACTAGGGCTATTGATTATAGCACTAGGGGTTGTATGGCTCAAAAGAAATGAATGATAGTGACTTTGGTGCCATGTTAAGCTAACAAACATGTTATTCTTGAATATGTGAATGCTAATTGTTGTATCCATAATCAATGCTATATGATATTGTTGATTGAATAATGTTCTATGATCCTTATGGAGGTGTCTAAAGGATGATGCATTGGTACTACCATCAAGACTTAATGATGTCCACCGTTTAGAAAATCTAACATGTTTAAATTGTGTGGATTATTGATTATTGAGTTTGGTGTTTTATATTAGATGAATTGAACCCTTAAAAGGATAAGAACCCTAGTGATTGATGATACTTATTCATTGTGTATAGTTTTAATGCATGGGTTGAAGGTATTAATTTTGTCTTTAGAATGGTTATCCTTAAAAGCTGATATGTTCTTCACTTATGGTGATGAAATTGTCTTATGACTATTATGAGATAGTTTAATCATTGTTAAAATATTCAACTTGGGTGCTACATCATATTGTTGATGATATTTAGTAGAAACATCCTTAAGTATCATGTATACCCATGAAAGTGTAATTTTCTTATGAATATAGCTTGGTTGCGTAAATTTGTTATTCATAAAAAGAAATGTATATGTCTATTAACATGCATACATGGCTATTGATACGAATGCATGAAAGATTTGATTGAGGAACAAGAAGTAGTACTTGCTATGATTTGAGTAATGTCATTATTACATAGTTGACCTCATCTTAAAGGTTATATTTTTAATGCTAGTTTTGAGTGGGTCATATGCTACTCTTTATAATGAACTAGCATGAAATGCTCTTGTAGAAATTGTGCAAGAGTGTTATATATGACATGATATCTGATATATGTTATATTTTTGTTGATACTACCATATTAAATGAACTAGTATACTTATGAATGATGGTAAGCTTTCATAAAACAGATTGATCTCAAGTATGAGTTGAAGTTGTTTAAATTTTCTTGTTATATTCTAGGTAATGCTAATAGTACTTGGTTGTGTTTAGCATCGAAGTCATGTTTCCAGAGATGTTTAAAGAGAAAGTATCAAAAAAGTGTTTTATTAAATGAGAATTTTGCAAGCATGAATTCATTATAAATGGATATAAAATTTTGTAAAATAGATTAATTTCAAGTTTGAGTAAAAATGTGTGAATGAGAAGGAAGTTGTGTATTTAATGCACATGTGCATGTACACATATATATGAGTATACAATTAATGCTCAACGGAAATGTTTATATGTATTAAACATGCATTTATTATAGATGCATGGATTTTACTATAAGTAAGTGTATGAATTTTTTTATGGAGCGAGGAAATAGCTTTTTCTATGACTAAAGTAACAATATTGTTATGTAGACATTTTTGTTTGGGATGTATTTTTAGAAAAATATGGAGCAATGTTGCTCTAAGAGGGTAGTAATCCACTCCTTAGAAAGAGATAGGATGCAAAGCTCACCTAGAAAGTGAGTCGGAGTATTATGTGTGACCTATCATACACTAAGTTTTATTTTATTAATGCTTACCTCGTGGAAGAATATAGCATACTTATGAGTATGCCTCCAAGACTTGTCATTGGAATAATGTGGATATGTTATAAAGTAACCTAATTTTAAGTCTATGTTGAGGCTGTAAGAATGATTTTTAATCATTATGGATGTGCTAGTATAATCCTTGGATGCTATTGGTGAATCACCCTTCACTAAAATGAGGGGCATGGTGTGTAATAATGTGTCTTGATAAGGTGCAAGCATTGCATGGGAATGTGTTAAGGCCCTTGGAACCCTATGTAAAGGCCCTAATAATTATTTATTATTATTTATTTTTATATAATTACATAGGATATAAATTACCCTTTCATTATAATTGTACCCCTTGTCTCCTATATATACAAAAGGAGACCTAGTCTTAGGATCATCTCACCATGTCGTGTGTATTGAATTCATTGTAAAAAGAGGTTTCCTCCTTGAATGGGTTGTATTAATTGACTTCTTATCATTTTAAACATGCATAGTTTATAACATTTAGAATCATAGCTATGATCCTAGTGTTTTTCACCTTCAATCAAGACTTCATGGAATTTTTCCTATAGATTTTTTCCTTGGAAGTTTTAGACGACAAAATTTTGAGGATATTGAGGAGAACTAAGAAAATACATATTATCAAAATTTAAATTTGGGTTGACTATATTTTCATAGATATATATTTTGGAATTTAAGGATTGTGACTAATCTTGAAATTAGTCTCAAATGAGCTATCCTTATATTTTCGCTAGAACATTTCTTTTGAGACATTTTAGATAGTGAAATTTTGAGGTATTGTTGTAATATATTTGAAATATGAGTTTTAAGGCTTTCAATTTATGAATATTTATTTAGTATATATAGTCAATGGAAGATAGTGTTTGCGACTAATTCTAAAATAAGTTCTAAAAGAGCCATCGTGGAGTTTTGGCTATAGAATTATTTTGTGAAGTTTCAGAATTTGAAACTTTTAGAATCATGAGGAGACATAGAGAATGACGTGTGGAATTTTTTTTTAATTATGAATCCTCATAATTTATGATATATATTTTGGAATTTTAGGTGATTTTAAGATATTTTTTTGGGGTTAGCAAGCTCATTTTTTCATTTTTATTTCTAGAGACGTGTTTCAACATCTTTAAATAACATAGATATATCATTCAACGGGTTTAGTATGGTTGGGAAGTATACAAACAAGAACTACACATCGTTTCACCTTGTTGGAAACCCTTATAACCCCTTTTGTTACCCCTTTGAGTAGTATTGCATCAAATAATACTTGTATATGGAATTTCACTTTGTTGGATATGAGTTATATTCTTTGCATGACTACCTACATGCATTGTATGTTTTGTTCAGCATATCATGGGGTGAAGCCCCCATGCAGAGGAGTTTGTAAACAACACCCATAAAAAAAAATGGTGATTTTTTTGCATCCAATTTTGCTAATTTTTGGCACAAATTTTCTACTTTTAATGATTTTGTAGCACATGGTGGTCTAACCAATGGTTTCGTAAATCTATTTGAGGAACTATGGTTATATTCTAATCATAGGTAAATAGATTTATGGTTTATGGATGTGATGGGATATACATATTATATTGTAATATTGTAAAGAGAAAATCTACTTCAAAAAAAAAATCCAGTTTAGGTTAGTGTATGCACTATTGCACCTTTCCTATTTTATTAAGAATATATTTACAAAAATTAACTGTACAAGGTAATACCTACACACTTTTGTGTTCCTTTTGGTGTATAGGATGCATCCTATATACCTAAAACTAACTGAGATAAGTGATTCAACTATCTTGTTTTTATAACACACTGAGAATGGCACATGGAGAGACCACTTTCTAGTACCTAGGTAGTTGGGTAGTATGGATAAGGGCATGATTGAGCCTGCTTAGTTATTCCTTTCATATATTAGGTTGATCATTGTTTATGGATCCCACGCATATCAGAGAGTTATAACACCTAATGCTCCTTTATCCTTATTACCCAAAAAGTATTTCCTAGGGCTTGAAAGAAATATCTAAAATTGAATTCACCAATTCAACCTTTAGAAAGTTCCCCCATGACTCATGAAGAAAATTAAGAGATACAAAATTGGTTATCCAAGTTGGAAATTAAAATCAGTTAATTGAATGATAGGTCAATGAAAGGGTGGATTTTGTCCATTCTCAAAATGAAATAGAACATAAGATGGAAGGTGAGATGACTAAAAATAAAGAACAGATAGAAATAAATATGGATGAAAATAAGGAATATAAGGAAATAAATATGGAACAATTGAATCATAATATTATATAAACCTAAAAGTGAAAGGTTCCCAAAGTTAATACTATGATTGAAGGGGCTCATGGAAATAATGGTGCTACTAGTAGTGCCAGTTTTGGGGGAATAAAAGTAGGCACTAAATGTGACCTCCTAAAAAATTAGAACTTTGGAGAGTTCTCGTTAAGTTGGTAATTTTGTTAAGGGTTGATATCATTAGGTTACATTCTCACACAAGGTTATCAAAATATTTTTGTAGCTTTAAGTATGTCTTCATCTTTCCAATCTGATTTTTCCTTGTTTGGTGACCTTCAAACCATAAGAAGCCATGGATACATGATGGCTCATTCAGTTACCACTTGTACCTATCAAGTTTATAGTGAATATATGAAGGTACAATAAATATGAAAGTATTATATTGAAGTGATATATGATAAGTTAGAGTTAGAAAATACATACTCATAGTAGTAATACTTATCATGGAGGTGTTTTACAATGACTTAATCATGAAAAGAATTGAAGCGGTGGTGTATGTACATCACAATAATATGTAGATATTTGATAACATTATTGATGCTCCAATCATGTTTATTTATTAGAGTAAGAGGTGCACTATGAATCATAATCTTATGAAATTCTTGCCATTTCGTGTCGATTTCACCAGTGTGAAAATCAGTTGAAAAATTTAGTTGGGTTATCATGTTTATAAGCTCACATTGACATATATTATATTATGCCTTTATGGCTTGAAGGTGTGTGATAAAATAAATTAATTATGGAAGTCAATCTAGAATTAGGGAAGTCATTGGGTTCTCTACAAAAATCCTTTATTGTAGTAGGTATCCCATCTTCCATTTTTTTCTTTTTACAAATATAGTCATAGTTCCTTGGATTTGATGGCACATTATCATGTTCAATTAGAAAATAGTGAAATATTGGATTTTTTCCAAATATTTGATCATAATACTTAGTAGATGCAATCCATATTAATGTAGGTGAATATTCACCAAATGTAGTTGTAGCCAATCATCAATACTTACCATGAATAATATTACGAAAGAAATATAAAAAAAAATAGTATTGTATTCATTTATTGGTGACAACTAAATGTCTAGTGATTCCATTCTTATATAAAAGAAAGAAGATTAATTTTGAACAAAATATTGTATTTCTACAAATTCTCATAATAGGTTTAGTAATATGAAACAAAAACTAAACAAACACAACAAATGAATTCATGTGCAGAAAGAGTTTGTTCCCTATTTCATATATTGAAATAGGATACACACACACAAAGATCCCTTAAAAACTAGATTTCAATTTGGACACATAGCTATGTAATTGAGTATTCTTATCGCTAGAATCTATCAGTTATCTTCCAAATTCAAAATATATTACTAACATTGTAACAATATATGAGAAATTATGCTTCATCATTTATTTCTAACACCCCCCCAATGGAGAATTGAATTCTCTATGATACCTAACATATCTCTACATATTAAAAACTTTGTCCTTCCCATAGACTAAGTGAATGTGTCATAGATATTCTCATTTATTTTACAATACATCAAAACAATTTCAATTCCTAATTAGTAATGCATAAGTTTCACTTTACTTTTTTTTTGTCTTTTGGAAAGACTCGTCAGACTTTAAAGATGAAGGTGCAGATAGTCTTGATTTCAGCTAAGGCTTCGAGGTAAACTTATTTGAATAGATTTTAATATCTATTTTTGCTATGTTTTGTGCTTTTATTTGGAAATTTGAGCCACAAGAGGTTGAGTCTTAGATATGGATAGAACATGTAATTGTACAAGCTTAGATTTCTCTTGGATTCTTAAATGATAACCATATGAACTAGAATATCTCACATCCTCATCAAAATTCACATCTCAACTAAACCTGATGTGATGGAGCATTGATCCCATATAATGTAGAAGTATCATTTTATCCAAAAATAAAAAAATGTCATCACAACATCTTAAATATTAAAGAAAGAGTAACCACCTATGAATTTGAATGAATCTAACTCTAGATTGTAAGCCATGAACCTAACTCTATCATCCCTTAAGTTAGCTTCACAAGCCAAAAATTTCAAACAGCCATGATCATGGGCATCTCTCACATGCACATCAAAACCTCCATTAATTGAAGCATTGATCTCAACAAGGTCAACTCCCTCCTTTTGATAGAATTCTATAGAAAGAGTATCGTCAAGGTTAAATATCACAAGTTGTACTAGGGTTTCCAAATGACATAAACCCTTAGTGATTTTCTCTACCAAGAGATGAAAATGAAACGCTTCCTTAATGCCCTTATTGTAGCTTAAGAGATACAATATATATTTAATTAAATATGTATCATTTTCTATGAATCACCTATTACGTTTGTTGTAGCTCACAAATATTGTTTGTTATGAATCCCTTTACTGATTTATACAAGTCCACATTTGCTACAAATACATTGTACATGTTGTTTAGAACTTTATAGTAGCTTTAGATCATATTTGAGAGAGTGAATAAGTCTTCTAATTAGTAGATTCCATGTGAATATTTGATTTGAATCTAAATTATAAATGATATAAACATTGCACATAGAATAATTTTTGAATGCACTAGTTTAAATATCATTTGAAATCTTCAAATTGACTAGTGTGCATTGGTGAGTTCTAATAACAAATTGTATTGCTATTTTTTTAAAATGGTTTATATTGAGAAAATTTGATTTATATATTGTAGCCAACAATTAAAATTTTATACTAGTGAACTTTAAATTTGGTTGTTGATATGGAGATATGTTACATATTGGTATCAAAACTAATTGTTGTATCGGTGAAGGAAAAAATTTAGTACCCTTAGCCTCAATTTTAGGCAGAGAGGGAACTTGGGTATTTTACAAAGTGGTATCAAAGAGGAGTTCAAACACTAGACCTAGAAGGTCTATGAACTAGGGCTATTGACTATAGCACTAGGGGTTGTATGGCTCAAAAGAAATGAATGATAGTGACTTTGGTGCCATGTTAAGCTAACAAACATGTTATTCTTGAATATGTGAATGCTAATTGTTGTAGCCATACTCAATACTATATGATATTGTTGATTAAATAATGTTCTATGATCCTTATGGAGGTGTCTAAAGGATGATGCATTGGTACTACCATCAAGACTTAATGATGTCCACCCTTTAGAAAATATAGCATGTTTAAATTGTGTGGATTATTGATTATTGAGTTTGGTGTTTTTATATTAGATGAATTGAACCCCTAAAAGGATAAGAACCCTAGTGATTGATGATACTTATTCATTATGTGTAGTTTTAATGCATGGGTTGAAGGTATTAACTTTGTCTTTAGAATGGTTATCCTTAAAAGCTAATATGTTCTTCACTTATGGTGATGCAAATTATTGTTGAAATGAAATTGTCTTATGACTATTAGGAGATAGTTTAATCATTGTTAAAATATTCATGTTGGGTGCTGCATCATATTGTTGATGATATTTAGTAGAAACATCCTTAAGTATCATGTATACCCATGAAAGTGTAATTTTCTTACGCATATAGCTTGGTTGCGTAAATTTGTTATTCATAAAGAGAAATGTATATGTCTATTAACATGCATACATGGCTATTGATAGGAATGCATGAAAGATTTGATTGAGGAACAAGAAGTAGTACTTGCTATGATTTGAGTAATGTCATTATTACATAGTTGACCTCATCTTAAAGGTTATATTTTTAATGCTAGTTTTGAGTGAGTCATATGCTACTCTTTATAATGAACTAGCATGAAATTGTCTTGTAGCAATTGTGCAAGAGTGTTACATATGACATGATATTTGATATATTTTCTCTTTTTGTTCATACTACCATATTAAATGAACTAGTGTACTTGTGAATGATGGTAAGCTTTCATAAAACAGATTGATCTCAAGTACAAGTTGAAGTTGTTTAAATTTTCTTGTTATATTCTAGGTAATGCTAATAGTACTTGGTTGTGTTTAGAAAGGAAGTCATGCTTCTAGAGATGTTTAAACAGAAAGTATCAAAAAAGTGTTTTATTAAATGAGAATTTTGCAAGCATGAATTCATTATAAATGGATATAAAATTTTGTAAAATAGATTAATTTCAAGTTTGAGTAAAAATGTGTGAATGAGAAGGAAGTTGTGTAGGTAATGCACATGTGCATGTACACATATATATGAGTATACAATTAATGCTCAAAGGAAATGTTTATATGTATTAAACATATATTTATTATAGATGCATGGATTTTACTATAAGTAAGTGTATGAATTTTTTTATGGAGCCAGGAAATAGTTTTTTCTATGGCTAAAGTAACAATATTGTTATATAGACCTTTTTGTTTGGGATGTTTTTTTAGAAAAATATAGAGCAATGTTGCTCTAAGAGGGTAGTAATCCACTCCTAGAGCTTTCAGGTTGCTTACTAGGTGTTTCCATTTTCTTTCTTCAGGGAATTCATTAATGCTAATAATTCTTCACTATTCCCTTTGAATTCCTTCAAACTAATTTTTCAAAACAATCTAATGCAAAATTAAAAAAATTACACACTTTTTTGCACTTTGTAGGAGCTCGATATTGAATCTAATGTATCTCTGTAATTTTGGATCATCCAGTTCTAAAATTGTGACCTGGAGTAGCCCTCTGTGTCCTCTTTTCAATGCCACCAGTATGATCAAATTTAGATTCTCAAAGAAAGAGTTATGCACAATCTCCCAAGGTGATCTGATTATATACCATTTCAGAAAAGTGAATTTGTATGAAGTGCCACGTGTCACTGTTTTGAGCTTCGGATCTAAAACATATATACAGGAAATTACAGTCCATCCTCTTTCTTTAACTTCTTACAAAATTTTAATCTAATGCTCAAAACAAAAGTTATGACGATTTTCCCCAGGTCACCTGTTTGGAATGTAATTCGGGAGTCTGCATAAAGGCCAACTTCCCTAGATCATATCTCCCCAAATATAGCTAAAATATCTGAAATTTGGACCCGAGGTTCAGAACGATTTCGGCCCAAATGAGTTTTTTGTTTAGCATCTGAAACGTTGTAGAAAAATAGTTATAGCGCAGATGCCACGATGACCTATTTGTAGCAGTGAAACCCTAGAATCCAAAGCTTTGATACCAAATGTTATGAAACCAGCTTACAAAAAGATAGAAAAGATAGATCAATGCCTTAGAATTCGACCTCTTCGAGGGGGAAACCTCCTTTACATTACACAAATGAAAAATTCTTTGATGCTTCAAATGACAAAACCTCCTTTCTATGTATAGGAGTCTAAGGGGTCACAATATAACCAAGCCAACCTAACAACAATAATATAAAGGCACAAAAATAACAATAGAGGGATTCTATGGGGCATGGTAATAACAATATGGGGACAATAGGGGCACAAAAATATTAATAAGGGATACAACTACAATAGTAATGGGGAAATCACTAGTATTATAGGGACCCAACATCTTCACCAAGAAGTGTCTTTGAGGTAAGAAGTTTTCACAATCTTGCTAGTTTTTACAGGAAATTCATGAGGAATTTTAGTAAGATTAATGCTTCAATTATTGACACAATAAAGAAGGACAGACAACCATTTAAATGGACTGCTGAAGTAGAAAAGAACTTCCAACTGTTGAAGAGAAAGATTACTGAGAAGCCTATTTTGATTTTGCCTGATTTTAATAAACCTTCTCAAGTGAAGTGTGATGCCAGTGGAGAAGCCATTGGAGCTGTTTTGAGTCAGAAGGACAGGCATGTAGCTTATTTTAGTGAAAAACTGAGTGAGACAAATAAGAAATAGTCTTCTTATGACAAGGAGTTTTATGCAGTGGTGCACTACAAGAAAAAAGGACATTGGTGAGGGGCAAAAAATGTCACCATAAGCTCATTGGTGATTGTCAAAAGAGCCTTCGTCACCAAAGATGGCGTCACCAAAAGTATAGGTATTGTAGTGACATTCAAATGTCGTCACCAATAATGATTTATGATGATAGATAGTGACCATCACGATTTCATATGAGCAATGGTGACGAACCATAGCCTCCGTCACAAAAAACTGAACGTCACCAAAGGTGGTATCACCAAAAGTATAGGTGTTTTAGTGAAATTCAAAGTTTGTCACCAATAATGATTTATAATGACGGATAGCGACCATCACCATTTCATATGAGAAATGGTGACAGACCATAGCCTCCGTCACCAAAGGTGGCGTCACCAAAAGTATAGGTGTTATGGTGACATTCAAAGTCTGTCACGAATATTGATTATAATGACGAATAGTGACCGTCACCATTTCATATGAACAACAACGATTTATTGTGATGGATCTTTCATGGTCTTCATTGTCGCCACATATATATATGGTGACGTTCGTTGACCGTCACCAAAAGTCACATTGCCAGAAGTATAGGTGTTGTGGTGACATTCAAGGTTCGTCACGAATAATTATTATAATGATGGACAACGACCGTCACCATTTCATATCAACAACAATTATTTTTGGTTACGAACCTTTGAGGGTCGTCACTATTGATGCGTATATATGGTGACGTTCTTTGACCGTCATTATTTCATATTTTGGTGAGGATCAAAAAATGTCAGCAAAGCTCATTGGTGATGTTCAAAAGATCCTCCATCACCAAAAATTGATCGTCGTCATTCCATATGGATGTCAGGGCATGATGGAATCGAACCACCAACCTCCTACTTATAAAGCAGGTGCTCTTCCATTGAGCTAGCACCCTTTAAAGAATTATACTTTTAAAAATTAGACCTTGAAACTTCATAAATTGTAAATACTACAACTTTCAATAAATTAAAGTATCGGTAATATTTTACTAAACAAGAAAAGCAACATTGAAGTTGCAGGCCCCTACCTAATGGTTATGGAAGTTATGAAAAGTGGGGGGATGGAAAAATATTTATGTATAAGAGAATCAATATGTTCAATTGAATACTCAATTAGAAGTGAAACTTTGAAGACATTTGTAATCTATAAATGACCTATAACTAACAAATGCACCAAATATTGCAAAGGAAATGTCAAAAGTGGATAGCATATGGAAGAAGAACATTGATGAAGATAGATGCAACATGTTATAGGTTGAGAGAAAGAAACATCTCAATGTTGTTTTTGTTTTGTGTTTAGATATCTGAATGATATCTAAACTTATGTGCAAATGTAACATGGATCTCCGGAAACCATGAACGACATATGATAAAAAAAATTATATATATATATATATATATATATATATATATATATATATATATATATATATATATATATATATATATATATATATATATATATATATATATATATATATATATATCTATATCCCCTTTAGATAAACCAACATGCAATTTGGAATTTCACAAGTCCACACTCAAAACATGACAACAGCCAACAAATAAAAGAAATTGACTTGGACAGAAAGCAATAGCTTCACCTTCATTCTTGAGTTGCTTCTGTTTATTTGAATTTTACTTTTGACATTATTTATCTGACAAGGAATCAAAATCATCACTAGTATTAAATTCATCCAACATGGACTTTGGAGATCCCACTAACATCTACGTTTTTGTTGTCATGCCTAAAAACCATGGATATCCATGTCGATAGTAGAATAATATGTGTGTCTGCTGCTCAAGAACACATTCCTTATTAACCATTTTTACCTGATAGAAACCAAAGAGACAACACAATATCAGCGTACATAAAATCCCCTACCGAAATATAATCATAAGTTAGCTAAGAAGTCTAAAAGATGTTCTTAATTAATAAAATTTGTATTTGGAAATTTTGTTTCTTTAGATTTAAAAAATATTATGTTGTACAACACTTTTGTCTATTTATCCAGGAAATTATATCATAGCATATGTCACACGGTAGCAATCTATAGTACCTAAAGTAAAAAGACAAATTTGCTCAAGAAAAGAGATTTAGAAAAGAGCTTTGAAAACTATATGTTTGTCATCAAAGCTTTAATTAGTTTAACAACAAACTAGTTGGGGTTTGAAAATCAAAACCATTCATAGGAAATGAACAGGACAATGGCCAAAGTCGCTTTCATACAAATAAAGCTAGAGTCACTATTGTCATTGCAGATAACTGAAATTTGGGCAGTGGTCTAATAGTTAGAGCTTATTTGTAGGGAAGACTCGTCAATACCATCATTTTTTTCCACGGTCTGTTGTGTCTCTAGATCCAAATCAGATAGCTTATTATTATCAAGTTCTACCTTTCAAGTGTTGATTTCTGGCTCACCTTTTAAAACACAATTCTACCACTCCATTTGATTTTGTTTTGTCAAGAGAATTGATAGGACCTTTCCATCCTCTGTTTTACATCAATGAATAACCATCGAGCAATGATATAAAGAATAACAGATACACAACAAAGGCCAAAGATGCACTTGTTGTATACCTATGTTCTAGGAATCATCTGACCTTACTGGTGCAAAGAGCTCACCCTGAAAAAATAGCAGCCACATGGAATTGACAAAAAAAATCAAATCAAGCTCCAAGTAAACTAATCAAAATATGAACATCCTTTTAATCAATAAAATCTCTGACTTAAAATAAAAGTGGCCTAGAATTGAATGTTATATCAACCATGTCAAGTAACTAACATCGGGTGAGAAATACAGGCCATGCATATTGGATTAGCGAAATAATTCATGTGATAAAGCTCAAAATCAAACAGATGACTTACAACTAAGAAACATGAATAAATGACTTACAACTAAGACATGAGGTTTCCCTTTCGACACTGTCGTTAAATAACTCTTCTTTATGTCACATACCATTAAACTTTTTATTATACCAGGTGGAAGTGGTATTGTAACATTAACCTCTGATAGAGTCTGTGTCCATGACTACTTCTCAAGATCTACTCCATTACCAGCATTTGGGGCTACCATCAACATGAAAATGAAATTTACATCCTTATTAAAAAATGGGAGGAAAAAAATAATCCACAAATTGAAACAAACTGTAGGATAACTCATTCCTACAACATGATTATCCTGTCATGAACAATAAAAAAAGAAATCAGGAGAAATGTAATTTTTGCCACATTTTGACAATAATTTCCTTTTGCATATTCTATGAGCAATTGATGAAAAAAGTCAGCTAAAGCTTGTCAACATCAAGATTATAGTAAAACATAAAGGAACCACTCCAACACATATAATCCTAAACATAAGTATCTATACATATAAGTATTTATTGAGGACATTGTATTTTGTGAAAATATGGAAGTCAAATCTTTGAAATAACACAATTTATGGTACCACTACCTTATGAAGTCCATTCATTCAAGTATTTACGAAGTCCATTCAGGAATTTCTTCAAAGTTCAAAGTTCAAACAATTAACTTAGATTTGAAAAGGAGATAACCCAACGATGTAGAGTATATATCTCACATTTAAATATCCTACTTTCCAGACATTGAAATGACACTTTTTAGCATACTATTGTGAATTCAACCCAAAATGCTAGAAAAAAATATTGATGGTTATTTTTTTTTAAATGGAAACTAGGGCCAAATTCCACTTTGAACAGCTCCTTTTGGGAATATAATTGTGGCATTGAATTCCTCTTTTCTAGAGGATCAAAATCGATCTAAAGATCGTCAAATTTGGATAAGTAGAAGCAGAATTTTGAATTTATGTTTCTCTCATGTAAATTATTGAGGTCGGCATCAACTATATGTCAACTTAAGAAGATCAAAGGTCACGTCCCCTCAACTCCACTAAATTGTATATATAGAGGAGCATTCTCTCTCATTTGGGACACATCAATCAAAATAAAAATATATCTATCTGGCAGCGAAGATTAAGGAGGATAAATTCTAGGTATTGTTGGGAATATTTTGGTTAAGGGTTTGTCATAATAGGTCCGAGTCTGGAAGCAGTGCTTCACTATGGTTAAGGAAAATATTATATATGGGTTGTGGCTTGTTTCGTATGGGACTTCTTCCTATAGTTTGGTTGCAGCTAGAAGATATTCTCACAGCTTGACCGCAGGCCTTGAATCACTTGCCCAAGAAGCTAAAATACAACAAAAAGTCGTTAACCTTATATGATAGTATTCAGGTACTTGTTGAGGATGACATGGAAACTTAAAAATAGGCTAGGACTACTACAAATAATAGAGCCCTTGTAAGAAGAAAAAGGCCACACTGTTTACAGAATTCAAGGGCTGGAGCAGCATGCTTTAGAAGCCCTAATCCAGAACCACAAAGATAATATCAACAGTGACCTTAATGTGGTCATAAACCAACTCCTTAAGCTAGCCAAAGGGAGCATCATGTGAAATAAGGAAGGTCACAGTAGAAAGGAGGATTTTTGGATCAGTCAACTTAGAAAGAAATGGACTATTGTTTCCCTAACCAAACCGATCTTGTACAACAATATGATTTGTCCTCTATGAACAAACTGCCCAGATTACAGGATTGAATGGATCTAAGAGAAGTGATGCTTGATCTTCATATTGGCAAGTTATTTTATATCATTTTACTCTCTCTCTTTCTCTATTGAACATTTGATGATAATAATAAGAAGATTTGATCAAGGGTTTTCCCCATCTTGGGGTTTTTCCTTGGCTTGAGCCATATTCTCGTGTCTTTCTGTCTTGGCTTGTCTTCTGCATCTATCATTTATGTTATTTCGTCAATTATTGTTATATAATATCTAATGTGATTGGTAAATGGATTAATGGGCATATGGTTGAATGAAGTATCTAACCTAAACAAAGAACATGTTAACTGAAAATTAACATGGTATCGAAGCTCAGGTGAGGACAAGCCCAAGCTTAAAGAGATTGCAATCACTAAAGAATTTCATTGATACCTCCATCTCTCTGTGGTAAATCAAGTTAGAGTTCAAATCTGGGTTATTTCTCAAGGCCTTATTCAATCCCTAATCAGTAAACATGGGCACCAATCCTAAAGATATTCAACTATCACGGGAAAAAGTTGGAAGACAACAAGGTATGTTCTTGTACTTTATAGCAGTCCTACTCATCAATCTTAAGATTGTATCATCATCGTAAGCTTATGGAAAGATATTTTCTATGATCCCTGGAGGTAGGGTCAATCCTCTACAGATCTATATTTGAAATATTATTCTTAGCTCTAGAGGATTGATCAAGTGCACGATATATCTACCTAAGATATATCAAATACTTCAGATAACAAGTATAGGCTTGCATTCATTCTATCATTACTTTTGAAGCTGATCTTCTTTCCTAATAAGTTACAGTCCTGGACATCGATCAAGAGTACCAAATCCTAGACCAAAACATATTTCAAAAGGGTCCCGGAATCTAAAATTCCTCCATCAAATTCTAAGTATGATCACCATGATCATTGATTAGTATCAATTGTTTAGCACCTATTCTCTTTATCGGTGCCTCTGGTTTTGGAAGGATGTTTTGCTTTGAAGATAGAATTTCTTTTGCGATAGGGTCAAGTCACTATGATTCCTTGCTTGAATGATCGAATCATCTAACTTGCTATAGGAATAAGGCCGAGGGATTGCGTAAGAGAAAAGTTAAAGAAGGATCATATTGATCCCAAGAGAAATATTATGGTTATGTTGGAGGTATCCCTAAAACAAGGTTATTGATAATCTGAGCACAGGAAGGTTCAATTAGTCAACACTTGGCACTCGATGGTCATTTTACACAATCTCTTGGCCTCCTTGAAGGTCATTGCTGCAGTAAAATTATAGTATATTCATGTTGGTGAAAGTTGCAGTAACTATGCAGACTTGGTTATTATTATTTGGAAGGCTCATATCTGAACCCTGTGGCATATTGAACTTGCTCATGGACTGAAGCATGATAACCTTGTCATTAACATAACTATGTGGCCTCCTTAAGAGAGAACTGATTCATTATACCATCCTACAACTTGCAAGTTGATTGGCTATTAACTTTAGATATATGTGAGCATGAAAGTTTAAATAAGCCATCTTTGTCAAGATTCTGAAAGAGGTAAACTTTAGCAACAAGACCAAGATGACTCTATTTGATGGAAAAAAATAACACAAATGAGACTAAATGAACACAGTCCACATAAAAATGGTTTTAAACTTTTATTGTTGAATATCTTACAATTGTGATAATTATCATCAACACATGTATCTATTGTCCTTTGATAACACTACAGTTTGATAACTTAAAATAAATACAGGTGAAACACAAACAAAAAATTTACTACATGTAGAATTTCTTGCCAAGACTCTCATCATATTTGTAGTCATGCGTTTGTGCTTTATTGTTGTGACACTCACTATTTCCAAACTAAGGAAAACATGGACAAAGATAAAAATAACTTGGTGAAGTTGAAGGCTCTATTTTCCTTATTAACATCTTCCTTTGACAAGGATATTGGTCATCTATAGGTCTTTGGGAACTCAACACTGGATGTTAATTGGATGAATGCACAAGGTCAGATTCAAGATACTTCCTTATCTCCCTTAGCTACTCAGATGAAAGATCTCTCTAGGCAGTTCCAGATGATTAGAACCTCTCATGTGTTTAGACAATTTAATAGGACAACATATACTCTCTCAAAGGAAGGACTGTAGATGTAGGAGAACTAAGTTCTGGAGAAGGAATTCATTGGTGGTCATTTATCTTATTTAAGAGAAAATCATAATAGGTTCCACACATGGATACCTTCCTTCAGAGCATTCATATCAAACTACAGTTGTTTAACATTTTTAATTTTCAGTAAGTAGAGAAAGCTAATTTGATTGATGTCCAACAAATGACAAAAATATGCCAATGAGACTAGAATGTACAATCAGTAATTACCAATCTATAGGCGTGTCCTAGGCTACCCTGAAAGCATAAAGAGAAACTTGTTTAGTTTTGTTAGAGTGCACTTGTGCCAAAGTTTTAATTCTAAATTTGGTTGCTCTTTATAGACAACTTCCACACAAGTCTCCCTAAGATCCCACTTTTATCAATAAATGATACCCACATTTAGTGCAAAAACCACTAGTGGAGTTTTAAGGCCTCCTATTCATTAGGGAAGTTGAGTATTAGGATTACTTGTGACATCCTATGTATTTTTCAAATGCCAATACACCATATATAATTCTTATGTATTTTAGAAACTCCAATACAAAATCAATATTACTAGGAGTCATCAAGGCCAACAAATATATCTTCAACCATATAGTTGGCCTTGACAACTCCTAGTAATATTATTTCCTTCACTAAATGTATATGAAAGATGAATTCACTCACATCCAAATATATGCTTCTAAGAAATAGCTTGCAAGTTATTAAGGATCATTTAAGAGGTAATGTCCAAATCATGCAAGTTAATTGTGTGTGCAAGTGTTGTAAAATTTAAATATACCTAGCTCTGGTGTGCAGTGCTCTATTTACATTTTCCTAAAGGCAGATAACATCCTGTACCTCATTTGGAGTGCTATGTTTACTTTGTCCTAAAGGAAAATAACATTGACTAGAAGTGGTGAGGTATACTCATCTGGACAATTGAAAAAAACTATTTTTTTCACTGTCATGTCTTGAGGCTCCACTTCTCAACATACCACAAACACTTGAAACAGTGGTGGTGGAAAGGCATGACACCATGGCAAAGGTTGTACCACACCTGTCAATGAACTTGTATGAAACTGAAGCTTCTAGAATTCCTAGAAACTATTTTTATTGATGTTGTTGCTTACCATTCCCTTTCTTCTTAGAACACTAAGAAGCATAGTGGCCATCCATACTCAGAGGTTCTACAATTCTTGAAAACTATTTTACTGTTATTGTTGCTTACCCTTCCCCTATTTCCCAAGATACTGAGAAGCATATTGGCCATGCTTCTTGCACTTGATATGGCTCAAATTATTCTTCTTCTGGTTAGAAGAGCTTGAATCTTCCTTCTTCTTCTAACCCTTCACAAATCCTATTTTATTCCCTCCTTTCCTCACCCTCCCAATGAGGGCTATCTCTGGTACATCCTCATCACTAGCTGAAACCATCTCCAATCTCATTTCCTCCTTGATAAATGCATCCCACAAACTTTTGATTGAAGGTAGCTTCTCACAAGCATATAAAAACTGTACAAAATGGTGCCAAGATGGACCAAAGCCATTCAAACTAATCCAAATTAGTCCATTCTCTTCTACCTTGTCATCAAGTGTAGCTCATTGATATCTCAACTCTTGATCTTTATCAGATAGATAACTACTGTAGTATTGTTGCTCATGCAAGTAATGGACGATTTCTTCATTAAGAGAATTCTCCTAGACATGTTCTCGCTCCAATACAATGTAATCAAGGTAATATGCATTTCCCTATCAATCTTTTTCTCTACCAACTCCTTGGTATCTGTTGAAATTAAAATCTCCTTCTCCACTACATACCACAATTCAACCTCTTCCAAGAGATGCTGCATCCTGAACTATAATAGAGTTGGAAGTTCCCTCCAACATGTGACAATCCTAAAGACCCTAACTACTTGTGATTACAACTCTTTAAACAAACATGAAAACATATCAAGAACTAAGAATCGAACCTACAACCTCTTATAGGTGGAGGCCACCTTTCAAAAACACGCAAAATAACACTCCAATCCCTGGAACAACTGGGACATCACACCCCATGGGCCACAACCTTTAACCGGTCGAAATCTGCTTCACTTGCTGAAACTCAGGCATCCCACCCTTGAAACCCTTCAACAACTCCCTCTAACAAGTTGCAATCCTATCCATGCACAACTTCCTATTAGTTTCAGTGAAAGTGCTCTGATACCATGTAATCTAGACAATAGTAAGTAAATTTTGCACTAAAAGAATATTCCTAAGATCCAAATAATTTAAATCCCTTGATGGGTATACTAGAATCTACAAAAACACACTGCTGAAAAATAATAAGAGCATGTACACAAATCTGAACTCTGAATCACATCTATCTTCTATTGAATGCAGAGAAAAGAAAATACAATGCAATACCTCAAAACCAAAAGCTTGCTAACCAACACGAAAGTGTTCACTACATCTCCTTTATAGAATAGGAAGATGAGAAAAGATACAAAGTATCTCGTCACATGCATGAAGCACTCAAGGTGACTCAATCAAACGCTAGCCCAAGTTTAATCATCTAGTGTACCCTTGTTGCATGGATAAGTGTGCCAGGTAAGTACATCTCCACTGGAAGACAGACAGAAGCATGTATCCCCTTCCTTGAGAATTGTACCCCCTACCAAGACTAGAACCTTTTCATGCAAACTAACTCTAATTATCTAGGGTTTTGTGCCCTCCAAATATTATATCATGCATGCAAAACTGAACTAAATTGAATCTGAACTACAAACTAAACTAAACTAAAGAAAAAATGGAATTTCTTAATCTTAAACAACATGCAAACTAAAATTAATTAAGGATAGAAAAATTGGAAATATACCCTCTACTCTCTTACAAAACAACACCTCCCTCATACTATAATGTGCACAGGAACCATGACAAATTATTGCCATTATTACTGTTGTATGGACTTGCAAAATGTACACCCTTACTACTATTGTACCTACCAATTAAGTGCACCCTGGTACTATGGAGAGGACCATTAGAGTTAAACAAGGTGGAAAATATAACAAAGGATATGAACGAACTGATCAAAAAAATATTACCACAGTGATAAATTGAATCCTTATAAGAGTGACTAGCGTGGAAAGAGACAAAGTTAAGCCAAACAAAGTATAAATCTTTGCCATAGATAAGACAAAATTTACTACATGGTTTTAAGAAAATTCATCTCAATGAGATAATAAATTGTTTCAAACCCCAAGATTGAAAGGAAAATGACTCAATGTAAAACAAAATGTTAGTATTTTTTTAAGCTGCATCTGCATTTACTCAGAGGTGTTGATTTGATGCTATATAATTCTTAAATCCATGTTAAACCTACAATGAGTCTCTAGCTTTTCTGTTGTTAAAGTTGCAGACCTATTTTAGCAAAGCCATAGGCTTTGACCATGATGAAATGTAGTTAAAGGATTTTTTCTGGATTTATATACTTTTCACAGTTTAGTTTCAATATGCATTTTCCATAACAAGTAAGAAATAAAACAAACCATTAGCAGACAAAGAACATATCAATGAGGGCTAAACATGTAAAATAGAACGGATAAAGGATATACAAATGCAGAATGGAAAGTTTTAACTCAGAAACTAAATAGACAAATGGTGTTAATAGTACCTATATAGCAGGATTTGATATCAGGAGTAAAGACACAACAAGTCCATCGAATGCCTCTTTCCAAGAACCCTCAGCAAGAGTTTTCTAAAGTCCCTTTGATTTCCCAAATGTGTTAGTTTACATCCAAGCAGACGTTGTGTCCAGTGGCTTTCCAAAACAAAATAAACCACCACATAACATAGTGTTTATGTATAAATTTGAGAAAGAAATGTACAAGTCAAAATACCAAAATTTGGCTAGAAAATCCAAATCACTAGGACAAAGCAGGAAGAAAAGGAGTTGTACCTATGTTATTGCAGTTGTGCAAGCTCTAGTTACAACAGCTACAACCAAATTTGCCTTTGTTCCCATATACTTGTTCCTATATTTTAAGTAAAATCTCTTAGACTATAGCCATAATAGTATTGGTTAAATTTATGATGTATAATTACTTGATGAAAATTGAATAAGCTAAACTCATGGTAAATAATATCACGAGTAATTATCTCTAGATCAAAAAAGGTTTTTCAACATGGTATCAGAGAAGTGAGATCAGGCAATGGAGTGTGTCTTGGTGGAATGATCTTGCATCAAACAAATCTGTGTATTTTCCCTAGAACTAGTTTATCTACAGATCTGATAATTCAAGCATGCATTACGTAAAGATCCATTGTCTCTAGCACCATTATTATACACAACTACTTTTGAATTTTGTTTTATCTTATTCTGGAACAGGTGTAAGGAGGTGAGAATGATCATTCTCCATAGTCAAGTTGAAGGGAGTCATAACATCAGCTGTGTGGAACAATAAATATTAATTCATGACAATTTTCAATCCCAAGGGCATGGTTTTATGCAGTCTCCTCTACTCCAATTTTCTTTGAGCACCACAAATATCAAAAACTGAAGGAACGATGAGCTTGGGAAATTTAAAATGGAACACTTCATCATTTAGCAATGACTGGAAATGTGCTAGAATATATTCATGATAATCCATTTGATGTGTGTTGATGTGCATTGATGGGTAACATGAGGTAGAGGCTATTTTCAAATAGATGAGGACCATAAACATACCTTCCAATAACAACTTGTATTCTATTATGATAAATGGATATTCCAAGCAAGCCAAAATGGACAATGCTTTCAAATTGTTTGATGGAATGGTGGACTGTTATATCAAACTCACAGTTGTCATTTATATTGCACTCATTAGTGGTCTCTCCAAAGGAGGCAAGATGATGAAAGAAAATGCCCTTATAGAGGAAATGATGCCTAAATGCATGTTACCAAATATTGTTACTTACAATGTTGCTCATTCAAGGATACTACAAGGAAGGGGACACTGAAAATCAATTTCCTTTCCAAGATTGCAAGCAAAGGTTCTTCACCTGATATTGTAACATACAACACTCTGATACATGGATTTTGTAAAGAAGGTAGATTGAGGTATGCATTGAATATTTTGAATGAAATGGGTGATCTGTTTCCAACTAATGTAACATATACTACCCTGATTGATGGCGATTGTAGAGAAGATAATATGATTGGGGATTTCAGATTGCAGAATGAAAGGGCTAGTGCCAGGAATGGTGACATATGGTGTCCTCCTCCATAATCTCTATGAGGAAGGGAAATTGGAAGAAGCCAATAACCTTTTACGTGAAACGGAGAAGAAGGGTCCTAAACCTAAGCACTTCACATGCGATATGTTGAACAATTCATAGTGCAAGAGAGGTAACATGGCTAATTCCTGGAAACTTCACAACAAGATGTTACAAAGCGGGATATTTTTTTGTGTATACATACAAGGATTTTATTCATGGCTTTTGAAAGTTTGGGAAATAAATGAAGCAACGGAGGTCCTATTTAAAATGATGATTGTATTTTTATGCCTAATTTTAGTGTTTACTCATGGCTAATTGGTGGCTATTGTTTCCAACACAATGAAGAGGAAGCTCTGAAGCTTCTTGATGATTTTTTCGAAAGAGGTTTATCTGAAAATGTTTTTTATATAGTAACACTATTCGAGGTTAGGAAACGTAAGCAGGGACAAAAACACAATCAATAAAATGTTTGGAGGGGTCTTGTTGGTGATGCCCTTATTTATACTACTCTTATTTATGCATACTTGGGAGCAAGTGAGAGAAATAAAGCTTCAGAACTTCTGAAGAAATGGCCTAAAAGAAGATTCTGGTCAATCATAAAAAAAAATGTTTTTGATGTATTCTTTAGATATAGATGGCAAACCTGAGGTTTTCTGGAATGGGATGATAGAGAGAGGCTAGGTTGTCAAATGTGCTATCAGAATGTGAGAACTATTGCACAAACTTCCATTTCCAGTATGTTGTTTTGATATGTAAGTTGTAACATTAAGACTCTATGATAAGTAAAAAGCACCCATTGTTACTAATGTAGTGAATAGGAATTAAAAGACACAACACTGGAGAGGCTAATTAGGTGATAGTATTGAGTAGATGGTTTGCACAACGGTAAGAAAAAGTGCAACAATTGCTCCCGCCAGAGCTAGACTTCTCCAAGGTGATGAGAAATGCTCCTTCACAAGCTCGGTAAACCAAACCTTGAATTTGCTTCTGTAGTGATCATCTACATCTCCCTTCAGTTTTACCAATGCATTTGTCCAGCTCATGGTGACTCCCTTACATAGACCATTGAAGAGCTTGGCAACCTCTGAATCACTCCCAAGGTAATTTATAATGATGTCACTTTTCCTGAGCACAGCTACATCTTCTTCAGAGTCAATCAACTCATCTGTTAGACTCAAGTAACATGTCACATAATTGATTTCAGATGCCTTTCACGGCTCAAAAGCGATCAAATTATGGAAGAGTACCTCTGTGTGATTAGTGATATTGATGGGTGGAAGATAAATTACGGTGCTTTTACACTCAAAATTGATCTTTTGGATGCCTTTATTGCATAGCGCAAATTTGATCCCAGAATTTCCTAATCCTACGGCACAAGGGATGCGTCTGATGCCATTTACTACTTTCTCCATAGCATTGTGGTTGATTTGTATAAGAATGCTGACTCTTCAATTCTGTTGGATATTAACAATCATGGGAAAGTTGATCCTGAACGAGGAGACACTCATTTAATGTGTCTGAGTCAACAAAAAGTTTCACTGTTTGTCAATGTTCCTCCGCAGCTTCAATACATCTTTTCCTGTGCAGCTATTGTTTTAAAAGTTATGTTGCTTGGCTATAAAACCCCATGGGAAAGTTGATCCTGAATGAGGAGACACTCATTGAATGTGTCTGAGTCAACAAAAAGTTTTACTGTTTGTCAAAGTTCCTCCGCAAGCTACCTTTCCTGTGCAGCTATTGTTTTAAAAGTTCTGTTGCTTGGCTATAGAACCCCGTTAAAGGAGAGTTTTATATTGAAAGTATATGTGCACCCAAGAGAATGTGCCTCATTTGATGAACTTGGGTGCCATGGATGGGATTTTACCCTTGTAAAATCTTGGCAATGAATTTTGGATATTTCTCAGAGAATTATGCCCTCTAAGTGATTGAGAACTAGCCAACACTTAATTAATTTTCTCAAGATTTTGCTTAGCAATAGTTGGGAACTAAAATGCCCTCGATTAAGCATTTCAACTTTTATTCTACCATACGGAACTACTTCGGACACCAATAGAAAGAGAATTGCACACCAAAATCTCTAGAACTTTGCTCATCAAACATACGATTACAAATTTATCTCATGGCACAAATATTTGCGAAAGAATTCATGAAATTAATACCTTTGTGAGTTCCAAATCCTGCCCAATTTGCACCAATGTCAAATTTTGCTTCCACAGCAATGCAGAAATCTCACTGCAATCTAGCTAGGGCAACACCAATGTCAAATTTTTCTTCCACGGCAATGCAAAAATCTCGCAATCTATCTAGGGTGGCACCAATGTCAAATTTCGCTTCCACGACAATGCAGTGAATGGCGAAATCTAGCTCCAATCTACCTAGGGCTGGTTTCTCACCACCAAAACTAATTTTCCCAATGGGGTTTTTGGACACCGTAGCCTCACAGGATTCCAAACTCTCTAAGAGTTTTCTTCTTCAAAAATACAAATAACCAAAATGAGGAGAATGCTCATTTGCCCTTTTTACAATTTCCTTTTCATTTCTAGCTTTTTATTTTATTAAAATTATTATTTTTTTCAATTTCCCTCCTATTTGAAAAAATATTATTTTTTTCAATTTCCCTCCTATTTGAAAAAATATTATTTTTTTCAATTTCCCTCCTATTTAAAACAATATTATTTTTTTCATTTTTACCTCTTACTTTATAAAAGCTAACATAAGCTGAAGTGGGAAAGGAAATTGCTTTGAAAATACAAATGACCAAAACTAGGAGAACTCTCATTTGCCCTTTTTATAACTTCCTTTTCATTTTTGGCCTTTTATTTTATTAAAATTATTAGTTTCTTCAATTTCCCTCATATTTAAAAAAATATTATTTTTTCATTTTCCCCTCTCATTTTATAAAAGCTAACATATGCTGAAGTGGGAAAGGAAATTTCAAAGTGAGTGAATGATAATGATATGTTGTTTAAAGATTACATAAGTTTTTTAATTAATTTGTAAAAAAATAATAGAAGATTTATGGAAAAAGGTCTATGGATAATGTAATAACATGATCTTTAAGATGATTAAGAATATTTTCACACGGGTTTTTTGAATTGGTCAAATATTATGAGTAGTGATAAGATTGGTGGTACAAGTGCTAATATTGCCATGTTTTGGACAATTATAAGGGCCCTCCTAAGTAGGACATGGGTATGGGTGTATTGTCTCTAACCAATTCTTTCAATTTGAGAGTTAATGTTTAGAAAAACAAACATCTTCCTGTGTGCTTGAACCCTCTATACCTATTGACAGAAGGTGATGTTCAAGGAGTGTATAAGGAACATGTGGTTTTCTTGGCCTCTAAGGAAGGTTTTTGGTTCATTGGAAATAGTAATGATGTAAAGTCATTAGAAGTTGAGGAAAAATGTGTTCTTAGTTGTGGGGGAATATATTGCAGTCAACCAAATCCTTGACCTTTCAAGATGCACTTTGGCATGAAATTTTATTGGCAAGAGGGTAGGGATGGACTACTTTCTGAGATAGATAAAGTAGAGTCAGAGTTCAAGTTTATGCTATATACTAGCAACTCACATAGTAGCAAGAGAGATGCATTCTTTTTGTCTTTTGGAACGAAGAAGATGTAGTTTCTATATCAAATGAAGTTTGGTTTGTGGATAGGTATTATTTGTCTATAAAACCCCACCACTCCTTTTTTATCCTAGGGATGAGACCATGTCAGACACCCTAGTATGGATAAAACTTCTTGGACTCCCCTTGGAACCCTAGACTATTCAAGATTTATGCACAATTGAAAACAAGCTAGGAAAAAGTATTCTCATGGATGACGTCTTTGTTTCTGAAAGATAAAGGTCAATTGTAAGGATGTTAGTTTATATTGATGTAACTATAGGTATTTTTGAGACAACTGAATTGATTATTAAAAAAATGCAAGTGTTCTTTACATACACTTTCCCAACCCCCGATTAATTTTCACATTTTTTGTGTCGTACATGGTGGAAATACTTGTTGGTCCTTCATTTCGTCATAGTAAATATGACTTGTAACCTTTTCCAATTAACCAAATAGTATTTATATTATAAATGTGACTTTAAATTTAATTGATTTATTACAACCAACTAATTATCCTTCCAACTCTTTGTGTTTTGTAAGCTTATATCCTGTAGTGCTTTGAAGTTAGAATATTTTGTTGTGATGGTGGTGTTTGATCATGGATTTGTGGAAAAATCTAGAGTTTTTCCCCCCTCCTTAAGCCATCTTATGTGAGATTTTTGGCACCGGAAAAATTCTTCCTAAATGCAACCTTATTCTAATTGAGTGAGAAGCTCACTTTCTTCCTCAACTAATTTGTCAGATCGACCTTCAATAATAATGCATCGTTGGGCTTATTCCACGTGATCCTCTAATTCCTATTTGATTTGGTGTATGTTCCAAAAATATTCTCTATTCCATTCTTTTTATTTGAGATTTTAAGAACTTGATTTTCTACTGGAATTGGAGCATAATTGAGCCCAGTCAAGGAGTGGCTTCCTACCACCATTATTGGGAATTTTCCAAGAAGGAAGGATCCCTAAGAAAAAAACTTTCGAAATGAAAGGGTCTATTTTTGAGGCTTTCTTTGATATTTGCTTCCAAGCTTACAGGCCAATGATATGATATGCAACAGGGAAGGATTAAAACCTCCACAAAGGTCTCATTGTCCCAAGGAGCTTTTGAGACCAAAAATATGTCAAATCTGGAAGTAATTTGAGGGTAGCCACCTTTTCAATTATTCCAAGTAAATATCCCATGTATAGTATCTTCATATGTGGCATGCGGGTCTTGCATGAGGTCAAGGAAGAGCTACGCATCAAAGTCTAGTTATTGCAAGCCACCTTTTTTTCTTCCATCAATTTAATGATGTGGAAGTTACCCACTATTATCCATAGGTATTTTAAAGATATGGAGTGGAGATCATTCAATAGAGCTAGAACACATGCATTTGTAATTCTTCCTAATGACTTAAAACTTTTGAATTGAAAATGACCTGAAATAATGCATGGCGCTATAGTTAGATTGGTGATGGTACTTTCCACAGGATTTCATATAAGAGCTACCCTTTCGACTTTTCCTTTTGCATCCAATTCCACTGAAGCACTACCTTTCTAGCATTTCTCTAGGATTTCACTTACATGATCGTTGGAGAATTTTGTTTTTTGTAGTAAGAGTATTATCGGGATTTCCTTATGTTTTTAACCTTTTGGAAGCCTCAACTTTCCTTTTTAGTTGAGGCCCCTAATATTCCATGTGATTAATTTCACTAAGAATGATGGGGAATGGAGTGGAATACATCCATCATGAGAGCCACCTTACTTGAATTGGCTAGCATCTCGCTCACTTCTTGTATGAGGGTTTTGTTGCTTTTCTGCCATTCTTTTTTGCTTCCTTGTGCTGCTTTGAGGGTTCTTTGAAGTTATGAGTTTGGACGCCATATCTTGAATAACCTTATCTTTGAGAGGTCATCCCTTTATGATTATAGAGTTTCAAGTAGGGTTGATGTAACATCTACACTATTTGTTCAGGATTGTTTACAAATATTTTCCTTTTAGCTCTTCTACCATGCTTGCCAAGGTTGCTTCTTCCACATCCATTTCTTTTGCATCATCATAGGTATCTCCTGGAATTGTTTTTTTGCTTCTGGTTTGTATCCTTGTGGCTCTTCTTGGCTAGTTTTTGGTGCCTTTCTTTTGATAGAGCTTTGATCTATATTTGGATCCACAAAGTTTATTTCTTGTGATGGGTTATCCACTTGGATCAATGAAGGAGACAGAATGGGATTGGGGGCAATCGAGCCTAGTCCTGGAAACATGGTTGGTGGATTTTGATCCCACTCACAAACATATCTTGGTGAAACAACTTTGGGCTATATTGTCGAGCCCTCCCTTTGTCTTCTAGACAAAGGAGGCCCTTCACACTATTGGAAAGAAGCTTGGTAGATTTATTTCTATCGACCCTAATTGGTATGTTTCGATTAATAGGCATTGGGTCTGGATTCTAGTCAAAGTAGATATCAAAGAGTGTTTATTCAAGGCCATTGAATTAGTTTACAAGGAAAACATCTAGACCGATAAGAATGATTATTGGACAACGTCATTTCATCGTTTCAATCATTACGAAGTTGGACATGTTCAGACCCAATGGTTAGAGTTGAAGGCTCCCATTTTGAGGAAAAAGAGAATTTGGAAGTAAGTCAAAAGGTTTGAACCAAAACCTACAATTTCAAATTATCAAAAATTTCATGTCAAGTTGGAACCTATCCTTAAGGTTTAGCGAGAAGTTCAAGTAAACATTATGCCTCCTTCTGCTAAGATTAATTCCCCTTCATATTCTTCTTTGGTTTTATCTCTTCATATAAATTCTTTTACTTTGATGGATTTCCCTATTATTTTGCATTCTCCTCTCCATCTTCCCTCTCTTTTCCTTGCCCCTTCTATTCCTAATCGTATCTCCCCCCCTTTGACCTTGAACTGTCAAGCCTCCCTAAAGAGGTTAAAATTGTAGTGAATAAGCCTAAACATTCAAATTTCCCCAACACTCTCAAGCCTAAGGTTAGACTAATGGAAGAATGTTTATCAAAAGGAGGATTAGCTTCAGAACCACAAATATCAAATGGAATAGGTTGAAAATATCACCTTCTTAATGCACAACAAAAATCACGACAAAATATTAAAAGGGGAAAAGGAAAAGGAAAATGAAATACCTTTCAAAGAGGTTGGGAAAAAATAGGACTTACAGGAGGCAAGCCTATGATTGCAATAAGGGGTTGGGAAAAAGTAGTTTCAGATAAAGGGAGACTTTGGGCTATGCACAACACTATTTTTTCAATGACTTGGTTGGGTTCCCAAATCGCAAAAAAAGTAAGGCTATCTATAAGGGCGTGATAACTAGGGAGTTCTAAGGTGTGCCAAGGAATGACAAGAAGTGCTAACACAAGTGATATGGTTCCAAGACATGTTAAGATTGCCAAGATGTGCCAGGTTCTAGGGTGTGGCACCAACGCATGTTAGGGAGTGCTAGGGAAACACAAGGGAGCACTAGTTTCAATTGCATGGAAATGAATGAATAAGAGTGTGTGATAGGGAGTTTTAGCAAGTTCCAAGTGTGCTAATGAGGATTAACCCCTCCAAATTTAAGCACACTAACCCAAGGATAACACAAGGATCTAGTGACAAAAATTGCAACCAAATACAAAACCCATTTCAAAATACTCAACCCAGATGATTTCTAAGGAAATACATGTGTCATATATTGAATTCAGCAAAACCCATTCCAAAAAAAAGAAACAACCTGGTTTAATTCTAAGGAAAATATGCGTTGGAGCTACAAACCTGTATTTTTTCGACCCCCGACATAAATCTCCACCTAGTACTTGGTCTTACATGTATCTAAGGGATACAATATGGTAGTGCTGATGAACCTTGTTATGGATCTTGAAGTTGTGTTTGTCAAATATTCAAAATCAAACCCCATTGCATATAAATTCCACCGAATAAGATCTTTAATCTGATATATATATATATATATATATATATTGTGGGGGTACAAAATCAGGTATTCAGAACCCAAAGTGTGAATACAAAAAATTGATGATTGATGCTGGAAGTCCAATAATAAGAAGCTGGGTTGCTCGCAACTGAGATTCCAAATCAAAACAAACAAATCTCCCTGAGGGATTAGAATGGAGACAAATTGGCATGTTTAACTAATCCAATATATGGGAGTTTGATGCAATTGCTCACGTCGGCTCTTGACTTACCCAACTATCAGTTATAACAAATTTTAGATTGCATCTCTTGTTGACGATTTTGATGGAGTGTTACACAAGAGCATTGGATGTTTGGTGTCTCAATTAACCAAGTTGCAAAAACTTCGAATGGATCCCTGTGCTGGTCTGGATTGAAGTTAGAGTTTTTTATGAAGCTAATTTTAAAATTGGCGGGACCGTTTTATGTAACTACATGTAATGGTTCACAATGATATTGAATGAGGTATTGTGCACTAGTCGAGTGGACTAGGAATTGGAATTCAACATTGTTATTAGATTTAGTTTAGATTTGGATTAATCAAGTATTCAAGAATTTAGATAGATTAAATTTCATTCTATTTTTAATAAGGAAAAAATTATTGATTCTCATTAATAAAAAGTAGATGTATACTTTGGTATTTCATTGTTAATATTTGTGCATGCCATATATTAGATTTTAAAATAGAATGGTTAAATTTCTAAGTATCTTATTACTCTACATTATAGTTCTTTTATTTCTGAAAATTGTCTACTATATCAATTTTCACAAAAAAAGGTTAAAGTTTTTTATGATGACAAATATAACATATATGATTCAAACATGACAAAAACATATCATGATCTATGAAAATTTTCATGGACAGATGACAAATAAACGAGACGAAGGAAAAATTTTCAAGGGCATCCCTTTATAAGTTAAAAATCCCTGAGTTGCAAAAGGATTCCTTTGTCGAAAACCTAGTAGAAAGTCCTCCTTGGCACATTTACAGTTGCATCCCTTCTTTGATAGGAGATCTGCCACTTGATTCTACTCTCTATAGACATTATTAGAGGCCAGTCTTTGAAATATATTCATCAAAGATCTTATGCATTGCATCTAGAAAGTAAGGGAAGGTGGTCCAAATTTTGTTCTCAATTGTACCCAATCTAGGATCATCTTGGAATCTCCAAACACAGGTAAATCTTCAATTGCAATCCAGTTAGCACATAGAAGAGCCCCCAAGAGTATGATTAGCTCAACTCTATTATTTGACCCTATGCCACTATACCAACTGAAATGGAAGGTGTTGTCTGGCTTCAAAACCAAATGTGTCCCACTTCCACAAACCCTGTTGGTGGATGCTCCATAAAAAATTAAAAAATAAAGTATGACCATAGCTCCATGAGTCGAAAATGTCTTCTAGGTTGTTCCTCCTTCATTAGCCATATCTCCATAAAATATGCAAAGATCTTTAAATAGGTATTTCTAGTATCTGGTTCTGTTTGTTCAAAAATCTTCTCATTCTTGCTTCTCCATATGCCCCACAAAATATAGAAAGGCACAGAACAATATGTCTTGAAACCTTCAAACCATTGAGTGAGACATCTCTAAATGGAAACCATGTTTTAGATTACATGTGTTTTAAGTGTTTGAAGTACCCCACTCCATATCGAGATCGCAAAAGGACATGTTAGAAATAGATTTTACACGTCTTCTAAAACTTCTTTGCATAAAGAGCATCTTCCAAGATCCTCAAAGCCCCTTTTATGGATATTATCCCAAGTTAAAATATTATTGTGGACCACCAGCCGCATAAAAAATTATAATTTGAGAGGTATATCCCATGTCCACGTGTTATGAAAAAAAAAATCATTATCATTCAAGCCATGTCATGAGAAATATGTTATAAATATCTTTAACCAAGATCTGCTCATTATACATAACACCTTCCCATTTTAGCTTTTTTTCTTCTCAGTGAGTTTTAAACCTATTAGACTTAATTATGTTGTGAAACATGCCCATTCCACAAATAGATCCTCTGGAAATCCAAGTTCAAATGCATTAATCCAATAACTTGTAACAAAAGAAGATCCTCAATCACAAGAGATATAGTTCATAAAGTAAATCCTTTTCTTATGTAAATTCTCAAGGATGTGAATAGAAAGAGTATGTATTCCCTCCACCCCTTTGATATCATCTAGTCCTATTTCTATCCTATTCCCCCTTCCAACCTCCCATCTCAGATTTCGTAGTAGCCAATATTTGTTTCTCATCATGCTTCTCCATATATAAGATGCCACCTTCTTCTTTGGAGCCGCCTCTTTAATCCATTCCTTAAGTTGTCTATTTTTTAGATATTTCTCTTTAATAACCTATTACCAAATACCTTTGCCCTGGAAATTTTTCCATAATTTCTTGACAATTAAAGCCTTACTAAAACATTATGTGTCCTTTATACCCCACCCTCAATCCTTCTCATGTCTCGCAAGCACCTCTAAATAGACCAAAAGTATCTTATTTTTGGATTTAGGCCTAGCCCAAAGGCACCTAACTATAATAGCATCAACTATTTTGGTCTAAAGATACTGACGAGGGAAAGATACTGAGGTTTGAGCCCTCTAATTGCATTGAAATTACCTCCTCCCCATTTTTCATGAAATTCTTTGAAGATGTCAATTGTTTAGGGTTTTGTCAAAGAGTGCAGGAAGTAGGTTACCATGAGCATCTCATAGGTATATTTTCCCTCACCTTGAAGGAAGACAAGATCACCATTGCAGGGACTGATTTCATGTTTTCAATGGATTCCATCTCTCAAGCTGCAAGCATACCAAACCATAGTGAAAATTGGTTCAAAGGCATGAACATAGACCTAGAAGAGTACAAACCCTACTTGAAATCGCAATACAAAGGAGCTCACTCACATGTTTTCCCATTCAGATACTTGTTAGAGAGATATGCACCATTAATGAAGGTTGTCATGAAGTTCTTCACATGTGAGGGCATATTTTCTAAGCTATATCAATACCACATAAGACTTCTCATGCACTTTACAGCTGCCAAGCCTCTAAATTTGTCCAGCTACTTGTATAGTATCCTAATCAAAATTTCTAAAAGGGTGCAATTGAAAGGAAAAGTGCATCATCCTAGCCTCTTTTACCATAGCCTGATAAAGGTTATAGTACTCCATCAGTTTAAAGAGAAGAACATGACATGGGACACCTTCATTGAGGCAGCCTTGAAAACGGATATAACCACTTCACCAAGCCAGCACGAAACCATTTTAGTACAACCCATGGAGGTGGGGTCATCAAGCAAACATGATGAGCCTAAATTCTCCAAAACCCACCTAATCCTTGCTATCTAGCCTAAAATCCTTTACATTCTATTCATCTCTTGGTTGTGATTTCATAGAGAGAACCCTCTCTAGTTTTGTAGGGCTAGATACCAAACTAAAATCGTGGTATGTGGCTACCTCTATCGATCTCCTCATCAGCCTGGGACATTGTGGAGGAATATAATAGAGGACATGACAATTAGGGAGTGCTGAGGTGTTCTAGTGAATGTAAGGTTCCCAAGCCATGGAAAAATGTAATGCTAGTTGTGAGGTCATGACTGCCAAGGTACATTAGGGAATGCTAGGGCATGCTAACATGTGCCAGATAGTATGAAGACATGTCAAAACAAGCTAATATGTGCCAAGTGCTAACGCATGCCAAGATGTACAAGGGCGTGACAATGCATGCCACAGACTGTCAAGGCAACAAAAGGTAGGAACAAGTTAAACTACAAGGAAATGAGCACATAATAGGGTTAATAAGTCATCAATTTACCTTTTCCATGAGGGGCATGCTAGGCACACTAGCACTAGGTGCCAATAGTTGCCAAGTGCCAAGTGTCAATGCATTCTAAGTGCCAAATCTTCCTCTGTTTCTTCTCATCTAGTTTCTAATAATTGATCTCAAATAAATTTAATATTAAACCATGCCAAAGCATACCAAGTCATCTCAATGCATGCCAAACATGTTAAGACTTACCAAGTTCCAACACGTGCCAAGTGCCAATGTGCGTCAGGGAGTTTGATGCATGCTATGAAGTGGAAGAGCGTATCGAAGAGTGCTAAGGTGTGATAGAGAGTGCTAATGCATGTTGAGGAGTGTTGGGGAGTACTAGGAAAACACAAGGGAGCACTAGGTCAAAATTCATGGAAGTGAATGAATATGAGTGTGTGTCGAGGAGTGTCAATTAGTGCTAGTTGTCATGCCAAGGAGGGAGTGAAAATGTATGCTAAGCACGAGTAAGGCATGCTAGGGAATATCAGGGAATTTCAAGAAGTGCTAGAGTGTGCTAGGTAGTTCCGGGGTGTGCTAACATGTGCCAAATAGTGCCAAGGCATGCCAGGTGCTAAGACATGCTAGGATGTGCAGGGTGCCAGAGTATGCCAATATGCATCAAGGAGTTTCAAGGCAACAAAAGGAATAACCAAGCTAAAATGCAAGAAAATGAACACATAAGAGGGTTAATAAGTCGAGACTTTATCTTTTTCAAAAGGGGCATGCTAGGCACACTAATAATATGTTCCAATACATGCCAAGTGCCAATGTGTGCCAAGTGCTAATGTTTGTCAATGCAATATTATGCCAAGGTGTTCTAAGGCATGCTAGGGACTATAGGGCATGCCAACACATGATAGGGGAGTGCTATGCTATGCTAGGGCATGCCAACATGTGCTTGGGCGTCCTACTCATGGAAAGATGTTCTAGGTACAAAGATGTTCCAAGACATGCGAGGTGCCAAGGAATGTTAGTGTATTGTTCCAAAGCATGTTAAGGTGTGCCATGAGTGTCGAGGAGTGGTAGGTCTCTCTCATTAATAGAATTGATATAGCTTGATTATGTGTTAAATAATATAGTTCCTACACACACTAGTGGAACTTTATTTAAAGGAAATTTGCTAGATAATAAACCTAATAGAGACGAATCATGTGTTGACTCATAGGAAAACTATATTCTTATGACTTGAGGAAAATGATACACACTAATTACTTCTTAACAAATTGACTGACTATTATAACCACTATGACCTTGGACACATAACGAAAAATACTCCACAACAATGGTCTTAAATTGTTATCTTTTGACAAAAAATATAGTAACAAGTACATAGCGTCATCAAAAACTCATTGGAATGATCAATGATGACAAACATTTTTTTACCATCACCAAAAGTAACCAAAAAGAGCATTGGTGAGGGTCAATAAAAGATCGTCACTAGAAGTGTCACCAAATAGAGAATTAGTGATGGGCCTTTAACGACCCTCACCGAAAGTGTCACCAAAGAGAGAATTAGTGACAGGCCTTTAATGACCCTCACCAAAAGTGTCATTGAAAATGGCTTTGGTGACAAACCTTAAAGGACCATCACTATATACACTTACAACAACAATTTTTTAAAGACCGTCACCATATGCGACATTGGTGATAGACCTTAAAGGTCTATCACAGGCATGAAGCGTCATCAAAAACTCATTGGAATGATCAATGATGACAAACATTTATTGACCGTCACCAAAAGTAACCAAAAAAATCATTGGTGATGGTCAATAAAAGATTGTCACTAGAAGTATCACCAAAGAGATAATTAGTGATGGGACTTTAACGACCCTCACCAAAAGTGTCACCAAAGAGAGAATTAGTGATGACCCTTTAACGACCCTCACCAAAAGTGTCATTGAAAATGGCTTTGGTGACAAACCTTAAAGGACCATCACTATATACACTTACAACAACCTTTTTTTAAAGACTGTCACCGTATGCGACATTGGTGACAGACCTTAAAGGTCCATCACAGGCATGACCCTCACCAATGGATGGAAGAGAATGGATGAAAAGATTTTGAGCCATCAAAACTTCAATAATGAATAAAAATATACATATTGTGATCTACATCTACAATTAGAAAACATAATTGGCATACCACTTCAACCTAGGTTACAAGTTCTCGAGCTGCCTTTTTGCCTCTACGGCTGGCTGGACAATTTAAACCATGGGGCTAGTGACAGGGTAATATGGAGTACAATCAATTGCTCTAGTCACTCAGGAGAAAACTGGATCTGGGGAGGGTAGCCCTGTACGATAGGGAGCTGTACTAGAAGGAAATAATAGCTAGCACCTATTGTGTTTTGAAATTCTAATGAAAGAAATAATCTCTCCACCATAATGCACTTGTCCAATAAAGGGCTCATGTTTCCCATGCTGCGCCCAACTTAGTAGACCACCATCCAGCTCGGATTCTCCCAGCGAGCTTCCCAGCTAACAAGTTCTCTAGTGAACAAGCCAACTCCTCCATTTCTATTTATTCTATTTCCATTTCCACTGTGTTCCAAGGAATGGAGTATTATCAAGCACCTCCCACTGTCCCGGATGGTATTCATGGTTCTACCTTTCCCTCAGCAACCAGTTGATTGAATCATCCTGTTACCTGTATCTTGTTCTTTTTTTAAATCCTTGAACTTCTGAAGTCTACCACGACATTAGACACTCGAAAATCCTGCTAAATTCATGTTACCAATATTATAGTATCTCGGCTCTTTAAATTTCCCTCTAAACTGGTTGTAAAATACTAGTATTCACTGGAATCTACACTGAAAACTAAGCCTGAGAGCAAGGTGACCTCCTAACTCCACTATCAAATCTTAAATGCCTACAAATTAATAGACAATACTCATGCATACACTAATATCGATTTGTGAATTGAATTTCTCTTGCAAACAAACAAGAACAAGGTTGCAACTTACCTGGAATGCCAAACCCCTTCAGATTCTGATTCACAAATCACCAAGAAATGCAAGCTTCCACACAAAATGTATACCTGGCATTGGTTGTAATGAGTCGCCAAGAAATGGAGTATTCCGCACAAAATGTACACCCTTGTCCCTATGAGGCTTATTTCTCTTTGGCCTGCTCTCTGTTTAAGTCACTTCACCTGATACTGGTCTGAGGTCTGAGGTCTTTTTTCGCCTCCTCTAGGGCTTCGGCCCCCACAAACCCTTGCGCAAGTCCTGAGGCCTTTTAAGTTTTTCCTTCCTACAGTGGGCATATATGAGGCTGTTAGGCCACTTTCTATTCAGAATACATTGATTCGGTCGAACTACTATTCAGTTGAACACTTTAGGCTCTTGCTGAGTGATGAAAGTGAATACAAGCACCAAAACTAGATCAAAGTGATGAGTTACAAAGTATATTTGATCATGATGCTTGCCCAATTCAAGGTCTTGGCTGACACGCTCCTACAACTTACTTCTTTGCCTTAGTCCCAGCTTCTCTGCTGCAATCCTATGCGAGTGATTAGTACTGGTATGATGCGTAGGATTTGTGAACAGAAATCCGAGGACCGAAACTATACACCACGAACATTGAAAACCCGATTTGAAAGAGTCAGATTTGTGAACACAAATCCGATGACCGAAATTATACACCATGAACATTTAAAAATTGATCTGAAAGCAATTTTATACACCATGAATCTGAAAACAGGGAGTCACCCTCCATTTGAAAACAAATCTAACCTCTGCCCTCCATTTGAAAACAAATCTAACCTCCCAGGACTAAATCGAACCTCACACACCACTCCCAAACTAGAAAAACCAAAAATGGGGCCACTACAAATGAATTTAACACTGTAAATAAAAAATATGTCAATTTTAAGGGAATACAATCTCCCAAACTAGGTGCAAATCTAAAAATCTGGCGATTTTAAGGGAATACAATTTCCCAAACCAGGCGAATTGGGCCAAATGAAGCTTCGCTTGGTTTATCCACCATTTTTTATTTTGGACTAAAATCAAAAAATTAATTATTTTTGAATAAAAATGGGGCTAACTATATGAAAAGGGTTTTTAATAAAAAATTTCCCTTCTAAAATGAAAAACCCCTCAAATTTTGCCTTTGGCTAATTCGCCCCTCAAATTTACCATGTTTGTCCATCACTGAATGACCAAGGGTAATCCATATGCCATGGTCCATATATTACATGAAGCACCCCAAAGCATGATTTAAACACTTTTAAAGTAACCTCGAAAGCTAATCGTACCTCTTTACAAAGAAAATGTTTTCAACACCAATATTCTCCATCTACAACCCAACCAAACCATCATTTACAAATCTAAACCAGTTGTATTCATGGAATCAACCATTTAAATTTGGAAAGAAACTGTGTAAAGAAACTGTCACACAATTGTCACAATCCTCCATCAAAACATCATATCTCGCCTCCTCAAAACAATTGGAAGGCTCACAAATGGAATAAACCAATACAATATGATTATCATATCTCCTAGGAGGTATACTTTCCATTTCTAAATAGTTAGGAACCCTGACACGCACTTGTTCTTTATTCAATGTTTGGATAATCAATTTCAACCTCATACATATTAGGCTGAAAGGTGAGGGGACATTCACCTCCAATCTCACATTATCTACTCCTAAATTTAACTCAACTCTAACCTTTTCATCGACATATGGAGCAACAAACTTCTCTCTCCCCTCAATCTCTGAAGTAGAACCCTATGAACTAAAAGATCTCACTTACTCATCAAAATTTACATCTCAACTAAACCTGATGTGATGGAGCATTGATCCTATACAATGAATAAGTATCATTGTATCCAACAACAAAAAAGGATGTCATCACAACATCTTAAAACTTCAACCAATGGTAAGCACATGTTAATTTAAATGAATCTAACTATAGATTATAAACCATGTACCTAAAGATATCATTTATCAAGTCAACTTCATGAGCCAAAATTTTCAAGAACTCGTGACCATGGGCATCTCTCGCATGCACATCAAAACCTCCAACAATTGGAGCATCAACCTCAACAAGGTCAACTCCCTCTTTTTGAGAGAACCCTAAAGAAAGAGTATCATTGTAGTTAACTTCTCCCTAGGAGAATCCAATAACCATGTTTTTATACTCTACAACACCCCCATTAGTTGCAAGCTTGAAATCAATTACTAATTTCAAAATAGGTTGTGAACCTAGCCCCATGGCATCCCACCATACATGCACTACAGGTGTCTCCTTAATGTTATAAGGCTCATTCAACTTCTCATTGGAATGTACAAGTTTTATATGATTAAAAATAAACATGTATAGACAACCATTTAGGACCCCTCTGACCAAATTATTTAGAATTGCTAGACTAAAATCATTGATAATGCAATTATGTTATCTCAAATAGAATTTTGCACTAATTTTCTACCAAAAAAGGAATTAAATGAATATTTTTCTTCAAGCCAAGTATAAAAAAATCACCATTCAACTCAAGAAGCTATCCCTTTCTAAAAATTCACACAAAAGTCAAGTTGCCCAAAAACATTCACAATATGAGTTACCAAGGTATGAATTGGAATTTCACAATCTCTAAAACACCAAGAATAGTCACCATGCCAATTTGAAGCACACCTCAAAGCAAAATTATGAACAGTACATGTCAAACCACCCTTACCCAATCCTCTACAAATAGATGAAGTACTAAGCCTAGGTACAATCCAACTGAAATATCCAACTCCTTATGAATCCCTTGTAGCGATATAGACAAATCTACATTTGCAACAAATTCAATGTAAATGTTGTTTTCAGCTTTACAACTTGTCTTTCGATCATATTTGAGAGAGTGAATAAGTCCTCTACTTACTAGATTTTGGGTGAATATTTGAGTTGAATCTAACTTATAAATGTTATCAACACATAATGTTTTTGTGCAAAACAATTTTTGAATTCTAGTTTAAACGTGATTCGAAATCTTGAAATTGACTAGTGTGCATTGGTAAGTTCTAATGCCAATTTGTATTGTTGTGTTTTTTGAAGTGGTTTATAATGAGAAAAAATGATTTATATATTGTTGCCAACAATGAAATTATAGATCAGTAAACTTTAAATTTGGTTGTTGATATGGAGATATGGTACATACTAGTATAGAAACTAATTATTGTATTGGTGAAGGAAAAAATTTAGTACCTTATAGCCTCAATTAAGCATAAAGGGGTCTAAAATATGTTACAAAGTGGAATCAAAGAAGAGTTCAAACATTAGACCTACTTGGGGTATGAACTAGGGCTATTGATTATAGAATTAGGGTTTTGTGGCTCAAAAGAAATGAATGATAATGAATTTAGTGCCATGTTAAGCTAACAAGCATGTTATTCTTGAATGTGTGAATACAAATTATTGTATCCACACTCAAAACTATATGATATTGTTGATTGAATAATGTCATATTATCCTTGTGGAAGTTTCTAAACTATGGTGGATTGTTACTACCATCAAGACTAATGATGTCAAACCTTTAGAAACTCTAACGTGTTTTAATATTGTGCATTACTGATTGTTGAGTTTGGTGGTTTATTGTTATATGAATTGAACACCTAGAAGGATAAGAACCCAAGTGTTTGATGGTACTTATCCTCACTCATTGTCTATCGTTTTAATGCATGGATTGAAGATATTATCCTTGTATTTAGAATGGATATAATTAAAAGCTAAGATACTCTTCACTTATAGTGATGCATATCACTATTGAAATCAAATTTTCTTATGACTATAATGAGAGAGCTTAATAGTTTTTAAAATATCCATCTTGGGTGTCGCATCATATTGTTGATGTGATTTAGTAGTAACATCCTTAAGAATCATGTATGCATATGAAAGAGAAATTTCCTTATGCATATAACTTTGTTGAGTGAATCTCTTATTCATAAAGAGAAATGTATATGTCTATTAACATGCATACATGAGCATTGATATGAATGCATGAATGAATTGATTGTGGAACAAGTAGTACTCGTTATGTTTTGGGTAATGCCACTATTACATAGTTGAACTCATATTAAAGGTTATATTTTTAATGATATTTTTTAGTGGGTCATGTGCTACTCTTTAGAATGAACTAGCATGAAATGCTCCTATAGCAATTTTGCAGGAGTACAAGTGTTATGTGTCACATCATATTTGATATATGTTTACTTTTTGTTAATACTACCATATTAAATAAACCAAAAAAAGTGTGATTATGCATTTGAAATACTTGTGATTGTGCATTCGAAACTTGTCATTTGCATAATGGTAAAAATCCATAAAATATATTGATCTTAAGTATGAGTTGAAGTTGTATGAATTTGCTTGTTATAGTATGGGTAATGCTAACACTACATGGTTGAGTTTAGTATGGAAGTCATGGTTTCAAAGATGTTTAGAGAGAAGGTATCAAAAGTTTTTTATTGAATGAGAATTATGTAAGCATGATTGCATTTTAATGAATGTAAAATTTTGTAAAATAGATTGATTTCAAGTTTGACTAAAATACATTTATGAGAAGGAATTTGTGTAGGTAATGCACATGGCACATATGTATGATTATACAAGTAATGCTCAAAAGAAAGGCTTGTATACGTTAGACATATTTGTAGTATAGATGCATGGATTTTACTATGAGTATTTGAATGAATCTGTTTAGAAATATTGCTCTAAGAGGGCACTAAGCCACCCCTTAGAAAGATATGGTATTCAAAGCTCGCCTAGAAAGGGAGGAGGAGTATTTTGTATAAGGTAACATACAATAGGTTTTCTTTAGCTCATGATTATGATTATGATTACTGCTAGTATGGGTAAAACATTTCCCTCTAATATGGGTAAAATGTATTATAATAATATGTCTTATTCAATGTTTCCCCTCTTTTCACAGTTACATAAGATATGTGAGTGAAAATAAAAGAGAATATTAGTTGAAACATATTATCATAATATATCTTTGTCTAATAACCTTCACATATTAACATAGAGTATAGTGGCCATTGTCATCATCACATATCCTATACTTATATTATTATTATATTATATTATATTATATATCTTTTAAAATTATATTTTTAATTTATTCTATTATATAATCAAAGTTTTATTATTTATTATTATCATCATCATATACTATATTCACATGTTTATTATTTTGTATTCATATAATTATTATTTTATAGTCTAGAATTTTAAATTTAAATTTATAAATTATTCAATAATATAGTTATTAACACTTAAAAAAAATCACCTTCAAAATATCATTTGATATAAGTACTTAAAGAATTTTAAATAAATATATAGTCAATAAAACATAAAACATTTCAACTTTGATCTTTTTATTATTTTTAAATTTATATTTATAAATTATTTAATAGAATTTTGAACAAATACTTAGTAAATTAAAACGGAAACATATAAATTTTCATTCTCCTATTTTTCTATATTTATGTTTATAAAGTATTCAATATTGTAATCACTACGTAAAAAGTTAATCTTCCAAATATAATTGATATAAAAATGTAAAGAATTTTAAATAAATACTTCACAAGTGAAAACAAAAAACATCTAAACTTTTATCTTTCTATTTTCTTAAATTTATATTTATAAATTATTTAATAATATAATTTCTAACACATAAAGTTAACTTGCAAAATATCATTTTATACAAGGAATTAAAGAATTTTAGATAAATACTCAATAAGTGATAACATAAAACATTTAAATTTAAATTTTCATCTTTTATTTGTTTTTAATTTATATTGTAAATTATTCAAGTGAAAACAGAAAACTTTTAAACTTTCATTTCCTATTTTTTAATTTATATTTACAAATTTATTTAACAATGTAATCAGGCATACAAAAGTTGGGCTTCAAACACATCATTTTATAGAATTTGAAATAAAGAGTGCAAATATTCAGAAGTCATCCCATTTTTAACGCAGTTAGCTTTCAGTATCTTGGTCCGTTACTCCTACCATTTTCTCACTGAATAAAACCTTCAACCCAGTGCTTAATTTATATACTCGCTCACCACGAAATCCAGAATTGCAGGTTCACATGAAATCTGCAATTTAAAATTTGGATTCCCTCTAAATAATGCATATTTTATTGTAGCTTTGAAAGAAATCAAAATTTGAACTCCAAGTTTCCGGGCTGTTATGCAGTCTCTTTTTATGTTGCATGGCAAATTGATGTGATTCATGTCACACAAAGGTGAAACGTAGTCTATGAGTTTATTTAAATTCTAGATTTGGTATTAGAGGTCGAGCCAGAATTAAAAGTGAAATTGTAATTGTGTTTTGGAAAATTATGAATTTATTATAAAGTATATAATATTCTTATTGGTAAGGTAAATAAAAATAAAAACAATAAAAATATTTTTTCAATTTAAAATAAAATATTTTTATTTAAAGAAATAAAATATGTTTTATAATATGTTTTATTTATTAAGTGAGGATAACAAGTATTAGAGATCAAAATTTACTTAATGTTGGTTTAAATTTTTATTATAAAAAAATAAATTTAAAATAAGTAATATTTACTCATTTGTGTTAATAAAAAATATTGTGTTTTTTGCATATGGTGTTTTATATCATGATGTATATGTACATTAATAATTAGGCTTATAATTTTTAATGTAAAAGATTTTTTTTTCTTCTTTTAATAGAAAATTGTGTTTTAGATAGGTTATTTTTTTTAATTATGTTTTAGATAGGTTATTTTTTTTAATTAGATATTGTAGTGATATCTCTAAAATAATATTATATTTTGATTACTTTAAAATTAGACCAACTATCTTCCAAGAAAAAAATAGTTTTATTATATTTGAAGGATGATGGATCCATGAAAGAATAAATAGTCCCGTGGAATTCCCTGGATATAAAAGTAAATAGTTAAGCTGAAATTTTTCTACCTAATTCATAGGTAGAATATAAGTAAATAATTCTATTAAATTCCATCCTCATATGAATTGTAACATTTAAGTGTACTTAAAATTTTGATTTATAAATAAGATTTTTTGTTTAAGATATACACAATTTAACCTATTAAAAAATGTAATAAATAAAATATACATTATTAGGAAAAAAAAACCAAACAAACTCTATTTTATATTTGAAAATTTATTTTAATTTGTTCCTATTAAATAACTAAAATAAAATCAAACTTTCACATTAAAACATAACCTTTTTTTCCAAATTTGATTAATTAACCATCTGTTAAATACATTGAATTTGCCATATAAATTTTACTCCATAGCCATTGAATACACAAAATCTGTCATACAAAAGACAACAGCGTAGCAATATGTTTTTATAACCATCATAACAATATCTTTATAAAATGATTTTAAAATTCAATTAATCTTTAAATAATTCTACATTATGATTTTAATAATCAAAACCATTTCAAACATAAAATCTGCACAAATAAATACAAATAACAACAGCATAGCAACATATTTGGAACAAATTGTGGAGCTGGAATTCAATCGTAACATTATCATCCTTTTATATTATAAAAGATTTTAAAATTCAATTTATCTGTAAATAATTATATATTACGATAATCAAAGAGTTTCAAATTCATACGAAATGTGTAAAAGAATCTACACCGAGTCAACGCATCCCGCTATTCCAGCGCTTCAGGCTCGCCCCCTTTTTCATGTTGAAATTCCTCGGCTCTGACCTACTTGGAAACAAGCACTGTTAGTTATATAAATCTGGGTTTTATGAAGCCAATGAGTTCTACTTCCGATAAACCGTGATCTGAGCAATTAGCGATGTAACCCATCTGAAATATAAGCGAAATTTGGCAAAGAATTGGTGAAGATCGATGAACTCAAATGGAGTTACCACATTGGGAGCAAACGGAGGAGGTTTAGCAGCACCTAGAACGCAATCAAGGCGACCCAAATGTCATTTCTTCCCATCTCTGTAAACTATTTTTTTTGGTGAATGGGTAATTTCGGAAGATGGTTTTGGATATCATAAATTTGTGATTTTAGAAATTTGTTTTGATTATGAGAACCATGGAATCACAAAAATTGTCATTATTTGTTTTAATATCATGATATTCAAATTTTCTACCTAATTACTAGTTGTTATTTTCTTTTCCGTAAGAAAAACGGGGTGTTTTGTATTATATTAAAACAGTACATATATATGATAAACATAAACAGCATCATAGTCTTGATAGTATATCTCTTATCTGACTGATCAGGAAACTAAATATATGTTTCTATTAACTGCGTCTGCCATTATCTAGATATTCTCAGATTCTCAGGATGAGGCAGAGAAAACAAAAAAATACACTTATTCTCTAGAATTTGCTCCATATACAGAGAAAGGTAAACCAAAAAGTTGTTTCAAGGTACTTATTTGTGTTGTTGTATTGTTGGGCTGACATTGAGTGTAAAGCTCTATCCTAGCATGTCAATGCTTTCTGCTTCCTCATTGTTTTCCCCATTTTTATCTGAATGTGCATACCTTATTTTGTGTCCATTAAATTTTTATTTTTCTACCCAATTAGTTATCACTATTTTCAACAAGTCCAAATTTTTCCCATATAAATTAACATGTCATCTAATAATAAAAGATGAGAAAGAGGAATTAAACTAGCTAGCTACCACTGGAACTATTCCTTTAACATCTTTGTGAACTATTTTGTAAATAAATAAATATCAATACCAAGATTTCTGGTGTAAATCATGCATTAAACTTATTTTACTCTAAATTTTTTTATAAAATCAAAAAAAATTGTATTAAAATCAACTTACATATATCTGATATTCATAAATAAGTTCTCATCATGTCGGGAATCAGATAGGCATGATCAATTTTTTGACAGCCCTATATCCGATTCCCTGATTCCCTAATATTCAGGGAATCTACAATCCACTTAAGCTCAAGGACACAATCTACTTTCAACATTATTAAAAAAACCCATGTATAAAAAATATTGTATAAAAGATATTGCGAGAGCTTTGAAGTCTGCCCAAGTAAAAAGTAGAGCAATTGATTGCTCTCTCCCATATGGACTGTTAGTCCTAACTTCGACAGAGCGTTAGCAATAATATTTTGCTCCTTGTATATATGGAAAAATGATACGTTTTAGAACAACCCCGTCGAAGTTCTGATCTTTGTATTAGTTCATTAATAATGGAGGTTTGAAAGAAGACTCTTTAAGCCCCCATTGATTTTCGTTAATCCAGTCAATGTAAGATTTTAATTTCTGAGTTTTCCTAATTACTTTAAACTCTTAACCAAGATCTACTCCTTTGTAAGAAATTAAAAATAATGCACAGCGGAACTTACTTTCCATGTTCAAATGCTCCTGGTCTTTGCTTGAGTTGTTGGCTCTTGAATCCTTCCAAGAGCTTGCAATCCTTCCAGTCTTCAATGGAGCAGACAATCTTTATGAGTTGATTGCAAGCCTTGGAGACTCAGCCCTTTTATAGCACTGCAAAACCCCAATCCTTGGGCAGCCTAAAATTTAGCTGAAACAAGTCTGTCTGAAATTTCAGATTGATTGAAATCAATCAATCAATCAATCAGATTTTGATTTCCTTATTCAGCTCAAATTTAATATTGCTATTTATTTTAATCAACTATAATCGGTCCATTAACAATCATAATTGATTAACATTAATCTACATGTATTTGAATCCAAATCCTTATTTTTAAATACGTTTAATGCCATGACTTAATTAATCACATTATTTGGCATATGAATGTAATCTTATTGACAGTAATTGACATTATAATCATGATGCACTATATGTCCAACTTAATTATTGCAATTAGACGTCTCTAAATCCAACAATCTCCCACATGGACAAGTGCAACCTTTTGATTATATGTCCTTAACTTTATTGCATGCAACTTTTCTGTCTTTACTTATCGTATTTCTTAAACAATTCCGTCCATCAATTATGCTAACAAAGGACTTAAGCGGCATTTGTCACATTTATTCGCAACTAAACTGACATAAATCACGCTGCCAACATAACTGAATGACATGAATCTGATTTGGACATATAGTTTAGAAATTACACGCAAGTGTGATTAGACGTGCCTATTTCTAATTGAGTCACCTTTACTTTACTGTATGAGGCCAAAAACTTAAACTTTAAAGAAAGAAATAATGAAACTGAAACTGAATGCAACTTGTATATATCATCAAAATTGTTTACAATTGCATTACATAGAACATCAAAAAAACAGAACTTAAAACATATTCAGACTCCCACATTTTTCTAATTATCCTAAACAGATATTACACCCATACAAGCAACATGTTGGTGAAACTTCTTGGGTGGTAATCCTTTAGTAAGAGGATCCGCAATCATGGAGTCTGTACCTATGTGTTTTATACATAATTCATTATTCTGCACTCTCTCTTTTACAACCAAAAACTTAATGTCAATGTACTTCGACTTTGACGAACTTCGGTTGTTGGATGCATATAACACTGCTGAATTGTTGTCACATAATAATTTGAGTGGTTTCTGAATAGAATCCACAATTTTCAGACTTGTGACGAAGTTCTTCAGCCATACGCCATGATTAGATGCTTCAAAACATGCAACAAATTCAGCTGCCATAGTGGAGGAGGCTACCAATGACTGTTTAGCGCTCTTCCATGACACAGCACCACCTGCCATCATGAAGATGTATCCTGATGTTGATTTCATGCTGTCGACACATCCTCCAAAATCAGAATCGGTGTATCCAATGACCTCGAGCTGTTCCGATCTCCGATACGTGAGCATATAGTCCCTTGTTCTCTTTAGGTATCTCAACACTCGCTTGGCTGCCTTCCAGTGTTCCATACCTGGGTTACTCAAATATCTCCCTAGCATTCCGGTAATGAACGCAATATCCGGACGCGTGCATACTTGTGCATACATGATGCTACCCACGGCTGAGGCATAGGGAATATCTTTCATGAGGTTTTTATCTAAGTCAGTTTGGGGACATTGTTTCAGACTAAACTTATCTCCTTTTGATATAGGGGTATCTCCTGGTTTGCTGTTTTGCATGCCAAATCTTGTTAGAATCTTATCGATATAGTTCCTCTGGGATAACCTCAGAATACCTTGAGATCTATCTCTAAGTATTTCAATCCCTAGAACAAATGATGCATCACCAAGATCTTTCATTTCAAAGTTCTTAAATAAAAAATTCTTAGTTTGATGCAACATGTCTTTATCGTTACTGGCAAGCAATATGTCATCTACATATAAAACCAAGAAAATAAATTTACTCCCACAGAACTTAAGGTATATACATTCATCTACTATGTTAGACTCAAAACCAAATGAGCTAATAACTTGGTGAAATTTATAATACCATTGTCGAGATGCTTGTTTTAGCCCATAGATAGATTTCTTAAGTCTGCAAACCATAGACCCTGCATCACCTGATACAAAGTTTTCTGGCTGCTTCATATAGATCGTTTCATCAATGTCACCATTGAGAAACGCCGTCTTTACATCCATCTGATGAAGTTCTAAATCATAATGTGCTACAAGCGCCAATATAATCCTTAAAGAGTCTTTCGATGAAACTGGAGAGAAAGTCTCTTTATAATCAATGCCTTCTTTCTGTGTGAAACCTTTCGCAACAAGACGTGCCTTGTATTTTTCAACATTGCCTTTAGAATCCCGCTTAGTCTTAAATATCCATTTGCAACCAACGGGTTTCTTGTCTTTAGGCAACGGAACGATATCCCAAACGTCATTGTCATACATAGATTTCATCTCTTCATTCATGGCATTAATCCACATTTGAGAGTTAGAGCTTTCCACAGCTTGTTTGATATTAACAGGATCATTTTCAAACATGCCAATGTCAAACTCATGTTCTTGAAGATATGCATAATCCTTTGATTGTGTAGATCTTTTCTCTCTAGTAGATCTCCTAATTGGCACAGGCTCTAGATTTTCTTGAGGTTCATTGACAACTTGATCTTCAACAGGAGGAAGAACATCATTACCAACTTCTGACTCTCCCACACGCCCTAGGCCATCAACATTTGTCATGTCAATGTGCGGGTTTGGGTTGGGTTCAGGTCCATTTGTGTTCTCTATTCCATGTTGAGTTTCTAACTGAGTTGTTTGGGATGATGAAGATTGCACATTGTCAAAAGATGTATTTCTAAACACAATCGGAATTTGAACAAAACTAGGACTTTGGTCCATAGTCTCATTCGCATTCGTCTCTTCTTCTTCAAAAATACTATCTTTTGTCATATCTCCCCCCACAAACTCATTATCCTCAAAAAATTTTGCACTTCCTGACTCGAAAACTGTATGTTCTGTTGGATTGTAGAATTTGAACCCCCTAGATCGTTCAGAATAGCCTATAAAGTAACAACTAACGGTTCTTTCGTCCAGTTTCTTTTTGCTTGGCTTATAAGGTCTAGCTTCACATGGACATCCCCAAACTCTCAAATGATTCAAGCTAGGCTTGCGCCCAACCCATAACTCGTAAGGGGTCTTGTTAGCTGCTTTAGTAGGCACTCTATTAAGTATGTATGCTGCAGTCTTTAAGGCTTCTCCCCACAAATTCTCAGGTAGAGTTGTACGAGCAATCATACTTCTCACCATGTCTTTAAGGGTGCGATTTCGTCGCTCAGCAACACCATTCATTGCAGGCGAACCTGGCAACGTATACTGAGGCACAATTCCGCATTCCTCTAAGTATTTTGCAAAGGGACCTTGACGCTGTTCTCCTGATCCATCATAACGACCGTAGTATTCACCACCACGATCAGAACGAATGGACTTTATACGTTTGTTAAGTTGTAACTCAACTTCCGTTTTGAACTTTATGAACACGTCTAATGCTTCCGCCTTTTCTTTTATTAAGTAAATATGACCATATCTTGAATAATCATCTATGAATGTGATAAAGTAACGGTCACCATTTCTTGTAGCCTTTGGAAAAGGACCACAGATATCCGTATGAATTAATTCTAAGACATCATTACACCTTTTTGCATCATACTTACGTTTATTAGTTTGTTTTCCCTTTATACAATTTACACAATCACTTAAGTTTGTAAAATCTAAAGGTTGGAGAATATCATTAGACACTAGACGTTCTATCCTTTTCATAGAGATATGTCCTAATCGCTTGTGCCATAATGTTGCAGATTTCTCGCAAGTTAATTTACGTTTTCTATTATCTATATGCAGTGCCTCTGAATGTGAAGTGTCTATATCTAAAAAATAAAGATTATCATAAGAAGACAGGATACCAGAAGCAAGAAGCTTAGAATCTTGACACAAACTGAAATTTCCATTACCAAATGAACATACATAACCATTTTTGTCCAAATAAGATATAGAAATTAGGTTCCTTCTGAAAGATGGAACCACTAAAGCATCAAAACTTAAATAAAATCCTGTCTTACATAATAATCTAAATTTTCCTATGCTTTCCACTTCTACTTTATTGCCATTTCCTACGTAAACGTAGCGCTCTGCCTCACTTGGCTTGCGATGGCTTAGGCAACCCTGCATCGACATATTGATGTTAGTCGTTGCACCTGAATCTATCCACCAAGTATATCTAGATACAGAACTTAAATTAACTTCAGAACAAACCAAAGCAAGAGACATACCTTTCTTTGCCAACCATGCATGATAGTTGGTGCAGAATTTCTTTGTATGTCCTGGCGCTTTGCAGAAAAAACAGTTCCTTTCTCCTGCTTTCGCAGAAGTATCTTCCTTCTTGCTTTTCTGCGCGGTATTGTTTGCAGCTACCTTGGTAGGTCCCTTTTCCTTGGCAGTAAACTTGCGCTTCTTGCCTTTACCCTTAGGATTAGATGTTACTACATGAGCACTTTCTCCCTTAGTCATTTTCTGTCTCTCTTCCTCCTGCACCAACCGAGCCTCAAACTCAGGTAGTGTCCACGTCTCTTTTTGACAATTATAAGTCATCTTGAATTGACTAAAGTTAGACGGGAGAGACAGAAAAATGAACTCAATGAGAACCTCATCAGAGATGTCATAATTATGCCCTTTCAAGGCACGTTGCAGTCTTGTCATCTCAATAACATGCTCTCTAACCCCTTCTTTTCCCTTGTATTTTATTGTTGCCAACTTCACAAAGAGTGTACTAACATCAGTCTTTTTACTCTTTGTGAATTTTTCTTCAAGGGCCTTAAGGTATTCAATAGCGCCTGTCTCTGTATCAGGTATGATGCCTCGAAAAGTCTCATGGATCGTTTGCTTCATCACCATTATGCACATGCGATCTGAATGCTCCCATCTAGCAATATCAGCCTTCTCTTGAGGAGTTACCTCACTCTCTTTATTAGGCTTGGGGCGATCAAATCTCAGTGCTGTGTCCAATTGCATGATCCCTAAGACTAATTTCAGCTTTTCCTCCCACTGTTTGAAATTGTTCCCCATGAGGGGCTTAATCTGACTTAGACTTAACATTATGTTTGGATCTGAAAAATTCAAGAACAAGAAAATAATTTAGATACGATGCGTCACGATTTAATCATAATTCTAAAATCTATCTAAAAGCATGTGTAAAACTATTTGCTCCATTAAAACTTTAGCCAAAACACCATTCAGTAATGAAACACCTTTGGGTGCAATCATTACCTTCAGGCAACCCTTATGCGCCAAACAACTTAGCAGGCGCCAACCCTCCTTTGGGAAAGCTAACACCCACGTCCATTGCCAGCACGTTGCTTCAACTTGTCATGAGTCATCCTTGCAATCGTCTTACAGAGAGCGGTTCGTTTGCGAACATCAATGCTTGACTCATGCGAAAACAACACATGTATACCAAACACCGTCTTTAGTTAGATTCCAAAATTATGTCTGTACCTATAGAATCTAATCGTCCTATATAGAATACAGTATCTTATGACACCTTTTAAATTTAATATGTCAACCATATTCATCAAAATAATTATTAGACTTTAGCAGTTTCTACAATGATTACCTTTTAGAAATGCTTTAATAATTTATTTAGAGAATACTAAATAATTTTATGGTTGCCATGATTAGCATCATTGTGATCAAATCCGAATTTTAGTATTACATCAATAATTAACGTTAATACAAATTTTATGCCATAATTAGCATTATTGTGATAAAATCCGAATTTGGTATTATATCAGTAATTAACGTTAATAAAAAAATTTTATGCCATAATTGTGATCAATTTAGAATTCAGTATTATACCCTTTAATTGGTGTTAATACCAATTTTAAACAATATCTAAATCCTAATAATTAGCCTAAATATAGCATAGTAATTATAGTAATTATCCTATAAATGTAAAGTGATCACTGCATGAGAAATATAAAACCTTTAGCACTATATATATCAGGGCAGGCATTGGTACATATACAAACCTTGTCATGGATATGTGAAAATATTTAGAGTTTCTACAAATTCCACACACTAAATCTAAATATCTGTACTTTTTATATAAAGATGTTACATGTCAGAAATGAAACATGATAGACATTTTTGGACTTTAAAAAAAAAACTTCGGGCATTACACTCAAGCTCTCGGACCATCCCTTATTACCCTTGAATCATCCTCATTACCCTTTAAATTTTATAAATCAATGCCGGTGTTGTGCTTGGCTGAAACTCTACATGGTTTTTTTTTTTTTTTTTTAAAAGTAAATAAGAATTTTGTACAAGATTAACCATTAATTTTTTTTTTTTTTTTTTTTCAACTCACCAGAGCATAATTTTCAAAATAATAAACAGCACCTGGCCCTTTTCACGATGTGCCTGATAGATTTGAAACTCGATCCTAGCACCAATGCTGTTGAATTAGCGATATTATTGGCCAGTATGTGACAATGGATTCATGGGAACTGGTTTAAATTACCAATTGGCCATTACTCATACTTTTATTCCAAGTCTAGCTATTTTTTCTGTTTTTGCTTTGTTCAGTTAGTTGTATGATGTTTGCTCTGCAGTGAAATTTCCGCAGAGAAAGTATGTAAAAAAAAAAAAACAAGTGATAATAATCAGAAATTTTTCATATTTGAAGAGCCATTAAACGCTCAAAGAATTAAGGACTAATATTTTCGGAGGCAACCGTATTTTTTAGAAATATGCATGCACATTAGCCTCTGTTTTAATAACTGAAGCCTGTGGCGCCCATTGGTAAAAGCTACAGATCAGCCGCCTGATTGAAAAAATGGCCTAACGTAGCTCTTTCAAGGCCAATAAAAACCCTAGATCTCAGTATCAGGCCAAATTTTCGCTTGATTAAAAAAAAATACAACTTTAAACAACGCCAGACCTGCCATGAACAACTATACAAGCTTCCCATTAAACCTGGGTCATACAAACTACTGCAGCTATTTAAAGCCATTAAAGCAGTGCTATAATAACTCAAAATACGCCCCAAAAAAAAAATGCCGCATTTTAGCCATAACCATTCAAAACCCAAGAAAATGGAGCCAAAAAAAAAAAAAAAAAATAGAGTTTGCAACTTGTACGCAACCACAGAGTTAGCCAAGGATTTCTTACATAAGGGTGCTCTGATACCAATTGTAAGATTTTAATTTCTGAGTTTTCCTAATTACTTTAAACTCTTAACCAAGATCTACTCCTTTGTAAGAAATTAAAAATAATGCACAGCGGAACTTACTTTCCATGTTCAAATGCTCCTGGTCTTTGCTTGAGTTGTTGGCTCTTGAATCCTTCCAAGAGCTTGCAATCCTTCCAGTCTTCAATGGAGCAGACAATCTTTATGAGTTGATTGCAAGCCTTGGAGACTCAGCCCTTTTATAGCACTGCAAAACCCCAATCCTAGGGCAGCCTAAAATTTAGCTGAAACAAGTCTGTCTGAAATTTCAGATTGATTGAAATCAATCAATCAATCAATCAGATTTTGATTTCCTTATTCAGCTCAAATTTAATATTGCTATTTATTTTAATCAACTATAATCGGTCCATTAACAATCATAATTGATTAACATTAATCTACATGTATTTGAATCCAAATCCTTATTTTTAAATGCGTTTAATGCCATGACTTAATTAATCACATTATTTGGCATATGAATGTAATCTTATTGACAGTAATTGACATTATAATCATGATGCACTATATGTCCAACTTAATTATTGCAATTAGACGTCTCTAAATCCAACAGTCAATTGTTTAAGTTCCAATTAAAATAATAATATAGCTCCGAGGTTAACAGTTTTTTTGGATAGAATTTTTTTTTTATTTCCTTTATTACCACATATCTATATTTATTGAAATATGTGTAGATATTTTTAAATTTTTATCTCAATATGATATAAGAGTATGACAGCATTCTTGCATCTCCAAATGCCTTCAAAAATAAAGGAAAGAAGTGTTTTGACTTCCACTCTTTATAGGATTCTTCAATAAATATATAGACCCACCCTGCATTGATGTTTAATTTTTATAGAACACAAATTTAAGTGGTCATGGCATATTGGTAATTGGAAAATAAATTTGGGACGTTCTCACATTCACTCCCAACACATAATGCATCTACAAGGCCTGTTGAAACCCTACTTACATTGATTCTTCCCCAACACAATGCATCCATAATGCATCTACAAGGCCTGTTGAAACCGTACTCGCATAGATTCTTCCATGTGAGAATATTGTTTTGCCACACCAGCCATCCGAAATATTTGAGTTTCTTGGCACATATGCCAAGACCATACCTTCAGAAACCACCATTTTTCCATTGAACCTGGTTGATCAAGAGTTATATGTTTGTAGACTTCTTCAATAGAGATAATTCCCGCACTAACCTCCCGTCCCATTTAAACAAATCAGCCTTATCCCTCAAAGAGATCTTCGCAATGTACAAATTAAAAAATATTTTTCCCATATCTCTCCTAAAGCCTCCATTTAATCCCAACTCACTAGAGCTTATCCAAGTAGAATATAGATATTTCGCATCCCTATCATCTGAATTTGAATTAGGCAAATTTTACTCATGTCGTGAAGGCACTGGGTGATAACAATAGACAGAGTGATTTCCCTGAAAACTTCTAATTGGATCCATCACTATTTCCACTGCAACTCCCAAACCAATCTCCCAGCGCAGATTACGGAGAAGCCACTATTTTAATTCCATGAAGCAATACCATATGTATGAACCATTTTTTGGTGGAGTCTCGGCCCCATACTTAATCCATTCATGAAGTGACAGATTTTTTAGATTGTTTTTCTTAATGATTTGTTGCCAAAGACTAGATCTGAATATAACTTGCTAGAAACTCTTTATAACCAGTGCCCATCCAAATTATTCATGAAGTGACAGATTTTTTAGATTGCTTTTCTTAATGATTTGTTGCCAAAGATTACATCTGAGTATAACTTTTCTAGAAATTCTTTATAACCAGTGCCCATCCAAATTACATGATGTTGTTTAAACCCCATTGACCTTCCTCTTTCTTCTGGGAATTGATTTTCTTAATGACTTGTTTAGCCATCAAATATAAATGCATCCCATATATAGAAATATTATTTGATATAATGAAGTTTTCTTAATAATTTGTTTAGCATCAGATATAAATGCATCAGTAGGCTAAAATCAATCTTCCTCCCAACAACAACTATTTATGTAACCGAATAGTCAGTATACGTTCAAACTTTATCAATCTCTGATTAAATATCTATTTGATTTTAAGTTGAAACCAATGTCATTTATGTACACGAGTAGTCAGTGTCCCTTCAAACTTATTATTCAACTATTATCAATATCTGATTAAATATCTATTTGATTTTCATATGAAATCAACTATTATCAATATCTGATTAAATATCTATTTGATTTTCATATGAAATTACGGTAATTGAATCCACAGTGTATTGGAGAAATATCAATGGAAAAAAAAGAGAGTGGTATTTAGTGTGATTTTTGGACTTTCCCATTTGAGGTGAAATCTTGATTTATGTTATTTAAACTGGTTTTTTATTATATATGGATTCAACACTTCGAAAAACTTATAGGGCACTTTGATTGGGTAGGGGTTACCCATCAAGCTTGTGATTTCAATAAATGCCTACAGAATTTTAAAGAAATTAGACCAAAAATACTGACAAAAAAACTTCCAAAAAATCTCACTAAAAACAATTAAAAAAAAATAGTACTCAATGAATTTAACAAGGTTATTATATTTTTTGACATATATAATAACATATTTAATATTGGATCACATCCACTCATATCATAACATAACAGACAAACCCTCCTAATAAAATATAGAATACTGACGAATTAATTAATCTTTTTCTGAAAATAGATTATTAACACCTATAAATTAATTAAGATTTTTTTTAAATCCATTAATAACACATAAATTAATTTAATTATTTATTATAAGAAATTATGTTTATAATGTATATATTAATCACAAATAAAAAAATAAATGGTATCCTATTAGGTGTTTATGAACACAATTTTTTTTATAATTTAAAATTATCACATTAATAAATGTGATTGATATAGGCTAGTAGATCTATATCAATCACATGAACATGAATAATAATATTAGCAAATCTAATAGAAAACAATAATAGAATTTAATAATATAAATGTAATATTAATAATAATATTAGTATTATTATTATTATTATGACTATTATTATTAATTAATATTACTAGTATTTTTAATAATAATAATAATAATATATATATTATTAAATAAATATTAATTTATTAATATTAATAAATACTAATATTAACATTAATTAATATTAATAAATAATATTACTAATAATTAAATTTAATATTATTTTATATATTCATTATAAGATTTATTTACTTGGTTTATAATAGTTATTTTAGGGTTTATCATAGAATTTTCTCAATATGAAAATCAATCATTGTCTACTTTGGTCAACCATGCTTAACAATGTGAATCAAGGTTAATAATTATTGATTAATTATAATTAATTAATATTATTAATTATAATTAATTAATATTATTAATTAATTAATTAGTATTTTTAGTTATTAATTATTAATTAATTATTATTACTTAATTGTTATTATTAAACATAAGATATTATTGTTAATATTTTTTTTGGAAAGTCAAGGATTTATTCATTAATCAAAAGAAGAGTACATGATTACCAAAATGCAAGTAGTCTCACACAAGCGAGTTTGTTAATCAATCCTATCACCATATTACAAAAAAAACAGTAGAAAAGACAGATTAGAAGTCAAAAGCCTCGCAGGCCAAAAGCACCAAAAGACAAATAGAACCAAAATAACACATGTGACCATTCTTAATCATCACGTAATTGACCCTGGCTTGTCTGGCCCAGTCCCTAGAGGGGGAGGAGGGTGATATGAACACTGAACATGTTGCTCTAAGTGAGCCAACCACGATTTGAGCTTCTCGACCTTTTCAGCTAGCAGATTTTGACGCTGCCAAACAACCACAATCCTTTCTCTAACATGGCATTGAAAGTAATGCAGTTGATTTAGGGTGGTGATGAAAGCCTCATTCTCTTCCTTTAAGGTCATGTCATATGCTTCCAAGTGATCCAGAATAGACTGAAGCAGGTCACAAAAAGAATTATAGTGAATCTGTCAGCCAGCAACTCCTGCACGCCCCTACCTGCAGCTCTGACCCCGCACACTTGCTCCATCCAAATGATCCACACTACCTCTCTTATCGACTCCAGCTAAACATCCACCCCGCACAGAGCTCACACCACCTCTACGGCCATGAGCTCCTAATGATGCTCTCGGCACACCCCTAGTAACACGTCCACCCCACTTGGGTCTTTCAACAATCCTACCCATCAGTGCCACCTTCAGCTCAATGTTGGAACCACCCTGATTGGGCGAAGCTCCCCTCTGCATGGGTTGGGAGCGAGAATTACGCAACACAGGTCGTATAATGAGTGCCAAAGAAGACATCCCCAAGACAAGACCGACAACGTTCTATGGAACCTCTTGAGAAGTCATGAAGCAAAGCGAGTCAGATGCCAGCTCCAAATTATCTAGCAGAAGCCTTCCCCCCAAAATTGAAAACCACCACACACCAGCTAAGAGAGAGGTGAGCATACCCACAAATAAGATTCGTGCCAGCGAAACTGATGGTTATTCCACTCCACTCACAAGGGAAGCACCTAGGAATAGATGCTCATGCATAAGGACTTGACACCAGAGCACAGACACTTGAGAGACAAACCCAAGCCAATTAAGAGTTGATACAAACTCCACCAGACATCCCTGCAACCTCCGAGACCAATTGCATGCAAAATGCTCTCAATCCCCTGACAAAAGTAAGGAATCAGGGATAGGCAGAAGAACTTGAAGCTTTTGTTGACCTTTCATGGTGGAGGAAGCGATGGCATCGTTTTCTCCACCACTCTGAGACTAACCGAGGGTCGAAAAACCCAGACACACTAACACTGCTCAAACCATAATCTGCCAACCTCCACACTACCAATACAATATAACATTCCATAAACCTGACATTCGTCGTTAACCAACTTACCTTACAAGCACACATTCCCATGGAGGATGAATGAAGGCTCGCACGTCGCACCGATCCCCTGATCTTACACCTTATAAAATCAGAAGACTGACAATCTTTCCTCCTTCCCATCTGTCATATGTTAGCATTCGTTGCAAATGCGTCAAACACGTCTCAATTTTTGTCATCCCATATTGCAAAATAGTATTGTTAATATTATTATTACTAATAACAATAATTTTTTTTGTTTGCCAAGTTGTCTATGTTCCTCTAGGCTTGACCTGTGGCTTGGGAAGCTGTGACCCAATGGAATCTAAGTCATCAAAATCACTTGGGTATTGCATCCAGCATGGGCCACACTAGGCCTAAGTTGACTGGATTTTAGCATGTCTCCTCCCCCTATCACAGGCACAACAACCTCTGTGAGGTTTGAGCCTAGGTGGCCTTGTTGGCGAGGCCCATCCTCAACTAGTTGTGCTACTTGGACTTGACTTATTAATAACAATAATTAATATAAATTATAAAAAGCAATATTTACATTTTAAATAATTAGTTAATTATAAAAACAATACTTATTTATGAAAATAAATAAATTATTATTAATAATATTTATTAAGTAAATATTATTAGAATTGGGATAGCCTCGATGGAACGCCTAATACCTCTACGCATTTTATCTGACACGAGCTAGCGTATGTCCGAAGAACTCTGTTGAACCCTCCCCCACGGACTAGACTAGCTTTGCCATCTCCCAGTTGTCGTACCTTTCGAACGTCGTTTCTATGCACCATCCCATTTACCATTCATGGTCCTGATCATTAATCCAGGTCCGAGTGTGACGAAGGACCCTTCCAAGACCTTTTACTTTCATGATGTGTTAAATTGTTGTTTTTAAAAGAACATTAATGAATACATCTGTATGCGGAAAAGAAGAGGAACATAATAATCATCCACACATGAAAACATAAGCGTTGATAATGGAGTTTGTCCAGGAGGGACTATGTCTCCAGGCCCCGGCTTCAAGATGGTGTAGGCTGCTGCATTAAGTGTTGTCAATAATGATGATGTACACAAGCAATGATGTCGCGATCATACAAGGAAAATTCCCTCACATAGGAGTGGCTCTAAGAGATGTTCCACAACCGGAACTCTCAATTAAAAGACTCCTATCAGTATGACACAAAAACATGCATGGTGACAACAAGAGTATCCCAACAACATACAACAAGGGATCTCAAAACATAACATGATGAGTTATGATAGCAAATACATCACATAGAAGATTCCCCATCAAATCAAGCAAGGAATCATGACAACATGTAATAAACAAGATCCTGCATCAATATCAATCAAGGATTCATGCAGCATAATGTAAAAGAAGAAGTACATGAATAATAATCATATACCTCACACCACGGGCCATCTGAAGAAGTGGATGTTCATATCTTTAGCAAAAACAATCCACATGAACAACGTTGTTCACATTGTCGATGCGCAGGCAGGGCCTATTACCAATCTGGACTTTGGCTCCCCTTGCATCGATAGTTTTCTCGCTTATCACAATCAGTAATCAGGGGCATCTGAAACAGAGCTGTCAAAGTGTTGAAGCTTGCTGAAACATCGATCTCACAGCATCGATTGCAAGAAGAAGACTGCTCTGGCTATCTGCAATATAGCTCTCTGGCTATCTGGCTTTTTAGCGCTCTGGCTATGTCGCTGCAAGTCTGCGGCTCTGCCTGACTCTATGGCTCTTTGGCTCACCGTCTCGTGCTACCTTAGTCAAGTTCTAAGGCTCTACAGTTCTCGAGTCTCTAGCTTTCAAGCATCTCTGAGTAAACCCGCGGCACTGTCTAGCTATCCCTGACTATCTGGCCCTCTCATGCTGCGTCTCTCCATCGGGCGTAGCCTCCTCATTGGATCTCTAGCACTTTAGACTCTCAGGCACTCTAGCACAGGCTCTTGGGCTCTCTCTAGCACAACACTCCCCTCCCCTTGGCTCTCTGTCACTCATCGTGTTTTATAACACGTTTTTGGGACAAGGCCGCTTCAAATGTGGAGTTTGTTGATGTAAAATAGAAGTCGTTTTCATAGAAAGACCGGTGGGTGCAACAAAAACCTTGGAATAGACTTTTTCTATTAAAACAGATAATACACAGAAACAAAGAAAATTCCGACCGAAAAGTTATAAATCCAGACTTCAAAATATATCAAATCAGGTCCATAAACCCATCAGGTTCATGCTATATCGCAATCGCATATCGCTCTATCAATGGCCCTGTTTAACAGGGGATCACCAATCGCTGATCATCAATACGCCGATCTGCCGATCATCAATATGCCAATTAGATATGGACCGTTGATCTGTTCCTTGATTCGACAGTCCAGATTGCATCGCATGTCACTATCGCATCACCTCTTGGTATCTGGAATCGCCAATCTCTTGACCGCCAATTTTCCGATCGTCGATTTTTCGATATGCCGATCGCCGATCACCGATTTGCTAATATGCCGATCGCCAATCGCTGATATGCCGGTTTATCGATCACCGATATCACCGATTAAATCTGGACCATTGATATTCTTCCGATCCAACAGCTTAGTTCGCATCGCATATTGCTATTGCTACGGCCCAGGGTTCTTCTCCAATACCTTGGCATATGCCGATGCTGATTGCCGATCGCATGACTTAAGCCCTGATATCACCGATAGCATGCCTCTGACTCTGATTAATTGGAGATCACTGATCGGGGGTTCTAAAGGCCCGGCCTTAAGTCCGCCCTTTGGACTCCTCTGATTGCGATTTGCCTTATAAGGCTTTAAAACCCATTTTTAGAGGAAAAGCCTCCTTTTTCAAAGGAACTAAGGCAAACTATTTCTGTCATAACTCCATCATCTAGACTCGAATTGGAGTGCCATTCACACCATTGGAATCAGGACAACGATATCTATGCTCTGGTCCTAGGTCAACATCATTTTGAACACTTTGATTTTCAAGCATTCATAAACCCTCTTTGTCCTGTGTGTCTTTCTAGAGCCACCTGGATCAATCCTCCCCACTGAGGAGGTTTTGGTCCTCCAAAAGCATGAAAAATAATCTGTAACTCTCTATGTACCCTGTCTACATCACAAGTGTCCTAGAAAGGTCTTGCTTCCATCTACTTCACCTTTGTTCTTTATAGCCTTAAGCGACGAGCTGACACCTGCTACCTCTGCGACCTGTAGTACATTGTTTTGCAAATTACATGCTTGAATGACATGACCAACTAAAGACCCAAAAATCCCACACTTGCCATGAGTTTATAACACATACTTAGTGGTCAAGTTTACAACAAGATGGACATAATACTCCAACTATGACAACAAGGCCAACCTATCATGGTTCCTTCAACAAGTGATGGAAAACACATCATCACTGCAACACATGATTACATCGACAAGTGATGGAAACATAACATCACTTTCATAGTGTAAAATACGACTCAAAACATGACCAAACATCATTGTTGCTGACCAAGTGATGGAAACACATTATCACATTTACACTTTAAAATGCAACAAATGATTTACAAAAGAATGACCATGAAACGACCACATGTCTAGAAACCATTTTTCACTTAACAAGGTGAATGGGTCACCTCCTTGAGGTGATTTTGCTTGTCTAACAACTGCTCTTCGTGGTTCACGCACCGACGCTTTGTCTTTGAGGCGTTGCTCTGGATGGAGCCTCCAACAAGTGGCTCTTTGATGGCCATTTCTGTCGCAATGACTACAATAGGTTTTCTTCCTCCATATCTGCTTAACCTATTTCCTTTCATGCTATTGAGAGGGTCTTTCACGCCTCATGAATGTTGCCATTCTTTTCCAACACTTAGAAAAGGTATGGTTAGGTAAACCACAAAAGGTACATGTTTTTCAATGCATTGATCTTCGTTCATTATTAACAACATGATCATAATCAAAATGAACATTCAGAGATCGAAAGTGATTATACTTTCCTTTGCTGTCTTTGATGTCAGTATGGTGATGAGAGCTTGCCTTGGCTCTCTCCCTGCAATGGGCACTACCGTGGGATGATGGGGATTTTTTCCCATCATTCTCTTTCCTCGACGATGTCTCGGACGAATCTGACACCTTTTATCATTCTCCTTTAGTGTATCTCAAGCCTGCAAATCAATGTTCATGCACAACCTTCAAAGGTTGAGTCATGTCTTGGTTATTAACACCAAGTTCTTCTTTCTCCTCTTACCTCATCCTTGTAAGGAGCCTCATGTTTGTCCCTGTAATTGGGATCTCCAAATCTCCAACAGACATGATACTATGAGAAGATGAAATCGAAAGGAAATTAGCATTTTTTACCTCCTCTTTCGATTTGGAAAGAACTGATGAGGGCTGCTCATCATCCGTTGTTGGTGGTTCGCTAACTGTCTCAGTGCCTTCCCCAATTTCTTTGCTGACATACCCAAGTCCTGCCTGACGAGGTAACTCCTCTACTTTGATGGGATTGACAATTCCTTGGCCATTAACGCCCAAGACTTTTCCTTCATACCCCATTCTCTTCAATAGTTTGGAGCCAATTCCTATGGTATGATTTTCAAAAATAGCGAAATCATCATCAGGAAACATACATGAAGATGGAGAACTACTTTTTACCTCACAAGGGTCTCACTGTAGCTTTTCCAAGGCATCGTCCTTTGTTTGCAGCTGTCGTAGCAAACTTTGTTTTTCCTCTTTCTCTTCATGTAGAAACATATTCAATTCATCATTCTCTGTTTGAAGATTATGTTTGTTTTGCTTGAGTTCTTCCATGGCCTCTTCTGTGGCTTACAACTAAAGCTGCAACCACTCCTTTTCCTCTGTCTCTTTCTGTAGAGTTTCATATACGATTTCCACTTTTTTGGAAATGTTAAGCATGGTCTCGTACATTGCTCTTTCATCCTCTATCATTGTTCACACTACAATTCACATACACGTAAAGACCACTCTGATACCACTTGATTTAGGTCTGGGTGTGACGAAGGACCCTTCTAAGACCTTTTCCTTTCTTGATGTGTTAAATTGCTTTTTTTAAAAGAACATTAATGAATACATCTATATGCGGAAAACAAGAGGAACATAACAATCATCCACACATGAAAACATAAGCATTGATAACGGAGTTCATGTAGGAGGGACTATGTCTCCAGGACCCAGTGTCAAGATGGTGTAGGCTACTGCATTAAGTGTTGTCAATAATGATGATGTACACAAGTGATGATGTTGCAATCATAAAAGGAAAAATTCCCTCATGCAGGAGTGGCTCAAGGAAAAATGTCCTCAAACAGGAGTGGCTCTAAGAGATGTTCCACAACCGGAACTCTCAATTAAAATACTCCTATCAGTATGACACAAAAACATGCATGATAAATCATCCCGCCAACATGGCATAAAAGGGATTTCAAACAAAAAACATGCATGATGACAACAAGAGTATCCCAACAACATACAATAAGGGATCTCAAAACATAACATGATGAGTTATGACAGCAAATACATCACATAGAAGATCCCCCATCAAATCAAGCAAGAAATCATGACAACATGCAATAAACAAGATCCTGCATCAATACCAATCAAGGATCCGTGCATCATACTATAAAAGAAGAAGTACATGAACAATAATCATATACCTCACACCACGGGCCATCTGAAGAAGTGGATGTTCATATCTTTAACAAAAAAAATCCATGTGAAGAACTTTGTTCATATTGTCGATGTGCAGGCAGGGCCTATTACCAATCTGGACTTTGGCTCCCCTTGCATCGATAATTTTCTCGCTTATCATAGTCAGTAATGAGGGGCATCTAAAATAGAGCTGTCAAAGTGCTAAATCTTGCTGATACATCAATCTCACAGCCTCATTGCAAGAAGAAGACTGCTCTGGCTATCTGCAATATAGCTCTCTGGCTATCTGGCTTTATAGCGCTCTAGCTATGCTGCTGCAAGTCTGCGAATCTACCTAACTCTCTCGCTCTTTGGCTCACTGTCTCACTTTGCCTTGATCAAGCTCTAAGGCTCTACAGTTCTCGGTGCTCTGGATTTCAATTTCTTGGGCTTTCAAGCTTCTCTGAGTAAACCTGCGGCACTGTCTAGCTATCTCTAGCTATGTGGCCCTCTCGTGCTATGGCTCTCCATCTGGAACAGCCTCCTCATTGGCTCTCTGGCACTTCAGAATCTCAGGCACTCTAGCACAGGCTTTCGGGATCTCTTTGGCATAACACTCCCCTCCCTTGGCTCTTTGTCACTCATCGTGTTTTATAACACGTTTTTGGGACAAGGCTGCTTTAAACATGCAGTTTGTTGATGTAAAATAGAAGTCATTTGTATAGAAGGACTGGCGGTCACAACAAAAACCTCGGAATAGCCTTTTTGTGTTAAAACAGACAATACACGGTGATCCAAAATGGATTTTGGATAGACTCCTGAGTCTAAGTGTTCCTCACAGAGGAAAATGAAAGTCCAATGAAGTTCGTGGGAATAGCCCCATTGCATAGATCTCTTCCTTCTGAATCTACTGCAACTTGAATGGGCTAAAATGGACTTAGGATGCAGAAGTTATCGCAAAAAGAAGATGCCCTATTTCTTTGGAAAAAGAGGCAAAATCCTCTAAAATTGGCAAAAAAACATTTATAAAGGGAAATCGCACCAGAAAAAGGCAAAAGACCGAACTTAAGTGGAGGTGAAAGAAACCCCAACCCGTCGATCTGATGTATCAGATCGGAGGCAGACACATATGTGATATTAGGACCCTAGATCTGGCGATTGCAATCATGTGATATGCCGATCGCCGATGATCGGATTGGTGAATCGACATCGGCAATGCACAGAACCCCTGGGCTGTATACGATGCGATATGCGATAGCAATCGCGACGGGCAATCTCAGCCGTCGAATTGTGAGAGGAACGAATGGCCAGGATTAAATCGGAAATCGGCGATTGCCGGACCCGATGGATTTCATAAGCGAAAATCATAAATTTTGAAATCCAGAAACTCAAATTTTTTGTGTATTAATGTCTTTCAGTGTAAAACCCGAAATACAAAGGAAAATGCCTGAAGGCGATAAAACGGATTCGAAGGGGAATTCTAAGCCCGATTGCATAGAAATTGAGTTCTGTAAAGGCGGGTTTCGAGCGGGCCTCAAGCGGTAAATGGTTTTGGGTGGGCTCCACCCAATCCCACACAATGAACGATGTGTGGCTTGGCAGAGGAATAGAGAAACTGCCTTTTTGGGTGGGTAACCTCCGTACTCCTAAGCCACCTGAAAATGCATGATGACCATTGGATCAAAGATCCCATAAATCAATGGTGGAGAGCGCGATAGCGGCCAAAGGCAGACCCAATGCGATATTAGGGTGGATACTATAACATTTGAAGTCCGATGTGGGGAAAATTGTCGGGATTTTCTTTGTATTTGCGATTTTTCGTAATAAACCCAAATACAAAGGAACCCGCGCCTATGCGACTTGCGATAGAAATTTAAAGGCGGACCCAATCGAATATAGGGTGGATTTAATGATATTTCAGGTCTGATATGTTGAAAAGTGTGCAACAAGAAATGCTTGTTGAGAATGCAACAAGATGATGGAGCTTAGTGGAAAGGAGTCGCCTTCACTAAGTGGTCCCGCAAGCAAGTTTTGGCGCAAAGTCTATTTTTAGACTATGTCTATTTTTAGACATATGGATCATGGTCTATGAGTTGCAGTTTGCTATTTATGGATGATTGGTCATGTTGGGAAAAATAGATGGAATTCTATTTTTGGATCACAGCAGGAGTGATCAGAGTCTATTTTTAGACTACTAGTCAAAATAGAAAAGTCAAATATTATTGTCTCATAATAATATTTAGACTATAAACTTTATCTTATCCTCTTGGAGCACTTCAGTTTGAGCTACAGATGTGGCACATGCAGCTGTCAGAAGGAAATACACTTTCTTTGTGGATCAGTTGAGCTATTGCATGCAGGACATCAGTTAGAACTCATGTGGTTGAGTTCTGTGGAGTTGGATGAGCAGTTAATGGAGTTGTGTTTAGTTTGACTTTGTTAAACTAGTTGTATTTAGTCTAACTGGCCAATAGACTAAGTGATGAGTTGTGTGAATTAGTTTTTAATTAATTCACTAATTATTAACTCATAATGCAACTGAAGAATACATCAGTTAACTCAGTGCATGTACAGTTCAGTGGAGACAGGTGTTAGAGGTTGAGATTGCTATCAGTTGTGACTATAGTTGTGCATGAGATCTTGCACAATCAAAGGATTGAGTATGACCATAAGAATTGCATATGCCCAGTGATATAGCCTGTGCTCACGTGATTTCTAGTGTGAGTGATTCTCCAAGGTAAATAGGACTTGGAATGAGTTTGGATTCATTCATTCTCTTGTAAGATTGTGCAGTGGAGGCAGGCAAAGCAACGAGGGAGATTTGGAGATCAGATCTGAGATGTATTGTGTGTAACAGGTGGAGATAGTACTGAGATACTTGTGAGAAATATTGTACTATGTAATGTTACATGTTCTCAATCATTAATATACAGATAGTGTGGGGTTTTCAGCTGTAAGCTTTCCCTGGGTTACATACTATGTTAATGTGCGCATGCTATTGATGTTTCATTATTTTTGATGCTGCTAAATTGATGATCAACGTAGAGGAGCTTATGTATTGTGCATGTATACTGCAATAGTGCATGATCAAGATAATCTTTGTTGAAAATGTGTTTATTATTCAAAATTTCTACATGGTATCGGAGCAAGGTGATTTGTAGAAGAAGTTCTACATGATATCGGTGCGGTATTGATCATCAGATCTATTATTTAGAAAGTGTTTACGTCTTATTTCTTCAGGCAGAGTCTGTAATCGGGCCAGGTAGCCTTTGGATTCATCCTTCTTTTGGAAGGTGAGATATCCGGTGAATGCCCATATAGTTGATCTCTGTACAGGAAATACTTTGTTCTCACGAATTTTAGATCAGAAGCGGTTGAGTTTTTTGAACTGGTGGAATTCGAATTTGCAGCAGTGTTTTCTTGGTGTCAAAGTTGAAATTTCTTTCAACGGATTGCAATTGGAGTATGCCCTTGATCATAGCTCGAACTATAATGCATGGAAGGACGGGATGGAGGCGGTGTTAGATGATAATGGGTTGAAGGAGTTCATAGATGCAGATGTCCCAAAATCTACTGAAGTTGCTCAAGTCGGGGATTGGCAAAAGAATACAACAAAGTGTCAAAGGATTCTATTGGAGGGCATGAGGGATCACATTGTGTCCAGCCTCCATGGAAAGGCTTCTCCATACTTGATGTGGAAAGCGTTGACAGATATATTCCAAAGCAAGAGCGATTAGAGGAAGTTGGTGCTCAAAGATAAACTCAAAAACATTAAGTGTGACAATGGAGACAGTATGCCCAGGTATCTCACAAAGTTCACCCAGTGCTGGGATGAGCTGGGAAGTGCGGGGGTGACTGTTGATGATGAGGACTTGGTGAGCTTGGCTCTCCTTGGTCTTCTAAAGAGTTGGCATTCCTATCAAGACTCTGTCAATGGTTGGGAGAAATTGCCAGGATGGGAGAGACTTTGGTCGTATCTTGTGCAAGAGGAGATCAGACGGAGCACCAGAGGCAGTTCTTCATCCATGCATGATGAGGAGAACTGTGCCTTAGTGAGTAAGGTGAAGAATGGGAAGGTGAAGGGTTCTCTTTCCGAATCCAGTTCTTCCAATGATGGGAAGAAGGTTGACAAGTCGAATGTGAGATGTTTTTGTTGTCATGAGTTGGACCATTATGCTACTAATTGCCCAAAGAAGAAGTTCAAGAAGGGATCCGGGGAAGGATCTGAAGGTGAGGCAGCCTCACTTGCTTCACAGTTTGAGTTGGATTTCACACTCTTTGCATGCATGGTTTCATCCATGGTGGGAAGTGGTTGGTTTCTTGACAGTGGAGCTTCTTTCCACATGACCGGCAACAAAAGTTTGTTCAGTACTTTGGAGGAGAAAGATCTCCAGATACTTATAGCGATGGGTAATGATGAGAAGTATAGTGTCTGAGGTGTAGGCACGGTTATTTTTCAGAGGGAGCATGGAGCTCGCCTTACCTTGACCGATGTCAAGTATGTACCATGACTGAAGAGAAACTTGGTGTCGATCGCGATGCTGGAAGATAGAGGCTATTATGTAGTCTTCAGTAAGGGAAAGGTATTCCTTAGACACATCATCACTAGACAGGTGAAGCAGATTGGTTCACGGGTCAAGAACCTGTATGCTCTTGAGGTTCAAGATGTATGCAAATCCTTGAGCAGTGAGGCAACTGATGGAGACTTGGTGGTTGAGAGGGAGCATATATTACCTCTTAACATGTAGAGCTAGAAGAAGTCTCAGATGATTGTGGAGGAGCCACGATTGGTGCAGCAGCTTCAGGAGGTTGTGGAGCAACCACAACAAGGGAAGCTGATAGGAGATTGAGTAGAGACATCTACTCATGTAGAGACCTCCAGTAGGGGGAAACTTCGAGCCAGGTGGATTGAGGGATCACATGCAACTATACCTCCAGGTAGGAGGTGGGGTGATGTGGATTGATTGTCCCAAGGAGGAGGGGTAGGATCCTTGAGCTACCCAACCTCTTGGATGAGACCTTGCTATGAGAGCCCCAATGTGTAGTAGAAGGAACTGACTGATTGGGTAGAGACAGATGTGGATGGAGCGCCAGAGAGAGCGACAGTGTAGGGAATCCCAGGACATCGCATAGCATGCAGGCTGCAGCAATGCGAGAGGCACACGTGTTTTGCACAGTGCTAGGTGGCACAGAGAGGTGTGCAATGGTGCGAGATGCATGGAGATGTTGCAGTAGCACAGATGTGAGAGAGGGAGCACTTGTCAGTAGGAGGTAGAGCTTCAGCATCAGAGTATGTTCCTAGCCCAATAGAGTAGTCAGTTGGGAGTGTTTTTGTTCAAGTGTTGTTGGAACAAAGTGGACCAGGCAGATGTGTTGCATGCAGAACATTCCAGAGTTACAGGATCGGGTTTGAGAGGAAGCCTTTCTTGTTGAGAGGGAGTGTTGAAAAGTGTGCAACAAGAAATCCTTGTTGAGAATGCAACAAGATGATGGATCTTAGTGGAAAGGAGTCGCCTTCACTAAGTGGTCCCGCAGGCAAGTTTTGGCGCAAAGTCTATTTTTAGACTATGTCTATTTTTAGACATATGGATCATGGTCTATGAGTTGCAGTTTATTGTTTATGGATGATTAGTCATGTTGGGAAAAATAGATGGAATTCTATTTTTGGATCATAGTAGGAGTGATCAGAGTCTATATTTAGACTACTAGTCAAAAATAGAAAAGTTAAATATTATTGTCTTGTAATAATATTTAGACTATAAACTTTATCTTATCCTCTTGGAGCACTTCAGTTTGAGCTACAGATGTGGCACATGAAGCTGTCAGAAGGAAATATGCTTTCTTTGTGGGTCAGTTGAGCTATTGCATGTAGGACATCAGTTAGAACTCACGTGGTTGAGTTCTGTGGAGTTGGATGAGCAGTTAATGGAGTTGTGTTCAGTTTGACTTTATTAAACTAGTTGTATTTAGTCTAACTGGCCAATAGACTAAGTGATGAGTTGTGTGAATTAGTTTTTAATTAATTCACTAATTATTAACTCATAATGCAACTGAAGAATACATCAGTTAACTCAGTGCATGTGCAGTTCAGTGGAGACAGGTGTTAGAGGTTGAGATTCCTATCAGTTGTGACTATAGTTGTGCATGAGATCTTGCACAATCAAAGGATTGAGTATGCCCATGAGAATTGCATATTCCTAGTGATATAGCCTGTGCTCACGTGATTTCCAGTGTGAGTGATTCTCCAAGGTAAATAGAACTTGGAACGAGTTTGGATTCATTCATTCTCTTGCAGGATTGTGCAGTGGAGGCAGGCAAAGCAGCGGGGGAGATTTGGAGATCAGATCTGAGCTGTATTGTGTGTAACAGGTGGAGATAGTACTGAGATACTTGTGAGGAGTATTGTACTATGTAATGTTACATGTTCTCAATCATTAATATACAGATAGTGTGGGGTTTTCAGCTGTAAGCTTTCCTCGGGTTACATACTATGTTAATGTGTGCATGCTATTGATGTTTCATTATTTTTGATGCTGCTAAATTGATGATCAACATAGAGGAGCTTATGTATTGTGCATGTATTCCGCAATAATGCATGATCAGGATAATCTATGTTGAATATGTGTTTATTATTCAAAATTTCTACATGATAAATGGCAAATTGGCAGATTTTCTCGTGTTTTAGTGTATTTCTCTGTGTAAACAGAGAATGACTATTCTGAGGATTTCAAAGGCGCTGATGGTCCTTCCATTACAGAACAGGTGGCCACCATCCCTGAAGGCATTTAGTAATGATTGCTAATGCTCAGAGGGGGATTTGAGTGGACAGAGGCCGAGAGCCAGAGAGCCCAGAAGAGGAAATGAATGGACAGTGTTGATTGGCTTAAAATCCACAGAATGACAAAGACAGAGAGGGCGTGCTAAGACAGGAGCGCAGAAAGCTGAGCCAAAGCAAGAAGCAGAGGCAAAGAGAGCCAGAGCCAAGAGCCAGAGCCAAGAGCTAGAGCCGAGAGCCAGAGCTAGAGTCAAGAGCCAGAAGAGCCGAGAGCTTCAAGAGCCAAGGATAAAATGGTGTCTAAACCCATTATTTCTGTGTAAAATAGTGGAGTTGAGCCAAGAGCTTGTAAAAGGACCTTGCCATAATCCCAGAGAGCCTAGTTGAGTCGACTAGAGCTCATGGAGATGTAGCCCAAGATTTTTGGGTGAACTCCTAATTAAATTGTTGTCTTATGTGTGTTGTTTTATTGTTGCATTATATCTTTTGCTTTAGTTGTTTTTATATCAGTGCAAGAAAATAGACTTAAAAACACATAAATAGTCAACAGTAAACATAAGCATACACCTATATTTTCAAGCATATTATCAATTCCGCATTGGTTAATCAATAAGACTTGGGGATATTTAAGCTTTGGAAGTGGGAGAGGTTCTTTTAAGTTAGACAAGAAGCCTAAGTGACCCATTTTCAGATCAGGTGGTATCAGAGCCTAAGATTGATTGACCCCACCTTAAAAGAAGGTTATATCAGAATGCTTGATTGACAGAGCAAAGATTGCTTGTCTAAAAGGTGTTTAAATGGTCAGAGGTTGATTGTATGCTTGTTTTGCAGACTGACTATTGTTTGAGTTTGCAGAGGTGAAGGGAAGGATATTAATAGCTCAGTCCAGGAAGGACAAGAAGGAAGAATGGCTAAAGGCATTCTTCTCATCCCAAAGGACCTCAAGGGAATTCTTGAAGCACAGGAGGGTTGCTGCAAAAGGTTTCTGAATAAGCTCTTTATTAATCTTGTTTGAAGTTCTTTTTTTCATTGGCATAATGACAACTTCTACAAGTGTATCCTCAAATTCCTCCTCCATCACAAGACTCTTTAATGGAGACATGAAGCAAGACTTGTTCATCATGATGGAAAAAGTGAGGGAAATGTATGAGGATGGAAGGAAGAGCAATATACTTAGAGAGCAGTTGAATTCAATGAAGGAAGAGAAGCAATTGCTTTCTAACAAATTGAAGGAATGGAGAGGCAACTTCATATTGCAAATATGAACCTGAAAAGGATGCATGAGTTGGAGACACAGCTCTTTGTTTCCCAAGAAGCCTTAGTCAAGTATCAGCTTGAAGAAGAGGTAAACCATTCCAGTTTGTCTTCAAATTCTTCTAAGAATGCTTATATTGGTTCTTTTGAAAAACATACCAAAGGCATAGGTTCCAAGCTAATGTCCAAGATGGGCTATGAAGGAAGAGTCTTAGGCAAGCATGCATAAGGTATTGTAGAACCAATAATGGTTGAGGAAAGGCCTAAGTATTTGGGTCTTGGCTATGGACAGTCTTATGGAAAGTGTTCCAAAGCTGCCATGAAGTCCATTGAAACAACTCCAAGAAGGGGTTGCATTGCAGAGTGTGAAGATTGTATTCAGGAGGAATGCAATAGCTTGAAACATCATTTGCGGGATGCAGGTGTTCAGAGGCACACACTTGAACTAGAGAGTTGGGTAGACTCTGACAACCTTGAAGAGATTGATGGTGTTCCAAAGGGAGCCACTTCTTCATTCAATCCAACTCATGAAGGCAATAAAGGTGAAAGAGAAAGGTATAAAATTGGTTCTAATCATTTTCCTTTTGATTGTGCAAAGCATGATAAATTTCCGCATAGATATGGGAAAAGAATGGCATGTTCCTTTTGTGGTTTGGATAACCATGATGTTTCTAGATGTTGGAAGAGAATGGCCACATACAGGAAACTTTTGAAGGAAAGGAAGCAAGAAGCCAAAGGTCCATTGGACAAGGCAAATCATGTTGTCAAGAGGATGCACATGCAGTGCACTTACTGCCATAAGCAAGGACATCTTGCTGCAAAATGTTGGACTTTGAATCCAGCAATGCTTCCACAAAAGTTGAAGAAAGTGGAAAGAGAAGATGGCAGAAATGGAAAGGAAGATTCCATGGATGATGTGTCTCAGGATGATTCACATGATGATGTTGATGTGCAGACAAAGGTAGTACCTTTGAAAGGGATTGGTAAGAAACGGTTAGAGTTCTTATCCGATTAAGATTGCATGTTTATTGATGCATCTATTTGCATTTCTTATTGCAACATTATATTTCATTTCAGCTTCAAAAGTATAGTGTGCTTAAGTGAAAGTTGAAGGATGAAATGCATGCATGAGCATGAGATGCATGAACACAGGGATGTTGATGATTTCCTTGTTTTTGAACATGTATGTGTAATTAACTTGCAGGGTTGATTGCTTTGACATGTATGTGATTCCATGTTGACTTGGGAGAAGTTAAATTGGTCTCCAACCTGGAGATAATGATGAAGTGTTTCATCTTTTGAAAAAGAGTCCTAATGGTATTTTTCTACATGCTTGACTTGAAGGGTCATTTGTTAAAGGCATGTTTTGTGGGCTTGTTATCTATTCCATCATTTGTATGCAGATGTAAGACATGGAGGTGTTCACAAGCTATGAAATCTGTTTCTTTTGTTGAAGCAAGAGTTTAAGCCATCTAGTTGTTGTCTGTATTTCTGTTGTTGTTAGAAATTGCTGTTGACATCTTTTCAAAAAGGTACAAATGAAAGTTCTGTGGAGCAGATGTACTTCACATTTGTTTGAGCCACCTTGGATCAATGATTAAGGCAGAGAAGTTCAAACTACCTTCTATGACCATTTCAGCAAAAGTTCTGCAGGAAGGCAAGGAGGAAGACAGTTCTTCCCAGGAAGACCAGCCCATCCAGGAAGGGAAGTGGTCAGAGACTTTGGTTCAGAGGCACTATGCAAGGCAAGTGTGTGGAGGCTGAAAGAAGAGGGTGTTGTTACTCTTAGGTACTGTTCAGATCAGTATATCAATCTTTTGGAGAACAAAATTTCTTTTAGTGGGAAGGCGTGATCCAAAATGGATTTTGGATAGACTCTTGAGTCTAATTGTTCCTCATAGAGGAAAATGAAAGTCCAAGGAATTTTGTGGGAATAGCCCCATTGCAGAGATATTTTCCTTCTGAATCTACTGCAACTTGAATGGGCTAAAATGGACTTAGGATGCAGAAGTTATCGTAGAAAGAAGATGCACTATTTCTTTGGAAAATGAGGCAAAATCCCCTAAAATTGGCAAAAACCCCTTATAAAGGGAAATCGCATCAGAAAAAGGCAAAAGACTGGACTTAAGCAGAGGCGAAAGAAACCTCGATCCACCGATCCGATGTATCATATCAGAGGCAGACACATATGCGATATCAAGACCCTGGATTGGTGATTGCAATCATGCGATACGCTGATCGCCAATGATCGGATCTGCGAATCAGCATCGGCGATGCACAAAACCCTTGGGTCGTATGCGATGTGATATGCGATAGTGATTGCGATGGGAAATCTCAGCCATCAGATCGTGAGAGGAACAGACAACTAGGATTAAATCGGCGATCGGCGATTGCTGGACTCGACGGATTTCATAATCGAAATTCATAATTTTGAAATCCGGAAATTCGGATTTTTTGTGTATTAATGTTTTTCTGTGTAAAACCTGAAATACAAAGGAAAATGACAAAGGTGATAAAAAAGACCCGAAGGGGAATTCTAAGCCTGATTGCATAGAAATTGAGTTTCGTAAAGGGGTGTTTCGTGTGGGCCTCAAGCGGTAATTGGTTTTGGCTTGGCTCCGCTCAATCCCACACAATGAACGATGCGTGGCTTGGCGGAGGAACAAGGAAACCACCTTTTTGGGCGGGTAACCTCCGTACTCCTAAGCCTCTCGAAAATGCATGATGACCGTTGGATCAGAGATCCCATAGATCGACGGTGGAGAGCACGATAGCGGCCAAAGGCAGACCCGATGCGATATTAGGGTGGATACTATAACATTTGAAGTTCGATATGGGGAAAATTGTCGAGATTTTCTTTGTATTTGGGATTTTTCGTAATAAACCCAAATAAAAAGGAACCCACACCTATGTGACTTGCGATAGCGATTTAAAGGTAGACCTGATGGAATATAGGGTAGATTTAATCATATTTCAGGTCCGATAAACGACAGATTGGCGGATTTTCCCATGTTTTAGTGTATTTATTTGTGTAAACAGAGAATGAATATTCTAAGGATTTCAAAGGCGCCAATGGTCCTTCCGTTACAGAACAGGTGGCAACCATCCCTGAAGGCATTTACAATGATTGCTAACACTCAGAGGGGGATTTGAGTGGATAGAGGCTGAGAGCCAAAGAGCCCAAAAGAGGAAACGAACAGACAATGCTGATTGGCTTAAAAGCCATAAAATGACAGAGACAGAGAGGGGGTACTGAGATAGGAGCGCAGAAAGTTGAACCGAAGTAGGAAGCAGAGCTAGAAGAGAGCCAGAGCCAAGAGCCAGAGCCAAGAGCCAAAGTTGAGAGCCAGAGCAAGAGCCGAGAGCCAGAAGAGCCGAGAGCTTCAAGAGCCAGGGATAAAATGGTGTCTAAACCCATTGTTTCTGTGTAAAATAGTGGAGCTGAGCCAAGAGCTTATAAAAGGACCTTGCCATAATCCCAGAGAGCCTAGTTGAGTCAACTAGAGCTCATGGAGACGTAGCCCAAGAGTTTTGGGTGAAATCCTAATTAAATTGTTGTCTTATGTGTGTTGTTTTATTGCCACATTATATCTGCTGCTTTAGTTGTTGTTATATCAGTTCAAGCAAATAGACTTAAAAACACATAAATAGTCAATAGTAAACATAAGTATACACCTATATTTTCAAGCATATTATCAATTCCACACAAGTTAATCAATAAGACTTGGGAATATTTAAGCTTTGGAAGTGGGAGAGGTTCTTGTAAGTTAGACAAGAAGCCTAAGTGACCCATTTCTAGATCACACGGAAACATTGAAAATTCCGACCGAAAAGCTATAAAGCCAGACTTCAAAATATATCAAATTAGGTCCACAAACCCATCAGGTCCGTGCTATATCGCAATTGCATATCGCTCTGTCAATGGCCCTATTTATTATGGGATCGCCGATACCCCGATCCGCCAATCGCCAATATTTTGATTAGATATGGACCATTGATATGTTCCTTGATCGGACAGTCTAGATTGCATCGCATGTCGCTATCGCATCGCCTCTTGGTATATGGAATCGCTAATCTCCTGACTGGCAATTTGCCGATTGCCGATTTACCGATCACCGATTTGCCGATATGCCGATCGCCGATTTGCTAATATGTCGATCGTTGATTTCCGATATGTCGATCTGCCGATCGCTGATTTCGCCGATTAAATATGGACCGTTGATATGCTTCCGATCCAATGACTGAGATCGCATCACATATCGTTATCGCTATGGCCCAAGGTTCTTCGCCGATACCTTGGCATATGCCGACGCCAATCGCTGATGCCGATCATCGATCCGATCGCTCCTCTGATCACTGATCGCATGACTTAAGCCCCGATATCGCTGATAGCATGCCTTCGACTCCGATTAATCGGAGATCGCTAAACGGGAGTTCTAAAGACTTGGCCTTAATTCTGCCCTTTGGACTCCTCCGATTGCAATTTGCCTTATAAGGCTTTAAAATCCATTTTTAGAGGAAAATCCTCCTTTTTCAAAGGAACTAAGGAAAACTATTTCTGCCATAACTTCATCATCAGACTCAGATTGGAGTGTTGTTCGCACCATTGGAATCAGGACGATGAGATCTACGCTTTAGTCCTAGGTTGACATCATTATAAACACTTTGATTTTTTAGCGTTCATAAACCCTCTTTGTCCTGTGTGTCTTTCTGGAGTCACTTGGATCAACTATATTCCAACCGTGACCCCATCGTGCCCCTCACCATCTTCTCCTTCTCTACAGTAAGTCTCTCCTATAGCGATGGTTTTTTACTTAAGGTGACAGCTGGCGCGAATCTCCCGGATCGGTTATGGATTTGGACTTAGTTGATTATTCTGAAGAACCTATCGTGGATGTCTCCATCTGGACAACCCCTCACTCGAGCACAAATGATTTTCTCCCCTTTAGCTATGAATTATCGAAGGTTACTGCTCCCTTACCCTCGATCTCGGGGCCCTCCTCTTCAGTCATAACCCTACTTGCGGTCCCTCCCTCCTGGCTGGTTGCCACTACCCCTCCCCTGTCATCATCCTACCTTTAATTGTGGCCTATTTCATAGGGTCATACCTTGCTGCTTTCTCCTCAGGCTGCCCACCATTACCTCCATCTGTTAGATCACGTTTCCCCTCATCTTCCTCCCTTGGAGAACCCTCACTTAATGCACAAGATCCTCCTCCCACGGCTCTGATATCTTCTCCCCTCTCTGATAGTTTTACAAACATACCTCCTCTTTCAAATGTCTTCCTCTCTGGGCCAGGTTTGAACCCCTCAAACCCTCCTAACCCTCCTCGTAGCAAACCAGAGGAGGACTCCACAAATGAGGGTCACATGTCGGGCAAAAGGCTAAAGTGTGTCAAATCTAAGGCACAAGACGTTATTATCAGTTTGGGTGAAGAAATACAGTGGGGTGAAACCATGGACACTGTTGTCAGAGTCTTGGTTGGTAGGGTTCGGGGTAGGAACTACTCGGTGGTCTGGCTAAAACAATGGACAGAAGAAGTGTGAGGGCAACATTTGGCCAAGCTACCTTTCATCCAAACTTTTGTTCGTAGATGGTTTGTGTTGCGTTTCATCCTAGCTGAGCACACAAATTGGGTTTTTTCATCCTTATATCACATTGAATAGGCCCCTATGCTTCTAAGGTGATGGAACCCTCTTTTCGACCCAAAGAGGGAGCAACTTGGTGCTGGGCCACTATGGGTCTGCCTTCCAGGCCTGCCGCTACATTTCTGGTCAGAGGATATCTTCAGACTCATTGGGAACTCTCTGGGCACCTACCTGGAGTATGACAAATCATACCTCTCCACTGGAATCATGGCATATGCGAGGATTTTGGTCCATCTGGACACCAGAGAGGGGTTATAGGAACAAATCACATTGTGGTGGAGGAATTTCTCGCGAACACAGATCCTTGATTATGAGGGGGTCCCTTTTAGGTGCAGGCGATGCCACAAGGTAGGTCACCTCTTCAGGGACTGCCCCTTGAATGGTAAAGAGATCTCCACGGAAAAGGGAAGGACAATACCTATAAAGAACCCTAAGGCACCTGCAAACCACACCTCTACTGAAGCAGCAATGGAATGCTCTGACCCTGAAGCAGTAGTGGAAACCCCGGCCAAGGAGACTCCGAAGAAGCGTGACAAAGCACCATATCGGTCACCCTCTCCTCCTCTGACCAGGGCAAGGGCAGCTGCGGAGGCTGCGCTATCTTCGGGTATGTCCTCTTCTAACCCCTGCTCTGTTCATCACACTTTTTCATCTGATTGCATAGATGTTTCTTCGGGGTTTCATCAGGTCTCTTCTTTCATGCCCCCGCCTCCCATTTCTTTGGCTTGCTCGTTGCATCCCCCTCCACCCATTTTCTCCTGCACTCCCCCATCTTTCCCAGAGGCGACCCCATCTTTATTCTCTGATTTTGATCAAGTGTCCCTTTCTCATAGATATCCACTCTGATCCCTATCCCATTCACCAGCCCCTAACTCCATTAGCATCGGTCTCATATCTCCCCCCATCCCCCCGAAGCCTCCAAGAGGCATACCTTCCTCTATATCCAAAGCCAAGTTGCAGGAAGGGGAGGAGATTGCCTCAGGGTGTCAACTTGTTAGAACACCCTGGGCTCGTCTTCCCCATGAAACTACTTTCATTTAACTGTCGACAGATAGTTATCCGTGAGAAAAAACTAGCTCTGCACAGACTTCTTTGGACCGAACATGTGGATGTCATATTTTTACAAGAAACCCTTGGCCTTGCTGAAGCAATTTCGCGCCTTCTAGAATCCATGCTTCCTGGTTGGACCTTCCAAGCTCTTTATGTTAATGGTTGTTCAGGTGGCATTGATATGGGTTTCAACACCTGTACTATCAGACTGTGTAATATTTGGGGAGGCATTGGGCACATAGGGGCGGACATTTTCTCAACTGAACTAGGCACTGACATCAAACTTATTAATGTATATGGGCCATGTCAACACCGTGAAGTATTCTAGGAACAATTATTGACCTCCAATCTTCTGCAATCAAACAACATTGTCCTGGGAGGGGACCTAAATTTCTCTTTGGGATTTTCATAATCTTGGGGTCATCGTGCCCAGATTGACCCCCTATCTGCTTTCTTTGAGAATATCTTGGAAAACCACAGTCTTATTGACATCCCCTCTGTGAAAATCCTACCTACTTGGAGGAGCATAAGGATTGGAGAGGATATCCTCGCTAGAAGACTAGATCACTTCCTTATCAAGGAGCAACTTCTGGGTTTGGGTTATATCTACAGACAATGGGTTGCGTCAGGAGGTATATCTGACCATTCGCCGATATACCTTGATATAAGGGGAGGGTTGAACAACCAAAAGCCCCTTTCAAATTCAATTCCACTTGGTTGAAGGATGTAGCCTATACTTGAATGGTATCTGAATACTAGAAGACCCACCCTCTTGATGCTGGTGGAAATATAGTTGAAGGTTTTGTGCATAACCTAAAAGTGCTGAAGAGGCTATCCAAAATCTAGGTGCATAACAAGAGAGAACAGGATGATCAAACCCTAAGGGACACTGAATCGGAGATTACTGCTTTAGAATATGAACAAGGGGGGGTCTTCACCTCTAATGAACAGAGGAAAAGATCACCGCATTAATATCTCAGAGAGGCAAAATTCTAAAAGATTGGGAAGAAACCTGGAGGCTGAGAAGTAGAGCAATATGGTTGATGGAGGGAGATGATAATACAAAAATTTTCCACAAATTTTCAAATGGCCGAAAAGCTATCAATAACATATGGAAATTGAAAAATGAGAAGGGGAATACTGTGAATACCTTCCAGCAATTAGCCTCCCTAGCCACATCCCACTTCAAGCAGATCTACCAGGCACCTCCCAATGCCACTCTTGCTGAAGTCATTCGAGTAGCACAACTATTTCCTCGGTTTGTGGATCAGGAGACTGCTATGGAGCTGAACAGGGAGGTCACTATGGGGGAACTTGAGGCTACCTTGAAATGGTTCAAGCGTGACAAAAGTCCTGGACCAAATGGTTGGTCGGTGGAGTTCTATACAACTTTTTTCGACATCCTTGGAGAAGATCTACTTAAGGTCATTGAAGATTTTCGGACCACTGGAAGAATGTATGAGGCCATCAATTCCACTTTCATCGCCCTCATCCCCAAATCAGACAACCCTACCTCCTTTGATGACTTCCGCCCAATCTCCCTATGCAACTACATCTACAAAATCATTGCTAAAATCATTTCCAACCGCCTCCGACCCATCCTTTCCACCCACATATCCTCTGAACAATTTTCCTTTCTCCAAGATCGACAGATACATGAAGCGGTTGGTACTGCACAAGAAGTGATGCACTCCATTCAGATGAAGAAGATGAAAGGCATGATTCTCAAGGTGGATCTCTCAAAGGCCTTTGATCGGGTAAGTTGGTTATACCTCCGAATGCTCCTAACCCACCTAGGGTTTCCTTATGAGTTTATAAAATGGATCATGTGTTGTATAACAAACATCTCTTTTAGTGTTCTTGTCAATGGAGCAACATCGCCTTTCTTTCACTCTGAAAGAGGCCTTAGGCAGGGGTGCCCCCTGTCCCCATTATTATTTTTGCTTGTCATGGAGGGGCTCAGTAGACTTATAAAAGAAGAGCACAACAGGGGAAGACTTAAGGGAATCAGGATCATTGATAGTTGCATTCTGACTCATTTACTCTTTGTGGATGATGTGTTCATCTTCCTCAATGGTGGTTTAGGGGACCTGACTAACTTACAGAAAACTATCACACTATTTCAAATAGCTATAGGCATGGTCATCAATAATTCTAAATCCACCATTACTGCTACAGGTTTCACCCCTCATGAGATACAGTATGCACTCCACTGCTTTCCCTTCACCCTCCTATAGTTGGAGGACGGTCTTAGATATCTGGGTTACAAGTTGAAGCCCCATGGCTACAAGATAGCAGACTAGACATGGTTAATCTCCAAAATGGAAAGAAGACTCAATATTTGGTACCATAAGTACCTCTCCAGGGCAGGAAGACTTGTACTCAATAAATTTTTGCTTGAAGCCACTCCAATCTATTGGGTGTCCCTGGCATTCATACCAAGAGGAATCCTCTCCAGAATACAAAATCTCCCGCTTACCCTCCCGAAGAAATAGGGAGACTCGGGTATTAAAAATCTAGAAGATTTCTCCTCTGCTCTGGCAGCCAAGCTAGGCTGGAAATTGATCACATAAAATAGCCTCTGGACTATGGTGGCTTCCTCTAAATACATAGATCCCCTAAATTTGATGGACTGGCTCTGACAGCCAACCTGGAACAAAACAAGGATCTCTGTCATCTGGAAAGCAGTGCTTAATTCTATGTCAATCATCCGAGAAGGACTCACTTAGATAATTCAAGTAGGCACATCAATGTGCATTGGGTTAGACCCTTGGATTGGGTGTGTCAATGCCCACAGGCTGCCTGAAGAGCTCAAGATCCATCTTTCCAATTTAGGTATCACACATATCAACCACATTGCAGACATGGGACACTTCACCATTTTTTACTAGGCCTAGAAATATGCCCATAGTCTACACATCCCACAACAGTGGCCAATATTGGGCGGACTATATAGCAGCATTAACTGAATCACATATCATAATTGTAGAAGGGGAGGATGAAATCATTTGGGCACTTGCTAAAAATGGATGCTACTCCCCCAAAGAGGGATACCTCTGTTTAGCTAATATCCATAGACCACAGTCCATCGAACAATGGTGGAAAAGCATGTGGAAACTAAAAGTGCCTCCCATAACTAGATTATTCATGTGGTCCATTCTTAAAAACAAGGCTCCTACAAGTGACAATCTTATCAAAAGAGTCCAGTATGGACCTTTTTGGTGTTGTTTATGTAAATGAAATTTCAAATATTCAGACCATCTCTTTCTCACCTACCCTGTCCCTATTGCCCTCTGGAATTATATTCTCTTGACCATTCCCTCCCAGGGCACTTGGCGGGGCTTGACAATTATGGAAGAATGGACCACATGGTGGACCTCCGCAACCCTGACCAAGGCTAGGAACCTTCCCCTCCTCATTTGCTGCAAAATCTAGATTGCTTGTAACCGATACATTTTTCAGGATACTGTTCCTCACTCGCCCTCCATCATTGCCCGCCTTCTGGCAGATTATCGTACCATTCTTGAAGACAATGACAATCCCCCCAGGCACATTGTTCCTAAAAACATTGACTACTCTAACCATGGGCATACTTTGATGGGTTAGCACAGGAAGCTGGGTGTGGGGGTAGAGCCATTCTATATCTTTCAAAATCCCATCACTTCCAAATCCAAATGGGCCTGGGTGGGGGCACAAACAACTTTGTAGAACTTATTACTGCTAAATACCTCATACAATTTGCATTGGAAAAACATTGTAGAAATCTACAACTTTTTGGGGACTCAAAAATTATATGCAATTGGATTAACAAATCAACAAACTGTTCTGCTTACTCTCTAAGACCCATTCTGGACGAGGCCCACAGACTCATCACTTTTTTTGACATCTTTGTTTTTCGTCACATCTACAGGGAACACAACTCATTTGCTGACTAGTTATCCAAGGAGGCAACGCTCAGGCCTCGTGGCACATGGCTGATCTAGGAGCAGAGGGATGGAGCACACTATTAGTATTACCATCGCCCTTTCATGGACTTTACAGTTTAATTGGCACAGCAGGAGCCTAAATTTTGGTTATTTGTTAATAGTATTATGTTTATATATTACCAGTTTGTATTTAAGATGACAGACATACATACTCTCTGCGTAGAGTATTATTTTGGTTAACTTTATTATGAACATTACTAATGGTAGAACCTCCCTGGGTGGAGTGCACTGTGTTATTTTTTGTATTCCTCTACTTGAGAGGCACTCAGTCTCACGTACTGCATATGGGGATTGCATCTACAGCATGTAATTTTCCTTTGATAATAAAAAATACGATTTTTCCAAAGGGAAAAAAGTAAATATTATTAAGAAGAAATTGTTATAATTATTATGAGAATGAATTATTTATAGTATTATATTTATTATTAAGAAGAAATGATTTGTTTTTAGAATTTAAGAAATTAAGAATTTTAAAATTTATTGAGATGTTAATATTTTTTTTCTAAATTTTTATTTTTTGATGAAAAAAATATATTTTAATTATTAAATTTAATTGAAATGTATGTATTTTAATATTTATAATAAGATTAAAGATTTCTTATATTCAATCAAATTTATTGAGATGGAATGTGAATTTATATATTTTTACTTTTCACATGAGAAAAGTATATTTTTAATTATTATATATATATATATAGATAAAACTTTTTGTTTATAAATTTTTTATCAAATATTTTTATTTTATTTTTTTATAAATAAATACTAATTTATATATTTTTCCCAATTTTATATTTATTTCAAATTAACTTTAAATAATTATTACTATAAAATCATCAATTTTGTTGTTATTGTCCTTATTTACCTTTCCAAAATTTATGTGAAATGATTATTTACATCAATTTAAACATCATAATTTGGAAAAAAAGAATTATGTAAGACACCCATCCTTTAATATATAATATGATCAAATATACAATATATGATCAAATATTTATTTCTAAGTTACACTGTCTATTATTAGTCCCTGCCTGGGACTATTAGCGTTCGATCAGGCGTTGACCGGGTATTAGTTCTTCGGTTGACCATAAATTTCGAGTGTTTAAACAATTTTAACCAAAGTTTATCGCTGGCGATTTGGCTTCAAAAAGTTTTAACCAAACTTTCGATTTCACCCTCTTATTGCAAGCGTCTCTTGCCCCGATGTGATTTTATTGCGGGCAAGTTATTTTATCCTAAGTTTTTTCTTGCCCGTGCTTAGACTCTTAAGCTGGATGTTCTAGTTTATACGTAGGCTGGATGTTCTGGTTTATACGTATGCTCGGGCATGTTATCCATCTGTCACTATGCAGACTCGATGCATGAACACTTGGCGCGGGGTATTTTACCTTCGGTACGGGTGATTACAAACTGTAAGTTCCATTGTGGGTTTGCTCTACACGGTATTATTTCCTCATCATTTCTATATTGGTGGGCTGGTCTACTTTATAGTTTCCACGGAATGGCTACCTTTGAGAGCGCACGGCGTTGGTCCAAATAACTTCGAAGGCTCAGGTAATATAATAGCCTCTGACAGAATTTTCTTGTAAAAATTCTGAGTTTGGCAGGAGTTAACCTTTTCTAAATGCCTCGCTTCCTATTTCTGTATTTCTGTTCAGAACTCCACGGGGTTTCTGTGTAGCTCCTCAAATTTTCAGGTATAGAAGTACCGTTTTTTTTCTGCTCTCGTATCTCATTTAATAGCTTCAGTTTCTTAAAAACCCTAGGTAATAGTTTGGTAATTCCTTAAATTGCAGGTAAGATAGCTATTCCGTCGTCACGACCGTGTTGGTTAACAGTTTTTCGACTGCTATTATTCCAGGTGCTTCGATTATTAATTTTTTTTTCGCCTATGTTGTCTTTCAGAGTCTTCGCTTGAAACCCTGCTTGAATAATAGGTTCGTTCCTAGATAGAATCTAGGGTTTCAGAGCATTGGATATCCGCTATAAATGTAATGTAATTGGATTTTAGAAGTAACAGATGTCATAGAACTCAAGAGATACTGCATAATATTATGAGATCCTTTTAAGAACAGCTTTGATAGTTTCGTATGGGCTTGTAATTGTGTATATATGTTTTTGCAGTGTTATTGAACAACCTTTAGGTAGAACCAATCATCCTACCTTTCAAACGATGGTAGAATCCAAAGCCATTTTGATATGTTGTATTATCTACGGTCTCGGTCATATTTGTTTAAATACTTCGTTTTCAAAAGGTATCTCCTTCCTCTATCTGCATGTGTTTTATGTGTTGATCATGTTGTTTTTAATCATTTCCCTGGTAATTTGAATTACCTGCTGTCATGTTATAATTTGTTGAATCTCTATTTTCGATAGTTCTTGTAATCAAACTCTCATTAATTTCGTGTTTTCTTACCTTTGTTGAGTATCTCAAATGCCAATTTTCCATTAAGAATTAAGAATTAAGAATAGACTATCATCTCCAGTTAAGATAGACCTCTGTTAATATAGACCTGTATTTTAATATACATAAATAATAATCAGATTAAATACCTAATTTATTGAACCCTGCATCTAGTAACATGGATTCCCTTTTCTGTTTAATGTGTTGGTTTCATTTTCTTCATGGATATGGTAACACGAGTTTACAGAGTACATAGGCTAGAAGGGCCCGCCCCCCTTAATTTTCGATCTCTTTTACTAAAACAAAAAACTTGATTTAAGGAGATAAATCTATATGAACTATTTGAAATGGCTAATATAAATACCTTTGAGAAATATTTGGCTGGGTAGCAAATGCATTTGATTATAATACGGAGAGCGTATTCAAATTTCCCAGATGTTTCCCTCCTCAATGCCTGCAAATTGACTAATTGTAAGGATTTTTTTCGAAACTACTGATATGACACTTTTTATTTGTCAATGATTTTGCTTCTCTAGCAGCTAGACTCGAACCCTTTCTTAGGTACCAGGGATATCCTGAGTGTGGTAGTGATCTAGCATTATTTATCATTCCAGACAGGCAGTTGTCTAAGAGCGAGTTGAGTTCAGGGTTAACCCGGGTTCAGGGTTAAGCCTTGTAATGTTGGACATTCAAAAGAGACAGAGGTAAAGACGTAAAGCCGTTGGGTATGCATGAAGGACGAGAGGCAGGCAGCTGGTAAAGTTGTGGGCTCCACGGCAGTCTACATGTTTGAAATATGTTTTTGTATTATACCTTTATTTTTGCATGTGTGACAAGTGTCTAGTTAAAAGCTTTGTCTTTAACTTGTTTAAAAGTTGTGTCTTTACTTTCTTACGGTTTACCTTGTTACAATACAGTTTGTCTTTGCTTTTATACCTGCATTGGACAATTTCGATCTCTAGACAGTAAGTTTTATCTCAAATATTTCTATTACATCATAATTCTGGATATGATTTTGCTGAAATCATTTTCATGTTATAGTTATAGTTGGTTATTCATGTGAAATATTCTTATAAACTCATATATTTTTAATTTGAATGTAAAGGTTATTACTCTAACGGGTTTTCTTTCGTAATAATTCTTCTAAACTCGCTATGTAATCTACACTCTTTATGCGCATATACATTTATTTTATGTTTTTTTTTGTAAATGTACATATATTTTATATAACATTCATACTATGTATATACCTTCTAACACATTCGTTTGATTTCGTAAAGTAATATTTTGAAAAGAACCAATTGTTTCTCAAAGATTTATATAACTTCATAGTTCTCGATCGGATTTTACTGAAATTATTTTCATGTTACAATTATAATTGGTTTTCAGTGCATTCTTCTTATAAACTCATATGTTTGTTATTTGCATGTAATGGTCATTACTCTGACGAGTTTTCTTTAGTAATAATTGTTATAAAATTGCTATGTAATCTACACTCTTTATACGTATGTACCTTCTTTCATTTTTGTAAATGTACATATATTTGATATAATATACATAATATATATACACCTTCTAACACATTCATTTAACTTCATAAAGTAATATTTTGAAAAGAAAGAACATTAGTTTACTATTTCACGAATTCTGATACCATACAAGTCTAATATGACTCTTTCTATAATTATTTGCTTATACTGCAAGAAATTTCATTTACTAGTCTTTTGCTCCTTCCCTAATAAAATTAAATAAACAATCTTAATCAACTAAACAATATTTTTACAGAATAATTTGTGTACATCGACTTTTTGTTAATTTCCTGTACAAACTCTCAATATTTAGTTTCCTATACATATTCTCAAAGTACATCTTTATTTTATCATGTCATGCTAAAAATAAATCAAGCTTTTCAACAATTTAATGATCTGGAATAAAAATAGAGCAAAAAAATATATTTATAGTTTTTATTTCCTGTATACCTGCAAAAGATTCACATGGGATAAACTACTTTGTTATCGAAGAAGTGTTTGTTATCGAAGAAGTGTTACAGAGTACGCTGAGAAATGTTTGTTGTCTTACCTCGGATGCAGGTCAGCTGGGAAAGAGCAGATCATGAGCTTTGAGAAACTGTTGTGGTAGCCAATACCCATATTTTGTGCAAATTCTCTTTTAAGTCTAGCGTAATCCCACCATTTTCTTAGCCTTGTTGTTTGTTGCCTGGCGCAGTAGAACCACACCTCATTGCCAAACACCTTTGTTGCCAATGACAGGAGTTTGTGTTGCCAATGACAGGAGTCTTTGCCGCTACTGCATGGTTTATATTATAACTATTATTTTGCAGGTGGAAATGTTTATCTCAGATACTTTTATTTTTTCATTTCCTTAATTAGTGTTTGATTCCATATCCTTCCTGATTTTGACTGGTCATTGCAGAGCATAAGTACGAGATTGTTAAACGATTGCATGCTAGAAAGCACATATGTGGAATGACCGGCGATAGTGTTAATGATGCGCCTGCGCTAAAGAAGGCAGACATAGAAATTGCTGTTGCTGATGCAAATGATGCGAAAAAAGCATACATATAGTCCTTTCAATCTTGCGCAATCCATTTGCTGTTAGGTAATTTGCAATGTACCTGCAGACCCCGGCAGGGACTACTGCCACGAGCAGTGGCTCCTTGTTATTTTTATTTCAATGTAAATTGCTCATCGTTTTGCACTTGTACACTAAGAAAAAAGCACTTGTACACTAAGAAAAAATAACTTCTGAATATTCAGTCTAAACATTAAGGAAGTTTGTACACTAAGAAAAAATAACTTCTGCATATTGAGTCTAAACATTAACGAAGTTTACAGCAACCAAGTATTTATTAAAATTTGGTTTACTCAAAATTTCATGGGTTCTACTCAGATGTTGATGTTAATGGCTAGATGTGTCTTCTGGTCTAGTGTGATGTTAATGGCTAGATGTGTGTTCTGGTCTAGTGTTGATGTTAATGGCTATATGGACATACGACATAAGATTTCAAAATTGATAAATGGATAAACCAAACTTGAGTGTTGCAGTGCACCTAGATGTAGATGAATTCAAAGTTGATAACCTACAATATGCTCATTCACATAGAAGACATAGAACATAGGGCCTGCCCTTTGCTTAGGTCATTAATGGATTTTTAACATTTTATTTTCCTTTGAATTCATTTTGTTGGTTTTTTGTTCATGGTACTGTTATGAGTGAAAGTCCATGGAGTGTTCTAAGTGAAATTCTAAACAAATAGACGATGTTCATGAAAAGATAGTAAACAACCGAGGGAAGGCATCAATGCAAACATGGTAAATTGCAGCGTGTTTTCCCAATAGGAATGAAGTTACATTTAGGTCCCAAGAAAAGGGGAGCCGGGGGCGATGTTTTAGGTTTCCATGGGTGAGGAAGACATACAATTGTTATCCTGCATAACTTATAATGTTTACATTGGTCGGGTTTCTTTTTTTAACCCTATATGTTATGGAGGCCAATTAGGGTTTCTCTTCACGGTTTGTCTCTATTTTACCTTATGTGTTATGGAGGCCAATTAGGGTTTCTCTAGCAAGTGGTACATACTCATGGGATGTTTACTGAAATCACACAACAACTAAATTAAAAGCAACCGGATTTTAATTAAATGTTATTGAAAGCACACAATAGGTAAATCAACACGACTTCTATTAAATGTTATTGAAGTCACACAACTCTAAAATGTTATTGAAGTCACACAATTGTGTTTCCAATGGCCATTGGGATAAATATATTTGGAATATTTTCTTATTTAATAGGTAAAATAGTGGTATTTTTTTTAATATTTCTGTTTTACATGAATATTATGAGCAAAATAGTAAGGTTTTTATATATTTGAGTTTGTATTTAAATATTTATATGAATATGAATATTATGGGCAAAATAGTGAGTTTTATATACTTGAAGTCTATAAATTATGAATAATTTGACTAGTTTTGAGTAATTTGATGGGAAGTTTCCTGAACCACCTTAATAGCTAAAGCAACAAGACTTTTATTGACTAACAGACATTTGGACTTGCCTGTTACAATTTTCAATTGACTTCTGCAACCCTACTTGTAATGTTCATGAGATTTTAATTAGATTACAGATTCTAAATATTTTAAAAAATTTAATGGATTTGAGTTAAACGAATTGACTTGGTTCATATTCATCAAATTTCAGAGCAACATAAATATAGTTGTAATGTTTTCTGTTGCATTTCATTTTCTGAAAGGTATCTTTTTCTCCTCCCACAAAGTCACTAAATGGCAACTTTATGAACAACTATGAGTTCATAGTAAATGACTTTCCTTATTGCATGTTTCCATAAGGTTGAGACAACTTCCATACCTTCTAGCAAGTTGTTCCTTTGGAAACAATGACTTTTACTCTTTCATTGGAGAACAGATCAGAATACATGTTGTTCCTTTTTTAATGCAGGGAGTTTATCATTTAGGTTTACTAAGTTCCTTTCATATTGGTTGTGTATATTTGCATACCATCAATATTTCCATGCCTACATTGGAGGATTTAAAAAAAAAGGTGAGTGATCTTTAAATTTTAAACAATCAGATACATTGATATCCAGTTATTTCTACGAGGACCTTTTCCCTTTTATCTCCAGTTATTTCTACGAGGACCCTTTTCCTTTTATCTTGTGAAGGGGAAGCAAACCTCATTATAAAATCTAATGATGTGAATTTCATTGTTTCTAAGTCTGCTTCTTTTGAAATCATACAAAATATTTTCTTCACATCATCTCTCCAAAATATTCTCTTAGTTTAGAAACAACCCATAGTATTGTGTAATTTGTGGTACATGATTGTTCTATGGATGATAGAACCGTGCCTTTTATAATCACATAGTTTGTTTAGTTCGGCAACTTTATATTGAAGAGGTTTCCTGTTTCTCTTCTTGCCAGTTTCCAAGTGCACTCAATAGGAGCTCCCTTCATGTAATCCACTTTTGACACCAAGATGGGTAAGTTCACAGTCAATGGCAGTATGATATTCCTTAGATGCTAAGCATTATATTGAAGAGGTTTCCTGTTTCTCTTCTTGCCAGTTCCCAAGTGCACTCAATAGGAGCTCCCTTCATGTAAGCCACTTTTGACACCAAGATGGGTAAGTTCACAGTCAATGGCAGTATGATATTCCTTAGATGCTAAGCATAAAATCATACTGTGAGGCAACGAAGTCCAGAGCTTATTTTATTTTAAGTGGACTTTGCTTAGCCTCTATCCTCGCAAGGCGGAGTATGTTTCAAATTCATATATATTATTTATTGCTTACTCAAGATTTTAAGGCTTTTAGAATATATTACAATATAGCCCTTCTAAAGTGATTATCTTATTTTAGGTCATAACAATCTTCATATTAGTGGGTGCTATCTTCATCCCCGTTGGAGTTGTTTCTCTAATTTCATCACATAGAGTATGTACTCTTCATCTCAGCATTAATGTCTATTTAAAGTTTTATTTTATTTTAACTAATAGAAGACCCACAACGAATATTTTCAATTTCATATTTAATGTCTGAAGTAACAGTGATTTGTTCTCATTTTCAGGTTGTGGAAATTGTGTACCAATATGAAACAGACTGCATACCTAAGCAATATAGAGTTAACAACTATGTCAAACTAGCCTACATAAAAAATAGTACGATTCCAAAAACTGCAATGAAATAATAAAAGTAAGGGGTTCATCTTGATTCCTGATAGCTAGTATTCAATTCTATAAATTTATAGTTTCTCCTCATTAATTTATCAAGTAATAGATAGCAATGGATAGAGTTAGCTTTGTGGCAAATACTAGCTAAATGTGAAGATATTATCATAACTACAAATATTATTTACAAAGAATGTAATAGGATATTTCTCTCACTCTACAGGGGCCAAAGAATATGATACAACCAATTTATGTGTATTAACAGCTTGATAACTTCTATCAGAGATATCATAGGTGAGTGTGCATACATATTACTATACAGTCTGTATTTATTGTAATAAAAGCTATATCAATATAATTTATTTTTTTTAAATTGAAAATAAATGAAATGTGATATTTTAGTTTTATATTAACTACATTTAAATTTGATTGCGTTAATAAATAAAATATGATTGTTTAAGTGAATGAGTTTTAAGTTATCAAACAAACTAAAATAATTAATTAAATAAAACTCATATAAATTAAACTGGAAAAAAAACAATATTTTCCCAGATTTTATATAAAAATTATAATATAATTTTAAATATTTTATATTCTTAACTGTGTAATAATATAACTATAAATATTTTATATTCCTAACTTTATTTGATAACTAAATGAAATTGTAATTTTATATTATAAAATTATATTTCTAAATATATAAGGTTGAACCGTTTAAATAACCCTTACATTGTGTTATACCACTGGTTTGAATGCTGGTTTATTCGTTCAACAGGGTAATTTGCTATTAATTGCGTGGTAGCACATTGTTAGTGCGACAGCTCAGCCAACTTTTGTAAACTGTGAATGGTACTCCACTTACATAAAAAGCAATATCATTATTAAAAATGTAATGTCAGGGAGTTAAAACAACAACAATATTATTATCCTGCCATTTTGAGTCCATAATTTCAAATTTCACAAAAATCAATCACAGTATTATTTATTTAATATTATTAATTATTAAATAAATTAAAATTTGATGAAAATAAATTATAATTATATAAATATAGATTCATGGTTTAGTAATTAAAAATAAACCTAATTCAAATGATCACAATACCATTTTTTATGTGATATATTTTTAATATATTTTTTCTGAAGTGTATTGCAGTTTTTGGTATTTTTTAGTAGAATTATTAAGTGGGTGATACAATGTTAAGTGTATTGCAGTTTTTGGTATTATTTAGTAGAATTATTAAGTGGGTGATACAATGAGATTTATCTAATTTTTTTATTCCTTGTCGTTATAAGGAGCAAGCTCCCTATCATCATTGAATCTAGACTCCTCAAATTACTCTAACAAAATAATGATTCACCATGATTGAAAAAAACATTTGCAGGTACGTTAATAGCAGAAACGACAAGCAGTTAATGAATGCCAATAGTCAGGATGAAACAACAGGTTGTGACCCTGAAGCAAAAACCGTAAACAATCTCCCAATTATTCCATGTGGACTCATAGCTTGGAGTTTGTTCAATGATACTTACAACTTCTCCAGAGGGAACACATCGCTTACAATGAACAGGAAAAATATTTCGTGCAAAAGTGATCGTGAACATAAATATGGAAAAAATGCTTTTCCCAATAATTTTCAGAACGGAACTCTGATTGGCGGTGCTACTCTCAATCCATCAATCCCTGTAAGTAGTATCCTTGTTTAGGTCTTTTACAAAGTAGGCTGGCTGGTTGGAAATAGTAATGTGAGTCTTAAGATAACGGAGAGATCCAAGTATTAAATCTTTTGTTCCTAATTCAGTTTAGGATGAGATAACTGAAAAATCTAAGTTTTAAATCTATTGTTTGTAATTTAGTTTAGGGAGAAGAAAACATAATAATAATAATAAAATTGTTTATTTAAAAATTATTAACCCAAATAAATAATTATTTAAGTTTTTATTATGGTCTGCCAAAAAATTCTTAATTTTTGTTGAACACCTAATCTTCAATGGGTTAGTGTGGAAGCTGAATAGACAAAGTAGTCGAAGAGACCTTGGGATGTGAAACCCAACAGTCACATATTGTACTATAAATATATATCTCCTATTAATAAAAAGATGTACTCTTCTGATTATCTTTCATATTGTTCTTGCTCCCATGTGTGTTTAACATGGTATCAGAGCGGGCGAATTCTGGCCCTGCTCATATTTGAGTCACTGTTTACTTGTGGCCTTTTGTTGTGTTTCTCTCACCAGACCTATGCAGTGACCATTAATGTTATGTGGGTCGTGAACTCTCGGTGCAGTGATATTGCTAGTTGATTAATTCATGCGCTGGTGTTGAATTCGTTGTATATATTTGTGCTGGCATATGATAATTTTTGGTGCGTTGAATGAATGGTTGATTAATTCATGCGCTGGTGTTGAAGGCCGTGCAAAAACGTTGAGAGTTAAGAGTCCTGGCGTGTTGGCTCTGCCATCCCTGACATTCCTGACCTCTGAAATCTGCAGGTCTCTATTTTTGGTCTCTGGCTATCCCGTCTGTCTATAAAACGTTTGTTGTTCATAAACGTTTGCTCTCTGAACATACATTGAATTAGAGCCTGGGCGCCCAAAGCCTGTCAGCGCTACTCATCCTCACCGGATTAAAAGTTGTCAGACCTGTCACTCTATCATTGTTTAAACTCTAACGCTCCACTGCTAGTGACTGAGACCCATTTCGCTGTTCTGGACCTGCATTGTTATCACAGCCGTCTGCAATAAATAAATGTGTTGAACGCTGTCACATTTAGTATTTGAACACTGCCCAGAATGGTAGCAGAGCCGTTTGATGAACGCCCAGAATGGTACGTTACGCTGCCCGTTAATGCTGTCCCATCGGTATATGTTGAATGCTAATGGTAGCCGAGGCAAAGTCAAAGACAACCTCCACTCAAAGGTCGGATTTCTGCTGTTTAATTATTTTATTCCAGTGCAAAACGCTGATAAATAAAGAGGTCGATACTCTAGAAGTTGTTCCCACTTCTTAATTTATTGTGTATGGTGCATATTAGTTTTCTTATGCAATTGCCAATCGATTCTTAGAAGAATTGCCCATTTTCATCTTTGAAATTCTCTAAAACGTTTGTTTCATCAGTGCATGATATTCTATAAGTATCAAATATATTTGTTAAAGTTATCTCAGCTCACTTATTTAACTGTCAAACGACATCAAGGGTATATTTTAGTCTCTCTGACCCGAAGAGACATTATATCGATGCATTCTGAGTGCCCGAAATCCCAACGCTGTAGAGTTGAGATCTTTAATGCCAGAATTTCTTGATCCGAGCCTGATGCCCGTTTCGTTCCAATATCTACTAATCATCAATGAATGAGGTTTTAATGATCAATGTAATGGTTATGTAATGTATAACTGAAGAAAACGTTCGTTGAAAGACCAAAGAATACAACATAAGACGTGTTTTAATGCAGAACAAACGACTTGCTCTTCGTGATTGGTAACCGAGAAATGTTATTCCATGTTAGAGTTCGTGTTGCATTCTTCCCGGAAATGCATGGAGTCTACCCACAAATTTAAACGCTTTGAAGGCTGGTCAACCATTACATTTCATCCTCTGCATGTGGTTCTGGACAACCGTTACATTGCCTCAAAGGTTTGGATCGTCGGATCGCTGGTAGCCTAATAGCCTGGTAGCCATATACCGATTAGATTGCGCACTGTGGAGGCTGTAGCAGCAGATACATTACATTCCCTGTCGAATTATAGTGCCCAAAGGAGACCGGATCATTTCTATTACAGAGATCGATCACTAAAATAAGAAGTCGCACTTCTCTTCCAAATCTTTATGAAGGTCTACGAGGAACTTTCTTATCAATGGTTCAAGCCGGTTTGGGTCGGCTTCCTTCAGTGAATCCAAGAGAAACATACATGGTGTTCTTGCTTCCGAACTGAGATCCTCCCCAAAATGATAGAGAATCAAAAGATTCCAATGACCCCAGTGAACAATTGGAACGAAAACGTGTTGTTTGGTGAAAATGCGTTTTGCTTTTGTCCATTTCAAGACATTGAAGGATAGTGCCTCTTCCAGGTACATCGAAAACCATAAACAATCCAGGTAAGTACATGATTCCCATTTGTGCTTGGGAAGTTTCTTCCATATATGCTCCATGTATCTATCAATGACGTCTGTATCGAGGTAGTTGTCCAGCTTCACAGCCGCATTTCGACCCCGTAATTGCATTGATTTCTTCTTCACGTATTTTCTAGAATCCATCCAAGGATAAATACGCATCAGAGAGGCCGAAGTTGGAGATTCGTGGTGTCAGCTTGAGAACAAAATCCATCTTGAGACAAATCACGGGTTTAGGGTTCCATCAATAAAGGCTGAGTGCATACTTTGGTGGCTGATAAATTACTGTTGGAAGGTCGAATGCATCAAACAATGAGTTGTATTTTCCACAAGTCCATATTATCTTTGCTGTAGCAGACTCTTTTAGAGATGCCAAGTTGAATTGGTTAAATGATTGAAGTCGAGGAGTTCTTGCATGTTCATTTTTAGAAACTTCGTTTCAGTCCTATGGCTTTAATTTGAGAAGACAGTTGGTTCCAGGCCTGAAGCAATCTTTCTAGAGTTGGTTCGTGACCTGCATAGGCCAACTTTGTATTTTCTATAGCGACTCATCGCTGCCTGCTGGAAATTTTTGTTGTTTATAAGGGGAGAGAAGTAACAACTTGCAGAGTCCATAATGAAGTTTGAATCTGCCATGGCGCATTGAATTTTTATGTGGTACATTGGATATCAAAGTATTTTTAATGATTTTTGGTAGCATTTCTCATATTATACTGAAGGCAAAGCGACCAAGAGCTTTTAATATCATTACCACAAGACGGGTTTGTTTTCTGGTATGTGCGTTGAGCAGTGAGTCAAGTGTCTTTAGTCCGTAGTTATATCAGCGGGTGGTGAATTTATACTATGAAACCTTTGAAATTGCAACGTTGACTTAGTTTATATATCTGCATTGTTCCACATAAGATTATGAGATTATGTACAATTCTTTCTCTGGGAATCTGTAATCCCACAATTGTAGTTGTTCCACATGTTATCATAAATGGTTACAGTCGCTATTGAACTTGACTATTCTTTTCCACTGGCCGAGAAAGTGAAGGAGTATTTGAAGGATTCAAGCAAGTTTGCAGTTGTTGCTGCCCCAGTGTGGCTTTGTATTTAAAATTCATTATAGTGCATTAATTCCTTGCTTCAACTGCTGCATAAAGAGTTTGGTGGGCTGATTGTAATCTTTTATGGAGAAAATTTTTGTCAGTTGTTTTGTCAGAACATAATGTTGGTCATGAGTAAACTCTTATTTTCATGTAATGGATTGTAATCGGTGCTTGCTGGTTGAACTCTGATCATTTGCTGCACATGTATAAAGGATATTGCTATGAGTACGTATTACTTTTCTACACTGAGTAGTAGTTGTAAGGTGTAAATCTGACATTGAAAAAACAAATGGCTAGAATCAGTGAAGTATTAGAGTTCTTCAAAACTCTAATGTCGTCTACTACTCATGATACATTAAAAGTCAGCAAAGTTTCTCTCACAGATATTCAGGTCTGTCTACAAAATGCACAGGAAAAGATTGATTTTTTGCAGCTTGAATCACAGCTACAGCAAGAAGAACTACATCAAGATAGACATCATTCTGAACCTGTTTTTGTTCATAACATTGAAACAACCACCCATCAGCAGCAAGTCAATAATGTTACAGTTCATTCAAATAAAGCAGCAGTTGTAAATACAGATGCAGAAACTCAGTCTGCACTTCCCAAGCCCATCATCAGACCTTGGGAATAGCTTGTCCACAACAAGCACAGAACTGGTCTTGGATATAACAAGGACTTGTCCTTTCATATTCTAGACTACTCCAAGCCCATTCAGTTTCAAAGTGCTGGATTCATTCATGACAGTTCACCTGCTCCTCATGACAGTTCATCTCCAACTGTTCCAGACTCTGCCTCTCTTCCACAGCAGCAACAACAACAACAGATTATGAAATGCCAACACTGTGATCGAGTTGGCCATCTGAAAGATCACTGTTTTGATCTTCATCCATGTAAGCACTGTCATAAAACTAGCCATTCTTCACACAGATGCTTAAAAAACAAACGTCCTGCAAGAACAAAGATTTATCTTAGATGGATCGCTTCTTGGCAATGGGCATCAACAGCCAAGAAGATATTCCAAACAAATGTCAGAACTTGTTCTAGAGTATTGAACAATCTTGCAGTTGAATTTTCTCCATCATCTCACCTTGTATCTGACACGGGGGGAAATGATGGTCATCTACAAGCTTCAAAGTCACATCAAGCGAGCCTTAGCCACAACCTACCACACCAGTTTCAGAGTTGTAGCCAGAGACAAAGATTCTCGTGAACATGCCTTCAATTGGAAATCTGGGACACTTCCTCTAGCAGAAGACTTCAGCTTCTTGCCAGTTTCGGAAGCATTCCAGGAACACAATTGATATCACTTCCTCTAGTAGAAGACACCAGCTTCTTGCTAGTTTTAGAAGAGTTCGAGGAATTGCATTAAGCATTCCAGAGTTGTTGGTCATCCTTAAACCATCACAGGTTGAGACTACCCTTTTCAGGTTGAAGTTCTCCCTTTTATGCGGGGTGAGACCTCCCTTTCATGGTTGAACGTTTCCCTCTTCAAAAAAATAGGAGCACTTCCTCTAGCAGAAGACTTCAGCTTCTTGCCAGTTTTGGAAGAGTTCCGGGAACTGCACTAAGCGTTCCAGTGTTGGTGGTCATCCTTAAACCACCGCCCTTTATACCAACATTTCATAGAGCACATTCAGCCTAGTGCTGCCATGCATTTTTGCACATTTTGTATTACAGCTCTCTTCTTGGACTCATATATAACCCTTCGGATTAAAGGGGGGAATGTTGGACACCTAATCTTCAATGGGTTAGTGTGGAAACTGAATAAACAAAGTAGTCTAAGAGACCCTGGGATGTGAAACCCAACGGTCACATATTGTACTATAAATCTATGTCTCCTCTTAATAAAAAATGTACTCTCCTGATTATCTTTCATATTGTTCTTGCTCCCATGTGTGTTTAACAATTTCTACGGAAAAACTTTACTTAATTCATTATGGATCATAGAAACTTGAATACAAAAATTATGTTGCTGTTTAATCTTAGTATATTTTTGTTATGGTCTGCCTCTTCATCTGATCTTGATGATGAATCACACTTATCGATTCCAAAATGTCAGCGAAAAAATTCTTAATTTGTACAGAAAAACTTTACTTAATTCATTATGGATCAGAGAAACTTGAATACAAAAATTATATTGCTGTTTAATCTTAATATATTTTTTCTGTTCTTGATAATAAAAAGAAACAGAGAGTCAGTGATTATGATTACCATTGCTTACTGCTTCGTTTGGATGAGTATGGCAGTTAAGTGAGCAAGAGGATCTTATGGTGTGGATGCGACCAGCAGCACTTCCAACCTTCAGGAATCTGTATGGACGGATTGAGGAGGACCTCAAAGAAAATGATACCATTACAGTGAATTTGTTTAATAATTATAATACTTATATTCTTGGTGGCACGAAGAAGCTGGTACTCTCTACCACGAATTTTCTTGGAGGGAAGAACAACTTTCTCGGGATAGCTTACATCATTGTTGGAGGTCTCTGCATTTTTTTGGCGATGGTCGTCTTCTTGATGCATATCATAAAACCAAGGTACGTGATCTTACTGTGCAGTACAGTTTATGCCATTCACTTAATGTGTTGGGTACATGTAGGTCAAAATGGATTAATTTAATTTTTGATAATTTTTAAATATTTTGAAATTTAATAGATAGAATTACTATCTTAGAGTTGTGTCTTTAAAATTTAGGTTTCAAGTGACATGACAGAGAGGTTAAAGTTGATTATTTTTGTTGTCAGGCCTTTGGGTGATACTTCATATTTATAATTGTACGAGATTTCTATCTAACTATTAGACCACTGAAGTCATTATAATTGTGGCAGGTTTTCTGACTGTATCAGATGCTTTATGCTGCCTTCATATCTAACCACATCCATGAGACTGAAGTCATTATAATTGTACCAGGTTTTCTGATTTGTATTAGATGCTTCATGCAGCCTTCATAAACATATATGACATGCCCATTGTCGGGTAAATCTGTTGTTTGTACGGCCATTTATGTTTCAAGTATGAAGCTGTAAAGTTTATGGATTTGAAATTTTGTATTCAATTCATACATATTGAAAAGGTTAGTTACAGCAAATCCTTAATGTTTTGTAGGTGTGGAATTCATAGATATGTTAGCATCTGATGTATTAAAACAATGGCCAACCCTTTGCTTTGACTAAGCTTATTTATGGTTTTTGGTATGTGTATGAGTACACATCGTTTTTAAAGCAAAAATATTGTGAGAATTAGATTTTCATAATTTTAATATATATATATAGTTAATTTCAGAATTAGTATTTAAAATTTTAATTTATTTATATGAAAAAAATTATATGACAAAAAGTGGACAAGATTTAAGACCCATCTGCCCCATTGAACGCAAGCCATCTCAATATAGAAAAATGAAATACAATACAAAAAATATAGATATGAATGAATGCAGGAATACTGCAGTGTGTGGTGGTGCAGGTGAGGTTAATATTGGTAAGTACATAGGTCTTTCCAACGCTATGGAGGACGATGACAGACTTGTGTAAACACTGCTGATGACTCTGCTGTCTTAAACTGAGTGTTTGGCTTTTCATAGCTCGTGAATATGGTCCTTTGCAAGTTTCCATGTACGTAATATACTTTAAATTCACATCTTCCTCCCACTTTCATGAATTCCGCAAACATAATGCTCTGGCAAAAATTCAAAAGATTCCATTCCATTGATTTGGGTGTTTAATTAATGTAATATAACTGATGCTCCGGCAAAAGATAGATCATTCAATGAATTTGATTCAAAATATTTCATTTCATTGATTTGGGTGTTTTTATTAGTTTAATTTATGATGGTTTATTTTTTTTCAGAATTTTTTTGAAATAAAAAGTTCCAATGATCTAATTTTTTAAATTTGATTATTGAGGGTTATAAATTTGATCTTCAAAAGGACGAACACAATAGATCGCGAAGCTAAGACACCAATGTCTCAAGAACCAGAAGAGATGAAGGAGGTGCAAGATAAAGATAAAGAAAGTTGGAAGACCGTAGAAAAAAAAAAGAAAGTTGCAGCACCAATGTCGCCAAGAAAGAGGAAAAAAAAGAAAGTTGCAGCACCAATGTCGCCAAGAAAGACTAGGAGCCAGACAATTAGAAACTAAGAAAATTATAGGTCCAATAGACCAATTACCACCATCATCATCATCATCATCATTTAAAAATATAATTTAATAAAAAAAATAAAATTTCTTAAAGATAAAACAAAAATATATTTTTGTTATTTTAATAATAAAAATAAATTTAAATTAGAAAATTTATATAAAATTTAAAGTGTTTTAATCAATAAAATTAATGAAGGTTGATTATCTTTTATTTAAGCATAGGTTTATCTGTTTTGAATAAGTCTTCTCAAATTTTAATTTTAATTTAATTATCAATAATTATTAGGTGGGTGGTGGAGATTTAACCTCTATGGAATATTCTAGAATATTCATAGTAGTATTCACAAATCAAATGTTGAGATTTATCTCAAAAGTTGTTATATTTTTTTTTTCCTTTTAATTAAATTGATTAATTGAAGAAAAAAAACTAATATGAAAAGTGTCATATGAATTAAGTTATGTTTTCTTGGGCGTGTGGTATAGCTTATTTATAGATTAATAATCTCCACATTAAAGTGCAGATAAGTGTTTTGATGCATATTATGGATTGTCAATTTACTAGCCATTTCATTTATAAGGTTGTGCTAGTTTTATTTATTGTCAAGATTAAAAGCATGTGTTTCTATTTAATTGGTTATAGGTTCAAATCCATAGGGGGTAGAGTATGTACATTGTAGACTTTAGTACTCAAATTAGTGTTTTAGATGGGTCTCTTGTTCCACAAACAAGGGGGTATTATAAAACAATTTGGTGTCTAGCTTGGTAGTGATCTTAAAATTACATTATTAAATTACTATTATAATTAAACTTGTAACTTTAATAGTTTTTTATATTATAGAAAGTTTGATAATTAAACAATTAAGGCACCTTTTAGGTTTCTTGGATCTATTCTATGTGAAATTTGAACCTTATGAGTTAATATAAGATATTAAATTACAATAATAATATATCACTTCATTTCTCTTTCCTTTACCATTTTACTCCAAAATGGTGAATCATCCCCTATGGTTGACATCATCATATTGAATCCTATTGATTCTTATAGAGTTTATTTTTGTTGTACATTTTTGTTTTCAGGCCCATTTTTTACCTCAAAATTTCTCTATTGCATTATGTACCCTAAATTTGAATCAACTCTAACCTTTACATGGACATATGGAACAACAACCTTCTCTCTCCCTTCAATATTTAAAGGATAACCCTATGAACTAGAATATCTCACATCCTCATCAAAATTCACACCTCAACTAAACCTGATGTGATGAAGAATTAATCCTATATAATGTAGAAGTATGATTTTATCTAAAAATTAAAAATGTCATCACAACATCTTAAATCTTCAAGAAAGAGTAACCACCTATGAATTTGAATAAATCTAACTCTGGATTGTAAGCCATGAACCTAACTCTATCATCCCTTAAGTGAGCTTCACAAGCCAAAAATTTCAAACAACCATGATCATGGGCATCTCTCACATGCACTTCAAAACCTCCATTAATTGAAGCATTAATCTCAAGAAGGTCAACTCCCTCCTTTTGATAGAATTATAAAGCAAGAGTATCGTAGTGGTTAAATATCACAAGTTGTATTAGGGTTTCCAAATGACATAAACCCTTAGTGATTTTCTCTCCCAAGAGATGAAAATGAAACACTTCCTTCATGCCCAGATTGTAGCTTATGAGAGAGAATATATTTTTAATTAAATATGTATCATTTTCTATGAATCACCTGTTATGTTTGTTGTAGCTCGCCAATAGTGTTTGTTATGAATCCCTTGACTGATTTATACAAGTCTACATTTGCTACAAATACATTGTACATGTTGTTTTGAACTTTATAGTGGCTTTAGATAATATTTGAGAGAGTGAATAAGTCTACTAATTAGTAGATTTCTTGTGAATATTTGAGTTGAATCTAATTTATAAATGTTATCAACATATAATTTTTGCACGTAGAACAAGTTTTGAATGCACTAGTTTAAATCTCATTTGAAATATTCAAATTGATCAGTGTGCATTGGTAAGTTGTAATAACAAATTGCATTGTTATATTTTTAAAATGGTTTATATTGAGAAAATTTGATTTATATATTGTAGCCAACAATTAAAATTTTAGATTAGTAAACTTTAAATTTGGTTGTTGATATGGAGATATGTTACATATTGGTATCAAAACTAATTGATGTATCGGTGAAGGAAAAAATTTAGTACCTTTAACCTCAATTTTAGGGAGAGAGGGAACTGGGGTATGCTACAAAGTGGTATCAAAGAGGAGTTCAAACACTAGACCTACAAGGTCTATGAACTAGGGTTATTGATTATAGCACTAGGGGTTGTATGGCTCAAAAGAAATGAATGATAGTGACTTTGGTGCCATGTTAAGCTAACAAACATGTTATTCTTGAATATGTGAATGCTAATTGTTGTAGCCATACTCAATGCTATATGATATTGTTGATTGAATAATGTTCTATAATCCTTATGGAGATGTCTAAAGGATGATGCATTGGTACTACCATCAAGACTTAATGATGTTCACCCTTTAGCAACTCTAGCATGTTTAAATTGTGTGGATTATTGATTATTGAGTTTGGTGTTTTTATATTATATGAAATGAACCCCTAAAAGGATAAGAACCCTAGTGATTGATGATACTTATTCATTGTGCGTGGTTTTAATGCATGAGTTGAAGGTATTAATTTTGTCTTTAGAATGGCTATCCTTAAAAGCTAATATGTTCTTCACTTATGGTGATGCAAATGATTGTTGAAATGAAATTGTCTTATGACTATTACGAGACAGTTTAATCATGGTTAAAATATTAATCTTGGGTGCTACATCATATTGTTGATGAGATTTAGTAGCAACATCCTTAAGTATCATGTATACCCATGAAAGAGTAATTTTCTTATGCATATAACTTGGTTGCGTAAATTTGTTATTCATAAAGAGAAATGTATATGTCTATTAACATGCATACATGGCTATTGATATGAATGCATGAAAGATTTGATTGAGTAACAAGAAGTAGTACTTGCTATGATTTGAGTAATGTCATTATTACGTAGTTGACTTCATCTTAAAGGTTATATTTTTAATGCTAGTTTTGAGTGGGTCATATGCTACTATTTAGAATGAACTAGCATGAAATGCTCTTGTAGCAATTGTGCAAGAGTGTTATATATGACATGATATTTGACATATTTTCTCTTTTTGTTGATACTACCATATTAAATGAACAATATACTTGTGAATGATGGTAAGCTTTCATAAAACAGATTGATCTCAAGTATGAGTTGAAGTTGTTTAAATTTTCTTGCTATATTCTAGGTAATGCTAACACTAGGTTTTTTTTAGCATGGAAGTCATGTTTCTAAAGATGTTTAAAGAGAAAGTATCAAAAAAGTGTTTTATTAAATGATAATTTTGCAAGCATGAATTCATTATAAATGGATATAAAATTTTGTAAAGTAGATTGATTTCAAGTTTGAGTAAATATGTGTGAATGAGAAGGAACTTGTGTAGGTAATGCAGAGGTGCATGTATACATATATATGAGTATAAAATTAATGTTCAAAGGCAAGGCTTATACGTATTACATGTATCTTTATTATAGATGCATGGATTTTACTATAAGTACATGTATGAATTATTGTGTGGAGTGAGGAAATATTTTTTTCTATGACTTAAGTAACAATATTGTTATATAGACAATTTTGTTTCGGATGATTTTTTAGAAACATATGGAGTGATATTGCTCTAAGAGGGTAGTAATACACTCCTTAGAAAGAGATGGGATGCAAATCTCACCTAGAAAGTGAGTAGGAGTATTATGTGTGACCTATCATACACTAAGTTTTCTTTTATTTTATTAATGATTACCTCATGGAAGAATATAGCATACTTATGAGTATGCCTCCAAGACTTGTCATTGGAATAATGTGGATATGTTATAAAGTAACCTAATTTTAATTCTATGTTGAGACTATAAGAATGATTTTTAATCATTATGGATGTGATAGTATAATCCTTGGATGCTATTGGTGAATCACCCTCCACTAAAATGAGGGGCATGGTGTGTAATAATGTGTCTTGATAAGGTGTAAGCATTGCAAGGGAATGTGTTAAGGCCCTTGGAAACCTATGTAAAGGCCCTAATTATTATTTATTATTCTTTATTTTTTATATAATTACATAGGATAGAAAATACCCTTTCATTATAATTGTACCCCTTGTCTCCTATATATACACAAAGGAGACCTAGTCTTAGGATCATCTCATAGTGTCTTGTGTATTGAATTCAATGTAAAAGGAGGTTTCCTCCTCTAATGGGTTGTATTCATTGACTTCTTATAATTTTAAAGGTGCATATTTTATAACATTTAGAATCATAGCTATGATCCTAGGGTTTTTCGCCTTCAATCAAGACTTCATGGAATTTTTCCTATAGTTTTTTCTTGGAAGTTTTAGACAACAAAATTTTGAGGATATTGAGGAGAACTAGAAAAATACATATTATCAAAATTTAAATTTTAGTTTACTATATTTTCATAGATATATCTTTTTGAATTTAGGGATTGTGACTAATCTTGAAATTAGTCTCAAATGAGCTATCCTTATATTTTCACTATAACATTTCTTTTGAGACATTTCAGATAATGAAATTTTGAGGTATTTTTGTAATATATTTGAAATACAAATTTTAAAGCTTTCGATTTATGAATCTCTATTTAGTATATATAGTCAATGGAAGATAGGGTTTGTGACTAATTCTAAAATCAGTTCTAAAAGAGACATCTTGGAGTTTTGGCTATAGAATTGTTTTGTGAAGTTTCGGGATTTGAAACTTTTAGAATAATGAGGAGACATAGAGAATGGCATGTGGAAAATTATTTTGATTATGAATCCTCATAATTATGATATATATTTTGGAATCTTAGGTGATTTTAAGATTTTTTGGGGTTAGAAAGCTCATTTTTTCATTTTTGTTTCTAGAGATGTGTTTCAACATCTTTAAATAGCATAGGATATATCATTCAATGGGTTTAGTATGGTTGGGAAGAATACACACAAGAACTACACATGGTTTCACCTTGTTGGAAACCCTTATAACCCATTTTGTTAACCCTTTGAGTAGTATTGCATCAAATAATACTTGTATATCGAATTTCACTTTGTTGGATATAAGTTATTTCTTTGCATGACTACCCACATGCATTGTATGTTGTGTTCAACATAGCATGGGGTGAAGCCCCCATGCGAAGGGGTTTGTAAACAACACCCATGAAGAAAAAAAAAATTTGGTGATCTTTTTGCATCCAATTTTCCTAATTTTTGGCACAAATTTTCCGCTTTTAACAATTTTGTAGCACATGGTGCTCCAACCAATGGTTTCGTAATTCTATTTAAGGAACTATGGTTATATTCTAATACAAAGTAAATAGATTGATGGTTTATGGATGTCGTGTGATATACATATTATATTGTAATATTGTAAAAAGAAAATCTACTTATATATATATATATATATATATATATATATATATATATGTATTAGTAAAGATGCAAATAGTGCATACAATAGCCTAAATTGGATATATATATATATATATATATATATATCCAATTTAGGCTAGTGTATGCACTATTTGCATCTTTACTATCTTATTAAGAATATATTTGCAAAAAATTAATTGTACAAGGTAATACCTACACACTTTTGTGTTCCTTTTGGTATATAGGAAGCCTCCTATATATACCTAAAACTAACTTAGATAAGTGATTCAACTATCTTATTTCTATAGCATGTTGAGAATGGCACATGGAGAGACCACTTTCTAGTACCTTGGTAGTTGGGTAGTATGGATAAGGGCATGATTGAGCCTCCTCAGTTATTCCCTTCATATATTAGGTCGATCATTGTTGTTGGATCCCACACATATTAGAGAGCTATAACACCTAATGCTCATTTATCCTTATTACCCAAAAAGTATTTCCTAGGACTTGAAAGAAATATCCAAAATTGAATTCGCCCATTAAACCTTTAGAAAGTTCCTTCGTGACTCAAGAAGAACATTAAGAGATACAGATTTAGTTATCCAACTTGAAAATTAAAATCAGTGAAGTAAATGATAGGTCAATGAAATGGTGGATTTGGTTCGTTCTCAAAATGAAATAGAACATAAGATGGAAGGTAAGATGACTAAAAATAAAGAACATTTAGAAATAACTATGGATGAAAATAAGGAATATATGGAAATAAATATGGAACAATTGAATCATAATATTATAGAAACCTAAAAGTGGAAGGTTCCCAAAGTTGATAATATGATTGAAGGGGCTCATGGGAACAAAGATACTACTAGTAGTGCCAGTTTCGGGGGGATAAAAGTAGCCACTAAATGTGACCTCTTAAAAAATTAAAGCTTTGGAGAGTTCTCATTAAGTTGGTAATTTTGTTAAGGGTTGATATCATTAGGTTTACATGCTCACACATGGTTATCAAAATATTTTTGTAGCATTAAGTATGTCTTCATCTTTCCAATCCAATTTTTCCATGTTTGGTGACCTTCAAAACATAAGAAGCCATGGATAGATGATGGTCACTTCAGTTACCACTTGTACCTATCAAGTTTATAGTAAATACATGGAGGTAGAATAAATATGAAATTACTATATTGAAGTGATATATGATAAGTTAGAGTTAGAAAATGCATACCCATAGTAGTAATACTTATCATGGAGGTATTTTACAATGACTTCATCATGAAAAAAATTGAAGGGGTGGTGTATGTACATCACAATAATATGAAGATATTTGATAACATTATTGATGTTCCACTCACGCTTATTTATTAGAGTAAGAGGTGCACTATCAATCATAATCTTATGAAATTTTGTCCATTTAGTATCGATTGCACTCAGTATGAAAAACATAGTTGAAAATTTTAGTTGGGTTATCATGTCTATAAGTTCACATTGACATATATTCTAGTATGCCTTTATGGCTTGAAGGTGTGTGATAAAATAAATAAACCTTTTAGTCAATTTTGTATTAGGGAAGTCATTGGGTTCTCTACAAAAATCCTTTATTGTGGTAGGTATTCCATCTTCCATTTTTTTTCTTTTTACAAATATAGTGATAGTTCCTTAGATTTGATGGCACATTATCATGTTCAAGTAGAAAATAGTGAAATATTGGATGTTTTCCAAATATTTGATCATAATACTTAGTAGATGCAACCTATATTAATGTAGGTGAATATTCACCAAATGTAGTTGTAACCAATCATCAATACTTAACATGAATAATATTAGGAAAGAAATATCAAAAAGAACTTTAGTATCATATTCATTTATTGGTGACAACTAAATTTCTAGTGATTCCATTTTTATATAAAAGAAAGAAGATTAATTTTGAACAAAATACTATATTTCTACAAATTCTCATAATAGATTTAGTGATATGAAACAAAAACTAAACACACACAATAAATGAATTCATGTGCAAAAAGAGTTTGTTCCCTATTTCATATATTGAAATAGGACACGCACACACAAAGAGAGAGAGAGAGAGAGAGAGAGAGAGAGAGAAAGAGATCCCTTAAAAGCTAAATTTCAATTTGGACATAGTTATGTAATTGAGTATTCTTTCTACTAGACTCTATCTATTATCTTCCAAATTAAAATATATTACTAACATTGTAATAATATATGAGAAATTATGCTTCATCAATTTATTACTAACACCCCCAAATGGAGAAATGAATTTTCTATGATACCTAACATATCTCTAGATATTACAAACTTTTCCCTTCCTATAGACTCAGTGAATATGACATAGATATTCTCATTTATTTTTTGTCTTTCAGAAAGACTCGCCGAACTTTAAAGATGAAGGTGCAGATAATCTTGATTTCAGCTAAGGCTTCGAGGTAAACTTATTTGAATAGATTTTTGTATCTATTTTTGCTATGTTTTGTGCTTTTATTTGGAAATATGAGCCACAAGAGGTTGAGTCTTACATATGGACAGAACGTGTAATTGTACAACCTTAGATTTTTCTTGGATTCTTACACTAAGAAAAAAAAACAAAAGAAGGAATTTTAAAATATGATCTAAGTGGTCAAATGATATTAGCTTGAGTGCTTCAGTGAATAATGTGTTTCCCTGACTGCTTGGGTTTAAGTCTTTGAAGACATGGTGTAACTTGCTTGTCTGTGGCATTTATGAAATAGTTATATCTCGTGTTGTGACATAGAATTGACACATTTTTACACCTATTTTCCTTACATTTTCTTATCATTTTGACCCTCACATCCATAACTAACAACGTAAACTTTGAAATGGGAACTATAAACTCAAAATGGGAACTCTAGCCAAAAAAATCCTCCAAAAACATGAAAAATCAACTCAAAAATGAAAATTGTTGGTGCAAAATTTGTGCAAAAAAAAACCCTGAAAATGAAAAATTGTTGATGTGTTGATGTTGAAATAACATCTTTTTTTCCTTTTTTTTTTTCTTTTTTTTTTTTTTTTTTTTTCAGGATAAATTTTCAACATTTTGAAAAAATGCTGTAAAATATTTTATCATGACTCCGAAAAACAATAAAATTTCAAAAGAATAATGAAAACATAAATTTAAAAATGAAAACAATAAAAAAAAAAAAAAACAAAACAAAACAAAACCAAAAAACCCAAAAAAAAAAAAAAAAAAAAAGTTTAAAAAAATAACAAAAAGTAAATAAAAATATATATTTAAAAAAAAAAAAAAAAAAGACAAAAAAAATCAAATATATAAAAAAGACCAAAAAAAAATCGAACATAAAAAACAAAAAACAAAAACAAAATTGTTAGATTTTAAGCTTCTGTGGTAGTTTTTTGGAGTAGCATGATCTGGATCATCCACAGTATTGTGTTCATTCTGTCGACGTTTCAAACCCCAAAGGGGTCCATCATCAGGACTAAATTTGATAGAATATGTTCATGATAGTTCTTTAAAAAAAATCAATCATAAAAATTATCTCATTGAAAAAAAATTATAAAAACTATAAAAATAAATAAATAAAAATACAACAATTTTAAAAAACTATTCAAAAAAAAATTAAACAAACCTAATTTATTAAAAAAATAAAAAAACTAGAAAAAAACCAAAAAAATTAAAACACTTTTAAATAATTTAAAAACAAAAGTTAAAGCAAACTAACAAAAATTAAAAAAACTAATAAAATTAAATTTAAAAATACATATTTTATATATATATATATATATATATATATATATATATATATATATATATATATAAAAACAAAAAATTCAAACCAAAAAAAAAAAAAATTAGAACATTAATATTAAAATCTTAGAAAAAGAAAAATGATTTTAAAAAAAATGGATGGCGGGGCTGAAATCCGATTATGAGAATCAGATTTCAACCCCACCCACTTAAAAATTAAAAAATAAAAGAAGAAAAAAAAGTTATTAACAATTTTCTTTTGTTAATAATATTTTTTTTAGGGGGGGGGGGGGGTGCTAAAATCCGATTTTGAGAATCAGATTTCAGCCCCGCCCAGGGTCACGTCGCTCGGGCCCTTCAGCGGGGCTAAAGTCTGATATCAGACTTTAGCCATGCCCAAGGGCCTCGGGAGCACAGCCCTAGGTGAGTGGAGCTATGTGCAACTCTACCCGCCTAGGGTCGCAGCCCCTTAGGCCCCTGGGTGGGGCTGAAATCCGATTCTCAGAATCGGATTTCAGCGTCGCCCACTTAAAAAAAAAATTATTAAAAACAATGTTAATATTTTTTTTATTTTTTTTAAGTGGACAGGGCTGAAATCCGATTCTCAAAATCGGTTTTCAACCCCACCCTCCATTTTTTTTTTTTTTTTAGATTTTAACATTAATGTTCTAAAATTTTTAATTAATTATGTTTTTTTTTTTTAATTTGATTTTTTTATGTTTATTATATTTTTTATGTTTTTCTTTTTTTATTTTTAAATTTAATTTTAATAGTTTTTTAACTTTTGTTAGTTTGTTTTTATTTTTGTTTTTCTAGTTTTGTGTTTTTTTTAATCAGATTTGTTTTTAATTATTTTTTATTATTTTTAGTTTTTTTAATAGTTTTTTAAAATTATTGTATTTTAATTTATTTATTTTATAATTAAAACACACACACACATTTTTTTAATCGTTTATTAAAAAAAATTACATTTTTTATGTTTTTTTTTGTCTTTTTTCTATATATTTTAATATTTGGTTTTTTAAGTAATCAACATTTAAAAAAAATAATAAGACAACTAGAAAATTTGTTAAGTAATCAACATTTAAAAAACAATTGGGCATAAAAAAGTTTAAAGTGTCAAAAAATATAACATTTAAAATATATATATATATAGTTAATACATTAGAAAATATAAAGTGTCAAAAATAAGCCCTCTAAAAAAAGGGGTTGATGCTCCATCAGCACGTTTCAAAATCAATATGAAGATTACTAACATTTAAAAACAAATATTTATATTTGATACATAAGAAAATTTAAAGTGTCAAAAATATGTTTCGGGAAAAAAAATATATGTATTTTACATCACCACTTTTCAAAATCGGTTGACTTTTTTGCTACCTCAACGAAACAGGTAATCATATCAGTTCTCGTTTCAAAGTTTACATTGTTAACTCACCACTCTAACAATAATCATTAAGTAAAGTATGTTTCCTTTTTATGTGTCATCCTTATTATCTAGTTTTTCTTATAATCTGAAATAAGAGCTAACTGCTTTAGAAAATTTTATCAATAAATTGACAAAGGGTTATTACAATGTGTGTGGCTTGTTGAGGTGTTGTTACAAGACTATATCTCCTAGTTTTTCCTTTCAAAGAATGGAGTGAAGACCTTGTTGATGTTGTTTATACATGTTGAACTCATTTTCTACATGTTGTTATCCTATGTTTAGTAATGAAGATTGATTTGGAAAGTTATCTAGTCAAAGGCAATTCAACCATCGAAGGGGACATTTTTGGACAATGCGGCTAGCCTAGTTCAAATGGCTAGGATTCTTAATTAACAAATCATTGTAATATTTGACAAATTGTTACAGCTTGGTTTCAACTAGGGTTATTTGTTAAAAGGTAGTTATTGTATATTCTTGATTTAGATCACATGAGAATCGAGAGATTCTCATGATGATCTTGTCTTTTGAAAATAGGAATGTATTTTGCAATTATAAAATAATGTACTCTCTACCCACGGGCACACACATAGAAGAGAACAGAGAGGGGAGTACCAACACTATAATCATGTACTTTAACTTTTCATTAATGCAAATCTCTACCATTCATGGCTTCATACCTTTCTTTTGAGTAGCTTGTGTGTTGTGTAATTTACCAACCCCTACTAGGAAGGAAGGGCCCTCCTTCTTAACATGGATCACTAGTTAGAGGTGATGTATCATTGTGTTTATTTCCTTTCAGATATGATTCATGTGTGATTTATTGTTACTATTAAAATCTTGTCCATGCATTAAGTAGTTGCAAAATTCTAATCTATGTTAATGTATAACAGCAAAGATCCCAGACCGTTCCCTTTATCAGTGTGATGTTTATTTAATTTATGTTACATTTTTTTGGTTGTTTTACTGAATTGGATGGGTGTTTCATCAATTACTTCAGTGTTGATGGTTCCCAGGAGTGTTTCTTCTTTGAATTAGAGTGATCATGTGACAGAGTGAGTTTTATTCTACAATGTGTGTCTTCTTTCCTAAAAGTGTGATATCCCCTAAGTAAATATTTATCTCATTGTAAATAATTGTAATTATGTTAATTGACTGAGAAAGGGACACAAATTCCATTTCTTGAGGTAGGATATTGCTTCAAGGAATGAATGTTTTATATGGTAGACATGTGTTGGCTAAACTGGTCTTAAATGGGTTGAATGTGCAATGATTTTAACCAACTAGAAAAGGACAGGCCTAGGTATCCTTAGCCTCTAACAACAAGAAAGATAGGACAAAAATTTAATGGAATGTAATAGGTTGCACTATTCAAGGAGGGGGTTGTGTGGAACCACGGGAAGAGGTAGGCAATTAGTCGTTGAACAATCAAGGAAAAGTCAACATAGGGGAATTTTTATGGGAACTCTCACACTCTCTTGGGGGACCCGTAGAAGCAAGGAGAGTGCACATAGTTGAAGGGAAGGAGAGGTGCACTCGATCTCTAACAACCAGCAATTAAAGCATATGGTTATTCATATCAATTATGAAATTCATAATCAACACACAAACTATTTAACTAATCAGCATAGAATTTTTGAAACACAAAAAAATATGACTTACGTGTAGTGGTGATATTCTTTAATTGTGATTTTAGAGTTGAACATTATTTAAATCCCACTAACTGAAACATATTTTTGGGGAGGACTCTCCACCCAACTATAGGCTTCACTGCACATAATCTTTCTATAGTTGGCCACTCTCGACACACCCTCGAGCCCTCAATAAACTACTACTTCCATGGAATCCTTTTTCTTATAGCACTTTTCTTCCACAAGAATGAATAATATCATTCCCCTCTTCGTATGTTAAATAGAACTGATGGTTCCAAAAATAGAAAGAGATTGGAAATGGATCCGCATACACACAATCCATGTGTCAATATGCCAACTTTTATTTCTTTGTTTTAAGTTTTAATTAATTCAATATTTATCTTGATTTAATTATTTATTATTTTATTCATTTTTACTTTTTGTTAACTTTACTTATTTGTACTATATATATAACTCCAGTTTATTATTTACTCATATATTAATAATATTTTATTCATTATTTATTATTACTATTATTACAAGGCATTATATACTCCCTCTCTTTAAGGAACTTCATCTTGAAGTTAAGTTGAATTATCTAACCATTTATTTTATTTTTATTTAGTTATTTATTACGCCACATTTTCCCTACACCCTCTCTTGAACTAGTATACCAGTGGGCATCAAAAGTTTACACATCACCGGAGAAATCCCAAGGAATCTCTTTCATTTTTCCTAACTTTCTGAGCAAGGCATAAAGTCTCATTGGTCTATACCATAGCACAGGTTGGCCCCAAGGCTCATGCCAAGGCTTAAACCTCATCTGCCTTGAGGTACGCATCTTGTCCCAGTACTCAATGACTTTGGGCATCTCGCAAGGTTAGCCTACTCCCTCCACACTCACTAAGGTGCACAACCCCAAGAATTGAAGTCCTCACACCCGCTCAAGACTTCGGCCTCCCAATCCAATATCAAGCACTCGACCTCCTCAAGATGGTCCCATAGCCCTTCAAGAGCTATCCATCAATATCTATACAAGACAAAGGAACCACTGGCATATGTAGTGTTGATTGAGTTTTTCCTCAACCCATATTGTGTTACGTATTCTCCCTCGCAAGTATGGGCTCCCACAAGATCATCAAATAACCCGACCCTCTCGACCCACTTGTGGAATTCCTGTCAATTATCGCATCTCAACATGTGGCCAATGAATTAGTTATAATCATAACATCATAGAAAATAATCTATATCCCACATCATGCATACCATCATGAATACATAACATCGTCAAAACATTATGAATAGTAAAAATTGCATGCTCATGCATTTCATAAATTTTGCATGTAACAACCACATGTTTCACATCATGAAATACCAACGTTAATTATAGCAGATCAACATATCTGCATCAAATATATATTATGACATCCCATAATAAATTGAACCACAAATCATTATAACCTCATATCATAACACCATAAATATGATAATCATCTTAGTACATATCAAAGATAGAGAAATAATGCATTATAAACATTCCTATCATGATTCATCAGAAAGAAAATCAAATTCCTTTGCTTATATAAACAATGAATACTAACTATGAAATAAGAATATTCATTATCCCTCTAGGATCTAGGCTATCTAACCAATACTATTAGTGTCATGTTTTCTTCAAGATACCAATTAATAATCACTAGAAAATAACTATTTATCCTCTCTCTAATAAATGACATCCTTAGATCAAGGCTCACCAATAAGCTATTCATACTTTGATCTTCACCTTTATTTTATCATATACCTTTATCAATTCCTATCAGCATTGATTTTTTCATTTTCAAATTACATCATTACATGTATATTGTCATCAACTTTATATAAAATATACATTTTTGACATATTAATTCATATATAAATTAAAAGTAAAACTTAATCAAAATATTCATTAACTTACCATTTTATTTATAACTTTATAAAATAATTGTTTATGAATATCATCTTTTAAATTAAAATCACTATTATAAATTTAAGAAATCATTTAAAAACAAATTAAATATGCATATAATAGTATCTCAAACTACACATATATAAACGAACAATACTTATATTTTATAGCTAATAAACTTCTATTTTACTCTTTTCTCTTTATCTTTATTATGTTTTAATAAATAATTGTCCCCTAAAATCATTTTATAATATAATTTGAATAATTTCCTAAATATTTAACTCATATTACTTACCATTTAATTTATCCATTTTACTTTATCACCTTAAAATTTACTCTACATAAATCTTTTACAATGTTACACATTTATTATCACTCATATTTTAAACACACTTGTATAAATAGAATATTTTTATTTTTTATCCATTTTATATAGTAATACAGAAACTAAAACTTTTCTCTTTTCCAAAAAAAATCATCGTTAAAACTTTGATTTATAATTATTTAAAAAAAATGCATTAATTTAATATATTACTTTCATAAAATCTTTATACCACGTTGGAATATATTCGGAAGTAAAGTAAATCTTTTTGAAGCATTACCTTTCCAAAGGCATAATGCTATATAAATTCAAGAAGTTTATTTCGATGAGAATGTATGCTCCCTCTTCGATATTAAGCCATGAAATCCAAATTTTGACTTGATTTATGGAAATTTGATGTACGGAAATTTGGCTAAGAATTAAATATTTCAAAAATATCGTGCTGGAAAGGAAAAATCTTCAAGGATACGCAGTTGGAATTTGAGTTTGAGAGTGAATTTGTTAAATTTGAAGAATTCAAATAGGAAATTTTTAATAGCTATTAGCAGTGAGGTTGGATGAAATCATAAATTTAGAAATTTAAGTGAGTTTCACAATGAAAAGATGTCTAAAGAAGATAAAAATTGATTTGTTAACTTTTTCGAGAAAAGGAGGGAAACTAGTAGGAGCGGAGTATATTCATTAGAGCTCATAACCGAGGTAAAGCTTGGATGGGCTTGTTAATGGGTAGTTTTGAATATATGTAAAAATTGATTTGTTAACTTTTTCGAGAAAAGGAGGGAAACTAGTAGGAGCGGAGTATATTCATTAGAGATCATAACCGAGGTAAAGCTTGGATGGGCTTGTTAATGGGTAGTTTTGAATATATGTTTGTGTAAGGATATTTGAGGCATCTTTGCATGTCTTTTGAAACAGGGATTCTTAATATTGCTCAGAATCAAGGCCAAAATGCCAAAGTAGGTTGCATCCAACCTACTTCCAAATCAATCTAGCTGATAATATATTTCAAAGATAATCAAAATAATTCTGCAAATCCAAAACCTGTTAAGGGATTTTATAAGCATCTTTATGACCACTCGAGATCCAGCATAAGTCAAGTCGATCCCACCCTAAAGAGAACATAGGAATGGGGTGTGAACAACACAATGGTAGTCTAATCTTTGGGAACATAGGAATGGGGTGTGAACAACACAATGGTAGTCTAATCAATCTTTGATGTGAAGCATTCTATCTAGGCAATAACAACCCCTTCAATGCTAAGATGGTATTTTTCTAAAACACAACCTTAAAGAGCGCACTCTTCGAAATATTCGTAATTCACTGTGTGCTGGTAAAAGTTAGTTAAGAAACAAACAAGCCTTAAATTAACTTGCAATTAGTTTTCTTTACATTTGAAGGAATAAAAGAATCATGATTTGAATTTTGTTCCAATGATTTATATAGCCAAACTCCCATCAACCATATACTTTAAATCAAGGAAAAATGGAAAGAGCCTGTGGTGGATCAATGGGTCTTGGAATAGTGGTATAGCCTATCTCAATTGTGATGTAACTGAGTAAGCGAGATAGACATCCTTTTCAACTAACAAAAAAATTTAAATAATTATTACATTGTCAAGAGAAACTTGAACAGAATGTTGTGTAAGCTGATGCAAACTATTTTCACTAAAAGTATGAATGGTTCGGAAAAATATGGATATCTTTTCTGGTAACTATCTCTAGCTGGATAAGAATTAGATAGAAGTTTTTTTTATTTTATTTTATTTTCTTTTTAAGTTGGATGGACACATCAGTTGTGTGATTGATGTTTATAATATAGAAACGACACAATTTAGTTTTGACCTTTGCCTATAAATTGTTTCAAAAAAATCGTTATAGCATTTTCTTTCAATTCTAAGGGTTTCAAACTCCTTAATCTTTGAGTTTGTTTCCAAAAAATCACCAAATTTGTAAACCCTAGAGATTTCTATCAATTCCAAAGGTTTCAAGCTCCCTAATATCTTAGTTGGTGGAGAATGATAAGTTTAAAAATAAAAATAAAAATAAAAATAAAATAAAATTAAACTTAAGTTAATATATATTTTTGACAAAGCCAATAATTTAATTTATATAATAAGTTATATCAAAATTAGACATGCATGTTAGGGCTTATAGGTCTAAGGGTTAAAACCATGCTCCAGTACCATATGTAACAACCCACAATTAAAATATACAACTAATTATATCAATTATATAATTTAGAATCAACACACAAACCATTCAATTAATTAGCATAGAATTTTCGGAACACGAGCAAAGACAACTTACTGTATTGGTGATATTCCTTACTTGTGATTTCAAAGTTGAACGATATTTGAATCTCAATAACCACAACAAAGTTTTGAGGAAGACTCTCCAACCCCCCATAGGCTCAGCTACACATAATGTTTTTAGATTTGGCCACCTTGAGCCTTCAATCAACTACTACTTACAGGGAATCATTTGTCTTACCACAATCTCCGTTCACAAAAATGAATAATATCATCCCTCTCTTCATCCATTAAATAGAACAAATTGTTCCAAAAGTGGAAGAGATTGGAAAGGGATCCGCATGCACACAATCCATGTGTTAACAAGTCAACTTTTATTTCTTTGTTTTAAGTTATACTTAATTCAATATTTCTCTTAATTTAACTCTTTATTATTTTATTCATTTTCACTTTTTGTTAATTTTACTTATTCTTACCATTTTTATAGTTTATTTTTATATATATTTATTTAAAACTCCATTTTATTTTTACTAATTTATTTATTTATTATTATTATGTTTTCTTCATTATTTATTATTTATTTACTATTATAATCTTTTCTTTATTATTTATTATTTATTTACTATTATTATCTTTTCTTTATTATTTATTATTATTTACTTATATACAAATATTATTATTATTATTATTACTACGAGGCATTACATGATTTCTAAGTTTGAACTCCACATCAGAGCACCATTACAAGAAAGCTTTTAACATGAGGTTTGCTAGGTAACAAATATCACAAAGAGAGAGAAGTGGCTTGCCTATAAGGCTGAAGAAACCACTGGAAGCTTGTGGCCTGATGAACCTGCTAGACTAGGAAGATACACTTTGGTGCTTGTGAGGGTTGAAGAACCACCAAGAGTTTCCTTGGGGTTAAAGCTCTGGTGCTTGACTCACTAATGAACCACTTAGAGAGTGATTTATTTACCCATAAGAAACGTAACCACTAATGAACCTTCCTTATTGTGGGCTCTCTTATCTTGGCAACTGAGATAAGTTTATTTGTGCTACGATGTTCTAGCACAAATGTGATTATGCCTAAAATATTTGAATGATCACGTGGGTAACTAGTGGATGAAGTCAATGTGGCCTTGCGGCATCTTGTTTCAACTATGCTATTGGCTAAAATCCTAAAAAACACTCCACCTCAATCACTAGAATGTGTCTTGGGGGTGACAGTTGTAAGAAAGACTTGGTTGCAGCTTATCTATGGTTGGGTGGAGAGTTAGAGTCCCACTCTTTGTTTCCAGAACTTTATAGGATAAGTATAATCTTATGTTTGTGCTTGTGAGTATTATATTGTATTTTTTATCACATCATTAATAATAATGTTATCACTAACAAATGATCACCTAGCCATTTCTAAATAGGTGGATCAAAATACACTATGTAAATTTAATTTTACCATAGTAAAATCACTTTCATTGTGGAAAATAATTTAATAAACCACTTTTATTAAATTATTTTTTGATTTAAATCAAAAAACCCCATGAGAATAATTAGATAAATCATTATTTATTTCATTTTCTCTAGGAGTTATTATTAAATCATTATTTTATAATATTTCTTGTCACATTTAACTAAATCCCTTAGGAATATTTAAATAAATCATTATTTATTTGAGTTTCCTTATTTTTGTTATTACAATAATTATTAAATCACTATTTAATAATTATTTTGATAATCACCATGTATGCATTGAGGAGTCCCATGTTATTGCCAAGGTGGCGCATTTTCATCACCGAAAATTTAGGGAAGCCATAGAAATCAAAAGAAGGTCGAGCAACCTCAATAGAGATGACGGCTAGAAAATTAGTAGTTGTTGGATCCTTGCCCTCTCCTCCTAGTCGCTTCCCTACCCTTCCCACACCCTCCCCCTCCCCCGACACCATCCCCAGCACGGGTCTTCCTTGTTTTCCCCCTCCTCACCTTGATCGATCGTTTTCCTTTTTTCCCTTCTCGTCTCTCTAATTTTAGTTTCTTTCACTCCCTCCAGATGAATAATCCTTTTCATTAACCTTATTGTATGAACAGATGAATTATAAATATTCCTTTTGTTCCTAAACATTGATTTTAACTACTAAATTCCCTCGCCCACCTCCCCCCCCCCCCCCCCTCCTTTTTTAATTATGAATTAACCAACCATATTCTTTGTTAAGTATTTTTTAGGATTTTGCCTCTTCTCAATTCTTTTAGATTCCTTAATCTTAATCATTAGTCCTTTACTTAACTTATTAGGTTTAATAAACCTCTAGGATATATATATATATCATTGATTTATGTTTTTTTATTTTAGATAGGTCTATTAATAGGTTAGGGTCTTGTGAGTTATTTCTTACGATTAATGTTTATGATAATAATATTACAAGAAACTAACTTGCATAATAACTAATTAACTATTTATTTATATATTTATATTTAATTCGGAAAATATATATTTACATATTATTCCATATTTAAGGTTTTTGATATATAGCTAATTCATAATATACATATATATTTAATTAGTATTCCATATTAGTAATTTTAAGGTTATTAATGATTAATGTTTGATTTAGTGATTACAATTTTTGGTAATAAATATAACAAAAACTAACTTTCATAATAATTAACTAACCATTTATTTATATGATTATAATTGGAGAAAAGGCCTAGTAATAACTAATTTATTCATTCTCTTAATTTTTAAATACAAACTTTACCTTTATTCAAATGTTGGTAATAAATATAACAATAATTTTGGTAATAATTATAACAAAAATAACTTTTCCTTTCCCTCGGTCCAGTCAGGTTGGCCAGTCAAATTTAGTCGTTTCTCAGTCAAATTGCCCAGTTCAATATAGTCATTTCCTAGTCAAATATATCCATTGGAAGATCTGTTCTCCCTATTTAACATGCAGTCATAATCTGATTATTCAACTTGTCCTGATGATGAACCACACTCGTTGGTTTGAAACATGTCGACAAAAGTATTATAATGTGATTTCCGCTGAAAAATCTTCTCAAATAACTTGATATGGATCACAGAAGCTTAAATTCAACAATTATTTTGATTTCACACCTTTCTTGTTTCTCGTGAAATAATTAATAAATGATTTTATTTGTTAATTATTTCTAAATAAAGGTATTTAACCATTTTAAATTCATTTTCCCTCCCCCATGTGTATGTATGTATGTATGTATGTATGTATATATACACATGTGATTCCTTCACCGAAATGTGGTATTTAATTCCCTTCATACCTGCATCAATCATGGTTGTGAAGCAGGGAAGGTGCGTATATAAGAGCACAGGGAAAGAATCTCTCCATTATTTTTAAACCATGCATAGGCCTAAGAGATTTGTATTCACCCCTTCCCTTAACTAAGTTTCCTTTCGTGGAACTTGGCAATTATGGTATATAACCTATAACCTTGGAATTCAAATTCCAGCATTAATTCAACTTACTATGCAGTGTAATTCCTTAACTCCACTCACATGTGACCAAGGCTCATGCTTATAGTCTTCTAAGACATGCCACCCCATCCTCACTACTCCTTTAAGCACCTCAAAAAACTCGATAATCGCATGAATCACTCTCTTTGGCTTCTATTGGGAATTTTTACTTTACCTTCCACATGAGCCTAAAGCCTCATCACCCTAGCCTACTCCTCGAAACATACTCAAATTCCCTTTCGAGGATCTACTTTTAGGATGATGTTAGCAGCGATGGGGGCCCATTTCCCTTGGAATTCGTTCTCTCACATTATCCTACTCAATTGGGCCCTCATGCCATACTACCCTAGGGCTAAGTCACCCTAATGTCTCCCTCGCTACCCACCGTTATACCTTTTGAGAGACAGACTCTGAGGAGACAGGAAAGTTCTCATCCCCGTGTCTTAACATTTTATGACATGGTAATAATTTCATTACCTTAGCATGGATAAATACTTGACATGTTTTATCCATGCCCACTAGCCACCACATTCGCCCAGTCCTCGTCATCCTAGCAATTTTTGTTGATGGTTATAAGGGAGAGCTCGGGATTGAAGACCTAGGGTGAGGTGGAAAGTGTGGCCTACACCCTTGCATGTTAAAACGAATTTATATGTATGTTTTAATTCCTCCCAGTGATGCTTATGAGCTGATGAAATGCATCAACCTATGACCCTGACTATGAGCGAGTCAGTGGCTGACAAGATACTTATGACATGGATAGCCATGAGGGCTCCACGCAGGACCCACTTGGATGCCATGTGGTGTAGTGCTACTTAATTTTCCATGACTTCAATTAGCCATATCTGATGATCCATGATCTATATTAAGACATTTTATATCATCGAAATCATCTCGATGAGATGAACATTAAGGCATAGTTCGTTTTGAATTTCATAAAGGTGAAAGAAAATGAAAAATTTAGACCCCATCTCCATAAAGTGAATATGGAATTCAGGTTATCAAAGTAACCGCCTCCTGTCAACCTTAGTAAGGGGCTAGGATTAGTAGGGGGTATGTTGCAGAGTGGTATCAAAGCATCCAAGTTCAACACTTGGACTGGATGGGCTCTATCATGGGAAAAATAATGGCAAGGTTCCTTCCAAGCCTTGGGAATCAGTTGGTACTTTGTTATAAAGTTAACAGGACAAGGAGGTTTCATTTTGGATTTGATAAAATGGATAAAACAAATGTTTAAGTGCTAAAATCCATTTTTTGATTGATTGATTGCATGTATGGTTGATATGCTTACCTCGTGATTTAATTATGCAACATGATACTAATGTGTGAAATGATCTTATTGTGATATGTGCTAATGATTTGTTGTCTTTTTTATGTTCTAACCCAATTTGATTGGTTTCATCCAACCACATACCAATAGCGTCTCAAGATGAATCAAGGTGGTAACCTTCACTATGTATATTGAATTTTATTAAGTATAATAGGGTTGTGTGTGCATGATAGCACATAGAGATTACCACAAATAGTAGAGGATGGTATGAAATAAATCCGGAAGACCAAGAAATTAACAAGAAGATGGTGGAATATAGTTCTGACCACACACAACATGGGCACAGAGAAAGATCAATTGAGGGGTAGACCATCCTGACTTAATGAATAGCCTGAGAAGTTTGAGTGCAGAATTAAGGAGATACAAAGTTGACAATGAGAGGCTTGTATGAGTGCATAAGAGAGAAGAAAAAGTTAATGCAGTCATCTTGCAAATCTTGTCAGACTTGAAAAGGAAAAGGAAACAAGTCTTGGATATTAGACTTCATGGGGACAGGAAAAGTCCCTTTCCCGAGTAAGAAAGGACTAATGAAGTAGACAAGAGTTAATCAAGGAAGAGGCATAGGGTGTCAAGTGAAGACACCATGAAGGAGGCACTCTATTGCAATATCCTTAAAGGAAGTCAAGCATCCACATGAAACAATAGGAATATATTCAAAAGGCCACATTATCATCATCGCCGCAACCATTATAATCATGAATACGAGGAAGAAAAATTTTGTCAAAAGATTTCAAAAAATCCAAGCCTCCCACATTTGATGGTGAAATAAGTCAATCAGAGGATGTAGAAGCCTGGTTGTTGGGGATGAATAAATTCTTCTGGATGCATAATTATTCAGAGAACATGAAAGCCAAGATCACTACCTTCATCTTAAAGGTAAAGGTTGACATCTATTGGGAAGACCTGAAGAATGTAAGCGGCATAAGAGAAGAAGAGTTGTCTTGGATGGAGTTTGAGGGTTATTTCAAGAGAAAATATCTATCCGAGGGATACTTCAACAACAAGGAAAAGGAATTATATGATCTTAAATTGAGCCATATGACAAATGATGAATATAACTCCAAATTTTTGGAGTTGTTAAGGTGTGTCCCTTACCTCAAAGAGGAAAAAGAAAAGATTCAAGGATACGTCAGTGGATTGCCACCATCCTCCAATGATAGGATTAATTTCAATGAGCCCAAAACAACAGAGGATGCAATCTAAAATATGAAACATTATTACGAGCAGTCTAAGCACAGGTCTGAGTTTAAGTCTGACTGGAAGTCTAAGAATAGTGTCATGCTCAAAGGAAAAAGGTAGAAGGCTATTAATAAATTGCATATATCCCCTACTACTCTAGAGAGTCAGTGAAGGCTCAACATTATTAGCAAATACCACTTTACTCAAGAAGGAGCTACGAGTTATGGGAGGGGTCCCTAATAGTGTTGGATGTGTGGAGAAAATAATTTCAAGACAAGATTTCCCACAACAAAAGCGCCCTAGTCCAAAATTGTACAATGCACAAGAAGTGAAAATTGTGGGAGATGTGGCATGTGGGATGCCCAAGATCTGTGCAGAACTATACAATCGGAAAGTAGACAATCAAGCTTCCATAATTGAGATGGAAGTTGGAACCAAAGGGAGAGTTCCATCTGAAACCTCTATGCATCCTAGAATGGAGAAAGATCATGCTCCAGATTCGAGCAATTAAACAATTCAAAGTGCAGTGGAAACACTTTGGGCCCAAGGAAGCCATGTGTGAAATGATTGATTAGATGAGGGAAACGTATCCCCTCTTATTGGTTGATTAAATCAAATGTAAATATATTTTCAATGGTGTACATATCTTTTTATATAAATCTCCCTAAATAACAATGCTTGGTATAATGCATGTTTTGTTGTATATAGATATTAGACACCAAGGATGGTATTCACCCCCCAAGGGGGAGGGGAGTACGATATCCCCTAAGTAAATATTTCTCTCATTATAAATAATTGTAATTATGTTAATTGACTAAGAAAAGGATACAAATTCCATTGTTTGAGGTAGGAGATTTCTTGAGGGAATGGATGTTTTAAATGGAAAGCATGGGTTGGATGAAGTGGTCTTAAATGGGCGAGTGTGCAATAAGTTTAACCAACCAAAAAAGGACAGGCCCAGATTTCCTTAACCTCTAATAGCAAGAAATATAGGACAAAAAATTAATGGAACAGAATGGGCCATGTTGTCCAACTAGGGGGTTGTGTGTAACCTTCGAAAGAGGTAAGCGGTTAGTCGTTGAACTATGAAGGAAAAAATCGGTGAAGAGGATTTTTTGGTGGGGAATCTCACACTATATTGGAGGACATGTAGAAGAAGGGAGAGAGTGCATAGCTGAAGGGAAGAATAGGTGATCCCAATCTCTAAGTTTGAACTCTAGATTGGAGACTTAGCAGAGGAATCCTTTGACTTGAGGCTTCCTGGGTTAAAAGCATCATAGAGAGAGAGCAATGGCTTTCCTATAAGGCTAAAGAAACCACTAGAAGCTTTTGGCTTGATGAACTTGTTGGACTAGGAAGATTCACTCAAGTTCTTGTGAGGGTTGAAGAACCACCAGGAGTTGCCTTGGGGCTAAAGCTCTGGTGATTGATTCACTAATGAACCACCTAGAGAGTGATTTATTTACCGATCAATAGCTTAACCATTGATGAACATTCCTTATTATGGGCTCTCTTCTCCTGAAGAGCGAGTTGTAGTTCTTAGTTGTTGTGGTTTCCTAGCATAAATGTGATTATGCCTGAAATATGATCATGTGGGTAGATGGTGGATGGAAGTAGTGTGGCCTTGTGGCATATTGTTTCAGTTGTTCTATTGGATAAAACCCTCAAAATCACTCCACCTCAAGCACTAGAATGTGGGGAGGGGGTGACAGCTGCAACAAAGACCTGGTTGCAACATGTCTATGGTTGGATGGAGAGTTAGAGTCCCACTCTTAGTTGCCATAACTTTTATAAGATAATTGTCATCTTATGCTTATTCTTTGACTACTATAATATATTTTTTATTTCATTAAGATAATGTTATGCTAATTTTGAGGAGTGTCGGTTCTTTCATATGTGAGTTATATAAATTTTATATGGGCTACAAACCTGTAGTGATGTTAAATATAATGCTCAAATGTATAATTCATGCCTGTGAATCAAATTGGGGAAGAGATTATTGTCTACCTATGGAATGTTGATTTTATATGGGAAATATGGGCATGGTATTACTTCCTATTTTCTTTTAGAAGCTCCTTACATATTTATTAATATCCTAAGAGACCAGTGGATCTCTAAGTTAAAATGGGCTTGATTTTTGTCTAGTGTTATCAACCTAAAAGGTCTGCAGAATTATGAGTTAATATAAACCTGTAATTTGTCTATAGGGCTCTGGTGGTTATGAAGGTGAAAATCCCTATTATGTTATTGTATTGCTTATAGGACTGGTTATTAAGCCTTACTCCTTTATTTTCAAGCTCATGAAGGATAGTGATTCACATGTATGTGGTATCATATCCATGTGTATACACACACACACACACACATATATATATAGGCACTTCCTTCACCTAAACGTGGGATTTAATCCCCTCCGTGTCTATGTCAATCATGACTACAAAGTGGGGAACGTGCTCATATAAGAGAATGGGGAAAGAAACTCTCCATACTATTTACACCATGCATAGTCTTGAGATATTTGTCATTTCCCTTTCCCTTTACTAAGTTTCCTTTCAATGGCACTTGGTGATCATGGCATATAACCTCTAACCTTGGCATTTAAATTCCAGTATCAATGCAAATTACCATGCGTTGTGATGCCTTAACTCCTATCGCATGCGACCAAGGCCAAGGCCCATGCTTGTAGTATTTCAGGACACATCACTCCAACCTAGCTACTCCTTCAAGTGCCACAACAACTTGGTAGTCACATGGCCCACTCTCTATGGCTTCTATTGGGAATTCATGGGTCACATTCCATCTGAGCTCGAAGCTTCATCACCTTGGCCTGCTCCTTGAATCACACACGTATTTCCTTCTAGGGATCTCCTTCTAGGATGACTTAAGTAGTGGTGGATGCCCATTTCACCTAGAATTTATTCTCTCACATTCTCATACTCAAATGGGCCCTCATGCCACGTTACCCCGACGTCTCCCTCACTACCCACTGTTATACCTTTTGAGAGACAGAATCTGGTGAGACAGGAAAGTTCTTATCCCATCTCTTAATATTTTATGGCATGGTAATAATTTTTTCACCATGGCATGGATCAATACTTTACATATCTTATCCATGCCTACTAGCTACCACGCCTTCCCGATCCTCACCATCGTAACAGTTTTGGTCAATGGTTATAAGGGAAATCCCAAGATTGAATACCATGGACGAGGTGGCAGGGGTGGAAAACACCTGCGCATGTTAAAATGAATTTATATGTATGTTTTAATTCCTCCCATTGAGCCTTATGAGCCGATGAGATAGTTCAACCCGTGACCTAGACTATGAGAAAGTCAGTAGCTGACAGGTGACTTAGGACATGGATAGCCACGATGGCTCCATGTGTAGGGACTAACATGGGAACCATGTGGCGTGACATTATTTAATTTTACATAACTTCAATCGGTCATATCTAATGATCCAGGAGCTATATTGGGACAAATTTTATATTGTTAGAATTGTCTCAACGAGATGAACACTATGGCATAGTTCGTGTTGAATTTCATAAAGGTGAAAGAAAACAAAAAATTTAGACCCCATCTCCATAAAGTGACTATGGAAGTCAGGTCATCATAGTAACTTCTTATTGATAACATTAGAAAGGGGATGGTATTAGTAGAGGATCAGTTACAGAGTGGTATTAGAGCATCCAGATTTAACACGTGGACTATATGGGCTCTATCATGGGAAAAATAACAACAAGGTTCCTTCCAATCCTTCAGAATCAATTGGTACTTTGTTGAAAAAAGTTAAAAGAGGAAGGAGGTTTTATTTTGGATTCTGGAAAATTAATAAAACAAATGTTTAGGTGTTAAAAGTCGGTTTTTGATTGATTGACTACACATATGGTCGATATGCTTACCTTGTGACGTAATTACGTAGCATGATATTAATGTGTGACTTGATATTATTGTGATATGTGCTAACGATCTATTATGATTTTTATGTTCTAACCTAATATGATTGGTTTCATTCATCCACATATCAATAGCCTCCCGAGAGGAATCAAGATGATAACCTCCACTATGTATATTGAATTTTATTAAGTCTAACAATGGTGTGTGTGCATGAAAACATATGAAGATCACCAAGAATAGAAGATTATGGTATGCCATAAATCCTAAGACTAAGAAATGAACAACAATATGATAGAATATAGTTTTGACCACAGCATGGGAAAGGAGAAATATCAATTGACTAAGGGGGGTGGGGAAGACTCTCCTAACTTAATGAATATCGTAAGGAGTTTGAGGGCATAATTAAGTAGCATCAAAGTTGATGATAAGAAGCTTTTCCGGGTGTAGGAGAGATAAGAAGAAGTTAATTCAATAATAAAGAAAGGCTATCAGACTTGCAAAGACAAATGCAATAATTCTTGGGTATTATTCATGGCAACAAGAGAAGTCCCTTTCCCATGGAAGAAAACAATAACAAAGTAGACATGAGCTAGTCAAGGAAAAGGCACAAGGGGTTAAGTGAAGACACGGTGAAGGGAGAAACTGTGCTGTAAACTCCTGAAAGGAAGTCAAGCATCCACATGTAGTAGTATGAAGATAAGTTTTGAAGGCCACTCATCGTCATCATCACCACCATCATCGTCATGAAGACAAGAGAGGAAGAGAAATTTTGTGAGAAGATTTCAAGAGAAAAAACCTCCTATGTTTGATGGTGAAATAAGGAAGTCAGCAGATGTAGAAGCCTAGATACTAGGGATGAATAAATCCTTTGGTATTCGTGATTATTTAGAGAACATGAAAGCCAAGATCACTACCTTCAGCTTAGATTGAGCCATATGACAAATGATGAATATACCACCAAAATTCTAGATTTTTTAAGGTACGTCCCCTAACTCAAAGAGGAAAAAACAAAGATATAAAGATACATGAGTGGACTACCACAATCCTTCAAGGATAGGATTAAGTTTGACGAGCCCAAAATACTGGAGGATGCAATCTAAAATTTGAAACACTAGCATGAGTAGTCTAAGCACGGGCCTGAGTTTAAGTCCGACAATAAGTCTAAGAGTAATGCCAAGTTCTAAGGCAAAAGGCAAAAGGGAATTAATGAATCTCATACAGGCCATGCTACTCAAGAGAGTTAGTGAAGACTCAACATTATTGGCAAAGACTGGTCTACTCAGGAAGGAGTTAACTTTTATCAGAGGGATCCACATAAGTGTTATACGTGTGGAGGAAATCATTTCAGGCGATATTTCCCATAGCATAAGAAAACTAGCCCAAAGTTAGACAACGCACAAGAAGCGAAAATTGTTTTAGATGTGGTGCATGGGATGCTCAAGATCTACACAACACTAGACAACCTATAGGAAAATCATCAAGCTTCCATAATTGATATGGAATATGGAACCAGAGGGAGAGTTCCAGTAGAAATCTCTATGCATCCTATAATGGAGAAAGCTCATGCTCTGAAATCAAGCAAGTCAAAGTGCATTGGAAACACTTTGGGCCCAAGGAAGCCACATGGGAAATGGTTGACCAAATGAGGGAAACATATCCCTTCTTATTTGTTGAGTAAATAAAATGTAAATATATTATAAATTTTGTATAGGTCTATGTATATAAAGCTCCTTAAGTAATGATGCTTTGTCTAAAGCATGTTTTGTTGTATATGGATATTGAACACCGAGGGGAGTCTTCCCCCTAAGGGGGAGAGGACTATGATATCCCCTTAGTAAATATTTCTCTCATTGTAAATAATTTCAATTATGTTAATTGACTAAGAAAGGGACATGGATTCCATCGATTGAGGTAGGAAATTGCTTGAGCAAATAGATGTTTTAAATGGAAAGCATGGTTTGGTTGAAGTGATCTTAAATGGGTTGAATGTGCAATAATTTTAACCAACCAGAAAAGGATAGGCTCAAGTGTCCACATGGGCTCTTCACTCAATGAACCTCTAACATATCATTTGTGTCTATGGCATATTAAACGATAGCATTAATTTGACTACATATTGGAAAATACCTCTAAAAATCACATTATTTAACCCCTTACCAATACAAACCCAATACACCTTCCCAATTTAAAAAATCCAAATTTCACTAGACATTGTAGGTATACATTTTTTTATTCACATTTTTAATACCCCTTTATATTTTATCATCAAATTTGAGCTCCATTTTTTATAACTGTCAATATGAAAACCCTTTACCCCCTATTATATGCTCAAAATATTATGTCATTTTTTCCTCAACATATATCCCCCAATATGAATGCATGTGGTATGGTATTTATCCCCCAGTGAAGCCCCCGTGAGCATCCTTAGCCTTTAACAACCAGCTAGATAGGAAAAAAATTAATGGAATAAAATGGGCAGTGTTGTCCAAGGAGGGGCTTGCGTGGAACCTCAGGAAGAGGTAGGTGGTTGGTCTCTGAATGAGAAAGGAAAAAACAAGTGGAGGGGAATTTTTGGGGGCACTCTCACACTCTCTCAGGGGACACATAGAAGCAGGGAGAGAGCACATAGATAAATGGAAGGAGATTGTAACCACCCCATCCAAAATTTACCCACTTTCACAAGCTATCCAGGTAAACATGAGCTAAGAGTTACTATTGTAGGTTTTAACCCCGTACAGAAATTACATGCATACGAATTCTAAAACATAGAAAATAAATAATGCGAGAGCATAACACATAAAACACATATACATAGATATTTTACCCTGGATCCCAAAACCGGGACTACCAACTTGATTTTTCATTATGTTCCTTTCAATGTTATAATACATATTTATACATGCCGAAGCATCCAATACCATGGAATGAAAACAATCGCGTCCAAAACCATGGACCGAAAACCATCGCATCCAAAAAACATGTGCGAAAATCATGCACAAAACCATAGGTGGGTCCACCCAACCTAACATAGGGTCAAAAACCAAAATTTTCTGGGGCGCTACCCTGGACACCATAAAGTGGGGTTATGGGTACCCCTCAATCCCCCTGTGACACCCCCTCTAACCCTCCGGTTAACTACGTGGGCTAGTTATGGAAAGAATATAACACAACCCAACATTCTCCCACTTGTTGTTTTCTTTCCATAAGGGGCCACAAGAGAGCTTAGTCATTTTTCCAGCCTTGAAATGCCCATTGTTTCCCTACACCAAGAGAACTTCTTAGAGCTCACAGATTTTGTCAATGCATCTGCAGTATTCTTCAAAGTGTCCACCTTTACCAGCGACACCTTTTTGTCTTCTAGCATATCCCTCACAAAGTGATATGGAACATTAATGTGCTTTGTATTTGAATGATATGTGGGGTTCTTTTCCAAGAAAATTTCACTTTCGCTATCACAGTTTATCCTTATAGCTCCCTGTACTAACCCCATACTGGAACACAATCTCTGCAACCAAACTACTTCCTTGCTTGCATGAGTGGCTACCATGTATTCTGCCTCTATAGTTGATAGTGCCACTACAGATTGTTTCTTACTCATCGAACTGACTACACCTCCAAATAGATCAAACACATACCCACTTGTAGATCTTCTTTGATCCAGATCTCCAGCCCAGTCTGCATCAACAAAGCCATGGATATCCAACATTTTTTCCAATCCTGGTCTTCCTTGGTAGCACAAACCATAATCACTAGTGCCATGCAAATACCTGAAAACCCGCTTCACTGATGTCCAGTGCTCCTTCCCTGGTTTTGACATAAACCTACTCAATACTCCCACTGCATGTGCAATGTCTGGTCTAGTACAGACCATTGCATACATCAAGTTATCGACCGCACTTGCATATGGAACACGAGACATGTCCTCTTCCTCTTCTTGTGTCTTGGGACACTGCTCAGCAGATATCCTCACACCTACAAGAATAGGAACCTTCACCGGTTTACTATCCTGCATATTAAACCTCTGTGGTATTGTCTTGACATACTTCCTCTGGTTTAACCAAAGCTTCCTCTTTTCCCGATCTCTTTTAATTTCCATGCCCAAAATATAGTTTGCAGCACCAAGATCTTTCATGTCGAATTTGGAGGACAATTGGGTCTTAAAATCCTAGACAATTTCTTTGTCATTTCCAACCAACAACATATCATCCACATACAAGACCAGATAAATAACACGGTCACCAATTAATTTAAAATACACACAGTGATCTGCTTTGCTTCTGGTGAATCCAAGTCCCCGTATAAATGTATCAAATTTCTAATACCACATCCTTTGTGACTATTTTAACCCATACAGAGACTTCTTTAACTTGCATTCCAGTTCTTTCTTACCCTTCACCGCAAAGCCTTCAGGTTGCTTCATGTATATTTCCTCTTCTAGATCCCCGTGAAGAAATGTTGTCTTCACATCCATCTGTTCTACCTCAAAATCAAAAGCCACAGCAACAGATAAAAGTAATCTAATAGAAGTTACCTTGGCAACAGGAGAAAAAATATCACCAAAATCAATTCCCGGCACCTGGGAATAACCTTTTGCTACCAACCGAGCTTTTTATTTCTCCACCTTTCCTTCTGCATTTTTCTTCTTCTTGAACACCCATTTGCTGCCAATGGGTTTCCTTCCAGCCAGCAACTCCACCAGATCCCAAGCCTCATTTTTGTGCAAAGATGCCATTTCATCAACCATGGCCTCTTTCCAGAGTTTTCCATCCTCTGAATCTACTGCTTCCTTCATAGTTTTGGGATCATCGTCAATAATAGATAAAGCAAAATTTGAACAAAAAACAGATGGACTATACCTTTCTGGCTACCTTCTTTCTCGAACTGATCTTCTCACACCTAGAGTTTGTGGCTCTTCATCTTCTGATTCCTCCTCTGATGTAGAGTCTAATTCTTCCTCTTTAAGCTCAAACTCTATCTTCTCAAGTTCCTTTGGTTGGACTTCATGTTTAATAACATCTTTTACCTCTCTCAACACCACATCTCGGCTGTACACAACCTTCTGTGTGACTGGGTTCCAAAGCTTATAACCCTTTAAACCATCCTTATACCCAATAAAGATGCACTTTTCAGATTTACTATCCAACTTGGTTCGTTTCTCCTTTGGAACATGTACATATGCATCAAATCCAAATACCCTCAGATGTGAAAGAGAGGGTTTTTTACCAGTCCATAGCTCTTGTGGAGTCTTATCCTCCAACGCTGATAAAGGTGACCTGTTGACCAGGTAACATATAGTATCCACCGCCTCTGCCTAGAATTCCTGTCCTAACCCGACACCACTGAGCATGATTCTTGCCCTTTCCATCAACGTCTTATTCATTCTTTTTGCAACTCCATTTTGTTGAGGTGTATATGGAGTAGTCTTATGTTGTGCTATACCACACTTCTTGCAGAATTCTTCAAATTCCTTGCTACAAAACTCTCCACCATTATCTATCCTTAGCACCTTTATCTTCTTCTCTGTCTGATTTTCCACAAGAGCCTTAAATTATTTAAACCTGTCAAAGGCTTCAGATTTCTTCTTAAGGAAATATATCCATGTATTCCTTAAGAAGTCATCTATAAATGATACATAGTACACAGACTTACCTAGTGATGGAACCTTCACAGGTCCAAACACATCACTGTGCACAAGTTCTAATATCTGTTTTGCCCTCTTACTACCAGAGGGGAAACTCACCCGATTCTGCTTTCCATATACACAATTTTCACAGAAATCAAAATCCAGAGAGCTATTACTCATACCTTCTACCATACCTTTACAATGAAGTATTCGAAGGCCCTTCTCTCCAATATGTCCAAGCCTTTGATGCCACAACATGGTCTTCTCTCCATAGACCACTAGATTTTCTACTCCACTTTCAGGAACCACAGAACTATTGCACCCATCAATAACAGTGCTACCTTGCAGCTTGTACAGAGTTCCAATTAGAACTCCCCGCATCAAAACCAGTGCTCCCCGAACCACTTTGCAGGTATCCTTCTCAAACACTATTTTTACACCTGCATCATCCAACTTGCTTACAGAAATCAGATTTCTGGCCAATACAGGAATATGCAGAACACCCAGAAGTGTTCTAACCCTTCCACCTTACAACTTCAACTTTACTTTTCCACGACCAATAATTCTAGCCTTCCTATCATCCCCTAAGAAGACATCACCACCGTCATATTTCTCATACTCACAGAACCACTCTCTATGGGGAGTGAAGTGAAAGGATGCACTTGAGTCAATCAACCATGCCTCATGATCTACATGTGTACTTGAAGAATCCAAGTACACATCCCCGCCTTCATCTGAGGTGGTTTTCGCCTCTGCAGAAGGAGCATCATCATTTCCCTTTCCTTTATCAGGAGCTTTAGATTTACAATCCCTTTTGTAGTGCCCTTCCTTTCCGCATTTCCAGCACACCACCTTTACAGGTTTTCCTGGAGATTTAGATCTCCCTTTATATTTAGATCTCCCACTCGATGACTTATTTTTGTTTCTGTTCTGGGACTAACCTCATACAGACAAGGCATCACCATTCTGGCTCTCCATATTTTTTCGTCTCATCTCCTCCATCGGCAAGGATGAGATTATTTCATCAAAATGCAAGGCAGTTGCATTGCTACCTATTGCAATAACCAGACTATCCCACGAATTTGGTAGAGAACACAACAAATTGATGCACTTATCTTCATCTAAAATTTTAATATCAACAGATGCTAACTAACTTACCATAGTGTTAAATGTGTTCAAATGTTCTGTCACCGAGTCTCCATCTTTCATCCTCAGGTTATACAGCTTTTTCCACAGTAACAGTTTATTCACTAGAGACCTAGATTGGTATAAAGTCCCTAACTTGTCCCACAAAGCCTTCACCGTAGCTTCCCCTGATACATTCAACAATACTAAATCTGAGACACACAATCGTATTATGTTTTTTGCCTTCCGATCCAACTTCTTCCATTCTTCATCGGACACTCCCATTGGTTTAGTTCCCGGATCTACCACGATCCACTGATCTTTATCCACCAACAGATCCTCCATCTTGAGTTTCCACAACTCAAAACTCTAACCATTAAATTTCTCGATCGCTATCTTTCCACTGCTCGCCATCTTCTTTCACCACCAAAATCGATCTCGCAGATCTACCACTGAACAGGGTCTACCACAGGCCCGAGCGAAACCCCTCAACAAAAAAGGCGTCCCCTTGAAGTCAAAATAGCTCTGATACCAAATGTAGGTTTTAACCCCGTACAGAAATTACCTACATACGAATTCTAAAACACAGAAAATAAACAATGAAAGAGCATAACACATAAAACACATATACACAGATATTTTCCCCTGGATCCCAAAATCGAGACTACCAGCTTGATTTTTCATTATGTTCCTTTCAATGTTATAATACATATTTATACATGCCGAAGCATCCAATACCATGGACCGAAAACCATCGTGTCCAAAACCATGGACCAAAAACCATTGCGTCCAAAAAACATGTGCGAAAATCATGCACAAAACCATAGGTGGGTCCGCCCAACCTAAAATAGGGTCAAAAACCAAAATTTTCCAGGGCGCTGCCCCAGACCCCATAAAGTGGGGTTACGGGTACCCCTCAAACCCCCTGTAACACCCCCTCTAACCCTCCGGTTAACTACGTGGGCTAGTTGTGGAAAGAATATAACACAACCCAACAACTATGACATGACTCGACATCTAAGTTCCAGTTATGGAGGTGGTTTCTACCAACCACAAACACATTGCAACCTTCTAGGTACACCACAACACATAGATACCAGACAACATCTATTGATGATCCTGCCCTGGGCTAGAAATTTCTTTTTCCTAGACCTTACATCCCACCCGCACACATTTTAAGTTGTGCATGCGGTTGGAAAGCTCTAGCCACATGCACAAGCCTTTTTTTGCCTGTGGTTACAACTAAAATCTCCCAGTTTTGTGCTCATGGCTATGAAATTAGTGCCACATTTTCAGGGCTAGCCTACAAGCCACTTCCGAGAACATCCCAAAACTCTTGAATATTAAGTATAAGATAATTGCAAGTCTATACAAACTATACTCGGCTCAGATCTTGCTCAAAAGTTGCCAAACACATGAGAAACATTTTGTCAAACACATAGTAGCTACAGGTCATGAATGCATATATGTTAATTGTCTTATTAATTTCATCATAGAATCATCAAGAAGGCTCGTTTCCACCTCAATATAGCTACAACAACACTTGTTATCCGAAGCATTCATACAATAACTCATTAACTTATTGAATCTTAAGTAAGATCCATAACAAGAGCACATCATTTAACTGTAATAGCCTTGGTCAAAATTCCATGTAATAAAGCTAATAAAGAAAAATAAGACCAAGTTCATGGGACATATTCCATGCTGAATGTTTGGAAAAACATCCTAGTGGGTGTCCATTTCAGTTATTATGGCTAAAGGAAATTGGGAAAGGCAATGGCGAAGGATTTGAAAAGGAAAAGTGGCATTAATTGGCATTTTATTTATGAAAATAAAGGAAATTAGGAGAAAAGGAAGGTGAAAGGTCATAGGTTGCATATGAGGAGGAAATTGAAGGAAAATAATGGGAAATAAAGAAAATAGAGGCCTCATTAATAAAAAGGTTTATGAGGATTAGTTCACAAGTTTTTGATAGTTTTTGGGTGGAACTCTCTCTCCATTCTCTCTCTCACATACTTAGAGAATTATTGGAGCACTCTAGCATTAGATCTAGGAAAGAAAAGGAAGGACCAAGAAGTAAAAGGGAAGTTAAGATCAAGCAAGGAAGACCAACATCAAGCAGCTACAACGAGATTATTTGTAGGTATCAATTTTCATGTGTGATTTCCTTGCTAGATTTGGCATGCATGGTACATGCATGTGTTTATTTGGTTCTCTTTCTATCATTGGCATGGGTTTTGCCATGTGCGAAAGTGTTCTTCAGCCTCACCTTGCCATTTCCGGATAGCCATGTTGTGATGCGTTCTCTTGTATTTGGTTGAGCTAGATTGGCAAATGGTTTCGAAACTAAGTGAGGTGGTCTCTGAAAGAAAGAACAGAAAGCCTAGGAATCCCTGGGCTGAAGAAGGTAGCATTACGGTAAATCTAGATTTTGTGTGCCTCAGTGGGCCTAGGAATCATAGACTGGTGAATGGTGTAATATATGGTAAATTCTAGAGGTTTGTGCCCTCGATCAAGCCTAGGAATCCTAGACCAGTGAATGGCGGGATATATGCTAAATCCTAGAGGGTGAAGTCTTGATCAGGCCTAGGAATCCTCGACCGTTGTATGGTAGGATATATGATCAAGCCTAAAAACTAGGAGATGGGAAAATTCCTCACGTTGTATGTGGCTAAATCTGATGGAATCCATTCTTGTTTAGGACCTAGTGATTTGGTGGGGATTGCAGTTAAGCCTGAGCAAACTTGGTTTAGTTTGGTTTTGAGTCCCACAGTCATGCTTAGAATATGGCACAAGGGTGATTGGCTGAAAGAAAGATTTGGTTCAGCCAATCTATGGTCAAGTGGTTCGTGGAAGTCCCAAACTTGGTTGGACTTTGTATTCATTAATAATAGCTTCTTATCCTTGGTATTTCATGTGTAAATATACTTGTGCATATGTGATTCTTATGATTTTTATGTGCTTGTTGTTTCTTTCAATTATATGTTGGTTATGAGTATGTTTAATGACAAATTTGATGTATGGCTCTAATCATGTCTTGATTGAAAATGAATGTACAATGAATTTATGACCTAATAGATGATAATGCAACTATTGTGATAGGGCAACAATTCTTATTTACAAAACTTAGATAAGTATGAGACCCCTATACTCAGATATGTTGTTATGACCTATAGATTACATATTGGTGACATGTTTAACAAAATTCCTATCATGGCTAATAGGGGTCAGATCAAGTAATTGTACCAATGATTACATTAGTATCATTATTCCATTTTTATTTATCGTTTATGAAAGTTTCATGAAGTTCTAGGAAGTGGCCTGAGACTTGGCCTTTAAAAAGCGGCATAGAATCTGGGGTCGTTGGCTTAGAACTATCTGAAAAAAGTCCACAAGCATTGGAATTCCTTACTGTGGGAGTGACTCGAAGGCTTTAGTCCCATGCATGGATTTTCATGGGAGCATTTGGGGTTCCAAATCAGTGAAATGTGAATTTATGTCAAGGGTTGGTTGGCTCTTGAAGGGTCAGTAGCTCCTAGGGAAGGTTAGTTTGGTTGTGTTTTGTTGGTTTCACTTCCTTAATTATACTTGGGGAGTTGAATCACATCATAGTAGCCTCTCGTCACATGTTTACCCTAGTGGGCCAGATAACTTGGGTAAATGTGGGAGGAGAGTGTTACAAGGTGGTATCATAGCATGGTTCAACACTTAGATTGGATGGGTGGAATTTGTTTATCATGCATGCATGTAGGTTGTATATGCGCTTGTTGTATATGCATGGTAGTGGTCATTTTCATAGTTGTGTTTCCATGTAGGAGTTGATGATGTTTTTGTTGGGATGCTTTAGTCATGAATGCATGTCAGTTGTATATGCATTTGTTATGGATGTCAATGTTTGTATGTTGTTATGCATGCATTGTCATGGTTATAGTTATGCATGTATAGTAGGTCAAACATGAATTGCGAGGTCATTGTATGTAGATTGTTTCATCATGATGTTGTTGGTTGTTATGATGCTAATGTGTTGGCTAAGATAGAGTAGGAGATGTAGATCATCAAAGCGAGGTTGCAGCATTGGACCTCAGGATAAAAGCATATCGTCATACAAGTTTGTATGGTGGGTATGCAAGTATGTTGGTTAATCATTGTTATAAGTATTAGGTCATGTACATGTCTGCTAATCTATGGTTGTTGTGGTTACATGTATGTTAGATGTTAGTTAATCAGTGCGGTTATATGCATATGTGTTGGATAGTCATGAATGATAGTAACTTGTTGTTGTATACATTGTGGTCATATGCATGATGAGTATGGTTATTGCATTAAGTTGTTGTTGTTATATGTACCGTTCTAATTTAGATTGGCTTGTGCAGATGGTTATGGTCATGATATTCAAGTATGAGCCGACATATTTGTGATATTGTGTTGTACTAATCTAGACTGATTGTGCATATGTGATTGTTATGAATGAATGAGAATTGTTTATGAGCTTATGATGTGAACATGTTAGCTAGTTACTCTCATGGATATCACGACCTTATTTATGTCTAATTTGATGTGTTGTGAAGTTATATCATTTTAATCTAGATTGATTTTGTAGACAAGCTAGCCTCCCCTGAGATACATTAAGGTATGAGTTTGCTTATGTCGTCTATTTGGTGTTTGAATGTTTGATTATGTTGTTTATTTGATTTTTGAGTGCTTGGTGTCTATTATTTCATCCATATGTTTTTTGAATGTTTGATTACTTTCATGATATATGTGTCTATAATATTGCATAAAGGAATGATCTTGTTTTAAGACAGTTGTACTAACACATATGTGCTGAGAAAATTGATATGCACTTGAATGTAAGTAGGTGCTAGTTATAGTAGTATGACTAATGATTGTTAGTAGATTATGACATAGTTATTATTCTTAGTAAAGGTTGATTTCAAATAATAGAAATGTTGTCTTGATATTTGGAACGTATGATTGACATGTGTGAACAGTTGCAAGGCAGCATGCTTGATATTAGCATGACAAGGTAATAGTTGATTTTTTTATATAATTATCTGTTGGGTGATGTGATAGTGCATAGTAAGACTCAGTTGCATCATGGTAAAGGTAAAAGAAATGAATTGGGTGAGAATTCCTTTGGATATGTTTGGAAACCACAATTCCAAACAAATGAATGCTTTGAACATAGGAAGTCCTCTTAACTTTGATTTTGTCTAACATCATGTGGATATGTGCTAGATTCATGAACATGTATTTGATAGGTATAGCAGTTGGTTTCTAGTTATAGTTGTATCCATTAAGGGAATTGGATTCCCTTGAGAGATGGCATGGATGTGTTCAGTTACAGGGTAGCTTGTTTGATACAACAAGATAAGGTAACCAATATATTGTTATATTTATTTATACATTGACAATTGCATGTCTATGGCAGTAGGATGCAGGGGATTGCATGGCAAAGATACTTCCATGAATTCTTGAAGAAGGCTCAGGTTGATCTTTCCCTTGGAAGCTTGAGAACCCATGGGGTTGAGTCATGGTTTTTGTTGGGAGCTTTGTGTCGTCGGTATTTTGTGATTTCTTTGAGCTTGATTTATGGGTTTTGATTACGTCCAGTGCAATGCCTTGCCACTTTGTTTGTGATGTCGTATTGCTATTGGTTTTCATGGTTTTCTTCATATTGACTTTCTTGTTCTTTCCTTTTATGTTTTGAATTTCTTGGGAATTGGTTTGGAAGGAGGAATTTAATGGAGCTCGGGAAGATCTAAATGAAACCCAACAGGTGATGTAAGGCTCGAATGAAGCTCGGTCCATGTATAAGTGAAGTTGAAGGAAAGAGTATGACAGATAGTTGGATTGGTTGGGTCCATTGATGTAAATGGACAGTGGTAGGGCATTTATGAGAAAAGTAATCAGAAAAGGTAAAGTAAATGGATTTGAGGCATTATATGCCTTGGCTAAGTTGGGAATTAATGTTCTCAATATTGTGCATGATGTGCACACATAAACGGAGTTCTCTTAACCTTGACCTTATGCTATTTGGTAATTATGGTGTGATCATGATTATGTTGATGTCTATATATGTATACATGTATGTATGTATGTCATTTTCTGATAGGGTCATCAGAAATCATGATTATTTAATACTAATGTTTATATGTATATATGTATTGATGTATTTCGTTGTTTGACAGGATCATGATTGTTTTATGCTAGCATTTATATACATGTATGTATCTATTTATCTGTCACTATCTGACAGGGTTGTCAGGGATCATTATCATGGAGGAATGATTGCTTATGTAGGTGAATGGCATGAAATAGGTTCCAGGTCTTATGGGGAATTAAGTGGGAAGAGTAGGCTCGAAAAATTTATGAGGTCAGTATCATGTGGATATGAATTGATATTATGTGCTTGTACTATGCCTATTTTTATGTCATTGACAAGTAATGTTGGGGGATACATCAAAGAAATGTGAGCAGTGTGATCGATGACATGTTGGAACATGTGTGAATAGTGGAAAGACACTAGAAGCAAGGTTGCTTGGTAGAGATAGTGTGGTTTTGGATGTGCAATGCTATTGTTGTGTATATGTTGTGCATATTGTATATTCAGTGATTGTACCTATGGTGTTATGTGTCTGTTGTATATATGGTGTTGTGTGCATATTTCATATGCATTGCTAGGTATAGATGGTGCTATGTACATGTTGGCTATGTTGTGCTATGTACATATTGTACTGTGTGCATGATGGATATGCAGTGTTGTGTGCATGTTGGATATGTGGTTTTGTGTACATATGGTGCTATGCACATGTTTTATATTAAGTGTTATGTACATATGGTGTTGTGTGCATGTTGTACATGTGGTGCTATGTCCATATGGTGTTGTGTGCATGTGGCGTTGTGTACATGTTGTACATGTGGTGTTGTGTGCAGGTGGTGTTGTGTAAATGTCATGCATGTGGTGTTGTTTACATGTGGTGTCGTGTACATGTCATACATGTAGTGTTGTGTACATGTGGTATTCTATACACATTGTATAGGTGATGCGGTTTACATGTGGCATTGTGTACACATTGTGAAAATGGTGCCATGTACATGTGATGTTGTGTACACGTTGTGTAGGTGGTGTTGTGTACAAGTGGTACTGTGTACATGTTGTACATGTGGTACTGGTGTGGTATTGTGTGCATGTTGTACATGTTGTGTTGTGTACATGCAGTACTACATATGTGCATTTTGTAGTCGTGGCATCGTGACATGTGTATTCGTTGTGTCGTACAATGTGTACGTATGTGTATTGTGTTGTACATTGGATGTAGGAGTTGCATTTTGTTGTGTTGTACATCGAGTGTAGGTGTATGTGTTGTGATATATATCAGGTGTACATGTATGTATTGTGTGGTGTTGTACATTGTGAGTGGATGAATGTATTGTGATGTACATTATGGATGTGTATGTGATTGAAGAAAAGAAAAAGGCACTGGGTGTTTGTTGGGTGTAGCAACCGATCCAGTGTGTATACGAAAAGGACAAAGGATAAAGGTAGAAGTGAAGGACCGATTAAAGGATAAGTATTAGTATTTCATCTCAATTTATTATGTATGTGATCTATGATTCTGATTTATGATGGTTACATGTGATCTATGATTCTGGTTTAAGATGATTGCATGTGATTCATGATTTTGATCTATGATGGTCTTGTTTCGAGCTAGTTGTATTTGATATATCTATACATAATGATTTGATAAAAGAGTTATTTTGTCATGTTGTGGTAGGAAGTAAACAAAATTGCAAGTGTACCTCATTGATGAGCTACCAATGAGGTATGATTTGGATTTATTTCAATTCATTTTGAGTCTAATGCAAATTATGTGCTTGGTACAGGAAAGCATGGAAAATACTTGGGTTGGGTGGTTGAAACTGACTGCAAGAATTAGCAACAACAACAAAATGAATTGGAATAGACAACAATATTTTGGTAAAGCACTTCAGTAGCAGGGCCATTGTGGGGCACTAGTACCTAATAATGTCCATTTATTTCCATGAGAATGCTATGATTGGTATGATGGTTTTGAGGCAGGTATATGCCTTTTTTTTTGGACCTTCCAATGTGAGGAAGCCTTTCCAAGGGATGGATCACCCAGGAATGGGGATGTCGGGAACTTGGCTAGTGATTTCATGGAAAGGGGTGACCATATTTCTCATGGGACTATGTAGCATAGAAGGGAAGCTCAAGAATGGATTTGTTTTGGTCATTAGCATTGCTAAATGGAATCAGATGCACATGGGTAGTGTTCCCTAGAAAAATGAGTCGGTAGTTGTTCATTGAGGGGACATGTAGCATGGGATTGTAACATTGGACATTGGATGCATCTTTGACTTTGGCATTGGATTCTGAACTTCATGTGAAGGAGGTGAATCCTGGTATTACTTTGAGGGTGGAGGTGTGAGCATATGGAATCCCTTGTTAAGGATTTAGGCATCGTATCCTTTTATTTGTTGGTTGAGAAAATGTGTATATGTGTATATTATTGCAAATATTGTATCGAGTTGGATTTATAAAGCTCCATGAATAGTATGGTAATTTGTTGGCTGAAGAAAATGTGTATGAGTATATACATGTTGGTTATTGTAAATACTGTAATGAGTTGTGTTATAAAGCTCCAGTAAACAATATGTTTGTCATGCTTTCAATAGGTTTTTCATTGTAAATACTACAATGAGCTGAGTTATAAAGCTCCATGGATGGTATGTTTTCATTTTTAACTATTTTACTGGTTATAAGTGTCATTGAACACCAAGGACTGTATTCCCCTTGGGGGGGGGGGTTTCTATAACAACTCAAGTCAAAATTCAATGTAATAAAGTTGATAAAGGAAAAATAAGACCAAGGTCATGGGACACGTATTCCAAGTTGAATGTTGGGAAAAAAATCCTAGTGGGTGTTCATTTTGATTATTATGGCTAAAGGAAAAGGCTTTGAAAAGGAAAAGTGGAATTAATAGGCATTTTATTTATGAAAATAAAGGAAATTAGGAGAAAATAAAGGTGAAAGGTCATAGGTTGCATGTGATGAGGAAATTGAAGAAAAATAATGGAAAATGAAGAAAATAGAGCCCTTATTAATAAAAATAATTTTGAGGATCAATGCACAAGTTTTTGATAGTTTTTCGAGGGGTCTCTCTCTCCATTCTCTCTCTCTCACACTTAGAGAATTCTTGGAGAACTCTAGCATTGGATAAAGGAAAGCAAAGGAAGGACCAAGAAGTCAAAGGGAAGCTAAGATCAAGAAAGGAATAGCAACATCAAGTAGCTACAATGGGATTATTTGTAGGTATTGATTTGCATGTCTGATTTCCTTGCTAGATTTCGCATGCATGGTACATGCATGTGTGTATTTGGTTCTCTTGTTGTCATTGGTATGGATTTTTCCAGGTGTGACAGTGTTCTTTAGCCTTATCTTGCCATTTCCAGATAGCCATGGTGTGATGGGTTCTCTTTTATTTGGTTGAGTTTTATTTCCAGATGGTTTCAAAATTAAGTGATGTGGTCTCTAAAATAAAGAACACAAGGCCTAGGAATCCCTAGACTAGAGGAGGTGAGATTGCGATAAATTCGGATTTTGTGTGCCTTGGTGGGCCTAGGAATCCTCGACTGGTGAATGGCAGAATATGATAAATCCTAGAGGTGTGTGCCCTCAATCAAGCCTAGGATTCCTCGACCGGTGAATGACAAGGTATATGGTAAAGCCTAGAGGGTGGAGCCTTGATTAGGCCTAGAAATCCTTGATTGTTGTATTGTGTGATATGTAGTAAAGCCTAGGGACTAGGAGACAGGAAAATTCCTCATTGTGTAGGTGGATAAATCCGATGGAATGCATGCTTGTTTAGGGCCTAGTGATCTAGAGGAGATTGTGGTAAAGCCTAAGGAAACTTGGTTTGTTTTGGTTTTGAGTCCCACATTCATGCTTGGAATATGGCTTATGGTTGATTGGATGAACAAAAGATATGGTTCATCCAATCTATGGTTGGGTGGTTAATGGAAGTCCCAAAGCTAGTTGGTTTTTGCCTTCATTAATAATAGTTTATTCTCCTTGGTATTTCATGTGTAAATATATTCGTTCATATGTGATTCTTATGCCTCTTATATCCTTCTTGTTTCCATTGGTTATATGTTGGTTATGAGTATGTTTTATGATAGACTTGATGTATGACTCTAATCATTTTTTGATTTGAAAATGAATGTATAATGAATATATAATCTAATAGATGAGAATGCAGCTATTGTGATAAGGAAACAATGCTTCTTTATGAATCTCAGATAAGTATGAGACCCCTATGCTTAGATATGTTGTTATGACTTGCAGATTACATATTGGTGACATGTATGATGAAATTCATGTCATGGCCAGTAGGGGTCAGATCAAGTACTTGTACCAATGATTGCATTAGTAGCCGTATTCCATTTTTATTTACCATTTCTAAGAGTTTCATGAAGTTCCAATCAGTGGCCTGAGTCCTAACCCTTAAAACGTGGCACAAAATTTATGATCGTTGGCTTAGAAAAAGTTTAAAAAGTCTATAGTCATTTGCATCCCTTATTTTGGGAGTGACTAGAAGGCCTCAGTGGCATGCATGGCTTGTCATGGGAGCGATTGGGGGTCCAAATTAGTGAAATGTCAAGTTGTCTCAAGAGTTGGTCACCTAGAAGGGTTGGTTGGGTCTTGAAGGATCTGTATCTCCTGGGGAAGGTTAGTTTGGTAGTGTTTTGTCAGTTCCACTTCCTTAATTGTACTTGGGGAGTTGAATCACATCATAGTAGCCTCTCATGACATGTTTACCCTAGTGGACTGGTTAACTTGGGTAAATGTGGGAGGAGGGTGTTACATTAACCATGCATATAACCATAATGAAACCATGACGAATAGTCATAAATCAACACAATAACCAATACATGTGCTCATTGATCACAACAAGAAAATATATCATGTTAACATATGCAAAAACCAACCAAGTCATAGAATTCCCCATACCACCCGACCATAGATTGGGCTAAACAAAATCTCTCTTTCAGCTAATCACCCCCATGCCATATTCCAAGCATGAATATGGGATCTCATGGGATAAATGAAAACAAAACAAACCAGGGCTTCCAGAGGCCAAACCACCTCAATCCTTAACCATAGTGATTTCACCTAAATCGTTCCAGAAATCAATAACACCAAACAAGCTTAGATGCCTCCAACTTTCTTCACCATACTTAGAGGAATTTTCCTATCTCCTCCCATCCGTCAAGAGTTCCCAGAGAAATTCCATATCCACCCTTGACCCTTGGGAATTTTCTTGAGACCACCTCACCAAGATCCAAAGTCTACTGGCAATCCAAAGCTAAACCAAACAGGGAACCCACAACACCATGGTTATCTAGGAAATGGAAATTCAAGGCTGAAAACAACTGTCAATCTAGGAAAATCCCATGCCAATGAAAACAAATAACCAAATTCATGTACCATGCATCCAAATACCAACAATGAAATCACACATTAAACCTGTTACCTAAAATTTGTTCTAGTTGTAGCCGCTCTTCCAACTTTTCCTTATGCTCCCTTTCCTCTACTTGTCCTTCTCTTTCTTGCTTACTTGTGTCCAAGTGCTCCCTCTATCTTCTCTTAGATATTTGTTTCTGAAAATGATCAAATGTTGTCAACTATTTCTCACATGGATTTTTATCATTTATGTTTTGTGTCTCTTCCTTTCCTTTTTCTCTTTTTCTTCATTTTCATTATTTTCTCTCTGATTTCCCTTACATGCATATTCTTGTCTCTTCATCACCCTTTCCTCCTATTTTCCTTTATTTCTCATATTAAATTTCCATTAATTGTCATTTATCTTTTCCAATGGCAATGCAAATTTCCATAGCCATTAATAAACCACAAGTGATGCCCACTATAATGTTTATCCCTCCATTCATCTTGGAATACATGTCCCATGACTTGGTCTTATTTATTTACATGGAAAATCAACTCAGGGTTGTTGCAAACCCCTCCCCCTTGGGGGAACATTGTCCTCAATGTTCTATGACACTTATGACCAGAAAAACATACTGCTTATGGAGCTTTATAACATAGCTCGATGCAATATTTACAATGACAAATGTTAAAAAGCATGACAACATATCACTTATTGGATATTTATAACACAAATTGATATAGTATTTACAATGACACACACACACACACACACACATACACACATATATTTATATATATACACTGAAAACTCATTTGATTCAACCAAAAAACAAAGAAGCATATAATTCCCACATCTAATCATCCATCTCCCATGTGGCTTCATCGCAGTCAAAGTGATTCCACTGCACTTTAACTCGCTCTATTTCTCGTTTCCGGAGCATGAGTTGTTTCCATTGCAATATGAATTGTGTCTCTAGCTAGATCTTTGCAATACATACTAATAAATCACATTATCAACATCTTGTATATATCTCTTAAGCAATGAAACATGGAATTTCACTGTTGGCATAAATGCAAGTCTATAGGCCACTGGTCCAATCCTCTCAAGGATCCCAAAAGGTCTACAATACCGAGGTACCAACTTAGCACATGAACCAATCCTCAAGGAGCTCCTCTTGGGATTTATGCACAAGTACACATGTTCCCCAACTTGAAACTCCTTTAATGCTCTATGTTGATCTGCATAACTCTTCTTCCTATATTATGTTTCCTTCAAATTACTTGTAATAATCAGGATCTCTTGCTCCATCTCAGCAAACATATCTAGTCCAATCAGTCACTCCACTTGATAGGAGTATTACAACTCCACTTTTAGAGAGCCTCAAATGGACTCATCTTCAAGGATTCTTGATACCCATTATAAGAAAACTCCATCAATGGAAGATACTCCTCCCACTTCCTTTTTTGATGCATGACATACATCCTCAACATATCCTCAAGAATCATGTTAACCCTCTTTGTTTGTCCATCTATCTACAGAAGATAAGTTGTACTGAAAGCTAACTTTGTCCCCAATCCTGCAAATAATTCCTTCAAAAACTTGGAAGTGAACTTGGCATCTCTATCTGACATAATCTTCTTAGGAACCCAATGAAACTTCACTATCTCCTTGATGAAGGTCTGAGCCACTTCACTATCTAAATTAGTAGACTTCACTGCAATGAAGTGAGCTACCTTTCTCAACCTCTCAACCACAACCATGATGGAATCGTGTTGCCTCTATGTCCTCGGTAATCTTGTAATGAATTCCATGGAAATTACCTCCTATTTCCATTCTAGAATCAGAATAGGCTTCAAAAAGCCATTTGGTTGCTTACATTCATCTTTCGCATATTGACAATACAAACACCTTGCAAAAAAATCAGGTACCTCTTTCTTCAAATTTGGCAAATAATAGAACTTCTTAACAGGTGTCAAGGTATTATGGTATCTCAGGTGGCTTGAATATGGCTTGACATGAAACTCTCTCAAGATGAGCTTCTTCAACTCACTGTTATCTAGCACATAAATCTTTCTCTTGAATCTAACCAAGGCATTTGCTATGGGGTGATACTCATCATCCCTATCACCTACACTATGTTGCTGCAATATCTACTTCATCTACTAGTACCTCTCATCATGTTTATCTGCATGCAAGATTTTATCCTATAAATTTGTCTCATAAGAGCTCATAGTTGAAATATGATTCACCTATACTATCCTACTAAGAGCATTCGCAACACTGCTGTCTTTGCCTTTAATTTACTTGATTACAAAATCAAACTCACTAAGGGTATCCAACCATCTAGCTTATCTTACATTTAGATTAGGTTGGCCAAAAAAATACCTCAATCTGTTATGATCACTCATCAGAACAAACCTCCTACCAAGGAGATAACTTCAGGGCGTGAATGATAGCTACCAACTCAAGATCATGAGTCGTATTTTTCTTCTCGTGCTCATTCAACTTCCTTGATTCATGGCAAACCACCTACCCTTCCTATATCATGACTTCATCAAGTACCTCCTTGAAAGAATTTGGTCAAACCACAACTCCTTATTAGGATTTGGAATCTTCAAAACCAGAGCGTTCGTAAGCAATTGCTTCAACTGATCCAAACTATCTACACACTCAGTCCATTCAAAGTTATTCCCTTTCATCTACAAGGATGTGATAGGATGACCAATTTTAAAGAAATTACTGATGAAACCGCCTGTAATAACCTACTTGTCCCGTGAATGATATGACCTCACCCAGATTCCATATAGTTGTCCAATCCATGATATCCTTAATATTTTCTGGATCCATTGTTATCCCTTCCTTGGAAAAAATAGGTCCCAAGTAATGAATTTGATACTAAAAGAAACTATGCTTGTTGAGCTTGGCATACAACTTATGCTCTCTCAACAATCTCAACGCCACTTCTAGGTTCTCTACATGCTCTTCTTCATTCTTTGAATATACCAATATGTCATCAACAAATTCTATCACAAACCTATCTAGGTAGGGGTGCAACACATTGTCAATTAAACACATGAAGGTGGATGGAGCATTGGTGAGACCAAAAGGAACCACCACGAACTCATAGTGCCCATACAATGTACATAATGTTTTCTTATAGATGTCTTCTTCTTTGATACACACCTGATTATATCCTAATCTCAAAAATACTTAGAAAACACTACTGCTCCCTTCAACTGATAAAAAAATCATCAATCCTCAGCAATGGATACATGTTCTTGATGGTCACCTTATTCAACTGCCTGTAATAAATGCACAATCTGAGGGTACCATCCTTGTTCCTTACAAATAATGTTGGTGCATCCTAAGGGGACACATTTGACCTTATGTATCCCTTATCAATCATTTCTTTAAGATGTAACTTCAATTCCACCAACTCTAGAGTACTCATCATGTAACATGCCTTTGATGTTGGTGTTTCTCCGGGTACTAACTCAATAGATAAATCCACCTCCCTATGAGATGGAGGCTTTGGAATCTCTGCAAGAAACACATCCTAAAACTGTTGCAAGATAGGATACTTCCACAAGACTTCATCATCCTCATCTTCCCTCCCTTTTCACTAGAAACATGAACTGCAAATAAAAAACATCCTTTCCTATGGTTGTGCATAGCTTGCATAGTTTTAATCATCCTCACTAATGTAGGTTTCTTCTTTCCCTACAAGACTCTCTTTTCTCCATCATTATTCGTGCACTTAATTCCCTTTTCATAGCAATCCACCTTAGTCCTATGAATGAACACTCAATCCATGCCAAAAATCATAGTGTATGAACCCAAAGGAAGCACATTTAGATGTGATAATGTAGTGTTGTGGCTGCTACAACCACCCTCCAAAATGTTGCCGATGCTTTGATTTTGGAGCCTCCCTTTTATCCATAGGAGCTTATCATCTACTGATGTCAAGTATTCATGATGTGTTAAAGACTTATCTTTCATGTTGTGCTTGTGATGTGTTGTTTTGATCCTGGTTTCATATCTTTCATATACAAGCTATCTCTTGACCTCACCTTGCAACATTGTCGATCTTCCTCCCATAAATTGTGAAACCTTGGAAGGAAAGCCAACCTTGAGGATTTGAATTGTGCAATCTAGATAGGCAGGCCAGCCTTGACCTCAGAAACTAAGCAATTTTTGGAGACAACCCCGCCTTGAGTTCAAAAATTGCGCAAAGCTTCCCTTCAACTCAAAAACTGTGTAATTCACTAAGTCAAGGAGTTGCCTAGTCCCTTGCAGTTGGGAATTTTGTAATCCTTCTTAGCAGTGTGAATGGTCGTTTCCCAAAAAATAAAAATAAATAAATAAATCAAAAATAAAAATAATCCCTAGAGAATAGGGAGTGGATAATTAGTTTCCCAAAGGATGACACAAGTTGTTATTTTTGGACTTTTCACCAAGTGTAGCTTTTTCCTTGATTTTAGGCATGTGCATCATAAAATGTAACCAATATATATCTATATAATTGACACCCCTAAAGCTCATTTTCACATTCTATCCTGGTGCTCTAGCCTTCCCAAGGAGATCAAGGAGCCTTCGGGGGAGTTTGCGGCACTTTTCCGAGTCTGTTTTTCTTTTGTCGTCTTTTGTCACTTTTTCTATCACTTTTTGTCATTTCACTTCTATGAGTGCTATTTTTCTTGTTACTTTTCATGGTTTCTAGAATTTTAATTAGCTTGTAAAATTGTTGGTTGTTGGTTCATTCCGTCATTCACCTTTTATAAGTGTTGCATTAGCTTTCTTGTTTTTTCCAGTTAGTGGTCATCGTTTTAGTAACTCCCTATGCATGTTTATTTTTCATTTTTCATGTTGATTTTCCACACTTAATATTCATTGATCTATCTTTCCTTAGTCATATCCACACTCTAACTTGTGCTATCACTCAATTCTTCCACTTTCCCACCCTCTTTCCAGGAAGATCTACCCTTCACTTGACCAACAGTTACCTTGCTCAATCGGGCATTGCGCAAGTCCAAGGCTTAAGCCTTATTCTTGGCCTCTGAGGTTATGCAAAGCACAGTACCTAGCTTTCCCGACTGTGCGTTGTGTAGTCCCAGGGCTCAAGCCTCACCCTTGGCCACTAAGACTGTGCAATGCATAGTCTCTCCCTCAATCTGCCCAAGATGACACTGCGCATTGCGCAATATCAAGCCTCAAGCTACTCCCATGGCTACTGATATTACACAATGTATAGTTCTTGGAGCCAATCCCTTCCCCTAGCTTAGGAATTATGCAATTTTCCCCATCGGTCTTGTGGTTGTTTCCTTGATCTCTCTTTGTGATTCATTTTGTTGAAGCTAATTTTTGTTCACCATGACTGCATTTTCCTCCTACATGTATTGAAGTTGTTGATAACTTCTCTTGATCATTCACTATTATCATGGCATCCAAGAGATTTTCCTCAAAGGACACTACAGAAAGTAGCACCATGAAGGAAGTTGAGAGTACTCCAATGAACTTTCCAGTTTTCTCAAATACTCAATTGTTTATAGAGAAAGAGTCGGGAATCACATGACACAAAGTGAATAATGCATTCTCAGCACGAAACTTTAAACAAGATCTTGAGGACACATAGTTATATATCAATGTCTAAAAGTTAGGGTTACACAAGATTGCATGACGGTACCCATCTTTCCCATGTGTAGACATTATTAACTAGATAATTTATCGTATATATCCCAAGACAATGAAGATAAAGGCTTGCTTCTTTTCTAGCACTGGATTACCATCTCATGTACCATTTGTCGGATCCAAAATCGCTCATGGATTCTTACTTCTATGTAGCTACAAGCTACTTGAGCACAAAGGAGGTTGTCAAAGGTTGGGTGAAAAATCCAAAAAAATTATTTTAGACACCCACCAACACCTAAAAGACAAAATATATCAAGAAGGCTTATCAATACTTGATAGTTCTATGTTGCAATATCTATGGTCAGCAGAGTACTGATACCTTCCTCGAAGGGTGGGCATTCTTGCTGAACCAGATTGTGAATGAAGGAAAACCATTCAACTGGTCAGACTTGTTGGCTCAACAGCTGAAGATCCATGTAGCTAATGCCCATAATCCTCCCAAGGGAAATCAAGCTATATTTTACATGTCTTCCTACCTACTGGATGCAATATGTGCTCACAATTCATTTCCTAGCATGAATTGGACCTGGACACTAAGAGAGTATGTTGTGCACATTTACTGCAAGCTTCTTTCGAAGTGAAACCACAAAGGAGTAATGGAAAAGTTGATTGATCACTTCCTCATTCCATTATACAAGTTAATATTTAAGGAAGATCCACCTTGCATGTCATCTGGGGCAATGGAAACAATGTCGGAAATAACAGATTGGTTTGCCTCATTAGATGGCATTTTCCTCAGAGTGTTTGGCAAACAGAAGTCGTCGCATATTCTACCAAGGTATTCCACTGATAAGTTGGTCCTGTAAGAATTTTATTACCACCTATCCACAAGGTTATCAACAATTCTGCACAGGAATAATAAATCACCTTAGCCCGATCTTTCTATCCAGATCAAATTGTACGAAATCAAGAATTTGAAAGTTGCAGGTATCAGGGGCAAGGAGATAGAGAAGTTCACATTTAGTAATTTGGACTTCAATCCATATTATCCTACAAATGTTTTTAAAGACCACTGTGCAAGGATTCATTTTTAGTGGCTAAGAAGGACCTTTCGTAATCCTTTGGAGGAAGAGATGAAGAATTGTTATAATGCCTTCAAGTCCCATGAACTAGTCAGCTTCACAGGAACATCACAAGTTATTCCACAGAAGGAAGCCACTCTAGAGGCAGTAACAACAGAAAGGCACAACCCAATGCACGAAAAGGGCAAGAGGAAATTTTCACACAATCTAGTGGAAGAGAAAAGGCACAAGATGAAAGCATTTTAAAAGCGACCATAGTAGCAAAGAAGAGGGGGAAGAAAATGAAGTATGAGGAAGAGATGAAGCAGAGGGAAGAACAAGAGTAGAGGAGATTGGAAGAATAAAGAAAAAGACAAGAAGACGAATAAAGGCAGAGAGTAGAGGAAGAAGAAGCAGCATGAAAACAAGCCAAGGAACAAGAGAAGAACTGGCTACCAGGAGAGGAGAGAAAATAGTTATAGGACAAGGAGCTCGCTCAAGAAATTGAGGATTTGATTGTGATTCAATACAAGAAGGTGGAACTAGAGTTTTTGAACCAAGATGTTTATCTGATTTCAATAACTCACCAGGTCACCATTTAGTCTCCCCCTCCTCTGACGGTAGAGCAAGCTACAATCGAGGAAGAGGAAATTGTTCCTCTTGATGAGGGTTCAATTATGGACACGTACTATCTAACTTACAAAGAGATTCAGAAGAAGATTGTACAAGTAAGAAAGAAACATTTTTCAGATGATATCGCATCTCCTACATTCATCTGAGAAAGGGTGATTGTGCCAAACACCAAAAGGAATCCAAATGTTATTGCCACAACGAACTTGGCCTTCGCGGGTGCTACCAAGCCAAACATGGAGTATGTGATCAAAAGAACAAACAGTTGGAAAAGAACTTACAGGATGTGAGGCGGGAAGTTGAATATCTCCAAGAAGAGGTCAATAATTCAACTCCCAAATAGTTATATATGGAATAACGGATAACAACCATACTTGGTGAAGTATCAACATTGGTAGAAACCATGTGGAGCCTTTATGAGGAGCTTGTCACCATGCATAAAGTAGTTGTCGCTTGCACGGCATGCATAGAAGTGTAAGGATAATGCAATGCCCTCAAGGCTATCCATACAACCATCATTATCGTGCATAAGTGGTCAATGCAATACAAAGGGGCATCATCTGAATTGGCGAAGAAAACAAGACAACAAGCAAAGTTGGAGAAAGCACAAGTGTGGATGATCATTCAAATTAACAAACAACTTGCCTCATTCATCTCCAATATTGAGGCCTTTTATGCATGATTGTAAAATAGCTTGGATTTCATGGTGAAATCACACAAGATCCCATTAGCTCGCTCACTCACTAAATCCAAACACAGGAATCAAGTCAAGCAAGAGGTTGAATAATACTTGGATCGGTTCAAACAGAGAACTACCGAGGAAGATCTTGAAGTGAATAGACAAAACATGTAGAAACAAATTAGTGGCCATGTCCAGATAAATACCATGTTTCTCTTGCTAAAGAAGGAAACTCAAACCAGTTCCAAATTAGTGTACCTAGGTTCCATGTGGGCTTGGGTCTTCTTCCAACCTAATCCCATCACACAGTTTGGGGAAGTCGTCATGTAGTACAAAACTTGGCACCATCATGTGACCGAGAACCTATATGTCGAAGTTATTGAGCTGGAGTTTCCCCAAACTCAAGCTTGAATTATTTGCCTTATTAGGTTGTCTAGTTGGCTCTACCCAATTTTGTCCTATATGGCTATGGGTATTTTTTAATATTCTTTTGTAATTAATTTGTAAGTGGAATTCCAAGTGTCAATTGTGGAACATGAAGAGTCATTTTGTAAAGAAGTTGAAGAGTCATGAGAGAAGTACAAGAGTCACAAAAGGGAGATGAATAGTCACCCCTTTTGTTATAAATATGTCCTCATAACTCACGTAAAGGGCTTTTGGGAGTCAATCTTTTGGCTAGGATTTTAGCTTATAATCAAGAACTTGGGAGTTTTGTTGAGAGCCTTGACTTCTCTATAGCATAGAGGTAGTATCTTTATTTGGAGGAGAAAGTGTAGACTTTATGTTCCACTACTGGGACTAGTTTTTCTTCAATGGTATATGTATGCTTGGAACTTCCACTATAATAAAGGCCCATAGCCGACATTTTTTCATGCATATGTTGTGAATATAATAGGACTATTATTCTTATGTTTGAAATATATGTCATTTCACTTACACTAACTCTTATGAACTATTTCATTTTCATTAGTATGAATCTTGTTGAATGTGTTTTGTTGTTTAATTCCCTGATGATTAACTTGTGAACTATTTTGGAGGCTAACTCATGATGTCTTTTATGCTTGTGTGTTCCTTTCAAGTTGTGTACTATTACAGGCTTCTAAGGGGCTCACTCATTTTCCCCTCATTGTGTTAGAACCTTTCATACATTGCACTTGACCCTCCACAGAGTCACACACTTGTTCACCAAAGTCATGATTACACCACTCTATGCATTATTGCAGCCAAGGCACATCATTAAAACCCACTGCTTCGAAAACTGGGTTGCATTCTGGATGGGTCTAGCCCTAGAAACTATGCATATCCCGCTTTTTAATGTAAAAAACTCAGTCAATGTGTGCAAGCCCTATAAGGGTGAACTGCGCACATCGAGGGCGATTTTATATTTGAAAATCCTCCTTAAAAAACCAAAATACACGGTCAAAATGAAAAATAAAAACCATGAAAATGAAGATATCAGAGAGATGATTTACCTGGAGAAGATAGCTCGTGATTTGGCCCAACGGTTTGCCCAGAATATCCCTCTGAAGTTCTTTGTGAAAAATGCACTTTATCACCCTCAAAGGGTCAAAAACACAAATAGTAAAAACATTTTACTTTTTTGGGTTTTTATAAGTTTTTAGGCCTATTAAAATATTATTTTTTTCCTATTAGCCTTTAAAATCCAAATTTATAATGTTTTTGACTATATTTTTTAGCAGTGATGATGATTTTTGAGTTTAAGTGTGCAGATCATAGGTTATTTATGAAAATAAATCATTTTGGCATTGAGTATATTTTTATCACTTTTTCAAACTCGTTAAAACTTATGAAAAAGAAAAATAAGGCGTTCTCTTTACGCCCTTTTTAGACTCCCTAAACATGAAAAGATCGTCGAGTACTTCACTATTCAAACTCATAAAAGTAAATGAACAATCATCTATTCAGTATAAGTTTACCCATTTTACGAACTGAACTAGACTATTTAAGAAAAATGTATACATTGACTAATCGTGGTCAATAGAGTCATCTCCTGCATTATTTTACCCTTTTTCGAGCTTGAGGGACTCAATTTACGAAAAAAGGGCACTATGGAGTTTTATGGTTTCCACCATACTCCCTAAAATTGAAAAACATTGAGCTTTACTTTCTCTAGGCTTGTTAAAATTTACGTTGAAAGAACTAAACGAGTTTTTTTATGTCTTTTCAAACTCTTTAAACATGAAAATGACATCAAATTACCCCTTCACTAGACTCATAAAACTTAAACATTGGCGGACTCATTAAGCATGACGAGACCAAACCACTTCTTCCTAGGGTTTGTTAAAAATACTTCGAATGACTCATCTGAAGGATTATCTCACAGGACAAGCATATGTTATCCTCCTCAAGCTTGTAAAAAATAAAGAGGTACTTTCAAGTAATGGTCGAGGAAAAGTGGGAATGAACCTTTGTTTTTGTATTGTAAAAGGTAGTATGTCGCTCTTGAACATGACACGCTGTCACTTTTTGTGTTCAAGTTGGGAAATCCGTTTGCCTCTCAGTTGACCATACCTCATTGAAAGTATTCAATTGGTTTGGGTATCATTTTTTAGTCAAATTCCACCAAGTCAGTTTACCATGCTGCTAATATGTTCAAGGTAAGTCCAACCTCAGTTCAAATTACTTTGTTATTCATAGTCTTCAATCGCATCAACCATCCCTGAGTCAGTCCTAGATTAATCCAAACTATTGTTCTTCAAAACTTGACAAGAGTTTCATATCATGGGTGTTATCGGGAAATCTAGTGTCTATGCAGAGCTGCTAGTCCCACTAAGGCTGGTAGCTACCTTAGAAACAAAAAAACTAAAACCACTTTCGTTTTCCTTTATGAGAAGTAGATAAGAGGGGAAAGAAGGAGACCAACCTCTGTCTTGCGCTTGGTTCCTTGCTTGATTCCTCTCCCTTCTGATAGATCTTTGCCACTCGCTTCCTCGTTTACCCAGCTTCAAAGAGTACCTCTAGAATCAAAGCAGCATAATACTATCCAAGAACATAGATCTACTATCATAAACAATATAGGACCAGATATATATTGACCACACAAATGCATATATCATCAATCATACAAGAATGTGGAGGAAAACTTGAATAGCTTTATTAATAATCAAGAATAGCAAAGAGGATTACAACCAATTGTTCTGACCCAACATCATCCTCTTAGCAAGAAAGCCCTTCTTCACCTCATGAAAAGCTTAGATCACCCAACACTATGATGTTGCACCAAGAAACCAGCAGCACTTCCTTACAAGATACAAAATTCCAGCCCCTGGATCTCTGGGATGAGGGATCCATATATAGATGTTTGTAAGGGGGGTGAGTCAGCTTTTTAGATTTGATTAGTGTCCTCTCTCTAATAGTTCTTGATTCCACTTGGAGATTGATGATCTCTTACTCATCCCTGGGCGAATGCAGAGAGGCAAGTGTCATAGGAGAAGTTTCTGGAAGATTCCATGATCCTCCACCTTGCAGATTGACCCTGTCATTTGTCCACTCTCGCCCATCGCACCCCATAGAATGGCTTTTCAAGGTGCATCGCACCTCCCATGAGTATTTAGGTGGGATGCAGTGCACTTTGACCATGGAGCAGGTGAAATGGTCCAGTTTTGACTAGTTCTGAGTAGTTTTTCATGGAGAACTTCTGGGAGATGCTGTAATCAGTTGACCTTGTTCTTTTAGGGGTTGGAACAACACTTTTAGGGACTTAAGATCCCTTGGTTTATGGACATTTATGATTGGGGTTGCAGTGCCCAAAAATGTCTATAACAGTTGCCCCCTAAAGCATGAGGTCGTTAATCTTTTTTTTGATGTCGGGTGAAATGCTTTATCATGAGGATCTAAAGTTTTTTCAAGCTGGAAGGCGACCTGTAATAAGATACAATACAACACATTATCTTCATAACATTTTCATGATCTAGCTGAGGCGGGCATTCCCATGCTCAGCTTTATAAATTCATTTCCATGTACATAAGACAGACAATCGACTGTGTGCAGACTGATGATTCTGGTAGAGCCATCATCCCTTGGATTGGATGATTATCTGTGCAGCAATGATGTACATTTGATGTCTTTATTTTCCTGAATATATATCGTAGCCCAGATGGATGAAACTAGATCCGGGGTCTTCAATCTCATTCGATCTTCACTCAAAGTACAAGTTGATCCATGTGAGAGATGTTCTGGAGTCGAACATGGAAAGACATCGCCTGATTACCAGCCAGTGATGTAAGTTGTTAATAGGCACGAGAGGAGTCACCGATAATGATGATGACCCTCAAGGTACTACAGTACAATTCACGTGGTGTGAATAAGGGACTTGGCGTCAAACACCATGCAAAATCTTTCGGTCTAAGGCCATTGATATAAACCTGTCACCGGAAGTGAGAAACTTGCCATTGAGGCATGCAAGCTTCAAAGTACTGAAAGGGTTGTTCCTAGATCGACTCCTCAGATAATGAGCTGATGTCGACAAGAAGCGATCCGTCATAGGAGGGCCTTAGTGAATCCCACATCAATGACACAGAATGGAGCAAATGATTTTAATGGAGGTGAAAACGATCTGACGACATAAGATTCAGGGTGGTGGTCATGAAAGAATGGAGCGTAAATGTATTGCAATGGATGAGACACAGGTGAATTCTCTAAGCGACTTCTCTTGAACATATCGGCGACATTGACATGATGGATCGGTAGCGTTAACCCCAAATATGGATGGTGTGATGGACCAATGGTGATATGACCAGTGACCGGAACAACCCAACCCGACTCGGATGCGAAGTGAAAGTGTCATGTTCAAGAGCGACTTGCTACCAATAAAGTTTCTTCAAGTTTTCTTCCCAATTTTTCCCCAGTCATTGCTGACCAGTACCTCTTTATTTTTGTCAAGCTTGAGGAGGATAACATATGCTTGTTCTATAATCTGCCCTTCGGGCAAACCCATCGCTATGTTTTAGCGAGCCTAGCGATAGTGAAACTCATTCTTGTCTGTATGGACAAGTTTGTCGCTATTCGGTTTTAACGAGTTTAACGACAAGGATAACTCGGTCCTTTTCAATTTTAGAGAGTCTAAAAAAGGGATGTAAAGAAAACTCCAACAATCCTTTTTTGTCATATAATCCCTTGAGTCCGAAAAAGTATAAAATAATACAAAAGGGATGAAATTTCGATATTTTTAACAAGCCAAACAAAACAAGCGCTCGATATTTTTGTGTAATAATCCCTCAGGTCCAAAAAGATTAAAATCTAGAGGGATAGCACTTCCGGTCACTTTAACGAGCTGGAGAGGCCAATTGCTCGGCAATCTTTTCATATTTTACGAGTCAATTGAAAAGAGCTTAAAGGAGACTCGTTTTTTGAGGAACGAGTGATAAATTTGGGTAGCAGCTAATTCCAGGTAAGGTTTGGAATTTTCCAATCATGGTAGTGTCACAAGGATGGCTAACAGGATCACTCTTCGTAGTTGTTCCTCAAAAAGGGTAAACAATCAAATGGAGGTGAATGATCGGCCAATACAGAGTGGAGGTGATGATGAGAATATGACCAAGGCTTCAAAGGCTGATGATAATACATTCATGATGGTTATTTATCAGAAATTGGTTCATTTTTTAATGAGCTTAAACTCTGGGGGAACATTTGCTCATTGCTTATGTTTATTTTTTAACGAGTTTGAATTCCGCGTTAAAACTGCTCGATCCAGTCGTATAATAAGGATGTCTCATATATAAATGGCATTTTTTCTAAGCTTTGCCCCACATCCTTTCTTTATGCAAGTTAGGAAACGACCAATCCTATGAGTTTAAAGGGTTAAAGGACCTACAAATTTAAAAAATAAATGGTCGCTCTTCACTTGCATGCCAAAAGGTTTGCATGCCCCCAGGCATAGTGAAGTAGAGTTTCCAGGTTACCCCTCAATTTGCAGACAAAACATTTGTTTTATCGGGAAAGGCCTACCTTATAACAGAGGTATCTTATTCCGGTCTAACCCCATTTTCCTAAATGGACGGGTGTATCAGCCAGTCATATATCTTCCGCGGAAACCTACCCTATACCCAAGGTTTTCCTGTCGAAACAGGCCAGGGTGCATGCCCCCTGGGTTTCAATCATATCCTTCGAATCACTCGCGCTCATCAGGAGGACGGACTGGGGATTGATGAGACATTCCTTGCGTGAAAAGACCATTCAGGGTTGGTATATGACTATTTTCTATGTGTGAACTGGGGAATGAAAGCTGGTCTACGAGCTTCACCACTCTTCCTTCATGCGGAAAACACATTACTCTAAAGAGTGAGGAGATAATGGCTCCCATGCAATAAATATAGTCTCGTCCAAGGAGTAGATTATAATCCAGGGGTCCTTGGACTACCATTACGTTCATGTGAACGGTTTTCCTTCTCAATGTTATCGGCACATTGGGAAGGATCCCTAATGGTCGATTGGTTCCTTTGTCGAAGCCTGTTAGATTTCTCATCTCAAGCAAAAGCGATGGTGAACCAAGTGCTTTCCAAGCAGTTGAGGAAAGGATACTCATAGAAGCCCCTTCATCTATGATGGTACCGGCCATGACCATTCTATATATTGAGCAATGAATCGAAATGGTACACTAGCCGGTAAACGGGGTCTGCCTAGTAGATTCCAATCGAAGAAAACAACCAGGTTGCTTGGAGGTGGGACCGAATAGACGGCTGGATATGACTCTAACGAACTTCCTTCCTACGGTAAAGGAACGGGTAGACTGCCCCCATGTTCATCGGAGTCTGTGCTTACAAAGAGAATTTGAACAGTGTCGTTCTTGTTCTCTTCAGTGACTGTATCATCTGAAGATGGATCCTTTGAAGGCAAGACCGGGTCAACTGCTGCCTCAACCTTTTGACTTTCGTCTAGTGTGGATTCAGATGGTTTATCTTCAATGATAGACACTTCGGCCGACCACAACGGCGTGTCGGCTGGATTTTCAACTAGTGACGGACTCGGCAAGAGCTTCTTATATCCAGGAGGAAGTCGTAACAGTGAAACCGGATGGTCGTCCAAAACTCTTTTAGCCTCGTCTAAGAAGGGACAATGGTGGACGGCGTGATCGCCTTCACACAGTTTACAAGGAAATTTACATTTTCCTTTTTGTCCAGGGGCTTCACTTTCACTAGTTGACGGTGTATCTTCAACATGATTATCAGGGGTTGATGACACCGGATTGTGCAAACGAGGGGACCAGTCCCTTAAGATCCAAGGGATGCAAGGACAATCTCGATGATAGTGGTCTCCTTTGCAAATGACACATGGCGATTTAGGCCTGGACGGTGCAGTGTGTGGATTTTCGCTAGACAATGCTTGGTTGCCCCTTTTCGCCTTTGGCTCCTTCTTCTTCTTCTCCTTCTTCTTCTCGGTTACTTGAATTTTGGCTTTACCAACTTCATCAAGCGAAGAGGAAGGAGGAGAGGAAGAATTGCATGAAGTAGAAGGTTGGGGGGTAACTCTGGTATCGTTTAGTTGCTGACTTGATTGTTCAGGAATCATGGTGTTCTGAACGACAGAGGTTGAGAAGAGCCATACGGGCAAGCCGATTGTCAATCCTGGAAGCGACAATGTGGCCATATGGGGTGCGCCAACATCTCCCCAAGAGGAGAAAGGACTAGGATTTCCCCCAAGGGGAACTCCTTCGTTGGTGGACTCCATTTTTCTCAACCTAAGATCAACATAGGAAAGGTGATATTTATTCCGATTAAAATAAATTTTAGATGCTTTGACACAACTTGCTTTTTCAATTTTTAAGAGTCGAGAAAAAACAAAAGATGACTCTAGTCGCCTTCGATTTTTAATGAGCCTAAAGTGACAAGTGCTCAGATGGACCTTTTCCTTTAAGGAGTCTGAAAAGGAACGAAAGAGACTACTTTGGAAATCTAGACAGAGGGATTACCAAACCAATCGCAAAACTGCAGAATACTTTTTACGGTACGGCAGTCAATCTTCCCGAATGCTATGTTCAGTGCATTGCGATCAATAGGGTGGCAGACACGGCTTCCTATGGATAAAGGATAAAGCCTATTGTGGTCTCCCAATATATACTCGACGGTACGTGGGAGCACAAGTCTGTACTGGCACTTATCGTCTCAAAGTGGAGGAATCACCCAACCAACAATGAAAACAACAGTTACCAGGCTTTACGACGCCGGAATACGTCTCTAGCCTAGACTTCTAAATGTTGTGCGTTAGGTTCCAAAGCATTTTTAGATTCATTAAATTTATTTTACAGTTGATCTTGCTTAAGAAATTTGCCTTTCAGGTTCACTGCGTGATGTAGATGTACAATTCCTAAAATGCAATCTAAGATGATAAACAATCGTTTAATCTTCTTTTTGCAATGAAAATCCTAGCTACTAAGGAAAGAGAGATGACATTCTTTCAACATAGAGTAGAGAGCACACACTATATGCACTGTCCTAAATCAAACCAACAAACAGTGTAAATGCAAATGCACATGCATGTATTTATTTTCAGCTTTCTTAATGTGTGAATGATAAAAAGAAAGCTAAGCGCAAATCTGAATTATTTTTCAAAGCGACATTACTAACAAGTTTCTTTTCAAGACAAAATGAAGACAACGACGAAAATTTACGATTTGGAATTGAAAACTTGCTTTCGACACTTGAAAAATTATTAATTCAAATCAAATACAAGAGTAACAGTGTAATCGACTATCAAGAACAATCAGATTCTCTTTTATGACTGAAAACGACACTTGCGACACTTTCAAATCAAGAAACGACAGCTCAATTACGCTACTTCTTTGTAAAAGAGAACTGAAATTGGCTCAAAATACATAAAAAATTTACAGTTCTTTGCACAATGGAGGCAGAATAATGGCAAGGAAGGGGGTTTCAACAGAGGTATACTGACTATAGATAGCAAAACTCCTGAATAGAGCTGAAAAGAGTGAACACAGAAACCAAAATCTAAGAGCATAAGAGGCCTTGTCTGATCAGCGCACCTGTAACATAGGGAAAGTGAGATGCAGCGCACCTACCACACTCGGGAAGTGCGATGCATCCAAAATCCAAAGAAGAGACAGTGCGATGATCCAGGGACGAGACTTCAACTGGGTTCCAGGTCACAGTTTGAAGCTTAGTTCAGGGATTTAGGCCGAGCAAGTGGTAATCAGTAAATCAATCACAGGGGTAGATCTAAGGAGGTTACTAGAGCCACCACAAGGGAAATTAGAGAGCTTGTAAATCAATTGTTCAGTTCATAAACAAAACCCGGAGATAGACTGAAGCAGCATTGATCTACTTTGCACTTGCATAGCAAATGCAGTTCGAAGGCTAGTTGGCTTGACTTTAGGCTCCGTCTGTAAGTTTATAAAGCAAACAAATATAGACAAACAAACAATCTATTCGCTCCCCAGCAGAGTCGCCATTTTGTTATCGGGAAATCTAGTGTCTATGCAGAGCTGCTAGTCCCACTAAGGTTCGTAGCTACCTTAGAAACAAACAAACTAAAACCACTTTCGTTTTCCTTTATGAGAAGTAGATAAGAGGGGAAAGAAGGAGACCAACCTCTGTCTTGCGCTTGGTTCCTTGCTTGATTCCTCTCCCTTCTGATAGATCTTTGCCACTCGCTTCCTCGTTTACCCAGCTTCAAAGAGTACCTCTAGAATCAAAGCAGCATAATACTATCCAAGAACATAGATCTACTATCATAAACAATATAGGACCAGATATATATTGACCACACAAATGCATATATCATCAATCATACAAGAATGTGGAGGAAAACTTGAATAGCTTTATTAATAATCAAGAATAGCAAAGAGGATTACAACCAATTTTTCTGACCTAGCATCATCCTCTCAGCAAGAAAGCCCTTCTTCACCTCATGAAAATCTTAGATCACCCAACACTATCATGTTGCACCAAGAAACCAGCAGCACTTCCTTACAAGATACAAAATTCCAGCCCCTGGATCTCTGGGATGAGGGATCCATATATAGATGTTTGTAAGGGGGGTGAGTTAGCTTTTGAGATTTGATTAGTGTCCTCTCTCTAATAGTTCTTGATTCCACTTGGAGATTGATGATCTCTTACTCATCCCTGGGCGAATGCAGAGAGGCAAGTGTCACAGGAGAAGTTTCTGGAAGATTCCATGATCCTCCACCTTGCAGATTGACCCTGCCATTTGTCCACTCTCGCCCATCGCACCCCATAGAAGGTCTTTTCAAGATGCATCGCAACTCCCATGAGTATTTAGGTGGGATGTAGTGCACTTTGACCATGGAGCAGGTGAGATGGTCCAGTTTTGACCAGTTCTGAGTAGTTTTTCATAGAGAACTTTTGGGAGATGCTGTAATCAGTTGACCTTGTTCTTTTAGGGGTTGGAACAACACTTTTAGGGACTTAAGAGCCCTTGGTTTATGGACATTTATGATTGGGGTTGCAGTTCCCAAAAATGACTATAACAATGGGCCTTCCTGCGATGGGTCACTTCCTAGCAACTTCATCTCAATATCTAGGAAGTTGATCTAGAAACCTTCAGTACCTTAAAGCCTGCATGCCCTAGTGGAAGGTTTATCGCCTTCGAAGATAGGTTCTCATCATTGACCTTTGATTGAATGATTCTATGAGTGTTTGACATCAACACATCTATTCGCACTTCATATATTGTACTGGAAGTACCTTGAGAGCCATTGTCATTATTGGTGGTTTCTCTTGCACTTGTTAACGGTTCACATCATTGAGTGGTAATCAAGTGGTTTCTACCATTTTTGACTACGAGACATTCACTCGCATGGCTAGATTCGTACTACGGATTGAGAGATGGAGATCAACACCCTGGATCTAGTTTCATCCATCCAGGTTGCGTGGAGTTATTAAATAATCATGATTGTAAACATAGATCCAATGATGGCTTCATACATACTATGTCTTCTATTGACATGGATTTTCAGATGTATTTATGTATTATGTTCCAAGTATGGGAATGCCTACCTCAACGATGATTATATATTTCATTGTAACACTTGATTTATTGTTTTAGGCCTCTGACTGTAGTCCCTAACCCAAACCTTGGCATGATAAAGTGCTTCAGTCATCAAACATATCTTATGACTTTTCACTTTAGGAGGCAATCTGTTACACGTCATTTTATCACATTAGGAAAATGACCATTGGTTTGGATCTTCTGCTATCCATAAATGTGTTCCAAAACATCCCCTTGCATGGCTAGAATCTAAACTATCCCAAAAAGAATGAAATTCCTAGATCCCAAGGCCCAAAATCCTATTTTTGACATACTGCGCAGTTCCCTAGTCAGCTTTTCGCATACACAAAAGAGACCATTAGAAACAGTACAGAAGTGCGCACTCTCTTACACTATGGCCTATGCACTGTCTTTAAAGATTCAAATGGATTCCTAATTAACCTTGATCCCTCCCATCATGGAGCTACTTACCTCTCTTTGTGGAACCCATGTCCCACCATTAGTGGATCTCATCCCTTGGGAAATGGATCCCAAACTTCCCCCTCTTGGCCTATAAATCTAACACGGTCCTGAGGATTGAGGAGGACTATTGGAAGTAGCCTTATGTTGCATAAATAAGGCTAGGAGGATATTCATTCAAGGAGAGGGTTGGAGATTGTGACAAGAGACTTGTAACATCAAGGCTTTAAGGTTGTAAGTTTATTCTCCATTTAATTAATATTAAATAAATTGTTCCTTCTCAATTATGTTTTTATTGATACAATTTGTGGGATTCCTTGATCACCCACACAGGTTATGATTGCATATTGATCAATTTATGATATATGATTGAGTTAATTATTTCATTTATATTTTATGTTACATATTGGATGCTTTGATCTTGTGTATGTTTCTATCTATGAAGATCTCCTTCGAGACATCATGGAGAAGTTGTGGGAAGTGCTGGAATGACCTCTAGAGCATTAAGGAGAAGCAAATGGTTGAAAGCTCTGAAAGGGACTTCATCGGGAATTTCAATTAAACGATAAGTGACCTCTCTCATATTGTTTGTTTTATTCAATCGTAATCTAGGGAAAGGTAGCAATTCTTTTTTATCAGTTACTAGATTTCTCTGAGGTCTAGGGAGATCACTCTTATCTGCAAGAGGGATTTGTCTACCTAAAAATCCAGAAATGGAAATTCAAGGCTAAAATCCACTGTCGAAACCCGAAAAAATCCATGCCATTGACAAAAAAAGAACCATATACCAACATGCACATACCATGCATGTCAAAACCAACTAGGAAATCATACATGTAACCTGTTACTGCAAGTATTCATGTTGAAGCTGCTTGATCCAACTTTTCCTTTCTTTCCTTTGCTTTCATTGTCCTTCCTTTGCTTGCTTTCTTTACTTCTCCTCTCAGTGATATTCTCCTCTTTGAGAGTAATTCCAAAATTGAACTGAAAAAAAGGCTACTAACTAATGCTTTGATGTCTTTTATCATTGATGCCTCTATTTTCTTCAATTTCCTCCTCACATGAAACATGTGACCTTTTACCTCCCCTTTATCCTAATTTCCTTTATTTTCATAAATAAAATACCAATAATGTCCCTTTTCCTTTTCAAAGCTTTTTTCATTTCCTTTACCAATTTCCCCTTTGCCATAAACACAACAAGTGATGCCCACTAGGATATTTTTCCCAACATTCAGCTTGGAATAAGTGTCCCCTAAACTTGGTCTTATTTTGCATTTATTAACTTTTATTACATGAACTTTTAACCTGGGGCTGTTACAATGAAATCCAAGATAGCTACCTTTAGTCTTAAAGGGAAAGTAAATATATGGTGGGAAGATATGAAGAATGTTAGAGGAATTAGAGAAGATGATCTTATTTGGGATGAATTTAAGAGACTCTTAGAGAAGAAGTACCTATGTGAAAGATACGATGATGACAGGTCCAAGGAGTTCTATGAGTTGAAGATGGGTTTTATGATAAATGATGAGTATACTAGCAAGTTCCTGGAGTTGTTGAGGTATCCACCTTACCTCAAGGATGAGAAAGTGAAGATACAAAGTTCATCAACAGGTTTCCAATAGCATTTAGAGACCGGATTGAGTTTAATTAGCCTTAGTAATTGGAGGAATCCATTAGGAAATTGAAGCATTGTTATGAGAAATCAAAGCACAAGCCTGAGTTCAAGCGTGACTGGAAAGGGAATGAGAAGACTAAAGAAAAATAGTCTAAGAAGTGTGGAATATCTCAAGATGTAGGTGAGAAAGAAAATGTGGCTCCTGGAAAGAATTTTAATGCAGTGAGAAAGGACATGGGTCTTAGCATAGAGAGTAGAAAAATAAAGGTAATGGTAGGGGACCGTTGCATTGTTGGATTATGACAAAGACCATAGCAAGAAGGATTGTCCATTGTACCAAGATGGTAAGCCTCAGATATACAGTGCTAAGGAGGCGCAGACAGTTGGGGATGTTGGTCAAGGAATTCCTCGGATTTATGTAGCACTTGATAACATGTGGGAAGATCATCAAGCATCCATTATTAAGATGGAAGGTAAGATTTTTGAATGAGTTATTTCCATTTTGATTGATCCTTAATCTAATTATAGTTATGTTAGTCATGACCTGGTGGATAAGTGTCGTTTGAGTAAATAAGTGCATGTAGAATCTTGGTTGGTTCAATTGGATACAGGGACCAAGAGAATATTTCACCACTGGGTGAGATCTTGTGCATTTGAGCTTAATGTATGCTTACATTAGCAAATCTAAATGTGATTCCTTTGGGTTCATACAACATGGTTTTAGGTATGGATTGGTTGTTTACTCCTGGGACCAAGGTAGATTGTTATGAGAAGGCTATTGAGTGACTAAATGATGATGGAGAAAGGAGAATCTTGCAGGGAAAGAATAATCCTACATCAATAAGAATGGTTACAACCATGAAAGTTAAGTGAAGTTGCAAGAAAGGGTGTGTATTGTTTGCAGTTCATGTTTCCATTGATAAAGGGAAAGATGTTGAGAATGATGAAGTATTAAAGAAGTACCCTATTTTGCAGCAGTTTCAAAATGTTTTTCCTACAGAGATTTTCGACTTACCACCTCATAGGGAAGTGTATTTCTCTATTGAGTTGGTACTAGGAACAACACCAACATCAAAGGCACCTTAGAGGATTGACACTCTAGATTTGGTGAAATTGAAGTTGCAGCTTAAGGAAACTCTTGATAAGTGATACAAATGGCCAAGTGTATCACCTTGGGGTGCACCAATGTTGTTTGTAAAGAAGAAGGATGGTACTCTCAAATTGTGCATTGATTATTAGAGGTAGTTGAAAATTTTGATGATCAAGAATAGATATCCATTGCCATGGATTGATGATTTGTTTGATCAATTAAAGGGAGCAGTGGTATTCTCAAATATTGATATGATATTAGGATATCATCAGGTGTAAATTAAAGAAGAGATCTACAAGACAAAATTTTGTATGAGGTATGGGCATTATGAGTTTGTGTCAGTTCCTTTTGGCCTTACTAATGCACCAGCCACTTTCATGTGTTTGATGAATAGTGTGTTGTGTCCTTACCTAGACAAGTTTTTGATAGTGTTTATTAATGATATATTGATATACTCTAAGAATGAGGAGGACCATGCAGAGCACCTGGCAGTAGTATTGATATTGTTGAGAGAGCATTAGTTGTATGCCAAGCTTAGCAAGTGCGGTTTCTTTTAGTCTCAAATTAATTACTTGGGACATGTTGTCTCCAAGGAGGGGATAGTAGTGGATCCGAAAAATATTGAAGCTATCATGTAGTGACCAACTCCTAGGAATGTGGATGAGATCAGATCATTCATGGGACTAGCAGGTTATTATAGGTGGTTCATCAAGAACTTCTGAAGGATTGGTTATCTTACTACATATTTGCAAAGGAAAGGAAGGAAGTTTGAATGGACTGAGGAGTGTGTAGATAGTTTTGAGCAGTTGAAGCATTTTCTTACAAATGCTCAGTTTTGAGTATTATGGATCCTCATAACGAGTTTGCACTTTATACAAATGATTATAAGAAAGGACTTGGTGGATTCTTGATGCAGGAAGGATAGGTGGTATGTTATGAGTCAAGGAAGTTGAATGAGCACAAGCAAAACTATGTGACTCATGATCTCGAGTTGGCGGCTATCATTTATGCATTGAAGATGTGGAGGTATTATCTTCTTGGAAGGAGGTTTATTCTGATGAGCGGTCATAGTGGGTTGAGGTACTTGTTTGACCAACCTAATCTAAATTCTAGGCAAGCTGGATGGTTGGCTATCCTCAATGAGTTTGACTTTGAGATCAGGTACATTAAGGGAAAGGAGAATAGGGTTGTAGATGCTCTCAGTAGGAGAGTGAAGGTAAATCATATTTCATTTGCGAGCTCTTATGGGACAAACTTCCAGGAGCGGATCTTGCATGTGGGGAAGCATGATGAGAGGTACCAGTAGTTAGAGCAGAGATCGCAATAGCAGGGTGAAGGTGATAGATATGAGGAGTATTACCTTATGATAGATGGCTTTGTGAGATTCAGGAATAGGATTTATGTGTCGAATAGAAATGAGTTGAAGAAGCTCATATTGAGGGAGTTTCATATCAAACGATATTTAGGACACCCGAGGTATTAGAAGACTTTAACAGTTGTACAAAATTTCTATCATTGGTCAAACTTGAAGAAGGAGGTGGTTGAGTTTGTTTCTAGATGTTTGGACTATCGGTGGGTAAAAGTTGAGTGTAAACACCCAGCTAGTCTATTGCAGCTTATTTTGATTCTTGAAAGGAAATGGGAGGTCATTTCCATGGACTTTATTACAGTATTTCAAACGAAATCAAGACAACATGATTCATCACGGTTGTGGTTGATATGTTGATCAAGATAGCTCACTTCATTGTAGTGAAGTATGCAAATTTAGCTAGTGAGGTAGCTCAGATATTTATCAAGGAGATAGTGAGGTTGCATGGTGTTCCGAAGAAGATCATATTAGACAAAGATGCCAAGTTCACTTCTAAGTTTTGGAAGGAGTTATTTGCAATCTTGGGAATAGAGTTAGCCTTATGTACAGCTTATCCTCTACATATAGATGGATACACAAACATAGTTAATAGGACTCTTGAGAACATGTCAATGATGTATGTCATGCATCAGCATAAGAAGTGGGAAGAGTATCTTCCACTAGTAGAGTTTGCATATAATAATGGGTATCAAGAATCCTTGAAGATGATTCCATTTGAGGCTCTTTATGGGTAGAGTTGTAATACTCCTATGAGTTGGAATGATCCAGTAAATAGGGTATTGATTCATTGGCTGAGATGGAATAGACATTGTAGGTTATCAAAAGGAATATAAAGGAAGCACATGATAGGAAGAAGAGTTATGCAAATCAACATAGAGCGTCCAAGGAGTTTCAGATTAGGGAGCATGTGTACTTGTGCATAAATCTCAAGAGGAGCTCCTTGAGGATTGGGTCGTGTGCCAAGTTGGCACCTCAATATTGTGGGCCTTTTGAGATCCTTGAGAGTATTGGACCACTGGCCTATAGACCTGCACTACTACCAATCATGATATTCCATGATGTTTTCCACGTTTCATTTCTTAAAATATATATGTAGGATGTTGATCATGTGATTGATTGGTCTATATTGCAAGTGGAACCAGAAGGAGAGTTCCAGCTAGAGCCATAGTGCATTCTGCATCGAAAATAGCTCATGCTTTGGAACTGAGAAATAGAGTGAGTTATTGTGCATTGGAAGCACTTTGAGCTCGATTAAGCTACATGGGAGATGGTTGATCAAATGCGGACATTGTATCTTTCATTATTGAAGCAAATGAGTTTTTCGTGTGTATGTATGTGTGTGTGTGTGTGTGTGTGTGTGTGTGTGTGTGTGTGTGTGTGTGTGTGTAAATATCCAATAAGCGGTACGTTTGTTTTGTTTTCAGCAGGATGGAAATATAAATACTTCATTGAGTTATGTTATAAATATCCTTAGGTAGTATGTTTTGTTTTCAATGGTTTTTTGGTCAAAGGTGTCATAAAAAACAGATTACAATGTTCCCCCAAAGTGGAGGGGTTTGTAATAGCCGCAGGTTAAATTTCCATGTAATAATGGATATTAAATACAAAATAATAAGACCAAGGCCATGGGACATGTATTCTAAGTTGAATTTTGGGCAAACACTATAGTGGGGAATAGTTGTGTTTCAATAATGGCTATGGAAATTGGCAAAGGAAAAGAGGCAATAATTGGCATTTAATTATGAAAATAAAGGAAAATAGGAGAAAAGGGAGATGAAGAGACACAAATATGCATGCAAGGGAAATTATATAGAAAATGAAGGAAAATGAAAGAAAAATGAGACATCAATGTTAAAAAGGCATCAAAGAAAGAGTTCACAACTTTTGTCTTATCTTTTGTCAATTTTTGCTTGAGAGAGGGAGAGAGGGAGAGAGAGAGGAGATGAGAGAATGAACAAGTAAGGAAGGAAAAGGAAAATAAAGGAAAAGCAAAGGAAAGCAAGGGAGCGCAAGGAGAAGGTTGAATAAATAGCTTCAATGGGAGGATTTTGCAGGTAATAGGTTGCATGTGTAACTTCCTTGTTGGGATGTGAATTCATGGTACATCCATTTTATTATTTGGTTTAGTCGTTCTCATTGGCATGGTTTTTTCATAGGTTGACAATGGTTTCAGCCTTACCTTTCCATTTCCTAGATAGCCATAGTGTGATGGGATTTAATCTTGGTTGAGCTTTGGATTGCCAGAAGGTTTTGGATCAAGGTGAGATGGTCTCAGGAAAATTCCAAGGGTTGGGGGTGGAGATGGTTTTCTACGGGAATCCCTCAACATGTGGGTGGAGATAGGAAAATTCCTTTGCGTATGGTGAAGGAATTCTAATACATCCAATCTTGTTTTGGTTTTGTGATCTCGGGACTGGTTTAGGTGAGATCACAGTAGTTTGAGGGTGGAGGTGGTTTAACCCTTGGATTTGTTTTTTGGTTATGTCTTGGTTTATCCCATGAGATCCCACATTCACCCTTGGAATATGGAATGGGGGTGATTGGTTGAAAGAGAGACTTGGTTCAGCCCAATCTATGGTTGGGTGGTATGTGGAAATCCCTAACCTGGTTGATTTTACATATGTTAATATAATTTATTTTCCTTATTGTGATTTATGAGCACATGTACTAGTTATTATGTTGATTTTATGGTTGATTTTTCATGGTTTTTGTTTTGGTTATATGTTGGTTGTCTGCATGGTTCTATGATGTGCTCCAGCTAAGGCTCTAGTTTATGATTCCATAAGTTATTGAATGGTTGATGAATGCATAGGCTAACAAGTGTTGCTGCAGCTAGATTGAGAGGGAAATGAGCCTTCTTGGGGATTCTCAGATGAAGTTCAGAAGTTTAATATCATATATGCATTCATGACCTGTAGCTTTCATGTTTACCATATGTTTGATGAAATGAGTATCATGTATTAGGCCTGTCTAGGTCAATATCTTTCTCAATTATTGATTTTTTAGACTTACCATCATCTTAAATATGATTTTGGAAAGTTATAGGAAGTTCTAGGTGGTGGTCTATGTGCTAGCTTAAAAAAGTGGCATAGATCTTGCAATTGTTGGCACTAAACTGAGGATTTTGGGTCATAACCTTTGGTAATCAATCTCATGGGTGTGTTTGTAGCCCAATAACCATATTCATAGTGTATCAAGAGTGTGGTTGTTGTGTTAAGTCAGTGAAAAAGAGTTCCAACTTAGGGATTGATCACCTATGGTGGTTTTTAAGCTCTTAAGTAGTCCCTGGGGGATGGTAGTAACATTTCAGTTTGTAGGCTCCACCTCCATAACTAGAACTTAGAGGTCAGGTCATGTCATAATAGAACTTATCTCATGTTTACCTTGGAGATATTTTAAAAACAGGTAAATGTGGGAGGAGAGGTTACAATGGAGAAATGAAGACAACAAAATTACATCTCAAAAGAAATTCAAGGAAACCTCACCCATGTTCGGTAATCCCATGCAAGCATCAAATGGTCATCACATCAATACAAGAATCACTAGGTATGCATGGGTATGAAAGTCCTTAACCTCTCCCCTTGAGTGCATCCTAGTTTAAAAAATGTGGTCAATGCATAAGAGACGAGGTTTTGTAAGCTAGGGTTGGGTCAATAGTCTCGGCCACTCTCAAAAACTAACTAAAGTTGTCTTCCTCTCCCATTACATGTGTAGAAAAAAAAAAACTAGAAAAGGTTATGACTACATGGGGTGGGCCAATGTCCTTACAGTTGGTTTATGAAAGTTGTAGGTGGGGGTTGTCTCATATAGCGTGTTGATCCAACCACCCAACAATCGATAGCATAAGTCAATCCTGAGCCTAATTTGGTATAAAAATCACATTTTAAAAAGGCAAGGAGGATGACTACCATTGTCAAGAATCAAGCTATCTATATCATCGACCCTATAGATCGCTACAGAGGAGCCTATAGGACTTGCAAGTAACTACTTCAGGATTGAGACAATCTACTACAGCATTAAGACAGTGTGCCACAGGATCATTCTCAAGTTGCAAAAGTGCCTAATTGTGAGCAATTTTGTCCACCATACCCTATATTCAAAGAGGAACATCCAAGGGAAGGGTAAGAACATATTTTTCCTTGCCACCTATGGACAAGATTTCAAAATTGTTCAATATTTTCACAAGTACATCCTGTAGAAAATTTATGAAAATGAAAAGAAATTGAAATATGAATATATCTCGTGAATTGAGCATTATAAGGAGGGAAATGGACTTGTTTTTTAGTTGACCATGAAATTTTTCCTTCTCCTAACTAGAAAAAGTGAACTACTCCCTTTACTCATGTTCTGAAAACCCTAACTACTTAGAAAATCTTTGAAACTGGTAGAAAATAGGGAGAATTTCCTTGCCAAACTTGGGATAATTATAGTGACCATCATGGGGGGCATTTCAATCAAAGAGAGCCCACAGACTCATCAAGGATTTTCTAACACCCTGTTGCTATGGATATATTTGCCAATCACCAATGGTTTGATTCTTTGAGAAGTTCAAGGGGTTTGATGATGAGGTTAATAAAGAGTTTAAAATAGGCCTCCATCCTTAAGAAGAAGATAGTGCTACTACCATTGTAAGGAGTTTCATCATCCACATAAATGAACAAGTTATTAGCAGAGTGACCACATTGCCTCTAGGAGCAAGATGGAACAAGGAAGAGAGAACAGAGGCTATTACAACCAAGAAGAATTTTTTCCTCCATGAGGAGCAGCCAATTGAAGAAAAAAAATGGGATTAGGAGAGAGAGTCTACCCTATGCCTAGGATGAGGTAGCATACCACATTTTGAAATACATATCCTATGATGGGAGACTCGGTGTTGTATATGCCTATCAGTTTAGGTTTCTCTATCGGTTAGGTTTGAAATGGATTTACCTATCCAAAACAGATTGAACATTCCCCATTTTCTTTTCCACTCCATAATAGAGATAAGCCAAAGAGTAACAGGAGGAAGACATCAATATATAGCTCACCATGGGCTCATAAGGCTAGTTGTCATAGATGCTTTGGAGCATGTTCAAAACCCTGTGTCATGGAAAGACTTTGTGGATATAAATGGGGAGGCTTTCCTTGAAACGCAAGCCCAATCCCTATTAGAAATTGGAGAAATAGCAATGAATGGTTCTGCAAAAGGAGATGTTGTAGAATAAAAATAATATGGAGAAGAAGAGGTTGGTGAAGAAGAGGAAGACGCTAGAGCAGGAGAATATGTGCTAGGAGAAAAATCAGAGAAGAAGATAAAGGAAGAACAAGAATAAGAAAATGCACCTACTGAACAATAATACCCAATAAGGACTCAATTAAACCTATTTTGACACAAGCAATAGAATGAGGAACCCCAAATATCATTGGGTCATCTTCCATACCTCAGAAGAGGAGAAGACAAGAGCAGCAAGTAAGTGTTTCAGAAGGGAACACTAAAGAAGAAGTGGTTGCCACCCTTGTAGCCTTAAGTACACTTGTCAAGCACAAGTGGAGAAGGAAAAGGCAAGGCCCTCTATATTTCAAGAAGAGTAGAAGAAATATAATTAAGTTAAAAAATCCTCAACCATCCTCTACAAGCCCCATCACCATTGAGGGGTCAAATGGTCAGCATGAGGGATAATTGGAGAAAAATAAGAAACAATTTGAAGAGATAACCTCCCTCAAAACCAAAGGAAAACAACCCCAACATCACAAAATAAACCAAGTGCCAAAGGAACCAAGACTTAATAGACCCGCAAGTTGTAAGAAGAATATTCCATGCTACAAGTAGGAAAAAAAATGTTAAAGGAAGGTAGGGTTGTGTTATAAGAGGGTGTCGCACAATTACAGGAAAGAGATGAAGGATAATAAAAGCTACAAGGACCAAATCCCCAACCATACCTTGGATCCTATAATAAATTCTTTGAAGTAGGACATATAATGCCTACCAAGTTTGAAGTCTCAATCCTCTTTGAGCTAGAAAAATAAATGGGTAGAAGCCATTGGTGGATGAAAATTGCAAGATCAAAGGAGTTGAGGATGTGGGTATGTGGGTATGATAGAAGAAAATATGAAGAATATTGGTGAGGATATGGATTATCTAATATTCAAAGAAGCTAACATGAGGAAACAACTACAAATAGAGAATCGCGTGCTAAAGGCCCAATTACAAGAGAAAGAGGAGGAGCTTGCGACCATGGAAAGCTTGGTTATGGAAGTCACTCAATGCAAAAACCCATCAAAAACTTATGCAATGTTACTCAAAGAATTTTGGATCAAATTTTAGATCAATACCTTAGCACAACATGGCTCGCTCTCCTTTCCAGGATTACAAAAAATTTATTGAGTTTTGTCATAAATCTAGTATTGATCATTAAGCTAAAATGTCTAAATTTTTCATGCATAATTTGATACTAATTGGTATGAATTTTTGGATCCTAGCTCAAGAATGGGAGATGTACATTTAATGGCATTGGCCTCTTGGCTTACTCATGACTAGGGAGGAAAATGAACCTTTATGGATTAGAGCATAATTAAGAGGATCTCATCTTGTCACCAGCAATCATAGACTCATTGTTGAAGATACTAGTTTGGCACTATCCTACATAGAGAGATGAGAAAAACCCATCCTACTCTTTGAAGATATTTTTAGATTACAAGGGACTGAGAGCTTACATGCTTGTCAAAGGAGGTGGTACTCTTTACCACATAGCCTAAGAATCAGAGAATATAACTCTCTAAAAATACTAAGAAATGCCTTGGAAAGGACACCCTTGTACAATAGAATATTTTAGAGGCTAAAAATAAATTGTATTGGGCTTAAATTCATCCCTCCTTTCCGACTGGGACTACAGGATAAAAGAGAGTAGGCAAAAGAACTACGAGAATGGAAAAAAATAGAAAAGATTGTAGGTTTCCACCCTAAAGAAGGTGCTCTTTCTGAGATACCTTGGGATGTGTTGTTAGGATTACAAAAACCTTCTTTTTTTTTGTACATAAGAAAAACAAATTCCCTAAACAATTTTTTTAGTGTTTTTCTTAAAAAACCTAAAAACCTTTGAAAAATATTAAGAATAAAATTTAAAAAATGACTATAAGTCAAAGGTCGGAGTCATATTTTTTAAAGAAATATTTTTTTATCCTGAACACCCAACTACCTGACTTACGATCAACACTCGACTCTTGTGTAGTCGGAGTCGAGAAAGAATAAAACTTCAATACATAAAAAGACTATCGACCTTTCGACCAGCCAACTAGCTGACTCCCCAAATAAAATAATATTTATTTCTTTGATTTGCATGCATTTTGTTTTTATATGATTGAAATGAATTGATTTTAAATTTCATCATTTCATGCTTAATGGATTCATTTTTATATTGATAATAAATTTCTCTGATGTTATCTCGATTTACAAAAAAAAAAAAAAAAAAAAAAAAAACTAGTTGGATCACATAAAGGGAAATTAATGAACGAATTAATTCACACAATCTTCGAGTTTTAAAAAAAAAATCATAAACAACCTATAACATATCTCTTTCATGTTGTTTTCATTCTCTTAAACCTGTTTCAGAGAAAAATGAATTGAAGAAATATGATACAAAGTTGCAGAAATTCCATGTAAGCAGGTTGAAATTACAAAGAATTTTTATCATAATTTCAAATTTTGATCAAAAACAACTTATATTTTCTATTTTTTGTTCATGGGGCATAAAATGGGGAAGAAAGGAAAATCGCCAATGATGAAACAACAAATGGAGCAAATAAAGGAGAAGCTCAAAGAAATAGAGAATACATAGACATAGGAGGCCAATCTCAACCCATCCCTCATCTATGACTCTGCTGACAAGACCCAGAAACCAGGTACCATGAGATGGGAGGAGATTTTTTATTTCTTTGAATATAGAGGATGGTTAAAAAATGCAAGGTCTTCTCAAACAAAAAATAATCAGTTTGAAGGTATTAGAAGAACGTAAGGTAGTTGATAGGGCCAGGATTTTCCCCTACTACAATATGGTTTCATGGATTTTTTCTCATGTTGATATTTCAACCCGGCCAATATCATACCATAACAAAATTGTCATACCCTCATAGAAAATAGATTTTGGAAACTAGATAACTATTGAGAGGGGGGGTGAATTAGTAGTGAAGGAACTTAAATATATTTCTCCAAATTATTAATCACGTAAACCATGCATAAACTGAAAATAGAAGCAGAAATCAGAGCATCAAATATAAACACGAAACCATGAAAGAAATCAACATAAAGGACACAAATATTTCTGGTTGAAAACCCTCTCAAGGGAAAAACACCACTTGTTGTTATTGTGTTACTCAAATATTCTATTATGTCAAGAAAATTAATTACATAGAGTTGGAGTTGGCTACTATCAAATGGATATCTCTTTCTCATGTGGATCTATGAACTACCATTCGTTGGAACCACCACGACCAAAGATCCTCACCTAGTTAGTCCTGAACTATCCATCGACTCTACATACTCCAATCTGTTGGAAGCCACCACGACGAACGAGCCTCGCCTAGTTTCTTCCAAACCATCCAACCACCATTGGATTGAGAAAATTGTTCACTTATATTGAATTCACCAAAGTCACCCACCTCCACTCTATGTGGTTCTCATTTCAAAATATTTCAGACTGGAACTGAAAACTGCTCAACATGAGCATTACAGCAACATATCATCAAAGAACATAATCAAAAACCAAATATTCAATATCCAAATACACCACAAACGGAAACACAATCTATTCACACACTTTTACCAATCCACACTTCACCTTCTCACTCATTGCACAAAAATAATGGTTGAAACATACTTCATATAACTGTTGCTACACCTATAAACTGCCTCAGAACATCTGCATCACACAATCCTCACACAGCTTGCGCATAATCCTCCAAACTCGCACTCACTCAACACATAACTCATCCAACTAAACTATCATTGATCTATCTCCAATATGTATATGCATTGAGGTGCTCAACTCAATAATTACCAAGAACTACTGAGCTCCAAAAATTGTGTTCATATGCTTGATTTGATTAGGATCCATCTCATTGAATTGATCAAGCCACTAAATCCACTTTCATTTTGATATTTTCAACTTTGAATAGCTTCTAGACGCCCCACTACCTTTTTTGACCATATACTAAAAAATTATGATCAAGAACATCGCCAAAATACCAAACCTAACTGAGTTGCATGAGGAATGCGGAGAAAATCTAGTGAAGATGCTCAGTCGCACGCACAACACTGACCAAATTAGAATAAAAATCTTCAATCTCGCTCACAATCTTGTCTCCCAACAACTAGAAACTCTCAGCCACTCTAATGACCCATCATCCATGTGACTGGGGCAGAGGATGAAGGAAAACTCAATCAAATCATCTCAAGACTCTGCCAAACTTCAGGGACACCTTCATCATCTTCTAAACACACCTCTAAGCCTTATAACAAGTCTGCAACTGATGATATAGACCAATAACATCTACAACAAGTCAATGGCATGCAGTGCCTAGTCTGCTAAACTCCTCATCAAGACCAACACCTCCATCCCCTCAAGTAGTAACAACAACCTGTCCAAACACCTCCAGCACTTGTAGCAGCATCTGCACCCCCTGCAGCAGCAACATCAAGTCATACAACTACCTCCAACACCTATAGAGGCACCTCCAACACAAGAAGCAACATCTCAACACATGTAGCAACAACTCCAATGCTTCCAACACATGTAGAAGCATATGCAACACCTGTAGCAGCAATCCAACCACCTGCAACAGCAACATATTCAACCAACACAACATGTCTTGAATCCATCTCTACTCAGCCTCCAAATCTCCTCCACTAGTCATGTCATAAGTATGTTGACATCAATGCCAATCAACAAGACCATCAAGCCAAACACTGCAACAACCAAACACTCATCACACATCATCATCATCAAATTGACATAAGCATATGGCAAGTAGCACCATGACCTTGTTGACATCAATGCCAACACTACAATGCCAACAAGCTCCTCCTTTGGCATTAATCTCAACCTCAATCCAATATCCAACATCTGAGGTTGATCTCCATACAGAAGATGCAACTGTGAAGGTGATCTCCACAATCCAAATCTCTCCCCCTTTGGAATCAATGCAAAAGGGCCATACCAACACTAAAGAACAATGTCAATAATGTTTTAGATGAGAGAAGCTATCCCCTTGTCACACTCAACATCATGCAGATGAAAACCTAGAAGTATCTCCTTCATGATAATCATGTGAAACAAGAAACTTTGTTGTCAACACCTCTAGCCAATGCCATGCAATATCTTAAACTAAACATACTTCCCCTAAGCGTGTAATGAAGCTGCAATCACACTCTCTTTTTTTGTTATATACCTAGGGGGGATAATATAGGGTACCAAGGGAGGTACCCAAGGTAATAATGTAATAATGGGATGGGCCATAGTAATAAATAAGGTAGTTAACCCATGTCATGTAAGGGACCACAAGTAGTTAATAATAATGTAATGGGCCCATGGTATTAGTTGATGGTATGAGGGAACCATGGTAATGACCCATGGTATTGTATGTATGAGGCCTATATAGAGGCTAGAGACTCCACATGGAGGGATATGAAGAGAAGTATTATTGTATGAACAAGCATATGGCTTATGGAGTGTTCTCCTTCCTTAAGGAGTGAATGTATGGTGTTGCCCTACCTTAAGGGTTTTGAGATTAATAAAGAAGCATTTATCTATATTTGATCTTGTTATTTCTTGGGTTAATTCCATTATCATATATTTCTGGGTCAGATCTACAACAATTGGTATCAGAGCACTTTCTTGGGCACAAAAGTGGAGATTTTTTTCTTTTTTATTTTTTGCAGGGTTTCGGGGGCAGCGACTTTGCAGGTCAGATCTATAAATTTTGGTGCATGATCTGTAAAATATAATTACAGATCTGGATTCTTTGTGCAAAAATAGTCGAATTCAAAAAAAAAATCAGTTGAATCGGAGTCCGGATGAAGGAGATATCGCTGATTTAAAAATCAGTGGGGTTGCAGACAATTTTCAGGGCAGCGAGTTTGCGTCGCAGATCTAGACGTCCTGGTGCAAGATCTACAAAATCTGATTGTAGATCTGAATTGTTTGAGAAAAATTACCCAATTTCAAAAAAAAAATCAGTCGAATCGGAGTCCGGATGAGGGAGATATCGCTGATTTAAAATCAGTTCTTTTTTGCAGAAATTTTGGTGACGGCGGGAGAGTTGCAGAGCAGATCGGAAATTCCAAGTGCCTGGATCAGGATTTCTATCACATGGGCAGATGCAGAATGGTTGTTCCATTTCCAAAAACAGGTTATAATAGAGATTCTGAGCAATATTGACGAAACTGTGATAATTACAAATTTTCGCCAAGTAAGTGAATTTATCTCATGGAGAATTATTATTTTACAGGGAAAGATAATGGTCTTACTATTGAAGAATACATAAAACAAAAAAAGTTCGTATGGGACAAAAGTTGGAAATGGTGGGTAGTGCAGAACTTTAGAGATGAGGCCACCACATGGTGGGGAGTACTTAACCAAAAGAAGTGTTACAACCTGCCCGATGAAGAATTTGAAAAATTACTTTTAGACAGATGGTCTCATGCTAGAAAACAAGATAAGGAGAAACATGTGGGGTTATTTCCTACTGGTATATCTTTATTGCAGGTTCATGGATTGATTCAGAAGGAGAAAATCATTGTGACTATAAATCCTAGTTGCAAGCAAAATCTTATAAGTGTTAATTTGGCAAAAAGATTGCAAGTTCCAGCAAAACACATTGAAACTGCACAAGTTGATAATGAGGATGTTCAAGTGTACAAGGATTTGAAGCTTTCTTTGGATAAGTATGTGTTGCATGGTGATTTTTATGCTTCAGATATGGGTAACATGGATGTTGTTTTGGGATACCCTTGGATGGAATCAGTGGGTACCATAAATATTAATGTGCAGAAGAAATTCCTGAAGCTCTGGTATAAAAAGAAGAAAATTACATTACAGGATATTTCCATTAATAAGCAGGTAGAGTCCAAGGAGGCTGAAGCAGAAGATGTTCCAGAGTCGGATGATGAGCTAGTAATGATAGATAATCAAACTCAAACAGAGGCTGAAGTAGAAAAGGCTACAGGTGCTGCTACATCAGAGGACGGCTCAGTGGTTGAAGTCATATTGGACAAGAAGACACGACAACAGGCACCACAGCAGGGTGAATTAAAGAAAAAGACATCGTGGGTTAAAACTTCAACATATCATCACCCACATCACCCCACAAGACAACCATCAAGATGGAAACCAAGTAGTCACATGACGGATAGTGAGGAGAGAAGATCCACCCACTACACATCAACACAGAAGAGCTACCATGGTCAACTTCCATCTCAAGTGAGCGAGGCACCAGCGAGATCGAGGGTTCACCTTTCTCTTGGATGGCTAGATGCACGTGCATGGTACCAGTGGACTACTCTTTTGATTAGATCTTATTATTTGTGTTCTTCCCATGTTTCGGGGACGAAACATGCTTAGGGGGGTGGAATGTTATATACCTAGGGGGGATAATATGGGGTACCAAGGGAGGTACCCAAGGTAATAATGTAATAATGGGATGGGCCATAGTAATAAATAAGGTGGTTAACCCATGTCATGTAAGGGACCACAAGTAGTTAATAATAATGTAATGGACCCATGGTATTAGTTGATGGTATGAGGGAACCATGGTAATGACCCATGGTATTGTATGTATGAGGCCTATATAGAGGCTAGAGACTCCACATGGAGGATATGAAGAGAAGTATTATTGTATGAACAAGCATATGGCTTGTGGAGTGTTCTCATTCCTTAAGGAGTGAATGTATGGTGTTGCCCTACCATAAGGGTTTTGATAATAAAAAATCATTTATATCTATTTCTATCTTGTTATTTCTTGGGTTAATTCCATTATCATATATTTCTGGGTCAGATCTACAACATTTTTTCTGAAGCAACACACCCTCTTCACTGCAATAAGCCTCCTTGCCAAGTGCAAGAGACTACTTCTCATGAATGACTCCAACTAACTTTGGACAAGATATATAATGAAGTACAATACATATACAATGCTCCATGGAGAAAATACATGGTTGTGAAAAAAACATAGGATTAACATATGACTCCATTATAACAAACCTATCACCAACCAATGACTCTAATGATCCAAGATTACATCATCCACCCAATGTAGTGGGGCTACATCAATTATATACAAAATAAGACATGACACCCATTAGCCCATACATAGCTAATTGACACATGTTACAATACATACTACACACCATGGATCTCTCCATGAGAAAAGTTCCCAAAAGATAGAATAATAAAGGTACATGGTTTTTACATCTAGACATAAGTGTTCTCTCATCTATGAATGCCTAAAACGATAACATAGCATGAATACATGGCATCAATGAGCAAAGATATATGCTCCATATGTGTAGAAGCAACAATAGAAGGACTAGAAACATCATGTGCTAGTGTATGGCCACTCAACACCTTGGTCATCGCCATGTCAATAATGAAGATCCTACAGCAAAATCATGATAACCACTAGCAACCACCACCATGCTCCACATATGCATCAACAAAATAAAATGCTAGAAGCAACATAGCAATATGTCGTAGAAGTAACATATACATCCTCAATATCAATGAACTAAGTATCAATGAAGCTCAACAATAGGCAGCATATAGTATCATCAACATAAATCCCAAGTAGCAAATCAACAAGCAATAGTAACAACACTTGTAGCATATGGACCAATACATGCAGTGAAATTGCGTAGCAATAATGAAGCACTGATATATGCACCAGCACCGACAATAAAGGATTTTGCAATATATCACCATCAACAACATAAGCTCTTCTTCTCCTCAACATAGGTGAAAAACATATCATCAATAAAGCACAGGCAACAAATTAGTGTGTAGCAAAACATCAATATACATCAGCAACAACATAAGATCTAATCAATTATTTTGAGCAACACATAATTTCATCCTCTCCATAAATGCACAATATCTCATCATCAGCATGCATCAAAATATGAGCAGCAACAATCATCCTTCTCATGTTTTATCCATCCATAAACACATGAGCAGCAACATGATGCTTCTACAAATAGAAGATATAAGCGATAATACTCCAACACATCAACTGATCTCAACAGAAGCAACATCAAAACTAACTCAAATCAATGCCAAGCATATGCACTGCATGCTCCTACATAGGAACATAATGCCAACCATCTACAACTCTATTAGGAAGCAACAATGCTCCCCTGAATGTGTGATCCTCCATCACACCTTGACCATGCACATAAGACAACCATGTGGTTTCCATATCTCCAAAAAAATCAACAAGAACTCAATATGCAGTTGCTCCAAAAACCATCAATAATAATATAGTTGATCCAACAGATAAATAAGCTGAAAGAAAATAGATCATAAATAAAAATACACTTCAAACCTCATGAACTCCCCTTAAACACATGCATCTCTAAAAATGTATATTTGTCTTCATTCACAGTTTCTGATATAGTTGCACATCCAAGAATCTACATCCAACTCATGATCCAACCATATGCTTCCCCCGAGACCATGCAGGCCTTAGTTTTTTGTGGGAGTTCCTTGTTGCTCTTTTCTCCTCCAAACTTTCATCCGTTGATCCTTCTTGTTCTTGTGTGGTTGACCTTGCATATTTTCCTTTCTCTGATTCAATCTCCTGAAACACATGGACATCTTGCAATCCTTGGCCTTATGGCCAATTTTGTCACACACAAAACATCTTATGTGACCAAGGAATGCAGGAATAGGTTGATGTCTTCTATTGATATGATTTCTATTCTTAGCATGTGCCATGCAGTCAATATCCCTATGGCCAAAATCATTGCATAAGAAACAACAACCATAAAATGGACTATTATACCTGACAAGTGGAGATCTTCTTCGCATGCTTTCTTTAGGGTACTTCTCCTTTGGTTACTCCTTTTGATGAGAGGATTCGATCTTTTCATTAATGTAAATTGTTGATATATGTCCATGTATCCCACAATTATAACATATTCCAATTATATTCTTCTTCTTTCACCTTCTATGCTTGTTTTTATGCCTTTTGCATAGTTGTTTATTTACTTTTTCCTCATTGTTACTAGTTGCTCCAACAATTTCTTATTTGCTTGTAGATGCTTGAGCACTAGTTTTGAACCTCTCTAATTCTTCTCTTGCATATTTCTCTTCAAATTTCAATTCAGCAGTCATCCTCCAACTCCTTATATTGCTTCCTAATTCCAATTTAAATCTTCATTCAATCTTCCAACTAGGTTTTAAAATCTGAAATTTTTTCTTTGTATGCACACTCCTTTTCATCAAACATTTGCAGCAGCATCCATTGATATTTATTTTTTGTTATGATATTTTTAATTTTTTGCTTCTAGGACCATTATCTTTGATTTATCTTCATCTTTGCTACTGATTTCTTCTTGTTGTCCCTCTAAATCATTTTTTTATGCATCGTTGTTGTCACTTGGCATTTCATTTTCATATTGTGAAAATGTTTGATTTATCGTAGCAATATGTCTCGAAAATTTTTCATTTATTGCCATCTTTGAAATCTAGAATTTTCTTCCAAGATACAAATTCTGCAACATGTCCAACATTTCTTTTGCAGTCTCACAATGCTTCACATACAACTTATTAGATATTGAAATCCCATGCATAATAATCTCTTTATCTTTATCATTAAATTCAAATCTAACTCCATATTCTACTAACATGAAAATATTTTCATCAATAGATAGAAAATATGAATCCAATTTCATCTTCCAATTTGCAAATTTACCTACATGAAGCATTGGAATTCCTTGATGATCCATTTCGAAAAATTTGCAAAAAATATGCAAAAAAATCCAAGACCCACACTCCAGTGATCAAGCTACACTCGAGAGCCCCGCTCTAATACCAATTGTTAGAAACTAGATCACTACTGGGGGGGTGTGAATCAGTAGTGAAGACAAATATGTATTTTTACCCAAATTATTAACCATTTAAACCATGCATAAACTGAACACAAAAGAAGAAATCAGAGCATCAAATATAAACATGAAACCATGAAAGTAATCAACATAAAGGACACAAATATTTCTGGTGGAAAACCCTCTCTAGGGAAAAAATCCACCTGCTATTGTTGCGTTGCTCAAATATTCTATTATGTCAAACAAATTCTTTACATAGAGGTGTAGTTGTATATTATCAATTGGAGATATATTTCTCATGCAGATCTATGGACTACCATTTGTTGGAAGCCACCATGACCAACAATCCTCGCCCGGTTACTCCTTAACTATTAATTGACTCTACAGACTCTGATCTTCTAGAAGCCACCACAACTAATGAGCCTCACCTAGTTTCTTCTAAACTATCGAACCACCATTGGATTGAGAAAAATTTTCACTTGTATTGAATTCACTGGATTCACCCAACTCCATTCCTCTATGTGGTTCTTGTTTCAAAATATTTTAGACTGGCACCGAGAACTACTCAACATGAGCACTACAGTAGTGTATCATCAAAGCACACAATCAAAAACCAAATCTCCAATCTCCAAATACACCATAAAATGCAACACAATATCTCCACACACTTCTACCAATACACACTTCACCTTCTCACTCACTCAACAAAAATGATGGTTGAAACATACTTCATCTAATTGCTGTTACACCTCCAAACTGCCTCAGAAAATTTGCATCACACAATCCTCCAAACTCACACTAACTCAACACATAACTCATCCACCCAAACTATCATTGAGCTATCTCAAATATATAGATGAACTGAGTTGCTCAACTCAATAATTACCAAGAACTAATGAGCTCCACAAACTCTGTTCATACGCTTGATTTGACTTGGATTTAGTTCATTGACTTTATCAAGCCACTAAATACACTTGAATTTTTATAGTTTCAAATTTTATTAGATTCTGGAGGCCCCACTACCTTTTCCGACCATATACTAAAAAATTTTGATCAAGAACATTGCCAAAATACCAAAATTAGCTGAGTTTCACGAGGAATGTGGAGACAATCTCATGAAAATGCTCAGTCGCATGCACAACATTGACTAAATTCGACTGAAAATCTTTAGTCGCTCTCATAGGCTTGTCTCTTAGTGAGTGGAAACTCTCAGTTGCTTTGATGACCCATCATCCATGCGACTAGAGCAAAGGATGAAGGAAAACTCAATCAAATCATTTCAAGAATCTACCAAACTTTAGGGACACATTCATCATCTTCTAAACACACCTCCAAGCCTCTGCAATGAGTCTGGAACTGATGATATAGGCCAAGAACATCTGCAACAAGTCAATGACATGCAGTCCCTAGTTTTCCAAACTCCTCATCAAGACAAACACCTCCAGCTCCTCAAGCAGCCACAACATCCTATGAAAAGACCTCCAACACTTGTAGCAGCATCTCCAGCACCTACAGCAATAGAATCAAGTCATACAACTACCTCCAACACCTATAGAGGCACCTCCAACACAATCAACAACATCTCAACACATGTAGCAACAACTCTAATTATTCCAACACATGTATAAGCATATGCAAGACCTATCGAAGAAATCCAACCACCTATAACATCAACATCTTCAACCAACACAACATGTCCTAAATCCATCTCTACTCAGCCTCCAAATCACCTCCACTAATCATTTCATAAGTATGTTGACATCAATTACAGTCAGCAAGACCATCAAGCCAAACACTGCAACAACTCATCACACATCATCATCATTAAATTGACATAAGCGTATGACAAGCAACACCATGACCTTGTTGAGATCAATTCCAACACTACAATGCCAACAAAATAATTTGTGTCGACCATCTATAAGCTCAGTCCCCCAGAAACCCGGCTCAATGTTTATTTCCTCAAGAATTTTCGAAACACCGTTTTCAAAAAATGGGGAGAAATTATGCCAGAGTAATTGCAGATTGGATAAGAGAAGAAAATGAAGGGTTTAATCTTAATGCTAACAAGGAATATCCCATAGCTATTTTCAAGAAACCCATAAGATTTCTCATCAATATGTTAACCAGATTATTTGGGAAGCAAGACCATGAACATTGTAAAATCAAATGGATTCCAATAATCCATAGTATTCTACATTATGGGAAATGTCTCAATTGGGCCGACATTTTGTCATAGAACATCACATATGCTTTAAATTTTTCATTATCATCTCCCCTTGGTTACAAACACATTTTCTATATGTCTTCTTTCTTGATAGATATTGTTATTGCCTCACTTCCATTTCCTCTCATGAAATAGAATTACCCCTCTGACCAACAGCTCCCTATTCAAAATTATGCCCCAATCTTGTGGGAGTCCAATTTCAAATTTCATTTTTACAATATTTTCCATTATGTCTATTGCCATTGTGATGCATGTGTTGTCCTTGATCGCAAATCACTTGTAACAGAACAAGTATATGGTAACTAGATGAATCCACAGGTCAGTTCAGAGGAGACAGAATGGTGGAACAGAATACGAGAATGATGGGTCAAAGGTTTACAGATCAGGATCAGAATTTTGATACAGGGATATTATTGGCATTATGAATTAGGTGTTGTCCTTGATGGAAACCTACCTGATGAGTTGTCCTTCATGACAACCTATTTGATGAAATGGAATCCTACTTGATAAGTTGTCTCTTGAGCTACTTGTTAAAGGTATAACAAGTTATTTTTACAGATATGACAGAATGCATAGCAGTTGTGTTTACAAATGTGACAGAATGCATGGAAGTTTAGAGGAATCAGTTATAAACAGGATGTGTTTATAGATGTAACAGAAAACATGGCAGTTGTGTGTATAGATGTGACAGAATGCATGACAGTTCAAAAGATTCGATTCATAGGAATGATAAAGTTGGAATTTCAAGAACTATACACGGGTTCTATTAAGCCAAGTCGCGTATGCACGTGAGTTTATTGAAGCAAAGTAGCGTATGGATTTTGCACCATGGTATTCTAAATACCAGGGGTTCTTACCATGGTATTGGCCCATAGTAATGAGCGCGACAAAGAATATTGATCCCATCAAAGAATACCATCGGCATAACTATGGTTTTGACTTGAGGTATTGAAAAAGGCTAAAACTCTATAAGGTGATGAAGATCAAAGTGTGTGAGTGTGCAAGTGATGGAAATATTATGAAGAGTTAGATCAAAATAAAATATGCATGATAAGGTTTTTTGATGCTTTGCTTGATATAAACTAAGTATGCACCTGAGAGTTTGATGATGGAGGAGATCCAATAGACTTGAAATGATTATGCACTAATGAATACAATGATGGATCAGGATCATGAGACATGAACTTAATTTTCAATGTATGATCTTCTCATGATCGAAGTATGGACACATGTTTTATCTCTGAATATTATGATCTCAGTTTTTTTGAATTTCTGAAGAGCTGCACAATTTTAGGTCAAAATTTACAGATATATAAGCTGTTTGGTCTCAGGAAAAGCATGTGTACACGTGGGTTGGCCTCTATAAAGTAGCATATACAAAGTAAGGGTTGATGTTCATAAATGACTGATCAATCTAATCAGTGTTGCTACTTCTATGTTGTCTGTCAATAATGTCCTCATGATTGATCTGGGTTAAATGATAATGTCTGAAGTAGATCTGATTGAATGATGAAGTTGAATGTGGTTATGAATAGTGTTAAGAGCACTTTCTGATTTAGATTGAAGATCAGGTTCAATTCTGTGATTGGTCTAGAATGTTGCAGTATATCTGAGTATGACTTAATATTCTTTTCAAAATTGCAGTATTCAAGTTTTTAGTTTTCAACATTTCAATATATGTACGCAGGTTTCTTTATAGAAAAATGTGTATGCAACGGGTTGCCTTAAGCAAAGTAGCGTGTGAATTTTGGCATTTGAATGATCAGCACTGAAGTTGATTCTATGTGTTGATGAAATATTCTGGGTTTAGTTCTGTTTACTAGTTACAGTGATCTTATTGTTCCAGTTGATTGATTGAATTTTACTTAAGTGTCAATTGATTGGGTTTTCAGTAAATGGTTGATTTAGTTGTATCATAAATAAATGACTAGGTGATTTAGTTGTGTCAGAGGTTTCAATGAATGATTGATTCAATTGTGTCAAAAGTTCAAGTGATTGGTTGATTCAAAAATTGATGATTGGGTTTTAGTTATGTCAGAGATTGATGATTGGGTTTCAGTTATTGATTGATTCAGATGTATCATAGATGGATGATTATGTTACAGTGATGAGTTATAGTTTGAATTTTGATATTGAGCTTAAGTGTTGATAATGTAGGTTTTAAACCTGTACAGAAATTACTTGCATACAAATTCTAAAAAATAGAAAATAAATAATGACGAGAGCATAAAACATAAAACGGATATACACAGAGATTTTCCACTGGATCCCAAAACCAGGACTACCAGTTTGAGTTTTCATTATGTTCCTTTCAATGTTACAATACCTATATATACATGCCTAAGCATCCATAAACCCCAATCCATTAACCCTGGATTAGAACATAATCATAGTTCCCTTGACTGGATCTACAAAATACCATGGACCGAAAACCATCGTGCCCAAAACCATGTGCGAAATCCATGCACAAAACCATAGGTAGGTCCATCATGGAAAGAATATAACACAACCCAACATTCTCCCACTTGTTGTTTTCTTTCCATAGGGGCCACAGGAGATCTTAGTCATTGATCCACCCTTGAAATGCCAATTGTTTCTCTACACCAAGAGAACTACTCATTGCTCACATACTTTGTCAATGCATTTGTAGTATTCTTCAAAGTGTCCACCTTTACCAGCAACACCTTTTTTTCCTCTACCATATCCCTCATAAAGTGATACTAAACATCATGTGCTTTGTCTTTGAATGATAAGCAGGGTTCTTTGCCAAGAAAAATGCACTTTGGCTATCACAATCTATCCTTATGGCTCGTTATACTAACCCCATACTTGAACACAATATTTGCAACCAAATTGCTTCTTTTCTTGCATAAGTGGCTACCATGTATTATACCTCTGTAGTTGAAATTGCCACTACAGATTGTCTCTTGCTCATCCAACTGACTGCACCTCCAAATAGGTTAAACACATACCCACTTGTAAATATTCTCTGATCCAGATCTCTAGCCCAGTCTGCATCAACAAAGCTATGGATCTCCAAAACTCTATCCAATCCTGGTCTTCCTTGGTAGCACAAACCATAATCACTAGTGCCACTCAAATACCTGAAAATCCGCTTCATTGTTGTCCAATGCTCCTTCCCTGGTTTTGACATAAACCTGCTCAATACTCCCACTACATGTGCAATGTCTAGTCTAGTACAAACCATTGCATACATCAAGCTTCTGACTACACTTGCATATTGAACATGGGACATGTCTTCTTCCTCTTCTTGTGTCTTGGGACACTGTTTAGCAGATAAATTTACACCTACAAGAATACGAACCTTCATTGGTTTACTATCCTGCATATCATACATCTTCAGTATTGTCTCGACATACTTCCTCTGGTTTAACCAGGGCTTCCTCTTTGCCCGATCTCCTTTAATTTCCATGCCCAAAATATAGTTTGCATCACCAAGATATTTCATGTCGAATTTGGAGGAAAATTTGGTCTTCAAATCCTGGATAATTTCTTTGTCATTTCCAACTAGCAACATATCATCCACATACAAGACTAGATAAATCACACGGTCACCAATAATTTAAAATATGCATAGTGATCTGCTTTGCTTCTGGTGAATCCAAGTCCCCTTATAAATGTATCAAATTTCTAATACCACATCCTTGGTGACTATTTTAACCCATACAGAGTCTTTTTTAACTTGCATACCAGTTCTTTCTTACCCTTCAACGCAAAGCCTTCAGGTTTCTTCATGTATATTTCCTCTTCCAGATCCCCATGAAGAAATGTTGTCTTCACATCTATCTGTTCTACCTTAAAATCAAAAGCAACAACAACAGATAAAAGTAATCTAATAGAAGCTACCTTGGAAACAAGAGAAAAAATATCACCAAAATCAATTCTCGACACCCGGGAATAACATTTTGCTACCAACTAATCTTTGTATTTCTCCACCTTTCCTTATGTATTCATCTTCTTATTGAACACCCATTTGCTTCCAATGGGTTTCCTTCCAGCCAGAAACTCCACCAGATCCCAAACCCCATTTTTGTGCAAAGATGCCATTTCATCAACCATGGCCTCTTTCCAGAGTTGGTCACCCTCTGAATCTACTGCTTCCTTCACAGTTCTAGGATCATCATTAGTAACAGACAAAGCAAAATTTGAACAAAAAGTAGATGGACTATACCTTTCTGGCTACCTTCTTTCTCAAACTGATCTTCTTACAACCGGAGTTTGTGGCTCTTCATCTTCTGATTCATATTCTGTTGTAGAGTATGATTCTTCCTCCTTTAGCTCAAACTCTATCTTCTCAGGTTCCTTTGGTAGGACTTCATGTTTAATAACATATTTCACCTCTCTAAACACCACATCTCGGCTGTACACAACCTTCCTTGTTACTCGGTTCTAAAGATTATATCCTTTTAAACCATCCTTATACCCAATAAAGATGCACTTTTCAGATTTACTATCCAACTTTGTTCTTTTCTCCTTTGGAACATGTACATATGCATCACATCCAAATACCCTCAAATGTGAAAGAGAAGGTTCTTACCAGTCCATACCCCTTGTGGAGTCTTATCCTCCAACGCTAATGAATGTGATATGTTCACCAGGTAACATGCAATCTCTACCTCCTCTGACCAAAATTCTTGTTATGGAACCAACTCACAAAAAGATAGAAAATATAGTTGAATGCCTTAGAATTCAGCCTCTTTGAGGGGACAACCTCCTTTACATTACACAAATGAACAATTCTTGGATGATACAAATGAAAAGACCTCCTTTCTATATATAGGACTCGAAGGGGTCATAATATAATCAGAGCCAACATAACAATAATAATGTAAGGGAACAATAATATCAATAGTGGGCTTCTATGGGGCACAATAGTAACAATATGGGGACTACATGGGTACAACAATATAATAAGGGGGTTGTACTAATAACAATAAGGGGTTACACTAGTAGTATAGGGGCCTAACATGCCCCTCTCCTTAAAAAAGTGTTGTCCTCAATGCTTGAGCAATTCTTGATGCTTCTGTAGAATATTCTTGTCCTCCCATGTGGAATCTTCAGCGGGTAAGTTCTTCCACTTGATGAGATACTCTGAAATTGATCAATTTCTTAGCTATCGGGTTCTTGAAATTGTGACTGCTCCAGGTTCCAATATGATTTTTCCTTCCTCTTCAAGTTCTAGCAATATTGTTTGAATTGGGATCTTCTGCAACTTTTGAATGAGTGGCCACACTTCTTCGTCCTTCTTCCATTCATCCCTTGCTTCGTTTATCCAATCTGGTTGGATAATAGAAATAGCACAAAACAATGCTTCCACATCCTCATCCTTGAGAGTGCATCTACAACAAAATTTTGCTTCCATTTTCTATAGATGATGTCAAAGTCATAACCCAACATATTTGTGACACATTTTTTTTGTTCTTCTAAAGATAATAGTTGTTCTAAAAAGTATTTAAGACTATCATGATCCATTTTTACCTTGAAGTGTCTTCCCATTTGGTAAGGTCTCCATTTCTTAAGTGCATGTAGTATTGCCAACATTTCCTTCTCATAAATAGCTTGCTTGAGATGTAGCAGCAAAAATACCCAATCACCTACATCAAAACATTTTTCACTATGATGTTGATCTACCTGTTGTGTCATTCGATTTTGTACCAAAGTGGCATTATCCTTTAAAATTTGGAGAACTTGTTGTTGATGCTCAATGTGATCTTTCACTGCTTGAACCTTTTTCTTCTTGATATGTCCTTCTATCTTCAGAGTTTGAGGAGTGGTAATTTCTTCCAATCCTTTACAAGATATGGTCGGATTCATTTTGTGATGCTCGATGTGATCTTTCGCTTCTTGAACATTTTTCTTCTTGATATGTCCTTCTATCATGATAGTTTGAGGAGTGGTAATTCCGACCAATGAATTACAAGATATGGTTGGATTCATTTCTTCTTTCTCGATGTGATCTTTCACTTCTTGCACCTTTTTCTTCTTGATATGTCCTTCTATCTTGAGAGTTTGAGGAGTGGTAATTCTTGCCAATGTTTTACAAGATATGGTCTGATTCATTTCTTCTTTCTCTGGGGTTGGGTCCTGGTGTATATCCTCTTCTTTTGATGTTTCTTGATCCTTTTCTTCCTCCTCTTCATACTCTATGTAAAATTATTTCTTCTCAGCACACTTAGGACCTTTAGTGCATTTGCTATCACAATTGTAACAAAGCCCTTTTTCTCTTTTTTCTTCCAATTGTTGTGGTGTAACCCTTGTAGGTTATGGAAAGCTAGGAGAAACAACACTTCCATCTTTATAGTTGTGAGGGGTAGACTTCCTTGTTGCCATAATTTTACTTTCCACTATGTAACAAAGCCCTTTTACTCTTTCCAATTGCTATGGTGTTGCTCTTTGTATCCTCATAATGTGCTATCATTTCCTCCGTGAAAATTGACCACGTAACAAGTTGTTTACGAGAACAAAACCCTTTATACCATAAAAATTGATCCAATTCTAAATATGAAGATGCAATACATACCGTTTGTAACAGTTTTACACCATGTAGATCAAAATATTGCTCTATTTGAAGTATCCAATTTACCGGATCCTTGCCATCAAACTTCCTCATATTGCCTTTTCTTGATTTTAGGAGATCGATCTTGAAATGATTATAACTCTATAATTTTGGTTCTTCTAGTTCTGAAATTGTGACCTATAGTAGCCCTCTGTGTCCTCTTTCCAATGCCACCAATTTGATCAAATTTAGATTCTCCAAGAAAGAGTTATGAACAATCTCCTAAGATGACCTGATTATATACCTTTTCAAAATATCTAACTTGTATGAAGTGCCACGTGTCACTGTGTTAACCTTAGGATCTGAAAAATATACAAATGAAACTACAGTCTGTTCTCTTTTTGTAAATTTTTACGAAATTTCAATCTGATTCTCAAAACAAAAGTTATGACTGTTTTCCCCAGGTCACCTGTTTGGAATGTAATTCAGGAGTATGCAAAAAGACCAACTTCCTCAGATCATATCTCCGTAAATGTAGCGTAAAAAGCTCTGAAATTCATACCCGAGTTTTGGCACGATTTCGTCTCAAATGGGTTTTTTTTTTCACTTCTAAAACATGGCAGAAAAAAATTTATAGTGAAAATTCCACGATGACCAATTTGGAGCAGCAAAACCCTAGAATCCAAAGCTCTAATACCAAATGTTATGGAACCAACTCACAAAAAGATAGAAAAGATAGTTGAACGCCTTAGAATTCAGCCTCTTCGAGGGGGCAACCTCCTTTACATTACACAAATGAACAATTCTTGGATGATACAAATGAAAAGACCTCCTTTCCATATATAGGAGTCTAAGGGATCATAATATAATCAGAGCTGACATAACAATAGTAATGTAAGGGCACAATAATAACAATAGTGGGCTTCTATGGGGCACAAGAGTAACAATATGGGGACTACATGGGTACAATAATATAATAAGGGGGTTGTACTAATAACAATAAGGGTTTACACTAGTGGTATAGGGGCCTAACAATTCTTGTCCTAAACCAACACCAATGAGCATGCTTCTTGCCCTTTCCATCAACGTCTTGTTCATTATTTTTGCAACTTCATTTTGCTTGGTGTGTATGGATTAGTCTTCTGTCATGCTATACCACACTTCTTACAGAACTCTTCAAATTCCTTCTTGCAAAACTCTCCACCGTTATCTGTCCTCAACACCTTTATCTTCTTCTATGTCTGGTTTTCCACTAGAGCCTTAAATTCTTTAAACCTGTCAAAGACTTCAGATTTCTTCTTGAGGAAATATATCCATGTATTCCTTCAGAATTCATCTATAAATGATACATAGTACATAGACTTACCCAGTGATGGAACTGACACAAGTCCAAACACATCATTGTGCACAAGCTCTAATATTTGTTTTAGCCTCTTACCACCAGAGGTGAAACTCACCTGATTCTGCTTCCCATATACACAATTTTGACAGAAATGAAAATCCAAAGAGCTATTATACATACCTTCTACCATACCATTACGATGAAGTATTCGAAGGCCCTTCTCTCCAATATGTCCAAGCCTTTGATTCCATAGCATGGTATTTTCTCCAGAGTCCACTAGATTTTCTGCTGCACTTTCAGGAACCACAGAATTGTTGCACCCATCAATAACAGTGCTACCTTGCACCTTGTACAGAGTTCCAATCCGAACTCCTCACATCAATACCAGTGCTCCACGAACCATCTTGAAGGTATCTTTCTCGAACATTGTTTTCACACCTGCATCATCCATCTTGATTACAGAAATCAGATTTCTGGCCAATGCAAGAATATCCATAACACCCGGAAGTGTTCTAATCCTTCCACCTTGCAACTTCAACTTGAATTTTCCGCGACTAATAATTCTAGCCTTCCTGTCATCCCCTAAGAAGACATCACCACCATCATATTTCTCATACTCACAGAACCACTCTCTATGGGGAGTGAAGTGAAAGGATGCACCTAATTCAAACAACCATGCCTCGTGATATACATTTGTACTTGAAGAAGAAGCCAAGTACACATCCCCACTTTCATCTGAGGTGGTTTTCACCTCTGCAGAAGGAGCATCATCAGATCCCTTTCCTTTCTTGAGCTTTAGATTTACAGACCCTTTTGTAGTTCCCTTCCTTTCCGCAATTCTAGCACACCTTTACAGGTTTTCCTGGAGATTTAGATCTCCCTCTAGATTTAGATCTCCCACTCGAGGACTTATTTTTATTTATGTTCTGGGACCGTCCTCATACAGACAAGGCATCACAATTCTGGCCCTCCATATTTTTCCGTCTCATCTCCTCCGACAGCAAAGATGAGACTATTTCATCAAACTGCAAGGCAATTGCATTGCTGCCTATTGCAACAACCACAATATCCCATGAATTTGATAGAGAACACAATAAACTAATGCACTTATCTTCATCTGAAATTTTAATATCAATAGATAATAACTGGCTTACCACAGTATTAAATGCGTTCAGATGCTCTGTCACCAAGTCTCCATCTTTCATCCTCAGGTTATACAGCTTTTTTCGTAGGAACAGTTTATTCACCAGATACTTATATTGGTACAAAGTCCCTAACTTGTCCCACAAAGCCTTTTTCGTAGCTTCCCCTAATACATTCAGCAATACTGAATCTGTGACACATAATCGTATTGTGCTTTTTGCCTTCCTATCCAACTTCTTCCAGTCTTCATTAGACATTGTTGTTGGTTTAGTACCTGGATCTACTGCGATCCATTGATCTTTATCCACCAACAGATCCTCCATATTGAGTTTCCACAACTCAAAACAATGGCCATTAAATTTCTCGATCTTTATCTTTCCACTTCTTGCCATCTTCTTTCACGACAAGAATCAATCCCGCAAATCTCCCACTAAATAGGGTCTACCATAGGCTTGAGAAAAACCCCTAAGCAGCAAAGACGTCCCCTTGATGCCAAAACAAATCTGATACCAAATGTGGGTTTTAACCTCGTACATAAATTACCTACATACGAATTCTAAAAAATAGAAAATAAATAATGGCGAGAACATAAAACATAAAACATATATACATAGAAATTTTCTCCTGGATCCCAAAACCGGGGCTACTAGGTTGATTTTTCATTATGTTCCTTTCAATGTTACAATACATATATATACATGTCGAAGCATCCATAAACCCCAATCCATTAACCCTGGATTAGAACATAACCATAGTTCTCTTGACCGGATCTACAAAATACCATGGACCGAAAACCATCATGCCCAAAACCATGTGTGAAATCCATGCACAAAACCATAGGTAGGTCCACCCACCTAATATAGGGTCCAAAAAAAAAAATCTGGGGCACTGCCCCAGACCCCATGCAAGGGGGGTAGCCACCCCCCGGCAGCACCCGACGCAACGTACAGGAGGGACTCCCACCCCCCTGTAAACCCCCCGCACATGGACTAGTCGTGGAAAGAATATAACACAACCCAACATATAATGGGTCCAGTATGAAAATTTGATGAAACATGGCCTACAAGTTATGATGTGTTGAAGCAGGTGGATCCAATGAGAAAATTCATGAAATGTGGTCCATGGAGGATGTTGAGGGTTAGATCCTTCAGTGAGGAAGTCCAAGCTTCCTTCCAGTATTAGTTGGTGATTAGATCAAAGGGTTGGAGAGCCCTTCCAGTAGCAGCTAGAGAATGAGTGAAGGTTGTAGCCTTCTAGAGGTTGGCACTTGCGTACTGGTACAAGGTTACGCCAGTACAAGAATCAGGGGGTTGGAACTCCCTTCTAGTAGGAGATGGAGAATGATCGAAGGTTGTAGCCTTCTACATGTGGGTGCCTACGTATTGGTATGAGTCTGTGTCAGTACAATATTGTAAACAACTTTTTATCTATATTAAAAAGAAGATAGAGGCGATAGTGCCAGGGGGTTTTCTCCCACATTTGGTTTCAACCTTAAATCCTAGTGTTCATGTGTGTTTCTTATGTTTGATGGTTTATTTTGTTATTACAATGCATGGTTACTATTTATCTAATGTTTAATAAAGTACTCATGCACTGGTTGAAGACCAACATATGATGAATTAACTAAATCATAAGTTCACTGGATATACATTAGTTGTCTTAAGAATAGTCGCGTACACACACAAGTTCCTTCCAGTAAAGTCACGTATATAAATCTGAATATGAAATATAAAACGTTATTGAGATGAAAATACTGATTCAACCCCCCCCCCCCGCCACCCTCCCCCTCTCACTATCTTTCTCAACAATTTCATGATTCCTTTTTCTGAAATCTTGTTGGGTAAAACCCCTCCAATAATTAGACAAAATCTAAAAGAAGGCCTAAAATCCATTGGTCACTAGTTTGTTGAAGAGTTTTTTTCTTATATAAGATTTTATGGCAGTAGGTTGGCCCTCATCTCTTAACCCGTTGTATCCCTGAAAGACTCGCCCTAAGAGAAGTGGAAAATGAAGTTATTTTGAATGGCCATTCTAGGAAGTTAAGTAAATTACAAACAAAAAAAATTGGCATGGGTTTCCAATTAATTTCGGTGAAATAAATATTAGAGACAAAGGACATGGATTCAAGGAAGGAGAAGAGCTTCAATAAGTTTGGTTATATTCTCTACATCAATATGATTATGATCTGCATGGGATTATTAACAATAATTGTACAAGAGTTAGATTTATGAAAATATTTGCTCATCAGGAGTGTCCCTTTGATAATATTTTCATAGACATTGATGATTTTTAGTAAGCCATTATAAGAGGAAAGATTTTAGATATTGAAGCAAGAAACTAGTTACAAAAGTTTGGAGAAAACCTTCTTGAAAGTTTCTTAGGAGAAAAAAGTAGTCATCTCAATAATTATTTTGAGGAATTAAAGGCTTCTGAATTTTTTCAATTTAATCTTAGCCAAATCACTTTAGATCCTTGTATTATCTCTCAGCAAGAAAAAGAAGTTCAAATTGAGAAAATGGAGGATGTTGTTATTACAGGTAAAGAAGAAAAAATCAACGAAGGAGTGAAGATGTATCAACATGAAGTTACAATTGTAAAAGATCTTAAAGAAAATAAAGATAATCCAGTAACAAGAAAATCAGTAGAAAAAGACAATAAGTGAACAAGAGATAATTTTGATAAATTCCCCTGAAGAGACAGAGAAAAAGCAACCAGAAAACACAGCAAGTCAAGAAATGGAAATTGACAAAGAGAAGGAAAAGCAAATATATGATGATACTATCACTCTAGAAAAATAAAGATGCAATTGAATGACAAACAATGATGGATATTGTTTCCACTACATCTCCTAAGGCATCAATGACACCTATTTCCACCAAGATCCCTTGGGAATCATTATTGTTCGAACTAGTTTCTGAATTAGAAATAGTTCCTAACGCAGTACCTTCTTTAATAGATTACTATTTCAATTCTCAAACCAAGTAAGTAGTGAGAAGAATCAAGAAAAGAAAGCATGATTCTTTAGAAACTATATCCGAATTCAGTTGGCAAGCTCAATGATATGTAAAAGAGAAGACCCAAGAATCTTCCCAGACTTAGGAGCTTTTGTAAATTATAACTAATATCATCTAAATGAGCTTGCAGTCTCATATGACAGCAGTGTACAAAAAATTAAAGTGTTAGATAAACAATTAGAGAATAATGAATTATTTAATGAAGAAAACTGGAAAAGGTACTCTGCAACTCTGATTTAATGTTTCGTAGTAGAGAGAGAAAATCTACGAAAACATATTCAGGTGGAATTGAAAGAGTTAAATTCAAGACATGAGAAGCATATTCAAGAATTAAGGCAAACACATGAAAATAAAACTCACATTTAAAGGAAAAGGCTGAAAGAAATATTGAGTTCATGACTACGGCTTTGAAAGAGTGAAATGATTCTCTCAAAATTCAACTCAATCAAAATCAAGAAGCCACATAGAGACCGGAAATTTTCTAAAAGCATGCATTGCAAAATTGTCTAATTTTAAAAAAAGATTAATCAAAGTTCTACAAGTAGATGGATAAAATATCAATATTTTATCGAGAAATTATATATTTAAATGAAATGGTTTATTCTTTAATAGAAGAAGAGAAATACATTAAAAACATTTTTTTGTTTATTCTTGACTGGGAGAAGAAATTTCAATTTGATGAAATTCAAAAAGTTTCTAAAATAGAGAAAAGTTTAATGCTTGCATATTTGAACCGTAGAGAAGATTAAACCATAGAAATCAGAGAATGAACCAAAAATTCCCAAGGGAAATGCTTCACAATTTGCGAGAAAGGGACTGATTTTATATAACAATTTGACCTACCAGGGTCGAAGCCACTAAAAGAAATTGTTCCAGGAGAATTAAGATAGCCAATAAAGGACCTTTTCATCAAATATCAACAAGAAATTAAAAGGATCAAGGTTTGGATGCAACAAACTTTCCATAAATTCCTACAAATTCCTTTTGAGCAAATTAAGCTCATTGTAGAATTTGAAAGCAGATATCAAAAAAGAAAGAAGAAATTCCAAGGTTTGATTATGAGTTGTCAAATCAGCATAAATCAGTTTCCTTCTATTCACTTCTCAATTGTTTCCCAGGTGTATTCACAATGGGTGAAACATATTGAGGTTCATGCACCCCATCTATTACTTAACCTAAACTATGAAGATTTTGAAGACGAGGAGAAGTTACCTACTTCTTAGGGAGATATCAGTTAAATAGTGATAGAATTTATATTTTTAGAAGTAGATATTTACTTTCAAAAAATATTTCAATTTTATTGTTTTAAGACTTATTTTATCTTTTGAAACATATCTTATTTTTCAAGTATTTATAGAACCTCTTATGTTGGTGTAAGGCGTCAAGAAATTGTGAAGACTCAAGACTTATATTTTTCAATCCATTTTGAAGTGACATCTTTTTTGAAGACCAGTTTCAATTTTAATGTGTTATAAACTATGATATTTATGTTTGGACATATTTTTAATTCCTTAATGGATGCATCTGGTATTTCTCTTTAACTTATGCTATTTAATTCTGATTGAACGTTTGATTTTTCTGTTAAACATTTCCTATGATATGTTACAGTCTACATCCAATTTTCAAGAGAGGTTTGTGAATTGTTAACTTTTCATTACTGCTTCATCATTGGGATCTTTACTCATAGATAGAATATTATTTTGCTCTCATTGTTTGATATATTGTTTTTCCTTAGGATTTATTTTATGGATGCATGCATGTATATTTCAAAAAACAACAAAAAATTAGTTTGAATAGGATGAAAACATGAAAAAAAAAAAACAAAAAAACAAAAACAAAAAAAAAAACATAAAAAACAAAAAAACAAAAACAAAAACAAAACAAAAACAAACAAACAAACAATTTTTTTTTTTTTCAAGTTTTATGTATAAAAGAAAAACTCTTTCAAATATGATATGTGTGGTTAGTTGGAACCAAAATCCAGACATGATTTAAATAACATGATATTTCACGTGGTTTATTATGTTCATATGAATCCTTTATTCTCATATTGTTTAAACTGATCTTATCCTACCAACAGTCTGTTTATATTCTTGTAGATAACTATAAATATTATAATATGTTGTATACTTTCCCTAAATTAGTTATTTTATTTCCATTAAGATTAGTTTAATTTTAGTTTAAATTAATTCAGGCAACCAGACCTTTGTTCCAGAGAGTATATGGCCATCTAAATGAAAAAGGGTTTAATTGGGAGCCTGATCAGGCAAATACTCAATCATTACAGGAGGAATTTTTCCGTTTGTCAACAAGATGTGAGGGAGGTCACCAGGGCCATGAATGAGATGCAATTAAGTGAGTGAGTTTCTGAAAGGGTGAGAAACATCTTCAGTAGGGGGGTAATTATGGGCCTCCTAAATAGGTAAAAACCAAGGCCTATCTAGCCATCCTTCATCATATTTTTACATCTCTCTTTGCATTTGATGACATCTTTTTAAGCTACAATGTGGTCATTAGGAAGGTGAAAAAATAATTGTCATATCCTATAGCCTAACATGTTGAATGTGTAGGAGAAAGAGCATTTATTGTGCAGAAGTACATTGGGGACCAGCTGGAGAAAATGTAGGAGGATTTTCCTTGCATTAACTCACCAGCAACTCGATTGAATATTCAGCAGTTACTACACTTAGTGGTTGTGAGGATCTCCGGAGACTAGATCCACTTTTATATCAATTTTGGAGGTAAGCATTCATCCTTCCAAGGAGGTTTCCCCCTCACTCATTTTTGTATAAATAAAGGAGCCTAATATCTCAATAGGAATTCAACTTTTTAGAGGAACATAGTGACTTCTAGAGAAAGAGCTTGTTACTTTTCATTTCAATTCCCATGTCATGTATTTGAACACTTTCTAAGATCAATGAAAATAATTTTGTTGCCTTCATTCAAAGCGTGTCTTAAGAGTGTTGAGCTCCCTTGGGTTAGGGACAAACCAAAGAACTCAAGTCTCTCTCTCTCTTATACATTTTTGTTATGCATTTATTTATATGCACTTATTTTAGCAGTGCCTATTTTTACAAGATCTGTTTATTTGAAAAAGTTTTGCCTCTACAGATTTATCAGTCATTTCTCTTGAAAAGTGTGGATGTAGATTTTGTAAGGACAAGCACAAAAATATGGTTTTTTTTTCTCTTGATGCAATATTTAGAACGTAGTTTAAATTCATCGTGTCATTTCCTTTTAAATTTTATTTTCTACAAGTAGTATTGTTGGCATTCATTAAATCTTGATATTTTTCTAATTGAATAACCTCATTATGTGCAAGTGATACCCATTATCTTGAAGGGAAAAGAAACATCATTATCATTTTAAAATCCTACCATCTCCCTTAGCACCCTCCTTCCATTCTCATCAATTCCTCCAAATGGTCTACACAAAAAAAATCACATTACAGATTTACTAGGGGTTATTTGTTTGCATTTTCCCTTGTGACAAATGGGCTCTTGAGGAGAGCTAAACTCGGAAATCCCTTCCATACTCTTCCCCAATTTTAGATCCTTTTTAGAGCCCTTAGAATGTTTTTGGATGTAATCTTGTTTCAATATAGGGCATCATGTACCATCTTGTAGTAGTCCAGTAGCATCCTATAGCACCGAACAAAATCCACCAAAACTTGACCAGAATGGCTCCTTAAGCCTATTTTTTTCTTCTTACCCAACCAAAATATATTTTGGCATTGAAAAAAAGCTTGAGGAAGATTAGAGACTCCTTTGAAACCTTCTTTCCACCACTGTGGTTTTATTTCTGCAATTAGGGTTAGTTGTTTTGATTATAAATATAATAACACATAAGTAGTTTACATTGATATCCTTTGACTATTTGTCAGATTTTGTAGTTAGAGTAGAATTTACCTTCAATGTAGTAGCTTATTATTTATTTCATGGTATTTACTTCATACATCTAGACTAGATTTATTTTTTGCAATAGATTAGGCTTTCTTTTTCAAGCATTTCCTTCCTTACAAGTATATCAGAGTTTCTCTTATGCAGTAGGACAAGTAATGTTTTATCTCTTGCAAAGTTAGATTCATTCAATTACCCTATTGAGCTTACAAAATGGTTTATTCAAATCTTGGTTTGATTAATTTCCTCATAGTAGCCTTGTGTTGGCATTATAGTGTTTGCATTGATTTCAACAGGGTCATGGTGTTGCTTGTTATATGCCTTATGATGTTAGTAGTCCTCTTGATGTGTGTTGAGTGTTTAGTTTGATGATCTTGTTGGTTGGAATTGATGTAAAATTGGTTGTGGCATGAATTAGAGGAGGTGTTTTGGAGGCTGAGTAAATATGGATGCAATGCATGGTATGATGGCTTGTCATATATTGAAGATGATGTTGTTGCATTTGGTTGGATTATTGCTATAGGTGTTGCATATGCTTCTACACGTGTTGGAAGCATTGGAGTTGCTACTACATGTGTTGAATGGTTTTCATGATTTCATGTTTATTTTTGATGCTCTGATCTCTATTTTATTGTTTCATTTTATGCATGGTTAAAGACTAATAATTTGGAGAAAAATTTATAAGTGCCTTCACTAGTGATTCACCCCACCCACCACTACCCCCCCACCCTCTCAATAGTGATCTAGTTTCCAACAATTGGTATCATAGCAGGGCTCTCAGTTGCAACTTGATCACTAAAGAGTGGATCTTGGAGTTTTGGTAGAATTTTTGCAAAATTTTTGAAGTGGATTAGCAAGAAATTCCAATGCTTCAGCAAGGTAAATGTGTAACTTGGACGGTGAAATTGGATTCATATTTTCTATCTCTTGATGAAAATATTTTGTTTTGAGTAGAATATGGAGTTAGAGATGAATTTAATGATAGATTTAAAGGGATTATTTTGAATGGGATTTAGAAATCTAAAATTCGTATTATGAGACAATGTGAGACTGCAAAAGAGATGTTGGACAGGTTGCAAAATGTGTATCTTGGAGGAAAATTGCATTTTTCAGAGATGGAGAAAAATGGAAAGGATTCAACACATATTGCAGTAGTAAATCTAGCCTCCTCACAAGAATCTGATGAAATCCCAAGTGATAGTAGTGATAGACCGAGCATCAATCTTGAAAGACAACAAAAAGATATCAGCAAAAAAGTTGAAGAGAAATTGAAGATAATGGAACTAGAAGAAGAAATTCAAAGGTTCATGGCTGAAAATAAAGATCAGAGAATATTATTGCAAATCTTTGATGAAAAGGAGTGTGCCTACAAAGAGGAAATTTCGGATTTGAAAAATCAGTTGAAGTGACTCAAGAAGCAAAAAAACAAATGAAGAAGGTTGAACAAGAAGAACAAAATTGGTGGATGTTACAACTGTGGAGTGCATGGACATAAAGTAGAAAATTGCAACCAAGAGATAAAATCCTCTCACCTAATAAGAGCATCAAAAAGAATATTAAAAAGGAGGAAATGTTATAACTATCGAGAACATGGACATATAGTTGAAAATTTCAATAATGAAGAAATCATACCCTCTCATAAAAAGGAGCAGCCAAAGGAGAAGCAACCTCAAGGATGCATGCAAAGAAGATCTCCATCTGTCAGGTATAATAGTGAATTTTATGGTTATTGTTTCTCATGCAATGATTTTGGCCATATTTCTATTGACTACAAGGCACATGCAAGGAAAAAAAAATAGATCACTAGAAGATATTAAGTTATTCCTCAGTTCCTTGTTCACATAAGCTATTTTGTGTGTGACAATATTAGCCATAAGGCCAAGGATTGAAAATTTCTTATGTTTTACAGGAGATCCAACTAGAGATAGGATAATATGCATGGCCAACCACACAAGAAGAAAAAGGACCGGCAGATGAAATTTTGGAGGAGAAAAGAATAGGAAGGAACCCCCCATCAATAATTGAGGCATGCATGGTATCAGGGGCAGCATATGGCTGCATCATGACTTGCGTGTAGATTCTTGGATGTGTAACCATATCAGAAATTGTGAATGAAGTCAAATATACATTTTTATATATGCATGTGTTCAAGGGGATTTCATGAGGTTTGAAGTGCATTTTAATTTTTTATCTATTTCTATTCTAGTTTGATTTTAGTTGGATCAACCATGTACATCTGTTACTAATGGTTTTTGGAGCAGCTACATGTTGATATGTGATGAGGGGATCATACATTTAGGGGGAGAATTTGTGCTTCCAAATGGACCTACAAATTGTTGGAATCATGCTCACAATTCAGGAACTTGTTGTGCATATATTTGACATTGATTCGATGCAGGATGATTTTTATTGATGTTGCCACACTTTATTGGGTAGATGGGATAGTATGGTTTCCTGGAAAAATTGGCATGCTACTAGTGTTCTCATTGCTAGACCATAATTATGAAATTATTTATTATATTTTTTGTTTCCATCGAGATCAGATGATATTTTGGAGTTAGTTCATCTAGAGTATGCACATTATTGCTTATGTTTTCATTTCTATATGAGTCATGCATGTTTCTTATATGTATTATATGGCTTAATCATATGTTGTTATTGCATGGAGAGAGGGTATGATGTTGATTATGATGTGTTGGATATTCATATGTTTGATTCATGTTGATTTATATTGTTGCTTATATATGGAGAGAATTTTGTTTCTCATGATGTTTTGGTATGATCAATGTTGTTGCTTGGTTTTTTCTCTCATGGGGAGAGAGAATGTGTTGATGGCTTGAGATTGAGGAGATGATGAATCTTGTTGTTGATGGTGTTATAGTGTCAAATATTCTAATGTTGTTTTTGTTTCTTAGTGTTTCTTGGATATTTGGATATTGGCCACACATTGATGTTGCTGGAGAGATTACATTGTTGGAAAATGTAACTAGGTTCAGTCTTCATTAAATGTATTTGAGTCATATTGTCAAAAGAATAAAGAAAAGAAATTTTATTATTATTATTGTGACTTATTAAAGCATGGGTTTCATTCTTGGGTCACAATGTTTTAGGTAAAAGTCCACATTGAGGACTTCTAGGATTTTTTCTAAGTCAATAGAGTCATTGTACTTTTAAAGAGACCCTTATTAGGCTTTTGAATCATGTAAAAAGGTTTAGTATTGAGTCAAATATAATTTATGTATCATCCACATCAAGTTGGCCTAAGGACATCAAGTTGACCTAAGTACATCAAGTTGTTATAGAAGAGATCAAGTCAGCCTAAAGACATCAATTAAACATCCCTTGAAGCTTCATTTGGAGCATCTCATCTCAAACAAGTTTGATATCTCTAAGGAACCCAGACAAGTGTGAACTAGGTCTAAGGAAGCCAACAGAAATGTGGTTTGGGTGGAGTCTAAGGAGAAGAAGAAAAATGGAATTTTTGTGCCTCTCTCTCTTTGTTTCATGCCCTAGTTTGGGATATTGAAGTCTTCCAAGCTTTCCTGATGTCAAAAGTTTCTTGATGTCGAAAGCTACTTGATGCTAGAAGTTGCTCCATAGTCAAAGTTGTTGGAAGAGAGGTTCAAGATCTAGGAGGCTAACTTGGTGTGGAGGGAAGGTTTGGTCTTTGTCTAGGGTGAAGAGAATTTCAACTGGTTTTTCCCCACAAGAGGGGTTTTCCCCTAGCATGGTGCCTATATCTGGTGTCCATTATTTTTATGTTCTTTTTCTTTGGTAATTTCTTGATGAACTAAAGGAAATAAGATATAAAACTTAATAAGAATTCAAGAACATCACAAGTAATTATCAAGTATAAGGAAATATTCTTGTCTTTCTGATTTTCTAACATGGTATCAGAGCTTTGGTGAAGAAAGAAGAAAAAGGAAGTCTCAAGCACTTGATCAAGGAACCATTCAAAAGTATTATCTCAGGGAAGTAGTCTACTATATTCAAGGAAGATGTATAACACAATCAAGGGAGAGAACAAACTTGAAGGAGACTCAAACTACAGGTCTTGGAAGAAGAGGATTGACCTCATCCTTGAAAAGAACAAGGTACTAGACTTAGTGAAAGGAAAAGTAAAGAAGCCTACAGATGGCTCTAGTGATGTTGACAAAGTAAAATTCATAGAATTAGAATTGGTGGCCATGACTCTACTAGTAGAAGGAATAAAGGAAAAAAATTTCACATTTATAGCCAACATCAATCATGCTCAGGAAATGTATGAAGCCTTGTCAAATTTATTCACTATTAAGAACATTGGTCAAGTGGCAAGCTTGAAGAATGAACTAAGGACCACAAATATGACTAAAGACGATACAATGGCCTCCTTCTTTGTGAATATAACAAGAATCAGAGATGGTATTTTGGCTATTCGTGAAACTATTCCAAACCAAGAACTCGTGACCACTGCTCTATTAGATTTTCCACCTACTTGGGGTGCATTTGCTGCAGGACCTAATAGTTGGAAGGAAGCTCCCACTTTTCAAGAACTATGGGCTGGCTACAGTCAAGAATAATTGAGGATCTCTCTAGTTTCCAATCCTGAAGCAGTATCTAATGCCTGCACTGCTCAATACAAAGGAAAGAAATTGAAAGGACCAAGGAAGAAAGTAAACATGTCCAAAGTAGAATGTTATCAATGTCATAAGAAGGATCACTAAAGAAGTGGTTTTCCTAACAATCCAAAGAATAAGAAGAGAGATACAGATCATGCTAAAATTGTTGAAGAAGAAGATCCAAAGAAATTAAAACTCGAAGAATCTGATATAAGGGGCCTACACTATTAAGTCCTTTGCTTCTAGTCCAAGATTTCTATTTTTTATTTTTTATTGTTTAGAATTTATAGGTTTTTAACATGTTTTTGGAAAAATACAATTTTTTTTGTAAGTTTATAGGTATCCCTCAAGATTTGGAGGGAGCCCCCAACAACTCCCAAAGATAAGTATCTCATTTCCTTTCATTTTTTGGTTTTATGTACTCATTTATTTTTTATTATATTAATACTAATCACAATTCTCCCTCTATTGTCTTCATTAGGAAAACATCTGCTATATTCTCAAGGAGTACATGAAAGAGGACTTCTCAAGCCAATGTTTGTCAAGGAACAAAGGTATGTTTTAAAACATTGATGTCTTTATAATAAATGTTTCTTCATTTGACAATCTATTACTAACATTGTTCTGTCTAGCTATAGGGAATCATATTGATTCTTATTTTGGGTGATTCGTCACTTGATAAATCTACCCCACTCCTATTCTTAACTGATTTTATAGAACCCTGGACAAGTCCTAAGGGTATGCTTATGGTAATGTCTGAAACTCTAAACTTCTTAGGGTTATTGAGAAATGTTATTTGAAATTTTTTTATTGATGATGTCATATTTGGGATTTTGGTATGATCATGAAAACCTAACTTGTTAGGATTGAATCATAAAGTCTAAAATCTCCAACCCTTGAAAGTTTTAGTAATATTGGGTTTGCTATGTTCCTATATCGAAACACTGACTCATTAGGGTTTGCTGGAATGTGTAAGCAAGGCCCTTATAATTTCTTATAAATGATTTCCTTAGTATGTGTGTGTTTGTCTGATCAAACCCTAGTCTAATCAAGTTTGTTGTATGTCTAACTCTTATTAATCTTTGTGAAGTTTGGTTTTACTAACACATGATATGAAATTCCTATGCATGATTATGAAGTACTAGATGTATGAGTTGTCCTATTTGTCGACGGTCATGAATCCTAGGGTTTGGAACTAAGCTCTAGTCAAAGTTTGTATTTCTAGGATGATAGTATTTGTGAAATTTTACAATTTTGAAGTTAAAAATTAGTAGAAGTAAAAATCTCTAATGATTTGAGATTTGTGTAAGATTAATGAAATCTAAGTTTTATTTTGGATTTATGTTTGATTGAAAAATATAGGGTTTGAAACTAACCCTAGTGGAAGTTGGTCATGTTAGTAACTAAGATGTGATTGGTTTTGATTGATTCTCTTGTATGAAATACAGGATATGTATGAAACCCTAGTGGAAATATAACATATTGTTGTGCAGGCGATCCTTTCTGTGGATAAAACCGATCCCTCTAGTCCTATGCAAGGATTTAGCAACAAACTAGACAAATATTTCCAAACTATCCTAATTATAGAAGAAAACACAGAGGATAGATGACCTACCTGACTCTCATGATAAAATCTCTTGGTGTCGTCCTTGATTCCCTCTCTTCCAAGCTCAATCTCCTCTTTGTCGATGTGGATGATTACCTGAAAGGAAAATCATGTGGAGACAGCAAACACATACATACCAAAAACCATTCCAATATAAACCATATAACAGATCAAGGAGTATTATACTAAATGAGCAATGATAGACACATTTATGGAAAGAAAACACATAATGTATTATTAATAGATAGTAAAGGGAAGCATTACAACCACTTAAGCCTTGATGTTGGAAGCCTCCTTTAGGTGAGCTTCCAAGTCCTAGACAAGACCTTCAAGCACTCCTTTCTCCTTAGCAAAATGGGAAACATTTAGGCATAGTTTCAGCATAGGAAGACAACCAAGCAATATCCAACAAATAGCTAACCAAAAGTAGATGGTAGAGGTTTGATTTATAGGGAAGGAGAGGGAGTTGAGGATCCATAAAAGGATGGAGAGGTTCCACATTTCAAAGGGACGATCCATGAAATTAGGATCAAGAATGAGGAATGTGAGGTCTCACTCTAATCCTCATTCAAATACAACCATCTTGTCATTTTTGAGACCTCTAGTAGGAGAAGATTCTCCTCCATTTTAGGAAAAACTACCTGAAGAGGGCGAGTGCATATTTTCCTATCAAAAGGTGCGCTGCCAACGCTAGTCACTAGTTAGACAAAAGGTTACCAGCACGGGTTTGTCTACTAAAAGTAGCATTGGGCTTGCAAAACAAGGTTTTGGACAATTTCTTCATAATTTCTTCAAGGCAAGTCTTCTTATTCCTTCAGGGATGCTTCTGAACATGTTTCATGGTGAATACATTGTTTTTGACAGCTTTCATCACTTTGTGACACTTGCGACATTGACGACACAAAGTGTGACACTTAGGATATGAGACTGGGAGTGCAAAAAAATATTGTATAACAAATGCTCCCTAAAGCATGAAGTCAGAATGGGAAGTGATGGTTGAAATTCTTTAAAAATCAAGGCAAGGACTTTGGATAACCACCGTTAGGAGACCTACAAATCAAACATAATACAATATCTTTGACATCTCTGATGTAAGTATGCTCAAAGTGTAAGCATATAACAATACATAGATCTACGGCATGGACATAGCCATCCAACTAGAAAGGATCATGTGCATGGATCCACGGCATGGACGCAGCCATCCAAATAAAAGGGATCATGTGTACAATCATGAATACTTAATAACTCCACGCAACCTATATTTATCAGATGAAATCCAGGGTCTTCATCCCTGTATTGATCTAACCAAAGTAATAATTTAACCATGTGAATAAATGTGTCAGAGTCGAACATGATAGAAACCACCTAATTACCAATCAATGATGTGAACCGTTAACAAGCATGAGAGAAACCACCAATAATGACAATGGTACTCAAGGTACAATAGCACAATCTATGACTGTGAACAATGAAAATGAATTTGAACACTTGCAGAATCATTCGATTGAAGGCCAATGATGTGAACCTATCATCGAATGCAAAGGACCTGCCATTGAGACATGCAAGCTCCAAGGTACTGAAAGGGAGTTTCTAGATCATCTTCCTGGATAATGAGTTGGAGTCGACAGGAAGTGATCCATCGAACGAGGGACATAATGTTTCCCACGTCATTGACATGAAAAAATAGGATTTTGGAAAGTTTGAAAGAGTGATTCAGGATTGTTACAAAAAAGCCAAACTGGGTATAAGTTGTTTGAATTGCATATGGGACTTCTCTTGAACATATCGGCGACACGACTTCGAAATTTGGCAGCATATGACTGAACATAGGAGCAGACGCCATGGTGATAATAGAATATAATCAAATCAGAGGAAAATGGATTTCTCAAACCTAGTAAGACAAGTGACGAAGTGAGGATAACCCAAACCCGACACGAGATACAAATAAGTGTCATGTTCAAGAGTGAAATGTTTCATTTATACAAAATACCAGATATATGTTTACTTCCATTATTCCTCCACTATTTCTAGCGAGTACCTCTTTATTTTTAATCCCAAGCTTGAAGAGGATACCATATGATTGTTGCATAAGTTCATCCTTTGGATGAATCCATCCTAGTATTTTTAATGAGCCCTAGGAAGGAGTAGCTCAGTATCGTCATGGTGACAAGTCCTTCATCATTTCAGTTTTACAAGTGCAACGGAAGGGTAACTCGACGTCATTTTCATGTTTAGAGAGTTTGAAAAAGAGGCAAAAAAAAAAATCAAGAGGTCCCTTTTCGTAGATAATCTCTCGAATCTGAAAAGGTAGAAAACAATATTCGAGAGAACCTCTTAACCACGTGTGACCAAGCTATTCCTTTTTTGTAGTTAGTATATCTCAGTCCAGAAAATGGTTAAACTTATATTTAGTAGACTTATTTTCATTTACTTTTACACATTCTAAAAGACAAGTGCTTGACAATCTTTTCATATTTTTGGAGTCTAAAAAGAGCTGAAAGAGGACTCCTCTTGGAGGAATGAGCAGTATAAAAGGATAGTAATTAGTTCCGATCATGATGGAATTTCTCAAAACATGTAGAGGTAAAGAGGCTGACTAATAATACCACTCATCATAGATGTTCCTCAAACAAGGGTAAAACAACCAAGTGAAAGTGTATGATCAACTAAAGAGATGGTGACGATGGAATAAAAAAACCAAGGCTCATTTGGCAAAAACAGGTTAATAAAAATGGAAATCACAAGAGGTAAAGTGGGAACGGTTTCATTTTTACACAAGATTGAAACATCGGAAACTATGCTTCAGTATACTTGAAGATGGTTTCATTTTCTCACAAGCTTGAAACATGGGAAAATTTATGCTTGGATTCAGTTTCATTTTTACACAAGCTTGAAATGGAAACAAACTATGCTTGGCTTTGGTTTCATTTTTACACAAGCTTGAAACAAAGATAAACTATGCTTGAGTTTGGTTTTCATTCCCCTAGAATAATGACTCAATTCAAATTACATGACCCCCAAGCTTCATTTCATTCACCTAAGTAGGCTACTGGTTACTAACAGGTAGATGGAATGAAGGTTCATTTATGAGATCAAGTGAAAGACTCGAGTGGTAATTTACGAGATCAAATCAAAGACTCAAATTGAAAGGGGATTTGTTTCATTTTTTAACGAGCTTGACATAAGAAAAGAACCATGATCATGACATCTTGTTTCATCTTTTAACGAGCTTGACACAAGTAATGAACTTTGCTCCAGGAACCTTGATTCACTTTTTAAGGAGCTTGACACAAGAAAAAGCATTGTGCTCCAAGAACCTTGATTCATTTTTTAAGGAGCTTTACACAAGAAAAGGAACAGTGCTCCAGCACCTTGATTCATTTTTTAAGGAGCTTGACACAAGACAAGGAACTCTGCTCTGACACCTTGATTCATTTTTTAAGGAGCTTGACACAAGACAGGGAAGAATGCTCCAACACCTCGTTTCATTTTTTAAGGAGCTTGACACAAGAAAAGGAATTGTGCACCAGGAACCTTTATCATGGCTCGTAAGAGGCCATCGCTTCCAAGAGGTTCTCATCAGATGGGAGAAAAAGGTTCTAGAAGGGATACTTATCAAAGGATCTAATGGAAAGATCAAGATCCAATACCCCCAGTACATGGTGCACTATATCACTAACTAGATCATCAGTAGACACAGGAACGGAACAAGTGACCACATAATTAACCTCTGGTAGGGGTGATACCACTTGCATACAAGGACCATTTAGGGAAGATGGTTAATCGAGAGTCAAATTAGGGCCAATGAAAGAAAGTTGATCAATGGCCACAATTCTTCCTTCATGTGGGAAACATATCACATGAAAGAGAGAAGAGACAAGAGCTCCCGTGACATAAATATAGCCATGGTCGAGGAGTAAATTAAAATCCAAAGGTCCTTGGACAACTATCATGTCAAGATAGACGATCTTTCCTCCCAAATTAATAGGAAACTTAGGAAGGATCCCTAACGGTTGATTGTTTCCTTTGTTAAAAGCTAACAGATTCCAGGTAATGGGCACAAGCTGCGGAGAACCTAAATCTTGCCAATTAGTTGAAGACAGAATAATAACAAATTTTCCTTCATCTATGATTGTGCCAGGCACAGGTATATTATAAGCTTGTACCATGATTTGAAAGGGCACATAGGAAGGAAGACGATATCCTGCTAGTAGACTCCAATAAAAGAAAGTGACAAAACTACTTGGAGAGGGTGCCATTGAAATGGGAGGACTTCCCTCTTGCATTACGGGAATAGGAGGATCCCCCCCATGTACCATGGGAATAGGAAGATCACCCCCCTGTACCGTGAGAATAGGAGGATTACCCCCTAATTATTTGGAATATGAATAAACCATAAGAACTTGAGTGATACGAACTTCACTCTCTACAGGATAATATACGATCAATTGAAAGCGGAATCGGGTCAACCATTTTTTTGACCAATGGTTCATCGGAAACAAACTCATGGGATTCACTTTCAGAAAGAGTGGGATTGACCAGAGATGAGCTCTGATCAATCACTTGATCAACTAGTGGAGGATCAAGGGAAAGCTTCTGATAACCAATCAAAAGACAAGGTTGAAAAGTAATAAGGTTATCCAACACGTTAGAGGCTTCATCCATATAAGGAGAAAGGTGAATAGGATGATGCCCTTCACATAACCTACAAGGAAATTTGACTTTTCCCTTTTTCATATGGGTTTAACTGTCATTAGTTGAAGGTTTATCACCAGCATGATCTCCAGAGGCTAATGACAAAGGTCGATGTGAACTTGTGGACCACACTTCTAATATCTTAGGAATACCAGGACATTCTCGAAGAAGGTGGTCACCCTTACAATGCTTGCAAGGGAATTTCACTTTACGAGGTTTATCATAATATTTTTCAACATCAATGGCATCTGTAGCAATGGTCACTTAGTTGGCCCTTTACTTATTTTTCTTCTTCTTCTTATCCTCCTGGTTACTAGCTTGCAGGCTTTCACCAGAAGAAGAGAAAGAAGAGGAGGAAGACCGAACAAGTGAAGAAGGAAAAGATTCAACTTTAGGCTCAACTAGAGATTGATACTATTCAGGTGGAGGAGAACCTGGTTGAGAAGTGGTTTGGACATTCGGAACCATAGGGGTTGAAAGTAACCAAACTGGAAAACCAATGGTAAATCTGGAAAGGGACAATGTTGCCATATAAGGGGCACCAATATTTCCAAAAGAAGGAAAAGGAACAGGATTCATGTTAGAGGGGTTTCCTTGATTGGTGGACTCAAGAACTTTTGTCATTGGTCTCAACATAAGGTCTACTAAGGAGTATTTCTACAGGAAGGATGTTGTTCCATGGTTAATTAATTAATTTTAGAAATTAACAACAAAAATAAATCAAAGAGGGGAATCTAGGCATAAAGGTATACCAAGCAACCGTGAATTGCAATATACACCTTGGCAAACCAAGGACTTAACTTACGACATCCAATCTCTCTAAATTTTGTATTCGGTGTATCACGGTATACAAGGTGGCAGACTCAGTTGACTATGGATGGATAGCAACCTATAGGGGACTCCAAAAATATAATCAATGGTACGTGGGAGTGTAGTCTGTAGTAGTGTTGGATAATGCATAACCATTCAATGAGAGTGTTACCATATACTTACCATGTGTGGAGTGCCTCCGATATACCTGAAAGTACAAGAGAACAGTCTTATACATTTCCATACGTGGAACGGGATTTCACCCTCGAGATGCAACACTGGAAGACAATGACAACTCCTACGTTTAACGATGTCGTAACACGCCTCTAGCCTAGACCTCTAGATGTTTTCTTTAATGTTCCAAATGATCCTTACGTTAATTGAGGTAAATTTTAAATTTGGTCTTGAATTAAGTTTCAGTTTCAAGGCTCAAAAATTGATGTCACCTGAACACACCTACAATGCAACTAATATCAAAAAATGATTATTTTCATTTCAATGAAAGCTATCTAGCATAGGGAAGAAGTTCAAGAATTGATACAAAAACCAAGTATGCAACAAACAAAGCTTCCCAACTAGATCTTTCACCTTCACTATTACAATGCACTCACCAAAAGTAAAATGAATTTCAATTCACTAAAATGCACCTACATGAATTTTTCACTTTTTCCTTTTCAATGAATGAGAATGCACTTCTTTTTAGCTTTCAACACTAAACAATGTTATCTATGCTCAATGATAATCCAAAAAACAACTTTTCAATGCAACATAATCTAATGCAATGCGAAAAGTAAACTTTGAGATGAAAGCTAAGCAAATGCAAATTCCATTTCTTTTATGGTTTTCAAAAGAATGAATAATTCTTTAACTAGGAGAAAATTAGTATTCCTTCCACACATACAAGAAATAAACAGTAAATCCAATTAACCCAAAGACCTAAAGACTCAACAAAAATTCACTTTCACTACTTCAAACAATGGGATGGACTTTTGCAAACCAATAACAAATCAACAGAAATGATGGCAAGTTCTATGCACACAAAGCATGAGCACACTTCAGAGATCAAGAAACATTAGACCTTCTGTCAAAAACCCTAAAAAATCTCATTTTTTTGGACTAGCGCTACTTTAATGGTCAAAATCCGCGCTCACAGGGGTTTTCAGCACTAACAAGATATTCAGCATGAATGTAATGGGAAAAATCAGTGCTAGCAACATGACTGTTCCTGGAGAAAATGTGTTAGATGAGAAATACTTAGGAAAATGAAAATAAACTCAAAGAGAGATCCAAACTTGACACTCTAAAGAAAATACTACTCAAAATGCGGACCCATAACGAACCTAAGTTACAGATGTTGGGATGGGGTCCCCTGGGTCAGTTTTGGGGCAAAAGCACAAGTTTTGATGTAAAAAGATGTAAAGTCTTAGTGAATTGTGGATGCAGAGCGCAGAGTTAGTTAAGAGTAAAAAATGGTTTTACCCTCATTTATGTAAACTTGAGTCGGTTCTTGAAGATCTACCCATGGTCCGCGGACCATGGGATTGTATAAATAAGTGTGTCTTAAAGAGTCTAAGGTAGATCTAAGTCTTTGTCTATTGGTACGACGGACGAAGTCTAGAGAGTTAGCACAGAGAAGTAAGTCTTAGAGGGGGAAAAGGCTTTGCAGATGAGTGTGCAGAGGTATATAGTAGAGTCCGCAACTGAGTGTGCAGACCCCTATAGTTGAGTGCATAGGGAAGTTTTGAGTTTGTAAACCCATACTGAATATCAATAAAGAATATTGTTGCAGAAGTTCTTGTGTTTTATCTTTTTACTTTTTTTATGTATGATTGTGATATATGTTGTGATGAAATGATGTATTTATAAAATAATGATGTATTGATGCACGAATTTACTTGATCTGTCTTATTAACTAAACGCAATTAATGTTAAGTGATTACATGATGATCATAACACTTTATGTTAAATTTATTGAACACTTAGGTAGATCTAATTAAATACTAATCTAAAGATAATCTCTGGTGCACGTAAGCAACCAATTTTCCTATTCAGGGTCCACAAAATCCAATCGTAAACCTTCGCGGAGGTCTAGAGGCTGATTGAGGGAAATTACAGCATTAAGTCTTAAGGGATTAGAGATATGCACAAAGGCAGGTCTAGGTCGTAAAAGGACATCACACTGAACTTTGGATGCAGAAACTTGGTTCTAGCATCCCACCATACTGCTTCGGGTGAGATTTCATTCCGCGCTACACGAATTGATGCCGAAAGGGCTAGTAGTATAGATCTTTTTTTGGCGCAACTAACTCTGAACCTGGATTAGGACCCAGTAAGACAACAAATGGTTCTGTTTCCGAGACCGGGATCTGCATAAAGAGATGTGTGATGTCACATCATTGGAATCCAACCAAGAATGAAATTGAGAAGTGGTTGGACAGAAAGATCCATGAATTTGTGGCGCAAGAGAACATAAATCCATGCCTGACAAAAGAACAGTGGTTGGATAGATATTTGTACACAGAAATACATGAAAATTTCTTCTGCACCTTCCTGATTAAACTATACAAGTGGATAGTTAAATTGGCAAACGGCCAAGGAAGGTGGAGGCTTGACGGTTCAATAGTGTGGACTCCAGAACTAGTGCAGAGGTTGGAAGCCTTTGAAGATAAGATCGCGCACGTTTTTGACCATTGGATTGATCGGGTTATAGGAGGATTTGTTACAGAATTTGAAGTTGACACCTCAGTCAATTACAGCGAAGGAGAGAAATGCTTCTTCAAAGGACCGTGAGGTAAGTATTTGATATCTTTGAATACCTGGATTAATATGCTCTCGTGTGAAAAACAGGTTATGCCATTGCCTTGATGTTTGGATCTACACAAAGTAGATGGAGCTTTAGAAACCAAGAAAAAGCAGGTCCTGAATATAGCCCGTTGATTGGACCTCCTTCAAGTGATGATGAATGAGCGGTGCAGTCCTCGCTACAAAGCGCAGTCCAGCTGATAAGGCAGGGTTTTCCACGGATACATCATCCATCCACACCACCTCCACCTTCACCTCCACAGCATACACCTTTTCCCACACCACCACCACCACCAATGTCAATCAACATGTCGAATACCATGAAGTTTCTGGTTTTCAAGGGCTTAGGACATGACGATCCGATCAATTTTGGTTTGTTGTGAAGGCTATGTGGACAACACAACAAATTATGGATGATAATATAAATAAGGTGTAGTTGGTTATTACTCTGTAGGATCGTGCGCTGACATGGTACGTTAAGTATTGCATCGATAATCCATTGGCGTCATTAGCAGATACCCAGGCCACTTTGAACAAATAATTCGGTAAGCCTAAGTCTAACTCGCAATCAGTAATTGGATTTAAGGAAATCACAATGAGGGTCGGTGAAACACCCTGGGAGTTAGATAAAAGGCTGAAGTGCATGATCCGCGAAGCTAATATGCATCTCACAGATAGTCAGCACCGCGAGTGGTTTATAGCCTCACTCCTGCCCCACCTAAGGATTTATTTATCACAGCAAAAGATAGGAACTCAGGTGGAAGCTCTGGAAATCGTGATGAGATTACATGAAACACCTATTCAGGACGCGTCTTTGGGAGTCCAACAAATTCACTCGCAGTTTCAGAACCTCTGTTTGGAATTGCAGAGCTTGAAAGAAAAAAGGAGGCCAGGATAGAGACACACAAAGAAGTCTAGTGCCTCAAGTGTAAGAGCCAGGGGCATGATAAGGATCATTGCCCTATCTTCGTGAATTATATCATGGGGGGGGGCGATGCCCCTCAGGTGGGAAGCTCCAATAGGACCAAGTATGGATCACACGCTATGCTGCGCTAATTGTTAGGTGGTTGGAAAACATGTCACAGACAATTGTCATTTGCTACAAAACTTTGTACAAACACCACAAAAAAAATTTTGCGATTTCTGCAAATCGGTGGGCCACAATGAGCGCCACTGTCATAGCTACGAATTGATGATGGAAAGGACACCTACGTATCAAATGCAAGCAGAAACTCGGCCTCCAAATCAGGGTGCAGGAGGATTGCACGGAGGATATTAGGGGCATGGACGAGGTCGAGCAAGAGGAGGACCTGGTATAGGTCATGGACAGGTCATCTGTTATAATTGCGGAACACCGAGGCACTACGCACAAGAGTGTATGAGTCAAACATGCCCATCATGTCAATATTACACCCACTTTGACCACACAATCGAAGAATTCCCTGTGTTGATATCTAAGATGTAGGAGAAGAAGGCGCAACCTCAACATCCTACCCAGAACTTACAGATGATGAGGGTCGAGCCCTGCGAAGAGGATCTAAATGTGAATATCATGCTAAGAAGCGAGATCACGATTGGTGACGATAAAGGAAAACAACATGAAGAGGATAGATGGTTCCGCAAGGCCCCAGAAAAGGAGATTGGATTTGATCTAGAGTGCGAGAAGGAAACATTTATGGAGGCGAAGAAAAGCTTTGTTGAGGCCTTTGGCTCATGAAGTCAGGACAAACTACCAGAAACTGGCGCGCCTACAGAGATTGGCCCCTCTATGCTTACCACCTTCTTGGGGACTTTTATGAAACTACTGCATGATAGCAAGGCTGTGAAAGGGCTACAAGAGTTGATAAATAAGTGTGCTGATAAGGAGAATGCTACTGAAGGACACTGCATAGTCAGAAATATTGGCAAACATAAGACAAGAATAGGGCACGAGATGAGGCTCACTGCACAAATAGGAGACTATGAGATGGACCAAGTTATTCTGGATCTAGGATCTAATGTGAACGTTTTGCCTAAAAAAATGTGGGAGAGAATGGGGAGACCTGTGCTGTAGTGGTCTCTGATTCAGTTGAGGATGGTAAACCAGTAGAAGATTATCCCTATGGGACGTCTGCATGGAGTTACCATATATATAGAAGGTGCGAGCGCGCTGGTTGATTTTGAAGTGATAGAAATTATTGATGACAACAATCCATACCCCGCGCTCCTTGGATTTGATTGGGCTATTGATATGAATGGGGTCATCAGCTTTAAGAAGTGGACAATCTTATTTGAAAGGAAATCACTCCGCGTTGTAGTACCATTGAACCCTACAGAAGGACTACACTATACTGAACCGATCTGTGACTATGAAGAAAGTGATGATGATTTGGATCAAATTTACAAAATAAAAACGTGAGATCAAGACTGGATTAACCCAACAACTGATGGATATATTGCATGGGACCGTGAAATCTCTTCTACCTCAAATTCAGATGAAGAGTTGGAACACTGATAGAACAAGCTGCATGAAGTATCTATGTTGCACTGCAACATGATGACTAAATCATTGCACTGTGTGTCATCGAAGGTAAGAAGTTTACCTTATTATGATGGTTTGACTGATGTAGATAAGTTTTTGGATGCTTTTGAAAGAGAAGTCTCGGAGGATCATCGCTTTCAAGCACTGGATTTGGCACTACGCGCTACGCCTGCATGGTGGTGGGGTATGCACAAAGACAACTTTGATGAATGGCGTGATTATAGGAGAATGATGAGGTTGCGATTTGGTCGCCCAAAAGTTCGTTTGACTGAGAAATATGATGGGAGGAATGATCCATGCGATCATTTATAAAAATGGACTAAAGTTTATGGAACAGAGCCACAGCCAAAATGGGTGCATTTATTCAGTCACACTTTGGATATAATCCCTATGAATTGGTACCTGGAAACGAAGCTCCGCCACGACACAGTGGAGTGGGATATCTTAAGGGAGGGATTCTTGATGACCTTTAGTTTTGAGGATGGGTTCAAAAGCATTAATGAAGCTTTGCAGGAGGTTAAGGTAGCAATCTTCATAATTCCACAGGATCCTTTGGAATTGGTTCAACCAGATTGGAGCACCCAGCGGCGCCATGCGCTGGAATGCTATAATATGATTGCTGAAGGGGAGGATGAGGATCCAAGGAATATCAACATTCCAAAGGTAGAAGGCCATCGCATGGTTGAAGGTCCGCCGATAGAGAACCTGAACATTATCACGCCACTTAAGACTAGGCAAGTAAACATTGGTATTGAAGCGGAGCCTAAATTTGCGAAGATAGGGGATTACTAGGATGATGCCATAGTAGATAAAGTTGTTGAATTGCTCCGCGAATATTAGGATTTCTTTCCTACAAAATTTTCAGACCTGAAGGGCATCATAGGTGACTTGGGCATGATGAGGATTACCCTAAAGCCAGACACAAAGCCTATTAAGCAGAGGTCGTATCGCCTTAACCCCAAATACAAGGAAAAGGTCAGTATGGAATTGGACAAGATGCTTGAGGTGGGAATTATTGAACCAGTGGAGGAATCTGATTGGGTGAGCCCAATGGTAGCTTAGGAAAAGAAGAAAAAGGGAGAGATAAGGATTTGCATAGATCTAAGAAATCTTAACGATGCCTGCGCCCATGATCCTTTCCCAATATCATTTACTGATGAAGTCCTGGATAATGTTGGAGGGCAGGTGTTATAGCTCCAAATCTCACTCTTATGGTTTGTGATGCTGCACTCATGGCCTAGGGCAACCCCTCTTTCCAGACCTGGTCCAAAAATTTAAAAAACAGTGTTTTTTCCCTTATATGCGACATTTCCCTGAGTTAAATGCGTGTATACGCGGGTAGGCATATACCCAACCCGCGTATATGTATTAAAACACTTAAAAAAAATATAAAACTCCTTAATTTCAGGCGGAGATCGCGGGTTTTACCTGCTGATCACCTGTTAGTGCCCGTGGCCCAACTGTTCCCAACCAACTCCCAACTAAAAAACTACTTTGGGAGAGGTATAAAAAGACCTCAATGGGAAGGCCTAAGGGAGGAGAGGAGAGAAAGGTTATTATGCTGAGATTTTTCCCCTGACCAGGTCTGAAGACCCTTGTGCCTCCTGCACTTCCCCCATTTGTATAGGAAACCTTTGTTTCCTTGTGTGTTGATGTTCATCCATTACTTGTGACATCATGGAGTAAGTCATGGAAGGAGTTTGTTAAAGGCTTGAGGCTGGATGAATCCGGAAGGAAGCTTTGCTTGGAGCATGCGGAAGGTGACTCAGGTGAAATTATTCCTTTTCTGTACTTTATTTGTCTATAATAAAAGAAACACATGTCTTGGTTCCTGATATAAATCTTCTTTATGTTTATGATATTCATGTTGGAATTCATGTGTGAATGGTTATTTAAAGTTCATAACTAACTACCTTTCTTTATAACATGAAGATGGTTTCTTTATAAGGTTTTGTCCATATACTGTTGTGCTCTCCGGAATTGGTTTTTTTGCAGGACAAAGGAGCAACAGGAACTTGAAGAAGGGTTTGGACCCTAAAGGACCTTCTCAAACGTAGGACCTAAGGTACGCCCCCTTGTTATAGAATTTGCTTATAATAGCATAATGGTTGTGTGAATGTGTGTTTCTCTGTATAGACAACTTTCAGTTTGCTAGGGTTTCAACCCAGAAGCCCTAGGGGAACATTTCCCTTAACAGAATTGGCGACTCCGCTGGGGACAATATTGTTGTTGTTCCTAGTTTGGGTGTTTTCAAGCCAATCAAGGCTCAGCTGCCTGTCTGCTTGCTGTTGTTGTGTGGTCTATTCTTGAATTCTAATTTTTGCCAGTTTCTTCAGTTTGTTTTTTATTTTTCTTGAAATCTTTTATATACGCTGTTTTTCTTAGTTACAGAAGTGTATATACGCATGTTTCCTTAAGTAAATCCGCGTATACGCAGGTTTCCTTAGGCACAGTCGCGTATACACGCAATTTGTACATAAGTACAGTCGCGTATATCTTGCAATTTTCAAGATTTTTAAATATTTTTGTCTCTGAAGGTCTGTCTGGTGGTTTGATTCAGTCTGCAACAGTCACTTTCCAGTATTAGTTGTTAGTTTTACAGCAAGCATCTTGTTCCAAATTCTCTCTGGTTGTAAGGAGTATTGGTCTTGTTTTTGTTGTTGCAACCGTCATCGTTTTTTGCTTAAGCACACAAGATTTCTTGCTGGGAATCTTGGCTGCTCTGATTCATCACGGCAGGAAGATTGATCTCAATCTTTGTGTTAAATTTTGCTTTTGGTGACTTTTTGTTTGCTTGACAAAACCACTTTTGTGACCATCCACTTCTTTGTTTCATGAAAGTTGTTGATTGATACTTTCTTGAAATTTGTCTTTTTGATCTTTTTGGTTTTTTGTTGCCAAAGCTTTCATTGCTGCTTTTGATTGTTAAGAGCATCTTTAAACACATTTCTTTTTGTTGAGTTTTCATCCATTGTGTGGTGTCAACTTGCAAAAGTGTTTGTTGCCTATTCTTCAATCACAAAGTTTCAGTCCTGTTGAGAGCATTTTTGAAAAGACTCTTTTGTTGTTGCTTTTGAAGAAAACTTTTTGAAAAACTTAGTCTTGCTTTCTTGAACTTTGTTTTGATTTGGTTTCCTTTTAGTGAATGAAAGTGCTTTATGTTTGTCTTGGAACTTGTTTTTAGTGTTTAGACGAAATGAATCGCAGCATCTCATATTCCATCTAGACATTTTAAGTGGCAAAATAAAAATTGATAAGCAAGCAACTTTCATTTCTTGATTTTAGAGTAGTTTTGAATCTTGCATCAGCATATATTTGTTGCATTAGGATAGATTTTCATATCTTTTTAGGCATCCATAGCTTTGTTAACTTTTGTGAGTGTGAAGCGTGAATTAAAGAAAGGAAAAGAAAATTTGTTTTATTAGAAGTTCCTCTGAACCCTGTAGAAATTGCTTTTCATCGAAAAACGAAGACAAGTGCATGTGCATGTAGTTAGGTTTTTATTAATTTCTTTTGCGTCAAAACACCACTAGTTTCACTTTCGTTCATCCCGTGACTTTAAAATCAAGCGCTAATTAAAATTCACTAAAACTATTTTTTAAGTTAGATACACCAACAAGTTTTAGGATTTTAGGGCCTTGGATTAGGTGAGTGGAGAGTTAACTCTCCAAGGCCATTTAAACCATCAAAGATAGGAGTCTGAATAGTGAGTGAAAATCCAATAGCATTAGGAAGAACAGGAAAGCTCCGGATCTGGGAGTTAAGCACGAGGGTCTGTGAAGACAGGGAAGAGAGGTACCCCCTCTCCTACTTGTCCGAACTTACCTCATGACTGTTCCGCCTGGCTTCTGCGATGAGTTGGTATCCATAGTTGCTACTCCTAGGGATCTACACAAGTGGCTGCGGATGGGAATCCCGTGGCACCTGAGGTCAACGTTGCATCACTCTCAACGGTACTACTGGAGGGCACCCTTGCAAAGCTTGGGGGCTTGCACTGGCGCAGGCTGTTGTTAGGAGGTCAGCGTAACTTCCTCTGTTACCTTCACTGATAGGACTGGGTCGTCATTATCCCAAACTATCTTTGGAAGGCCCCTTACTCCACTTTCTTGTATTTTGGTGTCTGGTCCTCATCACCCGGAGCGGAAATACTTGGAAGTTGTTTGACTGGCTGACTTCTTTTAGGGACTTTTTAGTGAGTGCTCTTTGCTCCTTGTATATAGTTGGATTTAGGTATTTTTGTCTAGTCACGTTTGGACTTTGTGTTCTAAGTGACTGGCTTACCACTCTACCGATCTTGAAAGGCCATTGGTCGTTCTTTTAGAAGTTGTGGAGTTGCCTCCTCAAGGGCAAAGGTTTTGATTGCTTATCCATATTCCTTGAAAAGTTGTTTCTACATTCCCACAAGGGAAGGCTCTACGGATCAGTTTGATATGGCTAATATTCCTATGGAAACCAACCAAGGTACCCTTCCAAAAGGGAATCCTTGTGCTTTTCCTTTCTCTGGAAACGTTGGTACTCCCTTGATGGCCACTTTGAATATTCCTAGGTTGAATGTTGGACTACCCGTTTGGTTGTGGTCCACTCTGAATATTCCAAATGCTCTTAAAGCTTCTCAGTTGAATGCTTTATTTCAAGGGCATTACATGGGTGCTAATTGTTCATATTCTTTCAAAGAGAAATCTGGGATTCCTTCTTCTCCTCCTTCTTGTAACAAGAAATCTAAAAAGAGGAGAAAAAGGAAGTCAAAGAAGAAGAATAATTCTATCCATTCATCTTCAACCTCTGCCAGTCATGTTGGAGATGAGCCTTCAGCCACTGCAAGTCATGCTGGGGGCACAAGTCTAGCCACTGCAAGTCACACTAGCACTTCATCCTCAACCTCTGCCAATCATGTTGGAGATGAGTCTTCAGCCACTGCAAGTCATGCTGGGGACACAAGTCTAGTCACTGTAGATCATACTAGCACTTCATCATCAACCTCTACTAGTCATGTTCAAGATGAGCCTTCATCCACTGCGATTCATGCTAGGGGCACGAGCCTAGTCACTGCGAGTCATACTAGCAAAGAGTCAAGATCCTCTACAAGTCATTTTCAGGACTCTTCGCAAACCACTGCTAGTCATGTTGATGGATTGAAGGTTGATAAGAAACCTGGACGTAGAAGTTTTAAACCTAAGTTCCCTTGTAAGATATGCAAGGGAGACCATCTTACTCATTTATGCCCTGGTATTCCAGAGGTTCAAAGGATATGGTCCGAGTCTGAAAGTACTTCTACTCCTAAATCCGATATGGTTTCTCATCAATCCCATCAACCATTGGTTGATAATGTGGTAGAAACAGTGCAATCACTGGCCGATTACACTCCTCTTTTGGGGGGTGAAGTGCCTAACAAAAGAGTCTGTTTGATCTCTAGTACAGAGTCTTCTGGTATAGGGGGCATTCCAGTTTCTTCGAATGTTCCCCCTCCAAGTTCTAAGAGTGTTTCCTTTGATTGGGATAGTCTTGTTGAGCCTCGTCTTCCTTCTGCTGCACCTTTCCAAATAAAGGTCAGAGTTAATTCCACAAATGTCTATCGATGTATGGTGGATGAAGGATCCTCTGCAAGTATTATATCCTCTTTGACTTGGAAAGCTTTGGGTTCCCCAAAGTTGTTGACAGCTCAGAGTCAGTTGTTAGCCTATGATAGAAGACCTGGTGAATCTATGGGTGTTCTTCCTTAATTGCCTATCACTTTAGGTGGGAAGACTGTCTTAATAGATATGATGGTGGTTGATAGCCCTTTAGACTTTAATATGCTACTTGGGCATGATTATGTCTATGCTATGAATGTTGTGGTGTCTTCACTCTTTCAAGTAATGTGCTTTCCTCATAATGAGAGTATTGTCTCTATTGATCAGCTTGCATCTGATAATCACCACCCTAATTTGACTTTACTACAGAATGCCCCTTGGTTTGTTCCAAGTGTTCAAGTAGAGTCTACCCCGCCACGGGTGAATTATGTGGCATTGAGTCCTCAATGTTCAATCGCTTCTGAGAAGGATCCTTTGACTTATTATTCTCCTTCTTGGGACTTGGTCCCGGCAGTTGACCGAGAGATTCATCCTATAGGGACATGGGATCCCTTAATTCCCTCTTTTGATCCTTGTAGTTCTCATGATTTCTTAGAACTTGTTTTGCCTTCACAGGAGGAACTCTTTGAAGCCATGAGTCTTGACTACCAAAGGAGTTCTTGGTCTGATCCCTGCAAGGGGTTTGTCCAGAAGAGCTATTATACATAAGCCGCAAGGTTGCATGGTTCCATGTACCATATTGTATATATAAGGTACGCATTTTCAAGTTTTGTATTCTATAACACAAGATTTTATATGAAGTTTATATGTGGGACGTATTAACTTCTTGTTTAGTGTTCCTCTTTATGTATACAGAACTTGGAAGATTTCTCCTTTGGAAACTTTTATGGTTGGTTTGTTCTGGCAGGTATCGTTTTCTCACTGGCATATAGGTTAGGGACACCATTTTTTCGCTGCATTATGCATACTAGCCTCCATTTGTCGATACATCTGCCATAGGGTCGACCCCATCGTGTTATGGTTCGCAAGCCATCTTCACTCACCGTTTCTTTAAATCATGACACGATGGTAGAGCCATCCTTTACATGGGCATCATAATTAGCACCTCACTGACATTTGTTGCCCATGCTGCTCTGCTTTGAGTAGGCTCGGGAGTCCTCTATAGTCCCGCCATGACTTATGCGTTGAAGACTCATTCCTCTTTGCTTCTTCGCTTCGTTCTGGCCTTATACCCTAGAGGCTCCTTTGTGTTGAGTTGTACTACTGCATTGCATGTTGACCACTTGCACCTTTTGGCCTAGAGCCGGCTTCACTTGGACTCGTATTTAAGCCAACTTTTGACCATGACGACTGAAAAATCAACCTTGCATACCTTTGACTTCTGCAACTTGACACACCTTGACCCATGGAAGGAACACACCTTTGAGTGTCACTGACCAGCTTTCACCTCCCTGCATTGAGCATAGGAACATTCCATTCCCAGGAACTAGATCATCTGTTTCACCGACACTTGTTCTTTCCACTATACCATAGAATTCTTTTATTCTTTTTCAAGCTTAACAGAAAAAGACATAAACATTAAATATTCCAAAAAGAGCTGGAATGGGACAGTATTTCCATTTATTGTTGGCAGCTAGAGTCAGTCGTGTCGCCCTTGAACAAAGCACTCAAAGCAAAGTCTCCTCCATTTGGGCGGGATTTAGTTTGACTTAGGTATGTCGTAACCTTGTTATTGAGTCAGTTCTCCCTCGATTGGTTATCTCTTCCAATCATATGGAGGGTTCGTTCATGCCTCCTGTATGACGAACTTATACAGAGTCATCATATGCTGCCACATAGTCACATTGAGTCGTGCTTTTGTTCAAGGGAAGTTAGCCTGAGTCGGCCTCTCTACGGTGTCTCTTGACTCATTTTTCAGTTGGCCATCCCTGGTTGTCAGTGTCATGTCTATCATCACATCAGTTATATTGGTCCTTTACTCGTGCCGGTTTGAGAAGGTCTCTATTGACTTCTTGCTGGCGGGTCTTGTCCTTATCGACGACGACATCTTGCTCTAAGGACAGGCCTAGAGCTGCACCCTAGCCCTATTTTCATTATTGATAGGTCACCTTGTGCTCAGCATCGATCAGTATCATGGGTCTTTGACTGAGTGGTTTCCCTTGTGTTTGACATCAGCTTACATTATCACACATTGGGATTTGTGCAATACCTTGGTTTCCATTTGACCCTATTGGTGGATACCTCGCCTCTGTGTCAGCTTTCATTATTGGTTGGTTCAGAGGGTTTTTGTCGTGCGCTAGCCACATCTTATGTATGCCAGAAACGTACTTCGATTGGGTTACTACATCTCTTTCATCCGATTCCTTCCACATTATTGGCCTACGGGTTACACTCGCGCTAGATTGATGAAGGATGCCTTAATGCCTTCCTTCTAGCAGATCTTTCCCTATCGACTCCGACTCATTGCTCTGGGGCAAAGATCTAGAGTCCATTTGCCAGTACCTTGGGGTTTGCAGTCATTAGTGGTAGATCCTTCGCTATCAACAGTGGGAAACCATCATTGTCTCCTGCTCGATAGATTCTTACAGGTGTTCAACTCTAGCTCATCTATTCACACTTGTTGGATTGTACTGGGTACCTTGATGCTCATTATCATTATCAGTGAGTAGTCTCGCGTTTGTTAACAGTATACATCAATGACCGATAATCAAACGATTTCTCATATGGTCGACTTTAGATCATTTATTCCCATGGTGTAGAAATGTACCACGGCGGTCGGTGAAGACCTCAGGTTGTATCAGCATTCATTGGTTCACTTGACAGTTGCTTCTGTTGCTGCTAGTTGATACCACTCCACCTTATATGTTGCAGTCAGTCATGGTGACATTCTATATGTTGGCACCTGAGTTTGCAGTGTAGTACCATCATATTCCATCATGTTCAGTTGGTAACTTTTGAGATCAGTCTTTGATATCAGTGATCTGTTGCATCTTTCAGCATCATTGACAGTCTTATATGTGATATTCAGACATGTACTTGTTCGATCATGATCAAATGATCCATTATGTATTTTCCAGTCATTTATACTTGTATACTTAGTGGATCTGCTTGTACTTGATATGTGGACATGCTTTACTTTTTCTGAGCATGGGTATGCCCGCCTCAGACAGTGTTTCTTTCTGATCTCCTTTTGTGGCTTGGCAGGCTGAATTCTGGTGAAGTCCTCCTCGGTTTTTGACAGATTTCCTTTCCATGTACTTGCTTAATACATTTCGGCCATCATGTACCCCTTCTGACCTCATATATTAGGGGGCATCTGTTATAGCTCCAAATCTCACTCTTATGGTTTGTGATGCTGCACTCATGGCCTAGGGCAACCCCTCCTTCCAGACCTGGTCCAAAAATTTTAAAAACAGTGTTTTTTCCCTTATACGCGACATTGCCCTGAGTTAAACACGTGTATACGCGGGTAGGCATATACCCAACCTGCGTATATGTATTAAAACACTTAAAAAAATATAAAACTCCTTAATTTCGGGCGGAGATCGCGGGTTTTACCTGCTGATCACTTGTTAGTGCCCGTGGCCCAACTATTCCCAACCAACTCCCAACTAAAAAACTACTTTGGGAGAGGTATAAAAAGACCTCAATGGGAAGGCCTAAGGGAGGAGAGAAGAGAGAGAAAGGTTATTATGCTGAGATTTTTCCCCTGACCAGGTCTGAAGACCCTTGTGCCTCCTGCACTTCCCCCATTTGTACAGGAAACCTTTGTTTCCTTGTGTGTTGATGTTCATCCATTACTTGTGACATCATGGAGTAAGTCATGGAAGGAGTTTGTTAAAGGCTTGAGGCTAGACGAATCCGGAAGGAAGCTTTTCTTGGAGCCTGCGGAAGGTGACTCAGGTGAAATTATTCCTTTTCTGTACTTTATTTGTCTATAATAAAAGAAACACATGTCTTGGTTCCTGGTATAAATCTTCTTTATGTTTATGATATTCATGTTGGAATTCATGTGTGAATGGTTGTTTAAAGTTCATAACTAACTACCTTTCTTTATAACATGAAGATGGTTTCTTTATAAGGTTTTGTCCATATACTGTTGTGCTCTCCGGAATTGGTTGTTTTGCAGGACAAAGGAGCAACAGAAACTTGAAGAAGGGTTTGGACCCTAAAGTACCTTCTCAAACATAGGACCTAAGGTACGCCCCCTTGTCATAGAATTTGCTTATAATAGCATAATGGCTGTGTGAATGTGTGTTTCTCTGTATAGACAACTTTCAGTCTGCTAGGGTTTCAACCCAAAAGCCCTAGGGGAACATTTCCCTTAACAGCAGGAGGCCTACTCATTCATTGATGGGTTCTCTAGATACCATCAAATTAAGATCGCACCAGAGGATAGGATCAAAACAACTTTCGTGACGAAATAGGGTTGTTTTCAGTATACTGTAATGCCATTTGGACTCAAGAATGCACCGACAATATTCTCTCGCGTAGTCATCATGACATTCAAGGAGTTTATTCGCAAATTCTTAGAGGTGTATTTTGATGACTAGACATTGTTTGGGTTAGTAAAGTGCCATGTAGCTAGTCTATGCTTAATGTTGGATACATGCTAAAGGTATCAGATTGTGATGAGGCTAAAAAAGTGTTTATTCTGTGTCCCCTTTGGAATTATGTTGGGGCATGTGGTGTGCAAGCAAGGACTAATGGTGGACCCTACCAAGATTGCGATGATAGTCAATTTGGAGGCCCCGAGGAGTGTCAAATAGTTGCGTGCAATGTTGGGCCATAATGGATATTATAGCAATTTCATCAAGGCTTATGCTCAAATTACCACGCCTATGGAAAATCTATTAAAGAAGGATGCTACATTCTATTGGGATGAAGAATGTCAGTGCAGTCTGGACGTATTAAAAGAAAAGATGGTCATCATGCCAATCTTGGTCTTCCGGATTGGAAGAAGGAATTCCATGTGCACGTTGATGCCTCGTGTATTGCATTTGGAGCAGTGCTGACACGGGCTAGTGAAGGGGAGATGGATCATCCTATAGCATTTGTGAGAAGAAATTTGTCAAAGGCTGAGAAGAAATACTCAACAACAAAGCGGAAGGATAGGCTATTGTGTACGCACTCAAAAATTTTAGACACTATTTATTAGGTGGACATTTCAAGATGTACATAGACCACTCCGCCTTGAAGTACCTGGTCAATAAGCCTATGTTGGGGGGAAGATATGTAAATGGCTAATGTTGTTTCAAGAATATGACTTTGAGGTAAATGTGAAGCCAGGAAGGTTGAATGCAGGACCTGACCATTTGTCGCGGATTCAAACGGGGGAAGAGCCTACTAATTTGGAGGAAGGGTTGCTCGACGTGTAGCTCTTCACAGTGCACGTAGAGGATAACCACTTTGCATATATTTTTCACTTTTTGACCATAGAAACGGCTCCAGAAGGATACACCAGTTAGCAGAAGAAAGAGTTGGTAGTACACGCGGTCGATTTCTCAATAATTGCAGGACATTTATATAATATGGGTTTCGACGAGATACTCTGATGGTATGTGCCCAATTTCGAAAGAACCAGCATCCTTTCGAAGGCTCATGGAGGGGCTACAGGAGGACATTATGCAGGAAAGGAAACAGTGCATAAGATTCTGCACACCAAGTTGTGGTGGCCTACGCTGCATAAAGATTCTAAAGCATGTTGTAGGGAATTCGACGCATGTCAGAGAATGGGCAAACCGTCGTGGAGGGACGAGCTACCATTAAAACCTCAGGTGTCATTGCAACCATTTGAGAAATGGGAAATTGACTTTGTGGGACCAATTTATTCCCTGGGAAAGAAGACAGGAGCCCGCTATATCATCATCACAACAAAATACTTGACCAAATGGGCGGAGACACAGGCTGTGAAGGATTATACAGGAGCCACAACAGCTAAATTCTTGTTTGAGTATGTGTTAACCAATTTTGGCTGCCCAAAAATGTTGATGAGTGATTGCGATATGCACTTCCTCAATGAAACAATTAGCGCGCTGACAGAATAGTTCTAGGTGTACCATCAGAAGAGTACACCATATCATCCTCAAGCTAACGGAACAATTGAGGCCTTCAATAAGATCTTAGAGAATGTGCTGACAAAGACTTGCAACACGCAACAGAATGATCGGGACATGCACATACCGACAGTGCTATGGCCATACAGGACTACTTGCAAAAAGCTAACAGGTCAGACACCTTTTCGGTTGGTCTATGGCATAGAAGTTGTGATGCCTATGGAATATATCATGCCTAGTCTATGCATAGCAGCTTTCACAGGGATGGTGAACCACGAAGCCTTGGAAGAATGGCTCACACAACTGAAGGAGCTCGAAGAAGACCGGTTCTTGGCTAGATTCCATTCTTAAGTACAAAAGGAATGTGAAAAGGCTTGGCATGATCACCACATCAAGTTGCACACATTCAAGGTAAATGATTTGGTATTATTATATGATAGTAAGTTCGCTAAGTTTCCAAGAAAGTTTCAGATGCACTGGTTGGGGCCATATGTCATCAAAGAAATCACAGATGGGGGCGTGGTTCAGCTCGCAAAGCTAAATGGAGAACCTTTTCTAGGAAAAGTGAATGGAAGTCGATTGAAGCCGTATGGTGGAGATCCGACTCAATGACTACATGATGGCCAGACAGTCTTAGTGCTCCAGGCATTTGTAAGGGAGCGCGAGACTATAAACTACACTGCCCGATTTTGGGGACTATGTGATAGGGGGGGTGAGCAAAAAAGGGTGATTTCATAGTACCAGAAGCCACGCGAAGGGAGTTGCACTCTAGAGGGAGTTACCGTGTAGCACAACCAAGAAATGACCGTTAGAGTCATTATTCATGATTGGATAGCCAGGAGATGGTTAAGACGAGTGGGTGGGTGGCATTTAAGGCTGAAATCTTTAGAGATCTGCCACCAAATCAACATTAATGGACGCATTTTGGGGGGAACAGTCGGATTTGAATTCAAATTCCCCTATAAATTACGCGTGCCAGTCTAACAGAGAACACTTTTCACCCTTAGAATTTTTTAGCTGTGTTTTCCATCGCTTATGAATCATGAGTTCTTTGAAGCTTTTATCTCAAGCCCCGTGTTCGATAAATTTCCCGAGCTAGACAGGAAATTCATTTGCGACATCATGTCAAGACTAGGTCCCGCTGAGACTACAAGCACTGGAGGAACTATCACCTCCGAAGGAGCTACTCCAAAGGTTGTGAGCATGGAGGCTCCGGCTTCTATGCCTACGGCACCAAGGTCACCTAGGCCAAAGCCTACACCGGTGCGAGAGACCAAAAAGCTGAAGAAAGACAAGAAAAAAAGGCCTATGCTAGTGCGTGAGTCACCTAGGAATCATTCTGCTGCCTAGACATAGAAGAAGGATAAGTAGCTTGAAAGGGTTGTAGATTTGGAGGCTGAAGAGGGACTTGAGGATATAGATGCAGAGGGCGCGGAGCCCATCACCAAGTTGCCGTAATACATCCCTCTACGTAAAGGGAAGATGAAGGTCAATAAGGACCTAGACTCAGAGAAATTCATCATTCACACGCCCCTGTTGCCAGAAATGATAACCTTCGAAGGTCTGCGCTTGGCGCAGTTTCTCCTTTTAAAGATGGAGAATTGGGACATGGCTAACCATGAGAGTTTCCCCCACCTCGCGATAGAAAACTATATGAGGCGCGTATATTACAAAGACTCAAGTGTCACTATGCTACAGTCAGTTGAATGGATCCGCGGAGTAGAGCAATCTGGGTTGTTGAACTTGCTATGGGTGCCCCACTACCACCACTCCAACATTAATACCACCTGTATACGGTAGCTGCTTACTATAGTGCACGATGGGTGCTTATGGCTTGGCACACCTATTCCCATCACTGATATGCTCATACACAAGATCACGCACCTGCCGCACGAAGGTCTGAATCTGGCCAAGGAGTTTGGTGACAAGACAAGCAAGAGAGACTTAGCAAAGCAGATGAAGAATAAATTCAAGCTTATCAAGAAGCCGCATAGGTACTCCATAACATCCATCAACGATCCCGCGGTAAAAATTTCCATCTAGATACTGGTCGGAAAATTTATGAGGAAGTGTCGCACAGACGAGGTTCCGACGCCTATGGTGTTTTTGGCTGCACAATGCATGGAGGGTGTGCAGATTGACTGGTCACGATACTTATGTAGTGAGTTCCTTGAAAATTGTCGTGAGGCCCAAAATGAGAGCAAGACCTTCCACTACACATGGTTGTTGCTCTCCATTATGCTAGTTGTTTGGGATTTGTGGGAGGACAGCCAATTTCCTCCCGTGGAAGCTATATTGCCGAATGCTACACAATTTTCCTCCCTCTTGGCAATGAAGGACCTCGCGCAGATCACTGAAACAAAAAAATTATGGGTATTGATGGATTCGAGCTTCTGCATGGCCATCAACCAACGCCCACGGTTGTCCCCAACTGTGTATGAACAACAGTCTGAATATGTTGAGTTCAAGGAAGACTTCCACCACATTTACATCCAGGTGCAGAAGGACCCACAGCAGAAGTGGTTTGATCTCTCATATCTCATCACTAATGATGTCATACAAGAAGTAATCAAGCGCTGGCCAGCAGATTGGCATACTCCATCTGATTTGACTACAAGTACCAACAAAGGCACAGGGAGCTTAGCAGAGAAAAAGCGAAAGGATGCAACAAAGCAAGTGGTGCAGAAATTGGATGTGCAGTGAAAAAAGGAGGCCGAAGAGAAAGCCCGAATGGAAAAGGAGTGTGCCGCAAAGGAACGGGCTGAACAAGAGTAGCACGACTCCGAGCATAGTCGAAATCTCCTTCGCCTGAAACCGAGGAGGAAGAGCAGTCAATGCAGGGTGGTGGAGGTGATGAGGGGCAGAGCACCCCATTTCAGGTAAGGAAGTGTAGAGAACAGCAGTAGGAGGGGTCTCGGAAGAAGACAAAGGTGACTAAACCACCGATGGATCCAATTATGCTAATAGAGGGTGATCTCGATGAGATCAGGGAGAAAGTGTGTGACACTACAACCGAACTGTTGCAGCAGTTCGAGCAATAGCACATGTAGTCATTATGTAATATTCAGAAGGATCTGCACGAACTACAAATCCAGACTAGCAGAATACAAGTGGGCGTGGGTTAGGTTAATGTCGTACAGATGAGCCTGGCACCAGGGACAAGTCGGGCTGTCGAGCTGGTTAGGACAGTGGACCTCAGGACAGTTGCACTACCAGAAGGGTCCCTGAGCATGGAATCGGTTGATGACAATATCATCATCAGCACCCTGAATAACATTGGCCTCAATATTGCAGCACTCCTCAATGAATATCTTCACGCGTTGCAGATAAGGGTGACAACGGAATTAAGAGCACGGGAGCAGCACGCTCTCAGTTTAATTAATGAGTACAGGGTGAACAATGAACAAATGTTTACCGAGAAGACATGGGCCCTGAAGGAAAGGGATACAATCCAGGTGAAGAGCACCCAGTTGGAGGCAGCGGTTACAGAGGCATGCCGAACAGTGCCGGAGTTTCACATCCCTGAGGACGCGCAACTAGAGGCCAAGATCCGGAAACTCACTGTGGGTGTCTGTGATGCAAAGGCATAGGTGGCCAAAGTTCAATTTGAACTCAATATAAAAATTGAGGAGTTGGAACTCAAGTCACAGCCTTCCATTCTGCCCAAGCTCAGGGAACAGCGCAACGCTGCCATCAAGGAAGGGATAGCTATTGTGGATGCCACAGTCGTTGACTGCACAACTTTGTTTGAACAGGCCATGGAAGTGGTGACGACCCTGTAGGAAGATCCCACCATGTAGATATTGAGTACAGAGATCCGCGAGGTCCAGCAACAGTACGACGAGGTTACGGCACCAGCACGCTCCATTTCTACAGTGTAGCGCCTCGCCAAGTTGCAAGAGGCAAAGCCACTCCTTGCACAAGTGGAAGCAGCACAAAGAAAAGAGGCAGTGCTTAAGGCATGGTTAGGTCCTCGGTTGGATGAAGCCTACCAAGTCTCAACCAACATTCAAGAAAATCTGATGAACTTGTAGCTCACACAGCAACAGATCAAGTGAGCCGACAAAGGACCAGCTACAGCGCAATTGGTTGAAAAAGTGAAGCAGGCAGCCATGTAGAGCACGGCTGAAGTAGCAGTTGTGCAGGTGGAGCTGGGGGATCTGTTAGCACCCAGGTTGTTCCCTTTGACTCCCAAGGGAATACAGCCGGGGTAACCACTAACCAAGCTTTGGATTACAGGTCCTAGCCTACCTGTAATCAGAGAGGGCTCTCTCTTTAATATTTAACTTTGTTTTGTGAAGATTTTAGGCTAGTTATGAGGTCAGATTATATTTGAGGTTTTGGTTGTGAACTGTTGTTGTGAGAAGGGCATGAAATGTTTGGTAGATGTTAGTCCATTGGGCATATGGAGTCAGGGTTTTGGGACAGTCCTGGTGCCTGTAATGGAGAAAGTTTTACTGCAAGGCTAGATGACTATTCTTAATATAAATTCTGATTAGTGAGTGAAACAGTGGGAGATGGAATTACAGACAGTGTGATAACAAATTGAACAGCGATTTCTACTTAGTAGCATATATGAATTACTAAATAGAAACTGTGAAAGATTCAGGGTTTATTGGAGCAGTTAAGAATTCCAATTAAACAGCTGAGCCTATAGAAAACATTTATAGCAAAGAAAGATTGAAATCAAGGTGTCTCCATGGACAAATCCCGAGCTATTCTTTTTCTTTCCTCCTAAGTTTAGATTAACCTGTGGAAGATATGAGTTAAACTGAAAATAAACATGAAAAGAGATAGAGAAAACTTATTATATCAAGACACGGCACTAGAATCCTGCAGCATTCAGTAGTTCCAAGACAGCAAGCATCAGTGAGACCGATTTCCGCAAACCCCAAAGCCTTTCTGTATTATTTCTCCAGAGATTACAGCCGAGTTCTTTTTCTTGAACAACAGAAGTAAACAACAACCCCTAAATGAAATGCGTGGGGGAGATTTTATACAAAAATATCAAGTAAAATATCTAGAATGATAGTTATTGAGCAATAACTATCTCTACCAACTTTGTACAGTGAAGTTATTACAAAATTTAAAGCCTGTAGTAAAAGCACATAACAGTTGTTTGCTGTTTGTCAGTTGATGATGACTTTTGGGCCTAAGGGCCGACTGCGTTAATTCTTGGACGGCTTCTGCTGACAACGGCTGTTGTAGATGACACGTTGTGGCTCTGATGCTTTTAGGATGCTGACCTGTAATCTTTGACCTGTGGCTGCTGATCTGTGACTTCTTTATTGATTCTCTGCTTGCTGTAAAATGCATTTGATTAAATTATTTTATCAAATCACAGCAAAGTCCTTATCATATCTGTCCACCATTGATCAGGGGGCATCTGATGCCTTCGCATCTTGAGGAGTGTCTCATCTGCATCTGTATATTTGTAGTAATTAGGGGGGACTTCAAACAGATGATTGATTTCATGTTCTATATAAAACAGATTTTCTAGTTTATCATACAGCTCTTGTCCTGTGGGCGGCCCAGTTCCTTCCGAAGTACTAGATGAAGTAGTCAACTGATCAGTGATGTAGTTGTTGACTCTTTTTGCATATTGTTCATGAGAAGATAGCCTTCCTGCGCTGTTTAGTAAACTGGGGAGTCCCCTGTCGTGTAATGCTGTGATCTTGGCACCAAAAGCATTTACCTCTGCTTGAATATCCTGACATTTTCTTTCTAGTGCCTGTACATAATTTCTGAGGGTGAGTACCCTTTTGATCGTCAAAATTGTATCAGTTCTATCTCTGATACCCATGTTTGCTAACTGTATGCCAGTTTTGTTGTTCAACACATTGATCATTCTAGTAGCTATATCTGGCATACTTCCTAGAGAAGCTCTGGCTTTTTGACTTTCTGCATAAGCCTTGCCCAGCAAATCCATTTGCTCATGGATGGTCTCTATATATTGCCATTGGTCTGTGATTGATTGACCAATCTTTAACCATATGATTTTCTTGAGCTCTGTTATTGCTTTGCCCATGTTCATCTCTTTCTCTAGCTCTTTGATTTTTCTTTCCAAGGTCCTTACTTCCCTTGTCTTTTCTGCCACCTGTTGCTTGGATTTATCATGTTTCTCATTAAGTGTGACCAATTTCTCCTTAGCTTCATTCAGCTCTGCCATCTGGGATTCTAGGACTTGAATCTCATTCATCAACTTCTGCATGTCAAGGCTTGGAGCCTGCTCTGATGTTGGTGCTGGTGCTGATGTTGATGGAGCTGTCTCAACTGTCTGCACTGTAGGAGGAGTGACAATTTGAGGGGTTTCCTCAAGGTCGATTACTTCCTGAGGGGGCTGAGATGTTTGGCCTCCTTCTTTCTGTTGTAGGGCTGCTTGCAGTGCAGCCTCTGTTTCTACCAATTTTCCCTCTATCTGGGCAAGTTGTTTATGGAGTGATACCAGCATGGCTGCTACATCTTGGTCCTGCCTTTGCTGGGCAACCTCTTCTGTTTGAGGGTGAAGGGTTGCTGGGATCTTTATCGTCTTTTTTAAGGCTGCAATGTCTGAATCCTTTATCTTAAGCAGCTCCTTTATAGCTTTAGGGTCCTTTGGATCATGCCCAAGCTCTATGATTATATCCTCTAAAGACCTTATCCTATTGTCTTTAGCCTGGGAGGATGCCTTCTCTAACTCCAATTGTGCAGTGGTATTATTCAAATAATTCTGCAATCTGTAATTTATCAATGTTTTGTCTGCTAGGGTAGCATACACCATCTCACCCGTCTGTTTATGCAATTTAATTTGGTCCATTGGGTGGATGTCCTTGGACAAGATTTCCAAGTTTGTTCTTATATAGTCAGCTGCAGACTGTGGCTGCAGCGCTGTGGGCATGAAATGGCTCATTATCATTTTGCCCTCTTGCACATCATATGCAGACATCAACCTCTGCTGGTTTGTGGGAGCCATTTTTAACAAGAGATTGTACAGCTGTAACCTCACTGGCTCATTTCTGGTCTTGATGTCTATGAATTGTTTCTTTATGCTAGACTCACCCTTTCTTTGTTGCCCTGAGGAGCTGACCTCTCCTCCAAGTATTCTTTGTTGTTCTTGCTGTAATGAGCTAGCTGATACCTCTGTGCTGGGGGGACCCATCTGTGTTTGACCAAAAGGCATCTCCTCCTCTGAAAAAGGATCGAACCTTTGTCTCTTTTCCCCTTGCTGTGATGTTGCGGTACTAAGGGGAGTCTGTTCCTCTCTATCTCTCTTCTTACCCCTCTCTTCATTGATAGGGGTTTGGAGCACCGAAGTCTCCACTGTAACATTCTGTACTGGGGCCTCCTTTTCTTGCATTTGCTCATCATTAGGACCAGGAGCCTCTGCCATTCCTTCCTGCTGTTCAGGATGATTTTTAGGCTGTTCTTCTTGGTCTTCTGGCTCTTTTTCTTGGGTTGATCGCTGCTCTTCAGGGGCCTTTTGCTGTTTTGTTTCCATGCCTGTATCCTTAGCTGAAGTCTCTGCTGTAATTGGGGCTTGGAATGCCTTTTGTGGAGCTGTGGATGATGAGGCAGTTGCTCCCACTCGAGTGCCTGAAAGAGAAAATACCTGTGAACAAAGCTCTAAGTCAGCCAACTTTTGGAGATTTCTTATTCCTCTTTGAGCTAATTCTTCTTGTGTAGTAGCCTCTTCTAAGGTGCCTTCCTTCCATTCTAGTTGATTTGCATATTTTTCTATGTGAGGCAACCTTATGTGATCATAACTGGCCAGCCTATATCTGACCCTTCTTAAGCTTATGAAATGATTGGGGTCGTATGGTGCCCAAAGGAAGCTGGTCTCTAAGCCAAGGCCATTTAGCATGCTATCTGCCTCTTGCCAAGCTTCCTCCCTTTTATTGTAGATGAAGGGGCCTAATTGGTTTCTGACTTTAAGCTGTGCTTTCTTGTCCTTGCTTGAAAAATGAAGTACATCAGCATTCCCAAATTGCCTAAAATACTCAAGGGCAAACAATCTCATAGGCACATATCTGGGAAATCTGTATGGGGCCAACTCACACCCATATATTCTGATAACTGTGTGGTTTTGGTAAAAATACCAATCCCCAATGCTGTAAACCTTGGACAGCTGAAGAATTCTCTGCATCTCATCAGTTAGTCTTGGAGGAGGTGAGCTCAGAAGCAGAGACATGGCTGGGTGGATGAAGAGTTCTATAAATTCACAATAAGTGTAAGGGGAACAAGACCTACAGTGGAAAACAGAGGACCAATAGACCACTGACCTTGGATTGCCTTGTGCATCCATTCTTTTCACAGGAAAAGGAAATTTCTCATGCTGATAGTATAGGATTAAATGATAGATATAGGAGGTGTATCTGAACACCCTTTCTCTTTCCAAGTCGATCAATTGCTCATGTATTTTATTGGAGATGTAAGTGGCATAGTCATAACAGATTGGGGGCTTACCAGGGGTAAAGATGGCCATTATCGCCAGCACAATTTCATCAACAATTTCTATTGAATTATAGCCCAATATGGGACTAATCATCTCTACAAGGTCTGTGCCCAATTGATTTAGGTATACATGATGGATGGGAGGGTACTTCATGGTCTCAGAGGTTGGATCAATGAACAATTGATTTATCTTGGTGATTTGAGCATCTGTCAGTTTAGCTCCTTGTTTTATCAGATCCATCAATGATAAGGGAACTAATTTCTTAGCAGTTTTGAAGTTTAGCATCTCTCTAATGGCTGCAGGGGTGACATAAAAAACAACTGAGCCTGAAGGGTCAATCACAGCCCTCTGAGTGGGGTCATAGCAGGCAACACACCGATGGATTAGCTCAGGAAACACATTGACCTGAGGGAGCTTGAAGATAGGGAGGAAAGAGTCCCAAATGCCCAATACATCAGTTCCACTATTATGCTTAGTTTTCAATTCATTTAGCAAGTGAATGTGATACTTGCTATTCATTAGCATTTCCTCTGATATTTGGTAATCTTTATCTGCTAATGGTTTCCACTCCAACTCTCTCTGAGGGGCATTCAATGGAGCAATATTCAGGGCAACAGGTGCCACTGGTGTATCCATGTTTTTACAAGTGAATTTGGGTTGAATTTCGGCTATTTTTGGGAGAAATACCGTCCTGCGCGGTAGGTGAAGTAATTTGCTGAATTACAGCCCGTTTCAGAGCAACAGGGGTGTAATTGGGCACAATTGGCCGGTTTAAAAAAGGAATTAACTTAGTTTCAAGGTGTAGCAGGCTTATTTCTCAGGTGAAAATGGTCAATTTCCTGGTTTTTAATCAATGCAGGATGTAACAGAGTGCGCAGTCGGAGAATTGGTAAATACCTGGTGTTATAGCGGTGGAGGAGCTTGGTTGCAGTCAAATGCTGAGCGGCAGCAGCTCTGGAATGGTCTTGGTAGGTTGGCGGCAGCAAAGGACGTGAAAATACATGCAGGAGGCAGAGCACAAAACGTTGAAAAAGTGCGCAAAAATGGCAAAATTCGGCCAAATATGGGCTTTTTGGCATTGGCGCGAAAATTTGGATGACGTCAGCATGACGTCATCAGGTGGGGTCAGGGTCGGGTGACGTCAGCATGACGTCATCAAGTGACGTGGCAGCCTGTGAGTGGTGCACGGGGACTGCATAGGTGGCGTGACAGCTCGGAGCGATGGCGGGCGGGGGCGCTGATGCGGCGGTGAAGTGGCGTGACGTTGGCATGACCAGTCAGCGGAAAATCGGGAGTGGTAAGCGGTATGATATCACACCGCTATTCATACGGAAGCGGGATTGTCAGAGGCTGGCCCGATCCAGTAATATGGAGACGTGTGCCCCCGTGTGTACGTCAGCGGACGTCAATTTTCGAAAGCTAACGGCAGTACATCGGGGCCGCTCCGAAATTGATAAGGGCCGTCGGATGGGAAAGCCCAGATCCGACGGCTAGCGGGATGCAGAGTTGGCCGGACGATACGGAAGGGTGGGGATAATAAAATAATATTATTTTCTGAAATATGCGCCCGGTGGAACATTGGAAAAAGTGGGTTTTGCGGGTTTTTACAGTGTTACGGGTTAAAAAGGGATTTTGCACAGGTTTATTTACAAAGAGGGTTTAGGTTATTAATCCAAGCAGATCTCGGATTAATCCCAAGATTAATTTTTTCAGCGCTCTTTGGGTCGCGCTCAATGTTTTTAGCGCTTGAAAACATTCGAAATGATTCATAGAGCTATAGTGCTCAGGGAGGGGATATATAGATTTTTTGGGTTTTTTGCATAATTTACATAGTAATAGGGGAAATAGGGGGTGCAGGGAGTTAAATGGTGATAGATTAGCAGTTAGTATGAGTGGAAAAGGTGGATGAGGTGGGAAAAACACTAAGTTTTATATGAAATCAACTTAGTTTAGGAAGTAGATCAAAATGAAAAGAATTTTTACACAAGAAATGTGGAAATGTTATATATACAAGTAAACATAGGATGTTAGCAAGATTTTCAGATAGGGAAACTTGGGAAGTTAGACATGCTCCATGGTGATACTGCAAAAATGATAGGGAAGAGGAGCTTCTCTATCCAATGAAGTTTTCTTGCTTTAGACCAACAAAATTGTAAAGAGTTGATACTTCTGCAACCCCATCTACCTGCCCATCTACTTGCCTAGCATTTTTTGTTTCTTCATAGAGGGTGCACTTGGACTAGCAAACCCTCACTTGTTCTTTTTCTTTTCTTTTGCTTTTTTCTTTGCTTTTCTCTTTGCTTTTCTATCTACAACTAACCTTATTACCTCCAAGGCCCCAGATTAAGCAGTTGGGAACTTTAATTCTCTACCTAACTACTGGCCTGCCAAGATTAAGCAGTTTGGACAGGCTTCTTTCTCTATTCTAATGACAAGAAATTGAAACATGGCATGATCCAGATTAGGCTGTTGGACCATCCATCCAAAATTCAGTTAACATCAAGCTATGTACACATATTGCATTCTCTTGGAAATATGGGATCTTTGCATCACCAAAGCAGAGCATATTTGGAACTTTCTTTGCCAATCATGAAATATGAAACCTATTGGTATAGGTATCTAACAGTGGCTCCACATGGGGATGCTTTTTCCATTTGAAAGACTAAGAACAGCAGGTCAGAATGCCTCGGCTCTTGACTTCTTTTACCAAAACTTGGAGTTTTCCTCCTTGAAATCTCAAAATTGTGCCCTTTCCATCTTGGTAGATCTCTGAACTGATTTGCCTTTTGCTGATAACTTACAAAACTTGGGAAGCTTCCTTTTATATAGTTTAACAGAAAGTAATATATACACCCTATAATGTACAAGGGAGAGTGAAACTATATGCATGGGAAGTAGTCAAAATAGTGCTTCAACATCCTGCCATTCACAGGACCTTCATCCAAGTCAGTTTCATCCAGATTTTTTAGGAAGTAAGTGTTGTTTCCTTGCACTGCTTGGATAACAAATGGTCCTCTCCAAAGAGAATCAAAATTTCCATGTTTTCCTTTATCTTCCCTTCTTGAATCCCACTTGAGGACTTTGTCACCAATGTTGAAATCTTCAGCCTTAGTCCTTCTATCAAAAGCTTTCTTTAACTTTTCTTGTAAAACTTGAACTCTGCTATAAACTTGGTCTCTAGTTTGCTGCAAACATATTATTTGATTGATCCTTCTTTGCATGTCGTTGGGCTCAGCTTGACTTTCTTGAAGTAGTTTCATAACAGGGACCCCTAATGATGAAGGAAATTTGGCTTCTAATCCATAGACTAACTCATATGGGCTGACCCCAATGGATCTCTTGGTTGTTAGTCTATCTGCCCATAAAGCATTGACAAGCTTCTTATGCCAATTCTTCTTATTTTCTTCCAAGACCTTCTTTATGATGTTTACAAGGCTTTTGTTTGATGATTCAGCTAGGCCATTTCCTTGAAGGTAGTATGCAGTGGAATGGCCCAAAGTAATATGAAATTTGTGGCAGAAGTTCACCATCTTCTTGGATCTAAAAGCAGCAGCATTGTTTGTTATTATCTTGTTGGGACAACCAAATCTAGACAATATATTATTCTCCAAAAACTGAATGATAGTTGAATCATTTGCTTGTCTACATGGGATGGCCTCAATCCATTTGGTGAAGTAGTCTGTGGCTGTGAGGATCCATCTATGTTGGCCTAAAGAGGAGGGATGAATTTCCCCAATGAAATCCAAGCCCCATTGTTGAAAAGGTCTTTCTTTTGCAATAGGCCTCAAAGGAAGTGGCAGTAACTTTCCTTTTCCCTCAAACATTTGACACTTATGGCATGAGGTAGTGAAATTTTTAACATTAGAGAACAAAGTGGGCCAATAGTAACCAGCCCTCAGTATCTTATCCACAGTGGACTTCCAATACAAGTGTCCACCACAATCACCTGCATGAAATTCTTTCATGACATTGTTAGTCTCATTCTCAATTAAGCAGCTTAACAATATACCCTCATGGTTTTTCCAAAGCAAATTGCCATCCATGACACAAAATCTTGCAGCTTTCATTTTTAGGAACCTACATTTAGTTCTGGACAATCCTGGGGAAGCACACAGGTTTTGCAACACATAACATATATCATAATACCAAGAGGATTGTTCAAAGGCTACATTGATCTTTGGAGTCGCCAGCTCCGATTTATTGTCCATTTGATTTATGTCTAGGGCTTGGAAATTTGTTTCAGACATTAGTTTGGCCAAACCTTGGCCCTTTATCAGTTTTGTAGGTCTTATCTCAATGTCAAATTCTAAGATGTTTGCAATCCATTTTCCTCTTCTACCCTCTAAATTTTCTTGAGTCAAAATATCCTTGACAATAGCATTTGGTACATAGGCGATGACATGAGAGTATAGGATGTAAATTCTGAAATCCTTGATGGCTTTTACTAAAGCATAAGCTTGTTTTTCCATGATCTGGTATTTGAGAGGTGCATCTCTTAGTGCTCTGCTAAAGAAAGCAATAGGTTTTTCATTCCCTTGATCATCTTTTTGTAACAAGGCAGCAGCAATTGTGTGTTGAGAAGCAAAGGAAAATATAATGAAGTCTCTATCAAATTGAGGGTTTGTCAGGACTGGGGTTTGGGTGAGGGCTAGTTTGATTCCTTCAAACGCTTGATTTGCTTCCACAGTCCACTTTACCTTAGAATCCTTTTTAAGCATGTTATTAAGTAATCTAATCAATTCTGCCAAGTTTGGGATAAATCTCCTTAGGAAGTTGATCTTACCCAAGAAGGCTTGCAATTCTTTTATATTTCTTGGATGAGGCATTTGTAGGATGGCCTGTATTCTGCCTGGGTCAATTCTAATGCCATCCTTTGAAATAATATGACCCAATAACTTGCCTTCTTCCAAACCAAACAGGGATTTCTTAGGATTTAAGGAAATTCCATATTTCCTACAAGTTATGAATATTTGCCTTAGATGTTTCAAATGTTCAGGGTCAGATTTTGAAAATGGTGTAAGGTCATCTAAATAAACCACAAGGAAATCATGAATCTCTTTGGCAAAAGCAATATCCATTGCTCTTTGAAAAGTAGCTCCTGCATTTTTCAACCCAAAAGGCATTTTGACATATTTGAAGGTTCCCCATGGGGTTGTGAATGCTGTTTTGTCCTGATCATCAGGGTGAACTAGGATCTGGTTGAAACCTGAGAATCCATCAAGTAAAGAAATTCTTGAGGCCCCCACTACTCTTTGCAAGATGTGATCCATCTTGGGTAAAGGGTAATTATCTTTTAAGGACACTTGATTCAAGTTCCTTAGATCAACGCAAAGCCTTATTTCACCAGTTTTCTTTCTTGTAGGGACCAAATTTGAAATCCAATCAGAAAACCTGATTGGTGCTATGATGCCAGCTTTAAACATTTTTTGTACCTCTTGCTCCATTAATGGGAGAAGCATAGGGTTGATTCTCCTCAATTTTTGTTTAAAGGGTTTTTGATTTGGCTTGAGGGGGATAGTATGTTGAATGACAGAGGTGTCATACGATTTCAAATCCTCATAGCTCCATGCAAAGACGTCTTGGAATTCTTTGAAAAGGTCAACATATTTGGGCTTTTGGTCAGGGGGTAAAGAAGCAGACAATTTTATTATTTTGGGTTGTTCAGCAGTTCCAATGTTACATTCTTCTATGGCAGCATTGAGGGGCTGCAATTTTGGCTTCCTAAGAATATCATTTGAGTCAAAAATGTCTTCCAGAGGAGTGAGGCCTGTTGGGAGAAAATTGTCTTTCAATTGTATAACTTCAGTTTCAGCATCAGCTATTTCCTCGCGACTGATTTGTTTAAGTTCTTGTATGTTTTCTTTGTTAAAAATTGTTGGATGTAGCATTTGGTTTGCTGTTTTGGGTGAAATATTTGTTTGGTGCTGTTCACCCAGTGTTTGTGAGTCACTTGCAGCCTCTGTATCAATGTTTAGTCCTGAAAATTCTTGCTGCAAAGTCAAGAAATTATTTATTTGTGTATCATCCTCAAACCCTTGCCAATCCTTGACATTATTTGGGACAGAAGGTCTGTGTTTTATCTCAGCTGTGAAGCAATGCTTATGTTCAAAAGGTAGTTTACAAGTGCTTGCAAATGTGGCCAAACTATGAGCATGAAGATTATGGGTTCTAGAAATTTTGGTAATTTGAAATTCAGTGAAGGAATTTAGTATTTCAGCAGCAGCAGACCTATAAGATCTCAGTCTTTTGTCATTGGTGACAAAATTTCCCTTTACTTGTTGGATAATTAGGTCTGAGTCTCCTAGGATTGAAACTTTTGTGGCTTGTAAGGATTTTACTAGTTTGAGGCCTAGTAAAAGAGCTTCATATTCTGCCATATTGTTGGTGCACCTGAAGTTTAACCTATAGGCTCGGCCCTCTGCATGACTGTTTTGTTTGTTATGTATCCAAACCCCTGCTCCTGCCCCTAATTTGTTGACTGATCCATCAAATTCAAGAAACCAGAGGATTTCTCGGTTAAGGGAAGAATTGTCAACTATTATGGGACTTGGCATCAACAACTTGAGATCTTGGCTTACACTTGGTTTTTCTTCTTGAACAGTTTTGTGTATTGATTGCTCAACCATTATTTCTAGAGCAGCAGTTTGTTCATTTATATGTTGATCTTGTTTGAGTGTCTTGGTTTCATCATCATTTGTAGGACCTGTATTATCATTGAAGAGAATATAGGAGTCTATGTCAGAATGGACAGCATATATAGGAAAGTTTTGAGGTTTTTCTTCACTGCTGACCATGTATTTCATAAGTGTTTCTCTATATAGTCTCTTTGGTTGCCCAAAGACAGAGATGGTGGCATAGGACATGTCTAATTGAAGGGAGCCTTGAAGTTTAGCACCCCATGATCTTGATAATAACATTCCATATTTTGGTGGGATATCAGCAACCACCACATCCATTAAAATTGTTTTATTTGGATATTGAACCAAGGAAACATATAAATCCTTTATCAAACCTAGACACTTAACTTGGCTAGAGTCAAATGAAAACAAGTCCTTGTATGGCCTTGTTATGTCTAAATTCAGTCTCTCCATCACAGATTTGGGCATAAGGTTATGGGATGCCCCAGAATCGAACATGGCATTGTGTAGTACCTTGTCATGGATATGCAGGCTGACATAAAAAGGTAAAATTCCATTACCTGCTGTTTTTCCATCAACCTCAGGGCCAAAAAGTAATTCTGGGTATCATCCAACACATTAACATCATCTTTATTGTTTGTCAATTGAAGGGACTTTTTAATTTGTTGTTTGTAAATGTCATGTTTGGCTAATTCAGCAAGGGGTATGGCTATTTTCAGTTTACCAATTTCAGACTCAAAGTCAAAAGGTTTTTCAGTTTTAATTTTAGCATTCTGGTTGACCATTTTTTCTTTGTCATTTGACCTTTTAGAGGGTTCCTCTTGGTTCTGTGTCTGATTTTGGGGTTTGTCCTTTTTACCCATCTTTTGAGGAGGGTTGTTTGAATTGGTATGTAAAGGACGTGCAACTGATGGCTGTTGATTTGAGGCATATGTTTCAGTGATATCTTCCACTGTGATTTCATTAGTTATAGGATCATATTTGTCTTTGGATTCTGAAATGGTAGCTTGCTTAGATTGCTGGTCATCTTTTACTTTTTTAGGCTGTGACACATTTATGGTTCTACTTCTTAGTTTGTACTGTTTATGAACTTCAAAAACAGCTGTGTCATATCCTTGCTTAAAGTCAAAAGACTCACCTGATTTGGTTTGAAATTGCTTTACTTCATCTTCTTCCTGATCTTCTTGAGTTAGGAAAACTTGTTGTTCATTGTTCAAACCCATCAAATTGATGTGGGTGTCATCTGTTTGCTCATTAGAAGTAGATGTTTCAGCATAATTTTCTTGGAAAGGAGGTCTGACATGCTAGTCAGGATCAGTCCTACCAACATTAGGATTTTGATTCTTTCTGAAGTTTGGGTTTCTAATATTGCTTGTTTGACCTTCCCATGATGATTTTCTTTCTATGGTTTCTACCCTATCTCCAAGTCTATCCATCCCTTTGATAATTGCATCTAGCTTTTGCTCAAATGATGAAGGCTCTTCTTTGAAAGTAGTCCTCCTTTCAGTTCTGGCATGGTTTCTTTTGGCAATTAGATTTGCCTCTACACTAACAGCTATGTTTTGCATGTCTGCTAGAGTTGCAGGGGCTCTTTCTCTCAGTTGATATGCCATATCAGCATCAAAGCCATCAGGGAATTTAATCAGTGCTAGATCAGGTGGAGGTCTAAGGTTTTGAGGTATGGCATTATAGATAGTATTGAATCTAGTGCAATAGTCCAGGACAGTTTCTTGTGGGCCTCTTCTTATAGTGTCATATTCAGATAGAATGTGCAGAGGGTCCTTTTTCTTTTCCCATCGGTTTAAGAAGGACTGATAAAGGGCACCAGAATTAGCTATTGAGTTTGGGGTCAGGGCCCTGAACCAGGTTCTTACTTCACCTGTCAAACTTTGGACAAAAATCTTCATCCTTACATCATCATCATCTATCTCATAGTTCTCAAAGTAATCTTGCATTTTCCTAGTATGTTGTAAAGCAGTGTATGTACCGGTCCCATCAAAATAAGTAACCTTGCTTTGGTAGTCCTGAGGAATAGCTGCAGGATTACCAGGTAACTGAAGTGGAGCATAATGGTTAGCCATATTTGGGAGAATAAGTGGGACAACAGGGATAACAACAGCAGTCTGTGTGTTGGGTGTGGACAATATGCTCTGTGAAGTGGATGATGAAGAGGGTGAAGAATGACTTATATGGAGGTGAATAAATGGCTTAGCGGGGGTTGGAATAAAACTCTACTGACCTGCCTCAGGACCAGTTTCAGGAGACTGTTCTGGTTCCTTCTGGTTCCTAAGAGTTTTACGGATGAGATTTGGATTATCAAAAACAGGTGGGGGATTTGGGTCAGGATTTGACCTGGTGTGCCTAGTTCTTTTCTTAGGAGCCAGCTTCTGAACTTGTTTTTGGTATTTTTTGAGGCTGTTTTTAGAACTGTTTTAAAGGGACTATTTAAGCTTTTGGAACCACTGTCTAAGAATAGATAGCAGCTGAAAATACGCTGTCCCCAGCGGAGTCGCCAATTATGTTAGCACCCAGGTTGTTCCCTTTGACTCCCAAGGGAATACGGCCGGGGTAACCACTAACCAAGCTTTGGATTACAGGTCCTAGCCTACCTGTAATCAGAGAGGGCTCTCTCTTTAAGATTTAACTTTGTTTTGTGAAGATTTTAGGCTAGTTATGAGGTCAGATTATATTTGAGGTTTTGGTTGTGAACTGTTGTTGTGAGAAGGGCATGAAATGTTTGGGAGATGTTAGTCCATTGGGCATATGGAGTCAGGGTTTTGGGACAGTCCTGGTGCCTGTAATGGAGAAAGTTTTACTGCAAGGCTAGATGACTATTCTTAATATAAATTCTGATTAGTGAGTGAAACAGTGGGAGATGGAATTACAGACAGTGTGATAACAAATTGAACAGCGATTTCTACTTAGTAGCATATATGAATTACGAAATAGAAACTGTGAAAGATTCAGGGTTTATTGGAGCAGTTAAGAATTCCAATTAAACAGCTGAGCCTATAGAAAACATTTATAGCAAAGAAAGATTGAAATCAGGGTGTCTCCATGGACAAATCCTGAGCTATTCTTTTTCTTTCCTCCTAAGTTTAGATTAACCTGTGGAAGATATGAGTTAAACTGAAAATAAACATGAAAAGAGATAGAGAAAACTTATTATATCAAGACAAAGCACTAGAATCCTGCAGCATTCAGTAGTTCCAAGACAGCAAGCATCAATGAGACCGATTTCTGCAAACCCCAAAGCCTTTCTGTATTATTTCTCCAGAGATTACAGCCGAGTTCTTTTTCTTGAACAACAGAAGTAAACAACAACCACTAAATGAAATGCATGGGGGAGATTTTATACAAAAATATCAAGTAAAATATCTAGAATGATAGTTATTGAGCAATAACTATCTCTACCAACTTTGTACAGTGAAGTTATTACAAAATTTAAAGCCTGTAGTAAAGGCACATAACAGCTGTTTGTTGTTTGTCAGTTGATGATGACTTTTGGGCCCAAGGGCCGGCTGCGTTAATTCTTGGACGGCTTCTGCTGACAACGGCTGCTGTAGATGACACGTTGTGGCTCTGATGCTTTTAGGATGCTGACCTGTAATCTTTGACCTGTGGCTGCTGATCTGTGACTTCTTTATTGATTCTCTGCTTGCTGTAAAATGCATTTGATTGAATTATTTTATCAAATCACAGCAAAGTCCTTATCATATATGTCCACCATTGATCAGGGGGCATCTGATGCCTTCGCATCTTGAGGAGTGTCTCATCTGCATCTGTATATTTGTAGTAATTAGGGGGGACTTCAAACAGATGATTGATTTCATGTTCTATATAAAACAGATTTTCTAGTTTATCATACAGCTCTTGTCTTGTGGGCGGCCCAGTTCCTTCCGAAGTACTAGATGAAGTAGTCAACTGATCAGTGATGTAGTTGTTGACTCTTTTCACATATTGTTTATGAGAAGATAGCCTTCCTGTGCTGTTTAGTAAACTGGGGAGTCCCCTGTCGTGTAATGTTGTGATCTTGGCACCAAAAGCATTTACCTCTGCTTGAATATCCTGACATTTTCTTTCTAGTGCCTGTACATAATTTCTGAGGGTGAGTACCCTTTTGATCGTCAAAATTGTATCAGTTCTATCTCTGATACCCATGTTTGCTAACTGTATGCCAGTTTTGTTGTTCAACACATTGATCATTCTAGTAGCTATATCTGGCATACTTCCTAGAGAAGCTTTGGCTTTTTGACTTTCTGCATAAGCCTTGCCCAGCAAATCCATTTGCTCATGGATGGTCTCTATATATTGCCATTGGTCTGTGATTGATTGACCAATCTTTAACCATATGATTTTCTTGAGTTCTGTTATTGCTTTGCCCATGTTCATCTCTTTCTCTAGCTCTTTGATTTTTCTTTCCAAGGTCCTTACTTCCCTTGTCTTTTCTGCCACCTGTTGCTTGGATTTATCATGTTTCTCATTAAGTGTGACCAATTTCTCCTTAGCTTCATTCAGCTCTGCCATCTGGGCTTCTAGGACTTGAATCTCATTCATCAACTTCTGCATGTCCAAGCTTGGAGCCTGCTCTGATGTTGGTGCTGGTGTTGATGTTGATGGAGCTGTCTCAACTGTCTGCACTGTAGGAGGAGTGACAATTTGAGGGGTTTCCTCAAGGTCGATTACTTCCTGAGGGGGCTGAGATGTTTGGCCTCCTTTCTGTTGTAGGGCTGCCTGTAGTGCAGCCTCTATTTCTACCAATTTTCCCTCTATCTGGGCAAGTTGTTTATGGAGTGATACCAGCATGGCTGCTACATCTTGGTCCTGCCTTTGCTGGGCAACCTCTTCTGTTTGAGGGTGAAGGGTTGCTGGGATCTTTATCGTCTTTTTTAAGGCTGCAATGTCTGAATCCTTTATATTTAGCAGCTCCTTTATAGCTTTAGGGTCCTTTGGATCATGCCCAAGCTCTATGATTATATCCTCTAAAGACCTTATCCTGTTGTCTTTAGCCTGGGAGGATGCCTTCTCTAACTCCAATTGTGCAGTGGTATTATTCAAATAATTATGCAATCTGTAATTTATCAATGTTTTGTCTGCTAGGGTAGCATACACCATCTCACCCGTCTGTTTATGCAATTCAATTTGGTCCATTGGGTGGATGTCCTTGGACAAGATTTCCAAGTTTGTTCTTATATAGTCAGCTGCAGACTGTGGCTGCAGCGCTGTGGGCATGAAATGGCTCATTATCATTTTGCCCTCTTGCACATCATATGCAGACATCAACCTCTGCTGGTTTGTGGGAGCCATTTTCAACAAGAGATTGTGCAGCTGTAACCTCACTGGCTCATTTCTGGTCTTGATGTCTATGAATTGTTTCTTTATGCTAGACTCACCCTTTCTTTGTTGCCCTGAGGAGCTGACCTCTCCTCCAAGTATTCTTTGTTGTTCTTGCTGTAATGAGCTAACTGATACCTCTGTGCTGGGGGGACCCATCTGTGTTTGACCAAAAGGCATCTCCTCCTCTGAAAAAGGATCGAGCCTTTGTCTCTTTTCCCCTTGTTGTGATGTTGCGGTACTAAGGGGAGTCTGTTCCTCTCTATCTCTCTTCTTACCCCTCTCTTCATTGATAGGGGTTTGGAGCACCAAAGTCTCCACTGTAACATTCTGTACTGGGGCCTCCTTTTCTTGCATTTGCTCATCATTAGGACCAGGAGCCTCTGCCATTCCTTCCTGCTGTTCAGGATGATTTTCAGGCTGTTCTTCTTGGTCTTCTGGCTCTTTTTCTTGGGCTGATCGCTGCTCTTCAGGGGCCTTTTGCTGTTCTGTTTCCATGCCTGTATCCTTAGCTGAAGTCTCTGCTGTAATTGGGGCTTGGAATGCCTTTTGTGGAGCTGTGGATGATGAGGCAGTTGCTCCCACTCGAGTGCCTGAAAGAGAAAATACCTGTGAACAAAGCTCTAAGTCAGCCAACTTTTGGAGATTTCTTATTCCTCTTTGAGCTAATTCTTCTTGTGTAGTAGCCTCTTCTAAGGTGCCTTCCTTCCATTCTAGTTGATTTTCATATTTTTCTATGTGAGGCAACCTTATGTGATCATAACTGGCCAGCCTATATCTGACCCTTCTTAAGCTTATGAAATGATTGGGGTCGTATGGTGCCCAAAGGAAGCTAGTCTGTAAGCCAAGGCCATTTAGCATGCTATCTTCCTCTTGCCAAGCTTCCTCCCTTTTATTGTAGATGAAGGGGCCTAATTGGTTTCTGACTTTAAGCTGTGCTTTCTTGCCCTTGCTTGAAAAATGAAGTACATCAGCATTCCCAAATTGCCTGAAATACTCAAGGGCAAACAATCTCATAGGCACATATCTGGGCAATCTGTATGGGGCCAACTCACACCCATATATTCTGATAAATGTGTGGTTTTGGTAAAAATACCAATCCCCAATACTGTAAACCTTGGACAACTGAAGAATTCTCTGCATCTCATCAGTTAGTCTTGGAGGAGGTGAGCTCAGAAGCAGAGACATGGCTGGGTGGATGAAGAGGTCTATAAATTCACAATAAGTGTAAGGGGAACAAGACCTACAGTGGAAAACAGAGGACCAATAGACCACTGACCTTGGATTGCCTTGTGCATCCATTCTTTTCACAGGAAAAGGAAATTTCTCATGCTGATAGTATAGGATTAAATGATAGATATAGGAGGTGTATCTGAACACCCTTTCTCTTTCCAAGTCGATCAATTGCTCATGTATTTTATTGGAGATGTAAGTGGCATAGTTATAACAGATTGGGGGCTTACCAGGGGTAAAGATGGCCATTATCACCAGCACATTTTCATCAACAATTTCTATTGAATTATAGCCCAATATGGGACTAATCATCTCTACAAGGTCTGTGCCCAATTGATTTAGGTATACATGATGGATGGGAGGGTACTTCATGGTCTCAGAGGTTGGATCAATGAACATTTGATTTATCTTGGTGATTTGAGCATCTGTCAGTTTAGCTCCTTGTTTTATCAAATCCATCAATGATAAGGGAACTAATTTCTTAGCAGTTTTGAAGTTTAGCATCTCTCTAATGGCTGCAGGGGTGACATAAAAAACAACTGAGCCTGAAGGGTCAAGCACAGCCCTCTGAGTGGGGTCATAGCAGGCAGCACACCGATGGATTAGCTCAGGAAACACATTGACCTGAGGGAGCTTGAAGATAGGGAGGAAAGAGTCCCAAATGCCCAATACATCAGTTCCACTATTATGCTTAGTTTTCAATTCATTTAGCAAGTGAATGTGATACTTGCTATTCATTAGCATTTCCTCTGATATTTGGTAATCTTTATCTGCTAATGGTTTCCACTCCAACTCTCTCTGAGGGGCATTCAATGGAGCAATATTCAGGGCAACAGGTGCCACTGGTGTATCCATGTTTTTACAAGTGAATTTGGGTTTAATTTCGGCTATTTTTGGGAGAAATACCGTCCTGCGCGGTAGGTGAAGTAATTTGCTGAATTACAGCCCGTTTCAGAGCAACAGGGGTGTAATTGGGCACAATTGGCCAGTTTAAAAAAGGAATTAACTTAGTTTCAAGGTGTAGCAGGCCTATTTCTCAGGTGAAAATGGTCAATTTCCTGGTTTTTAATCAATGCAGGACGTAACAGAGTGCGCAGTCAGAGAATTGGTAAATACCTGGTGTTATAGCGGTGGAGGAGCTTGGTTGCAGTCAAATGCTGAGCGGCAGCAGCTCTGGAATGGTCTTGGTAGATTGGCGGTAGCAAAGGACGTGAAAATACATGCAGGAGGCAGAGCACAAAACGTTGAAAAAGTGCGCAAAAATGGCAAAATTCGGCCAAATATGGGCTTTTTGGCGTTGGCGCGAAAATTTGGATGACGTCAGCATGATGTCATCAGGTGGGGTCAGGGTCGGGTGACGTCAGCATGACGTCATCGGGTGACGTGGCGGCCTGTGAGTGGTGCACGGGGACTGCATAGGTGGCATGACAGCTCGGAGCGATGGCGGGCGGGGGCGCTGATGCGGCAGTGAAGTGGCGTGACGTTGGCATGACCGGTCAGCGGAAAACCGGGAGTGGTAAGCGGTATGATATCGCACCGCTATTCATACGGAAGCGGGATTGTCAGAGGCTGGCCCGATCCAGTAATATGGAGACGCGTGCCCCCGTGTGTACGTCAGCGGACGTCAATTTTCGGAAGCTAACGGCAGTACATCGGGGCCGCTCCGAAATTGATAAGGGCCGTCGGATGGGAAAGCCCAGATCCGACGGCTGGCGGGAGGCAGAGTTGGCCGGACGATACGGAAGGGCGGGGATAATAAAATAATATTATTTTCTGAAATACGCGCCCGGCGGAACATTGGAAAAAGTGGGTTTTGCGGGTTTTTACAGTGTTACGGGTTAAAAAGGGATTTTGCACAGGTTTATTTACAAAGAGGGTTTAGGTTATTAATCCAAGCAGATCTCGGATTAATCCCAAGATTAATTTTTTCAGCGCTCTTTGGGTCGCGCTCAATGTTTTTAGCGCTTGAAAACATTCGAAATGATTCATAGAGCTATAGTGCTCGGGGAGGGGATATATAAATTTTTTGGGTTTTGTGCATAATTTACATAGTAATAGGGGAAATAGGGGGTGCAGGGAGTTAAATAGTGATAGATTAGCAGTTAGTATGAGTGGAAAAGGTGGATGAGGTGGGAAAAACACTAAGTTTTATATGAAATCAACTTAGTTTAGGAAGTAGATCAAAATGAAAAGAATTTTTACACAAGAAATGTGGAAATGTTATATATACAAGTAAACATAGGATGTTAGCAAGATTTTCAGATAGGGAAACTTGGGAAGTTAGACATGCTCCATGGTGATACTGCAAAAATGATAGGGAAGAGGAGCTTCTCTATCCAATGAAGTTTTCTTGCTTTAGACCAACAAAATTGTAAAGAGTTGATACTTCTGCAACCCCATCTACCTGCCCATCTACTTGCCTAGCATTTTTTGTTTCTTCATAGAGGGTGCACTTGGACTAGCAAACCCTCACTTGTTATTTTTCTTTTCTTTTGCTTTTTTCTTTGTTTTTCTCTTTGCTTTTCTATCTACAACTAACCTTATTACCTCCAAGGTCCCAGATTAAGCAGTTGGGAACTTTAATTCTCTACCTAACTACTGGCCTGCCAAGATTAAGCAGTTTGGACAGGTTTCTTTCTCTATTCTAATGACAAGAAATTGAAACATGGCATGATCCAGATTAGGCTGTTGGACCATCCATCCAAAATTCAGTTAACATCAAGCTATGTACACATATTGCATTCTCTTGGAAATATGGGATCTTTGCATCACCAAAGCAGAGCATATTTGGAACTTTCTTTGCCAATCATGAAATATGAAACCTATTGGTATAGGTATCTAACAAATCTTCGAAGCAAGATCATCACGCCAGTCGAGTGACTTGACGGTGAGTCACGACCTTTGTGTTGGGGACCTGTTGGGATGGGATCCCCTAGGTCAGTTTTGGGGCAAAATCCCAAGTTTTGATGTAAAAAGATGTAAAGTATCCGCAAATTGTGGACACTGAGTGTGGAGTTAGTTAAGAGTCAAAAAGGTTTTTACCCTCATTTATGTAAAATTTAGTTGGTTCTTGAAGATCTACCCATGGTCTGCGGACCATGGGATTGTATAAATAGGTGTGTCTTAGAGAGTCTAAGGTAGATCTAAGTCTTTGTCTATGGGTACGACGGATGGAGTCTAGAGAGTTAGCATAGAGAAGTAAGTCTTAGAGGGGAAAAGGCTCTACGTATGAGTGTGCAGAGACCTAGAGTAGAGTCTGCAACTGAGTGCATAGGGAAGTTTTGAGTCTATAAAACTATATTGAAGATCAATAAAGAAGACTATTGTAGAAATTCCTATGTTTTATCTTTTTTTCTTCTGTTATGTATGATTGCGATATATGTTATGATGAAATGATGTCTTTATAAAATAATGATGTATTGATGCACGAATTTACTTGATCCGTCTTATTAACTGAATGTAATTAATGTTAAGTGATTAAGCAACGATCATAACACTTTTTGTTAAAGTTATCAAACAGTTAGGTAGATCTAAGTAAATAATGATCTAAGGATAATCTTTGGTGTGCATAAGTAGCCAATTTTCCTGTTCAAGGTCCACAAAAGACAATCATAAACCTTCGCGGAGGTCTAGAGGCCAATTGAAGGAAATTGCAGCATTAAGTCTTAAGGGCTTAGAGATCTACGTGAAGGCAAATCTAGGTCGTAAAAGGACATCACACTAATCTCTGGATGCAGAAACTTGGTTCCAGCATCCCCCCATACTGCTTTGGGTGAGACTTCAATCTGTGCTACCCAGATTGATGTTGAAAGGGCCAGTAGCGTAGGGTTTAGTTTGGCGCAACTAACTCTGAACCTGGGTTAGAATCCACTAAGCCAACAAGAGATCACTAGGAGGTTGGCTAAACTAATCAAAACTACCAAACATAAAAGGGAGGTTTGAAGGGCTATAAGCTCCCCAATGGAGTTGCCATTTTATTGTGCAAGCAATCCTTTCTTCGGACAAAAACAATCCCTTTAGTCCTATGGGAGGACCTAGCAACAAAATAGACAAATATGTGGAAACTTTCCTAGTTTATATCAGAAAACACAGAGGATAGATGACCTACCTCACTTTGATGTTAAAATCTATTGGTGTCTTCCTTGATTCTCTCACTTCCAAGCTCAATATCCTCTTTCTCAATGTGGATGAATACCTGAAAGGAAAATCATGTGAAGACAACAAACACATACATAGAAAAAACCATTCCAATACAAACCATATAACAGATCAAGGAATATTCTACTAAATGAGAAATGATAGACACATTTGTGGAAAGCAAACACATAATGTATTATTAATAGATATTAAAGGGAATAATTACAACCACTTAAGCCTTGATGTTGGAAGCCTCCTTTAGGTGAGTTTCCAAGTCCTAGCCAAGACCTTCAAGCACTCCTTTCTCCTTAGAAAAATGGGCAGCACTTAGGCATAGTTTCAGCATAGGAAGACACCTAAGCAATAGACAACCAACAGCTAACCAAAATTAGATGGTAGGGGTTTGATTTATAGGGAAGGAGAGGGAGTTGAGGATCCATAAAAGGAGGGAGAGGTTCCACATTTTAAGGGGAAGATCCATGAAAGTAGGATCAAGAACCAGGAATGGGAGGTCTCACTCTAATCCTCATTCAACTACAACCAGCTCGCCATTCTCAAGACTTCTAGTAGGAGAAGCTTCTCGTCCATTTTAGGAAAAGCTGCCTGAATAGGGTCGGCATGGATTTTCCTATTAAAAGGTGTGCTTCCAACGCTAGTCACTAGTTAGACAAAATGTTTCCATTGCAGGTTTATCTACTAAAAGTAGTGTTGGGCTTGCAAAACAAGGTTTTGAACAATTTCTTCAAAATTTCTTCAAGGAAAGTCTTTTTCTTCCTTCAGGAATGCTTTTGAACATAGTGAATATATTTTTTTTACATCTTTCGTCACTTTGCGACATTGATGACACAAAGTGCGACGATTAGGATATGAGATTGGGAGTGCGACAAAATACTATATAACACATATGAATTCTAAAAGTTGTTAGATGCCTTGTAGATCTATATTTATTTGAATTGTTTCTATGGTTTTCTATATGTTGTAGTAGGGTGACACACCTTTAAAAGAAACATTGAAACACTAGATGGAATGAAAGTTGTTACGAAGTAGTCTAGGGTTTATGACAAATTCCCTAGCAAGATGTTGAAGAGTATGTGTCTCTTGTTTAATTTTGGGTATATATATATATATATATATATATATATATATATATATATATATATATATATAAGGTTTAAATGCTTCCATAATTCTGATATGGCTAACTTCATGCTTCTATAGATTTGATTGTACTTACTATCTAAGTTGTGCAGGTACATAATCTTCAATATGGTGAAGATGTTTTTTGATGGGAATAACTCTGATGAAATTGTTGGAAGCCACTAAATATTCTCTGATGACAAAAATAAGAATTTGATCTCCCTGAGATTAAGAGGTAGTATGGATAAAGAGATGCTCCCTAGTTGAGAGAGAGGGCATATCTTGGTTTTTATTGAAGAATGAATTTCCGATGATATTTGCTACATGAGAAGTAGGAAAGGAAAGTGTATGATTGAGGAATATTCTATCAGAGATTTAGTTGATAGTCTTACTATGAAAATTCTATAAGCAACATCAAGTTGGTTGGAAGACCCCAGAGGTTTGTATTTGATTATGTACATATGAAATTATATTATTGATTTGGGTTGTGTTTGTACAAGTAAATATCTCGAAGGATTTGATAGCGTGTTGGTTACCAATCAGTTTGATTGGGAGAGATTGTTCATCCTTGATATGTTGGATCAAGGAGTGTTGAGGCTTTGTGAATGAAGCATTTCCTCTGAGGACATCTGTTCAGCACTTTGTGTTGATGTCTACATCCTGAAGTTCGTAAAGGTGGTGTTGATTATAGAGCTATTTTTTTGGATACATGCCTAGATATTTGGGTTGATGGTTAGCAAGTAAGCTTGATGGTACCTAGAGAGGTTGAAAGCTTGAGTCCATATTAGTCCCACCTGGATAGATTTCCCTGGCCAAGAATCTAGTTTGCGTCATTGCGGTTACTAAATTGTTGAGAGACCAATGGATAGATTGCCCTAGTCAGGAATCTAGTTTGTGTCATTGCAGTGCCTAAATTGTTGAGAGACCAATGGATAGATTGCCCGGGTCAGGAATCTAGTCCGTGGCATTGCAGCACCTAAAGTTCTTCATGGTTCATATAGTTGAGATCTTCCTTGTACTTGTATATGATGAATACGTCCCTAGTTAAGAGAAAGTGTTGGAAAATGTAATTAGGTTCGATCTTCATTAAATATATTTGAGTCATCTTACCAAAAGAATAAAGAAAAGAATTTTTATTATTATTACTATGACTTATTAAAACATGGGTTTCATGCTTGGGTCACCATGTTTAGGTCAAAGTCCCCATTGAGGACTTCTAAAATTTATTCTAAGTCAATAGAGTCATTGTACTTTTAAAGAGACCCTTCTTGGGCTTTTAATCATGTAAAAAGGTTTAGTATTGATTCAAATATAATTTATATATCCTCCACATAAATTCAGCTTAGAAGAGATCAATTTGGCCTAAGAACATCAATTCGACCTCCCTTGAAGCGTATAAATATAAGCAAGTCGAGTTCATTTGGAGCACCTCATCTCAAGCAAGTTCGATATCTCTAAGAAAGTCAGAAAAGTGTGAAGTGGGTCTAAGGAAGACAAAGGAAGTGCAAGTTCGGTGGATTCTAAGGAGAAGAAGAAAAAATAAATGCTGGTGCCTCTCTCTCTTTGTTTCGTGCCCTAGTTTGTGAGATTGAAGTCTTCCAAGTTTTCCTAATGTCGGAAGTTACCTGATGCTGGAAGTTTCTACGTAGTTGAAGTTGTTGGAAGAGAGGTTGAAGATCTGGGAGTCTGACTTGGTGTGGACGGAAGTTTTGGTATTTTTCTAGGGTGAAGAGTCTCAAATAATAATATTGAAAGGAAGAGAATTTTGACTGGGTTTTCCCCACGAGGGGAGTTTTTCCCTGGCACAGTGCCTGTAACTGGTGTCCATTGTTTTTATGTGATTTAGATTTGGTAATTTCTTGATTAAATAAAATAAAGAAGATATAAAACTTAATAAGAAGTCAAGAACATCACAAGTAATTATCAAGTATAAGAAAATATTTATGCCTTTCTGATTTTCTAACATATTGGTTCACATGTTGCTAGTGATGTTATTGTTGCCTATTGATGTGTTGCTCATAATTTCAGTGGATGATATATTATGTTGATGGTTGATGAAGCCTCTTGATGATGAGGATATGTATTTGTTTTTTCTCTATGACATATTGCTATGTTGTTTCTTTGGGTTGATTTTGTGGAGCATGGTGGTGGTTGCTAGTGGTTATAATGATTTTGTTGTAGATTCCTCATTATTGAGATGTTGAGTGGTCATGCACTAGCATATGATGTTTTCATTACCTCTATTGTTGCTACTACATATGGATATCTTATGTCATTTCTCATGGAAGGCTTATGTTTGATGCATATGCCATGTATTGTGTTCTTATTGTTGTTGTTGTATGGAGCATATATCTTTGTTCATGTAGGTCATGTATTTCATGTCATATTATTGTATTGGGAATGCTTAGATGAGAGCACACTTATGTGCATATGTAAAAGCCATGTACCTTTATTGTTCTATCTAGTTGGAATATCTCTTAGGGAGAGACCCATGTTGTTTAGTATGTCTTGTCATTAGATATGTATGGGTCAATGGAAGTCCAAGTCATGTATTATTTTGTATATATTTGATGTAGCCCAAATATTGGGTGCATGATGTAAACTTGGGTGCATAGAAGTCTTGGTTGATGGTAGGTGTAGAGGAGTCATTTTTCAATCCTATGTACTTGTCATGGTCGTGTATTTTCTCCATGAAGCATTGTATTGTATTGTAATTCATTGTATATCTTGTCCAAAGTAAGTTGGAGTCATGGTTCATGGGGATTAGTCTCTCACTCTTGACAAGGAGGCTTATTGCATTGAAGAGGATGTGTTGCTTCAGAAGCAAAGAGAGTGTGATTGCATCTTCATTACATGCTTAGGGGTAGCATGTTCATTTTAAAATATTGCATGGCATTGGCTAGAGGTGTTGGCAACAGAGTTTCTTGTTTCACATGCTTATCTTGCAGGAGATACTTCTTGGTTTGCATCTGCATGGTGTTGAGTATGACATATGGAGTACTTCTCTCATCTAGCACATTATTTCCATTGTCTTCAATGTTGGTATGGCCCTTTTCCATTGATGTCAAAAGGAGAGAGAATTTGGATGGACAGATATTAGCCTTATATGTTGGAGATCGGATCGAGGTTTAAATCAATGTCAAAGGGGGAACTTGTTGGAATTGATGTCAATAGGGTTATGGTGTTTCTTGTTATATGCCTTATGATGTTATTAGTCCTATTGATGTGTGATGAGTGTTTGGCTTTATGGCCTTGTTGGTTGGCATTGATGTCAACTTGGTTGTGGCCTGACTTAGAGTAGGTGTTTTGGAGGTTGGGTAGATATGGTCGCAAGGCATGGTATGATGGATTGTCATATGTTGAATATGTTTCTAATTCATGTGGTTAAATTGCTACTATAGGTGTTGCATATGCTTCTACATGTGTTGGAAGCATTAGATTTGTTGTTGCACGTGTTGAATGGTTTTCATGCTTTCATGTTTATTTTTTATGATATGATCTCTATTTGTGTGTTTCAGTTTATGCATATAAAGAGTAATAGTTTGGAGAAAATTTTATAAGTTCCTTCACTACTGATTGACCCCCACCCCTCAGTAGTGATATAGTTTCCAACACCTTGGTGGAATCTTCCCTACTGTGCATACATCATTGCCACCTATTAAGTTTGTATGAACCTCGAATTGATAAATCAAATTTGGTATTCGTGGGAGTTGCAACATTCTTGTTGTAGTATAACAGCTCATCACTATGGATTTCCAATAAAAATATTTAATGTAACAACTCCTCAAAATATACAACAGTCATATCCTCCTTTGCACTAAGTGCCTGGGCATTCTCAAAAAAAAAGAGTTCCACAAGGCCACCTCTTCTCTTTTTACCTTACTACAAAAGTCCAACTTTTACAACGAATTTATATGTGTACTTCACTTTTCTACAACAACAATTTGAGTTGCTCGTGGTTGTTACTTTGCACTATGAAACTCTACATGTCTAGATCCTCTATGGTTTTGTAGCTCTTTTGTCTACAACTAAAACTTTATACCACAATAATGAAACTATTCCAATAACCTCAAAACAACTTTGTTAATGAGAAAGGTTGTTTAAATATCACCCTCACTCTTGATTACACAGCTCACTTTGGTTGTGGGGAATGCCAATTGTTCCAAGAACCTCTTTGTGGCTTTGTCCAGGAAAACGAGGGTCACAACACTCCACCACACACTTTTATCTTCTTACTCAACCTTTTTTCCAACTAGGAACATTCTACACGCACTTCATGCAACACCCATCTCCTCTCCAATGCAGCGATCAACTCCACTTCACGCAGCAAATTTCCGCTCCTTTTTTCAGAAGTGTTCTTCCATTGATGGCATTGTACGACACATACACTTCCATGGGATTTAACACAACAACATCTCCCAAAAAAAACACATGCTTCTGCTTTCTTCCACAGGTACGATTATGCAACAAGTTCATTCTCCTACCGCAAATGAACACCATGCAAAGGTGATCTATCACACATAAGAATACCAAGACAAAATATATAATATAACTTTCATAAGACTTACAACAATTTTAGAAGAGTCTGGGTTTCATGGCTCTGCAACATCAAATAATAGTATCTGCGGTCAAATTGAATTAACACTTTCATGAGCTTCTAGGCTTGGTCCTCCCTAGTGAAATGGCCCTCAACTCCATCTCTCAACACACATTCAATCTATATAGATTAGTGCCCCAATTCATTACAACTCATATCAGCACCATTATTCTCTTGCACACCACAAGAAGTAGCCCTCCACTACATAGTAGCTTCAAAAAACAACAAAATTCTTGTCTCACTAGTCCCTGGCTCTTCAACAAATGGCTCAACCATAGATTTTAATAATCAATTACCTCACAACCTCATGACCCTTCATGAAGCCTCAACTCTGATACCAACAAAAAAAATGGAAGACAAAATGTGAAGAAGGGTTGCAACCCATTGGTGAGACAATTTTTCACTCAAGAAAATGCACCACACAACACACCTGTATTCACCAGGCCACAATCACTTACATATATAGTATTGCAATCTAATTGAACAAATTCCTAGAATATAGGATCTGACAATTGATCAAAGACTAATTAAGGAATCGATCCAAACAAATATGTAACAACACATAACCAACATTATTATTAGGCAAATTTTCTATATTTCTCCATTGTTATTCTAACAACCTACTCCTTGAGCCTTATCACAAGGGGTCAAAGATGTCCCCCATTGGGATTTGAAACTGGGTGTATGACATAATATCCCAGTATGCCAACCTCCATAAAATTTAATAGTCAAATCATTGTTTTGAGGTGGGTCCCTTATCCCACAAACAACGGGGTATCATACACCAATTTGGTGCCAGCTTGGCATGACCCTAAAATTATATTATTATTACTACTAGCACATCCATATACATTAAATGGCTAGTAAACCTTGATAGCCATCAAAACACTTCTCTTGTGACACATCTCACGTTTCGTAAAATGTAACTAAATTGTAATTTTATTTTAAATTATTATTATTATCATTATTATTAATTATAGAAATAATTACTCTATGGCTTAAACATATGCACATTTAAAAAAAACATGTAACAATATTTTTAACTAGGGAGATTCACCCCCACTTTACCATGGATATTCTTAACTTATAAATATGATTTGTTACAACATCATGGCTTACTAACACCACATACCCAAAAAACCATAACTCATGTTTATATGATGCATGTTCATGTGACAATTTTTTCAATTGATCAATGTTGTTAAAATGGAATAAAGGGCATAACTACTTTTGAGATAAGTCTCAACCTTTGATATATAACTACTACTAAAAATATTCTACAATATTCATTGGAGGTTGAATCTTTACCATACACCTAATAATTATTGATAATTAAATTAAAATTATAGAAGCCCTATTCCAAAATAGACATGTATATTCGTGTAAATATTATTAAATATGAAACAATATTGTACAAATTTTGAGAGTTAAACAACTAATGCACACTTTAGGTTTCTTAGATCTATTCTATGTGAAATTTAAACCTTTAAAACTAATATTAATTTTAAATTACAATAATAATATATCACTTCTCCTTAACCTAATTTTATGGAGAAATTTAAGAGAATAGAAACAAAATAAATGTACTTAGATACTATAATTCTACAACTCTTAGGACACAGCTCTCCAAGAATATATCTTATTACAACATATTATAATAGCAATAAATATGTTCCTTTATCTTCATGATGAGTGTTAAATCACTCAACTAATCCAACATACATTATTTCAAATCAGCATGAACAAGACGTGAAGTATGAGCACATATTGTAGTTGTATTGCAAAGACAATATAAGTCAATATCTCTAAACCATTGCTAAGGAAATCATAAGAAGACTTGAACCACCAACTCCTATTAGTTTGGAATCATTAATCAAATTTTATTACTCCACTAGATATTTTGGACAAGCTACCATCACCATCGGCATGTCTCCTTTAGTACCTACACTTGCATCCCACAAGTGCATAATATGTCTCCTCTTCTTTTCCATAACAAGCATAACAAATAGCACTAGGGTTTCCAAACTCCACAAAGCCAATGCCTTGTTATCTCACAAAAGATACAAATAAAATGTGTTCTTTTCTCCTTGGGTTTATCTCAAATCTTATTCTTCTTTGGCTCATGAGAGTGAAACTCTAACCTTGAATTTTTCCCTACAATTCCTCCAAAAGCCTATTTTCCAAGACAAAGAGATAAAATATGCATGAATAATACTACATAAAGACATATTTTCCCTATTATCAAATTTCTAACTCAAGCATCTGAGTACATTTGTGATCAAATGAATTTCTCCACCTTCTATTTATAGGGCAGGTGAGGGAAGCCTATAGTACAAAGTGGACCTAGTCCACTACAAAGAACCTAAATCTACATAAGATAGATCCACATGTGGAGCACTCCAACTCTAGGTGATGGCGTGTTAATATCCAATTCATACATATTCAATAGTCAAGGCTCCAAGGATGAACACTCCTCAAGTAAGGTCCAATGCTCCTCCTCCAAAGGCCTCCAAGGCTCCATTGCACCTTTTGAGTCATGTGTAGCTCTAGGTTCACTCCACCTATATGATCAATCCCTCAACCCAATCATTGATCATTTAAGGTCTCTATACAAGAAATTAATAGTGTCAATGCCATCTAGGATTCAATTCCCTCCTCCAAAATGTCTAACACTCCTCCAAATTAGGGCATCATTTAAGAAACCATCCAACTCTCTAGGTGGCCATTATGAAGAAAGTAACTAAGTTCCATAGGCATCCAAAGCTCTAGAGAAAATACATATAAATATCCATATAATGTCTAACAATCAACAAGCAATTCAACACCACTATGTTTTTCTCTCATGAAAAAATCAAGGGTAATCCATAAACCATGCACCCTATATCACATGAAGCAACTCAATTAATGGTTTAAATACTTTCAAAGTAACCTCAAAAACTAATAGTCCCTCTTTACAAAGAAAATGTTTTCAACACCAGTATTCTACATCTACGACCCAATCAAACTCGTTATTTACAAATCTAAACCAGTTGAAGTCATAGAGTCAACCACTGAAATTTGTAAAGGAAGTGTCACACAATCATCATGCTCCTCTATCAAAGCATCATATCTTACCTCCTCAAAATAATTAGAAGGCTTGCAAATGTAATAAGTCAATACAATATGGTTAGAATATCTCCTAGGAGGTATACTTTCTCTTTCTAAATAATTGGGCACTCTTAGATGCTCTTGTGCTTTTTTCAATGTTTGGGTAAGCCATTTCAGCTTCATATATATTGGAGTAAAATGTGATGGCACACCCCCCTTAAATTTCAAGTTATCTGCCCTTAAATTTCACTCAACTCTAACCTTTACATCAACATATGGAACAAAGACCTCCTCTCTTCTTATAATATTTGAAGAAGAACCATATGAACTATAATATCTCACATCCTCATCAAACTTCACATATTAGTTCCACCCATTGTGATGGAACATTGTTCTTATACAATGTAGAAGTATCAATGTATCCAACAACAAAATATGTCATTACAACATCTTGAAACTTGGAGAAATAGTAACCACATGTGAATTTGAATGAATGTAACTCTAGATTGTAAACCATGTACCTAACCCTATCATCCCTCAAGATAACCTCACGAGCCAAAATTTCCAATAACCTATGATCTTGGGCTCCTTTCCCATGCAAATCAAAACCTCCAACAATTGAAGCATCAACCTCAACAAAGGCAACTCCTTCTTTTTTATAGAATCCTCAAGCAAGAGTATCATCATGGTTAACTGCTCCCTAAGATAATCCAACAACCAAGTCCTTATACTCTACAACATACCCATTACTTTCATTCTTTGAATAAATTACTAATTTCAAAATAGGCTGTGAATCTAGCTCTATGGCATCCCACCATACGTGCACTACATATCATTCCTCAATGTTAGAAGGCCCATCGAAGTTCTCATTGAAATGTACAAATTCCATAGGATTAACAAGAGACCTATAAATACCACCATATAGGATCCCTCTAACCAAATTCCTTAGACTTTATAGACTACAATCATTGATAGTGCAATGTTGTTCTCTCAAATGTAATTTTGCAATAATTTTTTGTCAACCAAGAAATTAAAAGAATTTTTTTCTTCAAACCAAATATAAACAAATAACCATTCAACTCAAGAAATTATCTCTCTCTCAAAATGCACAAAAATATAAAATATAAACTTTCCCAAAAACATTCACAATATGGGCTTCCAGGATATGAATTGGAATGTCACACTCTCTGAAACACCAAGAATAGTCATCATGCAAATATGAAGCACACCTCAAAGAAAAAATCATTAACAATATATGTCAAACAACCCTTGAAAGGTTCAAGTCCCTTTCCCAAGTGAATTAGGGTATCACATGTTGGCATTATGACATAGGTTTGGCACTATAGCACAGGTGTTGTCCTTGATGGAAACTCACTCAGATGGAAGATCACAGTTCAGGCTCTCAGAATGAAAGAAAAAGCGACATACGTAGTTTCCTCTTAACCAAGTCGCGTATACACGCGGGTTCGACGATCATAAGGCGCGTATACGTATGCACGCACTTTCATGCAAGGAAAAGCGCGTACATGTGGGAAAACTTATTTTTGGTCCATGGTATTTAGTCCTTGGTATTTGGACCTATGGTTTTGGACCATGGTATCTCGTCTAAAGTGTTGAACCTAGGTATTGGGTCCATGGTATTGATTCTCTATGGTTTTGGACCATGGTATTGAGTAAATCCTAAGACTATAAAAAGGAAAGGAGATCATTAGGAAAAGGTATTCACTCAAGCATTGAATATCTTATGAGGAGCAAGATCTAGAATACTGGTCATTGGGTTATGGTGCATAGTTGGATCTGAACCAAGGAGGAACCTGAGCGCTAGAAGAAGGATAAGTACTATTGATGGGTCAAGATCTTAAGGCTTGAATAGTAGTATCTTTGTGTGTTTTTGATCTGGTATATTTAGTGCATGACTTGATCTATAAATCCGACAATCTGGGTATAACTGATGTCTGAATAAGTGAAAAGAGTAAATTATCTTTTATAGATCTGTACACAGGTTCGACTCAACAGAGGCGCGTATACACGCTGGTTTAGTAAGTCAAAACCGTGTATACATTGGTTGGCCTTAATACAGAAGCATATGCACGCAAGTTCTCTATATTGAAGTAGCGTACGTCTCATGAAATATGTTTTAGCTACTTCTGTTTATTGCTGCAGTGTTCTAGGTTCAAGATTGGTTTTTGGTTATTGTTAATGTATTCTGGTTACAACATTCAGAGAAGAAATTGTTTGATTCAGTATTGATTGAAGCAAAGGAGATTGGTTGATGTAGATGTATTTGATGTTTGATTATTGTTATTGATGGATCCAGTCTGAAAATTTATGAAACGTGGTCCCTGGAAGAAAAGAGAAGGTTGTAGCCTTCTGTAGGTCAGCACCTACATACTAGTACATCAGCTAGTACAAGAGCTAAGGGGGTTGTAGCTTCCTTCCAGGAGAAGTTGGAAAACGAGAAAAGGTGGTAGCTTTCTGCAGGTAGAAGCCTACGTACTGGTATAAGACTGCACCAGTACAGGAACATTGTAAAAAAAAATTTCTAATTGAAAGAAGATAGAGACGAATTGCAGCAGGTGGTTTTCACCCACATTGGGTTTCCACCTTATATCTTGTGTTCTTGTGTGTGACTATCTGTTCTGTTTTACTGTTTATATGGTTCTGACACACAGATTAATGATCAACATCTGAAGAATAAATTAAATTATAAGTCTTCAAGTTATATGCGAGTTTCTTTAACTGAAGTTGCGTATATACGTTGTTTTCGCTAACTGAAGTAGCGTATGCAAATCTGATTATGAAATGAAAAATAATTTACTTGATAATATTGATTCACCCCCCCTCTCAATATTATTTCCAACATCACGCCCAATCCTGTACATATAGGTGAAGTACCACTCTTAAGTACAATTCAAATGAAATATCAAACTCCTTTATCACCAAAAGAGAAATCCTAGTCCAATCAACTCCAACATCATGTAGAATTTTTTAGAGTCAAATATAACTTCCTTAATTTCAACTCAACCCTAATATTTTTTAGATCTAATCCCTATGAACTTTAAATCATAAATATTAAATTATAGCAAAAATATATCACTTCCTTTCAACCCAATTTCATATAGAAGACGAGGAGGAAAAGTAACATACAAGTGTACTTGAATACCTTGAATGTTGCAACCCTTAGTAAACATTTTTCAAGAATATGAGGATCTAAAATTCGTTATTATAGTAAATTATGACATCAACAAATATTCTCATTTATCTTCAAGATGTGTGTTATAACACTTAACCAATTCAACCATCTATTATGTCAAAACATGAACAACAAGTGCAAGAATCTATACAATCAAGAAAATAACATAAGATGAAAATCAAATATCCAAGTGCATACTATTTGGACATACATGCATACATATATATACATATAAAGATATAGATATGTGTGTGTGTGTGTGTGTTTGTGTATGTAGGTATGTATATTTATATGTGTATATATATATATAAGATGAAATGCAAGTACATATCACAATTTTATCACAAGTTGAGCACAAATCAATCTCTCTAAACCCTAGCTATCGAAACCATAAGAAACCCTAATCACCAACTCCTCCTACTTAGAAATCACTCCTAACCAAATTTGGTCACTCCAACAAAGCTCCTCAACCAGTTAGCATCACCATTGGCATGTCCTGCATGGCACCTACACTCGCATCCCATAAGTGCACAAGACATCTCTTTTGTTCTCTTTCAGAGTAAAATAACAAGTTGTATTAGGGTATCTAGATGCCATAAACCCCTAGTAACTTTTCTCTCCCAATAGCTACAAATAAAATGTTTCCTTTGTGCCTCGATTGTAGTTTATGAGATAATGATATTTTTAATTAAATCTTTATTATTTTCTATGACTTTTCAGTGACATTTGTTGTATCTCACTAGTAGTTTTTTGTTATGAATCCCATGTCGTGGTTGCTATGAATCTACATTTGCTACAAAAAAATTGTACTTGTTGTTTTAAACTTGAAAGTGGCTTTAGATCATCTGTGAAAGAGTGAATATGTCATCTAATTAGTAAATTCCATGTGAAAAATTAATTTGAATCTAATTTATAAATGTTATCATCATATAATTTTTGCATGTAGAGCAATTTTTGAATGGTAGTTTATAATTGATTCAAATTCTTGAAATTTGACTAGTGCGCATTGGTGGGTTCTAATGCAAAATTGCATTGTTATATTTTTTTAAATTGGTTTATATTGAGAAAAAAATTATTAATATATTGTATCCAACAAATAAATTTAGATTAGTAAACTTTACATTTGATTATTGATATGGAGATATGTTAAAAATTGGTATCAAAAATAATTGTTTCATTGCCGAAGGAAAAAATTTAGTACCCCACAGTCTCAATTAGTCATAAAGGATACTCAAATAGGTTACAAAGTGGTATCAAAGAAGATTTCAAATGACTAGACCTACATGCGTTGTGAATTAGGGCTATTGATTATAGCATTAGGTGCTATAGGGGTCAAAAGAAATGAATGATGTTGATTTTGGTGCCATGTTAAGTTAAAAAGCATGTTATTATTGAACATGAGAATGACTAATTATTGTCTCCATAATCAAAACTATATGAAAATTTTGATTGAATAATATTTTAGGATCCTCATCCTTATGGAGGTGTATAAATGATGATGAATAGGTACTACCATCAAGAATTAATGATGTCTGCCCTTTAGAAACTCTAGCATGTTTAAATATTGTGCATTAATGATTGTTGAGTTTGGTGGTTTTTTGTTAGAATAATTGAACTCCTAGAAGGATGAGTACCCTAGTGATTGATGATATTTATCCTCATTCATTGTCCCTAGTTTTAATGCATATATGGACTTAAGCAAGCACTAAGAGATTGGTATACATGAATTGATAGTTATCTCACAAGACTTGGTTTCTCCAAAAGCGATGGTGATCCAAACTTGTACTTCAAGGTTGAGGAGAATGAACCTATGATTCCATTATTGTACATTGATGACTTATTTTTGATAGGTGTGGAGCATCTCATTATTTGAACCAAGAGGGAGTTGGCCTCTGAATTTGATATGAAATATTTTGGTTTGATGCACTATTATTTGGGATTAGAAGTGTGGCAAAATCTCGACGAAATATTTCTTGGTCAAGGAAAATATATCATCAATATCCTGCAAAAGTTTGTAATGATGGATTTTAAATTGATAGTAACTCCCATGGTTACAAATTTGAGAAAGCTGAACTAGACTCTAAATTTGATTTGATAGATCCATCCATGCACCGAAAGTTGATTGGCCCGCTGATGTATTTGGTTTATACTAGGTTGGACATTTTCTTTGCAGTGAACATGTCGAGCCAGTTCCAAGTGGAACTGAGACATGATCATTTGATTGCAACAAATAATATATTGAGATATTTACGTGGTATAATTGACTATGGTTTGAATTATGTCTCAAATGGTGATATACAACTACAAGACTATTCAGATGCATATTAGGTAGTGAGTGTTGAAGACAAAAATAGTACACCTGGAGGTTGATTTAGTTTGGGATCTTCTATGATTTCATTGATGAACAAGAAGCATACATTTGTCACACTCAGCACCACCGAGGCAAAACATATTGCAGCTAGATTGGCAAGTTGTGAAGCAGTGTGGCTTTGGAAGTTACTCGTGGGACTGTTTGATCATGTTCTTGAGCCAACCATAATATATTGTGATAATCAATGTTGTGTTAAGCTGACAAAGAATCAATTTTTCTATGATAGGTTGAAGCACATCGATATCAAGTACCACTTTATATGTCACATGGTGCAGAAGGGAGAAATGAAGCATCAATATGTCTCTATTGATGAGAATATTGTTGATATTCTTACAAAGCCTTTGTCTCGAGTGAAGTTTGTATACTTAACGGACAAGCTTGGACTTGTTGAGAATGCCTCTCTCATTGGGAGGGAGTGCTAATGAGATAGCATCATGGACTAGAATTCTCCTTGTGTTAAGTACTTTGACCTAAATTAGGGAGAATGGTCTAGTAGAGGACAATTATTCTTCCTGTGTGTAATTTATTGACCTGAGTGAGGAAGAATTATCCTAGAGGATCATGTTCATTCAGCATCGGGCCCTGGATTATGCAACTAGAATTTGGTCTTTGGTGATTCACCATGTGTCATTGACCCAAATTATGATGAACCAAGACTAGTCAAGATGCCAAGATTATGGTGACTAGTTGTATGCTAAATGATATCCCATGTCTTTGAAGTACTAGCTCGAATTATGGTGAGAAAACACCATAGGTTTAAAGTACTCACCCAAATGATGGTGATTACTTCATGTAGTTGATTTACCATGTGCCTGAAGCACTGGCCTAAATTATGGTGAGGATATACCATAGGTTTGAAGTGTTGACTTGAATTATGGTAAATGGTTAATGCTATTAGATTAGCATGTGTCACAATTGTGACCCAATTATAGTGATAATTTATTATAACCTTTTCTTGGAGAATCTTGTTCACATGAAGAACATTTGGCTAGTTATTATGAATATCTCCCTAGCTAATATGGAGTGTTGAATTTTGTAGCTATTGTCTATCTTCATAATTTATATTTTTGGCTTTGAAATGTATAAAGAATACGTAAGAAATGTTCTTCATGTCATTTTGATTATTTAGCCCTTGAAATAATTTATATAAGACATGTTCTTCATGTCGAATTTAAAAGAGAAAATTTTGAAATTTGAAATTTGAATTTTTGGCTCCAAACTTGTCAATTTGACCCTCCCTCAAGTCAAGTCAACACATTGAATAGACACACTCATTATAGATAGAGCTCCTCGACAAATACACCATTTGAGCTCCTCCAAAAAGACACCATTTGAGCTCACACAAGAAACATAGGCTTTGCGCATCCAAGCAAAGTACAAGAAGGAAAAGAAGGATGAAAAGGATGAATATCATCTTTCTCTCTCTCTCTCTCTAATGCACTCCTCTCTCTCTCCTGGCTCATATGTGTGTTTTTGGACACTTTTTGGGTGGAAGTTTCTGGACAAGCTAAAATTTTGGGTAGTTTCTAGACAGGTCGAAATTCTGGGTAGTTTTATGGGCAACATATTCTGGGTATGCTGAAATTTTGGGTAGATTTGAGAGGGATGAAGTTTGAAGGGAAAAAGTTTGAAATGAATTGACTTCACTAGAGGGCCACTTGACCATGTTTGACCATAGCTCGTTGGATGTCATAGTTGATTGGCTACATTATATGTATCTCTTGTTGAATTGAATAATTTCTCTAAGGAAAAGGTTGTTGGGTTTTTCCTCTTAGTGGGCTTTCCTAAGGTAAATATTGTGTTCTCTTTGTGTATTGTGATTTCTACTGTCCTTATGGTTTTATGGTTGAATTTATGAAGTATAATTGCTTAATGATAAATTGGAATTGTTAAAATAATATATATATATATATATATATATATATATATATATATATATATATATATATATATGAAATAATTGTCAGTATTTCAGAAACATTGTGCTTGAATCTATTGCACTTAAAAACTCAACATAGATGTGTGAGAATATTGAAAGATCATTGTTGTGAAAGAGGGAAATGATGTAGATAAAACACCAAGTGAGGTAGCTTGCAGGAGATTAAAAAAATACTATTATTTAGATTGCACATGTTAAAGAAGACAACACAATAGGAAGAAATGAATTTGTTACGATTGGGGGAGGAAGAGGCAGCAAAAGAATATATGAAGGTGTTGTTGATGACCTTGGAACCATGATGAGGGAAATGGTGGAAATATTGAATGCAATTGAGGTAACATTAAAAAGGAATCACCTCATTAAAACAAGAGTGAAGATGAAGATGAAAGGTAAGTAGTTATAGAACAACTAGAGGAAGTGCAAAAGATGGAGAAAATCCAAATGAAGAAGTTACATGTATATTCTAGAAGTGGATATCAAGAAGAATTAATGGAGTTGATTGAATACATTCAGCATTGTCTCAAATGCCATGTAGTTGAATGATTCATGAGAGTGAAGATGACTTGGCGAAGGTTGCGGAGCTATGCATATGGTTGATGGTAGTAGTTGAAGATGGAAAAAAGTGAAAGACCAAAAGTCAAGACCAAAAATCGAGAAGAGCTGGTCACTAAGTTAAGAGGTATGTTTGTAGCTTTTATGTTTTGAACATGCTCACAACATAAGAGAAACTAAAGTAGAACAATGTTTGTGTAGAGAAATATTTTGAGTAATTTTGTAAAGTGTCCATGAGAGTCAGTGTGTAAGAGAGAATGAGGAAGAAATTATGAAATTTATGAATTATTTGAAGATTTCAATTAGAAAGTAGATTTTGTAGAGAAGATGCATTCATTACAAGAGGAATGTTGTTTTTCATTGAAAGTGGAGGGGAAGTAGTTGAAGAGAAATCAAGAGAATAAGTAGAGAGAGAAGGATAAAAAAAAAATCTTTGAGTTGTTGACAAGAATGATGAAAGTTAAGGGTATCCAATTTATCTTCAATATCTGTTAGTTCCTTCTCATCCTCAACTTCATCTCATGAGCCTAATTCATTATTTCTCCCTTGTCCTTTTTCAATATCCTTGCATTATTATAATAATAAGACCATTAACTCTTAACTAAATATACAAAACTCTCATCCTCTTCCTAGTGACGATTGAATTTAAATTGGCATTGAGAATTATTACTAATACCAACCAACTTTGAAAGAACAAAGAAATGGTGTAAGTCCTAACTAGTACCTACCCATAGTCTCACTCTTAGATTATCATTTAATAATGATTCAAAAATCAAAAATTCATCTATCATCTTGGAAATTATATCAACACCCACCTTCTTATTTCTACATGTGGGAATTAGTGAAGTTTTGAAGTCTAAAATGAGCTTCTTAACAAAAAATATTTAACTAATATTTAAAAATAATAAAATAAGAGTTACAAATTTTCAAAGGGAAAGAGTAAACTACTTTTTTATCATAATTTTGGCTTAACTCTTTATTGGTTTACTCAATGTTCAATTGTAAGCATTTGTTGGACCTGGAATTAAAATGTGCATCCAATGGTTACCCACTCCACATACCTTTGATAGATCCATAGTGAGATAGAATGGAAATACATGAAATTTTGTGTTTTTTTTAAAGAAACACACTTTCTTCATGTATTTCTAGTTTATCTCATTACAAGTTTGTCAAATGCATGTAAAGTGGGTACTCATTAGATGCAGAGTTTAATTCCAAACCCAGTGACTAGCCTACACTTGAACTTTGTGTAAACCCATAAGAAGTTAAGCAAAAAAAAAATGATAAAAAAATAGTTTCTTTCTTTCCTTCCAAAACCTATTTACCCTTATGGATGACATCATCATCTAGAACCTTATTGGTTCTTTTAAAGTTGATGTGGATAACATATTTTTTGTTTTGAAGGCCATTTTTTGTCTAAAAACCTCTATTGCTTCCTCTTGATTGAAGCCACATATATGAGACCTTTATCATCTACCTTTGTCATAAAGTATTTCAAAAGGGGATTGGTTAAAGCATTCTCTCCCTAAATCTGAAATATTCATATAGAGAAATTAAGATGTCCTCCCAAAATGTTATTCTCATGATCTAGAAAAATATTGTAAAAGAAATTATCCTAGAAAGGAACTCTATCTGAATAGGGCCCATATATGTTCAAGGATCGATAACTCCTTCCCCAACTCCTAGGCACGAACCATAAATCCTGAACCTAATACAAATGACCATGAGTTAGAACAAAAATACACACTAGTGTTCAAACTAAATATAATCACCCCACATCTACCTTTAGATAAGAGAAGAACTCCGTCAAATTTTTTTTGCAAGGACATCACATATCTTACCATCTTCCTCAGAATTTAGGCATAAACAAATCATTAGAATCCTACACTTTGATATTTACTTGCTCTAATTTCCCTTCCAATTAAAAGTTACCTACCAAAAAAGAAGATATGATATTTTTTTGGCCTCCATTGTTGCCTTTTTCACCAATAACCTCAAGTAAAGATAAACCTCCATTTAACCCCTTTAGGATCACAAACACCTTCTCTCCTTGACCTCAAAAAATAAAAAAGTGGGCCTTCTCCTTCTTTATTATCTCCTATTAAAGGAGACAATACAATAAAAGCTTGGTAAACCTTTTATTAAGAACCTTTCCCAAGTTACCTTCCATAATCACAAAGGTTGTTTGAGAAATTAAATTTCCACTGACAATGAGTAAATGAGAAATCACCCCTTTAGAAACACTCATTTATTTCACCACCAAATCTATAAAAAATCATTATAGTTTTCATAAGCTACAAGGTACAAGGTTATTTATTTACATATCTTAATGAGGTACACAAAATTCAAGTGAATGGTAATGCAATGGGTGTTAAGTGAGTTATTCAAAATTATGAGAAACTAGTAAGTTTCAACTAATTCTCATGGATATGAGTCATAGATTAATGTCAGTCTACGATGTCTATATCTTGATGCAATGGGTGTTAAGTGAACTATTAAAAATTATGAAAAATTAGTTAGTTGCAACTAAATCTTATGGATATGTGTCATTGATTAATCACTTACTCATCCAAAATAATCTTGAAAATATCTCATATATTGAATTGTGGAAGTTCCCTAATAATTAAATATAAGAGTTAAGCCAAACAAGTTTTGACTAAATAGTTCATAAGACAACCCTTTCTAGAGTTTTGTAAAAACGTAACCCTTATTATGAATAAAACTCCACAATGGAACACATTTGAACAAAAGAGGAATCTTGTGATGCTACATTATTATTATACCAATATGGCAAAATATAGAATATAACATATTCAATTTTTCATGGACTTGCTATTAGTTTTTCTTTGACTAAAAACATTTAAAATTTATCCAAAGTTTAACATTATGAAATTAAATTTATTATTTTTAAATAAAATTTATTTCTATTTATCTCAAATATGATTGTTTGAAATGTCTCCCCTTTTATTGTGTAATGATGACAAGAATTGACCTTTGTGTACTCTATTATTAATTACTACTTACTATATTATTAACTACTATGTACAATAAATATAAATAATTTGAAAAATAATATTATAAATTAATTACTATATACTATAAATACAAATGGTTTGTAATTAAATTCAAAAATTCCATTTTCTCATTGGTCTAAAGTATTAAATAGACAATTTTATGGGTTTTATTTTTTAATTTACAAAAAAATAATTTAAAAAATATAAATTTGAAAAATATAGGTAAAAATAACATGTGTATAATTTGTATAACTCTCATTATATCAAATCTATACTCTAATGACATGACATGTGTATTATAATATGATCATTATATGAAAAAATTGCCATCATTCAATATTAAATAAATAATTAGTAACTTGTTATTATTCTCTTCGATATCAATTATATATATATCTTAAAAAAATGTTTAATTATATATAAAAATTAAGAAAAAAAGGTTAAACAAATATTCATATAACTCATTTTACAATTTTATTATTGTTTGGAGTACATACAACACATCATGACATTAAAATATTTTATTAAATTAAGCGGCACGAAATGCTAGCTTTGCGGCCTTGTTTCTTATTGAAATTTCAAATTATTTATATTGTTAATTACAAATGTATATTTAATTTAGTTGGTGTTGTGTTATTAAAGCACTTTTGCTATTGAAACAAAAGTGTCATTAAGTTGTCATTAAAGTATTTTTGTTTTGTTATTTACAAATGTATATTTAATTCGGCTCATAGATTAATTTAATTGATCAAGTCACCTTTGCTATATCATGGGTTCAATATTTTAGACACCTTTGGATTAGACTGTCTTAATCTTTGCTATTGAAAAATCATGGTTCAAATCTTTAGACACCTTTGGATTAGAGTTTGTCGTAACCTTTATTATTGAAAAATCTGAAAAATCATAGGTTCAATTCTTTAAACATCTTTGGATTAGACTTTGTGGTAACCTTTATTATTAAAAAATCATGGATTAAATTATTTAAACACCTTTGACTAGATTTTCTCATAACCTTTGTTATTAAAAAATTCATGGGTTAAATTCTTTAAACACCTTTGGATTTGGATTAGACATTGTCGTAACTTTGGATTAGACTTGTCGTGAGTTGGTACCTTTACTTTTCGAGGACCGCCGCCCATTCACAGTTTGACAACTGTCCAGTGTTCATCGGTTGCATTTACATTTTACATCACCTCTACATATATAAAACAGAGTTGTCTACATACATACCAGTGCAGCGGAGGGGATTCGATCCAATGCAGGAGGGGATTCGATCCAATGCAGATCTCAAAGAGGCTTCCACTGTCGGAAAGACCATGGCTTGCGAGGACATTGGTGGCAGTAATAGTCGTCACAGTTGTGTTCATCTCGTTACAGATATGGCAGGGCCAGAGGGATGGGTCGGGCCTCAAGGATTACAGCTTAGCAGGCTGTACCTCTTCTTCTCCGCTTTCATCCGGTCATGGGGTTGAGCGTGACCAGCAGTGGCTTCCGGGCGAGGTTGCGAGGACGCTTGTGCACTACGCGACGAGCAGGATCCTGCCCCAGCAGGAGAAAGCTGAAATCAATCTCACCCTGGAAGTACTTTCTGTGAGAAGCCCCTGCAATTTCCTCGTCTTCGGCCTCGGCTACGACAGCCCCCTTTGGAATGCCCTCAATGCTCACGGCAAAACCGTTTTCCTGGAAGAGGACTCCAATTGGATACGGGAAGTCGTGGAGAGCCAACCAGGAATTGAAGCTTATCACGTTCAATACCAAACGAAAATTTCCATGGCGGACGCCCTGCTGCAAAACTACAGAAGAAATGGATCCTCCTGCAGCCCCACCCGGGCCTTGAGGTCCTCCAAATGCGAGCTCGCTCTCACCAATTTGCCCGCGCTCATCTACCAGACGGAGTGGGATGTGATCATGATTGACGCCCCCCGTGGTTACTTCGATGCCGCGCCCGGGAGAATGTCCGCCATTTTCACGGCAGCTGTGATGGCCAGGAACAGGAAGAAGGAAGGATCCACAGATATTTTCCTTCATGATGTTGATAGGAGAGTGGAGCAAACGTATGCCGGGGAGTTCCTGTGCAGCATCAATCTGGTGGAATCTTCGGGAAGGCTTTGGCATTTCAGGGTTCCCCCATTTTCCAGGATGAAGCCCACCAGCGGTAGCACTGACGGCTTCTTCTGTCCGTCACCTATGAGCAATAAGGAATAATGGTGGCCGTGTTTACTCATCATGGTATTTCCGACCGACAATTGGGGATGGAGAACAATAAGGCTTAGCATTCTTCTCTGTTTTCAACAATATGCACCTGCACTTCTTATTTTCCATGTAGACAAAATGTATGGCAAATTTAGTACATAAGCACCAGTGCATCTGTTTATGACCAGTCCTATGCCTTACACAGAGCCCTTCATCTCTGTTTTCAACCAGATGCAACTGCACTTCTTATTTTCCATGTAGACAAAATGTATGGCAAATATAGTACATAAGCACCAGTGCATCTGTTTATGACCAGTCCTAAGCCTTACACAGAGTCCTTCATCTCTGTTTTCAACAATATGCAACTGCACTTCTTATTTTCCATGTTGTAGACAAAATGTATGGCAAATTTAGTACATAAGCACCAGTGCGTCTGTTTATGACCAGTCCTAAGCCTTACACAGAGCCCTTCATCTCTGTTTTCAACAATATGCAACTGCATTTCTTATTTTCCATGTATGGCAAATTTAGTACATAAGCAACAGTGCATCTGTTTATGACCAGTCCTAAGCCTTACACAGAGCTCATTAGAATAGAAAATCCAGATTGCATTCAACAATATGCAACTGCACTTCTTATTTTCCATGTGCACAAAATGTATGGCAAATTTAGTACATAAGCACCAGTGCATCTGTTTATGACCAGTCCTAAGCTTTACACAGAGCTAATTAGAGTGTAAATCCAGATTGCATTTAGAATAGGGACGGTTACACAGAGCTATTATTTATTTATGTTTAAATTAGGAATGTTTTTTATCATGTTTTGAGGGGAGTGTGGGAAAACTGCACAATAATAAAAACCTTCCCTATTTATTTTACCAAATTCACTTTGGCTTTTTAAACTATGAAACCTACATTATATCTGTAAGTTGAAGAGATGATTATTAACCATGTATAGTTAGTAGTAGTAATTGAATAAATGTTTGAATTACCCCAATAAATAGAAGTTGAGGAGATGATTATTAACTGTGTAATCAGTACTAATTCAATAAATGTTGGAATTACCCCTAGACTTGGGAATTGAGTAGTTATCACTTCATAGTCTAAATATTTGAGATTTTGATGTAAAAGGCATTTTTTCGGCTCTCCAAGATTTGGGCTTCTTATAATTGGTGGTTAGAGACACTGTGATTGGCTTTGTGAATGAAACAAAGCTCAAGAGAATTACCCATTGATTCGATATACTTTAAATAGGTTGATGTTGAATATCTTTGCTTTGACGATAGATTCTGTGTGGAATGTTTGTTTGTAGATTTTATGTATAGTGTGAGTGTTTTTGCTCTGTGAATTTGATTTCAGGGCCATTGGCAGTGCATGAAGTGGTATCAAATTAACTGATTAAGTGAATGCTGAGAGTGTGGAAACTCTTGAATGTGGCAGATGTTTTCAAACAAGAATGAAGTGTTAAGTATAATTTTTTAAGAAGAGGAGTGAGAGGATGTTGAGCTTGAGTTGATTGTGTAGAAATGTGGCAAGAAATTAAAATATTATTATTGTGAAAAGGGAAATGATGCAGAGAGACATTTTGCATGTGGTCAAAAAAATAATATTGTTAAAATTGTGTATGTTAAAGAAGGCAACCTGATCTTTACAAGGAAAATTTTAGGGGTTAATATCTGTAGGTGGGCTAATTTTCTATCATTTGAAAAAAATAGCCGATTTTCATTTTTCCTAAAAATGATTCGCCCAAATTTTATAGGCCCAAATTTTATAGTATAAAATTATTTTACCTTAAAAATCGCCAAAATTTATAGAGACTATATATAAAACCATTAGAAATTTGAATAAGTTTACAAAGATGTCAAGAAACATTTTATGGTTTGCATATTAGGGAGTTGTGAGATTCGCCTAAGTCTCCAAACTTTAAGATAAATTTCCATCTTTAAAATTTTCCTTGATTTCTTATAATGGATATAAGGAGAGACAACAAAAAGAAAGGATGATGAACCTTAAGAGAGGCATGAGGTAAAAAAAAAAAATATTGTTAAAATTGGGCATGCTGAAAAAGACAACGTGATGAGAAGAAATGAATTTTATACCACATGATGAAAAGACATGATTTTTTTATGTTGGATATAGGGAGAGACAACAAAAGAAAAGATGAAGTTGTTGTTGATGACCTTGTAGCCATGATGAAGGTGATCATGGAAAGATTGAATCCCATTGAGTTAGCATGAAAAGTGAAGCATTTCATTTAAAAAAGAGTAAAGATGAAAAGGCAAGTTCCTATAGAAGAACTAGATGAAGTATAGAAGATGTAACAACATGAAATGAAAAAGTTGCATGCATATTCTAGCCATGCCGATCAAGAAGAATTAATGGAGTGGATTGAAGACACTCCACATTATTTTGAATTCCATGTAGTTGAATACTCCATGTGAGTAAATATTGCTGGAGGTAGATTAAGGAGCTATATATATGATTGACTATAGTATTTAAAGTTAGACGAAAATAAATGAAAATACAAGATCCAAAATTGGGAGGAGATGGTCACCAAGTTAAGAGGTAAGTTTATAGATTTTGAGTATGTTTTGAACATGCCTAGAAGACAAGGCAACATAGCTTGCATTCCCGCTGCTTAGTAAGCAATGTTTTTCTAAATATAACTATACCTTGTCCACGTGTAAATAGTAATCATTGAACGTTAATAACAAAAGTCCTCTCGTGCCACTATTGAGTATACTGAGCCATGCTTAAGTTACCCAAATATAGTTGTTGATATGGTGCTACTGTGCCACTGCTTAGTAAGCAATGTTTTTCTAATGAGTATACTGAGCCATGCTTAAGTTACCCAAATATAGTTGTAGCCATGCTTAAGTTACCCAAATATAGTTGTTGATATGCTGCCATTGTGCCACTGCTTAGTAAGCAATGTTTTTCTAAATATAACTATACCTTGTCCACTTGTAAATAGTAATTGAACGTTAATAACAAAAGTCCTCTCATGCCACTGTTGAGTATACTGAGCCATGCTTAAGTTACTCAAATATAGTTGTTGATATGGTGCCACTGTTGAGTATACTGATCCATGCTTAAGTTACCCAAATATAGTTGTTGATATGGTGCCACTATTGACTATATCACTAAGTTTAAAAATCTATTTCCACAAACATTTTCAATAATTAGTTAATTTTTAAAAATATATTGAATTTTTTATAACTTATTATATTGTTTCACAAAATTAAATAATGGTAAAAATATTGTAATTAAAAAAAACAATATTTTATTTAAAAAAAATAAAATTTATAAATTTTTATTAAATGAAACATTTAATTGTAAAAATATTGTAATTAAAAAAACAATATTTTTATTTTAAAAAATAAATTTATGATTTTTTATTAAATAAAACATATGAAAATGTTAGAATACTAATAATTAAATATTCAAATTCAGACTTATTAATAATTAATTTTTATAGCTTAAAAAATTAATTTAATTATTTATTTCTAAAATAGTACCCACTGCACTACCCAATGTGATTTACAATCGTTATCTATCTCTGACAACTTAATGGTTTTACTTTATAGATCGAATAATATGTGGTATCAGAGTCTTGCAATGAGTTTTGTGTTCTATAGAATTTTGAATTTGGATTGTTTATGTGGTAATGTTTCTTACTAGATTATAGGGTAACTAATAGTGTTTAAAGAAGAAAAAAATAAAAAATAAATAAAGATATTCATTTAGGTTAGAGTTATGGTAATATGTGAATTGGCAAAGTCATTTTTGGTAAAAAAGTTTTTGCTTGTTTATTTAGTATTAATTTTTTCAAAAGGTTTCTTTCAATTTGTCAATGTATAAAAAACATTTTGAATTTGGATTGTTTATGTGATAATATTTGGTACATAACTAATAATTTATAAAGAAGAAAAAGAAAAAAACACATTCACTTAAGTTAGAGTTTAGGTTAATATGTAAATTGGTAAAGTCATTTTTGGTAAATACCCAATGCCATGTACAAAAAAGTTTTTACTTTTTTATTTAATATTAATTTTCTCAAAATTTTCTTTTTATTTTGTCATGTATAAAAATATGATCATTATATATCACTAATTATTCCCAAAATCAAATCACCTAAATAAGAAATGTCTTTATTTCATTAAAATTATATATATATATATATATATTATTTTATTTTATTTCATCAATAAAAATAAAAATAAATAGAATTACAATACTTTTTAGCAGTTATCACTAGATGATATCACCTTATGTGTCAATTAGTGAGCAGTGAGAATTCCATTTTTAGCGATGTGATCGAAGGGTTGTCATCTCAGTGCACTATCAACTGAAGGCATCATTCAAGACCAACATAAAAGCGACATTTTGATGCAGTCCATTGCCTTGGGTTGGAGGGTCCCATAAATCTTACCCCAAACATTGAATGTATTTGTTTTGTTTAGAATTTTGTACAGAAGTATGAGGAAGTGAAAGTCATATTTTCTTTATATGGCAAGAGCATGAATGTTTTTTTCACAATGTTTCAATGTTTGTTCAATTCTGTACATTTTAGTGTAGAGGTTAGCTTTAAGGAATAACTTGTCTTGTTCAATAGTTTTGTTGAGGTATAATATTAAAAACAATTGTGAAATTCATTACCATCAAATTAATTTTGTAACTTTTTAAAGTTATTAATTGTTATTGTACTTAATAATGAATATCACTTTTTATCTATTAAATTAAAAATGAACATTTTATGAAATATTAACGAAATAAATTATGTATGTGAAAATAATGTATACACATTGAACCATTAAAAATGAACATTTTATGAAATATTAACGAAATAAATTATGTATGTGAAAATAATGTATACACATTGAACAATATCTTATGTATATTGTTATTCAATATTTTACATTTATTTCTTCATTAAACAATAAACCTATTTTAGTAACATCGTAATATTATTTTTAACTTTAACAACCATCATTATTTTAGGTTGGTTTTTTTGCCTAACAATATATTTCTACCGAAATCCAATCTATCTATTATGCACTTGCACGCCCGATCCTTTTGCAAAATATTAGAAAGTGAGCTCACGGTCTTTTATGTTTGGCACAATGTCCATGGAATTTATAAAATCTATAAAGATATATTATTGATATTTTATATTTGAAATGATAAACTATATAAAGAGATGTTATTATTTATTTACTTTAAATAAATTTGTTTAAATGATTTTTCACCATAATTATTGTATTAAAAAATATGTATTGTTGAACATAGTAATGATCAACTTTTATTTAAGTAATATAGACGTGTTTGAGTTATTGTGGAAACTAAAAATATAATTAGTAATTGTCTCTAAAGGTGTAAGATACACCGAAAGCATAGAATATTTGGGAAGATTATCTTGTCAAAAATAGCACTCAGTGCTAAATACATACTCATAACTAAATTCTAAGTTCATAATTAAATTTTAGAATTGGAAAACAATTAGATAATTTCAAAAAGTCTTTAAATAATACAAATACTCATAAATTTTTATTTATAAAATTTACAACTCAATCAATTTAATTACATTCAAAATAATCACTCAAAAAAAAATCTAAATATTATAATCAAAATGTAGAGTTTTAAAATAGTAATCAAAATTTTCACAATTTTACATACCAATATTTCCCAAACAAACAGTTGCAATTCATGCAAACTTTTATTTCTATTATAAGCTTAAACCATAAATTCTTCATGTTAGCTTAATTTGGAAAACAAAACATAAATTCTTCAGGATAGCTTAATCTAAGAAACAAATAAAGGTTGAACCTTATCTTTAATTTAATTCTACAACTCAACAACACAAACACACTGGAGACATATGTTTTCAACCAACACGTTAACCCCAACATAAGCAATAGAACATCAATTTCTCAATGTCTATTATCATTGTGATGAAAAAAATTTCACAAGATCGAAATGTAAGGAATCTAAGTTATTTCTTATAGATATCCCTCCATTACGATTAGTTGAGGAAAATTCTAGAGAAATGCATGTCCAAGCTATATCTAACACAAACTACATCTATTAAAATGCCCACTTAAGAGCCTCCTTGTGTGTAATATGAAATTCCCCTCCATACTTTTTCGTGAATTATAATTCCCTTGACATTATATTTCCTTGGATATGTCAAAATAGTGAAATTGGTTATTTAAATTGAATGTAACAACACCAATAATTTCATCCATCATTAAATGGTAAAATATATATATTATTAGTTCAATACTATACATAATATAAACACTGCTCTACCATGGGTATGACTGTTAACACTGACAAAACAAAAGTTATGATTATCAAATCCAAGAAGGACACTTACGCTAATTTTATGTATGACAATAATAACTTGGAGGAAGTGTATTCTTACAAGTACCTAGGAATTGATATTCATCACAAGCTCAACTGGAACCATAGCATTGAGAAAATGATTAATGGGGGGTGGAAAGCTTATTTTGGTCTTGAAAATAATTGTAAAATAGCAAACCTCGTAATGTGGGATAAAAAGAAGTTCCTCTTTGAAACTTTAGTCACTCTTGTTATCTTATATGGCTGTGAGGTTTGGGGTTGCAGCATCTCCAGAGAATCATGGAGAAAGATTGAGCAAATCCAGAAGCATTTTATAACTTATAACCTGAAAATTAAAAGTAATACACCCTATCCTATTCTCCTTATAGAAGCAGGTCTTTCCCCTATTGAGAGCCTAGCTATGCTTAGGTTTCTGTTGTACAAGCACAAAATCAGTAACATAGACGATCATAGACTTCCTAAGCTAGCTTTAAATTCTAGCCAAAACCACCTAAGGCTCAATCGACGGTGGCATAAAGACACAAGGGCCTAGTTAAACTATTAGGAGATCAACGAAAATGATGCATTGCAAAACATAAATAACATTAAAGATATTGTTACTTCTAAGTTCAAAGAAAAAATGTGGTGTGAGAAAGATTTAGCGGCTAAAAGAAAATTAAGTTATTATAAGAAGGTCATCAACTCCACCCTAGAAGATCAAAAGTATCTCTCTATTTTAACTAGCTCAAAGAAGAAAAGTAATATAGCAAAGATTAGAACGAATTCTCATGAGCTCCATAGTGAAACAAGTCGTTGGGCAGTTCCTAAAATGCTATGGATGGAAAGGATCTGCCATATATGTGAGAATAGGAGCATCGAGGATGAAAACCACTTCCTCTTAGAGTGCCCCACGTATAACCACATTAGATCTCAGTTTCACAATCTTTGTTACAATACTAACCTTCCTAGCGTTTTACAATGTCAAAATTATAATGAGCTCGGAAGGCTTCTCTCCAAGATTTTTGATCATAGGAATAAAATCTTAAATCAAAATAAATAATTTGTTTCTTTAGGTCCGGTAGACCATTGTTTGGTCTCAGCGGACGTTAACCATCATCATCATCATCATCAAAATAAAAGTATTGTAAAATATCTTGATAAAATATGAGAATGTAAAATTCCAAATAGAAAGATCTTTCATCAAATAAAATAAGAGATTTTGATATTTAAACCTGATTACAATCTATTTCAATGACTTATATACTCACTTCAAAAAAGTGCATAAATACACATTGAAACTTTTCAATGTCAGTTAGTTGCATATAACCATCTCTAATACTATAAAACTCACAAATAAGAATCACTAAAACATTATTTTTGACCATTTATCCATTCAATACCATACAATTTGTATTAAATATTCATCTTAATTTGTAATTGGTTTCTGGAAAAACATTCGTGGCTTTAAAACATCCAATGACTTACCCTCCCATAATGATCATGAAATCCCATTAAATGGAACTATGTTGGGTCCCTAAAATACTAGTGATTACCCCATTAATATTGTAGTTGCATCCCTTATTAATATTATTGTGCCCCTATTATCCCCATATTGTTATTACTGTGCCCCATAGAATCCCTCTATTGTTATTTTTGTGGCTTTATATTATTATTGTTAGGTCGGCTGGGTTATATTGTGACTCCTTAGACTCTTATATATAGAAAGGAGGTTTTGTCATTTGAATCATCCAAGAATTGTTCATTTATGTAATGTAAAGGAGGTTGCCCCCTCGAAGAGGCTGAATTATAAGCCGTTGATCTATCTTTTCTATCTTTTCTTGAGCTGATTTCATAACATCTGGTATCAGAGCTTTGGATTCTAGGGTTTCGCTGCTCCAAACAGGTCATCGTGGCATTTTCGCTATAACTTTTTTCTGCGACGTTTCAGAAGCTAAAAAAAAAACCCATTTGAGAAGAAATCGCGCTGAATCTTAGGTCCGAATTTCAGAGCTTTTCGTTCTATATTTGCGGAGATTTGATTTGAGGAATTTGGTCTTCTTGCAGACTCCTGAATTTCATTCCAAACAGGTGACCTAGGGAAAATCGTCATAACTTTCTCTCTGAGCATTTGATTGAAATCTCGTAAGAAGGTACAGAAAGAGGACGGACTGTAGTTTCTTTTATATATTTTTCAGAGCCAAAGGTCGAAACAGTGACTTGTGGCATGTCATACAAGTTTGCTCTACTGAACTAGTCTATAATCAAGTCACTGTAGGAGATTTTTCATAACTCTTCCTTGAAGAATCCAATTTGGATCAGATTGGTGGCATTGGAAAGAGAACATAGAGGGCTACTGCAGGTCGCAATTTCAGAACTAGATGATTTGAAAATACAGAGATACATCAAAGGCAATATCGAGCTCCTACAAAGTGAAAAAAGGTGTGTAGATTCTTTTAAATTTTTGCTTAAGATTGGTTTGAAAAATTATTTTGAAGGAATTAAAAAGGCATAGTAGAGCATTATTATCGGTAGCGGATGCCCCGAGGAAAGAAAATGCAAACACCTAGTAAGCAACCTAAAAGCCTTAGCATGACTCATGAAGAAAAGGAAGAAATGCTACATGATATATCAAAATTACAAGAACAAGTGCAACAAATGTCACGCTCACAAAAGCTAATAGAAGCTAAGATAAATGGCGTGGAATCTAAGATAAAGGGCATGGAAGCTAAGATGGATGATTTGAAGATAGATTTGAAGACAGATTTGAAGATAGACATGGCAGATTTGAAGATAGATTTGACAAATTTTCTACAAGAAATACTTACTAATGGTGAAAAGGTTGTAAAGGAAACTCATGATGCGAACAAAAGAAATGTTAATCATGATTTCGTAGACTCCAATGTGGGATCGAAGACCCACCATCGATATGAGGAAGTTTGATGGCAAGGATCCCGCAACATGGATATTACAGATGGAGCAATTTTTCGATCTCAATAATGTGCAAAACACACAAAAGGTACGTATTGTAACTTTATATTTGGAACCAAATCAGTTTGTATGGTATCAATGGCTTTGCTCTCGTAAACAAATTATCACTTGGGCAATTTTTACAGAATAATTGACAGTACATTATGAGAATACAAAAAGCAACACTTCTTTTAGCCAATTGATAAGTCTCAAACAAAAGGGTTCAATAATGGAGCACATTGAGGAGTTCCAAAAATTGAACATAAGGGTAAAAAATATTCCAGATGAGCATAGGATTGATGTGTTCATAGGGTCTTTAAAGGATAATATCCAACATGATGTTCGCCTTTGGGAACCTGATTCATTAGAGAAGGCATTCAGGTTAGCAAGAAAAATAGAAAGCAAAATTATGGCAACCAGGAAGCATACCACTCACAACTATAAAGATGGAAGTGTTGTTGCCCCTAGTCTTCCACAACCTATAAGGTTGACACCACAACAATTGGAAGAAAAAATAGAAAAAGGGCATTGTTACAGTTGTGATAGCAAATACACTAAAGGTCATAAGTGTGCTGAGAAGAAATTATTCTACATAGATTGCAAAGAGGAAGAAGAAAAGGAGCAAGAAATGTCAAAAGAAGAGGATATACTACAGGAACAAAGCCTAGATAAAGAAGAAATGAATCCGACCATTTCTTGTAATGCATTGGCTGGAATTACCACTCCTCAAACCATCAAGATAGAAGGACAAATCAAGAAGAAAAAGGTAATAGTGTTGATAGATTCAGGAAGTACCCAAAATTTTATTGATTGTAAGGTAGCAAAAGAATTGAATTGCTTCTTATATCCAGCACCAGAGTGTTAAGTGATGGTTGCAAATGGAGGAACAATAAATTGCTCTGGAAAGTGCCATAATATCAAGCTATCGATGGGAGAATATGTATTGACTAGCCCAATGCTTTCCATTCCAATGGGAGGTGCTGATGTTGTACTAGGAGTCCAATGGCTACAATCCTTGGGTACAATAGCTTTTAATTTTCAAGAACTTTTCATGAAATTTTCTGTGGAAGGAAAGGAAGTTGAATTAAGGAGTATTGCAGGGAAACCAAGAAAGATAATCAGCTCTAACAGTATGACAAATCTTCTAAGAAAGGAACAAATGGGTGCAATTGCACAATTATGTTCGCTAGATGTTTCCATATTGGAATCATCTATTTCTGCAGATCTCCAAAAAGTCTTGAACAATCATTTCAAGGTATTTGAGACTCCAAAAGGTCTCCCACCTATTCGTGATCATGATCATGCTATTCATCTGATTCCAGGAAGTGTTCCTCCAAACATCAGGCCGTACAGATATCCCTATGCCCAAAAGAGTGAAATTGAACGTATGGTTGCAGAAATGCTAGAGGTTGGTATAATTCAACGGAGTCAAAGTTCTTTCTCTGCTCCAGTAGTATTAGAGCACAAGAAGGATGGATCATGGCGCATGTGTCCGGATTATAGGGAGCTCAACAAGCTCACTATTAAAGATAAGTTTCTGATTCCTATCATTGATGAATTACTGGATGAATTTCATGGATCAATTTACTTCACCAAGTTGGATCTTCATTCAGGATATCATCAAATCAGAATGAAGACTGAAGACATTTCGAAAACAACATTTAGAACTCATGAGGGTCATTATGAATTTTTGGTCATGCCTTTTGGCCTTACCAATGCACCTTCAACATTTCAAGGTTTGATGAATTCCATTTTCAAACCATTCCTTAGAAAATTTGTGTTAGTATTTTTTGATGATATACTAATCTACAGCAAGTCTTGGAAGGATCATGTTGAACACGTTGACAGGGTGCTACAACTATTGGAGGAGAAACAATTATATGCAAAAAGATCCAAATGTTTCTTTGGAGTACAAGAGGTGGAATATCTGGGTCATATTGTATCTCATGAAGGAGTTAAGGTAGACCCTAGCAAAATTAAAGCCATTAAGGAATGGAAAATCCCCACATCCATAAAGCATCTGCGAGGATTTCTCAGGTTGACAGGGTATTATCGCAAGTTTGTTAAGAATTATGGGAGAATAACAGCACCTCTAACAACATTATTGAAGAAAGATGCATTTTCATGGACTCCAGAAGCAACAAAGGCCTTCAAACATCTTAAAGAGGCAATGTGCCAAGCACCGGTCTTAGCTACACCAGACTTCACAAAAACCTTTATTGTGGAATGTGATGTTTTAGGAAATGGAATTGGTGCTATTTTAATGCAAGATGAAAGACCCATTTCTTTTGAAAGTCGTCCAATCATGGGAAAGTTTTTACACAAAGCTATTTATGAGAATGAAATGTTGAAAATACTCCATGCACTTAAGAAATGGCGACCCTACCTAATGGGAAGACACTTCAAGGTAAAAACAAATCATGATAGCCTTAAATACTTTTTAGAAAAAAGATTATCCTCTGAAGAGCAACAAAAGTGGGTCACAAAGATGTTGGGTTATGACTTTGAAATCATATACAAAAAAGGGAAGCAAAATGTGGTGGCAGATGCACTCTCAAGAAAGGATGATGACATGGAAGCATTGTTGTGCACCATTTCTATTATCCAACCAGATTGGATAAACGAAGCAAGGGAGGAATGGAAGAATGACGAAGAAGTGTGGGCACTTATTCGAAAGTTACAACAAGATTCCAGTACATTTGATACATTTAGTTGGCAAAATGATTCTTTATGGTACAAATATCGCTTATACCTCTGTAAGAATTCCCAACTAAAACAAAAGATTCTCATGGAATTGCACACTTCTCCCTTAGGAGGGCACTCAGGATTTTTAAAAACTTACCATAGGGTTAAGAAGGAATTTTTTTGGGATGGCCTTAAATCAGATATTCAAAAGTTTGTGGCAGAATGTTTGGTTTGCCAACAAAATAAAGTTGAAACAATTAAGACCTGAGGTCTATTACAACCTTTATCCATTCCAACCCAATGTTGGGAGGAGGTTTCAATTGATTTTATCATAGGTTTACCCAAGTCTGAGGGAAAGAGTGTCATCATGGTGGTAGTTGAAAGACTTACCAAGTATGCACACTTTTGTGCATTATCACATCCATTTAAACCCAGTACAGTATCTACTGCATTTATGGAAACAATTCAAAAGCTACATGGAAACCCAAAGATTATTGTAAGTGACAGAGATCCCATTTTCATTGGAAATTTTTGGACAGAATTATTTTCTTGTCTTGGTACTCAGTTAGCTCATAGCTCATCTTATCATCCTGAATCTGATGGGCAAACTGAGATAGTAAACAAATGTTTGGAAGGATATCTTAGTTGTTTTGTATCTGATAAACAGACACAATGGGTCAAATGGTTGCCTCTGGCTGAATGGTGGTATAACACTTCCTTCCATACAACAACAAAAATCACCCCATTTATGGCACTTTATGGATATCTGCCACCATCCATCACATCATATTTAAGAGAAAATTCTAAGGTTCAAGCAGTGGAACATCACATCGAACATCAACAACAAGTCCTCCAACTCTTAAAGGATAACCTCGTGTTGGCACAGAATAGAATGAAACAACAGGCCGATCAACATCACAGCGAAAGAAGTTTTGATGTAGGTGATTGGGTATTCCTACGGCTACAACCATATAAGCAAATGTCCCTCAAGCAAGCTAAGAAGGATAATAAATTATCACCAAAGTATTATGGTCTGTACAAGGTGTTGCAAAATATTGGTACTATGGCATACAAATTGGAGCTTCCTGCAGCTTCTCGATTGCACCCAGTTTTCCATGTTTCATGTTTAAAGAAGGTTATAGGCGACAAGCTCCCAGTTCAAACAATATTGCCAGAACTTGACGAGGAAGGAAAATTTATATTGGAACCGGAAATCGTCACAGAAACAAGAACTCGACAGCTACGAAATTGATCAATTTCGGAGTATCTTATCAAGTGGAAGAACTTATCCGCTGAAGATTCCACATGGGAGGATGAAAATTTTATACAGAAGCATCCAAAACTACTCAAGCGTTGAGGACAACACTTTCTTGAAGGAGAGGGGCATGTTGGGTCCCTATAATACTAGTGATTACCCCATTAACATTGTAGTTGCATCCCTTATTAATATTTTTGTGCCCCTATTATCCCCATATTGTTATTATTGTGCCCCATAGAATCCCTCTATTGTTATTTTTGTGGCTTTATATTATTATTGTTCTAGGTCAACTGGGTTATATTGTGACTCCTTAGACTCCTATATATAGAAAGGAGGTTTTTTCATTTGAATCATCTAAGAATTTCTCATTTATGTAATGTAAAGGAGGTTGCCCCCTCGAAGAGGTTGAATTCTAAGGCGTTGATCTATCTTTTCTTACGCTGGTTTCATAACAAACTAGTGTTCAAATTCGCAAAATCATGATCAAGAAATCCCATTAATCTATGGAACTAATGTTCAAATTGGCACCTTTACTGTAATCGACTTACATGGAAATATGAAACCTAAAAAAACAAATGAAACACAAAATAAGTTAGATACATCTGCTACATGTCCCAGAACCAACCCTTCCTCCTTGATGGTCACATATTTTAAGGAAAAACATGTGTCTGTAAATCATAGGAATTTCTATTGCGTAGCAGAAGCCTCCAGAACATCGTCGGTCTCAGTGTGCGCTAAAAATAACAAACAAAATCCTTTCACTTTCTTCTGCCTTGTGAAAAAATATGGGTGATTTGTTGTGGGCATTTTAATTGACTCGTATTCTCTAAAGTTCTTTGTATTTTTTGGAATTGTTTATACTGCCTGTTGCTATAAAAGAAAGACACGTGTGTGGATATTCGTACTTTGCAGATATTTTTTCACTGTATTTGGCTCTGCTTGCAGAATGGGATCATCGGTTGGACGGTTTTTGATCCATGCCATAGCTCTCGCATGGCTATGGTTAAACATTTATGCTATTACGCAGGCTTCCCATGTGATGCATACCATTAACTCAACGAACTCAAGCGTTGAACAGCGGTATCAGACAACCTACCATTTTCAACCTCAAAAGAACTGGATGAATGATTTGTATATTCCATCCTATTCAAGTTTGATTTCACATTTATATTTTTTTTTTGGGATTTAAATAGATCTTCTAACTCTCTTTTCATTTGTGGAGCTAAGGAAAGAACTTTCAAACACAGTTAAGAAATGGAAATTCTTTCAAAACAAAAGGATTTGAGTACAAATACAGAAATGTCGGCCTGCCTAATGGCATGTAACTCTGTTGAATCACTACAGAGTAGACTTATCATACTGTCCAAAACAAACACTAAATTTTCTATATTGATAATAATAATAAAATTCAGAACTCCAACATCTTAGAGTTTAAAACAAACATTGAAATACCAGTCCTATGAGCCCTCACAACATTTTTGCTTAATTAATTTAACAATGAAGCATACACAGGACCACTTTTAAAATTCTAAACAAGATACTGAGAACTTCAAATCTTGTTTTGAAACATAAATTAATCACAGGAGGTTCATCAAAGCCTAGAAGGCTTCAATATCAGCCCCAGATGAATAAAATTCCTATGGTACTATCGAGTGCCAGTTTTCCTCAAATCTGATCGATCATTCCACAATTTCAAAAATTAAGAACCACCAAATGATTATGGAGATGAATAAGTGAAATACAGAGTTGCCAAAAAGAAAACAAGGTAGAAAACAGAGAACGATGAACAACGGTGGCCATTATCGAGAGCGTGAATGCAACGAGCCAGCTGCACGAGTTCTGTATCGACTTAGTTCTCATCATCAAAGTTTGAAGGTCCCTACCAGGTTCTGTTCACCATTAGCTAACTAAGCCATACACAACTTCTGCATTTTTATGGTGAATGTGTGCTATAGGCACCTACCGCGGATTCAACAAACAGACTCTTTCTATGACCTCTAACTTTGCAGCACCTTTTGCGTATTCCAATAAACAAACTCTTGCCACGACCTCTCAATTATGATACTTACAGTGAATTTCAACAAACCAATGGTAACACAGTGAAACTCAAGGCTTCGACTCTGCGGAAATATTATGATTATGATAAATCAGACTGTGTGATAAGCCAAATTCTCTTTTGACATTCCATAAAATGTTCTATGAAAAGATGCACGTAACACAAAAATTTAAAAAAATCAATTACAGCTTAGAGTCTTTGATCGGCCGAATAGTACTTCTGGCTATATTTATGAGGTTACAGAACTGGTATATTTATGAGGTTACAGAACTGGACATATACTTCTGGCTATTGTTTGCATTGACTTTTTCTTTTCTCATTTTCAAATGCCAGTGCTACAAAATATTTTCAAAAGTGCAATGATTCTGAACTTACGCAGATAAAGTATCACAATAAGTTCACATTTATATATGGATTGCCCAATGTTTATTATTTTCTAAAAACCTATATCACATGAGTATTTCAATATTTCAAACCAAGGAAGCTTTATTATTCTCTTAAATCGGTATCATTGGGATTATTTCAATATTGCAAACAATAGGCAAATCCCGTTATTAACGTAGAATAACTTGTGATCTTAAAAATGTTGGTACCAATAAATATCTAGGTGAATTATTATGTATCTTGGTTTAATCATGTAATTTTGTTTCTACATAGGCACAACTTCGGTGCTTCCAAATATTAAATTAGGTTTACAAATTTAATCACTGGACCCATTTGCATAAATTGGAGATTTTGAGAGAGGGTCTCAAGGTATAGAGGAATTTGAAAGGACTCTGGAATGTTTGTAGTTGTAGGTATTTGGAATGTTTGCAGTTGTATTTGATTCATGAAGATGGGGATAGTGCCATTGGGCATGTTAACTGTGCTGACGAGAGGCCAGTTTTCGTGTTGGGAAAGGTTGGACGTGGCATTAATTAACTGTCAGACGAGAGGCCAGTTTTCTTGTTGGGAAACATTGGACGTGGTATCAATTGCATAATATTCTCTCGCTAAGTGCAGTCGTCTCGACTCAACGTTGCCCACATATTAAAATGGAGTCAAATCAACCCTAGAAAATAATGACAATTGTTTTTCTAATAAACGGTAGAAAATGAAAAGGTAGATAAAAGTCGGTGGTGTTCTCTTTCAAAAGAGAACACCTTTGGTGTAATAAAACCAATTGTTGCATATAGACAAAAACTTTACATTATGGCTGCCATTTTCCGAATATATTATAAATATTAAACATTTAAATAATATCTACTTGAAGGTAATATATGTATATACTATCAAGTTTAATAATATCTACTTGAAGGTAATGTATCTATATATAAATTTGAATAGTGTAACTTTTTCCTTTTTATATATGAGGAAAAGGACTTATGATATCTTTGCTTTGTGTTATGACATGATGTGTTACTTCCAAAATGCATATATAAAAATAATACATGTTTCTCCTTTTCACCACAATTCACCTGTTTTTCTATTATTAATTTTTTTCTCTACACTTATTATGTTTATCATGCAAAAAAGCTTATTACATGCATCAAATATTGAAAATATGTATTGTAAAATGTTGCCCAACCAACTTGGATGGGACATCCCAATATCTACTAAGGAGAAAAATAGTGAATGTTAGATGCTAATGGTCGTCACATGATATTCCTTTTCTACGTAAAGGGGAGCTAAATAAATTATCGAAATAAACCAAAGAGTCTGCAATAGACAAAGTCTTGATAATACCATTCGAGGATGTGATGGTTTGTATGAATGTTAGCAACAAGACGCTACAGTACAAAGTGGAAGCGGTTGTACAACAGTCCATCGTGCACATGCCCGAGGAGGAGTACAAAGTGGATGATGTTGTACAACCGCCTATGCACACATGTATGACGAGTACATATTATAATCATGACAAAATAGTTGATTCTCATAATGTTTTACATATTGATTTTGTTGTTGGTAGAATGGAATGTGGCACAAGTAAAAAAGAAGTGGAATATACCAAAGCAAATACTCAACAAGGATGTTGCCAAAGTAAATAATATGTTGAAGTGATGATGTAAAGTAGTAGTTCAATAGAGTAGAAGATAAATCTTGAGAATTAAGAAGATGAAGGAACAAACTATGTTCATGATCGAGAAGTAGTTGTAATATCAATAGATATTGTTGCAAGGAAATGAAGATGTAGAAAAACAGTAATGATTTGAAGATGATCGTAGAAACAAATTGGTTGTAGACATATAAAAAAATAGTGAGGAGATAACTTAGAAACACGCATTGATGGTGTTTTTGGAGGCAATAGTGATGGTTTAGAAGAGAGAGGATAGGGATGTATTAATCATCATGGAAAGGAATCATCATGGGGTAGTTAGATATATGGGAGAGAATTTTGTTTCTCATGATGTTTTGGTATGATGGATGTTGTTTCTTCGTTTTTTCTCTCATGGGGAGAGAGAATGTGTTGATGGCTTGAGATTGAGGAGATGATGAATCTATTTTGTTGATGGTGTTATAGTGTCAAATCTTCTGATGTTGTTGTTGTTGCTTAGTGTTTCTTGGATATTTGGATATTGGACACACATTGATGTTGCTGGAGAGATTACATTGTTGGAAAATGTAACTAGGTTTGGTCTTCATTAAATGTATTTGAGTCATATTGTCAAAAGAATAAAGAAAAGAATTATTATTATTATTATTTTGACTTATTAAAGCGTGGGTTTCATGCTTGGGTCACCATGTTTTAGGTCAAAGTCCACATTGAGGACTTCTATGATTTATTCTGAGTCAATATAGTCGTTGTATTTTTAAAGAGACCCTTCTTAGGCTTTTGAATCATGTAAAAAGGTTTAGTATTGAGTCAAATATAATTTATGTATCATCCACATCAAGTAGGCCTAAAGACATCAAGTTGGCCTAAAAGAGATCAAGTCATCCTAAGGACATCAATTAGACCTCCCTTGAAGCCTATAAATAGAAGCAAGTCGAATTCATTTGGAGCATCTCATCTCAAGCAAGTTTGATATCTCTAAGGAACCCGGAAAAGTGCGAAGTGGGTCTAAGGAAGCCAAAGGAAGTGCAAGTTGGGTGGAGTCTAAGGATAAGAAGAAAAACGGAATTTTGGTGCCTCTCTCTCTTTGTTTCATGCCCTAGTTTGGGGTATTGAAGTCTTCCAAGCTTTCCTAATGTTGGAAGTTGCCTAATGTCGGAAGCTACCTGATGCCAAAAGCTGCTACATAGTCAAAGTTGCTGGAAGAGAGGTTGAAGATCTGGGAGGCTGACTTGGTGTGGAGGGAAGGGAAGGTCTGTTATTTGTCTAGGGTGAAGATAATTTCGACTGGTTTTTCCCCTCGAGGGGGGTTTTGACCTGGCATAGTGCCTATATCTGGTGTCCATTATTTTAATGTGTTTTTTCTTTGGTAATTTCTTGATGAACTAAAGGAAATAAGATATAAAAATTAATAAGAAGTAAAGAACAATACAAGTAATTATCAAGTATAAGAAAATATTTCTGCCTTTTTGATTTTCTAACATTGTATTAGAGCTTTGGTGAAGAAAGAAGAAAAAGAAAGTCTCAAGCACTTAATCAAGGAACCATTCAAAAGTATTATCTCAAGGAAGGTGTCTAGTATATTCAAGGAAGATGTATAACACAATCAAGGGAGAGAACAAACTTGAAGGAGCCTCAAACTACAGGTCTTGGAAGAAGAGGATTGGCATCATCCTTAAAATGAACAAGGTACTAGACTTGGTCTGTTGGGTGTGAAGACTGATTATCTTCTTTATTTAGAGGTATCGCCACATTGGACCCCAGTTCGTAATGTGGCAACAATGCCGCCCGTAAAATGTACACCGCGAGGGGGGTCTAGGGGGGTGGCTATGATCCTTGGGAGCCCCCCCCCCCCCCCGATCGGGGGTAGCGCCCCCAAAGCTAAAAATAGATGTAAAATTGCCTTGTAAAATGTTGTAATGTCGTAGTCAATCTGGGTCACTCATTAGGCAGAGATTTAATGGTAGAAGTTATGTTTAATTTAGGGTTTTTTTCCCTAGAAGGAAACCCCTCGCTATATATGAGGGAATTGTATTGCGTCTATGTAGATCTGTATTCTGAGCAAGAAAGAGAGAGGAGATTGCGTGAGAGCAAAGAAGTAATTACAGTGGATCTGCTATAGGTTGTATCTCTTCATTTCGCTGGATAATATATAAGGAAGGATTGGTTTTTTATCCGTGGACATAGCCCAAATTGGGTGAACCACGTATATCTGTGTTTCTCTTGTTTTATGCATTTTCTATGGTTATATTTCTGCAATATATTTATGTATTCCATTGCTCTGTAATATGTAATTTTCTAACATGGTCAAAGGAAAAGTAAAGAAGCCTACATATGACTCTAGTGATGTTGACAAAGTAAAATTCATAGAATTAGAATTGGTGTCCATGACTCTGATGGTAGAAGGAATAAAGGACAATCTTATCCCATTTATAGCCAACATCAATCATGCTCAGGAAATGTATGAAGCCTTGTAAAATTTATTCACTATTAAGAACATTGGTCAAGTGGCAAGCTTGAAGAATGCACTAGGGACCACAATTATGAACAAAGAAGATATAGTTTCCTCCTTCTTTGTGAATATAACAAGAATCAGAGATGGTCTGTTGGCCATTGGTGAAATTGTTCCATACAAAGAACTCATGACCACCGCTCTATTAGGATTTCCACCTACTTGGGGTGCATTTGATGCAGGACTTAATAGTTGGAAGGAATCTCCCACTTTTGAAAAACTATAGACTGGTTGCAATCAAGAATAATTGAGGATCTTTATAGTTTCCAATCCTGAAGAAGTATCTAATGCCTACACTTCTCAATACAAAGGAAAGAAATCGAAAGGACCAAGGAAGAAAGTAGACATGTCCAAAGTAGAATGTTATCAATGTCATAAGAAGGGTCACTACAGGAGTGATTGTCCCGACAATCCAAAGAATAAGAAGAGAGATAGAGATCATGCTAACATTGTTGAAGAAGGCGATCCAAAGAAAGTAAAACGAGAAGAATCTAATATAAGGGACCTACACTATTAAGTCCTTTGCTTCTAGTCCAAGATATTCTATTTTTTATTTTTTATTTTTTAGAATTTATAGGTTTTTAGCATGTTTTTGGAAAAATACATTTTTTTTTGTAAGTTTATAGGTATCCCTCAAGATTTGGAGGGATCCCCCAACAACTCCCCAAGATAAGTATCTCATTTCCTTTCAGTGTTTGGTTTTATGTACTAATTTAGCTTTTATTATATTAATATTAATCACAATTCTCCCTCTATTGTCTTGACTAGGAAAACATCTACTATATTCTCAAGGAGTATGAAAGAGGACTTCTCAAGAAAATGTTTGTCAAGGAACAAAGGTATGTTTAAGAGAAGATATTCGGCGAAAATCACAAGATAAATCATTTGTCGACGCGTTTCGATCCAGCTAGTGTGGTTCATCGTCAGGACAAGTTGAAGAGACAGATCTAGCTTAGCATGTTAAATAGTATGAGCAGAGTCTCCAATGGCTATCTAGATTAACGGCTACTTTTGACCTTAGGACCAGAGTAAAAAATTATTATAATTTAATGGCAATTATTTATATTAGGTGACCATTAAAAATATATAAATGTATAAAATAATTTAAAGGTGTTAATGGTTAGTTAAAAATGTATTAAAAATTATAGGTTAATTAGTATTTAAAAGGGGAATAAATGTATATATATAAATAAAAAGTAATATACATAGAAGTAAGTTAGAATTAATAAGAATATTGGAACGGAAAGTAAATTTAACTTTAATAAATAAATAAATAAAATAAAAATAAAAACAAAAATGATAATAATAATAATTAAAAAATAATAATAATAATAATAATAATAATAGATAATAATATTAATATTAATATTAATATTAATAATAAAAAAAATTAAAATTAAAATTAAAAAATTAAAAATAAAAATAAAAAATAAAAATAAATAAATAAATGAATAAAAATAAAAGTAAAAGTAAAAAAGTATGCTTTAAAACATTGATTTCTTTACAATAAATGTTTATTCATTTGACAATCTATTACTAACATTGTTGTGTCTAGCTATAGTGAGTCATATTGATTCTTATTTTGGGTGATTCATCACTTGATAAATCTACCCCACTCCTATTCTTAACTGATTTTATAGAACCCTCGACAGGTCCTAGGGGTATGCTTATGAAAATGTATAAAACTCTAAACTGCTTAGGGTTATTGAGAAGTGTTATTTGAAACTTTTATTGATGATGTCATGTTTGGGATTTTGGTATGATCATGAAAACCTAACTTGTCAGGATTGAATCATAAAGTCTAAAATCTCGAACCTTTGAAAGTTTTGGTAATATTGGGTTTGTTATGTTCCTATATTGAAACCATAACTCATTACGGTTTGGTGGAATGTGTAAGAAAGACCCTTATAATTTCTTGGAAATGATTTCCTTAGTATGTGTGTTTGTTTGATCAAACCCTAGTATAATCAAGTTTGTTGTATGTCTAATTTTTATTGATCTTTGTGAAGTTGGGTTTGACTAACACAAGATATGAAATTCCTATGCATGATTATGAAGTCCTATATGTATGAGTTTACCTATTTGTCGATGGTCATGAATCCTAGGGTTTGGAACTAAGCTCTAGTCAAAGTTTGTAGTTCTAGGATGATAGTATTTGTGAAATTTTAGGGTTTTGAAGTTAAACCTTAGTAAAAGTAAAAATCTCTAATGATCTGAGATTTGTGTAAGATTGATGAAATATGAGTTTTATTTTGGATTTATGTTTGATTGAAAAATATAGGGTTTGAAACTAACTCTAGTGGAAGCTGGTCATTTTAATGACTAAGTTGTGATTGGTTTTGATTCGTTCTCTTGTATGAAATCTAGGATTTATATGAAACCCTACTAGAAAATATAACATATTGTTGTGCAAGCAATCCTTTCTGTGGAAAAAAATGATCCCTCTAGTCCTATGGGAGGATCTAGCAACAAACTAGACAAATATTTGCAAACTTTCCTAATTTATAGCAGAAACCACATGAAGGATAGATGACCTACCTCACTCTGATGCTAAAATTTGTTGGTGTCGTCCTTGATTCTCTCACTTCCAAGATCAATATGCTCTTTGTCGATGTGGACGATTACCTGAAAGGAAAATCATGTGGAGACAGCAAATACATACATAGAAAAAACCATTCCAATATAAAACATATAACAGATCAAGGAGTATTATACTAAATGAGAAATGATAGACACATTTATGGAAAGCAAACACATATTGTATTATTAATATATAGTAAAGGGAATAATTACAACCACTTAAGCCTTGATTTTGGAAGCCGCCTTTAGGTGTGTTTCGAAGTCCTAGCCAAGACCTTCAAGCACTACTTTCTCCTTAGCAAAATGGGCAGCATTTAGGCATAGTTTCAGCATAAGAAGGAAACCAAGCAATAGCCAAAGAGAAGCTAACCAAAAGTAGATGGTAGAGGTTTGATTTATAGGGAAGGAGAGGGAGTTGAGGATCCAAAAAAGGATGGAGAGGTTCCACATTTCAAGGGGAAGATCCATGAAATTAGGATCAAGAACCATGGGTGCTTTTGAACATGTTTCATGATGAATACATTTTTTTTGACATATTTCGTCACTTTGTGACACTTGCGACATTGACGACACAAAATGCGACACTTAGGATATGAGACCGGGAGTGTGACAAAATAATGTATAACAGATGCCCCCTAAAGCATGAAGGTAGAATGAGAAGTGACGACTGAAATGATTTAAAAATCAAGGCAAGGACTTTGGAGAACCACCGTCAGGAGAGCTGCAAATCAAACATAATACAATATATCTAGCATATCTAATGTAAGTATGCTCAAAGTGTAAGCATCTAACAATACATAGATCTACTGCATGGATGCAACCATCCAACTAGAAAGGATCATGTGCATGGATCCACAGCATGGATGCAGCCATCCGAATAAAAGGGATCATGTGTACAATCATGAATACTTAATAACTCCACATAGCCTGGATTTATCATATGAAACCCAGGGTCTTCATCTCCATCCTAATCCAACCAAAGTATGAATTTAACCATGTGAATAAATGTGTCAGAGTTGAACATGGTAGAAACCACCTAATTAACAATCAATTATGTGATCTGTTAACAAGTACAAGAGAAACCACCAATAATGACAATGGTACTCAAGGTACAACAGCACAATCCACGAGTGTGAACAATGAAGATAAATTTGAACACTCACAGAATCATTCGATCAAAGGCCAATGATGTGAAACTATCATCGAATGCAAAGAACCTGCCATTGAGGCATGTAAACTCCAAGGTACTAAAAGGGAGTTTCTAGATCATCTTCCTGGATAATGAGTTGGAGTCAATGGGAAGTGATCCATCTAACAAGGGACATAATGTTTCCCACATCATCAACATGAAAAAATAAGATTTTTCAGAGTTGGCAAGAGTGATTCAAGATTGCTACAAAAAAGTCAAATTGGGTATAAGTGGTTTGAATGGCAGATGGGACTTCTCCTGAACATATCAGCGACACGACTTCAGAATTTGGCAGCATATGACTCAACATAGGATCAGAGGTCATGGTGATAATAGGATATAATCAAATTAGAGGAAAATGGATTTCCCAAACCCAATAAGACAAGTGATGAAGTGAGGATAACCAAAACCCGACACGAGACACATATAAGTGTCATGTTCAAGTGTGACATGTTGTCTTTATACAAAATATTGGATATATGTTTACTTCCATTATTCCTCCACTATTTCTAGTGACTACCTCTTTATTTTTAATCCAGAGCTTGAAGAGGATACCATATGCTTGTTTTATAAGTTCATCCTTCAGATGAATCTATCCTAGGATTTTTAATGAGTCCTAGGAAGGAGTAGCTCAGTCTCGTCATGGTGACAAGTCCTTCATCGTTTCATTTTTACAAGTCTGATAGAAGGGTAACTCAACATCTTTTTCATGTTTAGAGAGTTTGAAAAAGATGAAAAAAGAAAACTCGAGAGGTCCCTTTTCATAGATAGTCTCTCGAATCTGAAAAGGTAGAAAATAATATTCAAGAGAACCTCTTAGCCATGTGTGACCAAGCTATTCCTTTTTCATAGTTAATTTATCTCAGTCCGGAAAAGGGTTTAACTTATACTGAGTAGACGTCTTTTCATTTACTTTTACGCGTTCTAAACGACAAGTGCTCCACAATATTTTCATATTTTTGGAGTCTAAAAAAAGTTGAAAGAGGACTCCTCCTGGAGGAATGAGTGGGATAAAGGATAGTAATTGGTTTTGATCATGATGGAATTTCTCAAAACATGTAAAGGTGAAGAGGTTGGCTAATAATACCCATCATTGCAAATGTTCCTCAGGAAAGGTTAAAACAATCAAGTGAAAGTGTATGATCTGTCAAAGAGATGGTGACGATGGAATGAAAAAGCTAGGGCTCATCTGGCAAAAACAGGCTGATAAAAATGGAAATCACGAGAGGTAAAGTGGGAATGGTTTCATTTTTAAAAAAGATTGAAACATGGGAAACTATGCTTGAGTAAACTTGAAGATGGTTTCATTTTTTCACAAGCTTGAAACATGGGAAAAACTATGCTTGGATTCGGTTTCATTTTTACACAAGCTTGAAATGGAAACAAACTATGCTTGGGTTTGGTTTCATTTTTACACAAGCTTGAAAAAAAGATAAACTATGCTTGAGTTTGGTTTGCATGCCCCTAGCATAATGACTCAATTCGAGGTACATTCCCCCAAGCTTCATTTTATTCACCTAAGAAGACTATTGGTTACTAACAGGTGGATGGAATGAAGGTTCATTTACGAGATCAAGTGAAAGACTCGACTGGGAATTTACGAGATCTAATCAAAGGCTCAAATTAAAAGGGGATTTGTTTCATTTTTTAAGGAGCTTGACACAGGAAAAGAACCATGTTCATGACATCTTGTTTCATTTTTTAATGAGCTTGACACAAGTAAATGAACTCTGCTCCAAGAACCTTGATTCATTTTTTAAGGAGCTTGACACAAGAAAAGGAACTATGCTCCAAGAACCTTGATTCATATTTTAAGGAGATTGACACAAGAAAATGAATTGTGCTCCAGCACCTTGATTCATTCTTTAAGGACCTTGACACAAGACAAGGTACTCTACTTCGACACCTTGATTCATTTTTTAAGGAGCTTGACACAAGACAAGGAACTGTGCTACAACACCCCGTTTCATTTTTTAAGGAGCTTGACACAAGAAAAGGAATTGTGCACCAGGAACCTCAATCATGGCCCATAAGAGGCCATGGCTTCCAAGAGGCTCTCATCAGATGGGATAACATGGTTCTGGAAGGGATACATATCAAGGGATCTAATGGAAATATTAGGCTCCAATGCCCCCAGTACATGGCGCACTATATCACTGACTAGATCATCAGTAGACACATGAACGGAATAGATGGCCACATAATTAACATGTGTTAGGGGTGATACCACTTGCATACAAGGACCATTTAGGGAATATGGTTAATCGAGAGTCAAATTAGGATCAACGAACGAAAATTGATCAATGGCCACAATTCTTCCTTCATGCAGGAAACATATCACACGAAATAGAGAAGAGACAAGAGCTCCCATGACATAAACATAGTCATGGTCGAGGAGTAAATTAAAATCCAAAGGTACTTGGACAGCTATCATGTCAAGATAGACGATATTTCCTCCCAAATTAATAGGCAACTTAGGAAGGATCCCTAATGGTTGATTGGTTCCTTTGTTAAAAGCTAATAGATTTTGGATAACGGGCACAAGATATGGAGAATCTAAAGCTTGCCAATTAGTTAAAGACATAATACTAATAGATGCACCTTCATCTATGATTGTGCCAGGTACAAGTATATTATAAGCTTGTACCATGATCTTAAAGGGCACATAGGAAAGAAGATGATATCCTTCCAGTCAACTCCAATCAAAGAAAGTGACTAAAGTACTTGGACACGGTGTCATCGGAATGGGAGGGCTTCCCTCTTACATTATGGTAAATGGAGGATCCACCCACCTATACCGTGGGAATAGGAGGATCACCCCATGTACTGTGACAATAGGAGGATTTCCACCTAATTCTTTGGAATCTGAAGAAACCATAAGAACTTGAGCAGTACAAACTTCACTCTCTATAGGATAAATATGATCAACTCAAAGCGGAATCGAATCACCATTTTTTCGACCAATTTTTGGTTGGAAAAAAACTCATGGGATTCACTTTCAGAAAGAATGGGATTGACCAGAGATGAGTTCTGATCAATCACTTAATCAAGTAGTGGAGAATCAAGGGAAATCTTTTGATAACCAGTTGGAATACAAAGTTGAGAAGCGGTAAGTTTATTCAACGCGTTAGAGGCTTCATCCATATAAGGACAAAGGTGAATAGGATGATTCCCTTCACATAACCTACAAGGAAAATTGACTTTTACCTTTTTCCCATGGGTTTTACTATCACTAGTTGAAGGTTTATCACCAGCATGATCTCCAGAGGGTGATGAAAAGGGTCGATGTGAACCTGTGGACCACACTTCTAATATCTCGGGAATACTAGGACATTCTTGAAGAAGGTGGTCACCCTTACAAAGATTGCAAGGGAATTTCACTTTACGGGGTTAATTAGAATATTTTTCAACATCAATGGCATCTATAGCAATGGTCTCTTAGTTGGCCCTTTGCTTATTCTTCTTCTTCTTCTTATCCACCTAGTTACTAGCTTGCAGGCTTTCACCAGACAAAGAGGAAGAAGAGGAAGAAGACTGAACAGTTGAAAGAGGCAAAGAGTCAACTTTAGGCTCAATTAGAGGGTTACATTGTTCAGGTGGAGGAGAACCCAGTTGAGAAGAGTTTGGACATTCGAAACCATTGGGGTTGAAAATAACCAAACAAGAAAAACAATGGTAAATCCGGCAAGGGACAACATTTCCATATAAGGAGCACCAATATTTCCAAAATAAGGAAAAGGCCCAGGATTCTTGTCAGAGGGGTTTCGTTGATTGGTGGACTCCGGAAATGTTTTCATTAGTCTCAACCTAAGGTCTACTAAGGAGTATTTCCACAGGAAGGATGTTGTTTTGTGGTTACTTAATTGATTTTAGAAATTAACAACAAAAATAAATCAAAGAGGGGAATCTAGGCATAAAGGTTTACCAAGCAACCATGAATTGCAATATACACCTTAGCAAACCAAGGACTTAACATACGGCAGACAATCTCCTTGAATGTTGTGTTCGTTGTATCACTGTATATAAGGCAACAGACTCAGTTACCTATGGATGGATAACAACCTATAGGGGACTCCCAAAATATACTCAACGGTACGTGGGAGTGTAGTCTGTAGTAGTGTTGGATAATGTGTAACCATTCGATGTGAGCATTCCCATATACTTACCATGTGTGGAGCACCTCCGATATACCTGAAATTACTAGAGAACAGTCCTATACACTTTCATACATGGAACGGGATTTCACCCCCGGGATGCAATGCTGGAAAACAATGACAACTCCTATGTTTAATGACACTGGAACACGTCTCTAGCCTAGACCTCTAAATGTTTTCGTTAATGTTCCAAATGTTCCTTAGGTTAATTGAGGTAAATTTTAAAGTTGATCTTGAATTAAGTTTCAGTTTCAAGGCTCAAAAATCGATGTCACCTGAACATGCCTACGATGCAACTAATATGAAAAAAAATGATTTTTTTCATTTCAATGAAAGTTATCTAGCATAGGGAAGAAGTTCAATAATTGACACAAAAACAAAGTATGCAACAAACAAATCTTCCTAACTAGGTCTTTCACTTTCATTATTCCAATGCACTCACCAAAAGTAAAATGAATTTCAATTCACTAAAATGCACCTACCTGAATTTTTCACTTTCTCCTTTTCAATGAAAGAGAATGCACTTCTTTTCAGATTTCAACACTAAGCAATGTTATCTATGCTCAATGATAATCCCAAAAATAACTTTACAATGCAACGTAACCTAATGCAATGCAAAAAATAAACTTTGAGATGAAAGCTAAGAAAATGCAAATTCCATTTCTTTTATGTTTTTCAAAAGAACGAATAATGCTTTAACTAGGAGAAAATCAGTATTCCTTCCACACATACAAGAAGCAAACAGTAAATCCAATTGACCCAAAGACCTAAAGACTCAACAAAAATTCACTTGCACTACTTCAAACAATGGGATGGACTTTTGCAAACCAATAAGAAATCAACAGAAATAATGGCAAGTTCTATGCACACAGAGTAGGAGGTCACTCAAAGATATAGACACACTAGACCTTTTGTCAAAAACCCTAAAAAATCTCATTTTTTGAACTACCACTTCTTTAATGGTAAAAATCCACACTAACAGGGGTTTTCAACACTACTTTAGTGGTAAAAACTTGTGCTGACATGCTAACAAGGATTCAGCGTGAATGTAATGGGAAAAATCAACGCTGACAGTGTGACTGTTCCTGGAGAAAATGCGTTGGACAAGAAATGCTTATGAAAAATAAAAGAAACTCAAAGAGACATCCAAACTTGACACTCTAAAGAAAATACTACTCATAATTCGGACCCATAGAGAACCTAAGTTACAGATCACCAGGAGGTTAGCCAAACTAATCAAAAAGACCAAACATAAAAGGGAGGTTTGAAGGCCTATAAGCTCCCCAATGGAATCACCATTTTTTTGTGCAAGCAATCCTTTCTACAGAAAGAAATGATCCCTCTAGTCCCATGGGAGGATCTAGCAACAAACTAGACAAATATGTGCAAACTTTCCTAGTTTATATCAGAAAACACAAAGGAGGATAGATGACCTACCTCACTTCGATGCTAAAATCTATTGGGTCTTCCTTGATTCTCTCACTTCCAAGCTCAATATCCTCTTTCTCGATGTGGATGAATACCTGAAAGGAAAATCATGTGGAGATAGCAAACGCATACATAGCAAAAACCATTCCAATATAAACCGTATAACATATCAAGGAGTATTATACTAAATGAGCAATGATAGACACATTTGTGGAAAGCAAACACATAATGTATTATTACTAGATATTAAAGGGAAGCATTACAACCACTTAAGCCTTGATGTTGGAAGCCTCCTTTAGGTGAGTTTCCAAGTCCTAGCCAAGACCTTCAAGCACTCCTTTCTCCTTAGCAAAATGGGCAGCATTTAAGCATAGTTTCAGCATAGGAAGGAAACCAAGCAATAGCCAACCAACAACTAACCAAAAATATATGGTAGGGGTTTGATTTATAGGGAAGGCGAGGGAGTTGATGGTCCATAAAAGGAGGGAGAGGTTCCACATTTCAAGGGGAATATCCATGAAAGTAGGATCAAGAACTAGGAATGGGAGGTCTTTCTCTAATCCTCATTCAATTGCAACCATCTCACCATTCTTGAGACTTATAGTAGGAGAAGATTCTCCTCCATTTTAGGAAAAATTGCTTGAAGAGGGTCAACACAGATTTTCCTATCAAAAGGTGTGCTTCCAATGCTAGTCACTAGTTAGACAAACGGTTACTAGTGTGTTTTTATCTACTAAAAGTAGCGTTGGGCTTGAAAAACAAGGTTTTGGACAAATTCCTCAGAATTTCTTCAAGGCAAGTCTTCTTCTTCCTTCATGGATGGTTATGAACATGTTTCATGGTGAATACATTTTTTTTACAGCTTTCGTCATTTTGCGACATTTACGACATTGACAACACAAAGTGCGACGATTAGGATATGACACTGGGAGTGTGAAAAAATACTGTATAACACATATGAATTTTGAAATTTGTAGATTCCTTGTAGATCTATATTTGTTTGAATTGTTTCTAGGGTTTTTCATATGTTGTAGTAGGGTATGTCACACCTTTAAAAGAAACACTAAAACACTAAATGGAATGAAAGTTGTTACGAAGTAGTCTAGGGTTTATGACAAATTCCTTAGCAAGATGTTGAAGAGTATGTGTCTTTTGTTTAATTTTGGGTATCTGATACATATAAGGTTTAAATGCTTCCATAATTCTGATATGGCTAACTTCATGGTTTTATAGATTTTGTTTTACTTGCTATCTAACTTGTGCAGATACACAATCTTCAATATGATGAAGATGTCTATTGATGGGAATAACTCTAATTAAATGGTTGGAAGCCACGAAATATTCTCTAATGACAAAAATAAGAATTTTACCTCCCTGAGATTAATAGGGAGTATGGATAAAGAGATGCTCCCTAGTTGAGAGGGAGGGAATATCTTGGTCTTTATTGAAAAATGAATTTCCGACGATATGTTGTTGCATGAGAGGTAGGAAAGGAAAGTGTATGATTGAGGAATATCCTGCTAGATATTTGGTTGATAGTCTTACTATGAAAAGTTGAGAAGCAACATCAAGTTGGTTGGAAGACCCCAGAGGTTTGTATTTTATTATGTACATTATGAAATTATAATATTGATTGGGGTTATGTTTTTACAGGTAAATATCTTGAAGGGTTTGATAGCATGTTGGTTACTGATCAGTTTGATTGGGAGAGATTGGTCATCCTTGATATGCTGGATCAAGGAGTGTTGAGGTTTTTTGAGTGAAGAATTTCCTAGGAGGACATCTAGTCAGCACTTTCTGTTGATGTCTACGTCCCAAAGTTGGTAAAGGTGGTGTGGATTGTAGAGATTTTTTTTGGGTACACACCTGGATATTTGGATTGATGGTTAGCAAGTAAGCCTGATGGTACCTAGAGAGGTTAAAAGCTTGAGTCCATCTTATTCCCACCCGGATTCCCACCTGGATAGATTTCCCTAGTCAGGAATCTAGCCTGTGGCATTGCAGTGCCTAAATTGTTAAGAGACCAATGGATAGATTTCCATGGTCAGGAATCTAGTCCATGGCATTGCGACGCCTAAATTTCTTCATGGTTCATATAGTTGATATCTTCCTTGTACTTGTATATGATGAATACCTCCCTAGTTAAGAGAGAGGGTTGGAAAATGTAATTAGGTTTGGTCTTCATTAAATGTATTTGAATCATCTTGTCAAAAGAATAAAGAAAAGAAATTTTATTATTATTATTGTGACTTATTAAAACATGGGTTTCATGCTTGGGTCACCATGTTTTAGTTCAAAGTCCCCATTGAGGGCTTCTAATATTTATTCTGAGTCAATAGATTCATTTTACTTTTAAAGAGATCCTTCTTGGGCTTTTCAATCATGTAAAAAGGTTTAGTATTGAGTCAGATATAATTTATGTATCTTGTATATCAATTTGGCCTAGAAGAGATCAATTTGGCCTAAGTACATCAATTTGATCTCCCTTGAAGCCTATAAATAGAAGCAAATCGAATTCATTTGGAGCATCTCATCTCAATCAAGTTTAATATCTCTAAGGAAGTCGAAAAAGCGTGAAGTGGGTCTAAGGAAGCCAAAGGAAGTGAGAGTTTAGTGGATTCTAAGGAGAAGAAGAAAAATGAAGTGTTGGTGCCTCTCTCTCTTTGTTTCATGCCCTAGTTTGTGAGATCGAAATCTTTCAAGTTTTCCTAATGTCGGAAGTTTCCTGATGCGGGAAGTTCCCTGATGTCGGAAACTACTACGTCATCAAAGTTGATGGAAGAGAGGTCGAAGATCTGGGAGGCTGACTTGGTGTGGAGGGAAGGTTTGGTAATTGACTAGAGTGAAGTGTCTCAAAGAATATTATTGAAATGAAGAGAATTTTGACTGGGTTTTCCCCTCGAGGGGGGTTTTTCCCTGGCATAGTGCCTGTAACTGGTGTCCATTGTTTTTATGTGATTTTGATTTGGCAATTGCTTGATGAACTTAAATAAAGAAGATATAAAACTTAATAATAATTCAAGAACATCACAAGTAATTATCAAGTATAAGAAAATACTTATGCCTTTTTGTTTTTCTAACATATTGGTTCACATGTTGCTAGTGATGTTATTGTTTCCTATTGATGTGTTGCTCATAATTTTAGTTGATGATATATTATGTTGATGGTTGTTGAAGCCTCATGATGATGAGGATATGCATTTGTTTCTACTCTATGACAAATTGCTATGTTGTTTCCTTTAGTTGATTTTGTGGAGCATGGTAGTGGTTGCTAGTGGTTATAATGATTTTGCTGCAGATTCCTCATTATTGAGATGTTGAGTGTTCATGAACTAGCATATGATGTTGTCATTACATATATTCTTGCTACTACATATGGAGATCTTATGTCATTTCTCATGGAAGGCTTATGTTTGATGCACATTCCATGTATTTTGTTCTTATTGTTGTTGTTGTATGGAGCATATATCTTTGTTCATGGAGGCCATGTATTTCATGTCATATTATTGTATTGGGAATGCTTAGATGAGAGCACACTTATGTGCATATGTAAAAGCCATGTACCTTTATTTTTCTATCTAGTTGGCATATTACTTATGGAGAGACCCGTGTTGTCTAGTATGTCTTGTCATTAGCTATGTATGGGTCAATGGAAGTTCAAGTCATGTATTATTTTGTATATCTTTGATGTAGCCCCACTACATTGGGTGCATGATGTAAACTTGGGTCCATAGAAGTCTTGGTTGATGGTAGGTGTAGAGGAGTTTTCTATCCTATTTACTTGTCATATCCATGTATTTTCTCCATGAATCATTGTATTGTATTGTAATTCATTGTATATCTTGTCCAAAGTTAGTTGGAGTCATCTTTCATGAGGATTAGTCTCTCACTCTTGACAAGGAATCTTATTGCAATGAAGAGGGTGTGCTGCTTCAGAAGAAAAGAGAGTATGATTTCCTCTTCATTACATTCTTAGTGGGATCATGTTCATTTTCAAAGATTGCATGGAATTGGCTAGAGGTGTTGGTAGCAGAGTTTCTTGTTTCACATGCTTATCTTGCAGGAGATACTTCTTGGTTTTCATCGACATGGTGTTGAGTATGATAGAGGGATCACTTATCTCATCTGGAACATTATTGGCATTGTCTTCAATGTTGGTATGGCCCTCTGCCTTTGATGTCAAAAGGGAAGAGAATTTGGATGGATAGATATCAGCCTCGGATGTTGAAGATCATATTGACGTTGAAATCAATGTCAAAGGGGGAACTTGTTGGCATTGATGTCAACAGGTTTATGGTGTTTCTTGTTATATGCCTTATGATGTTATTATTCCTCTTGATGTGTGATTAGTGTTTGGATTTATGGCCTTGTTGGTTGGCATTGATGTCAACTTGGTTGTGGCCTGACTTAGAGGTGGTGTTTTGGAGGTTGGGTATATATGGTTGCAAGGCACAGTATGATGGCTTGTCATATGTTGAATTCGTTTCTAGTTCATGTGGTTAAATTGATACTATAGGTGTTTCATATTCTTCTACATGTGTTGGAATAATTGGATTCACTGCTACATGTGTTGAATGGTTTTCATGCTTTCATGTTTATTTTTGATGCTCTGATCTCTATTTGTGTGTTTTAGTTTATGCATGGTTAAAGAGTAATAGTTTGGAGAAAAATTTATAAGTGTCTTAACTATTGATTTACCCCCACCCCTCATTAGTGATCTAGTTTCCAACACCTTGGTGAAATCTTTCCTACTGTGCATACAACATTGCCACATATTAAGTTTGTATGAACCTCGGGTTGATAAATTAAATTTGGTAGTTGTGGGAGTTGCAACATTCTTGTTGTAATATAAGAGCTCATCACTATGGATTTCCAATAAAATATTTAATGTAACAGCTCCTCAAAATCTACAACATTCATATCCTCCTTTGCACTAAGTGCCTAGGCATTCTCAGAAAAAAAAAAAAAAAAAAAAAAAAAAAAAAAAAGAGTTCCATAAGGCCACCTCTTCTCTTTTCACCTTACTACAAAACTCCAACTTTTACATCAACTTTATATGCATACTTCACTCCTCTACAAAAACAATTCGAGTTGCTCGTGGTTGTTACTTTTCACGATGAAACTCTACATGTCTAGATCCTCTATGGTTTTGTAGCTCTTTCGTCTACAATTGAAAATTGATACCACAATAACGAAACTATTCCAATAAGCTCAAAACAACTTTGTTAATGAGAAAGGATGTTTAAATATCACCCTCATTCTTGATTACACACCTCACTTTGGATGTGGGGAATGCCAATTGTTCCAAGAACCTCTTTGTGGCTTTGTCCAGGAAAACTATGGTCACAACACTCCACCACACACTTTATCTGCTTACTCAACCTTTTTTCCAACTAGGCACATTCTACACGCGCTTCATGCAGCACCCATCTCCACTCTTCATGCAACGACCAACTCCACTTCACGCATCCAATTTCCCCTCCTTTTTTTCAGATGTGTTCTTCCATTGATGGCGTTGTATAACACATACACTTCCATGGGATTTAACACAACAACATCTCCAAAAAAAACACATGCTTATGCTTTCTTCCACAGATACGATCATGCAACAAGGTCGTCCTCCTACCTCAAATGAAAACCATGCAAAAGTTATCTATCACAAATAAAATACCAAGACAAAAAATATAATATCACTTTCATAAGACTTACAACAATTTTAGAAGAGTCTGGGTTTCATGCCTCTACAACATCAAAGAATAGTATCTGCAGTCAAATGGAATTAACACTTTCATGAGCTTCTAGGCTTGGTCCTTTCTAGTGAAATTTCCCTCAACTCCATCTCTCAACACACATCCAATCTATATATCAGCACCCCAATTCATTACAATGCATATCAACACCATTCTTCTGTTGCACACCACAAGCGATAGCGCTCCAATACATAGTAGCTTCAAAAAACAACAAATTTTTTGTCTCACTAGTCCCCGGCTCTTCAACGGATGGCTTAACCATAGATTTTAATAATCAATTACCTCACAGCCTCCTGACCCTTCATGCCACCTCAACTCTGATACCAACACAAAAAATGGAAGACAAAATGTGAAGAAGGGTTGCAACCCATTGTGATACAATCATTCACTCAAGAGACTGCACCACACAACACACTTGTATTCACCAAGCCACAATAAATTACATATATAATATTGTAATATAATTGAAAAAATTCCTAGCATATAAGATCTGACAATTGATCAAAGACTAATTAAGGAATTGATCCAAACAAATATGTAACAACACATAACAAACACTATTATTAGGGAAATTTTCTATATTTATCCATTGTTATTCTAACAGCCTACTCCTTGAGCCTTATCACAAGGGGTCAAATATGTTCCCCCATTGGGATTTGAAACCAGGTGTAGCGCATAATATCCCATTATGCCAACCTCCATAAAATTTAGTAGTCAAATCATTGTTTTGAGGTGGGTCCCTTATCCCAAAAACAACAGGGTATCATACACCAATTTGGTGTTAGCTTGGCATGACCCTAAAATTAGATTATTATTACTACTAGCACATCCATATAAATTAAATGGCTAGTAAACCTTGATAGCCATCAAAACACTTCTCTCGTGACACATCTCACGTTTCCAAGAAAAAAAAAAAAAACATAAAATGTAACTATATTTTAATTTTATTTTAAATTATTATTATTATCATTATTATTAATTATAGAAATAATTAGTCTATGCCTTAAACATATCTACATTTAAAAAAACATGTAACAATATTTTTGACTAGGGAGATTCACCCCACTTTACCATGGAGATTCTTAACTTATAAATATGATTTGTTACAATATCATGGCTTACTAATACCACATACCCAAAAAAACCATAACTCATGTTTATATGATGCATGTTCATGTGACAATTTTTTTAATTGATCAATGTTATTAAAAGGGAAGAAAGGGCATAACTACTTTTGAGATAAATCTCAACCTTTGATATATAACTACAACTAAAAATATTCTAGAATATTTAGTGGAGGTTGAATCTTTACCATCCACCTAATAATTATTCATAATTAAATTAAAATTATATAAGCCCTATTCCAAAATAGACATTTATATTCGTGTAAATATTACTAAATATGAAACAATACTATACAAATTTTGAGTTAAACTACTAATGCACATTTTAGGTTTCTTAGATCTATTCTATATGAAATTTAAACCTTGAAAACTAGTATTAATATTAAATTACAATAATAATATATCACTTCTCCTTAACCTAATTTTATGGAGAAATTTAAGAGAATAGAAACAAAAAAAATGTACTTAGATACTATAATTCTACAACTCTTAGGACACAGTTCTCCAAGCATATATCTTATTACAACATATTATAATAGAAATAAATATGTTCCTTTATCTTCATGATGAGTGTTAAATCACCCAACCAATCCAACATACATTATTTCAAATCAGCATGAACAAGACGTGAAGTATGAGCACATATCGTAGTTGTATTGTAAAGACAATATAAGTCAATATCTCTAAACCCTTGCTAAGGAAATCATAAGAATACTTGAACCACCAATCCTATTAGTTTGGAATCATTAATCAAAGTTTATTACTCCGCTAGATATTATGGACAAGTTATCATCACCATCGCATGTCCCCTTTAGCACCTACACTTGCATCCCACAAGTGTATAATATGTCTCCTCTTCTTTTCCATAACAAGCATAACAAATAGCACTAGGGTTTCCAAACTCCACAAAACCAATGCCTTGTTATCTCATAAAAGATACAAATAAAATGTGTTGTTTCTCCTTGGGTTTATCTCAAATCTTATTCTTCTTTGGCTCATGAGAGTGAAACTCTCACCTTAATTTTTTCCCTACAATTCCTCCAAAAGCCTATTGTCCAAGACAAAGAGATAAAATATGCATGAATAATATTACATAAATACATGTTTTCCCTAATATCACATTTCTAACTCAAGCATCTGAGTACATTTGTGATCAAATGACTTTCTCCTCCTATTTATAGGCAGGTGAGGGAAGCCTATAGTACAAAGTGGACCTAGTCCACTACAAACAACCTAAATATACATAAGATAGATCCACATGTGGAGCACTCCAACTCTAGGTGATGGCATCTTAATATCCAATTCATACATATTCAATAGTCAAGGCTCCAAGGATGAACACTCCTCAAGTGAGGTCCAATGCTCCTCCAAAGGCCTCCAAGGTTCCATTGCACCTTTTGAGTCGTGTGTAGCTCTAGGTTCACTCCACCTATATGATCAATCCCTCAACCCAATCATTGATAATTTAAGGTCTCTATACAAGAAATTAATAGGGTCAATGCCATCTAGGATTCAATTCCCTCCTCAAAAATGTCTAACACTCCTCCAAATTAGGGCATCATTTAAGAAACCAACCAACTCTCTAGGTGGCAATGATGAAGAAAGTAACTAAGCTCCATATGCATCCAAATCTCTAGAAAAAATACATACAAATATCCATATAATGTCTAACAATCAACAAGCAATTCAACACCGCTATGTTTTTCCCGCATGAAAAAATCAAGGGTAATCCATAAACCATGCACCCTATATCACATGAAGCAACTCAAAGAATGGTTTAAATACTTTCAAAATAACCTCGAAAACTAATAGTACCTCTTTACAAAGAAAGTGTTTTCAACACCAGTATTCTCCATCTACGACCCAATCAAACTCGTTGTTTATAAATCTAAACCATTTGAATTCGTAGAGTCAACCACTGAAATTTGTAAAGGAAGTGTCACACAATCATCACACTCCTCTATCAAAGCATCATATCTTACCTCCTCAAAACAATTAGAAGGCTTGCAAATGTAATAAGTCAATACAATATGGTTAGCATATCTCCTAGGAGGTATACTTTCTCTTTCTAGATAATTGGGCACTCTTAGATGCTCTTGTGCTTTTTTCAATGTTTAGGTAAGCCATTTCAACTTCATATATATTGGAGTAAAATGTGATGGCACACCCCCCTTAAATTTCAGGTTATCTAACCCTAAATTTTACTCAACTCTAACCTTTTCATAAACATATGGAACAAAGGCCTCCTCTCTCCTTACAATCTTTGAAGGAGAACCATATGAACTATAATATCTCACATCCTCATCAAACTTCACATATTAGTTCCACCCAATGTGATGGAACATTGTTCTTATACAATGTAGAAGTATCAATGTATCCAACAACAAAATATGTCATTACAACATCTTGAAACGTGGAGAAATAGTAACCACATGTGAATTTGAATGAATGTAACTCTAGATTGTAAGCCATGTGCCTAAATCTATCATCCCTCAAGTTTACCTCACGAGCTAAAATTTCCAATAACCTATGATCTTGGGCTCCTCTCCCATGAAAATCAAAACCTCCAACAATTGAAGCATCAACCTCAACAAAGCCATCTCCCTCATTTTTAGAGAATCCTCAACCAAGAGTATCATCATGGTTAACTGCTCCCTAAGATAATCCAATAACCATGTCTTTATACTCTACAACATACCCATTAGTTTCAAGCTTTGAATAAATTACTAATTTGAAAATAGGTTGTGAATCTAGTTCTATGGCATCCCACCGTATGTGCACTACATATCATTCCTTGATGTTAGAAGGCCCATTGAAGTTCTCATTGAAATGTACAAATTCCATAGGATTAACAAGAGACCTATAAAGACCACCATATAGGATCCCTCTAACCAAATTCCTTAGACTTTATAGACTACAATCATTGATAGTGCAATGTTGTTCTCTCAAATGAGTCATCTTTGTATTTTCACTATAACTTTTCTTTTGGGACATTTTAGATAGTGAAATTTTGAGGTGACTGAGGTAAAGTATTGAAATAAAAGTCTTAAATTTTTAGTCTTAAAAAAATTTGGGGTTAGCAAGCTCTTTTTTAAATTTTTATTTCTAGAGATGTGTTTCAACATCATTAAATAGTAGAGGATATATAATTCAATGGGTAAAATTATGTTTTGGAAGAACAGATATATGAACTACACATGTTTCCACCTTGTTGGAAACCCATATAAAACCTGTTGTTACCCCTTTGAGTAGTATTACATCAAACAATACCTATATATGGAATTTTGTTTTCTTGGGTGTGTTATATTATTTTCACAACTACCTACATGTATTGTATGTTTAATTGGGAAAAACAAGGGGATCAAGCACCCTTTGCAGAGGGTATGGGGGCATCTCCCTAGAAAAAATCGTTTTGGGTAGTTTTTCATGTTCGTTTTTGACAATTTTCACCACAATTTTTGCTTTTAGTGGTTTTGATGCACATAGTGGTTCAAACCATGGTTTTGTAATTATAGTTAAGTAACCATGGTTGTATTATAATACAAGGTAAATGCATTGATGGTTCCTGGATTTCATGGGATATACATATTGTATTATAATACCATAAATAAAAAAAACATACTAAAAACAAATATTTATGGTTTTCGTAGTATGGGTTTCTAGGGTAGAATCTATGTGTTAATGTGTGTATGTGTGTGTCATTACATAGTTCCTATTTTATTAAGAATCTATTTGCATAAATTAATTGTATTGGGTTAATAGCTACACACTTCCATGCACTTTTTGGTATATACGAAATCTCCTTGGTATAACTGAAACTAGCTTTAGATAAGTATTCAACTATTGTGTTACTATGATACACTATGAATGGAAATTGGGGAGACCACTCTCTAGTACCCAATTTGTTGGGTAGTATGGCTAAGGGAATGATTGAGTCTCCTTAGTTAGTTCCTTGAAATATTGGGATCGGTATTATTGTTGGATCCCACATGTATATCAAATACATATAGAAATTAATGGTCCTTTATCATTGTGACCTAGAAACTCTTTCCCATGGCTCGAAATAAATATCCAAAATTGGCTTCACCAATTAAACCCAAAGAAATCTCCTCCAAGACGCATTAAGAATATAAAGAGATACAAAACCAATTATCCAGCTTGGAAATTCAAGTCAATGAATTGAATGATAGATTAATGAAAAGGTGGATTCAATCAATTCTCAAAATGAAATAGAATGTAAGATCAAAGATAATATGAATGAAAATAAGGAACAACTGGAAAGAAATATGGGTGAAAATAACGAATATATGGAAATAAATAAGGAACAATTTAATCATAATATTATAGAAACCTTAAAAGTTAGGCTTCCTAAAATTGATGTTATGATGAAGGGACTCATGAAAACAAGGGTATTACCAATAGTGCCATTTTTTTGGGAGGTAAAAATAGTCACTAAATGTGACCTCTAAAACAATTACAACTTTGGATGGTTCTCATTAAGTTGGTAATTTTTTTAATGGTGAATATGAGAAGGATTCCATGCTATCACATAGTTATCAAGATATTTTTTTTAGCATTTAGTATGTCTTCATCTTTCCAATTCAATTTTTCCATGTTTGGTGAACTTAAAACCATAAGAAGCCATGGATACGTGATGATCCTTTATGTTACCAGTTGTACCCATCGAGGTTATAGTGAAGATATGAAGGCACAAGAAATATGAAACTATTGTATTGAAGTGATATATGAGAAGTTAAATTTTCAAAATGCATACATATAATAGCAATACTTAGCATGGAGATATTTTACAATGACTTCATCATGAAAAACATTGAAGTGGTGGTGCATGTACATCACAATAATATGTAGATATTTAATAATATTTTTTATCCTCCACTTATGTTTATATTTTATGGTAAGAGATGCGTTATCAAGCATAAGCGTATGAAAGTATGAAAGTTTATCTATTTAGTGTCGCTTGCACTTAGTGTGAAGAACGAAGTTGAAAATTTGAGTTGGGCTATCATGTTTATAAACTCACATTGACATAATCTTTCTAGTATGCATTTGTGGCTCAAAGGTGTGCTCTAAAACACATTAACCATTTAGTTAATTCTAAATTTCTAGTATGCCTTTATGGCTCAAAGGTGTGCTCTAAAACACATTAACCCTTTAGTTAATTTAGTATTAGGTAATTCATTGGATTCTTTACATAAATCCTATATTGTAGTAGGTATTCCATCAATATTTTTCCTTTTACAAATGTAGTTGCAGTTCCTTAGATTTGATGGCACATTGTCATATTCAATTAGAAAATAATGAAATTTTGTATGTTTACCAAATATTTGATTATAATACTGAACTAGATGTAATGCATATTTATGTACGTGAATAGTCACTAAGTGTAATTTCAACCAATCATCAATACTTACCAAGAATGATCTTATGAAATCCATATCAAACAAACCTTTAGCATTGTACTCATTTATGGGTGACAACCCATTTTTTTCCCATTTCTTTCATAGATTAAATAAATAAGGTTCATTTTAAACAAATATTGTATTTCTTAATTCTCATCAAGCATTTAGTAATATGAAGCAAAAACTAAAACTAAATGCACAACAAATGAATTTTTGTGCAAAAAGAATTGGTTCTCTCTCTCTCTCTCTCTCTCTCTCTCTCTCTCTCTATATATATATATATATATATATATATATAAAGAGAGAGAGCTCAAAATATATTGACAACAATATAACAATCTGTGAACATGTATGCTTCGTCATTTATTACTAACACCTCTACTTAATGGAGAAATGAATTCTGTATGATACCTAACATATCTCTACATTTTAAAAACTTTGTTTTGGTCAAAGACTTAGTGAATATATCATAAGTATTTTCTCTTACAAAATGATGTTAAGCTTCATTGTGTTTTGATCTTGTATGATAAAAATGGGATTACTTCCCAATTTCATTGGACTTAGAATTTTGTAGTTTATAGTTGTATGTATTTGTTTCCTTTCTCCCATGTGTTTAAGGATAAGCCTTAGAAAAATTGCTTCATGAATAGCATTGAACAATGATATGGTACTTAGATTCAGTAAGTACATTGAAACAATTGGTTGTTTCTCACTGCTTCAAGGCACAATCCCAGATCATATATTGAATGAATATCTAGTGGTTGGATGTTTATCATTTGGATCATCTATCGATGAGGACAAAAATATCCTATCAACTCAACATTCACATGATATGTGTATTCAACATTAAACTCAACAACCCATTTCACGTATTAAGTGACTCTTTTAGTATATTTCCAATGGCTTTCATGTATCACATCCATGAATTGACTAAATATGTAATATAATGTTTTGTTATAGTTAATTAATTTAAACTTTCCACATATTATCTATACAAAGTACCATTTACTTTTTTTTTTGTATTATTTCCATTGTAAATATTAGATTCTTGTTGTGTAAACACATGTTTTGACTCAGTAAATATTTTAATAAGGTCATTTTCATACTAAATGTTAGTGATAAAATTCCTACCATCTTCCCTCCATACCTCAATCCATAAATGGTAATGCATTTGGTCAAGATCCTTAGTTTCACATTTCTCTAACAACTGCCTTTTGATTTCATAAATCAAACTTGTAGTGCTTTCTATTATGAATAAATCATTAATAAATAATCAATTAAAAGAAATATTCTCATGTTCATATTTATTTATGTAAAGGTTTGAATCACTTTCACTTTTTTATGAACCATTGTTGGAAGAATAAGTTATCAATTTTTATATATCATAATCTAGAAGCTTGTTTGGGACCATATAGTTTTTTCTTTAACTTACATACAATATGTTCTTATCGCAACCTTACAAATCATTATGGTTTAATAAGGTACATTTTTTCTTTTAATTCACTAATCATAAATGCTAACTTGGTATCCATCTAATGTCAATACCTATTATGCTTAGTAGCTAGTGAAATCATAAGTCTAATGGTGTTCATTTTGGCTATAATTGCAAATGTGCCCTCATAATCCGTTCCTTATTTTTGTAAGAAGCCTTTTGCAACCAATATAGCTTTAAACTTTTATATATTACCATTATAATTGAAATTAGATTTGTACACCCATTTTTATCCTATAGAAACATTAATTTTAGGTACTTTAGTTAGTTCCCAAGTTTCATTTTTCACAATGGAATCATATTCCTCGTGAATAACATTAATCTATTATTTATGAACATTTGCTTTCTCAAAATTCAAAGGTTATTTAATAGCCATGAATTGATACATCAAAGCATAATATTTATACCTAATTGGTGTCTTGATTTTCATGTTGATATTTGTAGTGCCTTGCTACTTGGTGGAGGAGCTCCACTCTCTTCTTCTTTTTCACTTTCAATTCCTTCTTTGAGAATTTTTAATACATCTTAACTATGATAATCTAGACATGCTCATGAAAAATGAAATTATTACCCACAAACACTTTTTGGGTTATAGGATCAAACAATTTGTAAGCTTTATGGTTAATATAATAACCAAGTATAATACATATGACTAATGTTGTTTCAATTTTCTTTCTATTTTCCTTTGGAATGTGGGAAAATGCTTTACTCTCAAAATATCTCAAATGATTAAAAACTAGATTAATGATTCATAAGCATTTTTATGCTTTAAAAACTTGGTTGTAATTATATTATGTAAATGCATGGTTATAGTTATAGCTTCATCCCACAAACTATTAGTGGGATTCTTACCTTGGAGCATGCTTCTAGCACACTACTATGGTTTTGTTCTTCCTCTTAGCCACAACATTTTGTCGCAGGGTATGTGGAAACTACATTGTTTCTAAATTCCATTGTCTTTGTAGTACTTTTGATCTGGATTTAAACAGGAACACAAAAAATTACAGAGATAACCATAAACACAGAGGTGCAACGGAAATAATACTTCATTTCATTAATGTAAAACACCGAAATATGCTTACAAACAAAAATGGAAATAAACCAGCTAGGGCGATGGTATCTTATCTCTGAGAAGAGATGCGGCGGCTACATGCCTCTGAATTGTGTTACAATGAGGCTCGAAGGCCTATTTATTGTTGAGAAATAGTGGAAAACCCTAAACATCCAAAAACCTAACCCTAGAAGATGAAACGCCAAACTGTGGGCCCCGTTTGGGTAAATTGGTATATCAACTTCTCAGGGGTCGTATCTTTGGCATACAATCTCTGTTTGATGCACACAATATCTCATTAGAAATATCTATCCAAGAACTACAACTTTGGGAAGAGAAACATTGGTCCAAGGACCCATGTTGCTCCTAGTTTTCCTAAAAATTGTCGTTTAGGGCCTCAAAATGGCTTCGGAAGTTCAGGACCCGAAACACTGCTAAAAATAGTAAATTGTGCTACAATTAAGGAGACTGAAAAGTTGAAAGAAACAATGGTGGGGGTCCAAGTGGACTTGGAAGGTGGCCACCAATATCCACCTGGATCATTCCTCCCTCCTTAGGCAGAAATGGTCTCCATTGTGTTGAGTTCCTCCATGAGATGAGGAAACTTCTGTTGAACTTGGTCCCTGGTGAGCCACTTGCCCTGGTGAAGGAGTTAGCTTGCTTTGACAACTTGATATAGTTGGATATTCTGTTGGTGAGTGTGCTTGATCTGTGTGTCCATGATCTGATCAGTTGCAGCTTGTTCCATGCAATCTGGATTTAACTCTGTGGGTGTGAGTGTTCTGTAATGTCAGATGTGTCTAGTAATGGTGGAAAGTATGGCCGAAGGCGGTCCACATTGAACACTGGGTGCAAGCCAAGGAATGGAGGAATGCTGGGCTCAAATGCATTGTCTCCCACAGCCTTGGTAATGGTGTAAGGACCATATTAGAGTGGTCTGAGTTTCCGATAGGCTTCGGTAAGGCGTTCCTTTTGCAAATGCAACCAGACTTTGTCGCCCACCTGAAACTTGTGTGGCACCCGATGTTGATGATGTCACTACTTGTACTTGGCATTTGATTTCTCCAGAATGTCATGGACCTATTGGCGAATATGTTGGATGTGATCGATGAAGCTATTTGCCTTATTTGTTTTGGACTGGACATGAGCTGAATCTGTGTGAGTAGCAACAAATGGCGTGGCCACATCAATGGGACATAGTGGCTGGAATCCCAAGCCCACCTGAAAAGGGTTGTGGCCATTCGAGCTGTGGAGAGCCCAATTGTAGTTGTGCTAAACATAGGGGAGGTTCTCATCCCATGTGCGTGGATGCTTTGAGTTGCTCATGCACAGAATGTGTACAATCATCCTGTTGACAACCTCTATCTAGCCATCAGTTTGAGGATGGAAGGTTGTGGTCTTAGTGAGTTTGGTGTCTAACATCAACGAGAGACTGGACCAAAATGTACTGAGGAACCTATTGTCCCAATCTAAGATGATAGACTATGGGATCCCAAAGTGTACGTTCAAAGAAGAGTTTAGCAGTGGATTCTATTGTGATATTCTTCGTGCAGGCCGTCATAATGGCCATCTTCGAGAACCTGTCGATGACCACAAAAACACAATCGTTTCCATGCTTAGTAGAAGTAAGGCTTGACATGTAATCCATGGAGATGGATTCCAAAGGTCGACTAGGGGTAGGCAGTGGGGTATAGAGGCCTTGCTTCTTGATGGTTGGTTTGGCAATGGCGTAGGCAGTGCATGATTTGATGTACTTCCCGACATCCTGTCGAAGATTCGACCAATAGAAATATTGTTGCAGTACATGCCACCATTTTCTCGACCCTGAAATGCCCAGTAGCCCGACTATAGTGTGCTTCCCAAATCATCTTTTCACGCTCACTTTAAGGAACACAAAGGTGACCCAAGTGGCATAACAAGGCATCCTGGAGGTGAAAATCTAGAACATGTTGACCCTCCAAGAGTGTCTGGTATGTGTGGTTGAATTCTGGGTCACTTTTGTAGAGAAGTGGCCAATCAGAAGTCTCGTGCCCACAAGAGTTGAGCACGATGGTTAATGCCATGATCGGTGATCGACTCAGGCAATCTGCAACATTATTGGTGTTGTCATTCTTATACTTAATATTCAAATGGAACTATTGCAGGTATGTGGACCACTTCTGATGGCGATCATTCGGCAATTTCCCTTGGGTCTGTATGAACTGCAAGGATTGGTGGTTTATGTGGATGACCATTTCCTTCCCCAAAATGTAATGCTTCCATTATTGGCAGACCTGCACAATGGAATACATCTCTTTGTCATAAGTGGGATACTTCCGGACTGTGTCTGAAATTGTCTCACTGCGACATGCCGCTGGATGCTCGTGTTGAGTAAGGACTACCCCAATAGCATAGTCAGAGGCATCTATCTCGACCTTAAATGGTTGTTGCAAGTCTGGTAATGCAATCACTGGTGTCGAGCAAAGGCGATCTTTCATCTCTGTGAATGCCTTCTGTTGAGATTCAGACCAAAAGAATTATGATTTCACTCCTCCCTTGGTGACTTGACTCAAAGGCCAAGTGATATGAGAAAATCCCAACACGAACCTATGGTAGAAGTTAGCAAGACCTAGAAAGCTGCAGAGCCCTGTCAGAGTGGTTGGAGATTTCCAATTACGAATGACTTGGATTTTCGCTAGATCCACATGCACCCCCCGCTCATCAATAATGTATCCCAGATACTAAACCTGGGTCATGCCAAAAGTTCATTTCTCCAAATTGGCACATAACTTGTGTTGCCGTAGTGTTTGGAGAACCTATCGAATGTGGTGGAGGTGTTCTTCCCAACTTTGGCTGAAGATCAGGATGTCATCCAAGTATACCACTACAAATGAGTTGGTGAATGGTTGTAAGATGTCATCCATTAGCCTCATGAAGGTTGTAGAAGCATTCGTCAATCTGAAAGGCATAACCAACCATTCGAAAAGGCCCTCCTTGGTTTTGAAGGCAGTCTTCCACACATCGGAGGGTTCGATTAGTACCTCGTTATATCCTGACTTCAAATTGATCTTGCTGAAATATTTTCCCCCTTCAGTTGGTCCAAGAGGTCATCAATCCGTGGGATCGGGTACCTATTACAGACAGTGATCTTGTTCAACACCTGATAGTCAATGCAGAGTCTCCAAGTCTCATTCTTCTTTTGTACCAACATGAACGGGCTCCCACAAGGCAATGAACTCAGACGGATGTGACCTTTCTGTAGCAGCTCCTAAATATTCCTCTTGATTTCATCGTTCTCCAGAACAGAGTGCCGATAGATTGGTCCATTGGGCAGTGGCGCACTTGGGGTTAGATCGATGGATTGCTTGACCTGACAGTGTAGAGGAACCCCTATGAGGGAGGTGAAAATGTCCTCGTACTCCTCCACGACCTTGTCCATCTATAGTTGTCGTGCGGAGGGGACCTGTCTGGAGGTCGTGGCCACCATATTCTTCTTTCCTTGAGGGCATATCATCAGGAAAACAAATTTCCTGGTTTTGGAAATGAGCTTACTGCATTGTTTGGCAGTAACCAAAGGGATGGTGGTAGGTGGTGCTACCTTTGATATCCTGTACAACTTATTTCCCAAAGTAAAAATAACAGCACGGGGCTTTGATTCATACACAGCATGTCGCTTCCACAAGTATCATTGTCCTAATGATACATCACAAACATCAAGGGGAGTAATGTCACACAATACCTCATCTGTGAAGGGCTTGATGTTGTATGGAAGGCGACATTGTTGGCTCGCGCGAAGATTCTGTCCTTGGTGAAGCCACCCAATGGTGTACAGTTGTGGATGTGTTGTGGTCAGTAAGCCCAGCCACTTCACGACCTCTATTGAAATGAGGTTCTTTTGGCTCTTGCTGTCGATAATGAACTGTAGCAGGGAGCTCTTTACCCACATTTGGGAGTGGAAGAGATGCTCCTCTTCCCTCTGGATCTTCAGGTTCCTCCTTCTGGATCTTCGTGGTGGCAACGGTGGCGTTGGGCTCCGAATCAATAATCTACTTCCCTTTGTCATTCCCCTTGTTGGGTTCTAACTCATAGTCAAAACATGCATCTGATTTTGAAAACTTTAGCTCGGCCACTAGTGACTGCTTGGCCTGATACTCAATTGTGTTGTGAGTGGAGCTCTTATGGAACTCACACCACTTTCCTATGTCCTTTTTCAGCTTCACGGCACTGTTCTTTTCTTGCAGCTTTGGCAGGTTGTCTTGGGCCACCCTGTCTTGGCTTTGTCCTTTGTTTTGTGGTTTGGGGGCACCTTTCCCTTGCTTCGGGTTCATAGATCCAAAGTCTCGCTTCTTTTGTTTAAAATTTTTCTCTATCTTGACGACATATCGGTATGTCGTGCCGAGCGAGGAGATGTTCAGGAATTCTATTTCTTCATGGATGTACTTATGTAGGTAGCCATGGTATTTGAATACCAAATGCTGCTCTGAATCCTTGATACCCAACTTTGTGCGAAGGGTATGGAAAATATTGGTAAACTCCAGCACGTCTTGGTCCCTTCCTTGCTGCAGCGTAGTCCACTTTATGTATTGATCCACATAGCTTCCGACAAGGTAGTACTACTCCTTGATGGGATTCCAAAATGAATTCCAAGTGGGTGTGGCTGAAAATAGTCAGCCCATACTTTCATCCTTTTGCTCGCAGTAGGTTTCCCACTAGTCCTTGATGTGGGGGGCTGCTTTGAGAAGAGTAAAAATAATCTTTTCCCAGCTGGAGAAATCATGAACATAAAAATGCCCTTCTAGCATATTTAACCATTTATCTATGACATTTGCATCTATTTGACCCTCGAAGATGGGGATTTAAAAATTAACTTGTACCTTAAAGGGTGTGGCGTTTCCAAAGTAGCTATTTGAAGCCGATGCGTCACCTCTAGATAGCCGCTGAAGGATCTGGGCAAAGTTGCCCATCATCGCGTTCCTTTGCCACTGGAGGGCTTCTTCGAGCAAGATTTTGATAGGATCTCCTACCCCCTTGTCTTTCTTTTCATCCGCCATGGGAGGCCATTGCGATTTGCGAGGCTAGTCTTGCAAAGGTTCGACCAGTTCAAGCCCTAACTCCTTATATCCCGACCTCATTGGAGACATGTAAAGAAAAACAGAGAAAAAGCAGACCACTCTGATACCACTGATCCGGATTTAAACAGGAATGCAACAAATTACAGAGATAACCATAAACACAGAGGTGCATCAGAAATAATACTTCATTTCATTAATGTAAACACTGAAATATGCTTACAAACAGAAATGGAAATAAACCAGCTAGGGCAATGGTAGCTTATCTCTGAGAAGAGATGTGGCAGCTACATGCCTCTGAACTGTGTTACAATGAGGCTCGAAGGCCTATTTATTGTTGAGAAACAATGGAAAACCCTAAACATCCAAAAACCTAACCCTAGAAGATGAAATACCAAACTGTAGGCCCCGTTTGGTTAAATTGGTATATCAACTTCCTAGGGCCGTATCTTTGGCATACTATCTCAGTTTGACGTGCATAATATCTCGTTAGAAATATCTATTCGAGAACTACAACTTTGGGAAGAGAAACATCAATCCATGGACCCATGTTGCTCCCAGTTTTCCCAAAAAAAACGTCGTTTAGGGCCTCAAAATGGCTGTGGAAGTTCAGGACCCGAAAAACTACTAAAAGTAGTAAATTGTGCTACAATTAAGGAAACTGAAAGGTTGAAAGAAACAATGGTGGGGGTACAATTTCACAGGTGGCCACCAATATCCACCTGGATAAAATTTAGGGTGGGTGCAAGGTAATGTTGGTCTCTCATGACGTGTTACTAGCAATGCAAAAATGGAAAAACAACAATCTATTACCTTGGAGGGATAATTAGAGGTACTCGGGAAATGAATTTGAAGATGGTGCAAAAGGATGAAAAGTAGGAAAATTAATTATATTTCCAAATATATAATTTTTATTTATAGAAATTATGTCTAGATATGTATACTTTGAGTTTTCCTAACATCGGTATGTTATTTTTCATGCAAAATATATAATGCATATGTTCATGTTAGTGCAATCTTTGAGTACCTAAATGATGGGGATAGAAAGAGAGAAGGAGAGATAGAGAGAGGAGAGAAGATAGGGTGAGGAAGAGAGAAGGTTGGATAGGGGTTTTTTTGAAGGAAGGACTGAGGGAGTGAGACAAGGAGGGAGAAAGAGGAGGGGGAAGAGAGAGGAGTGAAAGATAGAAAGAGTGGTGTTGGGGAGGAGAATGAGATTATAGGAGGGAGTGAGGGAGAAAGAGAGAGAGAGGGATAGAGATAGAGACAGAGTTGGAGGGTGAAGAGAGAGAGAGGAGAAGAATAGAGAGAGAGAGAGAGAGGAAGGGGGGGGGACATATATAGGGGGAGAGAGAGGGAGACAGAGATGGAGCTAAAGGTGGGAGAAAGAGTGAGAGAAGAAGAGAGAGATAAGTGGAGAGAGAGAGAGATATGGGGAAGAGATAAAAAAAAAAAGAGGGAGAGAGGGAGTGAGGCATAAAAGAGAGATAGAAGGGGAGAGAGAGTTATACAAATATAGTGAGAGAGAGAGTGGGGATGTGATATATAGAAATAAAGAAGGATATGGGGGGGGGGGAGAGAGAGAAATACAGGGAGAGGGATACTAAGGGAGTGAGGAAGAGAGATAAGGAAGTAGGGATGGAAATAGAGATGGATATGGAGGGGGGAGAGTGAGGCAGGGAGAGAGGAAAGAAGAGAGAGATAGATATGGAGACGAATATAGATATGGAAATAGAGAGAGCAAGGGGAGAGAAAGGGAGGGAAGGAGAAAGCGATGGAGGAGATACATTAGGGGAATTTTGAGGTCTAAAATGGGCCTCATAAGGAGAATACTAGCTAAAATAATAAAATAAAATTTATGAATTTTTAAAGAAAAAGAAAGGAAACTACTTTTTTATTGTATTTTTTGGTTTATCTCTTTATAAGTGTACTTAAATGTGAAGTGTAGACACATGTTAGATGTGGAATCTAATTCCGCATCCAACGAGTACCCACTATGCATACATCTGAGTAGGCCCACATCGAAAAAATTGAAAATACATGAAAAAAAGTGTGTAGAACACGTTTTTTTATGTATTTTCATTTTCTTCAATGTGGGCCTACTCATAATTATTTAGAGTGGGTACTCCTTGGATGTGGAATTAAATTCTGCATCCAACGAGTGTCTACACTTAACATTTCAATAAACCTATAAGGAGATAAGCCAAAATTATCAATTAAAAAAGGAGTTTTCTTCTTTTCCCTCCAAGATATTTTCCCTAGGGATGACATCATCATCTTGAATCATATTGGTTCTTTTAAAGTTATTTTTTTAGCACTTTTTTTGTTTTTAGGCTCATTTTTTACCTCGAAATTTCCCAAATGGAGAATGAGAGGAGGGAGAGGGAGACATATATATATATATATATATATATATATATATATATATATATATATATATAGAGAGAGAGAGAGAGAGAGAGAGAGAGAGAGAGAGAGAGAGAGAGAGAGAGAGAAGAGTGAGAGAAGGAGAAAGGGTTGGACATAGATATAAATATTAAGGGATATTTTGGAGGGGGGGAATGGGTGAGAGAGAGAGAGGGGAGATGGGAGAGAAGGGGGTGGAGAAGGAAGAATGAGTGTGTGAGAGAGAGTGAGAGAGAGGAGAGTGGAGGGAGGGAAGTGTTATAGACATTTTTGTGCCTTACAGCATGAAGCATGAAATGTCCATAATCTAAGGGATCCAAAGTCCCTAAACATGTTGTTCCTACCCCTAGAGGAACAAGGTCAACAAACCACAGCAATCCAAATAAGTTCTCCACTAAAAATTACTCAAAAACAAGGCAATTCTGGATCATGTCAACTGCTCCACTGAGCATCTGCGCTGAATGTCAACTACTCCATGGTCTACCTACGTTGAATGTCAACTCCAACAAAGGCTACCTGCGTTGAGCGAGTTTTGACAAGTGGAAGTCTCATTCCTCAATGTGTCAATGCCCAGGAAGCTTCCAAAATGACACTTGGATCAGGGAATTCGACTGGTGATGAGTAAGAGGTTCTAAATCTCCAAGTGGACTCAAGAACTGAAGAAGAACTGAAGTGGGAGAGGACACTAGTCACATCTCAGGCTGACTCATCCTCTCTCCAAAACTCTATATATGGATCTCTCTCCCATGAGATCAGGAGGCTGGAACTTTGTGAATGTAAAGAATTGCTGTTGGTTTGAGTTTAGAACTATTGAGGTAATTTGCTTTAAAGGAGGTGAAGAGGAGATTTCTTTCTACTGGGAAGGTGATGCTGGATTGGGCCTCTTATGGTTGTATCACTTCCTGAACCTTACTTCTTCCATTAATAAAGCATTTGAGGTTCTTCTATATGCATGTGTTTCAATGATGTATTGTTGTACTTGTGTATTTGATTTATTCTAATGCTTGAATCAATTATGAATGTATGCTTCTTGTAGTTTCCCTCTCTTGTCATTTTGCAGGATCTTGGTGTAGCTGGGCCCGTGAAAGAGCAAGGAGCTGGGGACAAGCAGCAAGGAGAGAAGATTGGATCAACCATTAGCGGAAGACATCGGTTAGTGGATCTCTTTCTCCCCTCTTTTACATCTCATAAAGAAGAAATCTTAGATAGCTTTGCTTTGATTGTTGCTAAGGAACTATCACCCTTAGAGTGGGATAGGGTCATTCCGTATTGGATACTTTTCCCAACAACAAATTGGCGACTCCGCTGGGGAACGTATCTTGTTGGTTTGTTTGTGTTTTTGCTATTCATTTTATAAACACAGGGAGTACCGAATCGAACTGCATTTGGATCTTTCAAATGCAAAGTAGAGGGCGGCTACTCTAGCTTAGTTTATGGGCATGTTTATGATTTGAAGAGCTGATCCACAAGGACTCTGAACAACTCTTAGTGATAGCTTTTCATCCTCCTTTGAATCATCCTTTAGTGTGTACTTGATTGGTAGCTTTGATTTGGCCAAAAACTGTTGATTTTTGAGCAAACTGTGACCCAGAACCCAGGAGAAACGAGAGTTTCTCCTTCAGCGCAACTGTTGTGAAGGCAGTCTGCATTTCAACGCAGGTCCCGTGAAGGCTACCTGCGCTGAATGTCAAACTGACAGTGTTGAGGTTGCGCTGAACCAGTTAGGCCTTGTGCAACTGGGGTTCTCTGATTTCTGTTGCCCTGTTTTCATCCCTGTTTTTGCAGCCTGTTATCAGCCAATGTACCTATCTGAAACCACCTTTCTTTGCCACTATTCCGCCTCGGTTGTATAAAGAAACTGTATTTGTTCTTTGTGTATTTCTTACTTCATTTTCAGTTTCCCATTACGAAAGTGAACTAGTCTTGCTGTGACCTCTTAGATCTAGACCTGTCATAAGTGTCGTTTTGATCTTAAGAGTTAGTTTGTTTGCTGTTCATAGCTGATCGAGCATTTACTTTCGTCAAATGGTTTGAATTTATGTATTTCTAGTGTTGAAACAAGTAAATCTTAAGGTGTCTTTTGATTTTGGACAAAAGCTTGTTTGTTTTCACTTGAAATTGAATTCAAAGTTATACAACAACTTTCTTTTTGTAATACATCAACATTAAGAAAGAGAAAAGAAATACCTGCATTGTGCATGTGCATTTTGACAGCTTGCATGTTGATTTAGGAAAAAGTGCATTAGTGTGTGCTCTATGATCTGTGTGAAAAGATGATGTCTTTCTTTTCCCTCAGTAGTTAAGATTTTCATAAGTTGAAAAGATTGGAAAAAGCTTGCTTATCATCTTTAGACTGCATTTAGGAGTTGTACCATACATCTCGTGGTGATCCATAAAGGCAAACTACTAAACAAGATCAACCTAAAATAAATTGAATTTACATAACAACGCTTTGAAACATAACACAAACACATAGAGGTCTAAGCTAGAGACATGTTCCGGTGTCGTTAAATGTGATATCTTACCATTGAGTGGTTGGGTGATTCCTCCACGGTGAAGCGATAAGTATCAATACGGACTTGTGCTCCCACGTACCGTCGCGTATATATTGGGAGACCCCTATAGGAATAAAGCCTTTATCCATAGGAAGCCATGTCGGCCGCCCTACTGATCGCAATGCAGTGAACACAGCATTCACGAAGATCGACCACCCGTACCGTAAAACGTATTCTGTGGTTTTGCGAAAAGTTTGGCACACCCTCTGCCTAGAACTCCAGAGCAGTTTCTTTTGGCCTTTTTCAAACTCTATAACTAAAAAAGTCCATCCGAGCATTTGTCACTTCGGGCTCGTTAAAACATCGAAGGAGACTAGAGTCATCTTTAGCTTTTTCTCGACTCTTTAAAAGTGAAAAAGCAAGTTGCGTCTAAGCGTCGTTAAAATTTATTTTAAACGGAATAATCATCACCATTCCCTCGCTGATCTTCGAAGTTAGTCTTTTGGCATCATAAGTTCTTGTAGAATCACTAAGAAATCTTTTGGATAGACTAGATATGTCTGAGAAACCGTCGACATCTAGGACTGTGTCATCCGACACAGCAGCAACAAAACCTCCTGCTGCTACTCCAACAATGTACGCCGGTATACATCTGTCCCGGCAAGTTATCAACAACAAGCCGGAGTCCAATCAGGGACGACGACATGGTTAGTTCCTATTTCTTCATCCGGATTATCATCTGGTATTTCTTATGTTGAAACTCAACAAATTGATCCAATGTGTCTTCAAAGGCCAATTTACCCTTTAAGTACTGGATTTCCACCATATGGAGGGCAGTATGCTCTTTCATTGTTCCCTCCCAGAGAACAACCATATGGGAGTTTACAACAAAGTTCAGGTCAAACTGGAATTACATCCAGCGGTTGGGTACCAATTCTGCCTCAACAACCAGGGGTTGTATATTCAATGCAACCAGTACACCCTGTGTCGAATATTCCCACCACACCTGCTATGGTGAATGTGTCGCAAGTACAAGCGCAACCTGTTGTATGTCGACCCCAAGTTTCTCAGGTTGCAATACAACAGCCTCTTGTCTCAACGACTCAATCACAATCTCAGGGTAGTGCCTCCTTATCTGGAGCGACTCAGGCTCAAACAAGTACTGTGACTCCTCATCTTGGTCAATCATCCAGTATTGGTCAACAGCAAACAGTCCAACAACCAGAGCTGGTTCAATCTCAACAACCGCCTTTCCAGCAATCATATCAAGGACCTGAGCAACAAGTCTTTGTAAGTAATGGGAAACCATACTATAATGGTTATGCCCATCAACCTTGTCAAAGTTGCCAGCATTATGCTGGTTTGCAAAGACCCATTGCTCAGGCGATCCCATCTTATCCTGGATATGCTTCGCCTAACCTGAATCAACAGTTGCCCTTTGTGGAAACTCTAGAATTACCAGATCTAAACCGGCTGACGAATGATCCAATTGCTTATGCCCCTTGCTGGCCAGCGATTCCGCATAAACTTCCGTCAGATATTCCTAAATTTAATGGAAATCCGGGTGAAGATCCGTCGAATCATGTGATGACATTCCATCTATGGTGTTCATCAAACACCCTGAATGATGATTCGATAAGACTTCGCCTCTTTCAGAGGACGTTAACGGGTCCAGCGGCAAAATGGTACATTGAATTGCCTAGAGCTTCGTTCGACAACTTCAGTACCTTAGCCACAACCTTTTTAACCCATTTTCAATTACCGATAAGGTATGAAACGGGAACAGAACTCCTTACCAACTTCAAACAGACGACCGCCACCCACATATCTGATCATATACATGAGTGGCGACATCGTCGTAGGATGGTAAAAACGTACGTTCCCGATCAGCTATTAGCTGAATGGTTTATCAAGTCATTACTTCCTGCCATCACGGAAGATGTGGCAAAGGGGGGAGTCGTAACGGAAGAGCAGGTTATCGCTCGTGCGCAATATCTGGACTTGGTCTATACTCAGTCCGGCACGCTCTACGAAAAAATACCTGACGCCCCTAGACCGGAATTCTCAATTCCTCCTCCTCCTAAATCAAACAATGACTCTCACGCCGGCGATGGCGTGATTGGCAAACACAAAATGTCTAGTCAAAATGCAAATGAGGAACTTCTTGCCTCAGAAGTAAATGCCATGTCGACCGACAAGGGCAAACAACTGAAGCAACCAGGGGGCAAGAAGAAAAAGAAAGGGGGAAAAAGGAAACCCCCGGCAGGGTGTCATATATGCGATGAGGATCATTGGACGAAAGATTGTCCACATATAGCTGAAGTTAAGAAACTCTTTAAGAGTTCAAAAACCCCAGCAGTATTGACTGATCCGTTTCCTAATCCAGGTCAAAATCTGGTTGCTAATAAAAATGCTTCCCGATCCCAAGTGCTTATGTTGTCTGTATCAAAGCAGCAGAATGATGCTTTGACAAGGAATAAAGATTACGGGAATCCGCAACTGTCGAACGACAAAGGTAAAGATCAACCGAGTAGTTCGACAACAACTTCAACCGAAGTTGTACCACCCATAATTCCTGAATTAACAATAAAATTGCCAAAGGGAGTAGTACACAATTCGACATTTAATCCTCGTGCCAGAGCGGCGCAGCATTATAACATAGTGAAAGACCTGGCCCAATCGTCGCCCGCTATGTCGACACTTGAGGTACCACAAAATTGCCCCTCCCAAGAGCAAGCTTTATTATCAGCAATAGCTGGGATTGGCCCAATGGATTCCAATCTTGTGGCCTTTGATCATAAAGGATATGACCCTCAGTTACCAGCTCAACTAGCTTTCCTTATTCAAGTGAAAGCCCTCAACAAAACTGTTCATCGAACAATTATTGATGAGGGGGCATCTACATGTCTTATGTCGATGAGTTGCTGGAAAAATTTAGGCTCACCACCCTTGTCTAAATCGTCAACAACATTAAAAGCATTTGATGGACGATCATACACTCCATACGGGATTTTAAGTAACTTGCGAGTTGAAATAGGGGGAAAAACAGTAGAAGTTGATGTTGAAGTAATCGACGGAAACCTCGATTACAACATCCTACTGGGAAGGCCCTGGATATATGCCATGGCCGCAGTTGTGTCGACCTACTTCAGGAAGATTGCATTTCCCTTTCAAGGAGGAATTACAGTCGTCGACCAACAAACTTTCTTCTCCGAGAGTTCACAAGTTACGGGAAGCATTCCAATGATCCATGGAAGCAATCATTCGCTTCAAAATATTGGAGTAGGTCTCCTAAAAGACTCTGCCTTAATGGGTACTTTTGCCCTACTGCCTCCGAGTAATCTGGTGGAAACGGCCACAGTGGAAACCTACAAAATGAAATCTTCTATATCTAATGGATTCGGAAGATTCCTAAACATTTTGTCAGCATGGATCATCGCCCTAATAGAAATACTGTAAATACAGTGGGCTCCGAGGACGGTTCTTATCTCGTGTCAACCTCGTTAAAAAATGAAACAAGGAGTCATGAGGATAGTTCTTTTACTATGTCAACCTCATTAAAAAATGAAACAAATCCCCTTTTCAAATCTCAAAGGTAAACCTTCATTCCAACCACCGAGTTGAATGCAATGAAGCTTGGGGGGCATGCACCTCGATTTGAGTTATTATGCTGGGGGCATGCAAAAAGTACGAGCAGTTTTAGCAAAGTTCATGCTCGTTAAAAAATAAACGCAAAATCGAGCAGTTTTAGCACGAGTTTATGCTCGTTAAAAAATAAATGCACCTGTGAGCAAGCTTCCCCCCAGAGTTCAAGCCCATCCAGAAAAAATGAACCGGTAAATAACCATTTGAGATCGTAAATTCATCAGCCATAAAAGCCTTGGTCGTGTTTGCACCGTCACCTCCACTTTTCATTTGGCCGATCATTCACCTCCACTTGATGGTTTACCTATTTTGAGGAACAGCTACGAAGAGTGATTTCACCTAGCCATCCTTGTGACACTGTCGTGATTGGAAAATTCCAACCTGTACCTGGAATCTGCTGCTATCCCTGTTTATCACTCGTTCCTCAAAATACGAGTCTTCTTTGAGCTCTTTCCACTGACTCGTAAAATATGAAAAGTTTGTCGAGTTTTGGCCTTCCAGCTCGTTAAAGCGACCGGAAGAGCTATCCCTCCTCTAGATTTTAATCTTTTTGGACCTGAGGGATTATTGCACAAAAAGATCGAGCGCTTGTCTAGTTCGGCTCGATAAAACTATCGAACATTCATCCCTTCTGTATTGTTTTATACTTTTTCGGACTTAAGGGATTAGATGACGAAAAAGGACCTTTGGAGTTAACTTTACGTACCTTTTCAGACTCTCTAAAAAAGAAAAGGACCGACCTGTCTTTGTCGCTAGACTCGTTAAATGCATTAAATAGCGACAAACTTGTCTTTAGACGAGAACGAGTTTCCCTATCGCTAGGCTCGTTAAAACATAGCGATGGGCTTGCCCGAAGGGCAGGTTATAGAACAAGCATATGTTATCCTCCTCAAGCTTGACAAAAATAAATAGGTACTGGTCAGAAATGACTGGGGAAAAATTGGGAGAAACTCAAAGCTTTGATGGTAGCAAGTCGCTCTTGAACATGACACTTTTCCTCCGTACCACATCGGGTTGGGTTGTTTCATTCACCGGTCTCATCACCATGGTCTCGCCACACCATCCACATTTGGGGTAATGCTACCGATCCATCGCATCAGTGTCGTTATATGTTCAAGAGATGTTGTTCAGAAAGAGTCAACCGTGTCCCATCCACTGCCATACATCATCTTTCATCCTTTCATGACCGCCACCCTGAATCATATTTCACAAATCGTTTTCACCTTCATCACAATCATTAGCTCCGTTCCGTGTCACTGATGTGGGATTCATTAAGGCCCTCCTTTGATGGATCGCTTCTTGTCGACATCAGCTCATTATCCAAGAAGTTGATCTAGGAACACCCCCCTCAGTACTTTAAAGCTTGCATGCCTCAATGGCAAGTTTCTCACTTCCGGCGACAGGTATACATCAATGACCTTCGACCGAAAGATTTTGCGTGGTGTTCGACGCCAAGTCCTCTATTCACACCACGTGAATTGTACTGCAGTACCTTGAGGGTCATCATCATTATCGGTGATTCCTCTCGCGCTTGTTAACAGTTTACATCATTGACTGGTAATCAAGCAATGTCTTTCCATGTTCGACTCCAAGAAATTCTCACATGGATTGACTTGTACTTAGAGTGAAGATCGGACGAGTTTGAAGACCCCGGATCTAGTTTCATCCATCCGGGCTGCGATATATATTCAGGAAATAAAAACATTGACATGTGCAGCAGATGATCATCCTACTCAAAGGATGATAATTTCATCAGAAAATTATCAGTCTACCATCAGACGATTGTCTGTTCTATGTACAAAAAAAGTATTTATAAAGCTGAGCATGGGAATGCCCGCCTCAGCTAGATCATGAAAGCAGTATGAAAAATAATGTATTGTATTGTATCTTATTACAGGTCACCTCCCAGTGATTGAATGAACTTCGGATCCTCCTAATAAAGCATTTCACCCGATAAACGACCTCATACTTTAGGGGGCAACTGTTATAGACATTTTTGTGCCTTACATCATGAAGCATGAAATGTCCATAATCTAAGGGATCCAAAGTCCCTAAACATGTTGTTCCTACCCCTAGAGGAACAAGGTCAACAAACCACAGCAATCCAAATAAGTTCTCCACTGAAAATTACTCAAAAACAAGGCAATTTTGGATCATGTCAACTGCTCCACTGAGCATCTGCGCTGAATGTCAACTGCTCCATGGTCTACCTGCGTTGAATGTCAACTCCAACAAAGGCTACCTGCACTAAGCGAGTTTTGACAAGTGGAAGTGTCATTCCTCAATGTGTCAATGCCCAGGAAGCTTCCAAAATGACACTTGGATCAGGGAATTCGACTGGTGATGAGTAAGAGGTTCTAAATCTCCAAGTGGAAGCAAGAACCTCCAAGTGGACTCAAGAACTGAAGAAGAACTGAAGTGGGAGAGGACACTAGTCACATCTCAGGCTGACTCATCCTCTCTCCAAAACTCTATATATGGATCTCTCTCCCATGAGATCAGGAGGCTGGAACTTTGTGAATGTAAAGAATTGTTGTTGGTTTGAGTTTAGAACTATTGAGGTGATTTGCTTTAAAGGAGGTGAAGAGGAGATTTCTTTCTGCTGGGAAGGTGATGCTGGATTGGGCCTCTTATGGTTGTATCACTTCCTGAACCTTACTTCTTCCATTAATAAAGCATTTGAGGTTCTTCTATATGCATTTGTTTCAATGATGTATTGTTGTACTTGTGTATTTGATTTATTCTAATCCTTGAATCAATTATGAATGTATGCTTCTTGTAGTTTCCCTCTCTTGTCATTTTGCAGGATCTTGGTGTAGCTGGGCCCGTGAAAGAGCAAGGAGCTGGGGACAAGCAGCAAGGAGAGAAGATTGGATCAACCATTAGCGGAAGACATTGGTTAGTGGATCTCTTTCTCCCCTCTTTTACATCTCATAAAGAAGAAATCTTAGATAGCTTTGCTTTGATTGTTGCTAAGGAACTATCACCCTTAGAGTGGGATAGGGTCATTCCGTATTGGATACTTTTCCCAACAACAGGAAGTAATTTCACAGAAGTGTGCATGCATTATAGAATGTGTTCGTAGTCTTTCCAAGGTCCACAACATGTGAAAGGGTGAGGGAGGAATGTAGGTCAATGTTAGTCTCAAGAATGTGTACATGTTCCTCAAAACATCCACACAATTTTTTATGAATGTGTGCATAGTTACGACAAGCATTAACATGTGTTCTCCAATGTTAAGTATTTTATGTTAGACCTTTAATGGTAAATTCAATAGTGAACACTTGTTCTAGATAGAGCTACCAAATTTCGATGTTTTGTTTATGGACCATTTCAATTACACCATATTATTTGTTGAATCGCCTTCATTAATTTTTATGGACTAGAATTGCTTCGAGGTAGGAATATTGTTGGGCATCATTTTTGTGGCTAAAAATTGTTGAAGCATAGCCAAATTGTTGGATTTCTGCTAAATGCTTTCAAGTTTGGTATTATTTGGGTTTTCAAGAGCAATTATGGGAGTGGCATAGAGTAGTGAATAAAGGCTATAAATCATAACTATGAGTGAAGAAATCAACAAAGAAATACTTGATAACAAAATGATAACTGAGGATTTCAAAATTGCAATGCTCAGATAGGAATTATAGGACATAATGAATGAAAATTTCATGGTGGAAAAGGTAAGGTATTAATTTTAGGTAAGGAATTAATTTCTAGAAATATGTCATTAATTTATATAGTTATAGATTTTTAATGAGGGAATTTCTTATAGATAAGAATTCATCTGTCTAGGATGGTCTATGGATGTAACCTTTGTGGGTAGATGGGATGGAAAAGGTGGTGGAGGTGGACTACAATTAACCCCTATGGTTTGTAGCAATGATGGAAGTTCCCTAGAGGAGATAATTTATATCCCAAAAATTGGGGTAATGTGATGATAGTGAGGAACAAATGATGGGGGAATAGTTGCTATGGTTTGTAGCAATGATGGAAGTTCCCTAGAGGAGATAATTTATATCCCAAAAATTGGGGTAATGTGATGATAGTGAGGAACAAATGATGGGGGAATAGTGAGTGGTAGTAAATGATATGTAAGTGACATAGTGGGAAAATGGGAAAATGACCAAACCCACATACAAATTTATAATATTTTAATTAGTTAATCAAAATAAGACAAAAAATAATCTAAAAAAAATTTAAGTTGACATATGATACTTAGGAATGGGTTATATGTCCATACCAAGTAAGCATGGGTCCTCACTTGATGTGACTACAATTTGTAGAAACATTAAAGGGACATGGAAATATACCCAAACTAAAAGCATCTATAATGTGGACTGAAAAAATATAAAAATGTTTGCAAAGAGGGATCATTTTAGTTTTCCATATCTAAGTATGCAGTGCACCAAATGAACAAGCAACTTGTATTATAACATTAGGGGAAAAATATAGTATTGATGCATATGCCCAGGTGGGGGAGTGCTATCATAGCAATTGAAAAAGACATAATTATATATATATATATAAATAACACACACAGTCACACATATGGTTTATTGTGTGCTTTCTTTATATATATTATAATTTATATGTTGTTTGTAGTTTCTACACCATGATAGCACTCCTCCTTCCCAAGAATATGAATCAGTGCTAGTTTTTGCCACTAATGTTGAAGTGAAATTTGCTTGTTCATATAATAAAGAACATAGAGATGATCAAGATAGTTACCTCCTCCATAAAAATATGTTGTTTACTGCCCTCCATCAACCCATAATAATTATGTTCATAGTTGGTATATATATGAGGTTCACATAAGCCTCCATGTGGCCTCTCCTAGTCGAACAGTGTTGCATAATTTCATGGTCTAACCCATCCTCCAACATCACTTGTTGATCTCTCTTGGTGTAATGATGAAACTAAAAACCACATATAATTAGATATATAAAGAAAACACACAATAAACTTATAAGAAAACTTTGGGAAAGTCACAAAACTTATAGGCTTTCATGTGGAATGGTAGAAATGGAGTGATTGAAAAAGTTGTGGTGGGGTGGAGGAGCATGGAAATAAAAAACAATGTGATGCTTATGATGGAAGGGGCTCAAAATATCATTATTTATATGATGATGGCATGGGGAATGGTGAGATATATGGTGTTAGTGGTGTAGGGAATGGTGAAATATGTTGTGCTTGTGGTGTGGGAAATGGTGAGGTTAGTGGTGCTTGAATTTTCCCTTGCATTTGAACTATGGTGGTCATTGTGGTGGTTTTATTTTTTTTGTGGCAATGTGGAGGGGTTGAAGAAGAGGAAGATCGTGAATGGTGAGGGTAGAATGCTAAGGTAGTGAAAGGTGTGTTTCAAGAGAGGAGAGAAATGTCAGTGAAGGCTTTTCAACCACTAATAGTGGCCTACTAGAGTGAGATGGGAAGGGTAATGTATCCTAGGAACTATAATTGTGTTCTCCCCCCATTTATGAAGCTTCCAAATCAAGTTCATCAATTGTCAAAGGATCAAGATTTAATAGAGGAGATGTAAAGCAATGATGAAATATAGCAAGAGAGGCATTTGTGTTTATATTTATAGGAATTCATGGCATGGATTACTCTACTCATTTTGGTTTGCTTACATGGAAAGGAAGAACTTTGTTTCTTGTTAGCCAAGTAACAGAGATGTTTTAACCCTAGAGACAAAACCTGGTTGCTAAGGAACCAGTGCCCAAGATATCCACAAGATTGATAAAGCTTTTAAGTGAATCTTTTCGAGAGGGAAAGACTATGAGAGATGCAATGAATGGTCTAATTCAAAAAACTAATATTCAAAACCAAAATGGCCAGGTCACTGAGGATTATAGGGTTTAAATTACAAATATGGCTAGAAGAGAGATGAAGAGAGACAAGGTTTTATAACTCAAGCACTCAAGAATCTAAGTTCAAACACTGCATAAAGAATGGTGAAAAAGGTTAGAAATATGAAGGGATTTTCAGAAAGGTGGAGCACCCATTAAGAGATTTAAATCAGAAATATGAGTACCAGGTCAAGGTAAATTCATAATCAAGACTTAAAAAACTCAGCTTCTACATACACTCATACCAGTAGAAGAAAACGTCAATGAATGATAAAAACCATGGAAAGAGAAACAATATTGCAATGTACCCAATGTTGGAATCAAATTGGTTTTTTATTATTCAGTTTTCAAGAGATTTCTCCATTACATGTTTTTTAGAATTTTCCAACTTTGAACCTTTACAAAGTCACTATTTTGGAATTTTAATCTTTCCCTAGTCTAAATTTCTCGATCAGTTTCAAAACTGATTCTTGAAATAGTTATAAAATTGTTTCCTTTTTTAGTAGTTTTTAAAATAAAAATAAAAATAATAAAATTACAAAAATATTAATTTAATATTATATATTTTTTATATATATATAATATTAAATCAAATGTTTCCCCTTTACAAAATATATCTAGTGCCCATATCGAGTGCCCATTAGATTTTACATTGTTGTTAAACAAATTAAACCTATGCTCGAATTTACAACAAACACAACAATGTTTGATTTTAGACTTTTGTGATCCATATTCAATTTTGAGAATGTCTTTTGGATTAATCTTGAGAATTTCTTTTGAAAACATTATAACTCTTATAACCCTACAAGGAAGAGAAATGAATGATAAATTTCATCAGTTTTAACAAGCTCATATGTCGATTTCAAATAAAAGCCAAATCCAGCTTTTTTAAAATGTTGTAGGGATGCATCAGCGATTCCATTTTTTGGTTATATTAAACACTACCTTAACATTTCTAAAAACAAGCATATAATTTTTAAGATGATTCTTGCTTTGCTTCGGTTTGAAATTTGCAGGGTAAGGAAGGATCTTGATTTCTTACCGTGTAGGTTATTATCCCTTCACTTGGATCTTGAGAATGGAATTTCCTACACTCTCTAGAGAGTGATTGATGGGTGTACATCCTCAAAAAGTCTATGATTAGAATCAATTTCAAAGAGAAAGCAATCTTCCAAATTTATTATACTACAAGGTAACGTTTCTTCCTTCCACATTGATTCAACTTCATCAACTTCATCATGGAGAAGATCAAGGGAGACCAAATCTCGACCCTTAATTCATCGCGTAGTCTAACGAGGCGGAGGAGTTTCCCGGAAAATTATGGAAATTCCAGTCATATTTAGAGAAAATCCGGCAAGGATTTTTGTAAATCCAAGATATAGTTTTTAAACTTCAAAATTTTAGATGTCTTAGACATTTGTGATGGTGTTGAATCCATTTCCACCATCAAAAACATGATTTAAACACTGCCTCTACAAGATTTTTTGAAATTTTTTTACCCAGATTCCAGCCACTTTTGACCATCCAGAGAAGGAAATTCCTCCCCCTCATTAGACGAATCCCTTAATTCATGGGTCACCTTCCAGTATTCCAAATTATTTACGTCTTCAACTCCCATTTCCTCCGGTGTGGAATCTGACATTATTTGGGAATTTTAGGGCATTGGATCCAGTGAAGTTGTTTGCAGTGAACACTCATTGGTCGTGATATCTAATTCTTCTGGCGTTAACTAGATGACTCTTCCTCACATTTCAGTGATTCTCGTCCATTTAACTCTCCCACCATACATTCCATCGTTCCCTCGGCTGATTCATACTTTCCAACCCCTCCTCACCATCTATTGTTGAACCAAATTCTAATTTCCCTTCCCTTTGTCTCATTACATCTTCCAACGTAGACTCCCATTCATGTCCTCCCTTCCCTAATAACATTAATAATAATCACATTTATCATAACAATAATAAAATGACAGTAATATCTCTTATAATAATAATAATTATTATTATTATTATTATTCTAATAATAATAAAAATAACAACAACATCACTAATAAAAATGATATCATTTTAAATAATAATATGTATCATAACAATAATAATAATAGTAATTTTTCTATTAATAATAATAATATTATTATTAATAATTGTCTGTATGGGGTAGCTCAATTAGCAGTGGTCGTGGAAATGAAGTCTCACTGAATCGGAGGCCTTGGGTTCAAATCTTGGGCTACCCTCCCCATAGAGGAATGAATAATGGACATCTAAACACGAAAATCGGAGAGCCTTACCAAGCTTACAAAAAAAAATATTAATAATTATTTTTTTTCTAATAATAATAATATATTTAATCATAATAATTAAAATTATAATAATACATCTTCCCGAGCCTCTTATAGGAATGTCGTTAATTTATTTAGTAAATTTTGATCTTACTGTTTTTCACATCTTGGAGAAAGGGTTAAATTTTACCTTTGCCCCAAAGACATTCCCATAAAGGACATTATTTGTAACACTGAATATGGGATTAGAGACCTTCCTGATAATGTTAAGGAGGTTATTAAGCAATATTTCTCTATTGTTCTTAGGAAAGCAAAGCCACCTAAAAGCAAGTATAGCAAATACAAATTTCTTGCCCTTGAAGCCTTAAAAGATAACCCCGACATTGTCCTTAAAGGCTAGTAAATATGGGGTCATTGTAATTTTAGATAAATTCGACTATGTCAGCAAAATGATATACCACCTTTATAATAGCAGGAGTTACAATAAAACCTAATAAGAATCCCATTAAAAAAGTTATAAAAGATATCACTTGCGCCATTAAATCTAATAATGTTCTTAACCCCCTTAGCAAAAAGCTTATTGAGAGCAACCCTCTCACCCCCAAATTTTATGGGCTTCCAAAGATTCATAAAGTTGGGCCCCCCCTAAAACCTATTGTTAACACAAAAGGTGGGCCCACTTATCTTCTAACCAAGTTCTTAGCTCAGAATCTCAAACCTTTGGTTGATCACATTAATTTCTTCATAAAGGACTCTATTTATTTTGTTAATGAGTTAAAATGCATAAGGCTAGACCCCGGGGATTTAATAGTTAACTTTGAAGTTGTTTTTCTCTATACAAAAATCCCTATTGATGAAGCCATCCATGTCAAAAATCGTATTATCGATGATAACATTGCCAAATTGGTCGGTATGTTCCTAACCTCTACCTATTTCAGCTTCAGTGGTGAATTCTATGAACAAATCTGTGGAGTAGTTGTGGGTTCTCCACTCTCCCCCGTTGTTGCAGGAGGATTTTGAGACCAAAGATTTGGCCTCTGCTCAATTCTTCCCTAAGCTTTCAAAGAGGTTTATTGACGATACATGCGTCATCTAGCCCCATGGGCGTGAGAAGTTAGAATTGTTCCTTCTTCATCTAAATTCTTAATCTGACTCCATCAAATTCGCGATGGATGTGGGGGTAGATTGTACCCTTCCTTTCCTTGATGTTCTCCTTTTTATAAGGGAAGATGGTTCCTTATCACACCAAGTCATTCATAAAAATTGTCACACAAAGGAATATCTTCATCCAGTTCTCACCATTTCCAGCGCATAAATTTGAAGTTCTTAACACGCTAGCTACTCGTTCTTTAAGGATTGATGATGATAATCACCTTGAAGATGAAAATCTCATCTTCTGAAATTTTTTGAAAATAATGGATATAGCAAGCATCAGGGTCTTAGAGCTTTTCAAAGAGCCAACAAAGAACAGAGGATTAAGAAAGCTTGTGATGAATAGGTTTCCAATGGTCTACTTCCATTCATCCATGGGACCACAGATAAGATTTCTCATATTCTTAAAAATAATAAAATTTATGCTACCTTGAAGCCCCTTCATACCATTAGAAGTTCCCTTAAAGTCGTCAAGGACCCAGTGAACCTTAAATACATGAAAGGAGTTTACTCAATCCCTTGCTCTTATGGGATTCCCTAAATAGAGGAAATTGGTCGCTCCATTAATCAAAGAATTCAAGAGCATGCAGTACAAATTAAGCATAATCGTTCTCGCTCCTCAGCTATAGCTGAACATGCAAAGAAAACTAAGCATCATGTATGCATTAAGGATTCCTAGGTCATCACTAGAATTGATCACTTCCATCATAGGAAGTTAAGAGAGGCCATTGAAATTGAGAAGCAGGTGAATACTCTCAACAGGGACAATGGTTGGAAATTAAGAAAGAGTTGGATTCATGCCCTCTCTTCTTGTTAGTCTTTTTTCGTTTCTCTCCTTCTTCTTCCTCTTTTTTTACAGGGTTGTATATTTATAATAACATATAATAATATTATTTGTAATAATAATGTATTTTATTCTAATAATAATATAATTATAAAATAATTATTTTCATATATCTAATAAACTATTCCATTATATAAAATGTATACTTTGATTTATTATTATTATTATTATTATTATTAGTTTAATTAATTAAATTTATTTATTTATTTATTTAGTATTCTTAATCCTATTTGACATTTTTTTTTCCTATTTGACCTACTTCTTAATCTAATTAATATATTGGAATTAATATTTATTATATAATTATTATATAATAAATATAATAATATTAGATGTATTATATAATAATAATTTATATTTAAATTTAAATTTGAATCTCTCTTCTCAAATAATATATTTTCAATTTAGTCTAAGTTCTCCTACTTTTCCTATATTTATCTATTATTTCTCCTAATATGTACCCTTCTATTTGTATAATACTTAGTTTCCATAACTAACTAACTGTTTTCTTAATTAATTTAAAATATTGATCAATACTCTATCATAATGTTCACTTTTAATTAATATATTTTATTTTCCTAATGGCTATTTCTAGAATTGGATGCATCTATGGTATTTAAACATAATGATAGACTAGTTCTTTCAACTTTGTCCTAAGGATGAACTGCATTAGATGGTTTGAAATGTCTTTGAACAACAAACAATAATGTGATTAAACTGAAAGACATTCTCGAAAAAACAACAATGTTTGAAATATGGTGAATAATGGTGTAGGCCGAGGATTTCGTGGCATCCACATTTGAGGTGAGGTGGAAGGCGTGTAGGCTCCTTTGGTGGTTGATGGTGCATGGGTCCCAATTTTATGTCATGCACATATCGAAAACAATGAGTAGTGTCATAGAAATTGAAAATAGCTTTGCAACAACCCTTGTGGTAGTTTTGGAAAATGTAAGGGGTGTGGGGGTGTCGCAACCAATACAAGTCATTGATTTGGTGAATGGAGGTTTTGATGAAACCATTTTTCGATACCCCTTCATCACTTAACTCTTGGGCATGTAAGCCTGTCACATGCCATCATATTTGGGCATGAAAAATTTTGGTTGTCGATTGCTCATCACTTCTTGCAAACCCTTCCATTTTCCAAACATTTCCTCTGCGGCTAGACCTAGAGCCCCTCGCCCCTTTAATTCTTCTTCCAAAACCTCTACAGGTTTCCTATGTAACTTGACCCTCTTAGACCTAACATTTTAGCATGGGACAAAAGAGGTTGCATGCCAATGTACCAATCAATAGCGCCCACCCCACCTTGGCACGTTGGGCAATGCCACTGCCTTGCAAACTCGTTGATCTCCTCAATCGCTAAAGCATCCAACGATTGGAAAAATTTCCTAAACACCTCATCCTTCTTGCAGATTATCCATCTTGGTCTGAAATTCTCCTTCAAGATTGTAAATGCTTGATTCTACTTGAGTGAGCTTCTATTTCACGGTCTTTCCCTGAATGTGTATGATAAGATTGATGCTACTCTCAAGGTATTATAGATAACCCTAAATTTTAACACCATGTTTTTGATATCAAACCAAGTTAGTGATTACCCCTACTTCTTAGCTTGTTTAATGGCCTCTTGCTCGGTCGTGAAAACATCCAAAATCTGGGGGTGTTCGGTAAGGTATTTGACGATCCATGTCAAGACACTTGCAGTCGTATCATGTGTTGCAAAGAGGACACCAATTGCATTGTCTGCAATCTAGTTTTCATTAAGAGTTTGTCCATTTTATTCAAGCCCTTCTAAACAGGCACATTCATTGTTCATCTCTCCTCAATAAAATTTTCAGTATTTCTCTCAGTTTCCTTCTTGCCTTGAGTGACTTAATCTTAATTGGGTGTTCATTTGATTTTATTTTGTTGGAAATGATCCCACATTGTTAAGACGAAATAAATCCTCGATATTTTATATATAGTACTTTTGGTGAGCTTTGTCGACACGTTGTGCACTTATATTGGCCCCATGGTGGGCTCGTCCCTTGGTATGGTACCTTGTGTGTCGAGCTTCCTTGTGATTGTAATTGGTAGAATTTGATAGCAATCTGGCATTAAAAGAAATTATTTACATAAAAGGCCAAGGAAAATAGGCCTCATGTTCAATAATTTTAAAAGAACTTCTTTACATAAAAGGCCAAGACAGTGAAAAGGCTTATAAAAACCAAATTTTTTCCCATAGTTATAATTTTTTTTAATGGAAAATTATAAGCTTTGTGCTTCACATAAAAAGAGGTAATTTGTTAAACAAAATCCATAACATCATCAACATAAAAGGCCAAGGAAAATAGGCCTCGTGTTCAATAATTTTAAAAGAACTTCTTACATAAAAGGCCAAGAGAGTTAAATGCTTATAAAAACCAAATTTTTACCCATAGTTATACTTTTTTTTAATGGAAAATTATAAGCTTTGTGCTTCACATAAAAAGAGGTGATTTGTTAAAAAAATCCATAACATCATCAACATATGTTTCTTCCAATTTTCCAGTCTTCTAAAATTTAGTGGTCTTTCTTTTAATTTTGATCTCTTGTTGGATTTATCCTACAAAATATTTTGATATTTTGATTGTGCAAGATTGAGATACAACAACAGATATGCCATGAGCATGAAGAAACACGTGAAGAGTCAAGTTACAACAGTGAATCATGGATGTTCTTAGTGTGAAGAAACAATTTTGGTTTGGTGTTGTTTTCTATTCTAACACTAGGTTAAATTTGTGATTGTAACACATTTTTTTTGGGAAAACACATTTAACCATTCTACATTTTTGGAGCTTTTTAGAGTATTTTTTCCTATCAAATTTATCTGAATTTTGACAAGGATTTGTTAAAATCACAAATTTGAACTATGAAATTTGTATAATCCTCAGTACTCTAAATATTTTTTGATAGCGCTAAATCCATTTATGCATTAAAAAACATATTTTAAACAATAAAATGTTATTTCATAGAATTAAAAAAAAAAAAAAAACTCAAAAACATAAAATAGCTAAACAACACATTTTTACATTAAATTTTCAAATATAATTTCAACACATCAACAAAATCCATACCTCAAGGCTCGCATGCTATTCCTAATTATGTTATATAGGTTAATATTGTTGGATGTATACTCTATTTTGGATTTAAAAATTAATAACTATAATTTTCATTATTTCATTTTTTTATTAATTATGTTATAAATTTATAATTTGATAATTGATTTCATATATAGAGAGGGTTTTTTATTAAAGTTTTATATTTTATTATTATTCACTTATATGAAGTAATAATTATAAAATTTTATGAGATTTAATTTATTCATGGGCTTTGATTCTGTTAAAATTTATTTGGTTTAATTTCTATGTGTTATGTTCCTTTAATAACTAATGAAATTAATTTTCAAAAGTAAAATTCTTTAAATTTAGTTTGTCTTGGAATTTTGAGATGAGATTTGCCTTATAGATGCAGGATTTTGCACTCTTTGAAGTATCCTTTTCTTTCCTTCATCATATGTGCACTCCAAGGTTTTATTGTAGTAATATAATTTATCACTAGGATTTTCCAACCAATCCATGACAATCAACATGTCATATGATCCTAGAGGTAACACGTTCAAGGGGGCTTGTGTATGAAAACCACTCATTTCTACTTGGCATCCTCAACAAATTCAATCGCTTTTCTTTTGGTCATTAAAGCTAGTTGAACTAACCATAATATGTTTCCTCCTATATAGAACACATGTCTGAACAATTTGCAATGCAATATAACTGAGGCTGGAGCTAGGCTGAGTAGAATCGAAATAGGATGGTTGGAAAGTATACATTCCATCTCCACCATTGAGGCTTGGGGATATACTTGTTGATTCTCTATAGCTACCTAAATTTGAGGTACACTCCTTGCCACATCATTGACAATAGTGGCCTCCTAAATGTTATATACCCTTGTGTTATCATGTTGTTTGTGTGGACAATATCTTAACAGGTGCTCTTTCCCACAGCCCCAACACTTCAATGGCCCTTTATTTCACTCTTATACTTCTTCTTTTTCTAGTTTAATTTGTTTATCCCCACTTTGAGTGGGAAAATTCTAATGATACTCACTTGTAACTCGTACACTAAATTTTAATACTCTTCCCAAACTACTTCTAGTGTGAGGATTTTGATCCTTTCTTCTTGAAGGTTGTTTTCTCCTTCCTCCAATCCATCTAGGATGTAATCTTGTGTTTTAATTGGTCACAATAGTATTTATCCATTTTTATTGTGTCCCCACGATTTTTTGACTCGTTAAACTCAATTCTATCCTAATAGGACTTGATGATCCACTGAGAAACCATTGTATTTTTTATTTCTCATACTTGATGTAAGGCATATTTCTCATTAGCTATATAAATCTATTTTAATTCGCATCCTTGGTGAGCTTCCCCAACTTGTATTCATGAAATTCCTTGATTATTCGATTGCAATACCTTTTATACAAGTATTTCTAGTCCTTGGAATATTTCTTAATTTTACTCTAAGTTGGGTTCTTCTCTCAAATACCTTTAAAATTCCTGAGGTATTCCCACTAGATATCAACTTTGATTGTTATATTAAATATGTCCATTTGGGCCTTCATATTCTCAGAATAATTATGTACCCTAAAGTATTTCTTCTGGCTCAATAACAAGGACTTAACTTCTTTCAATATTTCTAACTTTTCCATCAAATGTGGAAGGTTTAGCCTTCTTGAATTGTTCAGGGAATAAACTCTTTATGGACTTCTTATTTTTCTTCTTATGCAACTTTGATCTAGTTGTTTTGTTAGAAGTTTGTTTGAACTATCAACTGCATCTTCAAAAGTGTCTTTTGTGGTGTTGTCAATGATCGCATCCTTCTTGTCATTCATGTGCCTCCTCCTTGACCCACGTCCTTCTATCTTACTAATAACTGGCCCATAGTTCTAAATTTTAGATGGTCTAGGAACCCATTTTGACTTATACATGTCCATATTACTAGTAGTTAGTTCATATTGTATCTACCATTGTAAATATAATATGTTGTACAAAACTATTGCATTTTCTTCCACCTACTTTTCCTAGACTTTAAAATCATTTCATTGTTTTCCTTGAAACTCTTAAGTCTATCCCTCAATCTTTTAAGGGTATCCATGTAATTTGGAGAGGTTTGCACAACTTTTATCCCATTTGACTCGTCTTCTCTATTGCGTGAAGTCCTATCCTAGTTGTATTGCACCATTATGTTGAGCATTTCTAATGTTGGAAATTATTCTTATGTGTTGAAACAACTCATAGTTGTTAGTTTAAGAAAATAATAAAATTCAACATGTCTAGTTACCTTAGTTACACCTATATTGACCTATGGCAACCTAAAATTGATGTTCTACTAATATTGTTCATCACACCTAAATATGGTTTAGATAAGTAAATATTAACCAAAAAAATTTGCTTCAACAAACCTTTGACATTAGCAAGTCCCAGCTTATTCTTTCTCTCTTGTGCCCATTTTGTGCAAGTGTTGAATCTTAGCTCTGATACCACTTTTTAACATACCCAATCCCTTAATGCTTGATTAAGGATATAGGGCATCTAGACCTAGCTTCCAAAGTTAATTTATGGAGATGGGGTTGTCAAATTACTACGTTGTTTAATCATTTAAACCTTTTTATATTACTTAAATTGTCTTCTACTCATCAAGATATTTCCAATGATATAAATTTCATCCAAACTTGAGCTCTAGACACAAAGTTATGTTTATTTGAAAATTTTCCCTTTAAATGCTCCATTAGCATCCATACCATTACCACATGGTAAACATTTGGCAATACTTTTGCCCCCATGCCCCCCCCATATAAAATTATGCCATGTCAACTCGCCACGCCGACATGCCATGTCAAAACATTATCATGTTATGTTAATATTGAGAGGAAAATTGAATAGTTGGCATCTTAACCTCCCAATACCGAATCATCTAATATCCTAATACTCAATGTACCAACACCCAATATTTGATAGTCGGATAAACCTATGTTGGACTAAAGTTAACATTGTGACTTCGTTGATGTTCCAATCTCACGATACCTAATCACCTGAAAGTTTGATCATATGATATTCTAGAATCATGAAAGCATGAGGCCCTGATAATCAATATCCAAACATTCGGATAGTTTGACAACGTGAAGTCCTCACACTTGATAAATGGATCATCAACTAAAAATTACCCACCCTTTAGTATATTAATGTTTCTATCCACCAAGACATCATGCCACTAGACAAAATAAATAAATAAAAAATATTTCTCACAACACTCACTCGATCCAATAATGGACATCAACCAATGGGAATAATATTTGTTAATTGATAGAGTTTTTGGGATCTATTAGTATATGGGGTTTTCTTGGAGGTTTTTTGTTGTTCCACCCATCACTCTATAGATCGATACCTTGACAACACAAAATCTCATTCTTTCAAACTTAATCTCCTTTCAAATAATCTTTTTTTCCACAACTCCCCTATCAAATTTGATGACTATGGCTAGGGTCAAAGCCTCCCGGATACCCAAATTTCCAAAATATATGCTAACAACCCTGAAAATTCAAAGGGTCATCCTTGAATTCTAAAACTTTCATTAAGATCCTAAGCTGGTTTGGACTAAAATTGACTATGATAAGGAAGAATTATTTCCCAAAGTCTTTTGAAGACTCAGAATCTTCTATACCTTATGAAGGCATCTCAGAGCACTTCCTTCAACCTATAATCACCACAAAATAAAAACATAAAATGGGCCAATGGCCATATATTCCCAACTTCGGACAACTTAGATGAAATACTCTCACTTCTTTGGACTATAAACTACTAACACCAACCCAAACTCTCACAAATAGAGGGGTATTCGTTTTGACTTACTTGTAGAGGAAGAACGGTCTCCCCTCACTGAAGAACTACCAAGTTTTCTCATTCAAAACGCAAATACAATCACAATCTTTTCCTCCCACAATTGGCCTAGTAAAATCCATTCGCATTTCAAAATAAATGAAAAGCCTCAAAGCTCACATCAACTCATGCATTCACCTTACTAAACAACATATCCCATATTCATCACGGGTAACTTATTTTAGAGAAAACCTCTATATACAACATGCGTTCATGAAGGAAGTAATAGTTAATACCCAAGAAAAATTATACAATACATTCATCAGATCATGCATACATATTCAATAATCTAACATAAAAACTTCCATATTATCATTACAAATATACACACTAACCAACATAGAAATAATCAATGAAACATGAAACATGAAATAGAAATAGAAATTTCATTAATAGAGAAACATATACACTTATATGATTCACTTTGTAACACTCCCTCCCACCCTCTTGAACTCCCTTGAGTTGTGGAAGGTGTTACTTTATAATTAACCCATCCCTCAAGGTCTGTTATGAACATGGGGTTGCAAAATTCCTCTTTTCCAACTTTTTCTAAACCCAAAATAAATACCACCATTGTGTTCAAATTTTTGAGAGCTTTCCAATGATATGATTGTGCTTAGAGACACTCGACAACCCAGTATAATGGAGATGTGTAGATGGAATGTAAGTATGTAAACATTTTTAATTGTCAGCTCAATATGTTGAATTTATAAGACATAAAATGTAATATAATACAAAATGTAAAATGAAAAATGTAAAATGTAAAATGAAAAAAGTAAAGTATTGTAAAATATAAAATGCAAAATTTAAAGTTAACATACAAATGTTTCGTTAATATGTTATTTATTTATATATTATTATTGGCATAATAATCAATAATATTGGTTATTATTATTCCAATATATTATAATAATAAGAATCTCCATTATAAGTATTATTATATTATACCTTACATATATTATTGAGTACACAAAGTGACAATTCTCAATCATATGGATGGAGGAGGGAGAGAGGGGGGAGAAGAGAGAGACAAAGAAAGGGGGAGAGGTGGATAGAGAAAGAGAGAGGGGAAGATAGAGACGTGACTAGAGAGAAAAGAGAGAGAGAGAGAGAGAGAGAGAGAGAGAGAGAGACGGGGGAGAGAGAGAGAGGGAGGAAGATAGAGGAGAGGGGAGAGAGAGTGAAGGAGAGAGGGAAGTGTTAGTGTCGGTATCTTCATCCCTCCATCAGTGATCAAATTCTCTTGTTGCATTGCATGATAGGTGTCTCACTCGATCAGCTGCATTCCATTAGGGTCATGGATCATCTGATGGTAGTGGCATATTATACATTTTCCCTCATGTTCTTTACCTGCTGGCCCATTTTCATACATCTAGATCATCTACAGCCATTTTTTGTCTTTAAATCTACAAAAGTCATTTTTAGGGTTTTAGGTCTCATTAGGTCTAGGGTTTCGTCATTAAGGTCTTGTCAACGCTCAATAACGGTCAGCAGGCGCATGAGGAGGTCAAATAAAGTTTCAGCAATAATTTGAATAATCACATGCTCAGTGGTTGATTTTTCCTCAAAACAAAACAGAGTTTTTATGTTTCATGTACTAAATTTGATGTAATTTCATTTTTTACCATATGTAATAATTTCAGAGGCAGCCCTGGTCACCTTGTCAAGCCTCTGCAACTCCACCACCTACAAAAGAAACAAAAATTCAGTCAAACATTAGCAAAGTGGGTTTTCTTGAATGAAAAATTAAAAGCCATGGCTATATAAAGTTTTTTCAAATCAAAGGAGGTTCATTTGTGTCCACAAGTGAAGAGAGCAAGTGCATTTCCATTTTTAAAGGCCAAGAGAGTGATTTTGTGTTTGAACGGTGAAAATCGGTGGCGTGGCGCACCTAGGTTAGAGCGCAGCACACCGGGCCATAGTTTACAGTGTAATTTTACAAGGGGTGCAGTGCACAAAGCCAGCGTGGCGCACCTGTGAGGTGGCGCGGCGCACGGGACTGCAAAACCCGAAATTGCTCACAGCTTCCTCCAAAATCAAAAAATCGCTAAATCCACAATTATCAAAGTAAGTTGACACTCCTTCATGGCCAATGAATGAGTTTATCTTGGTGTTTATGGTGATTTAATGGGACAAAATTAAAACCCTAGCTCCTTGCATTTCTTGTTAAAAAATTTGCATAGGGTTTACATATTGCATTTTTTGCTGGTAAATCCCACCCTTGCCATTTTCACTCCCTCACTTCATTTTCTCCCTCCCTTTTCATTCATATTTACCCATTCCATATTCCCCATATCCCTAAACAACTAACCCTAAATCCCTAATCCCACTATCCCAAACCGTAATCAAATATCCCTAATCCCTAAATATCATTCCCCTAAACCCTTCTATTCCCCAAAAACCTATCAGCAGCATTCCTAAACCCCTCATACACATTCCCTCATACATTCATATCTTTGGCAGAAAAAACCTATTGACACCATAAAATCTCTTCATACTCATCTAAGAAAACCCAACCATTGGCAAACATGGAGTCAAATTCTTCTTATGACAGAAATGAGCAAACAGTGAGTGACTCTTCAAGAGAAATTCATACATCAAGGAGACCTCATAAGAGTGGAAAACATAACCGAGAGGAGCCTACTTCACTTCCGAGCTGTTGGCCTGTCCTCTTGCTGTCACATGCTTCCAATATCAATCTTGTTATCAATTTTGTGAGATGGTGGAGAGATTCAAATACCACCATGAGCTGGCCAAACTGTTTGTGCTCCATCTTCACAATGGCCAAGTTAGTTTGGCAGGTGTGACATTCACCTTGACACCTTAGGCTATTGCTCAGGCAACCGGTATTTCGAATATAGGTGAGCAATGGAATAAGGGGCAGCTGGTAGACAGAGATGACTATGAGCCTTATATCAAGGCTGGTTTTCAAAGACATGTCAGTAGAGTTTTCCCATTCAAGTACCTACAGGACACATATGCTCCCTTGATGAAACTCATAATTAAATATTTCACCTATGAGGACAGATTTTCACGTCTATACACCTATCATTTCAGATTGTTGATGCACTTTACTAGGGTGAGAATGATGAACCTCCCCTATTTTATTTGCCAGAATATTGAGAAGATGACCACCTTAGTGCAAAGGAAGCCTCCTCATCAGTAATATAACAGTATCTATCACTTTGCACTAATCAAAATTGTGGTTTTGCATCAGCTTGGTTTACTGAATGTTTCATGAGAGGATTTCATCTCACATGAGGTCTTCACTGGTCCTCAAGTGCCCCCATTAGTTTTTCATGAGGTAGGAGAGCCTTCAAATCAGCAGGATTTTCATGAGACATAAACCACTAGTGTGCCAGTGTTTGTCAGATACCAAAAGGGCACTAGAAGATTGTTTGCAGCAGCAAAATGAGTACTATCTCCACCCGAGGTGGAAGGGGTCTCGTTTCCTCCATCATTAGAGCAGGTATAGGACAAGGATAAGAAGCCCTTGCATGATGAGGGACCTTCAGGAGGTCAAGACGGAGATTTCATTCTTATTTAGGATGATGACACTGATTTGATCTCAAAGCTCAAAGAGATCATTCGAGAACAGCAAGATGACATTCATCATTTTTCCCTCAACCTGGAAAGAGCCAAATTGATAATCAATTATTTCGAGTAGAGGAACAAACATCTTTAGGATTAGCAAACCATCATGGAGCTCAAAAACATAAAGGCAAACCGGCAAGCTGCTAAGAGGAGGAAGATCAAGTTGACAACACTTGAACAAGAAATTCAAGTTGATCATGAATCTTGGCTTGAGAGGACAAATTTGCACTTGGAGAAGATGCTAGAGAAGGCCAACAAAGATACAAAGATGTTGAGGCACATGGCATACCACTACTTGGCGAGAAACAAGGTGTGCAAAGCGAGAATCAGGATTTTGAAGGCCAAGTTGAAGAAAGACATGAGGAAGAGAAAAGAGCAAGATAGCCTATAGATCTTCGCTGAGGCTTCCTTAGCCCAACATAGCACCTAATGAGGAACACTCAGCCCAAATTTCAAGAAATTTGGGAAACTTTTTGTAAATTTTGAATTTTTGGCCTAAAAAACAAGTTTTTCTGCCTGGTGCACCGCGCCACTTGGCGCGTGCTTTTGATAGAGACCTCCCTTTGAGGAAAACTCAGCATTTTTGGATTTCTCATGGAAAAATATGAATTCCCTCACATGGCCAAGAAATTTTGACAGGTTTTGAGTTTCCAAAAAGGTCAAAAACACCTCAAAAATGACCTTTCTGCCCCTTTTTGGACACACAGGAAGCAGTGTTGGGAAAACTCATTTTTGGATGGGCAAATGGAGACCAAATTTAGAAATTCCACTTTCTCTATAAAATAGATAGGCATACCTTTCCAACAAGCCAACTTGGAGCAAATTTGGTGCACAAGAAGGCCTCCAAAAGTAGCTCCAAATTAGCGCGGCGCACAGGGACAAGAGTGCGGCACTCAGGATAAAATTTTCTCATTTTGGCCAAAAAACTTTGTTTTTCGCCTAGTTTCTTCACAGTTTGACTTTTCTCTCTCTAATAGTCAAACTCATGATGTAATTTAATGTGACCTGATGGATTTTGATGTAATTATGCTAAATTTTCACTCCTGGAGGTAGATTCATCATAAAAAAGTAGTTTGCAACTAAATGAATCAGTTTCCTAGGTTTTAGAGGCATGTTGTTCCACTGCCTACTTTTCAGTTCTTAGTTTAGATCTTGTTGAAACAGCTCCTAAAATCATGAATTCGACCCCTAAAGCCTAGCATGAGTTGTTTCATGCCTATATCTAGTAGTTTTTTACTCATTTGTAAAGGTTGGACTCTTGTGAATTCTTTGAGCATTATTGTACACTCTTTTCAGCAGTTTGGCTAAGGAATAGACCAGGGTTTGTAGCACTTTATGGGATTATTGTGGCAACTTGATTTGGTATTGTGTTTCCTTTTGTAATTGCAAGTTTATATGTGTTTTATGTATGCCGTCATCTCTCTTTTCTCATCTTAACTAAATGAAACAAGGATAAAGGTAGAATTCATTGAAATTGCATTGCTCTACCTAGGGTTTGTTTAGTTATTTATGTTCTCAGCTACTTTAAGAGGATCCCTGAGACTTTCATGCCCTATCCAACTCCTCACCAGTCTAAAAGCTCTCCATCTCACTCAATTTGAAGTACTAAAACATTTGCCTACCTCGCCCCATAGACATCTCTGCAAGGTTGTGTCCATCTCTGGACCCAAATATACCTTTCACATTTCATCAGTAAACCAACATCAAATTCAATCAAACACCTTTGTACACATACCTAGCCTAAAATCAGTCTTTATATCAGTCATCTCAAGCTTTATTGGCCATCTTTTCCTGAGATTGACAAGGAGAGAGCCCTCTCCCAACCTGGTAGGGCTAGCTACCAGGTTAAGCGTGGTTTGATGTTACCCTAGATCTTGCCTTTCTCAGCCTGAGGTAGATTTAGGCCCTAACATAGTGGCAACTCCACTGGGGAAGAAATTTTATTATCATTGTTTTGCTTTGTAGACTACAGACGGAGCCTGAAGTTAGCCAGGTAGCCTTCGAAACGCTCTTTCTTTGCATTAGCGAAAGTAGATGAATGTTGCTTCAGTCAATCTCCGGTCTAGTTTATAAACTGAACATCTGATCTAAACGATTACCCCAGTATCATTAAACAATTCTAGACTTTGGATGATGAGTTTAGAATTTGATAGGCTGAACAAGTTGATTTTGTCCATTTGATTTTTGGGAATAATTCAACACACTGGCTTCCAAATGATACACCAGAGCCAATCCCAATCCCAATCCTCCTTCTGTGTATGAAAACCCAAATCTCATCCCAAGAATTCTCCGACAAGAAAGTTCTATTATTCTTGTGTTCAAATCTCATTCATGTCCCGTTTTTTTTTAATATCTTGAAGATCTTGAATTTGAAGAACGGTTTGATCTGTCATTGTTTGAGATTAAATCTGAAAGTGTTGTTGGTTCTACTGTCTTAAATCTGGAGTTTGTCAAAGACCTTGAAACTGAAAGGGAAAAGAGATCAATTGATAGTTATATCTTGAATCTTCAAACTTCCATTGTGGCGTCGAATACTCTTGAGCTCTTAGAATCCACATCAGCAACTCTTGGTTCATCCACAATTGCATCAAGTTCAGGAATTCCTACCGAACCTCCTTTCATTCCCACCATTCCCATGCAATCCACTATATCAGATCAGAAACCACCTGTCTCTTCTCCCCCATCAACCCCATCAACACCTCAAACATTTCGTTTTTCATCTCCTCCTTCAACACCTCATACACCAATTACATCGTTAGTTGCTATCATTGTTTTGAATCCTCCTAAATCCCCAAGGCCAGTTGTAAATCCACCTAGAGCAATGGCTGCCCGATATGCACCCCTTTTGTTGCCTAAAAAGTTGGATGCCATGCCCGCTGACTAACAAAGCAATATCCCATTGTTTGATGGCACTCCTCAAAGTATCACAGCTCAGCACCATGTGGATAGGATGATTTATTTCTTTGACCTTCATGAGATTGATGCCGAAAATGTGACTATGAGATTATTTGTGCAAACTTTTGGAGGTGAAGTGCAGATGTGGTTCAGAGCTTTGCCGGCTGCGAGTATCATTACACTGACCAATATTTAGAGACAGTTCTTGGATCGCTGGGAGGTAAAGAAAAACCCTCTTCAAATTACTTCCGAATATGAAAACATCAAGAGGAATGTTGGTGAGAGTGTCCAAGATTATTGTGTTAGATTCAATATTGTTTACAATGCAAGTCCCGCTAATATAAAGCCACCTATGGGGCTGGCTTTGATTAAATTTCCTGATGGCTTCGATCTTGACATGGCATATCAAATAAGGGAAAGAGATCTGGCTACATTGGAGGACATGCAGAAAATTGCAGTCAGCATTGAGGCAAATCTGCTTGCCAAGAGAGCTAGAGAAAAGGCTGAAAAGAAGGTGACCATAAAAGAGGAAGCTTCTTCCTCCAATCATTTGCTTCGCAAGATCAAGAAGATGTTTGATAGGCTCACAATTGTTGATAATCCTGAAGCACAAGTCAGAAATCCAAACTTTCGTGGTCAGTAGCAACCATAATTCAGAATCAAGCAATGAGAAGAAAGAGCACAAGACCAAGTGGCACAACAGCAAGTGAAGACACCCCTACAGCAGAATTTTGTACATGGTCTGGAATCAGATGATGATGAGAACATAATTAGTGAGGAGAATCATTTCTTTACACCTGATGATCTGCCCATTTATATCACTAAAGATGAAGAGTATTCAGAAAGCCCAGCTGTACAAAAAGACGAAGATTTCATCTTGGCAAATGAAACAATTCTTTAAGAAGAGTCTGATGAGTATCAGAGGGGATACATGAATGCTTTGACAGCCTAGCAGCGATAGTATTCACTCAGGAGTAGAGAAGTTCCCATCAATCCAATTCAGAAGAAGAAGGAAGTGTCACCGCCAAAGAACGATTCTCCAATAGCGCAGAGAAAGGGAAAGGAGGTAGTTGATCCTACCACCAACAAAACACAATCAACAAATGAAAGATCAAATCAGCCAATTGTATCAAAGGAGAAGACTGAAAAGAAGGATGCTCTGGTCAAAGAGGTAGAGAAAACATCAGCCTTTAGCTTAGAAAATGAAATTGCTAAGTTAAAAGTGTCAATTCCTTTGACTGAATTAATGAAGAGCAGCAGCTATAAAGGTTAGGTGTCTAAGATTTTGAATTTGGATCCATTATTTGATATGGTAAATGTGGAGGATGATCAGCCCGAACTTATCTTTGGGCCAACACTAGAAGGTCAGTCTGAGGACAGTGATGTAGCTCCTTTTTACATCAGCCTTAGATTGCACGATTTTGTGTTGCACAATGCCATGTTCGTTTCAGGAGCCTCTCATAATCTCATGCCTAAAGCAATCATGAAAAAATTGGGTCTAGATATCACTCGCAAGTACCATGATCTATATTCCTTTGATTCTAGTAGGGTCAGGTGCATTGGGCTTATTAAATATTTGGTTGTCACTTTAGATCAGATCCCGGTGGAGAATGTTTTGATGGATGTGGTTGTGGCAGATATTCCTCCTAGATTTGGCATGCTTCTTTCTAGATCTTAGGGAGCAAAACTCAAAGGGACATTGCAGCTTGATTTCTCCTATGCTACTATTCCCATGTTCGGTCAGTTGAGGAAATTATACCAGGAGAAAAAGATGAAATATATGATCACTAACAAGGAGAAACCTCTAAATCATCCAATCAACTATGTACATACTAATTTGGAATCTTTTGTTTTATATTCTGATAGTTTTAATGATGTAAATAGTCAAGTAGTTGAAGTAGAAGATATTCCAGAAATCACTGAAAATTTCATAGCTGTACTAGATCAAGAAAGACAAAAGCTTGATAGTACCGCTGAGCAATCAGCCTTCTGACCGCAGCAAAAAGTTTATGGACAGAAAGCAAAAGAAGAAGAGCAAACAGAATTTCAGCATTTGGAGGATGAAGCCGGGTTGTGGAGCATGGACTTTGATGGCACGGTAGGCAAAGAAGGTGCTGGAATTGGCATTTGGATATGCAGCCTGCATTTCTTCGAAACAAAGTGCCAAGTAATGTAAGGGTATGTTCGTATAAATTAGCTTTTGATTGTTCAAATAATGAGGCTGAATATGAAGCTTTAATTGTTGGTCTGAAAATCCTTAAGAAGTTAAATGCTAAAATAATTTCAGTATATGGCGACTCTGAGTTAGTTATCAAGCAAGTGAAAGGTGAATACCAAGCTAAGCATCCTCGCATGCGAGCTTACCAGAATGCAGTGTTAGATATTTTGAGATTGTTTCCAGACTACACTTTGACATGTGTCCCTCGTGTTCAGAATGTTATTGCAGATTCTCTTGCAACAGCTGCAAGTAATTTGAAAATTCTGATGAATTCAAACAATAAGTTTGAAATTCATGTGAAACATCGCCCTGCTATCCCAGATAACCAAAGATATTGGCAGGTGTTTCAAGATGATAAAGAAATTGAGGAATTTCTGCAAAATGAAGGCAAGTAAAAAGACACTTCTATAGATGGAGAACATGATGATGGTCAAGCAGATATGGAAGTAAATCAGATGGAAGTTTTGCAACTCAGGGACAATGTCATTTCTAAAGGTCTAATCCATTTAGAGGAGTTGTTTGATCAAGATGATGTAGCCCAGAAACCAAGATTGACACCCACCGAGAAAGGAGTTGAAGATGTAAACATTGGATCAGTAGAACATCCTAAAATGGTCAAGTTATCAAAGGCCTTGCCTCCACAGGTAAAGGAAAAATACATTATTTTATTATCTTCATTTACTGATGTATTTGCTTGGGACTATTCAGATTTGAAGACATATGGTAAGAGTATAATTCAGCACGTCATCCCGATCAAGCCAAATCAAAAGCCTTTTCGACAAAAGCTAAGAAGGATAAATCCAAAGCTGTTGCCCTCAATAGAGAAGGAAGTGAATCAATTATACAAAGATGGTATAATTTTTCCCATAAGATTTTCAGATTGGATTTCTAATTTGGTACCCGTGTGCAAGAAAACAGGTGAGATTCGATTATGTATTGATTTCAGAAATCTGAATAAAGTGTCTTTGAAAGATAACTATCCATTGCCCAAGATGGATCACATACTTCAAAGAGTAGTTGGAGCATCCCGCATGTCGCTACTCGATGGGTATTCCGGTTATAACCAAATTCTGGTCCATGAGGATGATAGAGATAAAACAGCGTTCACCACTCCATGGGGAACTTTCCATTATGCCAAGATGCCATTCGGATTGAAGAATGTTGGTGCAACCTTTCAGTGGGCCATGGATATTTCATTTGCAAATGAGAAAGATGTATTTTTAGTTGTTTATCTTGATGATTTGACAGTTTTTTCTAATTCAGATGAAGAGCACCTTTATCATTTGAAGATTGTATTTCAGCATTGTGGAAAGTATGACATATCTCTCAATCCAAAGAAGAGCTTGTTTGCCATGGATGAAGGCAAGCTTCTCGGTCATATCATATCCAAGGAGGGCATCCGCATCGATCCAACTCGAGTGGAAGCCATTCAGAAAATTGATTTTCCACGAAGTAAAAAGGAGATCCAGTCATTCAACGGTAAGATGAATTTCTTACGTTGCTTTGTGCCAAATCTTGCAGAACATTTAAGGGAAATCACAAACATGTTAAAGAAAGATAGTGTAGTGAAATGGACCGAAGAAGCCATCAAGTCTTTCAATTTGGTAAAGCTAGCCCTTTCTTTAGCTCCAATTTTTATCAGCCCAAATTATTCCCAAGATTTTATTTTGTTTTCATTTGCTTCGAATCATACTATGGTAGCGGTCTTAATGCAGAAAGGAGACCAGCTTGAGAAACCAATTGCTTTTTTCAGCAGAATGATAAGGGATGCAGCTTTAAATTACAATATTATTGAAAAGCAAGCTCTTGCTTTGGTAAAGGCATTGAAATATTTTCGGGTTTATATTATGCATTCTCATATCATTCCCTATGTCCCTAACGTTGTCGTTAAATATGTCTTAGTGCAAACAGATCCAGAAGGGAGACAAGGCAAATGGATCGCAGCTTTGTTAGAATATGATGTGGAGATCAAACCAACAAAGCTCATCAAAGTACAAGGGCTGGCCAAACTGATGGCGGAATCTAATTTGCATGCCTTGGACATAAATCTCATTGCTACTATGTCCGAAGACGATGAGGAAAGTTCACATGTTCAGGTAGCTGAAATGTTTCTTCTTTCTCCTTGGTACTCGGATATTGTTTATGTGCTCCAACATCTTTCACCACCACCCAGATTGGCTAAGAAAAAAAGTAGGACCCTGAAATTAAAGGCTGCAAAGTTCTGTATAATGAATAATGCACTCTATTGGAAAGATCCTGGTGGTGTCTTGTTGAATTGTTTGGTTGAAAAAGAAGAAAGATAGGTTACGAATGATTTTCACAAAGGAGATTATGGAGGTCATTTATTTTGGAAGACAACAACCAATAAAATTTTGAGAGCGGGATATTATTGGCCAACCCTCTTTTCTGAAGTGTACAAAACTGTTACAAGCTTCCACAAATGTCAGATTTTTCAAGGTAAGAGAAAATTACAGCCTTTTCCACTCAAACCGGTTGAAGTAAGGGCTTCGTTTCAGCAGTGGGGTTTAGATTTCATTGGTGATATCCATCTTACTTCTTCAGCACATCATAAGTGGATCCTTACCGCAACAGACTACTTCACTAAATGGATAGAGGTGATTTATACTCGGCAGGCCACTGATGCGGTAATAATTCAGTTTCTTGAGAACAATATTTTGTCACGTTTTAGTTGTCCTAATAAGCTGATTATAGATAATGCAACAGCTTTTAAATCTAAAAATATGATTGATTTTTGCAATAAGTATCAAATTACCTTGGGGCACTCAACTTCATACTATCCACAAGGTAATGGTTTAGCAAAATCCTCAAATAAATATTTAGTCAACATTATCAAAAAGCTGCTGGAAACAAACAAGAAAAGCTGGCATAATAAATTGGTCAATGCACTATGGGCAGATAGAGTAAGTCAGAAAAAGTCAATAGGTATGTCCCCTTTCGAGATCGTGTATGGTGTGGACACGGTTTTTCCTACATCTCTCGCATTTCCGATTGTTAAACTTATGAAGGAAGCTGGTAGTGAGGAATATCATTTGCAACGGAGAATCAATCAAATGATTCATTTATAGCAGACTAGAAAGGAGGTTTTTCAGAATACCTTCAAGCTGCAAGAGAGAATCAAAAAGATATATGATCGAAAGGCAAAGGAAGACAAGTTTCAAATTGAAGACATAGTGTTGAAATGGGATGCCCGAAAAGAATACAAAGGGAAACACGGCAAGTTCAAGAATTTGTGGAAAGGACCTTTCAGAATTGCTGCATACCGGGGTCAAAATTCTTTCTTGCTGAAAGAAATGGATGGAGAAGATTGTCCAGGTGGGCCGGTCAATGGTCGGCTGCTGAAATGATACCATCTTTGAAATATTTTCTGCTGACATATTTATCATTGTATATACCATTTTATTTTCTTCATTGCAAGTGTGTACTGTAATCATTCATTCAGTTTGGAACAGGGAAAATTTTAAGAACCCCCCCTAAATTTATAAATATAATAAATGGGCGAATCTCCATGGTATATAGGAAAAATGGAAGGCGATTTTATCAATAATATAATATGTATATATAATTTTTTTGGCGAATCTCTCACCAGGCATGGCGAATATTTTACTCAATTAGAAAATCTTGTAAGATCTTGGTGAGTCTTTCACTAAATAATAAAACTTTGTAAAGTCCTAGTGAATCTTAGCATAGGCTACATGCCGGTTTAATTCCCCCATTTAAATAGGCTACATTCCAGATGAATACCATGGGTCAATACCATGTGCCATTTTTATTTTTATTAATTCTAATATTAGGGTTAATAATGGTTTTTTGCATGGTATTAATAACAATCTAGTCCATGGTATTTGTCCCATAATATTTTGGCCATAGGTTTCACCTAAATATAACCCATTTTTTGAGTGTTCATAAATATAAGGTGACTTATGGAGTAAATATAAAAAAATGTTTTATTTGTTTACCATACCTCTCGTTTATTTATATTTTTATTAATTTACCATACCTCTTTTACAAATATGGTATTTGGCCCATAGGATTCACTTAAATAAAACCTTTCTTGAGCCTTCATAAATAGAACGAGGGTTATGGACTAAATATAAAAAGAGGTTTTATTTATTTGCGATACGTCTAGTTTATTTATATTTTTATTTATTTACCATACCTTTTGAGTAAGTATAAAAAGACGTTTTATTTATTTACCATACCTCCACTTTACTTATATTTTTATTTGTTTACACCCTTACATGTATATAAGGTGACTTATGGAGTAAATATAAAAAATGTTTTATTTATTTACCATACCTCTCATTTATTTATATTTTTATTAATTTACCATACCTCTTTTATAATATGGTATTTGGCCCATAGGATTCACTTAAATAAAACCTATTCTTGAAAATGGGCGAATGGATTCACTTAGATAAAACCTATTCTTGAAAATGGGCGAATGGAAGGTTGTAAGTCCTAATTTCAAGGGCTAAATTTACCTTTTTTACCCTCTCCCTTAAAATAAGGTGGGCTATTTGAGGTGATTTGTAAAAATGTACTATGATGCAAAATATTCGCCCACTAAAAATTTAAAACCCCTTAATTTCGCCAAAGGGCGAACATTCGCCCCTAAAATTATCCTTGGTTTGGGACCTAAAGTGAAGGCTATAAAACTGAAGGTTTGATTTCAGTTTTGGTTTGGATTGTTTGAATCAAGTTTTCAGTCGATTTCAGTCTTGAAATTGAGTCAGTTTTGAGTCAGATTTCAGTCCTGAAATTGAGTCAAATATTGGTTTTGGTTTGACGAAGTTATTGACTCCATAGCCCAATGGAAGAAGACATTTTCTGATTTCCAGAGGTCTATAGTTCTTAGCACCTCCAAGGAGCTACCATCCCCATTGGAGCCAATGTTAGTGTCGGTATCTTCATCCCTCCATCAGTGATCAAATTCTCTTGTTGCATTGCATGATAGGTGTCTCACTTAATCAGCTGCATTCCATTAGGGTCATGGATCATCTGATGGTAGTGGCATATTATACATTTTCCCTCATGTTCTTTACCTACTAGCCCATTTTCATGCATCTAGATCATCTACAGTCATTTTTTGTCTTTAAATCTACAAAACTCATTTTTAGGGTTTTAGGTCTCATTAGGTCTAATTTTTCGTCATTAAGGTCTTGTCAACGCTCAATAATGGTTAGCAGGTGCATGAGGAGGTCAAATAAAGTCTCAGCAACAATAATTTCAATAATCACATGCTCAGTGGTTGATTTTTCCTCAAGACCCTGTTTTGAGGAAAAATAGAGTTTTTATGTTTCATGTACTAAATTTGATGTAATTTCATTTTTTCCCATATGTAATAATTTCAGAGGCAGCCCTGGTCACCTTGCCAAGCCTCTGCAACTCCACCACCTACAAAAGAAACAAAAATTCAAAGCATTGAGTCCATCAAAGGCAAAAGTAAAGCAAACTGCCTAAAAACAGAGTTTTAAAAAGAAAATGAAAGTCAAACATTAGCAAAGTGGGTTTTCTTGAATGAAAAATTAAAATCCATGGCTATATAAAGTTTTTTCAAATCAAAGGAGGTTCATTTGTGTCCACAAGTGAAGAGAGCAAGTGCATTTCCATTTTTAAAGGCCAAGAGAGCGATTTTGTGTTTGAAGGGTGAAAATCAGTGGTGCGGCGCACCTGGGTTAGAGCACGACGTACCCATCCAGCGCAGCGCATCGGGCCACAGTTTCCAATGTAATTTTATAAGGGGCGTGGTGCACAGAGCCAACGCGGCACACCTGTGGGGTGGCGCGGCGCACAGGACTGCAATGCGCTAAATTGCTCACAACTTCCTCCAAAATCAAAATCGCTAAATCCTCAATTATCCAAGTAAGTTGACACTCCTTCATGGCCAATGAATGAGTTTATCTTGGTGTTTATGGTGATTTAATGGGAAAAAATTAAAACCCTAACTCCTTGCATTTCTTGTTAAAAAATTTGCATAGGGTTTACATATTGCATTTTTTGCTGCTAAATCCCACCCTTGCCATTTTCACTCCCTCACTTCATTTTCACCCTCCCTTTTCATTCATATTCACCCATTCCATATTCCCCATATCCCTAAACAACTAACCCTAAATCCCTAATCCCTAAATATCATTCCCCTAAACCCTTCTATTCCCCAAAAACCTATCAACAGCATTCCTAAACCCCTCATACACATTCCCTCCACATTCCCTCATACATTCATATCTTTGGTAGCAAAAACCTATTGACACCATAAAATCTCTTCATACTCATCTAAGAAAACCCAAGCATTGGAAACCATGGAGTCAAATTCTTCCTATGACAGAAATGAGGAAACAGTCAGTGACTCTTCTAGAGAAATTCATGCACCAAGGAGACCTCATAAGAGTGGAAAACATAACCGAGAGGAGCCTACTTCACTTGCCGAGCTGTTGGCCTGTCCTCTTGCTGTCACATGCTTCCAATATCAATCTTGTTATCAATTTTGTGAGATGGTGGAGAGAGTCAAATACCACCATGAGCTAGCCAGACTGTTTGTGCTCCATCTTCACAATGGCCAAGTCACTTTGGCAGGTGTGACATTCACCTTGACACCTGATACTATTGCTCAAGCAACCGGTATTCCGAATATAGGTGAGCAATGGAATAAGGGGCAGCTGATAGACAGAGACCACTACAAGCCTTATATCAAGGCTGGTTTTCAGAGACATGTTAGTAGAGTTTTCCCATTCAAGTACCTACAGGACACATATGCTCCCTTGATGAAACTCATAATTAAATATTTCACCTGTGAGGGCAGATTTTCACATCTGTACACCCATCATATCAAACTGTTGATGCACTTTACTAGGGTGAGAATGATGAACCTACCCTATTTTATTTTCTGTAATATTGAGAATATGACCACCTTAGTGCAAAGGAAGCCTCCTCATCAGCAATATAACAGTATCTATCACTTTGCACTAATCAAAATTGTGGTTTTGCATCAACTTGGTTTACTGAATGCTTCATGGGAGGATTTCATCTCACATGAGGTCTTCACTGGTCCTCAAGTGCCCCCATCAGTTTTTCATGAGGCAGGAGAGACTTCACATCAACAGGATGTTCATGAGACACAAACCACTAGTGTGCCAGTGTTTGTCATGTACCAAAAGGGCACTAGAAGATTGTTTGCAGCAGCAAAACAAGTACTATCTCCACCCAGGGTGGAAGGGGTCTCGTTTCCTCCATCAACAGAGCAGGTATAGGACAAGGGTAAGAAGCCCTTGCATGATGAGGGACCTTCAAGTGGTCAAGAGGCAGATTTCATTCTTATTTAGGATGATGACACTGATTTGATCTCAAAGCTCAAAGAGATCATTCGAGAGCAGCAAGATGACATTCATCATTTGTCCTTCAACCTGGAAAGAGCCAAATGGATAATCAATTATTTGGAGTAGAGGAACAAATAGCTTGAGGATCAACAAACCATCATGGAGCTCAAAAACATAAAGGCAAACCAGCAAGCTGCTAAGAGGAGGAAGATCAAGTTGACAACACTTGAACAAGAAATTCAAGTTGATGGTGAATCTTGGCTTGAGAGGACAAATTTACACTTAGAGAAGATGCTAGAGAAGGCCAATAGAGATACAAAGATGTTGAGGCACATGGCATACCACTACTTGGCGAGAAACAAGGTGTGCAAAGAGAGAATCGGGATATTGAAGGCCAAGTTGAAGAAAGCCATGAGGAAGAGAAAATAGCAAGATAGACTCCAGATCTTGCTGAGACTTCCTTAGCCCAACATAGCACCTGATGAGGAACACTCAGCCCAAATTTCAAGAAATTTGGGAAACTTTTTGTAAATTTTGAATTTTTGGCCTAAAAAACAAAGTTTTCTGCCTGGTGCGCCATGCCACTTGGCGCGCGCTTTTGATAGAGACCTCCTTTTGAGGAAAACTTAGCATTTTTGGATTTCTCATGGAAAAATATGAATTCCCTCACATGGCCAAGAAATTTTGACAGGTTTTGAGCTTCCAAAAAGGTTAAAAACACCTCAAAAATGACCTTTCTGCCCCTTTTTTGACACACAGGAAGCAGTGTTGGGAAAACTCATTTTTGGATGGGCAAATGGAGACCAAATTCAGAAATTCCACTTGTTATGGAAAGTAGACAGGTATACCTTTCCCACAAGCCCACTTGGAGAAAATTTGGTGCACAGGAAGACCTCCAAAAGCAGCTCCAAATTAGTGTGGCGCACAGGGACAAGAGCACGGCGCACAGGATAAAATTTTCTCATTTTGGCCAAAAAACTTTGTTTTTTGCCTAGTTTCTTCACAGTTTGACTTTTCTCTTTCTAATAGTCAAACTCATGATGTAATTTAATGTGACTTGATGGATTTTGATGTAATTATGCTAAATTTTCACTCATAGAGGTAGATTCATCATAAAAAAGTAGTTTGCAACTGAATGAATCAGTTTCCTAGGTTTTAGAGGCATGTTGTTCCACTGCCTACTTTTCAGTTCTTAGTTTATATCTTGTTGAAACAGCTCCTAAACTCATGAATTCGACCCCTAAAGCCTAGCATGAGTTGTTTGATGCCTATATCTAGTAGTTTTTTACTCATTTGTAAAGGTTGGACTCTTGTGAATGCTTTGAGCATTATTGTACACACTTTTCAGCAGTTTGGCTAAGGAATAGACTAGGGTTTGCAGCACTTTATGGGATTCCTATGGAAACTTGATTTGGTATTGTGTTTCCTTCTGTAATTGCAAGTTTATATGTGTTTTATGTATGCCATAATCTCTCTTTGCCCATCTTAACTAAATGAAACAAGGATAAATGTAGAATTCATTGAAATCGCAGTGCTCTACCTAGGGTTTGTTTAGTTATTTATGTTTTCAGCTACTTGAAGAGGATCCCTGAGACTTTCATGCCCTCTCCAACTCCTTACCAGTCTAAAAGCTCTCCATCTCACTCAATTTGAAGTACTAAAACATTTTCCTACCTCGCCCCACAAAAATCTCTGCAAGGTTGTGTCCATTCCCCAGACCCAAATCTGCCTTTCACATTTGATCCAGCAAACCAACATCAAATTCAATAAAACACCTTTGTACATATACCTAGCCTAAAATCATTCTTTATATCATTCATCTGAAGCTTTATTGGCCATATTTTCCTGAGATTGACAAGGAGAGAGCCCTCTCCTGACCTGGTAGGTCTAGCTACCAGGTTAAGCATGGTTTGATGTTACCCTAGATCCTTCTTTTCTCAGCCTGAGGTAGATTTAGGCCCTAACAGTGTCAGTATTGACATCCTGCCATCAGTGATCAAAAATCCTCTTTTCATATCATTTTAAGGGTCCCATTCAGAAATTTTTTATCATTCCACTAGGTCATGCAACAAAATTAGTCACTGATGGTATTCCTAGTCCAAAAACATCACTCTTCCCTAAATGTGATTACTTGCTGGCATATTTTCATATCTTGTTGACTGTACATCATCCATAAAGGTATTTTTATCATGCCATTTGTATCTGTCATGAGGTCATTATGTCATCTTGAAATTCAGTCCTTCAAGGTCTCATTAGGTCTTTTAGGGTTTTTGAATGTTTGATTACGTCATTAGGGTTTCCAAGGTTCCATTCCATTGCATAATACCAGCAAGTAAAGCGTGACCAAATAACATCCCTTCACCATGTGAAGATGATTTGTAAGGAGAAATGCTTATTTCATTATGTAATTTTATGTCTTTCAAATGTAATAATTTCGCCATCCCAAGCTGTTAACTCAATGTTCCAAAGATGTCAGACCATCAAAAGGTCAATTTTTCAAAGGAAATACTCAAGTAAAAGGGTAAAGCTTCAAAGGGTTAAGTGCATGCCAAAGGGAGTTGTCTTTTCCCAAGGGTGTCCAAATCATCATTTTCCACAAGCACTAAACCCTAATTTCCTCACCCATTGAGCTAGGGTTGGCTGTGGAATCAGAGACATATGAATATATGAGGCATAAGGTAGGTTATTTCAGAAATTATGAGGCCATTCCAACTCATACACATCATGTCTCCATCATTTTTCAATAAGTCATTCTAAGGGACAAATCATTTGCCACACATAGGGCCGGTTTTTCTTCAAACTATGTTTTAGACCAAACATGGATGAATTTGGAAAACGTGAGAGAGGTTTTTGTCCATAATAGGCCAAGGATGAAAAATATCCTTCACTTTTTACATAGGTGTCATGGTTTTAGAGAAATGTCAAAAATACAGTTGCTACAAGAGAGTTGCTGCACTTCTGGAGTGACTTTGGAAAAATCACTTTTTCTTCTATCTGGATTCTCCAAATGACTTTCTTGATGAGTCAAATGATAACTAGAAAAAAATATCTTTCCAATGAGCTATCAAGAGCTCAATTTGGACATCGGTAAGACCTCCAAAATGGTCCTACAAAAATAGTTGCACATAGAGCTTGGGCACTGCGCATAGGGCAATTTTATCCTGAATTTTCACTTCACTATGCCATGACTATAATTTTGAGTTTTCTCTCATGGATGATAATTTTACTGATGTAAATGGTAACTAGGCATGTAAATAAGATGGATAATATTTACTAGAAGGTAGATTCATTAGATCAAAAGTTATCTTAAGGACAAATGAATCAATTTCCTCCCTTTTAGAGGCAAGTTGTTAGGTTGCCTAGATTCCAGTTTCTTGTTCAGTTTTTGATGGATTAGTTCCTCATCCTAGGGATTCAACCCCTGAGGATGGGAGGAGGTTGAATAAATTTCTATATCTTCTTATTCTTTCTCATTGTAAAGGGTTGGACTCGGCTAGATGCTTATGCTTTGAGTAGACATCATTTTGTATCAGTTTTAGCAGGGGATTAATGAAAAGTTTCAGCTATTTCTTTGGGATCCATGTGGCATGATGTTCAGTTCAGTTTTTCTTATGTTTTCATGTGTTAAAATGTGTTTTTGACTCCATTTCATCATTTCATACTCTTTAAGTGGATGTTTCAAGTTGATAGGCAGAACCCATAATATTTATGCTATGTTTTGGGAAAATATTCACAGCCTATGTTTTCTTTAGTTTATGAAGAATACATGTTTCTTACATGCTCTTTCTAGCTCATCACCTCTCTTTGAAACACTTCACCCATCAAACCCTAGAGTGTTGAGCCTTGTGCCTACCTTTCTGCATCGAAACCCTACAATTTTGACCTAGTTTCCTTGCCCTAACTGTCCGGCTCCTCCTAATCCAGCGAAACCCTTCAAAATCAAATCAAACCTTCTACTACTATACCTAGCCTAATATCATTTTATTGATCCAGTCATCTTGGCTGAGATCTTTATGGAGAGAGCCCTCTCTTGGCCTAGTAGGGCTAGCTACTTGGCTAAGTGTGGTTTGTGGTTACCCTAGCATTGCCTTCCTTTAGCCTAAGGTTCAATCCAAGTGATAACATAGTGGCGACAATACTGGGGAAGAGGTGACAGATCTTCTTCAGGAAATATCATCAAAGTTCATATCTGATTATTGATGGTGAACAACAGTCAGATGGATGCAAAGGCTGAAATCATTCACCTCGAAACTCCAGTGTCGAAAAATCCCAAGGTTCGGAATTTTTATGGCAACTCCACTCTTCAAGAACGAGTAGCCTGAAGAATTTCTTGGTGAATTCATTGTTATCAAAATGGATTCATTTGCTCGAAGGTATGCTCCCATGAGCCGATATCACATTCCAGGTTTCCCAAATAAAATTCCTAAGGTAGATTGGCAAAGGAATTTTCCTATGTTTAAAGATTATGATAGGAATGATGTTGCTTTACATCTGGTTAGATTTCACATGCATACTCGCAAGTTGAAGGCTGATTTTCCTGAAGACTGCTTGATGAAGATATTCATGGCCACTCTGGAAGGTGAAGCCTGATCTTGGTATGTAAGTTTTCCGCCTGCTTGTATTTATTGTTTAAAGGATTTTCATACCATGTTCTTTGAAAGGTATAAAGAATCTTGTTCATCCTTAATATTAGTTCAGAACTGTTGTAAACATGTTTATATTTTAATTCAAAATCTTGAGAAAGTTTATGAAGACGATGACTTCATGGACGATGAGATCATGGAAGCCCTGTATGAAAATCCATTTCAGTCGCATAAAGAGAGGTTGAAGGATACTTATCAAGATGCTCAGGAAAATTTGCAGCAGGTTCAAGATCTCAGTACAATTGAAAATGATGGAATACAAGGTCTTATTTCAGATCTACTCATAGAAGAAGACAGTATGCAGGAAAATCAAGTTCCAATTTCAGATTGTGATAAAGTCAAGTTGGCAATTTCAGATCTAGATTCAGATCGTGATGATGAAGAAATCATTGAAGCCTTATCTGATTTTTCCCTTCAATAACAATCTCAAAAATCCAGTCACTTCGATACACAAGATCATAGTCAGCATACAATAACTTCCTTTTTGCTTGAAGATGAAGGAATTTTGCATCTTGATAGTCAACAGGAACCACATGAAATGAATCAGCAGTCTGATGAAAATTTATATATTCCTTTGCTTAAAATTAATGAAGATATTCAACGTCCTTGTCAAACTTTTTTTTTTCTATATAATACTACCTAAGCACCCATGGGGATTTGAACCAGTGACCTATCGCAAGGAGTGCCTTAACAGTACACCCATTCACCATCAATCCAAAGCCCCATGGGACGTCCTTGTCAAACTTTAGGAGGGAAAGAAGACAATTATTGTTTTAGCAAAAGAAAACAAAAAGTACTATCTCCTCTATTTGAAGATTAGATAGATCAACTCCTGAAAGGTCATGTTACAACCCAAGCTAATGCAAGTTTGTAGTGTTCACATCGTCAAGAAGGTGTTAGTGAAGCTTCTTCCACTTTTGAAAATGAGGATAGTCTTGAAATTAGATTTATAGACCAGCGAACAGATATTGTTTTCTTTCATGAAGATGATAGGGTTGTCATGTTTGATAATGTTGAAGAATGTTTTCTGTTTAAGAATGACTTAAACTATGAAATTAAGGAGTATGAGCCTGAGAGAGAAAGTATGCCAGAAATTGAGTCAGAATTTCTCATGCTCGAGGAATTTACAGCCAACACTCAAATAGCAAAAGCTTATACTTCTCAATGCCTTCCTATCAATCAGCAACCAACTGTTCTTTCATATCATAATGAAAGGAGTACTTGTATTTTTGCTGCTGGATCTCAAGACAAGCTAGTGCTTCAATATTTTCAAGATCCCTTTGGCATTCTTTTGCAAGCATTGGAAAAGATGAATGTTGCCTGGTTTGTTAGCATAAGCCTTGGTTTCAATTATTATTGTGAGTTGCCTACATGTACATCATTCTCCCTGCTTGGGGAAAGTGAGAGAAGAATTTCAGTGAGTAGCCATCTGCTGGATTGGTTACATTGGAAGGTTCACTTCACATGATTGTACATATTTATTCAGTAGGTAGGTGGTTGTCATCAGTATTTGAAGCCCTCAAATCTCGATGATCTGCTTCCATTAATAATTTTTGTAAGTACTTGTTTAAATTAAGTAAGTCTTGAGTCATTTTTCTGGTCAATTTCAAGTCAGTTTCGAGTCAGTGTCAATGTTTAGTCATGCATTTCAATTTAATTTTTTGACCGTATTGTCCCACATGGATAAGGCTACTTGGTCTATAGTGTTCTTGACACCTCCAAGGAGCTGCCATCCCCAATAAGGCCGATGTTAGTGTCAGTATTTACATCCTGCCATCAGTGATCAAAAATCCTCTTTTCATATCATTTTAAGGGTCCCATTCAGAAATTTTTTATCATTCCACTAGGTCATGCAAAAAAATTAGTCACTGATGGTAGTCCTAGTCCAAAAACATCACTCTTCCCTAAATGTGATTACTTGCTGGCATAGTTTCATATCTTGTTGATTGTACATCATCCATAAATTTATTTTTATCATGCCATTTGTATCAGTCATGAGGTCATTATGTCATCTTGAAATTCAGTCCTTCAAGGTCTCATTAGGTCTTTTAGGGCTTTTCAAGGTTTCATTAGGTCATTAGGGTTTCCAAGGTTCCATTCCATTGCATAAGACCAGCAAGTAAAGGGTGATCAAATAACATCCCTTCACCATGTGAAGATGATTTGTAAAGAGAAATTCTTATTTCATTATGTAATTTTATGTCTTTCAAATGTAATAATTTCACCATCCCAAGTTGTTAACTCAATGTTCCAAAGATTCCGGACCATCAAAAGATCAATTTGTAAAAGGAAATAGTCAAGTGAAAGGGTAAATTTTGAAAGGGTTAAATGCATGCCAAAGGGAGTTGTCTTTTCCCAAGGGTGTCCAAATCATCATTTTCTACAAGCACTAAACCCTAATTTCCTCACCCATTGAGCTAGGGTTGGCTATGGAATCAGAGACATCTGAGTATATGAGGCATAAGGGAGGTCATTTCAACAAGTATGAGGCCATTCCAACTCATACACATCATGTCTCCTGTTGTAGCTTATATTGTGTTTAAGCTTATTATTCATTTTTATCACAATGTGTGGTCTAAAATCATTGCAAGGGTTTAACCTTAATGAGGCTCTCTTATCCACAAAGTCTAAAAGAAATGAAGCATTTTATTTATTATATATTAGAATCACAAAGGAAACAATTGTTAAAGAATCAGCCCATGTGATCAAGTCAATTCGCAATATAAATAGTTGTATGGAGCGGTCCCGTTATATATATGTGCATATTGAAACAAGAAAGAAAAAAAGAAATATATGATTATATCGGATTCGCAAAGGGAACAAGTGTTAAAGTTAAAGGTCTAGACCTGAAATATATATATTACACTTTAAAAAGTACATCGGGTCCACTGCACCGTAGATCTATGTACAATGGGTTCTGTCAATCACGATATTATGTTTAATTCCCCCGTCGGGTCCGCGACCATCGCATAATGTTTGTATATGTATATGACTTACACCGATTGCAATTTGCGATGGCAATCCAAACCCAAAAACTATATATTGTGTTTTGTAATTTCGACGGGTCCGCAAGGCATACAAAAAAGCGGATTTAAAGTTACAAGAGGGATTTTGGGCAGAGCAAAAATTGTAAGTGGTTTTTAGTGGAGCTCACCCGATACCACTTATCATTCAACACGTAGCAGCTGGGTGGAGAGAGAAAACTGCCCATTTCAGGCAGGTATTCTTCGGGATTATGTCCCACCCGAAATCTTTGTAGACCGTCTAATCCACTAAGCACAGACCTACGATGGGGATCTATCGGGAAAATTTGTTGCCTAGAGAACTGTGCAGAGGATTTGAAAAGTGTGGAAAAGGTATGTTATGCATGCTTTATGGGTATGTTCATTATAGATGGTTTACAATGAATTTAGCGTGGATTTAAGGGTTTATAGGTAAATACCATGGTATAACCAATGTTAAGGAGTGACTTAAGAGGGCATATATATATTTGGGTTAATAAAAGGATATTGAAGGTTTAGAAGGGTTGATTGAGTCCCAATAAGTGAATGTGATTAAGGGTTAGTCTATGTTGGGTTTAATAAATCATTCCGCATAGGGATTTATGAAAGGGGCCTTAACCATTATGGATTAAAAGTTTGACTCGGAAGATCATTAAAGAAACAGGTCCCGATACATGCGTAAGCCCAAGTTTACACAAGTTAACACAGTTCATTATGGCTAAAGCGAATTAAACATCATTTAGGGCATTTACAGAGGAACTCGACAGTGGATTAATAGAGTAAGCTAGTAGTTATCGTCCTCTTCTGAATTCAATTATGTTCCTGTTATTTCATGTTCTTTGAGGTGTCTTTTACACTTGGTAAAATTCTGTAATAGTTTTTACTTTATATAGTTAGAGAAGCAGTTAAATAATTTGTGTTATGCTCTTGACCTACAAGAAGATACCAGAATACCAAATATGCAAAGAAATATGCCCAAAACACAGAACAATAAGAAATAACAGCAAATATTTTATTATTCAGAAAGGAAAGCAATGTTCACTTGCCTCTTCGAGGGGGAAACCTCCAATAGAGCTGGGCTCAATTACAAAATAAAACACGATGCTCCTCGAGGGGAGTCTCTATCCTTTATATACGATTCATACATGCAATACCATGGGTCAGTACCATGGTTCTTATTAATACCATCTATCTAATACCATGGCTCATTTGCAACTAACTGTGGTCCTTTCTTTAAATGTGGGTCAACCACTTACAATTATTAATATGGGCTTTATTGACTCTTTACTTAACTATCACTATGACTCGATCCTATTACATAAATAAGGGGGTTAGGGTTGGACCCTAACAATTTGGGCAGTTTCAGAAATCAACAACTCTTCCACAATGTATAAAAAGATGAAAATGTACAAAGAAAGGGTTCGAATTTTGGAGAACCCAGAGACTAGGCCACTGTATTCCTGATATTATCGTTGATTAATGAAAGAATCAGAAGTTTCCATGAGTTGTTGGGTATAATTTTGTAACCTTCTTTGTCATGTGTCATGTTATATTTTCTTCTTTCAAGTCTAGTAATGAAGCTGCAGGCCTTCATTTGCTTATGTAGATAAAGTTAAAATTCCTTAAAAGAGCTCTCCTATACTTGAAGTTTCCACCTTCCTTCGTAAGTTATAAATAATAGTTTCTGTGAAAGACCAGCATATACTTCTCCAAGAGTCATAGATAGTAGTTTCTGTGTTAAGCAACATATTGTCTATGATTCAGTTATCATTTTCATAATTCTTCTAAGTTACAGATAGTAGTTTCTGTGAAAAACCAGTATATTATCTTTAACTTCTCCTTCAGTCTTTCTTCACTCATTATTTATATCTAGCAACAAATGGCATTCTGAGATTTTCCAGTCATACATGTATTAAGGGTTAAAAGACCAAGCATGCCAGGTCCTTCATTTGAGAACAAAACAAACAATAAGTGACAGTAAATACTATTTATTAATGTCTTAAGCACAATTTCTCTACAGCCAGGAAATTGGTTTCTTAAGGTACCAAATTAATTGGTGTCGTTTTCGGGGAGAGAAGAAAAGAACACTTTTCCCTGTGTTTTTCATGTTTTCCTCTGGTTGTTCAGTGAGTGTTATCGAGAAAACTAGTGTCCATCCAAAGCTGCTAGTCCCACTAAGACAGGTAGCTATCTCAGAAACAAACAAATTAAAGTTACTTGTGTTTTCCTTTATGAGAGAGAGATGAGAGAGAAGCAAAGAATACCAACCTTAGTCTTTCGCTAGTCTCCTTACTTGTTTCCTCTCTCCTTTGATAGAGCTTTCGCCACTCCTTTCTCACTTGTCTCGCTTCAAAGAACACCTATAGAATCAAAGTAGCAAAATACCATCAAAGCATAGAGATCTATAACCATAAATAATGTAGGATCATATGTACATTAACCATATAAATGCATATACAAAAACAAGATTCAGAGATATACAAGCATATGGAGGAAAACTCAAATAGCTTTATTGATAGAAGTAGTAGAACAGAGGATTACAACCAAGTTGTCTGATCCAGCATCATCCTCCCAGCATGAAAGCCCTCTTCACCTCATACAAAGCAAGATAACCCAACAATGTCTTCAAAGAGAAACCAATAGCACTTCCTTGCAAATCACAAAATTCCAGCCTCTGGATCTCTAGGATGAGGGATCCATATATAGATGTTTGCAGGAGAGTGAGTCAACTTCTGGGATTTTGATTAGTGTCATTTCACTGATAGTTCTTGGTTCCACTTGGAGATTTCATGATCTCTTACTCATCCCTAGGCGAATTCAGAGAGGCAAGTGTCATATGAGCAGTTTCTAGAAGATTCTTTGAGTTTCCACCTAGCAAACTACTTTTGCCATTTGTCTACTCTCACTCATCGCACCCTACAGAAGGTATTTTCAGTATGCATCGCACCCCCCGTGTGTAATAGGTGAGATGCATCGCACCCTTAGCATGGAGCAGTCTGTATGGCCCAGTTTTGACCAGTTCTGAGCAGTCTTTTGGGGAGAACTTCTGGGAGATGATTTAATCAGCTGACCTTGTTCCTTTAGGGTATGAAGCAACACTTTTAGGGGTTTAGAAGCCCTTGGTTTATGGACATATGTGATTGGGGTTGCAGTGCCCAAATATGTCTATAACAGTTGCCCCCTAAAGCATGAGATCGTAAATCTTCTAATGTTAGGTGAAATGCTTTATAATGAGGATCCGAGGTTTTTCAAACTGGAAGGTGACCTGTAATAAGATACAATACAATGCATTTTCTTCATAATATTTTCATGATCTAGCTGAGGTGGGCATTCCCATGCTCAGCTTTATAAATTCATTTTCATGTACATAAGATAGACAATTGTCTGTGTGGCAGACTGATGATTCTGGTAGAGCCATCATCCCTTAGTTTTGATGATTATCTGTGCAGCAATGATGTACATTTGATGTCTTTATTTTCCTAAATATATCGCAGACCAGATGGATGAAACTAAATCTGGGGTCTTCAAACTCATTCAATCTTTGCCCGAAGTACAAGTCAATCCATGTGAAAAGATGTTCTGATGTCGAACATGGAAAGACATTGCTTGATTACCAGCCAATGATGTAAGTTGTTAACAGGTGCGAGAGGAATCATCGATAATGATAATGACCCTCAAGGTACTGCAGTACAATTCACGTGGTGTGAATACATGAGTTGATGTTGAACACCACGCAAAATCTTTCGGTCGAAGGCCATTGATGTAAACCTGTCACCAGAAGTAAGAAACTTGCCATTGAGGCATGCAAGCTTCAAAGTACTGAAAGGGTTCTTCTTAAGTCAACTTCTTGGATAATGAGTTGATGTCGACAAGAAGTGACCTGTCATAGGAGGGCCTTAATGAATCCCACATCTACGACACGGAACGGAGCAAATGATTTTTTGGAGGTGAAAACGATCTGATGATATAAGGTTCAAGGTGGCGGTCATGAAAAATGGAGAGTGAAGGTATTGCAGTGGATGAGGCGTTAGCTGGGTTGGTGAATTCTTTGAGCGACTTCTCTTGAACATATTGGTGACACTGAAATGTATTGGTAGTGTTAACCCCAAAATGGATGGTATGGTGGACCAATGATGATATGACCAGTGAACGGAATAACCCAACCTGACTCAATCATGGTGATGGAGTGAAAGTGTCATGTTCAAGAGCGACTTGCTACCAATGAAGTTATTCAAGTTTTCTTCCCTTTTTCTCCAGTCATTGCTGACCAGTACCTCTTTATTTTTGTCAAGCTTGAGGAGGATAACATATGCTTGTCCTATAATTTTCCCTTCAGGAAAACCTATCACTATGTTTTAACGAGCTTAGCGACAGTGAAACTCACTCTTGTCTACATGGACAAGTTTGTCGCTATTGTTTTAACGAGTTTAATGACAAAGATAACTCGGTCCTTTTCAATTTTAGAGAGTCTAAAAAGAGACATAAAGGCAACTCCAGTAGTCCTTTTTCATAATATAATCCCTTAAGTCCGAAAAAGTATAAAATAATATGAAAGGGATGACTTTTCGATAGTTTTAACGAGCCGAACAAGACAAGCACTCGATCTTTTTGTGTAATGATCCCTCGGGTCCAAAAAGATTAAAATCTAGAGGAGGGATGGCACTTCCAATCACTTTAATGAGCTGGAGAGGCCAATTGCTCGGGAATATTTTCATATTTTACGAGTCAGATGAAAAGAGCTTAAAGGAGACTCATTTTTTGAGGAATTAGTGATGTTTTTGTATAGCAACTGGTTCTAGGTAAGGTTTGGAACTTTTCAATCACGGCAGTGTAAAGAAGGTGGCTAATAGAATCACTCATCGCAGCTATTCCTCAAAAGGGTAAGCAATCAAATGGAGGCATATGATCAGCTAAAAAAGAGTGGAGGTGATGGTAAGAACATGACCAAGGTTCAAAAGCTGATAATTATGCGATCGCAAAGATTATTTACCGAAGATGGGTTCATTTTTTAATGAGCTTAAACTCTAGGGGAACATTTTCTCATTGCTAGGTTTATTTTTTAATGAGCTTGAACTTTGCGTAAAATTGCTCATGCCAGTCGTATAATAAGGATGTCTCATTGATAGGTTCATTTTTTAGGGAGCTTGCCCCATTCAAAACTTTGCTCCGGATCCTTTCGTATGAAAGCTAGGAACGACCAACCTATGAGTTTAAAGGGTTGAAAGCCTACAAACTAAGAAAATAAAAGGTCGCTTTTCACTTGCATGTGAAAAGGTTTGCATGCCCCCAGGTATAAAGTAGAGTTTCCAGGTCACCATATGGAAGTTCTTGCATTAGCAAGATTGTTCCATCCGTGTAGCAGACAAAACACTTCCTTGGCGATGTCCATCGAAATGGACAAAGGTGACTGTTGTCAGTGCCAATCACATAACCTTTGACGGGGGAATCATTTTCCAGACTGATCCATTTTCCTAAATGGACAGGATTGTCAGACTAGTCATATTCCTACACGGAAACCTACCTTATATCTAGGGTTTTTCTGCCGAAGCAGACTAGGGCACATGCCTCCTGGGTTTCAGTCATAATCACTTAATCACTTGTGCTCATCAGGTGGACGGACTGGAGATTGATGAGACATTCCTTGTGCAAAAATACTAGTTAGGGATGGCACTTGACTAGTAGCTGTGTTTGAACCGGGGAATGAAAGTTGGTCTATGAGCTGGACCACTCTGCCTTCATGCAGAAAACACATCACTCGAAAGAGTGAGGAAACAATAGCTCCCATGCTATAAATGTAGTCACACCCAAGGAGTAGATTGTAATCTAGAGGCCCTTGGACTACCATCACATTTAGATGAATGGTTTTCCTTCTCAAAGTTATAGGCAAATTTGGAAGGATCCCTAACGGTCGACTGGTTCCTTTGTTGAAGCCTATCAGATTTCGAATCTCAGGCAGAAGCGATGGCGAACCAAGTTGAGGAAAGGATACTCACAGAAGCCCCTTCATCTATGATAGTACCAACCATTATCATTCTATAAGCTTGTACTATGATTCAGAATGGTACATTAGATGGTAGGCGGGGTCTCCCTAGTAGATTCCAATTGAAGGAAACGACTAGATTGCTTGGAGGAGGGACTGAATAAACGGCTAGGTGAATCTCTGACGAACTTCCTTCATGCGGTAAAGGAATGGGTATATCGCCCCCATGTTCATCAGATTCTATGTTAACGAAAAGAATTTGAACAGTGTCGTTCTCATTCTCTTTGGTGACAGTATCATCTGAAGGTGGACCTTCTGAAGACAAGATTGGGTCGACTGTCGTCTCGACCTGTTGACTTTGGTCTGGTGTGGACTCAGAGGGTTTATCTTCAATGATAGGTGCTTCGACTGACAAAAAAGGTGTGTCAATCGGATTTTCAACTAGCGATGGACTTGGCAAGACTTTCTTTTATCCAGGAGGAAGTCGATGCGGTGAAGCAGGACGGTTACCCAAGACTCTTTTAGCTTCGTCTAGGAAAGGACAACGGTGGAGGGCATGATCGCCTTCACACAGTCTACAAGGAAATTTATATCTTCTTTTCTTTCCATTGGTTTCATTTTCACTAGTTGACGGTGTGCTCTCAACATGATCGTCAGAGGTTGAAGACATCGGATTGTGCAAGCGGGGAGACCAGTCCCTCAGGATCGTGGGATGTAGGGACAATCTCGATGATAGTGGTCTCCCTTGAAAATGACACATGGAGATTTAGGTTTGGATGGTGCAGTGTGTAGATTTTCTCTAGACGATGCATGGTTGCCCCCTTTCGTCGTTGGCTTCTTCTTCTTCTTCTCCTTCTCTTTCTTTTTCTTCTCACTTACTTGGTTTTTTGCGTTACCACCAAGCGAAGAGGAAGAAGGAGAGGGAGAAAGAAACGAAGTAGAAGGTTGGGGGGTAGCTCTAGTATCATCTGGTTTCTTTTTTTATTGCTCAAGAATTACGGTGTTTTGAACAACGGAGGTCGAGAAAATTCATATTGGCAGGCCAATTGTGAGTCCTGGAAGGGACAACGTAGCCATGTGTGGAGCACCAACTTCTCCTCAAGAGGAGAAGGGACTAGGATTTCCCCCAAGGGGAAATCCTTGATTGGTGGACTCCATTTTATCAACCTAAGACCAATGAGGGAACAGTGATGTTATTCCGATTAAAATAAATTTTATGACGCTATGACACAACTTTCTTTTTCAATTTTTAAGAGTCAAGAAAAAGCTAAAGATGACTCTATTCGCCTTTGATTTTTAATGAGCCTGAAGTGGCAAGTGCTTAGATGGACCTTTTCTTTTAAGGAGTCTGAAAAGGAATGAAAGTGACTTCTCTGGAAATCTAGATAGAGAGATTACCAAACCAATCACAAAACTGTAGAATAATTTTTACGATACGGCAGTCAATCTTCCTGAATGTTGTGTTCAGTACAATGCGATCGATAGGGCGGTAGACACGGCTTCCTAAGGATAAAGGATGTAGCCTATTGTGGTCTCCCAATATATACTTGACAGTACATGGGAGCACAAGTTTTTACTGGCACTTGTCGTCTCAAAGAGGAGGAATCACCCAACCTACGATGAAAGCAATAGTTACCAGGCTTTACGACGCCGGAATACGTCTCTAGCCTAGACTTCTAAATGTTGTGCATTAGGTTCCAAAGAAATTTTATGTTCATTGAGGTTTATTTTACAGTTGATCTTTCTTAAGAAGTTTGCCTTTAAGTTTCACCATGTGATGTAGATATACAATTCCTAAATGTGCAATATAAGATGATAAACACTCATTTACTTTCTTTTTGCAATGAAAATCCTAGCTACTAAGGAAAGAGAGATGAAATTCTTTCAACATAGAGCAGAGAGCACACACTAGATGCACTTTTCCTAAATCAATTTCAACATGCAGTCTAAATGCAAATGCACATGCATGTATTGTTTTTCAATTTCCTTAATGTGAGAATGACAAAAGAAAACTAATTATAGATTTGAACTATCTTCTTTCAAAGCGATAGTACTAACAATTTTCTCTTCAAAAAACGAAAGGAAGGCTAAGACGACACTTTGCGATTTCAAATTTAAAATTGCTTTCGACACTTGAAAGACTATTAATTCAAATCAAATACGATGGCAAAAGTGTAATCAACTATCTAAAAGAGGAATGCTTTACGACACTCTTTTTCTTGACTGAAAATGACACTTGCAACACTTTCAAATCAAAAGACGACAATTCGATTAAGCTACTATTTGCAAAGGAGAACTGTAAATGATGAAAAATACATAAAAAATATTCACAATTCCTTTTGATGGAGGCTGAAATAATGCAAAGGAAGATGGTTTCAACAGGGATATACCGATCATAGACAGCAAAACTACTGAATAAAGCTGAAGACAATGAAGAAAAAACCAAAATCTGGAGGCAAAAATAGTCTCACTCAATCATTGCACCTGTAACACAGGGAAACAGGGATGCATCTCACCTGCAACGCATGGGAGGTGCGATGCATCTAGATTACCAAGAAGAGACAATGTGATGGTCCAGGGATGAGACTGAGCTTGGTTTTCACTCACAGTTTGCAGCTAAGTTCAGGGATTTAGGATTAGTTAACGATAGTCAATAAACACAAAGTATAGGGGCTGATCTAATGAGGTTATTTGAGCTACCACCAAGGCACTTAGGATGTTTGCAAGTTAGACGTTCAGTTCATAAACCAACCCAGAGATTGACTGAAGCAGCGTTGATCTACTTTGCAGTTGCATAGAAAAAAGCAGTTCGAAGGCTAGCTGGCTTAACTTCAGGCTCCGTCTGTGGTTTATAAAGCAAACAACAATAACGAAACAAACAAACTATTCGTTCCCCAGTGGAGTCGCCTTTTTGTTATCGGGAAAACTAGTGTCCATTTAGAGATGTTAGTCCCACTAAGATGGGTAGCTATCTTAGAAACAAACAAACTAAAGTTACTTGTGTTTTCCTTTATGAGAGATAGATGAGAGAGAAGCAAAGAATACCAACCTCAGTCTTTCGCTAGTCTCCTTACTTGTTTCCTCTCTCCTTTGATAGAGCTTTCGCCACTCCTTTCTCACTTGTCCCACTTCAAAGAACACCTGTAGAATCAAAGCAGCAAAATACCATCAAAGCATAGAGATCTATAACCATAAATAATGTAGGATCAGATGTACATTAACCATATAAATGCATATACAAATACAATATTCAGAGATATACAAGCATATGGAGGAAAACTCAAATAGCTTTATTGATAGAAGTAGTAGAAGAGAGGATTACAACCAAGCTATCTGATCCAGCATCATCCTCCCAGCATGAAAGCCCTCTTCACCTCATACAAAGCAAGATCACCCAACAATGTCTTCAAAGAGAAACCAACAACACTTCCTTGCAAATCGCAAAATTCCAGCCTCTGGATCTCTAGGATGAGGGATCCATATATAGATGTTTGTAGGAGAGTGAGTCAACTTTTTGGATTTTGATTAGTGTCATTTTTCTGATAGTTCTCGGTTCCACTTGGAGATTTCATGATCTCTTACTCATCCCTGGGCGAATTCAGAGAGGCAAGTGTCATATGAGCAGTTTCTAGAAGATTCTTTGAGTTTCCACCTAGCAAACTTCTTCTGCCATTTGTTTTTCCTTGCTCATCACACCCTACAGAAGGGTTTTTCAGTATGCATCGCACCCTCCGTGTGTAATAGGTGAGATGCATCGTACCCTTAGCATGGAGCAGTCTGTATGGCCCAGTTTTGACTAGCTCTAAGCAGTTTTTCAGGGATAACTTCTGGGAAATGATGTAATCAGCTGACCTTGTTCCTTTAGGGTATGAAACAACACTTTTAGGGGTTTAGAAGCCCTTGGTTTATGGACATATGTGATTGGGGTTGCAATTCCCAAATATGTCTATAACAGTGAGGAGGAAATATTTGGTTGTTTTGAATCAAAGCAATAAATCTGGCTTTAAGAAAACCCCATACAAGATCAGACATGTCACAACAGAAGGTTCAAGCTCTTTTAGATCCTGAAAGGCTATTTTCTAAGAGGGTTGGAAGGTCTAAGTTTCCAATTACACCAATTCCTACATTGCCTACATCATGTAGCAATTCACCTGAACATTCATCTGATAAAGAGTCATATTTTTCATCATTTTCATTTCAGGTGCCTAACTATCAAGAGCAACCTTTAGATTACGTTACTTTTCATTTACCTGCTATAATCATTCAACTTGAACCAATAACCACATTACCACCTTTGCACATTCCATTTACCTCTCATTCAGGTTCCACATCTGTTGGTAATCAAAGTTAAATAAACATGGCAGTGCCTGCATTCTTGATGAATATGTATGCACCTCTTTGATTGCCACAACCGTTAAATCAAATGCCACCAGATTACCTCAAAACTCTTCCTCGTTTTACAGGGGAAGATGAACAAACTGCAGAGAATCATGTGTGAGTATTTTTCGATTTTCTAGAAAACAAAGATGTTGAACATGTAGATGTTGCTCTGAGACTTTTTGTACAGTCCTTGGATGGAGAAGCAAGAAAATGGTTTAAAGGACTTCCCAATAATACTATTCCTTCTTGGGAAGAGATGGAACATTTGTTTATTCAGAAATGGGGAGAAAAAAGAGACCATGGGTATCCATTAACAGAGTTTAATGCCATAAAGAAGAAGTATGATGAAACTATGGCTGAATTTGTCAGAAGATTTAACAAATTGTACAATAGTCTCCGAGCGGAGATTAAGCCTCTTCCTGCTGGTGAAAAAATAACTTTTGCAAGGGCTTTTGAATCAAATTTTGGATTCACATTAAGGGGAAGAAGAGCTCCAACCCTTGATCAGATCCAAACAAGTGCATTGGAAATAGAAGCAAATATGGTAGCTGCAGGAAAAGCACTAGAAACACAGCCTATCCAAGATAAGGGAAAGGCAAAGATGGAATCCTCTCAAAGTCAAGCATTGGAGGATATGTTTGATGTAATTACAATTTTTTCAGGTAAGGTAAATAAATTAGAGTTAGAAAATAAGAACTTTCAGAAGCAAACACAGTATAATAAGAACTTTAATCCCCAATACAGAAGACAACCTTTGCAAATATTGCAAAGGGAAAGAAAAGATCAAGATCAAATTCAAGCACCATTATATATAGAGGCAGATCCTGTTGAAAAACAAGAGCATACTAAAGATCAAATGTTTACATTATATGCATTGGATGAAGATGAACTTGGTATCGAAGAGAAGAGTATGAATATGATGAAACATATGCCATTCGTGATAAAATTGATGGATATTGGAAACAATTCTCTGATTTTATGCAGGTTGAACTACATAAGAAATATGACCTGAGATCTAGGAAAAGATCAAGAAATCAAGAAAATGGAAGTGAGCAGCAAGTTTCAACTTCCTCACCAAAGGTGACTCCACAAGAATCTCAGTCTGTAAAACAAGTGAATAAAGGAAAGCAGCAACATAATGCAAATGGAAAGACACAGATACTTCAAGGTGAGTCTTCTCAAGATCAAACTGGAAAAATTCCTTTAGAGAGACTTCTTTCAATTCCTCAAGTAATCCCAGTCATGAAAAAAGTTGAGGAGGAGAACGAAAGGACTGCTAAACAGGGTCACTTGTTTAGTCTTACTAAGGAGTTGGAAAAGGTAAAAATTCAGGTTCCTCTTACAGAATTGACAAAAATACCTATTTATTAAAAGGAGGTTGTTGAGTTTGTTAATTTGAAAGAAAATGAGATTATAAATGACACTGTAAATCTGCAGGATGACAAACCAGTAGTGGTTTTTGGTCCACATGTAGAGGAAGTAGACCCTTCAATACCTCCTTTTTATATTTCCTTATTGGTTCATGAATTCCTTTTACATAATTGTATGTTTGATTCAAGAGATTCACATAATCTTATGCCTTTGTCAGTGATGAAGCAACTAGATCTACAAGTTACCAAACCCTATAGGGAATTGTATTCTTTTAATTCGAACAAAGTTAGGTTTCTGGGGGTTATTAAGGATCTGGCAGTGTCACTAGCCCAAATTCCAGCTAGTGACACTACCAGATCCTTAATCCAAGACTAAGATATGAGATAGGGATGAGACACAGACCCTCTATTCCTGATAATGTTAAATATTGGCAAGCTTTTGAAGATGATCAGCAGATTAAAGAATTTTTTACTATAGCTAAGGAGTTTTAGGGCATAGAAATTGATCAAGATAAATAAGAAACTATAGAAGTTGCAGAAATCAGTGGTTCAAAATATTCAATAGCTAACCCGAAGATTTTTCAATTGAAGGGTAATATTTTTCCAAAGGGACTTGTTCCTCTTGAAAGGCTTTCTAACCCCAATGATGTGGCTATTGACTCAGGGAAGGTTTTACAGGATGAACACATTCAAGATCACAACATTGGAACTCAAGAGAAACTCAGAATGAATTGTTTTTTCAAGATTCATTGGCAGAATGGTTCTAGATTAAACACTCAAATGCTAACCTGGTACCATTGGAAGATTAACTTCACCTGATGGAGATCAATCGTGTACATATGTAGGAAATTATATATAAATAAGCTCAGGTGTTGAGCATTTGGTTTTCAGTTGCAGATCTTTAGTTTAATCATTAGTTGATGAATAAGGGTGACTTTCCCAGTTGAAAACTGGTTTACAGAGGTTTCAGACTTCAAGATTGTCAGGTTCTAGTTTGTCAAATTTCAGGGTTTTCACGGTTTTGGACTCCATGCCCAACTAAGGCTACTGATCTACGATTCTCAATATTTTGCTATCAAAGTGCAAGCATCTTATCACTGCAGATATCGGCATGGGATCATTGTACAAAATTTTCACATAGTTAAGCTTGGCGAAGCAATATATGACTCCATGCCCAATGGATAAGGAACTAATCTACGGTTCTTAGTGCTTCTGTGGCAAAAGCACTATCCCCAGTTGGAGCCAGATGTTTTAGCTTATATTGTGTTTAAGCTTAATATTCATTTTTATCGTAATGTGTGGTCTAAAATCATTGCAAGGGTTCAACCTTAATGAGGCTCTCTTATCCGCAAAGTCTAAAAGAAATGAAGCATTTTATTTATTATATATTAGAATCACAAAGGAAACAATTGTTAAAGAATCGGCCCATCTGATCAAGTCAAATCGCAATATAAATAGCTATATGGAGCGGTCTTGTTATATATATATGTGCATATTGAAACAAGAAAGAAACAAAGAAATATATCGGATTCGCAAAGGGAAAAAGTATTAAAGTTAAAGGTCTGGACCTGAAATATATATATTACGCTTTATAAAGTACGTCGGGTCCGCTGCACCGTAGAGCTATGTACAGTGGGTTTCACCAATCGCAATTTGCGATGACGGACCCGATATTACATATATTATGTTTAATTCCCCCATCGAGTCCACGATCATCGCATAACGTTTGTATATGTATATGACTTATGCCGATTGTGATTTGTGACGACAATCCGAACCCGAAAACTATATATTGTGTTTTATAATTCTGGCAGGTCTGTAAGGCGAAAGAAAAAGCGGATTTAAAGTTACAAGTGGGATTTCGAGCGGAGCAAAAATTGTAAGTGGTTTTTAATGGAACTCACCCGATACCACTTATTGTTCGACACGTAGTAGCTGGGTGGAGAGAGAAAATCTCCCATTTCAAGCGAGTATTCTCTGGGCTTATGTCCCACCCAAAATCTTTGTAGACCATCTGATCCACTAAGCGCAGATCTATAGTGGGGATCTATCAGGCAAATTTATTGCCTAGAGAACTGTGCAGAGGCTTTGAAAAGTGAGGAAAAGGTATGTTATGCATGTTTTATGGGTATGTTCATTATAGATGGTTTATAATGAATTTAGCGTGGATATAAGGGTTTATAGGTAAAGACAATGGTATAACCAATGTTAAGGAGTGACTTAAGCAGGCATATATATATTTGGGTTAATAAAAGGATATGAAGGTTTAGAAGGGTTGATTGAGTCCCAATAAGTGAATGTGACTAAGGGTTAGTCTATGTTGGGTTTAATAAATCATTCCGCATAGGGATTTATGAAAGGGGCCTTAACCATTATGGATTAAAAGTTCTACTTGGAAGATCATTAAAGACACAGGTCCCGGTACATGTGTAAGCCCAAGTTTACACAGGTCAACATAGTTCATTATGGCTAAAGCGAATTAAACTTCATTTAGGGCATTTGCAGAGGAACTTGGCAGCGGATTAACAGAGTAAACCAACAGTTATCGTCCTCTTCTGAATTCAGTTATGTTCCTGTTATTTCATGTTCTTTGAGGTGTCTTTTACCCTCTGTAAAATTTTGTAATAGTTTTTACTTTATATAGTTAGAGAAGCAGTTAAATAATTTGGGCAGTTTCAAAAATCAACAACTGTTCCACAATTTTTTAAAAGATGAAAATTCACAAGGAAAGGGTTCGAATTTTGGAGAGCTCGGAGACTAGGCCATTGTATTCTTGATATCATCATTGATTAATGAAAGAATCAGAAGTTTCCATGAGTTGTTGGGTATAATTTTGTAACCTTCTTTGTCATGTGTCATGTTATTTTTTCTTCTTTCAAGTCTAGTAATGAAGTTGCAGGTCTTTATTTGCTTATGTAGATAAAGTTAAAATTCCTTAAAAGAACGATCCTATACTTGAATTTTCCACCTTCCTTTCTAAGTTATAGATAATATTTTCTATGAAAGACCAACATATTATCTTTAACTTCTCCAAGAGTCACAGATAGTAGTTTATGTGTTAAGCAGCATATTGCCTATGATTCAATTCTCATTTTCATAATTCTTCTAAGTTACAGATAGTAGTTTCTGTGAAAAACCAGCATATTATCTTTAACTTCTCCTTCAAGCTTTCTTCACTCATTATTTATATCTAGCAACAAATGGAATTCTGATATGTTCTGGTCATACATGTATTAAGGGTTAAAAGACCAAGTTTTCCAGGTCCTTCATTTGAGAACACAACAAACAATAAGTGACAGTAAATAATATTTATTAATGTCTTAAGCACAATTTCTCTACAGCCAGGAAATTGGTTTCTTAAGGTGCAACATCTCCATAATTTTTCAATAATTCATTCCAAGGGACAAATCATTTGCCACACATAGGGTCGCTTTTTCTTCAAACTATGTTTTAGACCGAACAAGGATGAATTTGGCAAAAGTGAGAGAGGAGTTTGTCCATAATAGGCCAAGGATGAAAAGCCTCCTTCACTTTTTACACAAGTGTCATGGTTGTAGAGAAATGTCAAAAATACAATTGCTACAAGAGAGTTGCTGCACTTCTGGAGTGACTTTGGAAAAATCACTTTTTCTTCTATCTGGAGTCTCCAAATGACTTTCTTGATGAGTCAAATGATAACTAGAAAAAAAAATATTTATTTCCAATGAGCTATCATGAGCTCAATTTGGACATTGGTAAGACCTCCAAAATGGTCCTACAAAAATAATTGCGCATAGAGCTTAGGCGCTATGCATAAGGCAATTTTATCCTGAATTTTCACTTCACTATGCCATGACTGTAATTTTGAGTTTTCTCTCATGGATGATGTTTTTACTGATGTAAATGGTAACTAGGCATGTAAATAAGATGGATAATAGTTACTAGAAGGTATATTCATTAGATCAAAAGTTATCTTGAGGACAAATGAATCAGTTTCCTCCCTTTTAGAGGCAAGTTGTTAGGTTGCCTAGATTCCAGTTTCTTGTTCAGTTTTTGATGGATTAGTTCCTCATCCTAGGGATTCGACCCCTGAGGATGGGAGGAGGTTGAATCAATGTCTATGTATTCTTCTTCTTTCTCATTGTAAAAGGTTGGACTCAACTGGATGGTTATGCTTTGAGTAGACATAATTTTGTATCAGTTTTAGCAAGAGATTAATGAAAAGTTGCAGCTATTTCTTTGGGATCCATGTGGTATGATGTTCAGTTTAGTTTTTCTTATGTTTTCATGTGTTAAAATGTATTGTTGGCTACATTTCATCATTTCATACTCTTTAAGTGGATGTTTTCAAGTTGATAGGCAGAACCCATAATATTTATGCTCTGTTTTGGGAAAATATTCACAATCTATGTTTTCTTCAGTTTAGGAAGAATCCATGTTGCTTACATGCTCTTTCTAGCTCCTCACCTGTCTTTGAAACATTTCACCCATCAAACCCTATAGTGCTAAGCCTTGTGCCTACCTTTCCCCATCGAAACCCTGCATTTTTTACCTAATTTCCTTACCCTAACTGCCGGACTCCTACTGATCCAGCAAAACCCTCGAAAATAAAATCAAACGTTGTGCTACTATACCTAGCCTAATATTATTTTCTTGATCTAGTCACCTTGGCTGAGATATTTATGGAGAGAGCCCTCTCCTGGCCTAGTAGGGATGGCTACTTAGCTAAGCGTGGTTTGTGGTTACCCTAGCATTGCCTTCCTTCAGCCTGAGGTCCAATCTAGGTTATAACAGGAGGGAGATAATGATAGACTTGGAGGGTGGAGAGAGATAAAGAGAGATAGAATGATGGGGTGAGAGACAAAGGGAGGTGGGAGAGAAAAGGAGATAGATGGAGGAGAGATAGGAGAGAAAGAGGGAGTTGGATGGGGAGAGAGTGGGAGGGAAGAAGAAATACATAGAGAGATAAACGTGGAGAGAGGGGGAGGGAGTGACAAGGGATAGATGGAGAGAAAGTGAGGGAGAGAGGAGAGTGGGAGGGAAGAGAGAGAGAGAGAGAGAGAGAGAGAGAGAGAGAGAGAGAGAGAGAGAGAGAGAGAGAGAGAAAGGAAAGAGAGAGAGAGAGAGAGAGAAAGGAAAGAGAGAGAGAGAGGCGAGAGAGAGAGAGAGAGAGAGAGACAATGTGTATGTTTGGGGGGTGATATAAAAGGACAAAGAAGTATAGATGGGGGTAAACAGAGATATATATGGAGGGGGAAAGAGGTAAGAAGAGAAAGATATAGGGATGGAGAGGGGGAGGGAGAGTTAGATAGATATGGAGAGAGATAGAATGTGTTTTAAGGAGTTGAAATAGAGAGACAAAGAAGGATAGATGGAGGGAGATATAGATATAGATGGTAGGGGAGAGAGAGAAGAAGAAAGAGACAGAGAGGGGTAGAGAGAGATAGATAGGGGAGAGAGGGAGGGAGAGAGAGAGAATGAGAGATGGAGGGAGAGAGAGATGGATTTGGAGGGGGAGATAGTGATAGAGTTGGAGAGAGAGAGAGAGAGGAGAGATATATTGGGGAGCGATACAAAGGAAAGTGTGAGAGAAAGTGAGAGAGATGAAAGAAGAGAGATAGGACTTGAGAGAGGAGAGAGGGAGGGGCATAGATATGGATTTGGAGGGGGGGAAGGGAAGAAGAAATACATAGAGAGAAAGGTGGAGATTGAGAGGAGTGTTTTATGGCAAGTTCTCTTTTGTGGACAAAAGTGAATCCCCTAGATCTAGTTGATGGCCTAAAAACAATAGAAACCAAAAAGTACAATGTTTTACTTGGATAAATTAATGAATGGAGGAAGGGCCTACCTGGAGTTCAACGCTAGTCTTCTTATTCTCTTAGCTTGTAGTCTTTGAGTCAAGTTCCAATTACTATAAATGGAACTTGCAAGAATATAACAAAAAACAAGAGAACTAAAAAACATACGTAACATAAACAAATATATCTATTCAATGAGTCAAGTGAGAATTGAAATACATGTGCATAAAATAGAAACAAAGCATAGCAAAACAAAGCTTCTTGTATTAATGAAATGTAGGAGAATATTACAACCCTTTTTAGAAATTCTTGAGAATGTAGAATCTCCCACCAAACTTGTCCTTCCTTAGCCACAAGGAAATCCTTCAATCACAACTCAAGGATGGTAATGGATCCTTAGGTAAAACTAGAATCATCAGGACATAGCTAAGAGTCTCCAAAAGCAAACCCAGACTCTATGGAAGGCGGTGAATTTATAAGCTAAAAGTGGTAGTTTAGGATTTACCAACCTAGGCTTGAGATACACATATGAGGGAGGATAAGCTCTAGGGATAAGAGATAAGTCCTCCAAGATAGTAGGGATATTAATTTGAGATCTATATCCATTGTAAATGCTTAAAACCACATTAGAAGATTCTGGAAAGGGAAGTTGTGTAAATATTTTTTATTTTTCCCAAAATTCTAAAACCATCGCACCTACAAAGTAGAGAAACTTGTGTTGGTTAGTGCAACTACTCAGTTAGGCAACATGCGACCATCATAGGTGGAGTCAAAAGGTAGGGTTTGTTGGGGCCAAAAATGAGTTTTTAAGCTGATAAACCCATAATTCTTGGACTTTTTGGAGAATCAATGTTTAAGGCTTTGCAAAGGGATAATGACAAGGTCTCAAGGATGTTGATTGATTCGATTTCCAGGCCATTTGAGTGAATGTAACAAAATGGCTAGTAACATATTTCCCCCCCAAGTACAAAGTCAGAAGAAGTGGTTGAGGACTAAAGTGCTTTACCTTGTGACAAGTTCAAATTAAGAAATGGTTGGTCAAGATCATTTGTTACAATAAATAATCATCTTGATATCATTGTTGGTGTAGGAATACCCATACCTAGCCTATAAGCCATTATTGCATGTATAATAATCAAATTCATGTCCACTAATGACAGATAGTGGACCCATGCTTGGATGGCTTTCTAAAAATATCATAGCCATAATACTCTGTGAATTGGTATGAATACTAAAATTACATCTTGGATGGATGAAACTAGATCTCGAGTCTTCTACCTCGTTCACTTGATAGTATGATTCTAATCATGTGAATAAGTGGTTTGAATTCAAACACGATAGACACTACCTAATTACCGACCAATGATGTAATTCGCTAACAGATGCGAGATAAATCACTAATAATGATAATGGCTCTCCATGTACTATAGTACAATCTATGTGGTGTGAATAAATGAGTTGAAGTCGAACACCACACAGAATATTTTAGTTGAATGCCAATGATGAGGACCTGTCATCGGAAGTGAGGAAACTTTGCATTGAGGTATGCAAGTTCCAAGGCACTGAAGGGAGTTTCTAAGTCAACTTCATGGATAGTGAGCTGAAGTTGGCAGGAAGTGACTCATTACAGGAGGGCATTGATGTATCCCTCGTCAACGATGCAAAACAGGTATCAAGCCCAGAGACAGAATGATGCAGAGTTGGTTTAGGAGTGGTAGACATGAAATAAGGCTTTAGCTATTATAAAAGATGTCAAATGAGGGTGGACTTTCTCTTGAACATATCGGTGACACTGAATGGAATTGGAAGCATTGGCTCAAAGACCCATGATGAAGGTGTAATAAATAGTGAGGTAAACGGATTCCCCAACCCAAAGAAGTCACAAATATAGAGTGAAATAGTGTCATGTTCAAGAGTGACTCACTACCATCAATAGGTAAAGCTGCCTTGTTTTCCCAATTTCCCAACCATTTCTGGTCATTACCTCTTTATTTTTGACAAGATTAAGGAGGATAACATATGTTTGATCTATAATTTCATCCTTTGAATGAATCCTTCTGAGTATTTTTCATGAACCTTGAGAAGGAGTGGTTTGGTATCATTACGCTTAATGAGTCCAACATTGTTGAATAGTTTTATGAGTCCAACAAAGGTGTAACTCGACTTCGTTTTCATGTTTAGAGAGTTTTAAAAAGAGGTGAAAAGAAAACTCCAAAAGGTTCATTTCGTAAATTTAGTCTCTTAAGTCCGAAAAGGCATAAAATAATACTTAGGAAAACCATTTAATCATGTTCAACTAAAGTATTCATTTTTCTTAAATAGAATATCCCAATCCAAAAAAAGGTTTAAACTTATACTGGGCAGACTTCTTTTCATATACTTTAATCAGTTCGAAAAGACAAGTGCTTGGCAATCTTTTCAAGTTTTGGGAGTCTGAAAATAGATCAAATGGGAATCCTCCTAGAGGAACGAGTTGTATAAAGGGTAGCAACTAGTTCTGGTCATGATGGAACTGCTTAAAACATATAAAGGTAAAGAGGCAAGCTAACAAGATCACTCACCGTAGCGGTTCCTCGGGTAAGGGTAAAAAACCAAGTGAAAGTGTATGATCTTCTAAGAAGATGGTGATGATGGAAAGAGAAAACCAAGGCTCATCTAGTTGATTCAGGCTAATTAAAAATGGCAATCACACGGGATAAAATGAGAATGGTTTCATTTTTACACAAGCTTGAAACATGGGAAACTATGCTTGAGAGGGGTTTCATTTTTATTCCAGCTTGAAACAAATGAAAAATTATGCTTTAGAGGGGTTTCATTTTTACGCACTCTTGAAATGGAGAAAAAACTATGTTTGGAATTGGTTTTCATGCCCCCATCATTATGACTAGAACTCTAAGGACATGCCCCCCAAGCTTCATTTCATTCACCTAACTAAACTATTGGTTACTAATAGGTAAAGGGAATGAAGGTTCATTTACGATATCAAGTGAAATACTCGACTCTACATCTACAAGATCTAATCAAAGACTCGAATTCGAAGAGGATTTGTTTCATTTTTTAACTTTATTGACACTGTAAAATAACCATACTTAGGGACCTTCATTCATTTTTTAACGAGCTTGACACAAGAAAAGGAACTCTTCTCTGGGGCCTTGTTTCATTTTTTAATGATCTTGACACAAGAAAAGGAACTTTTCTTCTAGATCATATCATGGCCTCCAAAATTCCATGGATTCCAAGACGTTCTCATCAGATGGAAGACTAATGCTCTAGAAGGAATCAAGAGATCCAATGGAAAGATCAAGCTTCAATGCCCCCATTAACAGATTCATCATTTCACCTACTTGATATAAGTTAAAAGAAGTTGAGAAAACATTGAAATTATCATCTTCATGAGGAGGTATGGGCATGGGATAGGTTGACACATAATTAACTTGTGTCAAGGAAGATACCACTTGCACATTAGGAACGTTTAGGGAAGTTGGATGATTGGCAGTCAAATCAAGACCAATGAATGAAAGTTGGTTGATAGTCACCATTTTTCCACCATGTGGGAAAAAAATCACTCGAAAGAGTGTGGACACGACAATTTTCATAGCATAAACATAATCTCTCCCTAGGAAAAAATTTAAATCCAAGGGGCCCATGACTACCAAAAAATTAATACGTATAGTTTTTCTTCCAAAGTAATAGGAAATTAAGGAAGGATCCCTAAAGGTTTACTAGTTATTTTGTTAAAAGCTAAAATATTCAAAGCAACAGACACAAGCTAAGGAGAACTCGGAGCAAGGATAGAATGCTAACAGATGCTCTCTCATCTATAATAGTGTGATGGATGGTTTTATCACAATCCTTCACCCTGATTTGGAAGGGCATGTAAGAAGGGAGACGAGGTTCTCTCAGTTGATTCCAATCAAAGGTAATGACCTAACTACTTGGAGGGGGTTCCATGACAACAGGAGAAATGCCCCCTTGTTTGGTAGAATCAAAAGAAACAAGAAGAAAACAAGTGGTATGATCTTCACTCTCTATGGGAAAATTATGATCCACTAAAGGTGGAATCAATCAATCATTTTCTCAACCAATGGTTGGTTGGGAATAGACTCATGGGATTCACTTTCAGAGAGATTTGGATTGACTGAATATGGATTTGAGTCAATTACTTCATCAACTAGTGGAGGATTGAGAGAAAGCTTCTGGTAACCAGTCAAAAGTCATTGCTGAGAAGTTGTAAGGTTTTCCATAAATTTTGAGGCTTCATCCATATAAGGACAAAGGTGAATAGGATAATTCCCTTCACATGACCTACATGGAAACTTATCTTTACCCCTTTTCCCGTAGACCTTACTATCATTAGTTTATGGTTTGCCACCAGCATCATCTCTAGAGGCTGATGACATGGGTTGATGTAAGCCTGTGGACCACACTTCTAATACTTGTGGAATACCAAAGAAATCTCTAAGCAGGTGGTCACCCTTACAAAGCATGCCATGGAACTTCACTTTACGGGGCTTGATGGAAAGTTTCTCGACTTTAGTTTCATCCGTAGTAATGGTTGATTAGTTTCCCCCTACATATTTGGCTTCTTCTTCTTCTTCCCTTTATTCTTCTCCTTAGCTTTTTTTTTACATGAATCAAGACTTTCCCCATGCAAGGACGAATAAAAGGATTAAGAAAAAATAGGTGAAGAAGGAAACTGGTCAACTTTAGGATCAATTTAAGGTTAATGTTTTTCAGGTGGAGGACTACTTGGTTGAGAATAATTTTGAACATTTGGAACCAAGGAGGTCAAAAAAAACCAAACTAGTAAACCAATGGTAAATCCAGGGAGGGAAAACTTTGCCGTATAAGGAGAACCAATATTTCCAAAAGGAGGAAAATGACCAAGATTCTCGTCAAATGGGTTTCCTTGACTAGTGGACTCAGGAACTCTTGCCATTATTCTTAAGCTAATATCTACTAAGGAGTAGTTCCATGGTGAGGATGTTATTTCACGTCAATTAATTAATTTTAGAAATTAAAGACACAAAATAAAAAATAAAACGTGTAACTGGGCAGAAGGGTTTACCAAGTAATTGTGAACTGCAATATACCATTATTGGTATGTGCAGGCACTCTCTCCAAATGTTGTGTTCTGTGTATCATAGTAAGAAAGGTAGCCAACTAGGTTACCTATAGCATTATAATAACCTAGTAGAGACTTCCAAAATCTACCCGGAGATACGTGGAAGTGTTGGGTGTGGATCCTAATTATCTTCTTGATTCAGAGGCCTCAGCCACGTTGGACCCCAGTTCCTAAACGGGGTGGCAACACTACCCATATAATAGCCGCCAGGGGGTCCAAGGGGGGGAATAGCTGATTTGAAAGAGACCCCCCCCCCTAGGTGGGTGTTCAGGGGCAATGCCCTCAAAGCTCAAAATAGATGAAAAATTGCCTTGTAAAATATTGTAATTTCGTAATCAATCTAGGTCGTTCATTAGGAGAATGATCTGACAGTAGAAGTTGTGTTAATTTAGGGTTTTTCTCCCTAGAAGGAAACCCTCGGTTTATATGAGGGAATTGCACTGTGGTTGTGTATGATTATTCTGAGAGAGAGAGAGAGAGGATTTTGTGTGAGAGCGAATAGAAAATTACAACGGATTTTTTGTAGGTTGTATATCTTTATTTTGCTAGATAATATAAAAGGAAGGACTAGTTGTTTCTCCGTGGACGTAGCCAAAATTGGGTGAACCACATATATTTTTGTCTCTCATTTTTTATGCGTTTATGTATTTGTGTTTCTGAAATATTTTATGTGTTCCGTTGCTCTGTAATAAATAAATTTCTAATAGGAAGCGCAGTCTGTGGTAGTGTTGTCTAATGTGTCTTGCACGATAGGAAGTATTCTGATATAATTTTCATACTGGGAATGCCATATGATATACCCAAAGGTAAATGGAGAATGATCAAATATACTTATGTACGTGGAATACTGACTACCCCCAGAATGTAACGCAAACAAGTATTGACAACTTCTACATTTAAATGTTAGCCTCATTCTCTTAAAAATCAACAATAAATCCAATTATTAAAATAAATAAATACATCATGAGAATTCTTCAAACTAAGGAGTCTAGTTTGGATGAGAGATTCTCTCCAACTAGCTCTCCTAAATTAGTGTGTAAGTTGAGAAATTGTCTCAACCAAGTGAGTATAAGATAGACGCACTATCTTAAGACCACTTACTCATGTATTTAAATGTATTATTAAATTATTTGAACAATGTGAATTACATGAGCATGAGAGACCACACGATGGCTCTCTGCCTTTTTCGCCAGTTTAAATTTTGTGTATTAATATTCTGTGCATATGGTTATATGGCTTTGTGATTCTTCTTCATGTGGTATCAAAACATTATAGTTCTTAGGACCTAAATGATTTTGTGGTAATTTTCCATGGAAGGTGGAGCGTTGTTTTTCATCAAATGTTGAAGTTTTGGTCTGAGTAACCATGGCGTCGTGTGATTTTCAACCACGACTGAGGTAATCTACGTAGGTCTGAGACAACTTGGAGAAATAAAAGGTGGAGAACTCAAATCTCATGGTGGTAATTTTGGTGCGCACTCTCTTTTTAAAATTGTATGGTCAAAGAAGGTAATTCTAGGGCATATGTGAAATTTTAATCATTTTTAATCATCTCAATGGACACTCGAAGGCTGCAATTAGCAAAAAGCATTCCACATTAGCATCGACTGTTGATTTCCTATGGGCAAACCGCAAAATAATTATTTCATTTAGAAAGTTAAACACTGGCAATTTCCCTCAATTGTCTTTGATGAGAAGTCTAATCCTATGTCATATTCCACTGTTCCAAAGCCTGGTATTATTGATGAGAATTGTAGTTCTTTTCTTTCTCATAAATCCAGCATCTGCAGTGAGATTCTTAATCCTTTCCCATATGTGACTGGTCCAAAATCTGTAGATTTCAACGAAAGTTGTAATTCTTATACAGTTCAAGCTCTTCAAAAAACGAGTATTGAAAGCAGCAATCAAAATACGCTACAATCTGCCGCTATTCAGAAACCAAACATAGTCAACCAAAATGGTAATCCAAATCCAAACCCAAATCAGCTGCTTTTTTTTGTTCAAGAAACTTGTGTCAGTGATCAAAACAAGGGATTCATCAGAGATCTCCTGCTAGAGGACGACAAGCCCAAGCCCTTGTTGAATTTCCAGAATAACAATTCCCAGAGACACACTCTGAGCTTTTCAAATGGATACTTGCAAAATCTGGTGGAGGAGAAGATGGTGAAACCTCTCAGTATTGATAATGAAAATCTAAATTCATTGCCTACGATTTCCTTTGGTGCTGTCTTTGGTGGAGTTCGATCCAGCGTGAGCCTGTCAAGAAGGAGCCAAAACTGTGGAGGAGTCAACTCGTAAATGAGTTCCAGCGTAGAGCCTGTAGAGCCTGTTTGACTGAGCTGCAACAATTAGAAGTCCTAGTAGTCTCTCATCGAATAATAGGGGCTTTTAATTCTTACATATGCTAAGATTGGCTGAGAGTGGTTTCGAGATTAATAGAGGTCGAACTGAATGGAGGCGGAAACTCGCTAGATAATCAGAAAGACCAATTTTAAGAGTGTTTGTTAAGCTTCGCAAGGGCTGCTAAATGTTGGCGGGACTATAAATGCTTCTAGTGTGAAACTTCATTATTGTATTGGATCAAAAGCCAGCAACAAGTTAGTGTGATAACAAATTCCAGTGTGAGCCAGTGTGGCCTAGTGGAAACTTGGTGATGTTTTCCAAAGTTTTTTTTTTTTTTAGAAGGTTGTAGTCAAAGTTGAAAGGGTCATAATTTTCCAGAGTTAAAATTCATTAAAGGGTTGGTAAAATAAATTTTTTGGAGTGATAAGGTTATAAAGTGTGATTTTTGAGAGATATAAAATGTGGAGAAATAAGGTATACTTTTTATTAAATAAGTAACTTTTAGGAGAGAAAAGGAGTGGATAAAATATTTTTTTATGTAATGGAGTAATACGTGTTTTATATTTGGAGTGATAAGTGATTTTTTGTTTGAGAGAAATTCATTGTTGTAATCCAAAGTAATTTTCACTTTGAGAAAGATTGAGTCGGTGCAGGCAGTTTTTTAAGGCAATTTGCTTCTAAAGTTTGCAAGTATGACATTCTCATTGAGAAGTTTCCACGACAAAGTTGTAACATTGAAGAATGGTGTACTCCAATAATTAATAAAATCATAATTTTTGTGGTGCTTGTGTCCTAGATCCGCCCGAAATTGAATAAGGGGATCTTAGGTACATTGTGAGCATGTTTGTGATGGTGCATACTTCTTGATATTATTTTTGTTTTGTGTCTATTTTTTGACACTAACCTTCATGTGGTATCTTTCTAATATGGTACACATGTAGCACACAAAAAATTAGCGAATTGCATGCACATAATAAATTCCATTCAAGCTTATGTAATCAAGCAAACTGCAAACAATTAAGAAGCAACAATACGTAATCAAGTTGTCAACGACATTTCTACATCAACATCCAATCAAGTTGTCATCTACATCAACAATTTTTTGCAGCCATTCAACAACATTTTTTTTTGGAAATTGTACTTGCGCCATTTCTTTAAAAATATCAATACAAAACTGTAACTTGCAAATCATAATTTGTAAGTTGAATTGTAATAAAAGTCAACTTCACTTAGATTGTAAGGGTTCATTTTCGGTTGTAACCGACACCCTCATTTTATTTTTTATAGTGCATACATTAAGTCAAGTTAGTTTTCACTTGAACATTTATCATTTGGGTGCATTTTCGATAGTATTTGACACCCTTCTTTTGATCAATCAAGAGTGTGATTTCAAGCAAGTGAAAATCTTACAAGCATCGAGCGAGCGTGAAAGAAAGCAAGTGTGAGTTCAAACAATCAATTGTTAAAACAAGTTCAAGCGAGCGTGCAACAATCAATCAACCATCAAGTGAGCGAGTTATACAAATCTAGCAAGTATTAAAAGCAAGCAAGCGTGAGTTCCAACAAGTTCACATGGCAAAAAGCATTCCGTTGTTAAAAATTCTTAACAATTTGATCCTCTCAACTGCTGAAGACATGGTACAAATCAGCAAAGCAACTCTTGCTGACATTCAAGTGCATATTCAACATGCACATGAAAGGATTGAGTTCCTTCAACTGGAGTCACAACTGCAAAGAAATGAGTTGCAAGAGAAGCGTGTTGCTTCCAAGTATTTGACCAATCCAAAGACAGTTGATCATTCAACTTCAATCATCCAACCAGCTTCAAGTGTTGAAGTTGTTCCAGTTCAACTTTCTTCCAAACCCATCATCAAGCCATGGGAATAAATTCAAAGTAATCGAAATCGACGCGGCTTAGGATATGTCAAAGATAATGACAACTTACATATCCCTTATTATTCAAAGCCCATTTAGTTCGTCAGTGCCGAATTACTTGAACAAATCACCTCAGCAAGTTCTCAACAGCTTGCAGATCGATGTCAATGCACACAAACTGAAGTTGCAGACAAACAGAAATGCACACAAACTCAAGTTGTAGACAAACTGAAATATTCTCATTGTCAAAGAACTAGTCATCTAGAAAATCAATGTTTTGATCTCCATCCTTGTAGCCATTGCAGCAAGTCAAATCATACATCAGAGAAATGTTGCAACCAATGACAGTCAGCCAGATTGAAGATAAATTATTCATGGATTGATCCCTGGGAATGGTCATCCACAACCAAAAGATTGTACAAGTTTTACAATCGGATTCACTAACACATATTGCAGCCAACAGTGAAATGAAGATGGTACTCTCGTACAGTTTAACGAGGGAGTACACTAGTGAAATACTCCTCCACCTAGGGGGGAGAGTTCAAATATAATTTAGAGAAGATTGCCTCTCCTTTTAGCTGACAAAGGGGAGAAAATTTCAATGAAATTGACAAGTGGTTGTCAGACTGAAAGTCTCGACAACATCAGCGAAGCAGCCAGTGGGCGATTATCATCAACAAATACGCCAGTGGGCGTTCATCAAATTATGTCAGTGGACACCGGATGTTGTTTTCAAGCAAAGGACAGTTGGATCCTTTTGTGTCTTGGCACATGATGGAGTTGTCAAGCGACATTCAGAGATGAATCAGTCATGCATCTGACTCATGGTCTCTTCGTATTGTAGTTTCTTCAACATCCAGCTTTGGCGGTTTTTCAGGCAAATGTTTTTTGAGGATCAACTTGAGAACTTGGAAGATGGTTCCTTGTTTGTTTTGGATTTATCATTGAGGGGGGTAATGTTAGCCTCACTCTCTTAAAAATCAATAATAAATCCAATTATTAAATTAAATAACTAAAATCATGAGAATTCCTCAAACTAAGGAGTCTAGTTTGGATGAGAGATTCTCTCCAACTAGCTCTCCTAAATTATTGTGTAAGTTGAGAAATTGTCTCAACCAAGTGAGTCTAAGATAAATGCACTATCTTATGACCACTTACTCATGTATTTAAATGTATTATTAAATTATTTGAATAATGTGAATTACATGAGCATGAGAGACCACATGATGGTTCTCTGCCTTTTCCACCAGTTTAATTTTTGTGTATTAATTTGTTGTGCATATGGTTATATGGCTTTGTGATTCTTCTTCATTAAAGACGTTGGAACACGTCTCTAGCCTAGACCTCTATGTGTGTTGTTAATGTTACAAATTCTCCTTAGGTTAATTGAGTAAACTTTAAATTTGATCTTCAATTATGTTTCAATTTCAAGGTTCATGGTACGAATTCACTTGAACTCCTATGATGCAACTATCATGATGAAAAGAACTATTTCATTTCAATGAAAATCTATCTATGAGAAGGAAGAAACAAACAATTATGTAGCAAACAAAGATGATTCTTAAATAGATATTTCAATTTCATTATTCCAATTCAAAATTTTAAAGCCCTAAAATATGTCAAACCATGCAATGTAATCTATGTACAATTCCCCTAAAAAGTATGCAAATATAATTTATGCAAAAATTCCTTTCCTATTGTGAAAATGAGAATTCTAACTATGCAAATGTAATCTATGCAATATAATTCTTCAAAATAAACAGAAGGTGATTCCAAATCAGCAAAAGCATAATATAACAAGACTACTTATGAACATCAATCCCTTCCTTCACTAATGCCATAAAATAATGAATCAAGTGTGAGTAAAGGAAATTCCCAATGAAATCAAATGTAATATGAGATTTGATTAAAAGAGGAATCAAAAATAAATTGGGTGAAAATTCCAAATATCAAAAGAGATGACACTCAAAGGAGATTAGCACTCATACACAATTTACCCCACTCCCCCCACCTAGGGTATTGAAGAGTGGGGGGGTATTTTTGCAAAAATGAAAGCAAAAACACTCAAAAATTGTTAAGAAACTGAAATTTTTCTTTTCTTTTCCTTTTCAATTTAAAATGCAATGAAAATGAAAATTAAGCTAGATCATTGACCAAAAGAGCTCACACAGACTGCAATTGTAACATGAGAATTATTTTCATTCAGTCAGCAATCAAGCTATGTTCTCATAAACCATAATTGACAAGAAGGGAGAAAAATCAAACAAATCCTCATCAAATGGTAATCAAACACAAATGTAAACACCTTGATGGATTTTGCTGATACAATGGCTATTACAGAGGCTTAGAAAAAATTAGTGGACAAAATCAAAACTGGAAGCAAGGCATATAAACGCAATTTTTTCATCCTACAAGAACCATCGCAAGATAGACATAGACACCAGTGTGATGCATCACACTTACAGAGTGAGACAGGTGCACTGGGCCACTCTGTCTTAGACTAAAAAGTGCATTGGGGCTACTTTTGTTCAAAAAGCAAAAGAAAAACACTACCAAGCTTAGACTAATGTTTTTCTAAGACAAATCAATCTGTAAACAATTGAATTGAATTCAGATTGAAAGGTATAAAATGGATAAACTAAGGAAGCCACTAAAGGAACACCTCATCCTTAGTGGAGTCGCCAAGTTTTTTTTTGGAAAATTCTCTTCTGTAGATAGAAGTGAATCCCCTAGATCTAGTGGTTCACTTAAAAACAATGGAAACCAAAAAGGACAATGTTTTCCTTGGAGAAATTAATGAATGGAGGAAGGGCCTACCTAGAGTCCAATGCGTCTTCCTCCTCTTGGCTTGTAGTCTTTGAGTCCAGCTCCAATTACTATTAATGGAACCTGCAAGACAATCACAACAAACAAGAGAACTACAAAACATACCTAGCATGGCATAGCTAAGGGTCTCCAAAATCCAATCCATACTTTATGGGAGGCAGTAAATTTATAGGGTAAAAGTGGTAGTTTTGGATTTACCGATCTAGGCTTGAGACCCACATATGAGGGAGGATAAGCTCTAGGGATAAGAGGTAATCCCTCCAATATAGGATAGGATAGGAATTCGAGATATCTATACATGGTAAATGGTTAAAACTGCCTTAGAAGCTTCTGGAAAGAGAAGGTTCGTAAATATTTTTTATTTTTCCCAAAATTCTAGAACCAACGCACCTACAAAGTAGAGCAACTTGCGCTCTAGTCAATGCAACTGCTCAGTTATGAAACATGCATCCATCATAGGTGGACTCAAAGGCAGGGTGCGTTGGGGCCAAAAATGAGTTTTTAAGTTGATAAACCCAGAATTCCACGACTCTCTGGAGAATCAATGCTTGAGGCTTTGTGAAGGGATAATGACAAGGTGTCAAGGATGTTGATTGATCCGGTTTCTAGGCCATTTGAGTGAATGTGAAAAAATGACTTGTAACAAAGAGTGACAAGAGAGATATGGAGAGACAGTGAGGGAGAGAGGATAGTGGGAGGGAAGAGAGGGAGAAGGGGAGAGATAGGGACAAAAGGGGAAGAGAGATAGAGAGAATGGGAAGAGAAATAAATGGAGAGGAAGTGGGATGGAGGGGGAGAGAGATAGATAGATATGAGAGAGTGTGTGTATGTTTTGGGGGTGAGATAGAGAGACAAAGAAGGAGAGTCATAGGGAGATAGAGATATAGATGTAGGGGGAAGATAGGTAAGAAGAGAGAGACAGAGAGAGTGAGGGATGGAGACAAATATATATGGAGAGAGAGAGCATGTGTGTTTTTTAGGGTGAAATAGAGATACAATTAATGAGAGATGGAGGGAGATATAAATATAGATGGTGATGTGGGGGAGAGAGAGATATGGGGGAAGAAGTAGAGGGAGATGCAATGTTATTCATTGAAATATATGCATTAATTTCAATGTATAGAGGGACGGAAGAAGAAATACATGGAGAAATAAAGGTGGAGAGAGAGAGAGAGAGAGTGAAAAAGGAGAGATGGAGAGATCATGATGGAGAGAGAAAGAGAGATGGGGTGAGAGGGAGGGGGAGATACAATGTTATTCACTAAAATAGATGCATTGATTTTAGTGTAGATGTTGATTTATTATCATATTTTATTGATTTCATTATGTCATTGTAGTTGTTAATTTCTAGTCCTATCTGATTATTTGCACTAGATGCATTGATTTCAATGTAGATGTTGATTTCTAGTCATATTTGATTACTTTCACTAGATGCATTGATTTCAATGTAGATGTTGATTTCTATTCCTATTTGATTGCTTTCACTAGATGAATTGATGTCATTGTTGATGTTGATTTCTAATCTTATTTTATTTCCTGCACTAGATGTATTGATCCTAGTGTTGATGTTGATTTCTAATCCTAAATTTTGAAATCTTGTCATAGATGCATTGATTTCAATGTAGATGTTGATTCTGATTTGATGTAACTAGATGTATGATGTACATTAATTTCAAAGTAATTAGATTAATAGCGTGCATTTATTTTAGTGTAAGCACAAAATAATAATTGATGACGTCCATTGATTTCTATTCTATAGTAGTTCAACCATAAATAAAATACTTGAATTTTCAACTTAAATAAAATGTTCGCTTACCATAAATGTTTGCTTCTTGAAACTGTAAACCATTTGTAATTGACTATATTATTATTGTTCCCATTTTCCATCATTCAATATTGTTATTCACTTTTCATTCAAATGAGATAATAAAAAACAACTACATTTGAAACTTACTTGGGGTTTAACACTCCATAAATCACAATGATTAACTTTGGAGAAAGCTACTATTAATATTGTAAAGCAAGAGAGACAAGCTATGACATTTACTATAATATTTGGGGTTAAATTTTTGAATGGTCTATGATTTCAACTGCCCTTTTCATATAATCCATATGAAAATATGGCAAAACTAACAATTGTGACAATAAGAACAGTAGAAGAAAATAGTCACTTTGCATTCAAATTTTTTATTTCATAATTTTCATCATTCATGTTATTAATAGTCTCTGTCATCTCAAAAAACCAAGGTAATAAGAAAACTTAAAATTAAAATGACAAGATTAATTTTAGACATATTTCACATATTTGAAAAGATCATAATAATTAGGTGTTCAACAAATTTTCCATGGTTGCACACAACTAAAACCATCCTAGATCCATATTAACCTCCGGTGTATTAAGGGCCGAGAGGGATAAAATCCCTTGAGGTGTAAACATTTCCTCAAGTTTTTTTACTAAAAAAAGAGGTATGCATCTTGAGATATTTTATCGCTCTCAGCACTTGATAGATTCTAGGTTAAGATGGTTCTAGGTTGGTTTTATCTCAATATGAATCTCGGATTGAAAGTTATTCCCATTTAAAGTCTATCTAATTAAATCTTTCCATACCAGTAGGCACTACCACATGGCACCCACATGGCTATACCACATTTCCCATGGTCCATCGTGGCATCCACATGACCACATCGAGCCACCATGGTTCCTACCACCTCATCTCGCACTAACAGGGCCCACTAGGCCTACCCCGCCAAGTATTTCCTCAATTCGTCATTATATATAGGCCAAGGAAAAATATAAGAACTCACTAAAAATCATAATGGCACAACACCCTCCACTTCTATGGATTAACTGCCCTCACACATATAATCCTCCATACGGGGCCCATCATAGATACTTTGCACTTCAATCCGGCCTTGTGCAAATATTTACCCATGCAAGGCCCATCTAAGATACTTTGCACTTCAATCTAGCCTTGTGCAAATATTTACCCAATGGGGCCCATCCTGGATACTCTACACTTTAATTTGGCCTTGCACAAATATTCACACAGTGGGTCCTATCTCAAATACTCTGCACTTCACAAGAAAAATTAGCCCATTCTAAATACAATCCATTTCAAATAATGCACTAGTGTTGCCCATTCAGGCACCCAGATCTCCAAACACATTTGTCAATCCTAAAGTGCATCCATCCAAAATACATGGCCTTGCCAAAAATATTCCCAAACCCGTATACAAGTCCAATTCCTATGTGTTATACTATACAACATCCCCCATTTTAATATATTACAAATTTCCTATGAAATTTATTATATTAAAATAGGGACCCTTCATTTAAAAAAAAAAAATCTTACAATCAAAGTTTAATACTTAGGCTTTTTAATTAAAACCAAAATATTAAACCTTGATTATCCCAACAACAACAACAAAAACCCAATTTTAATAGCCCCCGAGATCAAAACTATACTTAGGCTTCAAAAACCTTAAGTATTTAAAAAATATGGGTTATTTTAAATAAATCAGAGTTTTAATACCCTAAAGTTCAAATCTTAAACAATCTCTGACTCATCCCGCTTACCCACATCACAACCACACAAAGGTTCCAAAGGCCTTAAGTCTGAGCCCTAGCCGATTGCGATATGCTATTAACACAACCTCCGCAATCGGAAGTTAAAGTCAAGATAAAAGTGCAAAATACAAAGGAAATAGGCCATAGTTCTAAATATTCTTAACAAAGAAAGGACGCACAAAAACATTAATCCAAGACTATTGGGACCCATAAGGCCATGTCACTACGTCGCATCGCAGACCACACTGTCGAAGTTACAAAGTCTTAAGTATGTACCCCATTAGCTTAGCTGATTGCGATTGTGATTAGACCGAACCTGTGAGTATTATTCACTACGATTTATATTTATATCACATTCGGAGGCCTATACCACAATCGCGTGAATCTAAAGGTCCTATCTCCTACTTCCTCCCTTAGCCAATTGTCATATGTGATAAGCCCGGACCTAAGGGAATTATCAACTTCATTTCATTTAAATCCCATGTCTAGAGCTATCGCAAGAACTATTCCCTTTGCCAATTGTGATATTTTCCCCAACTCCAATTGTGATATGACATCAGCAGTGACATCAAATCCATGTCATCTTCCACATCATCTCTGACGTCACTATGACGTCATCCCTGACGTCACCACGGGATCCCGCAATTGCAAAATTTAAAGGGACACAACCTGTTATAAATATTTCACCCCAGTCGATTGCGATTTGCGATTAGACCGAACCCAATGGGATTATACAATCCAACTCATACATACCTCGCATCCATGGCAATTGCAAATTTTAAAACAATACGGTTTATAACAAGCCATCCACCATTCTGAACGCCGACTGTGATGTAATTTAAAAAAAAAAAAAGCCCCTTTTGGTTTTGATATGAAATACTCCCACTCCAAGCCAATTGCGATTCCTCTAAAAATTTTCCCCTAGTTCTATGTTGAATGCAACTATTTTATGATCTAACCCAAACTCTGATAGCTGATTGCAATAAGCTGTAAAACTTTGCATTCCTCTCCACGATCTCTGTCAGTTTTATTGCACTTTATGTTTTTCTAATTTCCTGCAAAAGTGATTTGTTTCAAATAAAATTTGTCTGTCGTATCATTCATGTTTATCTTATAAATCCTTGTTTGTCATATTCAGGTCCATAACAGAGAGAGATAGTTATGTTGGTCAGTGGCAGATCAGTTCAAACAAGACAGAAAGGCATTCGAAGAATTCGATGGAACGAATGAAGCTGATGATGACAACAAAACCTTTGCAAGAAACCGCTACCAAATATTGTTTTCTTTAAACATTATTGAAGGGATCTGTTTAATGCCCTCAACGCTCTGCACAATAAATTAGAGTTTTTTTCCTATTTAAGCTTAGATGTTGTAGGAAATAAAGGTCTAGAATTTTATGAAGAAAGGCTTATGAAATCTTGCACTATTGTACTTTCATCATTTTTTAATAGAAAGAGTAGAACATGGTTTTATGAATTTTCAATAAAGGATTTCGAGAAGTTGCACTACTGTACTCCTGGAATTATCTTTGTGAGAAGGATTAAACTACTGCTATTTCCTTTGTGAGCTAAGAAAACGTGCATCTGGTATTTCTATCTTTGTGCCTCTATTTTTTTCATGAAATAAATAGTGAATTTATCTCTGCAAATTGTTTATTACATGATATTTCAAAAAGAATAGCGTTACATGTATTCACTTCTGATCATGCCGCCGTTGATGTTTTTAAATATTTGTTAATCAATTTTCCTTTTTCTAAATTCAATATGAACTATACGTATTATTCTGATTAACTATTTAATCATAATAATGATCTTTAAATATTTTCATTTCCATTAGTGTTTGATCAATCTATATTGTCATTCACTATAGAAAATTATTGTAGATCACATCTAGATGAATGTTAAACAATCTCGGGTTATAGAATATATTAATGTATATGTTTCCCATTGGACTCATTGCTGAAAATCCATCTATTTCACTCCACTATAAGCATTATATATCAATTCAATTACCCTCATCGGGAAGCTGGTCCCATTATATCCATTTGGAGCCACTACTTAAACGGAAAAGGAGTTTCCTTAAGGTCTGGACGGGTGGTTTTCCCCCTATGTTGATGCAGCAATTTTTGAGGACTTCAACACTTTTTGGCACTAGAAGGAGGGCCTACAAACTATGAATGGAAAGTAAGTCCAATCCAAAAACAAAATTCAATTCCAAGAATCATTATCCCTCCAAATCTCCTACAAATTCCAAATCCCCTCCAAAATCTCCTACTTTTAGATCAGAAGTTGTACAATCACCTCCCAAGTCTCCTAGAATACTTCCTGAGGTAATCCCTGTGGATTATACTCTAGAATCACCAGAAATTACAGCTTTGATAAAGAAATTGGAAGACGTCTCCATTTCAGTAGAAAATCCTGAATCATCCGAAGTTTCTAAAGGAAGTATAACTTCTATTTTTCAAGGAACTGGTGTTTTAACTCGGTCCCAAAGTGAAAAACTTGGCATCTCGCCATTTGAATTTCCACTTCAATCCCGTCGAAATAAAACTACTACATCAAATTCCCAAACATCTACTAGTGAGATTACCTCATTCTCTCATTCACCAACATCTCCATTTCTTCCTTTTTCACTTCCTTTCTCTCTAACTTTCACGTCATCTATTTCCATTTCCTCTACACAAACAAATAGTGTTGCCTCAAGCAGTATTATCACAACTACCAATTCTTATTTCATCACATCCACCTCTCCAACTGTTACAATGGTAGCCAGACCATGGTCCAATCTGGGAGTTGTTCAAATGCCAACACCACTTCATCCTCTACCAAAACATCCTGAAAGATGGCTTCCCAAATTCAATCCTGATGATGGGTTACATGTTGAAGAGCACCTTCACAACTATATGTTAGCCATCAATCTTAATGGGGTAGATGAAGAAGATGTTGTTGTTAGATTATTCTTGTACACTCTTACAGGATCAGCAGGGTCTTGGTACTTTTTTTTACCAGCTAATTCTATTACTAGTTGGGATATTTTTGAAGAACAATTTTTTACTAAATTTGGTGATGATCGCTCAATTGAATCTCTTATCAATGAACTTTCCAATTTAAAAATGCATTCATGGGAAAAAAAAAATTCAATTCCAGATTTAACAAATTGTTAAATAAAATCCCAGCTACTTCTAGATTTGGTGTCAATGTACAAATAGAATGGTATCTTTCATTTCTTCCTTCTAACATAGGAATTTTTGTAGATAGAGCTAATAAAATTACCTTGGTATAAAACATGAAAGAAGTTGTGTCTGTAGATAATGGAATAAATGCACTAGAAAATTAAAAATATCAGGAAGATAGAAAACTAAAAAGGGTTACATTCAAGGATGAAGCTAAAAAGAAAGCACCTAAAGATCCCTTTGATATTGAAGGCTTACAACAGGTCCTTAAAAACTTATCTAACGAGATGGTAGAGATAAAAAAGCAAGTAGCTGAATATTTTTCTTCCAAAAAACATTTTAGATCATTCAGAAGAATTAAGCCGCCTAATTCACAACCTCCAAACACGATCTCTAATGTAGAAACTGATGATGAAGATGAGGAGAAAGCAGCGTTTTCTGTTGAAGAATCCCAAGATGAACAAGTAGTTGAATTAAATGGAGTGTGGGATTTTATGCTTCCTATTTCTGATAGTGAAAATGAATATGAAGCATTACCTGTTAGCACAAGAAGTAAAGGTTCAGTTGATCCTATACAACCAACTAAAAAACAGAAACCTTCAACTTCTACTGCTAAAGATAAAGCTGTTGTTAACAAACCCACTTCCACTTCTCCCCAAGAAATTTCGTCTTCATCCAATTCTCCATCTTCACCCAAAACTTTAGTAGTTTCAGATACTATGGATTACAATATAGTTGAGGATATGAAGAAGATAAAAGAAAACATTTCTCTTTTTGAACTCACTAAACTCAAACAACAACAGAAATTTTTACTAAAAGAATTAAACGTAGTACCTACTTCTCCTCTTCCTACTGCTATAGTATCCAAAGCTTCTAATGGAATGGGTAAACCTCATGTTCATTCATTATTAGATCCCTTTGATGCTATTCTGATTGGTGACAAGTCTAACTCACATACTCCTCCTTTTATTTTGACTTTTGAAATATTTAATAAAAATGTGCATAACTGCTTGGTAGATTTAGGGGCTTCTTCAAATATCATGTCGTATTCAATTTCTCTGAAATTAAACATGTCACCCCAGACAAATCCAGTTCACATTGTGCAAATCGATAGGACAAAAGTCAAATTCATAGGAGAAAAGAATGCATTTTTTATTAGATTATCTTCGAACCCTGAAGTGTGTCAAATAATTGATATACTTGTTGTTGATATCCCACACTTCTAAGGTTTAATTCTTAGTAGAGATTGGTCTGAAAAATTACATGGTTATTTTTCTACTGATTGGTCTCACTTATGGCTCCCATTTAATGGAAAGTTGAATCAAATCAAAATCAACTGAGAGAAACATATGAAACATTCAGTAACAGATTTCGAAGGTGAAAATGAGGCAATATTAGTCAATAACAACATTCTTGGAAACTACACTATGTTGCACAAAAAATTGTCACCATGACTTTCTGCAATCTGTGTGAGTCTATCACCATTGATACTTTCCTCCTTTTCAAGTCTTAAACCTCAGTTCTTCATGTCAAGCCTTGAAAATAAGAGAAAAACTTTGAAAGTCTCTAAAACTCTGGTTCCGCACTTTCTCTTAGCATTACCTGCAGTCCCGCACCTAATGGTCATGTCCCCTGCATACCTGACCGCTCTGTATCTGTGTAATGGGTGCAGACCCCTGTAAAAGTCAAAAAGGCACAAGTACATTCTTAAAAACTCACTTCAAGTCATTTCTGGAAGCTTCTACAGGGAATCTCGAGGTGGCAAGTTCGCTCCTCTATGGTTCATGCATCCCATACCTTAAGGATATAACCTCTTGATGTGAGGAGCTTATCCCTTTGAAGGAGGACTCTATCCCTTCATAGGTGGACCTGTAACTTCCTTCCTCTGCACTATAAAATGAGGCATTGGACTGGTTACTAGGGAGGTTGAAAGCTGAATATTTTTTAGGGTAAATGCTGTTGGAATTTAGTCTTCCTAGTTGAGCTTGAGAGGAGAGATTACATACCTTTTTGATCTCATTGGGAAGAGTGCGAGGCTTGTCAAAGTAGAGGAGATTCCTGCTTGGACCCTGGGAGGAGCTTGTACAACATCAAGGCACCAAAGGTTGTAAAGTTCTTCTATTTTCAAAGTTAATACAATCAAGTTTATTTTTCTCAATAAGCTGTGTTTTATGGTTTATTTCATGGATTCCTTGATCACCATGATGAATATGATTTATTATATTAGCTATGCAGGTGTTATTTGATGTGTGCTTGTTTGTGATTGCAAGTTCTCAAAAGGAAACTCGTTCGGACGGTCGAAGCGTGGCTGCCACAAACTAGCGTTGGACTTAAGGTAGGGTCTAAAACACCTCTTGGTTTTTATTAATGAATCGCAATATATTTAGAGAAAGATAGATTTGCTTGTTCTGCTTGTCGCTAGATATCTGTTGATACTAGGGAGATCGGTCTTGTCCGCAAGAACGATTTATCTGGACGACAAATTGGCGACTCCACTGGGGAAAGAACTTGTTGTTTTTGGTTCTCTTTTATTTTGATTTGAGGAAATATTTTTCTTGGTTTTTGATTGATTGATATCTGCCTGGGTAGCTTACGTTTTCTTTTTTTCAGTTTTGAAGTCTTTATGTTTTTCTTGAATTTTTCAGGGGACCGCACTTTCTTTTTACAAGATAGTGCGGACATCTCCACACTGTTCCTTTAGTGCACAGAGCGGTACTGCACCTGTTACTTCTGGGGCCTGCGGACCCTATTTAATTTCTTGAAAAACTTAGATTTCTTCTTTCAGTTTAGTTTAGATTTAATTTAGGATTCTTATCATCTACCCAGATCTGTATTTTTCTGTCAAAAAGCCTTGTTTATGAGTTTCTTTTAGCAAATTCTTCATCTCATCAATCTCCATTAAGTTAATTGGGTGTTTTGAGTCTCTTTTTTGAGAAATTCTTAATTTGATTTCCTTTGGTCATTACTTGGAGGTTTGTCTCAGTCTTTTGACAATTTTTCATCTTTTCGATTTTGTTTTTGCAAGGTGAATTTAAATTGTTTATGAGTGTTAATCGCCTTTGAGTGTTTTTATTTTTTGATCTTTGGAACTCTCACCCAATTTTCTTGACTTGCACTTGATTGGTTCTTAGATTACATTAGAATTATCTTGTGTTTGAGAATTCTCTTGCATAGGTCACATTTGCATACTTTTCAAGTGAATTGTGCATAGATTACAATTGCATAGTTTACATTCTGAAAAATCAATCGTAGATTTAGATCAGTTTTCTTTGATTTGAATTTACATATTTTTATGCTTGTTTTAAACACACAAAAATAAAAATAAAAACTGTTTTGGAATTGATTTGCATTAGTTTTTCTTGATGAAATTAGTGCATTAGAGAATTTGTTATATTTTCTCTTAGTGATCAATTTTTTGCATTGTTGGAAGTGAATGGAAACTCTCTCCTTACTTTAGTTAGGATTCATCGAATTGAAAAGATTACATTATCATATTCGATTGCATTCAATTTTGGGTCGGGTCATAACACCATTGGTTTCATATCCATTTACCCTTTTGAGTAATAACAGCCTAAATAACACAGCACTTAATTAAAATTCATCTAGTAATTTTTACATTTTTAGGGCTCTTTCCACCAATCTAGCTTAGGCTAGTGTCTTGGAATAGGTTTTAGTTAACTCTCCAAGACAGTAAAACAAACAAGTAGCTGATCTTACGGTAGGAAAATTCCAATTGTTGCATGTATGCTCTAGGAAGCTCCTCCTAAAGTAGTCAAGCACGAGATCATATCTAAACCAGTGAGGTAATCAATCCTTCCTCATTGGGAACAATAGAAGATATACACGTATTAAAAACGGTAAACCTCGGATTGACCATTGTCGAGGAGCCTGGGGTCACTTGTTGGTAAACCTTGGATTATGTAAAGGAGCCTTCAAGGGGATTGAGCTTTTTTACTCTGCCTTTGCATGTGTATCGGATCGTAGACTGCTCCCCCAGGTATATTTGTTTTTGTCGGTAACCTTAGTGGCCATAATCTGTAGGATTCTTTCCTAAGGTGACGGTGGAGGGAAGATCCCACTGTACTTGGAGAAGACATCGACTAGACTCACTTGGACTCTCTGGGGGGTTCTCTTCACTCGAGATGGTTTTGTGAAGAAACTTGTGCCAGTCTGTTTCATTAAGCAAGTTTTCGGGGTAACTGTTCCAACCGCCCTTTCTGTATTAAATTTCTACTAAGTTGGATTTCATCACCAACTAGTGTTATTAGTACGGGAAGTTACTGTTTGTGTGTGGTTTGACTCCTAGATTTGATAGCACGTGTTAATTTGTTTGTTTTTACTTTTAGAGACCATAGGTGTGAATTGTGAATTTTAATTGTTAGGTGTGAATTGTGAATTATTAATTTTAGTTTTAAATTGTTAATAAAATTCACTGAAGTTGAATATAATGGCAACTATTCCGGAATTTACCAACCAAGGAACCCCTCTTAACAAGAATCCTAGTACTTTTCCTTGCTTTGGAAATGTTGATCCTCCTTATATGGCTACTTTTTCATTACCTAGATTTACAATAGGTTTACTGATATGGTTATTTTCAACTTCGTTGGCCCCAAATACTCCAATTATTCCACCTCAACTGAATGCTTCATCTCAACAGAGTTCACCATCTCAACATCACCAACCTTCTGTTGACCCTTTACCTTCTTCGCCTAATATTTCTTCCTCCATTTCTTCCTCTTCGCTTGGTAAAAGCCTTGATGCTAGTAACTAGGTGGCTAAGAAGAAGAAGAAAGGGAAGAAGAAGAAGCAAGATAAGAAAGAAGTCAACCAACCAACCATGGCTGTAAGTCTTAGCTGTGTTGAGGAAACCTCCAACATGCATCGTAAATCCAAATACCCTTGCAGGCTTTGTAAGGGTGACCACTTCCTTATCAATTGTCCTAGTATTCCAAAGGTCTTGGAAGTATGGTCAGAAAAATCTCATCAACTTTCCATTGATCCATCAACCAGTGATAGTCAAATTCCTGGGAAAAAGGGTAAAGTTAGGTTTCCTTGTAAGTTATGCAAAGGGAGTCATCAAACTCACATTTTCCCTCACATGGATGAAGCCTCAAAATTGTTGGAAAACCTTACTGTTCCACAACAATAATTTCCAACTGGTTACCGTAAACTTTCTCCCAACCTACTGTCAACTGACAGAGTGATTGATCTAATTTCAAGTACAGTCGCCCCACTCTTCCATTGGAGAGTGAAACTCATATCACTCAGGTTGATGATCCATTAGTTGATCAAGTGGTCGATTCAATTTCACATTCGGTAGATCCCACTCTCCCTTTAGAGACTGAACTTCATACCGCTCAGGTTCTTCTTGTTTTATCAGATTCTTCTACATTGGGGGGCATTTCACCTGTTTCTACAGAACCCCCTTCAAGTACTGATGTCTTTTCCTTTGATTGGAATAGACTGACAAAACCTCGTCTTCCTTCCTCCATCCCTTTCAAAATCATTGTCAAGGCTGGTGGTAGGGACATACACCGCACACAGGTAGATGAAGGTGCTTCTGTTAGTATTTTATCCTCAACTGCTTGGAAAGCTTTGGGTTCCCCTTAGCTTGTGCCTATTACGCAAAATCTAAAAGCCTTTAACAAAACCATTAGTGAACCTTTAGGGATCCTTCCTAAGTTTTCTATTACCTTGGAAGGTAAAACTGTCTATATTGATCTTATGATAGTTCAAGGTCCCTTGGATTTCAATTTACTCCTTGGGCGTGACCATGTTTATGCAATGAAAGCTGTCATATCGACACTCTTTCGCCTGATGTCTTTCCCCCACAATGGAAATATTGTGACTTTAAACCAGCTTTCGTTCCCTAGTCTTGTTTCAACTACCAATAATATGACACCCCTAAATGTTCCTGATTCTAAAGTGGTATCTACCCCACCACGGGTTAATTATGTGGCAACTGGTTCCATGTTTTCAGTTACCAATGTAAGTGAGTCTCTCACTGTTTGCTCATCTTCCTTTGATTTAGATCCGGTAATTGACATGAAAAACTCTATGGGATTTCTTGAACGTGATGTTATTATCCCTCTTGAGTCCCTTGATATGTGTTCCTTCCAGAGAACTATTCTTCCTTCTGATGAAGACCTCTTGGAAGCCATGATCAAGATGTGTCCATTGACATGTCTTTCTTCCAGTTGGAAGCCATAATCAGTGAGTTCGAGGAAAGTTCCTTTTACTGTGCTGACCTTGTTAAAAAATGAATCAGTGAGTATGAGGACAGTTCTTTTCCTGTGTCAACCTCATTAAAAAATGAATTAGTTGGTCAGAGGATAGTTCCTGTTACTGAATCAACCTCGTTAAAAAAAAAGAATCAGGTATGAGTACAGTTCTTTTCCTGTGTCAACCTCGTTAAAAAATGAATTAGTTGTTCGAGGAAAGTTCCTTTTACTGTGTTGACCTCATTAAAAAATGAATCAATGAGTATGAGGACAGTTCTTTTCCTGTGTCAACCTCGTTAAAAAATGAAGCAGTTGGTCAGAGGATAGTTCCTGTTACTGAGTCAACCTCGTTAAAAAAAAAGAATCAGGTAGGAGGACAGTTCTTTTCCTATGTCAACCTCATTAAAAAATGAATCAGTTGTTTGAGGAAATTTCCTTTTACTATGTTGACCTTGTTAAAAAATGAATCAGTGAGTATGAGGACAGTTCTTTTCCTGGGTCAACCTCGTTAAAAAATGAATCAGTTGGTTAGAGGATAGTTCCTGTTACTGCATCAACCTCGTTAAAAAATGAATCAGGTATGAGGACAGTTCTTTTCCTGTGTCAACCTCATTAAAAAAAAAAATGAATCAGTAGGTTATATAGGTAGATTGTAGAGAGTAGACATGAGCATAGTTCTTTGTCTTGTGTCAAGCTCGTTAAAAAATGAAACAAGGAGTCTTGAGCATAGTTCCTTGTCTTGTGTCAAGCTCGTTAAAAAATGAATCAAGGATTTTAGAGCATAGTTCCTTGTCTTGTGTCAAGCTTGTTTTGAAAAATGAAACAAGGGTTTTGAGGACAATTCTTTTCCTGTGTCAACCTCATTAAAAAATGAAACAACTCCCTTTTCAAGTCGATTCCTTTCAAGGTCTTGAAAGTAAACCTTCATTTCATCCACCTGGTTGAATGCAATGAAGCTTGGGGGGCATGTACCTCATTTTGCGTCGTTATGCTGGGGGCATGCGAAATTATAACAAGCATAGTTTTTCGTTTCAAGCTTGTTAAAACATGAAACCGAATCCAAGCAGAGTTCTCTATGGTTCAAGCTTGTGTAAAAATGAACCCATACCCAGTTTACATCTCGTGATTGTCGTCTTTATCCGCTAAATTCTGATAGATGAGCCTTGGTTGTTTTCATTCCATCACCACCATCTCTTTGGCTGATCATATGCTTTCACTTGGTTGTTTACCCTTCCTGAGGGACCGCATCTATGAGTGGTTTTATTAGCCAGCCTCTTAACCATTACATGTTTTGAGTAGTTCCTCCATTACTAGAACCAGTTACTACCCTTTATACCACTCATTTGTCTAGGATGAGTCCTCTTTAAGCTCTTTTTCTGACTCGTAAAATATGAAAAGATTGCCGAGTTTTTTCTTTTTAAACTTGTTAAAACGGAATTAAAAGGACGGTCCACTTACAGCTCTTTTCTGACCGCATAAACATGAAAAGATTGCCGGACTTTTGTCATTTCAAATTCGATATTAGTTATAAAACGACGTGTCTTTGATCGCTTTTTTACTTTTTCAGATCAAGGCCACTAATTATGAAAAGTACTCCTTGATCGTAATGGTGAAGTGGTTCTCTCAAGTATTATTTTATACTTTTTCGGGCTTGAGGGACACAAATTTACGAAAAAGGACACCCATGGAGTTTTCTTAAGTTTTTCTTCTGACTCCCTAAAATTTAAAAACACTGAGTCTCTCCTATACTGGACTCGTTAAAATTTAATAGTAAAGGACCTGTTCAATTTTAAACAGGAACGAACCACTCCTTCTTAGGGTTCAAATTTTAAACTAAGTTGGACTCATCCGAAGGATGAGCTTAAAACCAAGCAAATTTTATCCTCCTCAAGCTTGTCAAAAATAAAGAGGTACTTGCCAGAAATGGTGGGGGAAAAGAGGGAAAAATGAACTTGTTTGTTATACTTTTTGTTTCAGAAAAGCAGTTAACCACTCTTGAACACGACACTTTTTGTTTACTTGGGTTGGGAAATCCTTTGCCTAACAGTTAATCAAACCATATTGAAAGTCTTCAGCCGGTTTCTGGGTATTAGCTTTGGGTAAATTGTCACCAAACTATCTGCAGTGTCATTATGTGTTCAAGAGGTCAGTTAAAATAAACCATTCATTTGCAAAATATCTATCATCCATTTTTGACCATCCCTGTGTTAGTCCTTGCTAATATATTTCTTCAAACTTGATCTATGATTTCATGTTGTAGGCTTGCTTACGACGGATCGCTTTCTATTGACTTCAGCTCATTATCTAGAAAGATGATCTAGAAATTGTCAGTGCCTTGGAATCTGCATGCCTCAATGGAAGGTTTCTCGCCTTCGACGACACGTTGCATCATTGACCTTCGATCAAAGGATTCTATGACTTGTTCGACATTAACTCATTTATTCACATTTCATGGATTGTACTAAGTACTTTGAGAGCCATTGACATTACTGGTGGGTTCTCTCCCACTTGTTAACAGTTTACATCATTGACTGGTAATCAAGTGGTTTCTACCATGTTCAACTTCAACACATT